>CM062524.1:3602605-4998439 GCA_031439595.1 Pterocarpus santalinus
TTGAATATATTGTGCCTCCCTGTTCCCCAAGAAATAGTAGCATGAGAATGGAGAAGTTCCCTAGGTACATTATGTATATTGCAATAGAAATATCAGATATGCATAAAACAGATTAGTTTCCCTATTTCCTTTATTCATGAATTAGATATATAGCCATTCATATGCCTTCACTTGACCTTTTAAGCTATTGAGAGAGATGATTCATGACATCGAATCAAAAATCTCTACAAACTAAGTGGCCTAGGATTCGACCCCTTTTGCTTCCATACTGCTAAATAAAGGTGAAGTTTCAAGTCATGATATGGTGAGCCTATGCATTATCCATGCTTTAAGTCCAATGGACTCTTGCATGAAGGGACAGGTTAAATATAAACTCTACCTATATTGTAAATAGAACCCCAAAATAAGGAAGATAGATATCAAGAGGGAAGCTCGGAAAGGGCCAAGCCCAATTGAGCAATCCTAATAGTGTCTAACTACCTGCTGTGCTACTTGCTGAGTTCGCGTGAAAATTTGGCAGGAGGGAGAATTTGATGGGATTTGGGGTGTAAGCCATATTTGTATGGGGGGTAATAGTGTGGAAGAGTAGGAAAATAGTGAATGGACTTTTACAAGGGTTTAGGGGCTCCTTGAATTGCCTTTAGGAATTTCTCTTACATTTTCTATCTTGTATACATGATTTAGACCTGATTCCCCATTGGAATCTACACTTAAATCAGCTATGTACAGAGTTTTACTTCATATTTCAGTGATACTTCTCTTCCTTTCTTCTTCTTATACTAGGTTTCTATCAATTGGTATCAAAGCTCCCAATCTTGGGAGCATGGTTATGATAGCCATGCAAGCAAAAGCAATGGAGAGGAGGTCAAAGAAGAAAGAGAGGTTGGAGGGACTCATAGTGATTTAAGAGGAAATTGGATGGACTATTGGAGCTAAGATGGAAGATGGATGAACTTACAAGATTGATAATAGAAAGTAGCCTCGGCCACTCATGAATGAGGCCCCGATGACGTCGAATACCAATCTAGGAAGGAGATGAACTCGATGGTGGAGAAGAAGGAGCTCCACCGCAAAAAATTTGGCTCCTGATGTTCCTGCTCCTTCTAAAATCAAGTAGGATGAGAAGGAGGATGATGGGAGAGGAGAAGGAAGAAGTGAATCAAATGGGAAGGAGATAGGGACTGACCTAAAGCTTGAAGCCAAGAAAGTTGGTAAAGGAGATAGAGACAGAAGATGAAGTGAAGGTGTGGCAATGAGTCACCATCTTCAATGCACAAAGTTGATTAAGGTGAAAGGGGAAGATAGGATATGGCCAAGATGGACTTGGGCATCCCTCCCCATTAAGCTAGCTTTTGGGATGGAACATGAAGCAATGTGGGACTTAACACACCCCCCTCATGCTCAATATTGGACATCTGGAGCGTGAAACTTGCTAATATCAATCGTAGGATAGACTCTAATACTATTTTAAAATTGTGGACCTAATTCTGTTCCAAAATCTAGCTCTAAGTACTTATAAAGACTATTTAGGCCATATCTCTAACTGATGTGGGACTCTAACAATTCGAACAACTCAAAAGACATAATTCAATTGCCCAAAAATCTAGATAATAGTAAGAAGCAGTTTCATATAAAGAAGCCTTCTTAACAATAGGCAGCAAGTGGGCTTCAAAAAGACACGCATGCATCCCACATCTCATCCTGAATTAATTTTATTTATGGAGACTATGGATGATTACTTTTGAAACGAATTTAAAGAAAATTCCATTTTGGTACTGCAGAAAGTTTTTTTAAAACCAAAAGAAAAGAGAAGATAATAAAATCATTCAAATGATTTTTTGTTTGGTTAGAAGATATATTGAAAAAAAAAAAAAGATAATTATTGCTATCTAACTGTTCTAATGGTACTACAGGTGACAGCATACCCGGATGTAGTCATTCCATGTAGAATCATTTGCGGTGATCATTTTCCTTGTTTCATCCCACTTAAATCCAGCATGAGACAGAATTTCCTTTAATAATTCATACTGTTTCTTCCAAGTTTTAAGACGATTTTTTATGTTGTATTTTGTTAGCTGAAGCCCAAATTTTGCATTTAGGGCAGAAACAGTTGTATCATATGCTTCGGTCTGCAAAGCCTTATCTACTTTAAGCCCTTTCCTCACTTGGTCCACAAGGATCTTCCCAAGCCAACGGTCCATTTCCTCTGTCCACCTCAGGCTTTTGTTCTGGTTTCCATCAGTTTGTATTTCAGACACAATGGCAATGTCTGGATCCCCATTATCAACTGTGAAGTTTACATCAATTTCTGCAACATTGTCAGAAAAGCTTGCAACTGCTTGATCATTACCAAGGATACTACACAATTCATCATAGTTTTCAATAGACTTTGCTCGAAAAATCCTGGCATCAGGGTGTGCCTGCAGGTAACATAAGAATATCAGGCAACCAACATACAATAGCAAACTGATGGAGTGCACAGCAAATTGTATCACACGTAACGAGATTACCTTGATGTATTCATTCCAAAGAGCATCATCTGCAACAACCATCTTTTGTGTCTCATTCCAGACAAATCCCCTTTGAATAAGGAGTTCCTTTAGAACCCCAAACTGCTTCCTCCATGTTTTGAGCCGATTTTTAATGTGTCCTTTTGTCAAATACATACCAAACTTTTCGTTCAACACATTCACTGCAGCTGCGAATGCCGCAGGCTTCAACATGTTGTCCACTTTGTTCCCCTTTTTCACTTGCTCGACAAGTACCTTGGTAAGGCAATTGTCCATTTCACTTGTCCACACCACGTATTTCCCTTTCTCTTTGGCATTAGAACTACGAGTGTGGTATACTTTTGGATGCAACCCTGACAATCCCATACAATAAGCTATGAAACTTTTGCTCCTAGTGCAACAAGACAAACAAAGATAACAAATATTGCACTTGATTTTGTGTTACGAAGAAAAGAAAGACATTGCAGCATGAGCAGGAACAATAATAATATAATAATAATTGAGTGCAATAAAACCCTAACCCATCAAGATTGAGAAGGCCAGTGAAGTAGAAATACACTAAATACTATAAAGTCATGCCAGCAGCTGAATTTTGGTGGTGAGTTGTTACTTCTTCTTTTTATATAGTAGAATAATAAACAGAATTTTCTCATGATCACTTTAGACACAGTTTTTTTTTTTTTTTTTCCGATAGTGGAAAGTTGAAACTAATAACCATGAACGACATGTATATGATACAAAACCACACAAATAAAGAAAACCACAAATGTGAGTTATTATGCTGAAATCCAACTTCGTGGTGAGTAGGATTTCAATTGCGGCATCATAATAGAAATGGAAGAAGAAGAAGAAGAAGGGAATGACCTATCATGGTGCCCGGAAGTCGTTTTCCACTGGCTACTCAGTTTCAACGGTGGAGGCACTTTCCGCTGGCAAATCGGAATCAGGATACGCCTCCGTTCTAATGCCAAAAATCTGGGAAAAAGATATATGAGTGTTTTCTTACTTATTTTTATTTGATTCCATGGCTCATTTGAACGACTTCTGAAAATAGGTCTTCTTATGCTAGGGACACTTTACGGACTCTTTCTCAGGCTGGAAAAAAAATCAGAAATATGGATACAAGGCAAATTACAACCACCCCTCTTGAGATCCATGAAATTACAGTTACCCCCCCCCCCCCTCCTTCTCTTTTCTTCTTTTCTTCTCTTCCTTTTTCTCCTAAATTTTAAAGTTACACCCGCCATCCTTAATTAGTTAAAAGTTAGCACACTAACACCTCTTGCTGTTCATATGCTATTAGTGCCAATAACATCACATGACTTTCACATGATTTAATAGTTAAAAATAAATTAAAATATATTTAAAATGTCATAAGTGTTCCTTATATTGCATTATATTATATCAAAATGTCATTTTCTTCTTTCTTTCTTCCCCAAATTGAAGAAAAATTGTACGATGAAAGTGGCTGGTTGTGTGTCCATAGTGTGGACGATGGCGGCACTGGCAACAGCTAACGCAGACGACGGCAAACCGGCAATATGAACACGTCATGGCGGCACGGCAAGCTTCATTGGATCACAAGGAAGGCTGTGAGTTGCGATTTAAAGGGTGGTCACGGATGTGGTGGCTATGCAATGATTATATGTGAGGAGGAGAGGATAAGAAAAGGATGAGTGAGTGGTGTTAGCTTTGGTGAAGGTGGGTTTGTTTGGTGGTGGTGAAGTTTGCGTAGTGATTGTTTGTTCACTACATCTTGGAGTGGTGGTACAATTCAAGGTTTGTTGAATTTGAATGATTTTCATTCATTTTTGCTTAAATTTCCTGTTGGTGCATGCATATTCAAGTTGGTGCCTTTATCATATGATGCTTATAAGAATTTTATTTTCCTTGATAGAAATGTTGGGTATTTACTATTTTTTAAAAATAATTAATTTTAATGATAATTCAATAAAATATTAGTTACTTCATAAAATTTGTAAATAATTATTATTAAAAATTTAATATATATATATATATATATATCTTTCCATGCAGATTATAATTCCTTAAAATGAGTATCTTGACCCAAATAAACTGGGGGAGCACAAAGTATACAAACAGCAGCAAGTAGCCAAATAGCAAGAAAGAAAAAGAATACTACTAAGTTTGAAAATCTAGCAAAACAGCAACACCAATCTCTAGAATATATCTGCATATTGTTGCTCTCTGTATATTGTTTGAAAATCTTCTCAACTCTAATAATTTCCAATTAACAAAAGAGGATTTGAGATATGCATAAGGTGCTAATAGATTAAGACATGAAATAAAATAAAAAACAAAGGAAAAGGAAACATTTCCAACACTAAAAGATCGATGAATATGTCCATAGAAGCACTTGCCAAATGTGGGTGAAACCATCATTGACCCAGAGAGAGAGAGAGAGAGAGAGAGAGAGGTGTACATTGCAAGCACATGGCATGTGAAGATGGAGGCAATGCAAGGATGGATACGGTGCGGGGGTGGAGGGTTCGCAAGGGGGAGGCATTGCAACACTATAGCTCAAGTGTTTTTTGGGCGATTAGGGAGGGTCGAATGGGTAAAGTGAGAATGAGATTGATTGCTCTATAAAGGGGAAGGGATATTTTGGTATTTCTATCATAGGACTTAACAAAGATTAACAACGCTTGGTTTCAGGGGTATCGAGTGTATTTTTGAAATCAGGGAGGGGATGGGTGTAATTTTAAAATACCTTAGGGGACGTAATTATAATTTTCTCTTTATAGATAAAATATAAAACAAAGGAAAATATTTATATAATTGAAATGCTAAGCTCCACATTCTATCATGAACAAAAAGTATGTGGAATGAAACTATTTTACAAATTAAAAGTTATAATTTGTGAAAATAAATTATTTTAAAGAAAAATTATAAATTCATTATAACAACTTATTATTGAAAGTGTCATTCATTTAATAAGAATTTCTTTTTCAACTTTTAAGTTAGAATGGAATTAGACAAGCTCATTATTGAAAATATAAATCATTTTATAATAATATTTATTTCTAATTTTTAAGTGAGGGTTGAACAATTTAAAAAGAATCATTCTTTCTTTCTCTTCGTTCTTCTTTTTGAGTCTTCTAATAAAGTTTGTATTCAACATTTTTATATAACAGCTCATTATCAAAAGTATGTATTTGATTGTATAGTTGTACCAATAACTTTTAAGTGAGAATGAACAACTATAAATATAATAAAATCATTCAATATTTTTCTCTCTCTTCTTTTTTCATTCTTCTCGCCAATAAATATTTGGATAATATTTTTTATTAATATTTTAGAAAAATTTCTCTTTTTAGTAAAAATTTGAAATTGTGGGAGTGGAACGCTCTCAAAGCTATCAAGTAACATAACTTTCCTTTTAATGCATATGAAATATTATAGTAGTAGATTCCGGATAATTTTTTAAATTAATTTTACTCACATAAGGTACTACTTTAATTTTTCTCACCTAATTAATATTCAACATCTAATTTTTTTTTACTTAAATAATATTATCTTTATTCTATTTGTCTTCTATTTAAATAATATATTAATAACTAAAAATTTAAATAATCTTATTATATACTACAATATACATAATTAAATAACTATAAAAATTTATTTATGTTGATAGTATATTAATTTTGTTTTAATGTAAAAAATATATTAAAATTAAATCCTTATGATTATCTTAAATAAATATTATAAAGATCTAATGTTAACAAAAAATCTTTATTATGATATTATTTTTTTAAGTATTGATGTAACAAAAATAAGATCTTTTTAAGAATATTTTTTCAATAATATTAGGTGATAATTAGGGTCGTGGCTATTGCCACTCCTTCTCCAAGTCTATTGTCACTCCCATTTTTATTAGTTTTTATTTTTTACCAAAATAACCTTCTTCTATTTTAATCAAAATATTACTTAACATTAATTATTTATTAGTCATCATAATATTATCAAAATTTATTCTTGTTAATTTAATTAAAAATTAATTTAAAAATTTAAAAATATTTATATTTATCTCATTTTTAATTTTGATATAGTTACTTAATATAATTATTTAAATCTAGTTATTAAATTATTTTTAAAATTTTATAAAATAATTACCTAAAAAATATAAAAATGAGTATTTTTAAAAAATAATAATTGAAAATGAATAACAATAATGATGTGCTAATAAATCATGGAATGTAACTGCATACCTTATTTTGTAACATCTAGTATTTATATAATTAAAAAAGTATCAAATAAACATATGATACCATGATTTATTACCATTGATTATTAATTTTAATTTACTATATTATTCTTTTTTGTCCCATTAAAAATTAAGATAATTTGGTGCATTACTGTATCCCCCAAGACAAGGAATAAAATTCAATGACATAAGAGGAACAGTAAATAAGCTTCATTATTGAGAAGAAAATAGGTCGAATCACAAACTAAGGCTCCTAAATGACCACTCAAAAATAGTGGTGTAGATACAACCAAGTTATACATTTAACTAGTATGTATTATCATTAATACTGTATTAAGAGAAACATATATGTTTGTTAATTTGCAGCTTCTAATTTGTTTATTTTTAATTTATTCAAAAGTATATAATGTATAATTTATCTAACCAAAAGTAAATAATTTAGTTTAGTCTTTATATTGTGTGAGTGTTGGTAATAGAACAATTTTAATCTTTTTAAACCATTTTTAATGTAAGAAGTAATCAACTTAATGTATCAATTTGCCTTAATTTTTTAGAACATGAATAGCAAATAAAAAATTAATTCAGTAAAAAATAATTGTCAATAGTAATAAGTCATGGTATCATACATTTGTTCAATTTTTTTAATTATATAAGTACGAGATGCTACAAAATAAGGTATGTAATTGTATACCACAGTTGATTATTAGTACACTTTTATTGTTATTATTTTTTTAAAATAACCAATTTTATATTAGTAAATAACTAGTGTAGCAAAAAATTTTAAAATCTTAATATCTAGATTTAAATAATTATATTACATACATTAGTTATCAATACTTGTAATATCTAATAAGTATATAAAATTTTCGTTAAAAAATATAAAAATTAAAAAAGAGATAAATAGTAAATATTTTTAAATATTTTAATTATTTTGAAATTAAATTAACAATAATAATTTTTATTAATATTATGTTAATTTATAAATAATTGATGTCAACTATCCTTTCAATAATTAAAATAGAGGAAAGGTATTTTATGAAACTAAATAAAAATTAATAAAAGTGGGAGTAACAATAGATAAAGAGGAGTGGCTATTAGTTCAACAAGTCTCATGTTTCATATATTTTGAACTTACTTACATATATTATTTCAACTTATAATTTAAACATAATTTATATATTAGATACACTAGCAAATAATTAATTTATTTTGTTAAGAGATATAACTCACACGGAAAGATGTATTTAAAAAGATACATATATACTAAAAAAATAATGATAATTGTTTATGAGTTTTATTAAAATATTTTGTTAAATTATTATTAAAATATATATTTATTTATAATAACAATATATCAAAATTAAATTCTTATCGTTGTCTTATATTAGTATTATAAAAAAATATAATCTTGACTAAGATATTATGATACTGATTTTTTTAGTATTATCATATGAATAAGATCTTCTTTAGAATTACTTTTCAAAAATATTAATTACTAATTCATTTAACGTCTCACATTGCAACTTATTTAAACATAATTAATATATTAGATATACTAATAATAATTAATTTATTTTTAAGGGATGTAATCAACGTAGAGAGATGCATTTTTCAAAAAAATACATATATTAGAATTTTCAATGATAATTATTTATGAGGTTTTAGAAATTAATATTTTATTAAGAAAAGATCCAAGTTCTTCCTCAACAACCTCGTCAACTCAGCCTTTATAATCTTTGGTAATCCTTGCCCAATGAAAGTGACTTCTTGGCAATAGTTCTAATTCGGACCTTTTTAAGCTCATCATTTTGTTCTAGTCTTGGTCTCCCTTATTCTCGTAGATTGAGGTCTTTCATGCTTATGTCTTTACTCTCATCAATTTCCACATATGTACCTCCTATGTTCTTTCAACCTTGGTTCCCTTTTTTTTCTTCCTTAATGACTCATTATAGCACCACCAATGGGCTTCTTTCTAGTTAGAGTGCACAACTCCAACTTCCATGGCTGAGATCGAGAATTTTAATGCCAAATGGGAGTTGACACTACAGCTCCAAGAGTGTTCAGAGATGGTCTTCCCATGTGATACGAGGCTTGAGAATTGATCACTAGATATCGAACATCAATTGTTTTAATGTTCGACTCTGTTTCAAAGGTTGTCCTTAGGTCAATCACCCCCGAGATGTTGACCCATTCTCTAGAGAAACCCACTAGGTCTCCATTGTATAGACAAAGGCTAGATTCGGGTATCTGGATTTTTTGCAAGGTGGATGCATAAAGAACATCAACTGAGCTTCCTTGATCAACCAATAGCTTCCAAACTATATAATTCCCTACAACCAAAAAAATAACCACGAGATCATCTAGATTCTGATTAATTCCCTTAAAGTTAAGATCAGAGAATGAGATTACTGAGTTTGTGTTTTTTGTGGTTGTGGAGGGGTAGATTAGCTAAGCTTGTTTCTCTACCTCTTGCGATTCCTCCAATAATGTAATGTATTACTCCTCATATCTCTTGTGGTTGTTTATGTTTGTGTTCTTCTTCATGACTTGTTTTTAGGGTTCACCTTATTTGGCTTCGACTCCTTTGTGGTCTTTTCCCTATATCTCTATCTCAACTTTGACTCCTTCTTCACTGAGCAAGGTACTTATCCAATAGTCCTAGTCTCACCAATTGTTAAATCTAATCTTTCAAAATAGCGCAATCTTTCATGGTGTGGCCATAATTCCTACATAACTCATACCATTTACTTTTATCCACTCTAGGGGAAATCTGTTACCTTCCTACATTGGGTGGCAGCTTAATGATCCGACCATTATACACCTCTTTGAGGATAGTCTCTCTTTTTGCATTGAAGAGTATGTACTCATCATAATGGGATTGAGGGAAGTAAAAATTTCATGGACCCTCATCTTAGACCCTTTCCCTCAAATCAAGGTCATTTCTCTTCTAACTTCTTTTCTCCTATTTTCGGCCTTGATTTGAATCCTCGGTCCTTCTGAGCTTCTACTTTCCTCGTCTCCCAAACCTCCTGTATGTTGATATACCCCATTGCTCTTTCTCCAAACTCAAGCATAGTTCTCGGTAGAGAGATCGCCAAGGAATCATTAAACGATCCAGCTCGCAATCTTGTCTTGATGGAATGTAGTTCCATTGTAGGATCAAGGCCTTAAATTAGCATAGTCACAACATTAAACAAGTCCAAGTACTCCCTTAATAGTTCTTGTTGGCCTTGTTGTATCATGTTCAAAGAATATGAGGTTTTCTTATATACTCGGCTTGAGGAAAAACAATTTAGAAATGCTTGTGAAAGCTCAATAAAGTCATAGATCGACCCTATGGATAGTAAAAAGAACCATAAGGGGGTTGTCTTCTCTAGGAATGTTGAGAATGTTCAGCAAAGGAATGGATTTGAGGCTCCATTTAACAACATCACGAATTTGAACATGGTTACATCGACTTGAGGGTCTCCAGTTCCATTCTACGGCTTCAAAGTTGCAGAGAGCTTGAAATTTTCTAGGAGAGCCACGAACATGATGAATTCTAAAAATGGCCCAGAATATATTGGCAGGCCTTGTGTTGTAGTCATTTGATACGTCTTGCCTCTTGCATAAGTATTCTGAGTTTGTTCTCTTCCTCATCTCTAGAGGGGTCACTATTGTTTTGGTGACTATTGGCCTCATTTTCCCTCCTAGCATTTTCTCGATTCATTGCTACCATTTGAGTTAGCAACTTCCTATTCTGGTCTTAAAGCTAGCAGATTATCTAGTATAACCTTTCCACGATAGGAGGTGATGGGATATTGTTTGCTTGTGTGGGTTATATTAATTGTTAGTGTGCTCAACCATGTTAATACTCTGATTCCTTGTGGTGACTATTCACCTATTGTGAGGTTAACTTCAGCCTCCTAATGGGGGCCAATGTTCTGACATGTTTCGGAGGTCATTCGGTGATGCCTACTACAAGTCCAAGCTATCGTTCACGCCTCCAATAAGAGACCTACAAGGGACTCCGATACTCAAATCAAAACTCTCTTCCACTAAGGTGCAAATGAAATAGAATCAATTATCTACCTTTGGCTTTTGTGAGCCCCTTTTTATTCAAGGTTAAATTCCTCCTTCTTTTCTCAGTGATCCCTTATTCTCCCATTTTCATGGGATCACTTAGTCCTCGATAACTCCCTGGTCATTTGTCAAAGATTGGCCATAGGCCCAAAGGTCTAACTTGTGGCACAGAAGAAAAGGAAGCTCGGATCAGAGAAGCAAAAAGTAGCAATGCAAGAAATAGGGAAGTTGTTAAAAGCTAGGTTCATCAAAGAAATACAATTTGAGGTCAAAGCTCATAGCCATGAAGGTGATGGAAGGAAATGAGATTGAAAAAGAAGAAATGCAGGCGAAAAATTTAGAAAGGGTGGCTGAATTATGAAGGGCAAAAAGGGAAGAATTGATGACTTCCATACTAAGTTGGTTTGGCTTTTCTTTGAAGCTAAATTCCTATTGGTGGGTATCAGACAAGATTCAAATTCGCTTAAGCCTGAGTTTTGAGTGGCCCTGGTCCATCCATCTAAAGTGCCAGTGTGGCTCATCTCTGGCCACATGCACTGGCTATTCCTCTAACAGGTTTATCTAGTCCCGCGGGGGAATAATCCCCAGGGTTTATTATATCCAGAGATAATATAGGACCTTTGAAGATTAATTCAAGGCATTTGGATATTAATTCGGGTTCTCTGAGTTATCCAAGATATTATATATGTGCTCTGGACTAGAGTATACAAGCCCAACTCAGCTCAATAGCTAGGCCCAATTAGAGGTTGGATTCATCACTTCCGACAGCCATCTCGAATCCACATACAAACTATGGCCCAAATCCGGATTGAGGCCCAAATCCAAATTTGGTATAACAGTCCTATAACATTACAGAGCAGTACTCACCTTTTGTGTTGCTAATAAACGCGAACCCATCCATTAACCCCAAGCTAATGGACGTCCCGAGTTATCCCCTACGATGGCGGAACTAGACCCCTATCTTCTTAACTACCTACCCATATATATATGAGTCTAGTTGTGGACCTCAGGTATTATTTTTTCCTACCTTTCATACACTTACCTGCACTCATTGACTTAAGCGTCAGTGTCCTTGCAGGTACCCCTACCATTGTGGACCTCAACTCCATTAACTCGCCGATCACATCAAGAGTAGTTTGAGATCCCAATTGTAGTTCGGATCCCCTTCAAGTAACCCACCTCCGAACATTGGTACAGTCTGTGGGGAATCTCAAACGCTCCTTACTATCAAACCACGTCAAAAATTATACCAATGTCTTCACACCCAAGACAGGAAAATACGGTAGCACATGACCCCATGAGCAACTACCGACCGCTTGTGGACGGTCGCACAGCTTTCTATTTAGCTTTGGACGCCAAAGACCACCACCACGAGTAGAACTCAACGACTCACTACTCCCTCATCTGAGCCGCAGGAAATATGGATGCCTCTAGGGTGGAAATTTGCCCTCAGGCTAACATTGACTCGCTCGCCGAGATGCTAACCCTGATGTAGGAGTAAGCTACTCATACTCAAAAGCTGGAATATAATTTGGATCGCATGAAAGAAGCTGACCGAAAGTGACGTCAGGAACGACGTCGACGCCATGATAGGAGCCTAAAGTGTTATGGAGGCCGAAGCCTGAGAGAACGCAGCTAGCACTGAATGCTGACATCGTGGGAACTCACCACGTTAGAGTGTTGCAACAATCATAAAGAACCTCGGGCAGAAAATGTCTGGCACTACCTCGAGCACTTTGAATCTCGACCTTTGCTTGGGTATGCTGATAGGCATGCAAGGCGTGACTCGGAGCGTTACGAGGACACTGACGATAGCGACGACACGCCATTCTCCGAATTCATTATGGGAACTCAGCTACCCAAAGGTTTCAAGTCCCCCTCTGACATGGAGCCCTATGACAGGAGTATTGACCCCAAGGAGCATATGGATGCTTTCAAATCAAGGATGGTGCTGGGTGGCATATCAGATCCCTTCAAATGCCGAGCATTCCTGATTACTCTGAAAAAAGCTACACTCAAATGGTTCAAATTTCTACCGCCTAGGTCGATCAATCGATTTTCCGATCTTGTTTCGCTATTCTTATCCCACTTCACTACAAAGAGGTTCAAACCTAAGCCGGTCTCTAGCCTCCTCGGCATACATCAATGGCAAAACGAGTCACTCTGAGATTTCTTCGAGTGATATAATGCCGAAACTTTGCTCGCTGACGAAGTGCAAACTTAATCGGCAATTCTGACGTTGCTAAATGGATTATGACTGGGGCCATTTAAAACTTCATTATCAAAAAGACCACCACAATCCTCGGAAGAAATATAGATAAGAGTTGAGAAGTATATCTTCTTTGAGGAAATGGAGAAAGCCACAGCCAACCCAGGAAGGCACCAATCCGACAAGAAGGCCGAAGGCCAAGATGAACAACCAAGGAAGAACATACATTCGAGGGCCGGTAAATACAACGAGTGTACCCCCTTCACTCATCCTTATCTGAGCTATTATGAGAAGTCGGTCAAATCGAAAGGTTTTCCAAGCCAAAAATTCCCAAAATGAGGGCTAACACGAAAAAGTCATTATTTTGTGAATACCACAATGGCTTCAGGCATAGAACCGAGGATTGCTACGACCTCTGAGATGCCGTAGAACAACTGATAAGGGAAGGCAAATTGACCAAGTACCTGGCTTCCCAAAGAAGTCCATGAAGAAGACGAGCACCCGATCAGGGGGACAAGGAAAGTCGAAATCCGAGAAGGTAGGGAATCTCGGAACTAAAAGGAAATCAAGGCAATGACGAACAACAGATTACCAGGACTATCAACATCATCGCCGGTGGTTTTGCGGATGGCGGAACAACGAAGTCATCCTAGAAAAAGCATTTGCAAGAAGTTCTCTACATATTTTCAGGGAAGATAAAAAAGCCAGCACCGATATTATAGCCAACACCGGAGATGGTTTTCTTAAGCTCCAACTTGGAAGGCGTGATTCCTGGACATGACGACTCTATGGTGATTTCTACTGCAATGGTGAATGTCGAAGTAAAAAAGGTATTCATCAACCAAGGGAGCTCGTGGATATTTTATTCCGAGACGCTTTTGATAAGCTCGGGCTGAATAATGCTAACCTCCAAACACACAAGGAAAGTTGATCAGCTTTTCCGGGGAAAAGTCCACCCCTAGGGGTTCGTCACCCTCCACCTAACTCTTGGGTCTCGACCTAAAACTCGGACTATTAAAGTCAATTTTCTGGTTGTCGGCTGCCCCTCGGCTTCTAATGTTACACTTGGAAGGCTGATATTGAACAAGATAGGCGCCGTTATCTCAACGGCATCCCTAGCAATGAAGTTTTTTATCGACAAAGGAGAAATCGCCACTGTGAAGGCAGATTGGGTCACGGCTCAGAGATGTTACAATGCCAGCCTCGAAATCCAAAGGTAGCAGAAGGAGGTGTCCTGAAGCAATTCCCGACCCCCCTAATCCTTCAAAGGTCATGATGGTAGACCTAGATACAAGGAAAGTCAAAGGAGGAAGATTAGAGTTGGATGGTGAATTAGAAGATATTCAAATCGATAATGAAAGTGGGCAAATAACTCGGATAAACAAAAACCTCCCAACCACATTGAAACAAGGTCTAGTCACCTTCCTGAGGTCCAACACAGATTTATTCGCTTGGACTGTAGCCGATATGCTTGGAATAAACCCAGAATTTATGTCTCACTGACTTTCCATTTTCCCTAGATCAAAACCAGTAGCTCAAAAGAGAAGAAGAATGAGCTCAGATAGAGCTCTCGTGGTCCAAGAGCAAGTCTAGAGTCTCCTGGATGTCGGGTTCATACGCGAGGTCGTATACCTGACGCAGTTATCTAACGTTGTGATGGTCAAAAAGTCCAATGGAAAATGACGAATGTGCCTCAATTACACTGACCTGAACAAAGCCTGCTCGAAGGACCCATATCCCTTACCAAGCATTGACAGGTTAGTAGATGCTGCTTCTGGCTTCCAATTGCTCACTTTCATATATGCCTACTCAGGATATAACCAAATCCCGATGTGTCATCTTGATGAAGAAAAAAATAGCATTCATAACTCCAATGGCTAACAATTGTTACAAGGTCATGCCGTTCGGTTTGAAGAATGCGAGAGCCACATACTAAAGGCTTATGAATAAGATATTCACAGAGCTCATCAGAGATTTGATGGAGGTTTACATCAATGACATGTTAATCAAGACAAGGGAAGAAGGAAGTCTCTTATCCGGCCTTGAGGTCGTATTCAGTCGCCTCTGATAGCACAACATGAGATTAAACCCACACAAGTGCGCATTTGTTGCAGAAGCCGAAAAGTTCCTAGGATTCATGCTCATACATCAGGGAATCAAAGCAAACCCGGACAAGTGCAGAGCTATACTTGAAATTAAAAGTCCGACAATAGTGAAAAAAGTGCAATATCTCACAGGAAAAATTGCCTCCCTCTCGAGATTTATGGCTGCGCCTGTACGGAAGTCATTCCCTTTTTTTCTCTCTTAAAAAAGGGAATACATTTGAGTGGATGCCAAAGTGTGAAGCTACATTCTTCGACTTCAAGGAGTATCTCTTCCGCCCTCCGATACTAAGCAAGCCGAAAGTCAGGAGACCCCTTTTCTTGTATCATCTGTTAGCAATGCTGCCATAGCGGGGGCACTGGTCCGTGAAGATTTCCGACAACAGCACCCCGTATACTTAATCAGCAAAGTACTACAAGGCCCCGAGATTAGATATCAAAAAATTGAGAAAGTCGCCCTGGCCTTAGTTATAGCAGCATGAAGGCTCCACCAATATTTTCAAGCACATACGATTGTTGTCTGAACCGACTACCCAATCCAACAAATTCTTTAAAAACCAGACTTGGCGGGTAGGATGGTATTATGGTTTGTAGAACTTTTGGAGCTCGACATCCAGTATGAACCAAGGACGGCCATTAAAGCTCAAGCACTATCAGATTTCTTAGCCAAAATAGTAGACGATGTGAATTCCCTAGAACCGGGATGGACACTATATGTGGACAGAGCCTCCAGCTCTAAGGGAAGCGGAGCTAGAGCAAAACTTGAAAAAGAAGGCGAAATAATCATCGAGCTCTCCATAAAGTTCGACTTCCTGGTCTCAAATAACCAGGCTGAATAGGAAGCCCTCATAGCTAGCTTGAAGTTAGCCAAAGACGCCGGAGTATCCTGACTTTTGATATGAAGCGACTTTCAAATCGTGACCTCCCAAGTAATCGGGACTATCAAGCTAAGGATGTTTTGTTGCAAAAATATCTTCTGAAAGTAAGAAAGGTCGTAAAGGAGTTCTCAGGTGTAGATTTCCAACATGTTGCCAGAGAAGAGAACATCAGAGTTGACATCCTCTCCAAGCTGGCAAGCACTAAGCCCGAAAGAAACAACCAAAGCTTGATCCAAGATACTTTGAAGTTCCCCTCGATAATAGAACCTCTTCTGACCTTATCCGTCGATGGAGTTGCAAATTGGACGATTCTGATTGTTCAGTACCTGCAGAATAGGACCCGACCAGAAAATCCCGTCAACGCAAAGAAGCTAATCAGAGAGACCTCTTACTACACCATCATCAACGAATAATTATTTAGAAGAGGACTGTCTCAGCCACTACTAAAGTGCATGGGACTAGATCAGATTCTCGCCATTCTTGAGGAAGTCCACGATGGTTCTTGTGGCCACCATCTTGGAGGAAAGTCACTCACATTGAAAGTATTGCGAGCTGGATTTTATTAGCCTTCGATGATCAAAGACTCGGTCCAGTATGCAAGGAAATGCTCCAGCTACCAAAAACATGCCAATTTTCACCTTGCCCCTTTTGACAAATTAACCTGGATCATGTCCCCTAGCCTTTCAGCAAGTGGGGACTCGACCTCCTAGGTCCCTTTTCCACTCGCCTCGGGATAAGTGAAGTACCTAATTGTAGCAATAGACTACTTTACCAAGTGGATAGAGGCAGAGCTGCTCTCCACCATTACTGCCACCCAAGCTTGAAAGTTTGTATGGAGGAACATTTTCACCCGCTTCGGAATACTTGATTCCGTGGTTACTGATAATGGAGCCCTGTTTATAGATCAAAAGTTCTAAGGATTCCTCACAAGCTACAAGGTCAAACATCACTTCATGTCAGTTGAGCACCCACAAGCAAATGGTCAAGTCGAAGCTGCCAACAAAGTCATATTGCGAGGGTTGAAAAAGAGACTTAATGAAGCAAAAAGGACATAGGTCGATAAGCTCGGAAGCGTTTTATGGTCCTACCGAACCACCACGCATTTGACGACAAAAGAAACTCCTTTTAAGTTGACTTACAGGGTGGATGCAATGATATCGATCGAAGTCAAAGAGTTTAGCCCGCAAGTCATGTTCCGACTGCATGCCAGTAAGCACTTCAGGAGGAATCTGACCTCTCTAACGAAGTAAGGGAAGTGACTCATTTGTGGGAGAAGGCGCTGAAACATTGAATCTCCCAAAGATACAATGCCAAAGTAATACCTCGGACGTTCGACAAAGGTGAATTAGTTCTCTGATATGTCAACATCGAAAAGCCTCCCATGGGCTACGAGAAATTAGCTACAAATTGGGAAGGCCCATACAGAGTCATTGACATCTTAAGAAAGGGGGCATAAAAACTCTCCACATTATCAGGCACAGAAATTCCGAGGTCATGGAACTCCTCCAACCTCCAGAAATTTTTCATCTAAATGTAAACCATGTGCAGTAGCTATACTTTTTTTCCTACCTCGGGCTTTGTCCTATTGGGTTTTCTTGAGGAGATTTTAACGAGGTGGAACTCCATGGGTTGAGCAGTATCTACTAAATTCTTCTCGATTTCGTGCTTTTATATATTATCTTTGCTCTGCTTTTACATATTATCTTTGACACTATTTTATCCCATTTTACATTCATTATATTGATTGCTTGTTATCACCTTTCTATTCGTCATTACACTCACTATGGTTGTTATTTGTATTTAACACTCTCAACCTGCTTTAGTTCTCCTGCGGGATTGATGACCCCTTAGTCAAGAAAAACATATCACAGGCTAACAACTCGGATACATGAGCGGAAAGTTCCGAAGTAAACAAACTATGACACACGCGAAAAATCCGACATTATACCTCAGGTCAATCATGCCCTTGGCATTAACTTAAATGAACAAAAGAAACCCTTAAGTTCTAGCCTGCAAGGAAATCCAACTCGAATAACTTCTAGTTCGGTAAAACAATAAGATGCCGCCAACATTTCCTTCAAGTTGTAACTTAGGTGAAAAGCAGGCGCATTAGTTAACTCAATTGGCAACAAACAAAATCGTAAAATTGTAGGAAATTTCATTACAAGACCCCGAATTCTGGGAAAATATTCATTACAAAAGAGCCTATGATTAGGCAAACCAAAATAAAAATTACAAGCTTATCAAGGGTCCGATGATGGATTTGCCAGATCAGCTTCGACGTCCTCAACACCTTTATCATCTTCATTCAAAGCTAGCTCAATGCAACCATCAACTACAATCTTATCCAACTCGACCTCACTGAAATCATCATCGGGACAAACGATGTAGCATTGCTCTAAAAATGACTCTTTAATCTCTAAGGCCGACTTCACCCGCAACTGCTCCACCTAAGCCACTTCGTCCTTCATTCTCGCAGTAGCCTCGGAAGAATCGGTACAAGCCCTCTCGAGTTCCAACACTTGAGAACGGGAATCCTCCAATTGTTTGTCCTTCGACTAGAGCATCTCCCTCAGCCCGTCGATCTCGACCTGCTTGGCCTTCTCTAAAGCCAACTTCTCATCTTGAAGAAGGGAAAGCTTCTCCTTCAAGACTTTGACTTCCTCCATAGCTAGAATGCCTAAAGTAATGACTAGCTCTAAGTATCGGAGTAAGGCCACCGAGTTCAGCATAGCACGATCGGCCCATTAGAACTTGGCGGCCAAGTTCTCATCATCCCCTTGTAGGCACTCGAGGAGTGCAAGGACCATCAGCTCCTTATCTATAAAGTCGGGATATGGGAAATCCTTTTCCATCATGTGGAATTCTGACCTGTCCTTCGACCCGGGAAGACCTGTGGGGTTGGTAGCCACAGCTTTCTCTTTGGCCACTTTCTTCGATTTTTGTTTCTTCAAAGGCTGAGCAACCGGGGTTGCCTCATCGGGAGCGGGAGTAAACAACAGTTCTCTAGATCCCAACGATTTCGGGCTGTTACTCCCATCCCCTCATGGGGCCTCCTCAGTATCCTTTGACGAAACTAGGCGAGGGCAGACTTCGAAGTCATTTCGTCTACAAAATATAAATCAATAATGAGTATACCATAAAGAAAGTAGGAAAAGAGTGCAGCAACAATAGAAAAAGACAATAACCTAAATATCACCTAACCTTCCTAGACTCTACGTCGACTATGTTCTTCAAATTCCAATGGTTTTTCCCAAAGCATTCGAGAAAGAAGTCAACAATAGCCTTCTCCTTGGCCTTAAAGGAACTCTCCTCTTTCCGGGGAGCACCGAAGTGCTTGCACCAGAAAACGTTAAATCGGAGCTCTCCCTCCAAGGTCTCCCAGAAAGGAATCGAATTCGGACACCCAAATACTTTAAAGTAAATAGGCTTAAAATTGTGAAAGGATTCCTTGTAGACAAGGAACACCTTTCGATTGACATGAGCTCCGAAGGACAACCAACCCGAGGTTACTTCACCATCGACAGGTTAGGTCAGAGTAAAGAGGAAAAAGAAGGCTTTCTGGGGATGGCTCCACTCCGAGATATTTGTGGATAATCTCGAACTCTCAAATCATCGCCCAGCTATTTAGGTGTAGTTGGGAAGGAGCGCCCTCAGTTCGCCTCAGAATCTTCACTTGAAAGTGGATAAATGGAATCTGAACTCCTAGTTTAGAGACGAGGACGTAGTAAAACCACATCCACCGAGTACCCCCCTCAAGATTGAGGTCGCTCACTCTTTCGCTCGGACCAGGAGCCTCCAGGTAATATTCTTCCTTGTACTCGCCCTCCGATATTATTAGGTTCTCCTTTTTGAAATGAGTTAGGAACTCCGAGATTCTGATTGAGGGGGTCCCAAGAACTTCAAGATCGACCCACTAGTAGATGAAGTTGATCTTGAGAGGAAATGTTAAAACCCTCTGTTTTTTGACCATTTTGAGATCCTAGACAACCTACAAAAGAAACCACCCTGATATCACAAACTCAGGAAAAACCTAAGTCGGAAACTTTCAAAAATAGAATGGAAATTGAAAAGGCATGCTCCTTATGGTGGTTTTCTTCTAAACATAAAGTCGTTGGTGGGTGGCGGAAGTAAGAAAATGTAGCGGAAATGGGGCTAAAACCACCCCAACTAGTGGAAGAGATGCGATTCAATGGTGGAAGAAAAACGAACCACCACCAATATCATGTTTCATCCCACGAAACAAGCACTACAAATAGTAGAAATAGAAACAAAAAGAAAGGGCATACTTGTTACAAGAAAACAAATGCTCGTAATATGGTGGATAGTGTTGTTGCAAGACAAAGCACCCACTTCTTCTTCACTACAGAAATTTTAGGCAAGCAAAGAAATGGAGGAATAAAAAAGCAAAGGGACATTTATAGGCATGAAGATGCCCCTTTATCGCGCAGAACAAGTGTCACTAATGTCATGGTATGACTTTTCGCATAATAAAGTTGGGGGCACAAATGGAATAAGAACCAAATTTAAATAATGAAGGTGCTCGAATCGAGCGCCAAAATAACACATGTACGCTCCGGCTAACAAGATGCGATTTACGAGGCAAAAGGACGTTGCTACTCCTGAAGTTTCAAGACGTTGCCACAAGCAAACGTCAAATCATTTGAAAAATGGCAATCTATCTTCGGAACATGGAAACTTCAGAAAATCATGAGGAACTCGGCACCCAACGAAGTCACCTCGACCTACAAGTTGGGGGGCATTATTCCAGACTGGAGTATACAAGCCTAACTCAGCCCAATAACTAGGCCCAATTAAAGGTCAAATTCATCACTTCTAACGCCCATCTCGGATCCACGTATGAACTAGGGCCCAAATCCAGATTGAGGCCCAAATCCCGATTTGGTATAACGATCCTCTAACATTGCAAATCAGTATTCACCTTGCGTGTTGCCAATAAACTCGGACCCATCCATTAATCCCAAGCTAATGGATGTCTCGAGTTATCCCCTACGATGGCAGAACTAGACTCCCATCTTCTCAACTACCTACCCATATATATATGAGTCCAATTGTTGACCTCAGGTACTTTTTTTTCCTACCTCTCATACACTTACTTGCACTCACTGACTTGAGTTTCGAAGTCCTTACAGGTACCCCCACCGCCGTGGAGCTTATCTCCATCAACTCGCCAATCACATCAAGAGCAGGTTGAGATCCCAATCATAGTTCAGATCCCCGTCAGGTAACCCACCTCCAAACAATATGTATTATGAGTAATCTCATACTTCTATTTAAAATTCAGAGTTGAAAATATCAATTATAAAGTTATTACATATATTTTAGTTTTTTATTAAGGTCGTGGGGCCAACATAAATCCTGAAATCAGGATTTTTCTATGATTGACCCTCTTGTCGACCGTAAACTCTTAATTACAATCTCATCCCTACTTTTTCTATAGCTCACCTAATTATGATTTTGCCCTTCTTTTTTCTACGATCTTCTATTTACAATTTTGCCTTTGCCTTAGGCCCGAGCTTTCTTCTATCCCGGTCTACCCTCAAGGTTCAGGATGTTACATATGCTAATTTGGTTGTACCCAGAATAGGCATTCATGAAACTTAGGAATTTTGATTCTGAGGCTCATCTACTAGTTTATCTATGCTCGGTAATGGGTAGGTGTCCTTTGGGTAGGTTTTGTTCAAATCTGTGAAGTCCACACATATTCTCCATTTTCCCAATGACTTAAGGACCTGAGTACATTAGCTAGCCAAGTTCATGGCCTTGTTGGCCTCAAAACCATTCACTCCTTTTATGAAAATTAATCTTCATCTTCTTCTCTACAATATCCCTCTATCAATTTAATGATTTAATATCAAGCGGAGTCTCTCCACCATCATCCATGCTGCTGCTATGAAGGAAAAAGGAAGCTAGGATGTTACTTTTCCTTACTCTCATGGTTTCAAGGATTTTGAAGTAGGTAGCTCAAATCTTTAGTTTTGATTGTGTTTGTGAGCTGTGTGGTTGTTATGTTCTTATGTCTATCATCCTTGGTTCATACTCATATGATCTATTATTCTCTTCTATAATGATTTAAGATAAGAAAACTTGGTTTAGGTTGAAAATTAAACCACAAAAGCAAGATTGAACCAAAATAGAAAAATTGTGAGATAAAAACCATAGGCATCGTTTGTATGGTGGAGCCTATAACTCTCCTTACAGAACTCAACTTTGAATGAGACTAATTTGAAAAAACTAGACTTCAAGAGCAATCAAACCATATAAATTATACGATCATTGGACTTAAAATGGATTAATTATGAATTTTTGAAGTTTTCTGTTGAATTTCCCTCTCTATCCTGACCAGAGTGTGATGTTAAGGGCATAACTCATGCTATATAACTTCATATTAAGTGAAACTAATTTTTTAAGAAAGCTAATATATAGGAAATTGTGCATAACAATTTTAGGTTTAGTTGATAAGTGGATTTTCCCTAGTAATTATTGAAAGTTGACCCATGTTTTATTCGGGTTAAGATGGGACAACCCACTTGAGCAGCTCATAACTTGAGCTCTAGTTACCCAATTGAGTGAAATGTGTAAGGATTGAAAAATGGTTCTAATAGCTACAATTTGATACAAACTTTGGATAAAAATGATGCATAATTGATTTTTAGTGATTTGCTAAAATTAAGTGTGCAAGTCTATCCTAAAATAGGGTAATCTTGAGAAAAACTTTAATAACTCAAGTTATAGACCTCAAAATTTAGTGAAACTAGAGAGATTTGGCTATAACATGTTAAATTTCTAGATTAAAATGAATTAAAATGGAATTTTATTGAAATTTATAAAAAAAGGGTAGATTTAATGGAAATGGAACAACTTGAGGAATGTCTTGGTCTAAAGGTCCTAAAGCTATGAAATATTCAAAGACATAAGTTTTAGCCAATTCCATACCAATATAATGTTATATTGATATATTATCTATGAATATAAGTGATATGAGTGGCTAGCTAGTTGAACATTTTGTTTAGTTTAGGACCCTCCATATTTCAACTGTTATGCCTTTGAATTTCCGATAGAAATTGTATACATATATATATATATATATATATATATATATATATATATATATATATATATATATATAAAGAAGAAAGATTATAAGAACTTGCAAAGGGACGTATTGAGTCTCCACTTGGCAATAGGCTAGGGTAATACTATTTAAGACTTAAGTCAGTGCCTGATCAAATTTATGGGGAATAGACTAGTGTGAGAGTTGGGAAAAGTAAACCTATTACTCATATATAGGTACGAGCTCGGACTTGAGAAGCAGGTTACTACCGATGGGTAAGAGGGGCCATTCACCTCTAGGGGACCAAGTACAAAAAAGCAAAATCAAGTTGCTAGTTAAAGCAAGAGATAAGTAAAGTCAAGTACACTTGCATCAAGTCAAGTATGAGCATTTGCATGTGCATATTTAAGTATCTCATTATGCTATAATGTTATTAGATTATAAGTGACATATTATATTGTTATTGTTAATATATTTGTCATAAAATATGCCAAATGTTTCTAAAAATATAATCCGTTTCGAGAAAGATATTTTTAAACTTAAAATTTAGCCTGTGCCTATGTGTATGTATCCATGTTTTCATAATAAATAGAAGTAGTTGGAATATTTATGATAACACATTATATGAGTAGTAGTTTGAGTTTACCTACTAGGGACTTAAAATCCTCACTACCTGTTCGTATGTTTTTCTGTAAACATTCCAGTATATAGAATAGATTTCAAGTTGACACTAGAGGTCACGAAATACCTTCAAGATGCAAGATAGATTGATATACAATATTAGTTAAGTTCTTTTAAGCTGTAGTTATTTTACCTTAGACGTATGAACTTTTGGGATTATAAACCCTTATTCAATAAAGAATTTTGAAGTTTTAGGGCCATCTATTTACTATTTTCTTAGTTAAAAGTCTTTTATAGTAGTTGTAACAACCTCTAGATATAGATTCACGACTCGAGCCTAGTGTGTATATTTGGAGGATATTTCAGAATGCATCCCCTTGATGAGGAAAGGATGACCTTTATAATAGAAAATGCAAATTACTATTATAAGATCATGCCTTTTGGATTGAAGAATGTTGGAGCCACCTATCAAAGATTGATAAATAAAGTCTTCTCCAACAAAATTAGGAGAATCATGGAGGTGTATGTAGATAAGATAGTCACCAAGAACATGGGAAAAGGATATCATTGTAGTGACTTGTGGGAAATTTTTGGCCAAACAAGGAAATTCAACATGCACTTGAATTTAGAGAAGTGCATATTCAGAGTTTGAGGCAATGACATTTTATTCAAAAGATGAAAATTTAGAGAAAGCTCCCTTTGTTTAGTCTCTCTTTATTCTTTGAAAAGTCACCATGCTTCGCTTGATGTATCAAGTCATGCCTCAATCCAAGCTCCATTCCGACTTCAATCTAGGTCAGTTCCTTGCTTAGCCTCATTATAGGCTAGATAAGTCAATTAATAGTTGGGCATTGTGCCAAAATATAACAATATTACGGATATAAAGAGACTCAAAATTATTTAAATATTCAAAATAACTTAGGTTTGACAGTAATCAAAATATGATATACCCAAAAATATAATAAGCATCTCCAGAAATTTCTAGCTCAACATTTGAAGGGTATCATGTATTTTTATTCAATTTAAATCATGCAAAAATACAAATAAATATTTCCAGCATTGCAAAAAATAAATAAAATTCACCAAAAAAATTAGATTTATTTAAAAATGCAAATTGATAAATGTTGGCGAATTTTGGGCCACTAACGAGCCTTTCACGTGCTCACACATGCTAGCCTACGAGTGAGCCTTTGACAAAGGGCCCAAAAGGGCCCTCTTTTTCTTGATGCAAGTCGACCTGCTCACATGGAAGGTTCTACCATTTCTAAGCTTGTGGACCTCTGCTTTTGCACTTTCTGGTTACAATTCCAACCCAGTATTCAAGGATGCCTTATTACGAGCAAAATCCACCCAAATATGCTCCGATTCATGGCTTCTTGATCATTCAAAATTATGAAGAAAAATGTGAGATGTACAAGTGATATGCAACTTGGGTTTTTATTAATTTTTCTCATTTTGCCATCATTTGATGCATTTCTGGTCTCTTTGGAATCGCAGGACATAGATCTACAAAAGCCCTCAAGAAATTTTGCGAATTGTCATCCATATTTTTTGGGCTTACACGAAAAGGTGTTCGAGTTCCTTTTCTCAATTTTTCTAGAAATTTTCATTGAATACTCAACCAAAATGCATGATTTTGGTCTTGTTTAGTTTGAAATAAGAGTGCATAAAAGCCCTTAAGAAAATGAATCATGATTTTATGCAATTCTAATATTAATATTCCTGAACATTCCTTGGTGAAAAAATCATAATCATGATATCACCTGGCAACTTGATTTGGGAGAAATCTAATTAAGTGTTTGTGTCGTCTTGTGGTGATTATTGTTTGCTCTCGATCTGGCTCCTTATGCTGACTTTGGTGGGGTAGGGATTTTTTCAGCATGGCCCCATGGTGAGTGCCAATGTTCTGACATGTTTTTTCGGCTTCCGATGATATCCTTGCTAGTCCGAGCTCTTCATGTATCCACAACTCTGATGGGGGACCTACAAGGGACTTCAATGTTTAAGTCAAAGCATATTCCATTCAGTTCTAAGTGAAAACGGATCAATCACTTACCTTGGCCTCTGATGAGGTCCTCTATATATAATAAGACTAGGTCTCAAGAGATTAGGTGCGGTTACAACTGTTTTTTCCCTTCTCTAAGATCTCTTCTTCCTCCCTTTTCCAAGGGATTCTCTAGTTCCAGTTTGAATGTGCTTAGCAGTTGAGATTTTCATGGGATTCTCCTTTATCGCTAAAGGCAAGTTCAGCCCCCTCTAGATGGCAATTAGATGTGCTCATTAGGCTGAGCTCTAAAGCCTAGAAAATTAGTTTAGTATAAAAAAAATGTAAATATATATTCTTGTTAAAGGAAAATAATTTATTATTATATACATATATATATATATATATATATATATATATATATATATATATATAATTGATAATAACTATACAAATAGTAAATTATTACTCATGTAATTTACATTTTCAGTATCGCTTATTTAATATATTAATATTTGTAAAAAGCTATTCTATAACTAATTTGGTTTGTTATGTTAGCATCATTGTTTTAAATAATATTTTAATAAAAAAATGGTGTATAAGGTGTAAAGATGTTTAAAATTTTCTCATTCTATGATTTTTTGAGCCATTTAAATCATTATATTTTTAATAATCTACAAACTATAGTATAATAATGATTTAAATTGTTACCATTTATTAATTTAAATTTAATTATATTTTATATGTTCTTGATATTTAATTCAAAAATTAAAATTCCAATTCATTCTAAAAATGCACTTCATAGTACAAAGCAAATTTCTCATATATTGTCCTTTTTTATATAATTAAATAAATAACAATGAAGAGGGGAGCAACTTGTTTCGGGCTAGTATTAGAGCCCATTAGACCCCAAACTCAAATGAGGCCTTTTGGCCCAAACTCGAAAATCCCATATTGCCACAGGGTCATAGAAGCTCGCAAGGTGAGGCAACAAATTTTGGAACACCCATGATGTGCGAGCCCACACACCGACATTTGTGTTCTTTTTTTTTTTTTTTTTCTTTTTTCTTTCTTTTTTCCTTTCCCCATTGACAATTGAAGGAAATTTTGCCAGTTTAGGACAAACATCAAAGTTTGAAATTCAAATTAATTAAATTTAATCTTCCTTTGTTGAGCCTTTTGTAGTTGTGTTTTGATTTGAATTTTTTTTTTCTTTCAATTTGTTTCATGTTGCCGAAAAATATTTAAACACTAAACTGCATGGTGGACCATATAAGAAACAAAAACCAACCTTTATATGCTCACTATTATCTGAAAATATATATATATATATATATATATATATATATATATATATATATATATATATATAGCCATTTTTATCCCTCTTTTCATGTATTATTTCTTTATGTTATGCAGCTAAAAGCCTAGGTTTTGATTGAATATCATGTATATTTTTGCATTTCTTTAAAGTATCAAATGATAGTTGCTCTATTCTACTCATAGCTAGTTTATAGAATTCATGTTTAGTGATTCTTTTGTTCAAAATATGTGGTTTGAATACCTATCTAAGGAGTTATTGGATTCTACATAGGATAGTTAAAAATAGGATAAAAATAATGACATGTTTAGATTAATTTGTTTTTAGCCAGATATATTTAAATCATGGGCTAACAATATGCTAGATCGCGTAGGTTAAGAGGCCGGCTCATTTACGCATATTTATTTTTTTGTTGGAATAGATCATGCTATCATAGATATCGCCCAAAAGAAAATAAAATGAGAGATTGGGGGGTGTTATATTATGAGCTTGCAATCTTAAATTATTTTACAGCTCATCAAAACCTTTTCGTTTTTCTAATATGAGCAACTCATGAAAAAATAAATAAAATAAAGTTTAGTGACCAAATTTGTTTTTTAAAATAATAAAACTAAACAATAACAATTAATCACTCCCTTCCCTCTCCCTTCTCCCTTCCCCCATCCAACGGCAATCATCATCATCATCTCCTTTCTCATCCCATCCTCTCCGTGCGTCTCCCTCATCTCCCTCTGTTCAGCGCGCAGCAACCAGAGGCAAAAGTGCAGCACCGCCGGTCCGCCACCTCGCCGCTGCAAGCCCCCGCCGGCCTCACCGCAGCAACCAACCACTCGCCGATTCGTCTCCTCGCTGGTCACCCACACTGCGTCTCCCTCATCTCGCAGGTCTCTCTCTCCCTTTCGTCTCGATTGTTGACTCTTGCATGTTGCTTATTGTTAGTTGTTGCTGCTGTGCTGTAATACTATTGCTAAATAGCCAAAAAAAAATAAATAAGCGGGTCCGAGCTGCCAAAATGTGTCGACCCGTTCAGCCTGTATATTTTGCGGGCTTAAACGGGCCGGCCTTCATGACTGCTTAATGAAAAATTCGTCGAACTGTTTTTATGGGTGAATTGATTTGCCTGCTATGAGAATCTGTGGTGAACCATGAAAATACGTCTGGATGTGCCGATTCAGACATGATTGTAGAACATATTTTACATGTTTTTGGACTGAAATTGTGTTTATTTCAGAATTCAAATCCTATGTAGTAAATGATATGTAGTTAAATAAAGGTAACTTAAATTATCGTCTGAATTGTGGTGGAAATTTCCTAAGGTGATTGATGAATGACAGTGTTTAGTGAATGGGATTACTGTTGTGAATTCTCCTAATGAGATGTTGTCAGTTTGATTTGAAGTTTACAAATGGATGAATCATGAAACGTTTAACATCAAGTTAGCTGGAAGCTGCCTTCCCAATATTGAAGGGCCTAACATCTTTGTGTTATGACTTGACCCTTTTGCCGTTTCTCTTTGTTTTCTATAGGTCATTTGATGTTGACATTTTAACTTGATATTGCATAAGCTTCACCATGTCTCTTGCAACTATGAGAAACTGTGATCAATTTGAAGAACGGGTCACTAGGCTTGGCCACTTTAATCGTTGAGAGAAGAAAAGGCTCAAGTAACAGTGGATTTTTGTTCCATCAGCATATTATCTGAACTTCTGGTAGATATGGCTGCTGAAGATGATAAGAATCTTGTTGAAATCTTAGAAAACACAGTAGACGTTGCTAAATATATGAATTATGTCAGTGCCCCACAAGCAGGTGCTATAGCTACTTTTGCAGGCACAACACGTGACACCTTTGAAGGCAAAACAGTCGTGGAGTTGAGATATGAAGCTTATGTTCCAATGGCAATACGTTGTATCAAGTCTATCTGTTCATCTGCTAGAGCATCCTGGAATCTACATTCGATTGCTGTTGCCCACCGCCTAGGCACAGTACCTGTAGGAGAAACAAGTGTCTTCATTGTGGTCTCGTCTGTCCACAGGGCTGATGCACTAGAGGCTTGTAGATTTCTAATAGATGAGATAAAAGCAACAGTTCCTATTTGGAAAAAGGAGATTTATTCAAATGGAGAGGTTTGGAAGGAGAACTCTGAATTCCTGGAGAGGAGGACCAAGCTTGGTAACAAGGATGTAGGTTGCAGTGGGAAAAAGGCAGAAATTGTGGAGCACAACAAAAGGCCCTGCTGTGGGACTAAGGTTCGGGTTGATGATGAAGTTAGCGAGAAATAATGTCAATGCTGGGGATCAAAGACACTAGGAGCAGTAATTTCTTTTCTTCTTCTTCTGCTTCTTCTTCTTCTGTTTTTGGTCTAATGGAATAAAACAACAGGGCAATTGTAATAATTTAACAATAGTTTTTGCAGAATATCTGCCTCTTCCGCCAGGCTTTCCCTGTTCCGAATCTCTTCATAAGACTGTATTTAAACTTGCAGACAATAATCCTGGCCATCTCTTGAGATATAATATTATCAATTTCATTATGTTACTTCTCTCAGTGTGAGTGGCCAATGTTTGGGTTCAAAGGCATTGGAGCAGTCATTTTTGTTTTTTAAAAAAAATTCAAGTATATACCTATGGTTGGTGGTAATAATTTAATAAGTTTGCAGAATGTCTGCCTCTTCCTCCAGGCCTTTCTTTTTCCGAATCTCTTAGTAAGACTGTATCTAAACTTGTAGGCAATAATATTATCAATTGTTTTGCTTCTCTCATTCTGAGAGAGGTAAACATAAATTACCATCACGAGCATAATAGTAGTGAATTTGTACTAGTGGGACGAGCGAGGGAGATAAAGTTAGAGAGAATATAAAAAATACTTGCAAAAGACACGTGGCTGATATATCTTATTTGAAATGATTTTGGATGAGTGGAAATGATCGTGAACTTATGCGGCGTATGTCAAAGCAAACCCCACCAAAGATGGGTGGTGTCGTATATTTATGCACAACTTTTCACATTCAATACAAATAATGGCCTCAAACAGCGCTCGAGGCCACAAGCGATATTCTACCAATAGCTATCGAAATTTTAGTTGTCGTCTCACTTTTCAGAAAGAACATATAAAAGCAGCTAAATGGATCTAACATTTATGCTCTATATACCTAAACAGAACCACACATCCTAACAGCTAATCTTCGTATATGGGGGTACACCAATAATATCACCCAAACAAATTCCTGGACTCGAATCTGTTACTGTGGTGACAGTTGTTTTGCTGGAGTAAGAAGAGCAACAGCACCACGATCAGGGCTGCAGAATTTCCTGTGAACTGCCATAAGTTTACTTTCTGAAGTTGCAGAATGGAAGCTAACCATGAGTTTGGCACAATCCCTGCAGCATAAACAAAAAGTCAATTCATTATCATGAACACTGCTGAAAGCCGCTAGTTGAATATTCAAATAGCAATTGTCTGAAAATATTAGGAGTAGAATATTACCTCAGTTGTTCCTCACAGTAGCCTGTGTAGTGCTTCAAAGTCTCTGTCCAGAAAGGGTTCCTTTCAAGTGTACAGCGTGCCGCATATACAGCAGAAGCAGCAATCATAGAAGGGCAGTACTGAATTACAGCAGAATAGTGCATCAGACTAAGCTCCGCCAAGAAAAACACCATATTCTCCATCTACATTGACAGAAACTTTAGCAAGTAATTAGGGTATTCCACTCTGACCTACAACAATCATACATACAGCATAAGAATTTACCACTTCATCATTAAGAGAGGCGGCTTTGCTATACCGGACAAGGAAGACATATGGCGTGGGAACGGTTAAATACCAATCAAGCTTACTCAAGATCGTTTTCTCCATGACCAGAACATGTTCTCTAGCATAGGCATTACCTGATATGCATGCTAAATCTTTAACCTGCGTTTTTGAAAAGCCATATGATAACTTGGCATAGTTAGAGGAAATTCGGTTATTAAAGAATCTCACAGCCGGAGTCATAAAAGCGTCAAAGAGTAAGAATTCTACCTCGGGTGGCCAGATCTCTTCATATTTACAAGCTATCAGCAGTGAGCTAATGCCAACTAGTTGAAGCTCCTTTCTAGGTACAGCCGCCTCCATGGAAAGGAATCGGTCAACAATATTTATGGCCAGATAGAGAGTTTCTGGCATGAGTTCAAATTTATGATGCACTTCTATCAACCAGTCAACAAGGATTGATCTCATCTTGCCATTTATATCTTGTTGTGAACCCATATAATCATGGACACGACTATCATCCTGCGTCATCAAGGTCAAATATACATTAGACACCGGAGAGAAATATAGAGAAGAATGGGGAATAAAGAGAGGTCAGTGCAGCAAAAAGCGTAGAACATACTTCAGTGAGTTTGTAAAACTTGTAGATGTCATCAATGTACTCAACAGCTGCCAATTCATTCCCAATGTCAGTTGCATCAATGTCCACTACTAAATCCTTTGGCTTATAAGCTAGTCCACATGCAGCCTGAGGTTGATTAATTTTGTTATAGTTTACGATGACATGCCAGAAAAAAGGGCACCGAGTTCCAAATCTAAGGGGGAAAATCAAAAGAAAGGAATGTCTACAATTACCTTGCTTCGAGCTGTGAGGACAGAACTGAAGGTCTTGACATTTTTCCTGAGGGGTCTTTGTCTCGTCTTTCTTCCTGTAGCAGCTTGCTTTTTCTTTCCTTCCTCGGAGTCTTCATCAGAGCTGATGACAATAACTTCAGATTCTGGCGGCTTCTGAGTTGCTACCACATTTGTTGCGCCAATAAAATTCCCTGCATCAACCCCATGCGCAGCTACCACTCCATTCGAAAGCTCGGTGCTTGACGTCTGGAAAACAATCTATCAAATATATGAGCAAGAAAACAATTTAAGAACTCAATGGAATAAAGGATAAAAATATCCAATCCTTTGAATAGGTAAAAGGAATCTGGTTACACCTTGTTCTTCTCTGCTACTACGTGCCCATTAGCCGGTAATTGAGCAAAAGAGCTCCTGTAAGAAAGAAGTTTTGCATTCAGAAAAAAATAAAAAAATAAAAAAAGAAAGAGAGTGGAAAGAGAAATATGAGGGAAAATCATAGTGCACCTTGTGATGCGCTTAGGGACATTAGCACAGGGATTTTCTGCTTGCTTAGCCACAAGGTTACCAATATCTTTGAGTGCCTGCCTATTTCTTCTTTCTGCTGCTTCATTCTTTTCCCTGTTCTCTCCCAACAACAAAGTTGTGTAAGAAAGCACAACAAAATAGACGCAGTACATAATTTGATCATAAAATTAGCAATTACTAAGAGAAGGAAAGGAAACTGCTCAGATATCAACAATTTGAAAAAAATTCCCATGCAAAGTAAGTTGAAACTTCAAAGGCTTCAACTCTCATGGGGAGGTAAACAGGGGATAAAAAATTGAACGAAGCAATGAGAATCGATTATCTGCTCAAATAATCAACAGAACGCAAGGGGGTAAAAAAATAACAAGAATTGAAGTTGAATATCATAGAAAGTTTCATTAGACAAGCACCCTTGTCACCTTGAAACAAAAAGGAAAAAAACAGAAATCCCAGAGGCGGATCGAAACTTAACTAGAAAGAACCTAACTATTTTTCCAAGATTAGGACATGATTAATCAACCAATCACCCTTGGGGGAACCACGAAATAAAAAACCTAGAAAGAGATTGGCAAAAATTCCATAAAGACAAGGTAATCAAAACTTGATGGATCAACAGAATTTGCCAAAATCCCTCAGTTTTCAAATTCAACAAAGAATCATCCGTGGAAACATGAAAACAAAGAAACAAATTGAGATAAATAAATCAATTTTCAGCAAAATTAAATGATCAAGTCATCGTGCCGAAATTCCTCCGTTTCAGAATAAAGAAACAATCCAAGCTAGAGACACTGAAAGAGCATATCAAATCGAAGGACTAACGTCAAAAAAGGGTTTATACCTTTGGTTAACTCTAGAAGCCATATGTGATTCTTGTTCTTGGAAAACAGAGGGAGAAAAAAAAAAAGAAAAAAGAAAAGAAAAAACTGAAGACGCAAGCGCGCAGCGTCTCTTTCTCTCTCTGTGATCCTGTAAAGTGTTTGTTTGTTTCCTAGGAACACAGCAAAATCTATCTATGTTATGAAAGTGCAACTTTTTGACAAACCTTTATAGGAGAGGAGAGTAGAGATTGCAGGAGAAGCCAAGTGCAACGGTCGAATTTTTTGTCAAATCTTTTCCGTTACAAATATTTTCCCTTTTTTTTTTAATTTCGACTTTTTCCTTGCCTGCACAAATTATTATTATTATTTATATATATTAATAGTATAATATAATTTTACATTATCAATTAATAGAATTTTAAAAAATTATCATATCATAGTGGATAACTATTTACTACAATAACTATTTATTATAATTTTTTTTTAAAATTTTATTGATTAATAATATAAAATTATTTTATATTATCAATAAATATTAATTATTCTCCATTATTGTTATATAAAACAAATAATTACACCGTTTACTTGAAAAGAACAAAATAAGAAAACATGGATATTAGCTGTCGTGTTTGTTAGCTCACAAATAAAAATGAAATATTTACAAATATCTTTTACAGACAAGTTGTTTTCTAATATTATTGATTGCCCTTTTCCATCCATGGCTTTAATTGAGAACCCAAAATGTGAATTCATAGTTGAAGCATTTTTCATTTATTTGCATATTGTCCAAAAAAATTGTTATGGTTAATATATTTTTTAAATTTGTCATAAGAATTTAAAAGAAAAGTTATCAAATGTATATATACGTACCTAGTGAGAATTCTTCTTATTTGATAAAAAGTTAATGTCGAATTTACTGACTAATAATAGATGATAACAAAACTTGTAGCATGCATATATCTTGTTTTGCACGAAATTTCCTATTTGTACAAAAAAAAAATGACCAATTAAATTCATTATTATGATAAGCTAACAATAAGTCCTATAGTCTTGCTAAAAAGTAGGACCAATTGAATAATAACTACCTGCAATCTTGAATATCTCTACCATCATGTAGTGCTGCGTCTTTGTGTTTCTTGCTTCTAAAAAATAAATGAAGTTTATTATTGTTTTGGTTAATAGCATGCGTGATAACCAATTATACATAATTGGATAAATGTATTGCATTATCGTTTATTCTTTTGGGACAAGAATTGTCACAACCACATTGGAGCCATGATTAGCGCTTAGGGAGCACTGCACTCCCTAGCAAGCATACTAAACACTTTAGAATTTAAATAGATAGAATTTCCTCTTAAAATTGGACTATCCTAAAATGATCTATCCAATTGCTGTGATAACATTAAGATAAATACACCATCCAGCACAGTTATAAGCTTGAAATCATCAATTTGAGTATTTAAATAAGTTAAACATACCAAAAAGGAAGCAGGATCCTACCTACAGTCCATGGAGCACAAATCTAACTATTTAGTCGTAGAGTGCATTCAAAACATTCACAATTAATCAAAACAACTCCAGGCCCACAACATAAAGTGTTGTGGAGAATGGGTTATTTTTTGCTGCGTTTGTTTAGGGGAGTCTGGCGGACCTTTTGACCGTAGTGCTAGCTATACAGAGTGACCCTCTTTTGGAAACTTCTTTATATGAGCTTTGAGCCACAGGCTTAGTTTTCTATTTTCATTTTTGGTCTGATGTATGCCCACTGACTCTATGTAGTCGTCCCTAGAGGGACATGTATTGAGACTGTTTTACATGTTGTGGATCGAATATATGCTTTAGCGATCTCCTGCTTGTATTTAGAACTTACTTTTGGACACATGAGACTTGTACATACTTGGTGAATGTTCTGTAAATATCTACTATAAATTTCCTTTCTGTACTTTATTTTTTCTTACCTGTAACATCCTCCATGATGCTCCGACTTTCGACCTTATTTCCAAGATTCAAGTGAAATGAACAAGTTTTCCGATCTCCGACCCCACCTCCAATTCGAATGAAATAGTCATGATTTTCGACTTCAAGTTTCAAATGAAAGGTGAAGTTTTCACGATTTATGACCTCAGGGTTGATCTTAAATAGAATGGACACGAGTTCAGATATCTGAGTTGATCTCCAAATTTGACCAGAATTTACATAAGTTCCGACCCAATCTTCCAGTTTCAAATACAATGGACATTATTTCCGACTTCATCTTCGAGTTTCAAATAAAACAGGTACAATTTCTGATTTCCGACTTATTGTTTAAGGTCCAAACCAAATGGACGTGATTACCGATGTCCGAGTTTACTTAAGTTCTGATCTTCGATCTTATTTCAAGAGCGTTTTCATTTCTATTGAAATTCCTGAGTTTGAGTTTGTAACTAACTTCCGAGATTATATAAGTTCTGATTTCCGGGTACATAAGGTTTTATGTCCTGATACTAACTTCCAAGTTTATGTAACATCCCCGACTTCCGAGTTTAAGTCTTTTATGTTTCATGATCTAGTATTTGACCACCGATTTTAAGGTAAATTGTTTGCTATGATTTCCGATCTTAGACTTTATGTTTCTAACACGATTTCTGATCTAATAACCTATTTCCATGACTCAGAGTTCTGATATCCAAACTAATCTCCAAGTTCGAATAAGATGGACAAGAGTTCAGACTTTATTCAAGGTGGATACGAGTTCCGAGTTCAGACCAAGTGCAAACGAGTTCTCATTTTGCGTAGAGGATAATTAAGCCGCATTAAACCACAAAAGAAGGGAAGCATGGCTGGAAATCAGCCACAAGAATTTCAGTCAATCAACACTCACAATTCCAACTACCATCTTTATGTTTAAATCAGATTTTTCCTTTTTTATTGAGCTGGTTTACATGCTTCTTTCTCTCTCTACTTTAGTCTCACTTTCCTCTTCTCATTTTCCTCTTCTCTTCTCCTCTCAAAAACAACCTCCAACACTTAGCAAAATAACACACAAAGAGGTAAAGGATTAAATTATGTTCTTGTTTTTTTGATTGTGGGTGACTGATTTTTGGTTTTACTTTTCCCTTCTTGATGTGATTAGTGACTAAATATGTTGATTTTTGACTGGTGGTTGGTTGTTTGTGTGATTAAATCTGATTGATTAACGAGTAGGAAAAGGTGAGAATAAGAATATGTGAGGGGCTGGAAAACCAAATTCCCTCGACAGTCTATATTGCAGAGTGTATGGCTCTGGCTATAGCCCATTAAATCCAATGAAACTATTTTTATATGAAACTAGATATTCAGGGCTTTCCATACATATATCACATAAGGCCATTGGATTAGTATTGAGAGAGATATGAATTTTTGAAGTTTGACCTAGGAATCAGGACTTTCATCCGAGCAGTGGGACTTAAAAAGGGTGTAACTTACTCTACACAGCTCCAAATTGAGTGAAACTAACCTTTTTGGAAAGCTTACACGTAGTAGAACATCCTACAATGAAATTTTGAGTTTGTTACAGTCCCATCTGCTCTCAGTAGTTCAAAGAATTTACCCCATGTCTAAACTGGGCCAAAATAGGACAATTCAAGAAGGTCAAATCTTGGGGCTTATTACTCGAGCCCTACTAAAGCAATTGAGGTGGAACTTTTTCCAAATGAAAGCTTTCCTATTAGTTTCAGTATGATACTAATTTCATATGATTTGGATTGGTTTTTGATTTTTAGTGGATTTTTACTTTTAAGTGTGTAATTTTGGCTAGTTGCAGGGCAGGCCGGGATAAAATTGAATATTTTGAGCTACATAAGTCAAAATGATGTGGGACCAAAGAAGTTAGAAAATAGACACATAACATTTTAACATATCCAAAATTGAGATCCAAATGAGTTAAATAGAAATTATGGCCTGAATTACAAAAACTAGGTTGAATGATTGTACTGAGGTAGTAACCCTGTCTTGATGTAACTAATGCTCCTATGAAGCTAATGTTGAATTATGAATGAAGTGTTATGATTTCTTTGATAAGCTGGTGTACTGAGTATTGGCACTATTCATGAGGAAGCGGATACATTCCGTTATGTCACCGAATTTCGGTAAGACCTATGCATGAATTATAAGGTACATGTGCATTTTCTAGAAAGTCATAAAGGTTATGTTATGATGAATATAAAGATTATGTTATGATGAAAGTTCCATGATACTTGGGCCAGCCCCGGATTAAAGTTAAAGGGAATAGATCGATAGGGAGGTCAGGGAAAGTAAACCCGGTATTCCTGTATACGAACGAGCTCGATCCTGAAAAGCAGATTATTACCTAGGAGTCTAAATGGCCAAAAACTCCCAGGGGACCAAGTAATGGAAAAGTTTATGAAGAAAAGTTCAAGAATAAGTTTTCATGATTACATCGAATGCCTGATTACATTGAATAGTTATTACAAGTTGTTTACATTTTGACAGTTATATTTACTTATTGTTGTATGTTCGTTTATTCTGCTCAATATTCTGAGTGTCACTACTTATTAGTTTGTTCTGTTTCTCGTGCCATCTTAAGTAAAACTGAACCTTGCCTCGGACCAGATGTTTTCTTAAACTTATTAATTATGGATAGTTTAGTTTGAACCTATATTTTTATAACTAAATAAAAATCGAGGCAATTGAGAATGAGTGCGACGTCAGTTAAATACCATACGCAAACCCTACTGAGAATTTCTTTAAATTCTCACCTCATTTTGTATTTCTGCATCATTCTCAGAGGCTGGTGATGGACTCGATGAGCACTCTTTTCATTGAGATTCCAGACCTGCAGCTCAACCATGACCCCGAGTTGGGCTCGTTGTACAAAGCTGGATCCTGCCATTTCTGTCTCTACTTTTTAGCAATAGGAATTTTGCTGTTCCTTATTTCACTCTGTTTTTGAAGCATGCATATATATAAAGAATGAAGCGTCGACTTTCGACCTATATATGTACGTATACAGTTGATGATATATCACTTATTCTTATCTTTTATGTTGTATTTTATTAAACTTTATTACATTCTACAATGCTATCCACGTTTATTATATACAGCGCATCGTTTCATAGGTATATTCGTCAAATATATATATACATACATATCAGAGAAGAAGAGAATATAATATAATGAATACAGCTATAGATGGAATACTAACACGGTAACGCAACCTATCCAATTTCATGCTATGATTTAAGCATAACATTAAGTTGGTAGGGAGTTACATTACCTCCTGATGTGCTATGCTCTACTTTATGGCTTTAGTTGCGCACGTTTGTTACATTGATAAGTAAACAAATAAATCCACATTTTATCAAAATGATTCATGCTATGACTAATTATCGAGAATATGACAAAGGTAAATGAGTATAAGTAGCAAGCTCCTGAGTATAATATTATGACTTAAACATAGTATTATATTTAGGAGGGTGCTATAGCCCGTCCTACCGTGCTACAAGTTAGCACCAAAATAGGGTAGGGTCGATTGGCTCGCTTTGAGAAAATGGGTTGAGAAGTGCAACCTACCCTTTTTTAGGTGAGTTGGCAGGTCAACCTGCTAATAATAGACTGCAAAACACCAAAAATCAAATAACCTTTTTAGTTTTATGAATCTTAAATCACTAATGTACAATGTTATCTTCAATCACAGAATAGAACACACAAAAAATAAAATTCAGCACACAATCCAACACATGCATATCACATAATACTATTAGAAGAAAAAATAAAACAAAAATTCGCAAAAACATTAGCGTAGACTAAAATCCCTCGAACTCAGTGTTTTATCATTCAAGATTATCTTGGTGACATTTTAATCTTGAAAATAGAAAAAAATAAACAAGAAACAACTTAGTTGCCCCCTTATTTTGTCACCATAGTATTTTATGCTAGTTGATGCTACCTTGTTGCCTTTTCCTTGTTTGTCTACGGCAACTAGTCGCCACTCAATGGCAAAGTGAGGCAGAGAAGAAGATAGTCAATTACTTAGTAGATGGTTCCGGTCATCTGAGAAAGAGAAGTCGAACCATCGTCAATGACTCTGTGTGACATGTCCACATTGCTTCTGCACTAGTCATTGTTGCTATCCATGCCACCGGTCACATGAGAAAAACCTAAGCTAGCTCTGAGAGAGAGAGAGAGAGAGAGAGAGAGAGAGAGAGAGAAAGAGAGAGATAAGAGCCACCATGGTGTGTTTTGTTGTTGGAGAATTAGAGAGGATGGTGAGAAGTCAAAATCCCTAGGTCTGAACAATGTGGGCCGACCTAAGACCCATACCACCATTAATCAATGTGTTTTCAATTTTTACCAAAAAATAAAAAAATCCAACCCACAGGCCAAATCTGCCCTGCCCTGCGGGTTAGGTGGGGCAAGTTAGGCGGGTTGAATAAAAGTGGCGGGTTGAAAATAGTAACCTAACCCGCTAGTTTTGGCAGGTTAAGTGGGTTAACCAGGTAGGTTGGACCCGTTTTGCCATCTCTAACATGGAAGAGTGCTCGTGGTTGAAATTAGGAAGGGCACGAGCAATGGTTCCTTTAAGTTTTCAAGTCTCCTTTGAAGCCTAAAACTCAAGCTTAAGTTTAAAGGTTGAATGTCCTAAGTGGTGAATTTATAAGAGCTATGGGTGTTTTCTTAGTGTAACAAGATGAAAAAGCTCTCCCTTTCCTTCTCTTTTGTTGTGGCCATGTAAGGGGGTCTCTAAATTACGTAAGGGTGTGTTCTTAAGATTCTGTTTATAAAGATGAGGTGAGGATTAGCCAGGGTTAAATTACTAGTTTAATTGGATTAATTTTGATTAATTTAATTAGTTAATTATTTAATTAATTTCTCCAACTTCTAAACTAATTTTTGCAGTCTATGGGACCATGTTGTGCACCTAAATGAGGTTAGGAGTGTTTAGTTGTTATTTGACTCATAAAATGAAGTAAAAAGATGGGTTTGACTATTATTAGTTTAATATAAAGTTACTTATTTAACTTAAATACTTAAATTAGATGTAGGTACTCAACTTAGATGTAGGTTCTTTACACTTCATGAAAATAATAGTATTTGTCTGTGCGCGTGCATGCACAGATGATGAATGTCCAAGGCTAATTGAGGAGCCTTTGGTGTTGTATTTTTATTATTTACTAATCTATATTGTTTATTTTAAGCCTTTTTTGTAATTTTGGGTACGTTTACCTAAAAGCCCAACTAATGGCTATGATACTATTCATGACCCAATACTAAGGCCCAAATTCATGGCCTATCAATGCTGGCCCAAAACTTGGTTGATAATTCTCCTACTATAAGAAAAAGTGGTCTTATAGTATTGTCGGCACCCTTTATGCACCTAGAAATTTTTATTTTTATGTAATTATGAAAATATTTATCAAAATAGCTAAAAATTATTTATTATATTCAAAATTATGTTAAAAAATGTATTTATATTTTTTTTTGGAATTTTTCAAGATTTTTGGGGAATATTTGGCCTTTTGTAAGCCATTTAAGGTTTTTTTTTGTCTATTTTATGTTGAAAATTTTGTTATAAAACTACTTTTCTGTAACTAATAGCATTTTTATAATTTTTAGCAAATTTAGCATCATCCCATGTCATTTGCTGCTTTGATGCCTCCAAAGTCCTTATTAGAAATAGCAAAAATGGGCCTAATTTGCTGGATTGACGATCCAAAAATGGCAGGTTAGGTTAACATACTAGGCTTGCCAAAATTTCTCAATCCGCCTAACTCGCGGGCTAAGGCAAGGCGGGGCAGGTTGGGTCCGTGGGCCAAGGAGTTTTTTTTTAAAAAAAAATTTCGAATTTTTAACATAGCCTTTTTTTTGGACCCAAGCCTAATCCTCCCACTAAGTTAGAGTTAGTAACCCAGCCCCTCACACTTTCAATTTCATTCCCAATTTGCCAAATATCACAAGTCTCTCAGAGTCAGTTGTCTCACCCACACCCACCCTTGTCTACTCTACTCAAGTGCTATCTCTCATCTTCATCTCTAGCTCTAGAGAAAAAAAAAAAAAAAAGAGCCGCGGTGACTATAGAAGAACCAAACGTTGTGTCGTTGTCATCTCTATACTAGGTGTTGGTAGGTTGCTCATCTCATCTAACTGCCCACGACAGTTTCCAATGACTAACGTACGGAATAGGAGGAGCGACAAGCAGCAGATCTGAGCAGTAAGCGATAGGCTGCGTAATAGGTCAGTATCAAGTTATCTTTTTATTTGATTGTCAGATTGACTAGTTTTGATTTTTGAGGCAATGAGATTTGTTTTTGAAATTTATTTGTAATCTTAATATAAGTTAGCATAATAGAGTTAATGAGTTATGAGGTGATATTTAAAATATTGATTAGTATAATTTTGAAAGAATTATTAGTATATTTATTTTGTCTTAGAGTTGGATTTTTGCTTGCATTTTTTAAATAAAATTTATATGTGATATGTTTTAATGTCTAAGTTGATGGTTCTAATTCATAGTTTATTGTTGCTGAAAAATGGTTGTAGACTTTTTGTTTTGGATATTTAAAAACAAGATTTTTTTTTTCACGCCCTTAAACGGGGTGGGATAAAATGTTGAGACCATTTTCTTAATTTGGCCCACCTCGCTTTCGGCAGGCCGGGTAAGTTGGCCCACTTTGCCATCTCTATTCCTTATTAGTAGAGATTTGGGGTTTCTATGGCCATTCTACCTTTTGATGCTCTGCAAAACACCTTCTTTGCTATTTTTGGTGGTGTAAGGATCCTAAATATGATTTTCTAAAAACTCAAGAACCTAATTATAAATAAGTTCTAGGATCCAAGTGTAATTACTCAAAAAATTGGGGCAGTTCTATAATTATCAAAAGTTCAAGTCATCAGGGGCATTTTCATCATTTTTCTTAATAGTAATATTTGGTAGTGCCATATTTTCAAAAACAGAGTCACACTACCTATGGTTCTCAGAGTTAGGATTATTTTGGCATATTGCAGCCTAAGAAATTCTCACACTGTCTATAAGAAAGGTGCTAATAATTCTAATATGCTATATTAAGGAAAAGTAGGGATGTTATACCTTGTGTGTGTTTTTTACCTATATGCTTGACACTCTTGAGAATTCATTGGAAATTTGTTTTTATGGTATTTGGTCATTTTTTATTTCCAGGACTTGTGTGTTTTGTGTTTTAGATTTTCAAGTTTCTTTCTTGGAACCTTTATGGCCTATTTCGAATTTGCATGAGGATATGCAAGAAGCTAACTATAAAAAAATTTGATAGGTAAGATTTTGATATATTTATTGACTCTCATATTTAGTCTATTGGACTTCTTTTGTACTTAATTGATCAATATTGGACATTTTTTTTTTGAGTTTAGGCTCCAATTGAGCTTAATTGTATTTTCAATATTATTGGAAACTTATACTGTTTCTATATTTTTAGCATATCTTAAGTTATAGACCTATAAAATTTACAAATTTTATATTGTAGGAAAGCTGAGATAAAGATCGACAACTTTGATGCAGAAGTCGAAAGGTAATTTAGATGTCTAGCAAGTCGAATTGGGCCACAAAATTAGAATAGTATTGTTATTATTGGAACTTGAGCATTATGCACTAATTAGACCATAACTTGAGCAGTAGATATTGAATTGAGGTGAAATCGGTGCCATTTGAAGGATAAGACATAAAGATTCCATTTATATGAAGATCACTTTCCAAAAAAATGATATGTTCATGGGCTTGTTGGCTACCAAAATTTCCTAATGTGAATAGAGATAAAGGTTGGACATGCTACAAAGATTAAGCCACATCTCTTTCATTTGAAGTCCAAATTAAGTATATTGGATATCTACTGAAAGCTAAGAGGCAGAGGATTAATTTGGGTCTAAGGGCAATCTTGGATTTTCATAGATTAGGGCTGTTATGTTGAGGGCAAAGGGCTAATGTGAATAAGATATTCTTTTCTCAACCCTATTTCACTTTTCTCTCTTCTCTTCTCCTCTAATTTTCTTTTCGTTCCTTTTAATTTCATCTTGTAATGTACTTGTTTTGGGTTCTATTTTGTAGCATTCATTATTATAGAGAAGTAGGACTTCAAGCTAGTTTAAGTAGACTCCAATGGCATTATGGTTGTAATCTTAAAACCCTATACTTAATGCTCAATATATGTTTGTTTTCTTGATTGTTTTTCCTCTTTAATTTGTAAACTTACATTGAATGATACTGATATATGGATTTATGAATGGGGAATTAGTTGGGTGATTACTAATTGGTTAATTAGTATAAACTTGATTAATTAAAGAATTAGGTTTTGGGGTTGGGTTTAAACTTAGGTTAATGCAATTGGGGTAAAAAATTTAACATAGGCTAATTAGAGTTGAGGTTTCAATTGTCTGATCAATTATATGTTGGTTGATTGCCTAGAGGTGTCTAAGTTGAATTATGGGATTGTTAATAGAGGTCTCTCTAATAACTCAAATTAGCTATACTCCATGTGTTTAATATATTGTGTTAATGATTGATTTATCATATACATGAGGAAATCTTATATATATATATATATGGATGCCAAAGGAAATCTCTAAACTAGTGCATTTAATTTCATTTTGTTCTCATTTAAATCTTGTCTTTGAATGTTCAAACTAGCCCTTCTAAATTCAGCTAGGTAGCAACAATATCCTTTGAGAGATAGTCTTAGTTGTACTATTCTACAAAGTAGCATAGTGATGCAATTGTAATTAATTTGAAGTGAGCCATTGTTTGCACTATTCTATAAAGTAGTATAATTAAGCAATTTAATTGATTTGAAGTGAGCCATGACACTCATTATCATGGATTTTTCTAAATTTTGATATGATTACAACATGATTTGTGCCTATTGAGACACTCTTTGTCTTTAATTACAACATGATTTGATTGGCATTTGATCGGTAAAATCTTAATTTGATTGAGACTAATTGAAATGATTTGATTAATACCGGTTAACAAGATTTGATATGATTATGATTGGATTATGAAAATTTTTAGTTTTTTTTTTTAAGTTTTCACATGTTTCTTCTTCTCTTTGGTTTAAGGGCTGTAGGAGATGGACAAAAAAGATTGGGTTTTTACTATTTTTTTACTGTTACATTAATTTTTGGTTTTTCCCTTTTTTACTTTTTTTTTATTCAAACAAAATTAAATTACTATTTTTTTAACTTGATTAAAAATTAGGTGTTAATAGATAGTAGCCCTTTCTCTTTAGGCAACTTTAGTCATCTATTAATATTTAGCACAATATTTTCACGCCTTAATCCAACCTATAGATAGTTGTCTAATTTGTCCAACTTTCAATGATAACACTAATTGTTATGACTCAAGTCCGAGAAAAAAGCCTAACTCAAAAGATTAGCTAATTGAGTGGATAGCTTCATAGCTTAAATACTATATTTAGCTTGCTTATTTGTTCAATATAGGATTCATAATAAGCTGCAATATCTCCAGCCTCATGCAACTCTCGATGTGCACCTCAACCTACCAATGCATGAACAATGGTAGATGAAGCTATTTCGGCACAAATAATGCTCGCAATGAACAGTGATGCAACATCAAAACTATTCATGTTTATTTCAACTCCAAACTTCAAATCACGTGCCAAAAGTATAAAATAAGGAGCTATATAGAAGTTAGGACTTCGTTTTCCTTGTTTAGTATATGGTATTCACGTACTAGTCATGTAGGATCAATAAAATAAGTAAGAGATGACATGATCAAGTCAAAGAAAATTAGAAAATAAAACGCCCAAAGTACACGTGTAAAGCATTTGTCATATATCATAGTACGAGAACCATCTAATGATCATCTCATAAACCTCTCTGGGTTTGTGCTCTTGAGCCACATGACCCCCTCCCTGCAAGTAAACTAGATACTCAAATTTAATATATAAGAAATGAAAGATATAAAATAAATTTTAAAATGTTAAAAAATGAAGGAGGGGTTTCTTTTTTCTGCAAGTACTAAACTCTTTCTTATTTGAAAATATGCATAGAAAGAGGGTGCAAATATTATTCAAAATAACTTTTATCTATTTTGCAGGAAATTATTGAATAAATATAAAAATTTAATACTAAAAGATTTATATAAAAATCGTTAAAAAATTACTGTATGAAGCTATTATGATAAATTTACTTCGTTTCAAATATATCATTACGACATAAACTTTCATTTTTTTCCTTATTAGAGAGAGTTTATTGAATTATAAATAAAAATAGATAAAATTACGCATTCATCTCTGAAAAAAATTGCATTATAACAGCTTCATTCTTAAAAAAAAAAAAAAATGGTCCCTGAATTTAAAAAGTTATAGCAAGTGATATAAAATTTGGTCCCTAAATTTTAATACATTAGTCCCTAGAGGGATTAACTTGTTATGGATGTGATTAAATTCAGGACCAAATTGTTATTTTTTTTTTTAACTATTTTAGGGACAAATTTGTTATACTGCAAATTTTTTAGGGACAAACATGTAATTTTACTCAATAAAAATAGTAAGCATGCTTTGAAAGCTTTTGCCATACTCAAGTAAAGTCAGGTCTAATTACACTAGTTCTTGTATTTACCATTTTCGAAGTTACATTGATTTCCCCCATTACAAAAAAGAACTAAATTGAATTTTTCCCCTTGTACAACACAAATACTCAATTGTTGAATGTTTTTAAGACACGTTTGTCCTATGCCACTCCATGCAAAATTAATTCATAAATAAAAAACAAATAAACTATGCTTGTCTAATTACGATAATAATAATAATGACGGTGATAATTATGACTTATATAAATTTTATTGCTTGCAAGTTTTTTTCCTTCCAAGTTAAAGGTTAAATAAAATGGTAGTTTGTCTAACCACCTTCTGGCACAAAATAAAAGTAAATTCATCTATTTTACTACTGCTAACAACAACAATGACGACAATAATAATAACTGCAACAACAATAATAGAAGAAGAAGAAGTAAATAGAGCATTTTAAGGTTTACTTACCTTGACAATCGCATAAGTCAAGTGATACTCATTCTTTTTGTAAGCCTCTATATATCTGTACAGTAAAATTAAAAGGCTATGCAATTTTAATTTAAAGTTTTTAATAGAAGTTAGAACTCAAAACCTCTCATTAATAGAAAACAATCCAAATAAAGTATATCGAATTGAGTGAAGTAATTCATCGAACTAACCCTGCGACTTCACCATCAACGAACCATGCACGCCAAGTGATATTCAACTTTAAATTAAATGACTTTATCATAGAATGTGCACTAAGGTACGGTGTTGTCATGTCAAGATCAGCGCTGTTAAAGAAAAACTTAGAAATTGCTTAATCAAATATGTAAAAGAATTTAATTTAAATACACTCACAGTGTAAAATAGTTTTATACTGTTAACCAATAGAAATGGTAGAAAGTACTAATTCATCCAAATAACTACCCATTATAATGAGGGACCCACCATGAATTCTCACTTTCCTCTATTTCTATTGGTTGACAAACAGAAAACCTGCTTTATTACATCGCCAAATGATACCAATTAAACTCTATGTAAAATATGCAGAAAAAAAAAATGAAACTACCGTTCTAGTTGCACTTTTTTAAAAAATAACATAAATGAAAGCATTAATGGGAATGGGAGGTTGCTTGCACTTTCGTGGAAAAATTGGAAAAGAAAATATATGCTTCTGTAAAGTACAATATAGCATGGAATATCATAAAAACTTACCAGTAAATCAGAGATCGAAGGCTTGTGTTGGTGAGATTTTGATGATATTCGACAACACTAGGAACATTCTTTACATACGCAATACTGCGATTGCATCTTTGGAAGTGCCCTTTGGTTCCCTAGGTAAATAACAAGTTCTTGGTCATTCAACTTTTAATTTACAATTTCTTGATTAATATATGATTGAAATATCAAATGTCTGTTGATTTTTAGGATAATATATATTTCCCGGTGGATTCTGCCCTGCACTGCAATTAGTAACGTGTGTCATGCTCTTTGACGTGTAAGTCGATCTTCATCGTTAAATTTAATAGTTTAAAACTGAGTGGTCCAGATGCATAAAGTGCAACCTGCTAGCGCGGTTTCTCGTGAGACCAAGATCAAGCCGCGAAGGCATGGCCAACAAAAAGAAGAAAGGGCTCCAATGCAGTTGCAGTTAATTTTTCCTTTTTTTTTTTTTAATGTGCAGTTGCAGTTAATCTTAGTTGTTCACTACAGTTGATACTACATGCTATGATTTACAAATTATATTCTCCGTGCCGACCAATTCGATAAAATGGATGCTCCATTCCCTTTAGCATTTAAACCCAGTCATACACATAATACCATGGTTCATGGGCTAGGCTTTTACATCCCCAAAAATCAACAACTGCAATAAAAAAATACAAGAACGAAGCTCGCTCACAAAGATACCCGCAAACCTCACCAGCAATACGATCGACTTGAGTGTTTCACACCACTGCTGAGTCAAAATCTTACTCTTGCAATTAAAAAAAGGGCTTCATTCTGCATTTCGAAATGTCACCACCAAGACAATCGATTACATCCCTTGCCTCACTCAAATGAAAGGATGAATATCATATTCCTGAACCTCCAACTATATGGTTTCAACTACCCAGATTTGGGAAAAGGGAACTCAAAATAGAACAGCGTTTGCCGAGAAGACGATGCAATCATTGGTCCTCATCGCTAGAAAGGATCCATGACATCAGACCTTCCATGTGTTTCAAAGATTTGTGTGTGGGTATCAAACTAATGGCCTTTGAGTGATTTATTTAGACAAGAAGATAAAAATTAAAAAGAGGAAAATACAAAAGTATGGATTACCGGCAATTGCTCTCTGTATCCTCTAGTAGCCTGTCGAAGTACTAAGAGCAGGACACACATTACTTTCCAAGGAGTAGGGCAGAATCCGCCATATTTACCTACCATATTGCCTTCTTAACTTACCCTTCGAAAGTTATTCTTCCTTGTGTCACTAAATGTTGAACTCTAAATCCAAATATGCTTCTCTAGGATAGCGAAATGTTTTTTGGACATTAAAACCAGATATCAAACATACACCATGCTTACTTTCCCCCCTAGAGTCGGAAAAAAAAAAATGTAAAAGCCAATTCTCTCGAGCTACTTTTTGCATAGGTTTCCTCATGTGTCCCAAATTGTATGTTCAAGTAGCACTCTCTTTAGAATGGTTCATATTAAAAGCATGATGTTTTCCGCTAAAAGTAATGGCCTCAATTATAATTTATAGAATAATATTATTTGTATATTAAAATTAGACTATAACGGAAATTAAAACACAACATTTGGTAACGGTGATTGAGACCAAAACATTGTGTGTTTCTCCCTTTCATTTATATAATATCTACTTTTGATATATAAATAACATTTCTCATATTTCTATGATCAAATCAATGCAAAAGGAAAGCTCCTCCAATCTAATACCAATGTAATATAGCTCAAACCAACTATTTGAAAAATATAGTGGAGACAGTGTTTGCGATGGAAGAATGGTATCATGCGTCTGGCCATATGGCTCATAGGACTTGCAATGTTAAATTTGTTAGTGGTGCACGATATGGAGAGTGCATGGCTTAAGAAATAAACATGACAGTTGAGTTTCATCCCCACACATGTTCAGTTGGTAGCAGTTGGAGTTATGTAAAAATTAAAGAGTTTAATTTGGACAAACCTTTTCTTTCATAATTTCTCTTGCCCTAGTACAAAGCTTCATTAAAAGGCTAGTTAAGGACCTCATTAAGGAATTGTTCCACCACATCGGTCTTATGTCTTTGACAAAAATATTAACACTTGGGTTGCTTTATTCAAAGTTTTCAATTTGAAGTTATTGAGGATATCCAAATACGCAAGGTGAAGAGAATGGAGGAGCTTCTCCATCTACTAGAGTTAAAACATATTAAGTTTACCAAAAAGTCACATTTTTAATATAAACCATCTTACATGGAAATTTAGTAAAAAAAAAAAAAAAGATAGAAACTTTAAGAGAATTAAGAAATGGTTAAAGTAAGCAAAAAAGTAAATTTATATTTTAGCTATGTTAGTGTTACCTCTCTAATGTTAAGAGCCTTTCGAACATTTGGATCGTTTGCCCACAATTCACTAAGTGCATACTTGTCCTCCTACATGAATACAAGTTTCATGAAAATTAAAACATATATTTCTTTCAAAATAGTGTATAGAGAAAGAGAAAGAAGTACGCATACCCGACACCTAAATGTTTTGTGGTGGATATTTTCGAAGTCTTCGGAGAGAATTCTTTGATTCTCATGAGATCCCATTATACAACTTGGTTGCAAAATTTGATATTCATCTACGTAACGAACTAACTAGAATACAATAAAGGATTACATGTATGCCAAGAATATTAAAAAAAAAATTATAGTTTGAAATATTTAAAAAATGTAAGATAAGTTCTGACCTCAGAGAAGGCTTCATAATCTGACATACATGCTGTATTGCTAAGATTAAGATTGACATAATCACCATTGCAACTAGCTTTAATTGACTACAAAAGCAAAATGACATGTTCTTAGTTTTTACGAAAAGATAGGTTATATAAGTTTTTTGGTCTCTTACCTTTATTTGTTTTATTAATTTAATCTCTTATATTTCAAATTGTTTTCAATTTGGTCCCTATATATATATACACTTAAATGTTTGAAACTAAATTAGTTGAATCACAACCTCATATAGCTCATCTGATATAAGTGTTCGTTGATGAGCAAATTCAACTTTTGCGTTGTTGTCCTCGTAAGAGTCAGTTGCTGGACTTGCAAGCACAAAACCCTAGTGTAAATTAAAAATAAAGTTGAAAAATCATTAAAACATATTATATACCATCACAATGAGTAAAATCCCAACTTCCTTTATCAAAAATTAAGTGGAAAACACAAGTCATTGAGTAATAAAACCTATCAACAAAAGCCTCTAGAACTCAAAAATATCAATCAAATTACTTTATAGTTATTAAACACATTAATCCTTAAAAAGGTCTAATATAATTCGTATTTACAGTTCGTAGAAGCTATATTGTCATCCTTTTTTTTTTTTTTTCTAAAAAGCTGTGTACAGCTTTTTTTTTTTTTAATAACATACTTTCAGGGTTTACTTTACAACAATCAATGGTATCCATAAAATGCTTATAATATAAAACAGGCATCTTTGTGTACCTTGATGTTCAGGAGTGGTGAGCATCCAATTTTATAATCTGTAAGTTAGTAAACCATATGTCAAATTTTAAGCAACTTTGAGCAAAGTAAACTATAATTTTATTGCTTCTGAAATGTAAATATATTGTGAATTTCAGAATATTCACCTTCATATATTTGTTGAGCAAGGGGAGGAATAGGTATGCCTGAATATGAACCACCGCCAATGTAAAGTGGATTGGATCTGAATTTTGGGTGATCTAGCAGCCACTTCATTGAAAAGTACAGAAAGAAAATAAAATAGTAAAAAAAGAAGTTAATTAATTGCATGATACAAAGCTTTTTTCTTATAAAAAAGAAGATTATCAAGTAATGTGAACCTTTTGTAGAAAAGTATAAGTATGTTCCACCCACTGTTTGTCATTACTATAATACCCTTCTTGGGTTTTCGAATAAGAAAATCCTGTGCCAACAGGTGCATCAACATATAATATGTTGAGCATCTATAAGAAAATATCACATATTAGTCAAAAGGAGTTAATATTGAGGAAAAGAGAATTAATTGACCAATATTGAAAAATAAATAATCTAAGTGTGATGAATCAATAACTTTGCTTGATTGAATGGATAATATATTACACGTGTTACTGAGCTTATATACAATGACGTGCTCACGAATTTATTATTTAGTTAACTAATATTAGCGGATGGTTGATTAACTAAATTATTGTTATGTATAATATTGCAGCTAACTAACAATAATTGAACAACTAACAACTGAATAACTGATTTCATAATTAGCATGATTACGTAACATGATGACTAGCTACGTTGGCATCAAGAGGGGTGTTATCAAGTGATATGGCCTGTAAGATGAGTAATGGATGTCCAACATTCCTAAGTTGAAATGATGTTGCATGAATAAGGTAGGGAGTAGTGGTTTGGGTGATGATGCATCTCCTATGTACTTAGAACAAGAAATTGGTGGCAAGTGGATGATGCCAACTTGAATCTTTCTGCCAACTATGTGACAGTCAACCACAATATGCTTAATCCTCTCATGAAATATAGAACTACCACAATGTGGATGGTAGAGAGATAGTCACATTAGATAGAGGTTGGAAGACGATGATCAAGGTATAGGTTCCTAACTAGATGAGTGAGCCATAGGACGGATTTCACACATAACAATTGCCAAAGGTCAATACGTAGTTTCTAAAGACAATTTGGCTATCTATTATATTTCTTACACTTCCAAGAGATAAGCGCATGACCAAGGAGTGTGCAACAGCCAATAATGGATCTCTGTGTATATCTCTACATCCTACACATTCAAAGCTTGAAAATCTTTGGAGCACTATCTGGTTCGAAGCAAGAAAAAAATTCCTTCTGAGGTGAGTGCTTGACGTATCTCAAGATTCTAATTATAGCCAGATAATGAACATTCAAGGGTTATGATAGAAATTAGCTAAATTGCTAGATTGAGAAGGTAATATCACGTGTTGAAGTTACAAGATACAATAATTTTCTAAACAGTCTTCTGTATGCATGAGTCCGCATCAAAATAAGCAGTACCTTGGTGTTGTTACAATTTTGTAGAAGGGTCTGTGGGAGTGGTGGCTGGTTTTCAAGCCAATATGCTAACATATGATAGGATTTCCAAGGCACATTTCCTTGATAAAAACTAACTGCCTATCTATGACTTGGTTATCCTGACCCAAAAAGTATGTACTTCTAAACATCTAAATCTTTGATTTTAAATGAGGAGTCTATAAAGTGCTTCATTTGATTAATTTCAATCAAATTATCTCTACAGAGAGTAATATCATCCACATAAATCGGTAAACAGTGAAGGAAGAAACATTCCCTTTGGTGAATAAATAATGGTTATAACTAGACTAAAAATACCACTAGTCAGAAATGCACAAAATAATTTGGAATACCCTCAATGACTTGCCTATTTTAATTCATATAAAGATTTTTCCTATTTGCAAAGTCAGTTAAAATGTTATGGGATAAGATTATATGATAAAACCATGCAAGCTTTCTCATGGAGATTTGTATTTTTGGCATCTAATTGATATAAATGCCAATTGTAAGCAACAATGGCCAAAATGACTTTGACAATTCCCATTTTAGTGGTTGGAGAGAAACTGTTTAGATAATCAACTTTCTCTTGCTGGGTGTAACCTTTGACTACTAGTTTGGCTTTATACCTCTCAACTGAGCCTCCATCTTTATATTTAATTTTGTAAAGGCCATTTGCAATCAATGAGGGTTTTTTCCAATAGATAGAGTTTTAAGAGTCCAAGTCTTATTATATGATAAAGCTTGAAGTTTTTATAATTTTTAGTTTCTTTATTCAACACTCATGATGCATAGCTTAGTTATAGGTTTTTGGTTCAATATGATATGATAATGAGAGTGTGAAGTGCCTATGTATGGGCGACTTCTAATCATATGAAATAAAGTTAAACAAAGGATAAAAAATACCTAATGATGAATTTGTATCAATTGAAGTAGAGAGAACATGATTATAGTCCTACAACTATGAAGGCTTAGATCTCTATTTAGAAGAATGTTTAAGTGTTATGAGTGGAGGAGGGGGTGAGGTATTGGCTAAGTGAATAGTGGTCACTGGAGGGGATTTAGTATGAGAATTAGAATTAGAAACCGAAGGTATTTGAAAGTTTATAGAATGTCCATAAAGGATATTAGGAGAGTACAAAGGTAAAACTAGCTAATTTAGCTCATTAGAGGAGGTTAACTTAGAATAGAAAGGGTAAAAGGTATGGATGTGATGCCCAAAATCCTAGGTTTGTCTTGGGAAAACAAGTTTTCGCCATTAGAATGGGGGTTAGAAGGGGCTTGAGATGATTTGAGTTAGGAAATACAACAATTTTCAGCCTAGCGGGTTGCACTCCAGTATAGTAGGCAGCGCCAGAGTATGACCATGGAAATTTGAAAGGAGTGTTTTGGACTGGGACATGCTCAAGCACATTGGTTGCGCTCCAACATGAGCTTGGCAATTCCCAAAATCTTTCAATCCCATCCATTTTCATCATTATTAACCTCCAAATCTACACAAATCCAACTTTAATCTTAACTTCTTCCTCCTTATCACCTCTTTCTCACTCTTCTTCTCGCTTTTAGTGAGAGAAACAAGGGTAGGGGAGGGAATCTCAGCTCTCACCATATTCTTTCTTCCTATTTGACTCATCAAGGAAATTTTTGACCTCAATACTCCTCTTATGTCATAACCTAGCTTGGGATCTAACAAAAACTTGGGTTTTGGGCTCTTTGAGAAACCTTGAGTTAGGGCATTTGGGAGTTGGAGCCAATTTAAGTAAATTAATGACATTGTTGGTATGCAGGAGTCTAACAAAAGGTATTAGATGTATTAGATTCATCCAAGGATCCTCCTTTAGTTCTGACGCACCCTAAAGCTTGGGACCGTACTCCTTGACTTTGATCTATGAGTAATAATATACCAATGGCATATTATATATGTTAATTTTGTAATATATGTGATGTGTTGTTTTCTATATGTTGGAATATGAATTGATTGTATGGTTTAATGTTGTTTGTTGGATTTAGGATTGATATTTTCGTTATTTATGTTGTTTATGGCTATAAAAAAAAGGGGACAGGCAACTTGAATATTTATTTAAGCTTTGACTTGTATATTTTGGATTGGAATATGGATTGTAATGGAAAGATTGGCGCTTTGACCTTTTAGGAATAAAGTACCATGGGTTATATGGTACCTAGGGGCCACCCCTTGAATTATAGGAAGGCCAGGAGTGAAGTGCCATGGACCAAAAGATATTCGAAGACCACTTCTTGAATCCTGGGTCATGATGTTTCATATGGAGTTGGTAATTTCTGATGCTTATTTGCACTATCTAGTAATGACTGTGTGAAAAGCCTATGCTTGGTGCTTGTCCCCATCTGTGTTATAGCTATATTCTTGCTCATTGAGTCAGTTGACTCACTTATCTCTACTTTTGTGTTTCAAATTCTTTAGTTGTTCCGCAACCCAATCCCCCTATCAGTTTAAGCTTCAGATCTATAGTTGTGGTGAGTCATACACTCTATAGTGAGGATCTTAAAGTATTTTGTAAGACGATAATCTATTTTGATACACTCTTGTATATATTGAATATAGCATGTGCTCCATGGACTATAAGCAAGATCCCTACTTAGTTTTGTGTTCATTTGAAGTGTTCTAATATGTCTCACCTTGCCAAGTTATTTCGTAATAAATATTGTGTGTGTGTATGTGTGTGTGTGTGTGTGTGTGTGTGTGTGTGTAAATATATATATAGTTGATATTAGATAGGGAATCCATAATTTTCACAGGAATATGTTCTAAAATTAGAGGAAAATCTGTTCATTTGATTTTAGTGTTTCGAATGGGCTTGCCAGGGAGCCAAGACTCCCTAAGTGCCAATCATAGCCTCAGTGGGCTGTGACAATGATAAGAATAGCTTTTTACTATTGCGATCATAAAGTTGAGAGCCTTTGATTCCTCAATTGAAACTTAGGAAAATGGATTTTCAAGCTCTAAAAATCAAATTTCTACCTATTTCTAGTTACTTTAGTGAGAATGGAGGCAAAGCATTATGAATCAAAGACTCTAAGGGTGTATTTGTTTTGGGGGGAAAATAGGGGATAAATTTTCATGAATCCCATTTATATGTGAAATTACTCATGAATGAAAATTTTACAAATGAATGAGATTTATGAAAATCTACCCCATATTTTTACCCCTAAACTAAACTCACCTTAAGGATAGAAAGATCATGTGCATGATTGTGCAACAACACATTACAAGATTTATCATTAGTGTATGATTTAATCACTGTCTAGTTATGATATAAATTGCTTGTTCTATAACAAGGGTAAAAATAAAAACATAAGAAGGCCAACCTGAAATAGTAATGCCCTAATGAATTTGATAACGTTTTGATGCTTCCATTCTATAGTAGCATTTTGTTGTGGTGTCTTTACTCAACTCATTTAGTGGAGGATGCCATTTTTGGTACAAAAATAATTTATTTTGGATTCTAATTGTAACATCCCTATATAACGCTATAGGAAATAATGAAAACGCCTTTGGGTAAACTTTTATTATTTACAGCCTTGCCCTTGAATATTTTTGAAAATAACATTTAGGTCCTTATATCTATTGAATTAGCAGAATAAGGTTTTAAACGAAGCAGAACCACGTACGAAAACATAGAAACCCAATTCTTGGCCAATTGAGCCACAGAGGTGTCCACATATGAAATGACGTGAATGCCCCAAACTTATTTAAAATTATGAAAATGTCATTAGCCATGGGAAACAGAAAACAAAAGGCCCTAAATTTGCAAAACATTTAAGTTACACCGTTAGTCGATTTATTCGATTTTATTGAGTTTGTAAAGTTAATTAAAAGTTAATTAAAGATTAACTAGAAGTTGATTAGAAGTTAATTAGAGAGATTAAGATTAAGAAGAATTAAAGTAGACATATAGAAACTCTTACAAAACTATTTAGTAGTGTTTTGCCGGTTTGAAGGAAATCGGTAAAGATTTGGTGTTTCGAACTGTCAGAATCGAATCAATAGAATTACACATTGAAAATCATAAATTTAGTGGCTAGCACTTAGCCACAAGCACCCTAAAAGTGGCACCACTTCAGCCATAAGAATGGAAGCCACTCAAGCTTTAGCAACACCACAAGTTTCACCTACCACCACCTATGTCACTTTCACTCTTTAAATTCAAAACTAACCTAACTCACCTTCTCTCCCATAGCAATTTCGTGCTCGCTATTCAGCAGAGGTTTCCCCTTTTATTTATTCATCCATTCCATCTTCTTCTTCTTCCATCTTCAACCTCCATCAACCCCTTGCACTCAAAACTCAAATCTAGCTAGTCTTTACATCAATTTGGGGTAAGATTCAACTTCCTTGCATGATTTTATTGAATTAATGACTATTAGGAATACTTTCTTCTCTTATGTAACTGATGATATATGGTGGTGGTGTGATGGTTTATGGCTAATTTAGCATGTATTTACTTGGGTTGATTGAGATTTGAATGAGAAAACACAAAGAGCCAGAAAATAGAATCTATTAGGTTAAGGAAACCTATGACGGTCTGTACGGCTCCACCTACAGCGATTGAAATTGAATAAAACTAATTTTAGTGAAACTAGATGAAACTAGACATTTAGGGCTTTCCAACCATATAAAATATAAGGTCATTGGATTAGTATTAAGAGAGACAAGAATTTTTGAAATTTACCCTAGAATTCTAACCTCGATTCTGAGTAGATTGGAATTCGAGGGGAATAACTTGCCCTATACTCCTTCAAATTGAGTAAAACCAATTTTATTATAAATCTAAGACATAGATAAAAGTCCCATAAAAATTTCAGAGTTAGATTCAATCCCAATTGCTCCCAGTAGTTTAAGGAAGCCGCCCTAAGTCCAAACCGGGTTAAAATAGGGTAATTCAGGAAGGTCAAATTTTAGAGCTTATAACTCAAGCTCTACTCAAGAAAATGAAATGGGACTTATTGTAAATGAAAGATTTTCCTGTTAGCTTTAATATGATAAAATTTCGTATGATTTCAACTAGTTTTCAATTTTAGTGGATTTTTAATTTTAAGTTTGTAATAATTCTGGCCAACTACAGGGCATACCGAGATAAAACTTAAATAACTTGAGCTATATTTATCAAAATTAGATGGGACTAAAGAGGTTAGAAAATAGACACATAACACTCTAAAATATCCAAAATTTAGGTTCGGATGAGTTAAATAGAAATTGTGGCCTGATTTACAAAAATCAGGTTGAATGAAAGTGTTGAGATAGCAACCATGTTTTAAATGCAACAATTGTGCCCATGAATTTGATGTTTGAATAGTGAATGAAGTGTTATGATTTCTTTGAAAAATTGTTTTCTTGAGTACTGGCACTATTTATGGGGAAACAAACTTGATCCGTTATGCTGCCAAATTTTCGGCAGAATTGTATGAAATTATGATAGTTTCTGTTATGAATATTTATGATACGAACATAAAATTCTATATGCAAGGATATATGAAAGTAAATGATGAAATATATGTATGAGTACATTCAGCATGTCTATACATAATTATGTATGAGAATGAAAGGATATGAATATATTAAATGTGGATCCCTTCACTTGGAGGCAGTTATTAGATCCCTCCTTGTGAAGGCAGTTAAATAAGATAAGATTGGGTTCTTTCATTTGGAGGCAGTTAATTGGGTCCCTCCTTGTGAAGGCAGTATAAAACTATGAGATCCCTCTACCTTGGAGGCACATGGTCAGATGAGATCCCTCTACATTGAAGGCAAGTGGTCAGCTGAGATCCCTCTATTTTTGAGGCACGTGACCAGAAGAGATCCCTTCAATTTAGAGGCACATGGCCAAAATGAGATCCCTCCAAGACTAGAGGCACGTGGATCCCCTTGAAGGTTAGTTCTGTGTGACGATAATCACGAGTTAAGCTCACTCCTAGATCAGACTACCCAAGGGCAGTAAAGACTAAAGATTAAAACAAATGCAAGCACCCTAGGGATGGCGATACATAACGCCTAGGGATGGTGATACATAACGCTTAGGTATGCCAAGTAATGAAAGTAAAGAAAGTAACAGGAGAAATAATCACTTGCCTCAAATGTATTGTTGTACTCATAAATGCATATTATTTAGTTGTTCTTTGATATGCTATGCTTATGCTTCAATTCTTGTCCCTGCTTATTAAGAGACTAATTGTATCTATATACAGGCGTTGATTATTCTACTGTATTTATGTTTAGATTCTTCCTTTGATTAACAAGCATATGAATAAAATGAACTCTGCTTCGGATAATACATTTTTGAACTATAAAACTGAAAAGTCTATTAACATGTTCACCTTTTACTTAATAAATCGAAGCAGTTGGAGATAATAATGATGACACGGTATATGATAGTTAATTGAATCCTATTGAGAATTTATAATTCTTACTATATTTCCATATTATCTCTAGATAGTTCAAGAAATATTGAGGATAGCTAGAGGTTGCTATTAGACAAGGTTCGTTCCAGTAATAGTAACAACTTCTGAGTGTGGTGTTATGACTTAAGCATAATACAGTACTTGGGAGGGTGTTACACTAATCCATTTATTTATCTTGATCTTTTGTATTTTGGTATGGAATTATGTTTCAATGAAGTTGTAGAATGAAATTAAAAGTTGTTGAGTCTCATATTTGACTTTCATAAAATATTCCTAATTATGTATTGTGAAGGTGCTCACAATAGTTTTAAAAAAAAAAAGATAATCGTAATCTAGCAAAGAAGTAACACCTATTGGGCCCTATTAAGTCTTCATGGATTAGTTCACAAGAATAAACAAATTTGGAATTACTTATTAGAAATAGAATCTTGTTTTGTTTAGCAAAATAACACTTGTTGCAAGTTGAAATCTTATTGCAAGAAATTGAGGGTTTCGAAATGAATTATATTGGCCTATCATGAGAAATGTGCCCTAATCACAAATACCACAAATCGAAATTGGGAGTATTACATGAGAAAGTGGAATTAGAAAAGTTGTTTGCATGGTAATTTTAGTACCAAGAAGTACAAACTACCTCTAACTTCAACTGGTCCAATCTTCTTCAATGTAGTCACTTCTTGAACTAAACATTTATTATTATGTAATGTTACTTGGTAGTGAAGTGTATATGTTAATTTACTAACTAAAATCAAATTGAGGAAAAACTCAATAATAAAAAGACAACACGTAAGTGTGGGGAAAAGTGAATGATACTAGAATACTAGGTATTGACATGGGAACCATTAAGGAGTATATTTTGAATCAAAATATTGGACCTATTAGGCTAGGACTATAGGTTGGCATCTAGATTCTAGAAACAAGCAATAAACTAAGAGAGACCTATGGAAAGTAACTAATATATATCAAAGCTACTATTTTAGGTTAAGGACAGAAGACTCCATAATCAACTTAACCTTTTAAGGAGTCCGAATCCAAATTGTACTAAGGCAACAACCCATTCCTATAAATACATACTCAAGCCACCAGGCTTTCAAATCTACCCTCTTTCTCTTATTCATGTAGTATCTTAGTCTTTGGACCATAATTTGGGTTACGAGGGTCCAATCAAAGTCAAACCAATGCCAAATGAACGCTTAAGACATAAGGTTGCAAGTTTTATTTTGAGCACTAAGCTAAATACCAATGTTTTGGAGGTGTTTTAGTCATTTGAAATTCATGGGCTCTATAGAGAATATTAGTCAAGTGTTTTGGGCATATCTTGTAACATCCTCAATTTTCTTTCGTGCTAAATTATCTTAGTAACTTTGAGTAATTAGGAACCTAAGGAGAAATTATGGGATTAAGGCTTAATTAAGGGATTAATGAGGTAATTATGAAGAAAAAAATTAACAGAATGCTTAATTAAGATTAGAGAATCTTTATTAAACAAGTCAAACTCTTAATAGCTTAATTAAGTACTAATCATCTATAATTAGCTTAATCAAGTTTAATTAAGGATAATTAACCTTAATCAAAAGTTTAATTTTTGTTAATCATGGTCACATGAGTTAATCATTAACCCTTACCTAATCAAGTTAATTAAATTGTGAGAGCATTTGATCATATCATTAAAATTCAAATTTGGTCAACTAAACAATAAAGTATTTAGTGATATCAATAAAGTATAAAACATAAGACAAAGTTGGTTTTTATAAGAATTGACCACATATTGTCTCCTTCATCATCCAACTCGTCTCCCTAAACCTTAATTAACTCAAAATTAAGGAAAATATCCTCCCCTCCATGCCCCAGAAACTCACAGCCATGCACACATGCACACTCATTTTCACTTTCAAACTTTCATTCTCTTTCTAAGCCTCTCAAACTCGCTAAGTCCTTTGAAGATCACATCTTTTGGTCTTTGAAGTCAAGAATCAAATACTATTTCTTTAAGAACTCAACGAGCTTTCATCTTCTCCATTCAAAACTGCCACCATTACCACTTGGAGGAGCCATCATCTTCTTCATTTTTCTCTCTAAAGAAGGTGCAAAACACACTCTTAGGTAGTGATCTTCTCTTTTTCTTTTTGTTAATCAAGAAAGCTTGAAGCTTGGCTCTCACCATAGCCAAGAACTTCAAATGAGAACTTGAGAAAAACTCTTGCTTTCTTGAGCAAAAGTTTCTATTTTTAGTGAAGTTTGTTCTTGAACTAGTTCATGAGATCCTTTGTGTTCATTGAAAGTTTCTCTTCTTGAATTCTTCAAAAACTTTCATTTTCTCTCTTGATACATGTGTTCTTCGTGTTTTGTAAGTTGTTGAAAAGAAAGATGTTTCCTTGTTAGTGTTTTTGCTTAAAGTTGGTTTCTTTCTTTATGAGGAGTTCATGATTGAAAAGATCCTCTTTTTATCTTTATGATTTTGATAAGACTAAGAACATTTCAAAAGCATAAAACTTTTAAAAGATTGCTTCTTCATGCACTAAAAGTGGTGCTATTTTTATATGTTTCACAAAGTTCCATTTTGTTCTTCTTCAAGACAAGAATATATGTAAAGGTCCAAACTTTCTTAAGATCTAAAGCTTTTTAATCATAAAATTAAGAACTTGTTACTTTATGTCACAAATATTGAATCTTGAAGACAAAACACTTCATAAAGTTTTAAACTTTCTTCAAGAATGTAACTTTGGTCATAAAAATGTCAACTTGCAACCCTATGTTGTAAAGATTGAATCTTGGGTTAAAAATATTGAGTAAAGTATTAAATTTTCTTCAAGAATGAATCTTTTAAACTCTAAGGTAACTTTAAGTCATAAGGTTGGAATCTTGAAGGCACAATAATGATTAAAAGTTTCAACTTTCTTAAAGAATAAGACTTTTTAGTCATAAAACTAGCATCTTGTATCATTATTTTATAAAGGTTGAATCTTGAAGATATGAATATAGTTTAAAGGCTCATACTTTCATAAAGAATGAAAATTTATAATTATGTAAAATCTTATTATGTTAATTATAAAAATTTGAATTTGGCAACTTGGGTAAATTAAAAATCACTTCTTGATGATTGGTAAGCACATGATGTTGTTGGGTTCATGAGTGTGGTTATCCATTGTTATGACTTAAGGGACTAGAGAGATCTCGAAATCCTTTGGGAGCAAAAGTATAATTAGGGCCTTCGAGTATACCTAGGAATCACTAGTACACTATCTCAAAGAAACTAAAAGATCTGAATGAAAATGTTAATTAAAATGCCATGATGAACCAAAATAAGAGACAAATAAGTGTTAAACTTATTACGTGAAGATTGAGTTCCTTAAGATGTGAACATGAGGAATCTATTCAGCTATATGGTGAAAACAAATTCCTAATATAAGGTATGGTCTTACTTGAGGAGTTATTGATCAAAAGTTTATAACATATATTCACTCTAAGTTATATGATTCTCCTATGTGAAACATGAGGAGTTTTACCATAATTCATATGTTACACAAAGTGCAAGGAAATCTTATATACCAATTAGGGTACTAGTGTATATCACTCCCATATATAATTGTTGATTGGCATGATTGATTTGAGTATGGACTTGTGATTGATGGATTATTGATGCTTGATTGTGAAGAATATGATGGATTATTAGTTGATTTCACATGCTTAGCAATTTTGGGGAAGCTCTGGTCTATCCGTTATGCTACCAAAATTATGGACTTTGAAACATTTCTTGCATGTCTATATGTATCTTATCCATAAGTGCTATGCATTGAGAATAAATGATGTAATATTAGGTGCCTTATTATGAAAAGAAAAGAAACGTTGGGACATGATCCTTCAAAAAGGAAGATGATCCACCAAGACTTGAGGTCCCTCTGTCTTGGGGGCATGTGGTCAAAACTAGACCCTTCCAATTTAGAGGCACATAGGTCCCCTTGTGTGACGACAATCACGGAATAAGCTCATGTCCTATAACAGTCTATCTAAGGGAACGAAATAAGATGAGAATGTTAAGCATGTGCTAATGATGGAAGTTAAGAAAGTTAAGCAAAGAAAGACTTTGGTCAAGTTCATGAGGGTACATGAAAGTGCATATATTCTTATTCCCTTATATGCATGGTCATGAATGTTTACATTATGCTTTAGTATGCATATTTCTATTTTATGGCCTTATGTTGCTTTATGTCATGTTTATAAGATTAAGCTTAAAAGGAACTTGCTTCAATAATGTATATTTTTCAAACCCTTAAAATTGGATCTATGCATGTTCACTATTTTCATAATTAAACCTAAAGTGGCTGGAATGATAATGGTGACATATTAATTGTCTAGTCAGGATCTTATTGAGAAATCTTGTATTTCTCACTTCTATGTTTCCATGTCGTCTTCAGACGAATTGATGGCATCCATGGTAGTTTTTCCGATGGTACTTAACGGGATGTGATGAGGAGCTATCCTAATTGAACCCTACCAAGAAGGATTGAGATGGTAGTGTAGTGTTTCATTTTCTTAAGAGCCCTAGTTGGGCAGTTCATATGTGATTAAGAGTATGTTGGAAGTTTTGTTACTTAATTTGACCTATTATATATATGATAATCATTAAATGCAATTTTGATTCTGATCTATCTATGATTATAATATTGTCTTAATGTATTGTGTTATGTTATTTCAACTTTGCCATATGTCTTTTTAAGTAACTGGACGACATGTGGAACAACGTTCATATGTGTGTGACTAAGTAAGCGCTTAAAGGCTCATTTTTCAAGTATAAATGATTTATGAAAAAGAAAAACTTACATACTATTTTCGTATATTACTCTAATTTCGATGATAAAAACTTCCACTAGTTAAAGGTAACAACTAGTAATGCCATAAAATGACTTAAGTAGAGTATATGGTATTATTATGGTGTTACATATCTCACTCATCAAGGGGGTGGGGTTAAGCTGGTCAAAGAGAAAAAAGGCCTAGGTGTGTCCATGAAAGGAAAGAAAAACAAATTGAAAGTTGGAGTTTTTCCTTTAAGTCATTTTGGCTAGCATTATAATAGAATAAGGTTTAGAGACATAAGCATTTGTCTTCTTCTTCCTTTGCAACATCCCGAACACTAAGAGTAGCCAGTTGTAAAAGGAAGTTGGTCCCAAGATAGTGTAGTTTGAGTATAGTGGAAGAGTGGCAAAATTGTAAATAATGGCTTACGATGGTTAGGAGGAGCATTAGAGGAAAATCCCAATTTCAGGAATACGTGGGTCCTAGAACAGTGATAGATAAATAATATACATATAATAACTTTATGGGTTGTATTTTATGCACATGGTTTGGAATAAAAGTGTGAGATTACTCACATGCGTAAATAATATCTTGGATAACTTTAAATGCTGAAATTAATCCCCGGACACCTTGAATTAATTTTCAAGGGTCCTATATTATTTAAGATGAGGCAAGAAATAACTTTTTATTCCTTTGAGTATGGTAAACCAAAGGAAATAATCTTATATAGATTAAGTGACTGAGAATGTGCTGCACCATATGCTAGCAAGAGTAAGTGGCTCTAAGAGAAACCATCTCACCTGGATCAACCATCACGACACCCTCCACCTAACCCTTACACGGCCTCGCCACCACCATACATGAGGCAAACTAATTCTAGTGGCCACAAATTAGCCACCAAGGTCAATTTTATAACCACAAAAATTAAAGAAAGTCACATTTACTTTAAATTCAATAAAATGAGAAAGATGAACATATTATGTGCATTACTTTCTTTTTCTTCTCTCCCTAAAAGATTTGCCACCTTCCTCCACCAAACCATCTTCATTTTCAACTTCTCCAACTTCTCAAAACCTTGCACTCTTCTTGGATTTCATAAGTCAACACCTTAATCAAACTCCACCACCCTCATGAACACCAAAGCCAAGCTCAAAAACCTCTCCTCTTTACCCCACAAGCTTTAGCCATACGAAGAGATTCCAAGGAGTTTGGGTTGTTTGAGCCATTTAAGAGCACTTGGGGGCTTAGGAGGACCATCTTCAAGTGTATGAAGCTTAGAAATCAAGGTAGGAGCCTTAGAACTTGTGTTATATTGAGTTGTGCCATGAAGCTAAGGTTTCATGTTCTTCACTTTTTATACTTAATAGGCTAAATAGATCTTATTCGAGCATTTTAGAACTTTTGAAGTTAGGTTAGTGAATAATATTGAGTTAGAGAATCAAAGGAGCACAAAATAGAAATTGTTTGGAGAGTAACATTAGGCAATCATGAACCCATGGATTATAACTCAAGCTAGAAAATTCAAAATCAGGTGGAACCAATTTTGAATGATAATTAACACATAGGAGAGTATGCTTCTCAATTAGACTTAGAATAGGTGAGTTATGAATTTTTGAATTTGGCTATGGGCTTAGAGGAACAAACTTGAGCAGTAGGTGCTTTACTAGGCATAACTTGCCTTATAGACCTTCAATTCCACTCGCCTTATGCTTTATAAAGGTCAATATAAGACAGCACTAATATGGAGCTTATAACTTAAGTGCCACTTATCAAATGGAGTGAAACTTGTTAGGTTTGAAAAAGGGTTCATAGAGGCTTATATCCATGAAATTTCAGGGCAAAAAGATGTAAGATGTATTTTTAATGATTTTCCACTTTTGAGTTTCCAAGATTGTTCTAGAATAGGGCAACTATAGATCAAACTTGAATAACTTAAGTTATACATATCAAAATTTAGTGGAATTAAAGAAATTTAAAAATAGACTAATAGGACAACATCTTTGTAGAATTTGAGATAAAAAGGACTCAAAATGGAATTGTGATACATTTTTTAATTTCTGGGTAGAATTGAGGAATTACACCTAACTTGTAGCGTAAGCAATCAAAACTCAAATTAGAACTCTCCAAAAGACTTGGGGCCAAATCTAATTGGAAAGTCTTGTGTAATGAATCGATTTTGTATGATCTTGACCTATGAGACAAACAAAAGCTATTTTACTTGAAACTCTATGAGATCGAGGCAGCTCTACAAACAATATGATTACTCTTATCTTGAAATCTTGTTATATGTACCATTGGAATTGTTTTCTCCATTGACTGGCTCGTTAAGTTGCTACTCTAAATTTTGGAAACCCTCACGTTATAGCTATCATACTGCTGAATTTTTGGCAGAAATATTTTGAAAGTAAGTTATGTAGAATGAGCATAAGCACATCAAGCATCCTCTAGTATAATTATGAATATGAGCACAAGCATAAGTGCGTCAAGCATCCTCATGCACAATTATGATTAAAGAATGCATATGAAGATATAAGCTAAGAAAACATATGAATACATGAGTTCGCAAAGGTGATTATGATTTTTTTAATTTACTTGGGCTGGAGCAAGTAAATTTGGTTAAGTCAGGGAGTATATACCTGGCTTCCCTTGAACTGAGTTGGGAAAGTAAACTGGCTAGGAATAGATCCGTTTGAGCATTGGGGAAAGTAAACTTGGCAACCACATATAGGAATGAGCTCAATCTTAATAAATAGCCATTACCCAAAAGTGGGAGAGGCCATCCACCTATCTCAAGGGACCAACTACAGGTGCTCATATCAAGAGTTTAAAGAAAGAATAAGAATAAGAAGATAAGTGCACTTGCATAGCTCATCATGTTTGCATGTGCACATGCATCTTCTATTATTTTGCTATATGAATTATTAATGTTATGAACTAAATCCCTTTGCTTGAGTCAGAAGACGATATTTGACTCCCAAGATAAATATCCTTTTACACAAGGTCAGAGAAAGTAAATCTGACAAGATCCTCTTACATGAGGCAAGGGCATGATAATACTTAAGTGTAAAGGCACGATAATATTTAGAAGCAAGGGCTCGTATGAGAATGTAAAGAAAGCTAAAAGAGTATTGAGACATAATTTAGGAGAAATATTTCATTAATTCATTTCCAGTGTGAAGCTCTATTTCAATTATGTACTAAGGTAGATTCTGTGAATTTTACGATGTCTTGAATTAAGTATTTGAATAAAAGAAATTCGCTTTAGAAGATCATGTTTTCAAATTGTTAAAATGAATCTTGTTTTTGGTATGTTCACCTTTTTATAATGAACCAAAGTAGCTAGAGTGGTGATAATGGAACTATTGCTATTAGCCTAGGACTACCTATTAAGAAATTATGTTTCTAACCCATATGTGTTCTTGTTTTGCCTCTTGATAGCTCAGAAGACCTAGATAGTGATCTTCCTGGTTGAGTTTGACTGAGGTTGGGTTAGCTGCTAAAGATTTTACCTGTAGATATTGGTGCTAGATGGTTGTTAAGCTGGTGAAAGCTTTTAGTATAGCTCTCGATGTATTCTGAAATACTATTAAGCAAGACTGAAATCTTGTTGTATAAATTGACGAGTGATGTAAGCATTTGTATATATAATAAAGTTTTCGATTCCCCCTATTTGTTTGCTTATATTTGCTTAGAATTATGTAATCGATACCACGCTATTTTCTCGAGATTACAGTAATTAATCAAGCAAGGTTCGCTAACTCATTAGTAGCAGCTCCTAAGTGTGATATTATGACTTAAGCATGATATTATACTTAGAATGGTGTTACATCCCTTCTCCTTTTGCTCTGTATTTTCATGTTTTTTTCTCTATGCCCTCCACATCAATGGAGGTGCAAGTGTCTTTAACTAGTTCAAGAATACTAAAGTTACTTTTTTTGCTTCTTAAGAAGTTGTTCTTTATTAATTCAATTTGCAAGTTGTGTTTGCTTACTATTCTTCTCTTCTTAGTTTATGAGCTCCTAAGTGATGTTATTTGAATTCAAATTCATGATTGAGATGACGATTAAATGCATGTTGATTGGTTAATTGTATATGTTTAATCATTTGAATAAGTACGAGTTGAGTTCAAGTTTGAACTTAAGCTATATGCATTATTGTACCAAAAACTGTTATAATTCTTTTGAGCTTTAAGGTTTCATGATTATTTAATCTTATGTTGCTTGAGTTCTTGAAGTTTCTTGAAGTTTCCACGCTTGAATGCTAGGTTAGATCTTGAAATTTTCATTTAATCCAAATTAGCCATGTATTTTGAACATTGCTATATTATCTGGAGTCATTGATGGAACAACCTTTGTCCATGATCATTCTTGAACTAGTTATTTTTTAATCTATATTTTCTTCTATTTAAATTGTTGCCTTCAGACTTATTGATAAAATCCCCTATTAATCTTGGTCAAATAATTGTCTAGGGCTTTGAGAAACAACTTGGATTGCACCCTATGCTTCAAGTTTTGCAATCTTGGTTTTATAATTTGAGTGAGCTTGACATTCACATCATCCATGCAAGTGTCCACTCAAAATTATTTGCTAAATAACTGAAAAATGAAGATTCAAACTAAGCTTGAAGAAAGAGGAAAGCCTAGCTTTAGGCTAACAAAAATACAGTGAAGCAGCCTTATAGCAATTAGTTACCAAAAATGGCTTCTTGTCAACTTACCTTTTTCTAAAGGCTTACTTGATGCTGAATGAGACCAGGAAACAACTATGGCAATTACAAAAGAGAATTGTTAGAGCTTTCTAACACCTTAAATGGTCTTATTATCCGTAGCCTATAAACTCAGCAAGACTGGAAGGTGGAAAGAATGAATGCCGAATTGAGTGCTTAGACTACTCTCATTTTTTATCTTTTTTTATCATAGCTTCTATTTGCATAGACCATCTTTTGATAGTTTATGATAGTGTGGCATAGCTCTAAAAGAGTTTCTCTAAGCTATTTTATCTAACATTCTCTAGAGAGATTTGAGAAACCTTAGCTCACATACACGATTATATATCTACATTTAGTATGTTAAGTGAGAGTGTTCCTAAACATGAACCATTTTACAATTAATATTGTAACCTTGACCCAATAATGGTCAAAAATGAACCTAGAGAGGCTAGGTGAAAAGAATAGTCTATTGCAAACTTGGAGGGGCTTGTACAAGACTACTCAAATCTTAGTGAAAAAATCTCAAATGGTTTTGGTGGGAACTAGATGTAGGTCATTGGTCAACCTAGGATAAATCATTGTGTGGTCTTTCTCAATTCTATCTTGTGTACATTTATTTGATCACATCTCATCTTATCATTCTTATCACTTAAACTTAGCTATTTATATATCAAACTAAAAGTGTTTTGACAAAAAAAGTTAAAAACTAAGTTCTCAAGACAATCAATATGAGACTAACTCTTTGCTTCACTATCCAAAGTTGAAATACACTTGAGAAATCTCTGTCTAAGTTTTTAGATTTAAAAAAGTCTCTGTCTAAGTTTTTAGATTTAAAAAAGTTTCTAAGCATGATTCAACTCCCTTCTGGTGCTACACTAGCCAACTCCCCCCTTCCCAAGTCGTATTTTGCTGCAAATTAGTGTCTGACCAACATTGATTTTGCTATATCAAGTATGCCTCCATCCCTAATCTTTATAGCAAATAAAGTCTATTTAAGATTAGCCTAATTTTCTTATATGGTAAAAGAACACCTTTTTTTTTTTTTTTGTGAAAGAACGAAATTGAGAACAAATGTGAACAATGGATCTATCTTTAGAATTTACCAATGAACATTGGACAAATAAGTCAAAATGTTACCTGAAGCTAAGGGTTTCATTGGTTTAAAACATAAATTGAAATGGATATAGATGTGTTTAAAACTTGATTAAACAAATATGTTTTTTTTTTAATGTTGAAACATGCCAATAACCCATGCTATATTACTCATAAGTGATAACAAGATCTAAATTGTTTGGAGCTTTGTACGGTTAACCTCATTAGTTCACTTCACAATTTATCATAAGTCATATAATTCACAAAAATCTTTGAGTTTTTAAACTTGCGAAAATTCATGCTTTCTTTTTTAGACCAAAAACATAATTATGGTTTTAACCTTGTCTACAGGGGAGATTTACATGACTAACAACTATAAAAGGGATATTGGGTACTTTTTGAAACACTGAGTCTAGGGATAGTGCTTTGCAATAAGGTATCTTAGAAAGATAACCAATTGACATTGGAACTATCCAAAGGGTGTGGCATGGCATGATTTAGGTGTGGTATTAGCCCTAAGAAAGAAAATCTCTTGAAAAGGACACCAATGGAATATTAAGAGTAAGGACAAAAGTCTCTCTGTAGGATGCTTAGGCGGCAGCAGCCACCAAATCCCACAACCCCAAAATGTCTAGCACAAGACTTGCACCACAATAGCTAGATTCCTTAAGAACCCATTTCTGCTATACCTTTTTTTACTAAAACTAAACCTAGCTATCTCTAGTTATAGCTTTATGAAAAGATAATGCACAGTAACCCATACCCATAGACATCTCACTTTCAACTAGCTAACTACCCACAACTTGGTCTCCAAGTATGTGGACCTATCCCTATCACATAACTTAGAAGATTTGTCACATTTTGCCCTTAGCCTACTATAAAACCCATCATCCATGACTATAGAAGTGAGGAACCTGAATAATCTGGGCTTTACAACTGCTGGAACCTAAGAAACAGAATCACATCCTTTTCCTTCCCACCCAATACCCACGACAATGGAGAAACAACAACAATACGCACCCAAAATATTGTGAAAACCCATAGAAACGAAGTACCCAAGAGTTTTGCCCCAAGTCTTGAGTGTCCTAGAGCACTATGATAGAAAGAATGTCATAATCATCCATTCATTGATTCCATTGGTAACTACACCTATTCTATATTATATTCACCTCCGAACAGGTCATTCTAGCCTTTTCATTACTCACACATATTCTAAAGCTTACGATCATAGAATCTTTAATTTTGGGTTACTGTTAGATCCATTCTCTAAAAATGGTATTGAAACATTTGGCGATCCCATTAAGAGGATTTGTAAGTTTGCTGGGGCAAAATCGCACCAATGAGCTACCACTCATTACCCAAGGGAACATGTTTTTCAATCTGGAGAAGCTAAGGTGCCCACTATGTAGCTTAAGGTGGGATGACCTAATGAAAGAAGGAGTGAAAATGGAGGAGTTATTGTAGATCTTTTTACACCCCTAGAGACTTCCTTCAACAATGCTTATCTTGATTCCCCTCAAGTCATGATCTCATCACATGTTTTGAACTCCATTGTAGTTACTCAAAACAACCTCTCAAACATGGTAAAGGACTTGGTGGTCAAGAAAGCAACAATGGAGGGAAAGGAGAAGGGAGTGACAGTGAAGATACTCTCATCACTAAGAAAGAGCTCAAACAGTTATTTCAGAATGGGAGGGAAGTGAGTGTTTTCATGTAGGATGTAGACCCACCTATTAATGTTGGGGTAATGGCCAAGACACATCTACTAGCCTCTTTACTTCAGAAAATTTGATGGCACTAGAAGTGCAAAGGAGCACATCATTTCTTTTTTGGATGACCTAGGTGTCCACAGAAAAGATAAAGATTTGATGTTGCAAAAGTTTTCAAAGTCATTGACAAGAGGGACCTTTACTTGGTACACAAGGTTAAGGTCTAAATCAATCCATGCTTAGAAGCAAATGGTTACTGAGTTTTGCAATAGATTTCTACAAGAAATAATGCCATGCACATCATGGATCTTGGAAAACTTAAGCAAAGGTCAGGGGAAAGCTTGATATCATTCATTAAGCGATATAGGGACATGCCATTACTATGCACAGAGACGTTATCTGAATTAGATCTAGTGTATGGGTGTATGAAGAGTGTAGAGGATGATTCATGAGTATTCTTGTCTATTGGAAATATTTCGACATTCTCAGAACTATTGAAAAGAGCAGCAAACATAACAAATGCCATGAAAAAGAATTGGAAAAGTATGTGGTTTTGAACTTATGTATCTACTACAAGGAATAAAAGATGGGTCGCCCAACACTCAGGACACCTAGTGGTGAAGGACACTCTATGGAAAGGATACAAACATCGTGTAAGATGGACAGATGCTAAGAATGAAAGATACTGAGACCAAAATGATGGACACTAAGATGAAATAACAGATGCTATGGTGCCGCAATAGAAAGAACCAACGCTATGATGCTATGGCGAGAATGATGGGTGCTATGACGCTGCAATTAAAAAAGTGACACGCAGTGATGAGAGTGACAAATGTTGTATTAAAAACATGTTGACAGATTATGTATTGAAAGTAATAGCATTGTGCTGCAAATGCAATCTATGATTAAATGAAAACTCAAGCAAAAAAGAAGCTTGAACAAATGGCTACCACATTATGCCAAGAGGCAAAAAAGGTCATGATCTAGGAATTCTAAGTATGTTAAAGATACCCTCTTTAATGTTATACATTCATTCCATTCCTTACATGAACATGTATTCCATTCCTCATAGGAATAATAAGTTTGATAGAAATATCATATTTAATGTTATAAATGCATTTATGATGTGCGTCTAATGATACCATTTGGTAGAAGACTTATGATATTTGAAGCAATATGACTAGCATGATGTGACCTAGGCAAGTGCAATATAATGAGATAACTAGAGTTAACAAAGCATGGCCATGGTCTAAATAAGCAAAGTCATAAATGGATAAGATAAGAAAGATAGAGGAAAATAGGGACAATAAAGAAAAAGTTAAGGAATTCCATAAATAAGCATTTGCAAGGGTGAGTGTTTTGGTATTCATGAAGTCCAGGGCCAAGGGACTCTCGAAGCACACTCATTTGCATGCCCAACGTGATAAGCAGTTCAGTACTTAGAGTTCCAATGTAAGGGGGCTCTAGGAGCACGCTGTCACGATTGCCTAACATGCAAGCACCAAGGCACCTTGGCTTCAAGAGTAGGGGCACGTGCTTACATAGAAAGGGTTTCTTCTAAGGTGCAAAGGTAAGGTGCATCAAGGAACATCTGACATAAAAATCCCCAAAGGTGCTAGGTAAGGAGCACAAGGACTAAATGGAACCTTAGTGGTTCTACTTATTAGGTTTTGAACCCAAGTGTGAGGATGAAGCTCTATGACAAGGTATCTTAGAAAGATAGCTAATTGACCCTGGAAATTATTCAAAAGGTATGGCTTAGTAGGCTTTTGGTGCAGTATTAGCCCAAAGAGAGAAAATCTCTTGAAAGGGATACTAATGAATCTTAAGAGTAAGGACAAAGGTCTCTATATAAGATGCTTAGGTGGTAGCTACCACCAAACCCCATAACCCAAAAATGACCAACACGAGTCTTGCACCATAGTAGCTAGATTCCCTGATAACCTATTTCTCCTATACCTTTTTTGTTATAACCAAACCCAACTATCTCTGGTTATAACTCTAAGAAAAGATAATGCACAGTAACCTCTACCCATAGACACATCAATTTCAACTAGCAAAGCACCCACAACTTGGTCTCCAAGCATGTGGACATGTCCTTATCACACAACCCAAAAGATTTGTCACACTCTACCCCTAACCTGCTATAAATCGCAGCATCCATAATCATGGAAGGGGGAACCTGAATAACCCGGACCCTACAACCGCTCAAAGAAATAGAACTACATCCATTTCCTTCCCACCCAACACCTATGACTGTGGAGAAATAACAACAATATAGACTTAGAACATAGAGAGCGAAAACTCGCAGAAACCAAGTATCCAAGAGTTCTGCTCCAGGTTTTGAAAGTCCTAGAGCACTATGAGAGAAAGAATGCCTTAATCATCCCTCCATTAATTCCATTAGTAATGTCACAACCCAACCTAGGGGTCATGACCGATGCATCGGAGGAATTGGTCCCCTAGCAAGCCGATCGAAAATCTTACAGAAAATAGTCAAAATTTCCCCTAAAATCAAACTATCCCCATGAAACACAAACTTCCAATTACAATCTCAAAATACCAATACGACCTCAAAAGCAATTAGGCATTCATAAAATAGATTATAGAAACTGAAAGATTAAACTATAACACTTTATAAAGCAATACAAGAGAAACAAGATCTTGCCTGTGAATTAATGGAGCATAACCTACAATCAAATACCATAGAGAAATCAAAGTGTACAACTCAACACATTTTAGTTTATGTAAGGATAGGACCACATGGACAAGCATTTGAGCTCCCTACAAAGAGAATAACAACATCAAATAAAAACTATCCAACTAAATCTATACACATAACCCATAATCAAAACCACTAACCAAGGTCAATTTAATCCTCATCAATTAAACTTGACTTTAGAATCAAATATTGCTCTCACAAATCAAAGATTTAATCAAAGGCTACCAACATCTCACTACCCATGCTAATAATCCAACAATTAGAACTTTAATCATCTATTCCCTTACTACTCCATCTCCAATCTAACACTAACCCAAAGTTCAATTCACATGGGGTTTAATTAAATTTCCTCAACCAAAAAGAAAAGTAACCACATGGCATCAGCTTCTAAAGATAGGGAAACAAGCATGAGGAGAAGGACTTACCACTGCAGTTTGTGGTGGTGCTTAAAAGGGCCAAACCAAGGTCCCTAGCCCCAAAGAGAGAGTTTACAACAGAGAGAGAAGGCTTTGTAGTAGTGAGAGTATTGCGACCGCAAGGGGCATCGCGGCGAGGAGCGAAAGAGAAAGGACGAAGCAGAGGTAGTGAGGAAGGGAAGAGCAATGGCGATGGAGGATGGGCTCGATGGTAGGGTGCCAAGGAAAAGGAAAAACATAACAAAGAAGGGAAAGGAGAGAGATAAATGTAATGGTGGTGGGACGGTGGAGTGACATAGACACAATGGTGGTGGTGTAGTGGAGAGAGATAGACACCGCGGTGGTGAAAGGAAGAAAAGGACGAGATTGAGAAAGAGTAAGGAAGAGAGGGAAGAGGGGCAGTGATAAGATAAGGGAAGGGCGTTTGGGTCAATCCAAAAAAGAAATGAGAGAGGGAAGGGTTTTGTGTGTGTTAGTGTATTTAAGGTGTTGGTGATCCTTTCTTCCCCTTTTTTTTTTCTCTGTACCTTTCTAAAATAATCTTCATTTACTTTTTAAGTCTAGTCCTTCTATTACTATATAATTTAAGATAAATAACCCAAAAACTCAAACTCATGTTAAATTTTAAACTTTCCAATTACCGATATTTTATTTTAACAAGGTATTGCAGGTAACTACATCTATTCACTATTAAAGTCACCTTCGGATGGGTGCTTCTACCCCTTTCATTATTCACACTTCATCTACAACTTATGATTGTAGAATCCTTGAGTTTGGGTTAGTGTTAGATCCATTCTCTAAAAATGGTATTGAAACACTTTCCTATCATAGAGAGTGCATATTTTATCACTACTTGGGAATTGTCCCTTTTTCTACTACATATTTCTTGCCTTGACCAAAGGATGGAGATGCAACTGATAATTTTCCACCTGCTAAAGCCCTTTGTGCCACATTAGGCATTAGTTTTAATGCCATTGGATTGCTAAGAGATCTTACTTGTTGATTAATCACTAAAAAGGCCTAAATAATTGTTGGCAAAGGATGCATGAGCAATATTCGGGATTTGATGTGATAAAATTGTTAATTGAGCCCCTTCAAGAGATATAGCAAATGATCATGATCCCTTTGCCTCTTAACGACAACATTGTACTACTATTAGAACCCAAACCACAAGAACATGGAGGAAGAGGCTTGGATTTCTCATATTCATCCTAAAGGACCTTGAATTTTGTGAAATAAGGCCTTATTGAGTGTTCTCCTTGCTTGAGAGAGTGCATTTCTTCATGAAATTGGGAGATTTGAAACATATTTATTTGATAGGAACACTCCTTGAGATCGTTCTACATATTTGTGGTTCAATCTATCCGTGGAATGCTCTCTATTATGTTAGGTGAAATAAAGTGTATGATCCAAGAGAGCAAGATCGTGCTGCAATGCTCCGATGCAATGGAGATTGGACCATTTTCATAAAAACCACTATGGAGCAATCCAAGAACAACATTTGTTCTTGGAGTCCAAAGCCATTTTTATGGATCTAATATATGAATGCTAATTAGGCTCACCAGGTTTCTCATTATTAGGGTGCAAGGAGACCAGACTAAATGGATCACTAATGTGATTAGTAATTGAAGAAAAATCAACTAGTTTATAAGAATTTTTAGCATTGTAGAGCCTCCCTCCTATAAGAGTTCTAATACCATATTGAGGAAAAGAGAACTTGAGTGTGAAGAATCAGAAAATTTGCTTGATTGAGGAGAAAAATGAGAGATCCTAATATATGACAAGCGTTAGAGGAGCTACTAGTTTGGTTAACTAACAATGGTCATAATTATAATTTTCATATAACTAACAATAACTGAATAATTAACAACTAAATAACTAGCTGACTAAAACATTACGGCCATGATTAAGTAATGACCACTAACTGAGTTGGCGTTAGTAAAGGTGTTATAAGGTGATATTAAATTAATGCAGCTATGACATGAGTTCTCAACTGCATATTAGTTTTTTGTTTCAATAGTGATTGTACATGACAATGAAATATATGATAAAATCTTAAAAGAGAGAGAGAGAGAGAGAGAGAGAGAGAGATACTTCACAATTCATACCTTAGTCCAAGTGTTTGGATTCAATTTAAGCTCCGGAAAAATACCATTAAATTCGTCATAATTGAATTCTAAAGGCCCTGCAAATTGTTAAAAAATATCAACTCATCAATAACATGGTAAAAAACATCAGCAAGATCCATTTTTTAGTGTGAATGGGTGACCACATCTGTAACATCCTCAATTTTTCTTCATGCTAAATTACCTCAGTAACCTTGAGTAATTAGGCACTTAATGAGAAATTATGAGATTAAGGCTTAATTAAGATATTAGCGAAGAGTTTATGAGTTAACTCTGATGAGAAAAGCCAAGAGAATGCTTAATCGAGATTAGATAATATCTAATTAAGCAAGTTAGACCCTTAATAACTTAATTAAGCACTAATCGCTCTTAATTTGCTTAATTGAGTTTAATTAAGGATAATTAAGCTTAATCGTGAGATTGATTTTTCTTAATCATGTTCTTGTGTGTTAATCTTTAATCCTTGCTTAATCATGTTAATTAAGTTGTAAGGGCACTTAATTACATAATTAAATTCAAATTTAGTTAACTAGATAATAAAGTAAAGAGTGATTTCACTAAGGTATAAAGCATTAGACAAGAGTGCTTTATGTAAAAGTAAGTACTTGATTTGTTCCCTTATCATCCAATTTGTCTCCCTAAATCTTAATTAACACAAAATAACACAAAAATATCTCTCCCCCACCCCTTGAAGTTTACGGCCACAACAACAACAACAACAACACACACACACACACACACACACACACTCATATTTTCATTTTGTGTCTTCTTATTCTCTCTCTAACTCTCAAATCCCCTTACTTCTCTCTAAAACCCTCTTCTTCTTCTTCATCTTTTTCTTCCATTCTTTACTGCTTCACTTAGCCCTTCAAAGACCACATCTTTTGGTCTTTGGAGATAAGATTCAAACACTACAAGCTTCATTTTCAAGAGAACTCAAGAGTTCTTTCTTGGTTCATTCAAAATTTCCACCATCATCATCAAGGAGGAGCCATCTTCTTCTTCATTTTCTCCTTCAAGAGCACGCCATTTTCAAGCCTAGGTAGTGATCTTCACTCTTTTATTTTGTTTACTCAAGAAAGCTTAAAGCTTGGCTCTTTTCATGACCAAGATCTTCAAGTGAAAACTTGAGAAAATCTTTCATGTTCTTTATGAGCAAAAGTTTCGATTTTTGGTAAAATATGTTCATGTTTTTGTTCTTGAGTTTTTGAAAAGTTCCTTTCTTTAAGTGCCTTAAAGTTTCCATTTTCCTTTCATGATGCATGAGATTTTAATGTTTTTGGGTGGTGTTGAAGTTAAAAGTTGTTTATATTCCTATGATGATACTTATGATTTGAAAAGTTGTTACCTTTATCATTATCTCTTGATATGACACATTCTTGATGCATGAAATGTCAAGAAGTTTGTTACTTGGAAACTTAAAAGTGGTGCAAGTTTGGTGCCTTCATAAAGTCTTATTTTGTTTTGTTTTGAAGACAAGACTACATTAAAGTCTAAGCTTTTTGGAACATTAAGCCTTTTTGAGTTATAGAAATGGTATTTTATCACTTCATGTTTTAAAGATTAATTCTTGGATGCAAATCCTTTCATAAAGTTTTAAACTTTAGTCAAGAAGATAACTTTGAGTCATAAAGTTATAAGCTTGCACTTTAGTCTTGTAAAGGTGGAACCTTGAGATGAATATATTGGTAAAGTTCTAAGCTTTAAGCAAAATGTCACTTTTGAGTCATAAAAGTGTTCACTTTTATAAAGATCAAAACTTTCTAACTCTAAAGTTAATATTTTATATCACTAGATCATAAAGTAGGAACCTTTTTGACTTTAAGACAACTTTAAATCATAAAGTTGAGATCTTGATAGTCTTAGAATAAATGAAAGTGTCAACTTTCATAAAGAACAAGACTTTTTAGTTCAAAAGCTAGTATCTTGGATCATTATTTCATAAAGATTTAATCTTTAAGTCAAAAGTATAATTTTAGAGGCACTTACTTTTATAAAGAATAAAACTTTATGACTACTTTATAAAGAATGATAACTTTTATAATACCTAAGGTAAGATCTTGTTATGTTAGTGATAAAAACTTGAAACTTTGTAATTTGGTTAAGTTAAAAATCACCCTTGGTGATTAGTGAACATGGTGTTATTAGGTTCATGAGTGTGGTTATACATTGTTATGATCCAAGGATTAGGGGGATCTCGAACTCCTTGAGAATAGAAATATGATTAGATCCTCTGAGTATATCATAAACCTAAGAATCACTAAGTGCACTATCCCAAGAAAAGGAAACAATCATTTAACTTAATTAATTTAAACAAGTGATCCATAAGATATATACTCAAGTAAAGAGTAATTTCACGTAAGAACTAAGTAATTAAAAGACTACATACATACATTTTAACTATGTGGTTCTCTTATGGGTAATCGTGAGAAATCATATGACGACTCATAAGACTTTTCATAAAGAATAACACAACTATAAACCCCTATAGGGTATGAATATGTGATGTCATGATGGATGATAAGTTTGATTGAGCTTTGTCTCATGATTGAATGACTAGTATGATGATATGATGTGGATATAATGGACTGTTGATTGAAAGTTTTATGATTGGCATTTGGGGAAGCTCCGGTCTAGCTGTTATGCTGCCGGATTTCTGTTAAAATTATGGACTTAGTCATATCATTGCATGTGTCTAGTCAAAGGAGTATTATGCATATAATGTATAATGATAAGAAAAGAAAGAATGAGATATGACCCTTCAATCACTTCGGCAAGGGAAGTGCGAGACGGCGATCCATAAAGACTCAAGAAACCTCTATTGGGGAGGCAATGGTGACATGAAGGACCCTTCAACTTATAGGTAACCAATATCGGCTTAGTCTGATTTGGTTAGTACTACGTGACGACAGTCACGGAATGAGCTCATGTCCAAAAACAGTTTATTTCAAAGAAAAATAAAAAATCTTAAGCACATGCTAAAAATGAAAGTAAAGTAAAGTATAACCATGGTTAAGTTTATGGGGTTGCATGTCTTTGCATGTATTTATATTGTCCATTTGCATTATGAATGTTTATCCTATGCTTTCGTATGTATGTTTAGTTATGATGATATAATTATGATGTTAAGTTTAAAAGTAACCCGCTTGGGGGCTTAAGTTTTCAAAATCATTAAAACTGAATCTATACCTGCCCACTATTTTTATAATTAAAGCCGAAGTGGCTAGGATGATGACAATGGTACAGTGTTTGTCTAGTCGTGATACTACTGAGAAATCTAGTATTTCTCACTCCTACGTTTCTGTGTCGTCTTCAGAGGATGTCGATATCGGGCATAGTGGTCATCTTCATTGAGTTTCATGTATGGCGCTGGCACTTCGAATCGATGCTGAATGCCTCGGTGATGTCTGCAAGTGCAGCAATAAGGGTCTACATCTTCCATGACCGTCCATTTTAGACTCTAGTGATGAGCCCGTTTTTCCGACCACATCAGCCATTCGGCAAGGTTACCTTGGATGACGTCTGTCCTTACTTTTAGCCGTCGAGATATGCCACTGACGATGAGACCGACTCGGATACCCATTTGACTCCTACCGCTTCATTGGATTCTGATCCTTCGGAGCCTTCCCATCCGAGCTATCATGTGGAAATTGACCTATCCGAGCCTTCTTACCCGTCAGTGATATGCTTGACATATGATTCATCTTCTTCTTCAGCAGCTTCTTATCACACTCCACCCTCGGTTCGTGGTTGTGGGTTCACTTGTACTCATGCTGTGCCTTGTGGGCATTGGCGTACCCGAGGAGGCGGACTTGGTGATGTTACTCCCAGTGGATTTGGGAACAGTTTCCTCCTGCTTGATGAGTGATGTGGTGATTGCATGTGGAGCCGAGCACGAGAATAGCCCTTTTGGTTGTAGTTATAGGGTTATCATTCTATTGTATGACATACTTGGATAGTAGAGATTTCTTGTGTATTTTCCTTTATCATGTATTTGGTAAGTTTCTTGTGTAGGGCCGACAGTAGGTATCGGACCTATCATTATCTTTATGTATGACTTATGGTAACACTATTATATATTAAATATGAATGGTCGTGGAATAAATGCCATGTTTATCTAAGTTATTGTTATTTTTGTCGCTTCTATTTATTTTATTTGCATGGTATGTATGAGATAGTGATATTTATATTATGCATTTCATGATGTGCTTATGGCTCTTGGTTTTTAAAATAGTTTATTCGTTATTGTTCAAAAAAAAAAAATACTTGTATTTTCATATAGAAGTATTTTCAAAAGGTAATGTTAGTTCCGTGAGCAAAAGTAATAACTAATAATTCAATAATATGACTTAAGCATAGCATGGAACTATTAGGGTGTTATAACGTCAGTTCAAGAATTATTGTAGGATTCCTAGAGTTACCAAAATCCTACATTAACATTGCATTTTCATTCCTAATATACAAACCCCACAAACTTTTTAATTTTAGTAAAAGCGTGGATGATGATAATAAATATGCCAAATCTCTATGCTCAAGATTTTCCTTGAAAGAGATATACTTGAATATATTATTGTGAAGAACTAATTTAAACTAACAAACTCTATACATGCTGCCAGTGCCTAAGTGCAACTTTTGTACCAATCATTCCCTTACATTTATTTTCTATGAAAACTTTTGCATTTATTTTCACCTCTATTTTTATCCTCATATCAAACGCATTCTAATGAAAACTTCAATATTTCAACTTATGCATAATCTAAATGACTGAAGTATATACTATGTGTTGGGTTTAGAGAAGTCTAAAATATTTGAAGAAATCTTCTTTCTTATTCTTAAATGAAAATTCAATAATAGTGAATTTATTTTTGTAGTTTAACTTAAAATTTTAAGGCATTAGGTGTTGGGCTTATGAGTTTTGAGAGTGTCTCAAACTTAAGTCTCATTCAATAAACAGTTTAACTAAGTCCTTTTGTGAAAAGTAATTTATGAATGTGTTATTTTTTATTTGGATGCACAATAGTAGAAGTACTTGTTGTAGTTTGTAGTGCATGTTCATAGAAAGTTGGACAAGAAAATTTTTTGAGAAGTTAAATATTTCAACTTCCCAAAAAGTATTTAAAATGTCTTCTCAGAAAGTCATAAGTTACATAACAATTGGGTCCAAACAGGTACAAAGTAACTTTTGACTATTGAAAAGTAAAATAAGTCATAAATAGTGCTATCCAAACATACCTTTACAGTGTCATGTGCATGTTTTGGCTAAGGTTGAAGTCCCAGTTTACCTAGGATGGACTCTTAAGGAGCCTTTATATATGAAGATACTTTATGGATAATTTTATTGTATTGAGATGGTTTTGTGAGCTTGGACCTAAGCTTAATACTCACTTGCACCCACCTAGCAATCCCATCTCACTTCATTTGTGCGCATGTAATGACAAATTTTATCTGCGGGGGCTTTTGGCAGAAGGTTAGAAAACATGTTCCTAAGAAAGTTAAGAAGATTCCCATGTTTGATACAAGTTTGGGGAAAATATTTTGGGGTAATAATATTCCCATCAAAATATTCTCATCTCACATATGGATTGTACCATTCCTATGGGCTGGGAATATTTTTTCTTGTGAAAAGATCAAATTACTCCTATCGCCACCCACTATCACCCATCACTGGTTACCCTCCACCGCCGGACTGCCAGTATTTTTGGAAATGAACAAAATATTCCGGGCAATTCAATCTATCTACCAAATGCTTTAAAAGTCACATACTTGGGAAAGCTATTCCCGAGAATAATATTTTTGGAAAGAGAATTTCCATGAATAAAAATTCAAACCTTTTACCAAACATCCTGTAAGAGTTATATTTTTTTGTAACCATGTTACACCAAAATATCCTTTTGTTATCATTGCGTGTGACTCCTCGTTTTTACTCGGAGATAACATTTCATTTATTTATTACCCCAATCAAATCCAAGGCTATACACATCATATATCTACCTATCCTTCATGTTCCTCCCTTGATTTTCACATCTCCATTGTTCATCTTCTTCCTCTTCCATTTTCCATTGCTAAGATCTCCTCCATAATCTCTATCGTATATCCAACTACAAGAATAGTATATTCGCTACCCAATATACTAGGATCTTTGTGTGAATGAGTTTTTGAGAAGGTACAAATCTAATCTTGGAGGATTAATTGTCAAAGTCATTTTCCCGAGATTTGCTCCAGAAAAGGCAGAAATAAACTCTTAAAGATAGTGCATAGGATGATTCGTGGTATACTCGTTCTTACTCTTCCTCTAATGTTCGCATTTTATGTTTCTTTTGTATTTTTGTTTTTGTTTTTATTTATTTATTTTTTTTTGCAGCTAAAATACCACTACCCACTCCTATATTTCCATCATTACGTTCATAAAATATTCATCCACTTCTATAATCTTCATTATTTTTATTATTTTTTGATGTGTGACTTCGTTTTGTCTATTGATGAGAAAAATGGACCAAACCGACCAAGTCGAACAGAAAATTTATGAATTAGTAATGTGTTTAATCTACGTACTCCAAAAAACCATAGTCTAAAGAACTGGTCAAACTGGTCCAAAACTGATAAAAAACAGTGGTGAATCGGTTGACAAGATGTAGTTTCTATTTTTTTGTTTTTTAATCCATGACAAGAATTAATTTCAAAACGCTCAACAATGCAATTGGTAAGTGAGATAGGTGAAGCCCATTTCTAAAAGTAAAATGTGAATTAGGAAACATTTACCATTTTCATAGAAAAAGCCAGAAAGGGCAGAGCAACCAGGACCTCCAACGAGCCAAAGTAGAAGCGGATCACTCATGGGACTCCTTTGAGACTCAACGAAGCAATAAAATAGCTGCACCTCTTCTCTATCACCAACGCCAATGTATCTATGATACACATGTAGTTTGTTATAGCCAACATTTTTTTTGCTACATTTTGATGTTCAACCACAGAAAACAAATCTTTAGAGGAGACATGCTTGTCGAAAAAACGAAACAAATAGAAGAAGCAAAAGTATGAAGTTATAACTGACCCGGTGTTCAACATGAATGGAAGATCCCCAAAACCTGGTAGATTCTTGACCATGAAGTGTGAAGATGTGATGTGCAACAAATGCAATGAAGTAAACACCGCGCACCATGATTTCAATACGTTAACCATTGTGCTACTATATGATGCCAGAAACGAACAATGGAGCAAGTAAATATAGACGTGCAGCGAAGAGAATTATTTGACATACTTCTACGGAATTATACTATATGGAGATTTGTGCTGCTCATTAATGCCTCTGGAATGAGTAAAAGGACAAATATCAGTGGCATAGCATTGCATGAATTCTTATATCTTTCGGAATAGTTGTAGATAGTCTACTTATTACTATTTTACAGGACCGTTATCATTAAATAATCTGGGTCAATTAAGAGAGTATGGAATAATTATCATTTTTATTGGATTATTATCATTAAGTAAATATAAAAAAGCGTCATTTAACAAATTTTTTTCCTTTAATGAATGATCATCTATTATGCAATATTCAGACTTCTTAACGAGACGGCCACCTTATTTATTTTAGGCATTTGCTAACTAGTGTTACTAAAGAAAATTAAAGTTAAAATGTTAGATGGGTGAAATTGCTGAATTGAATAATAAACAGGAAAATGCTCCAATGCTCGACGCGCCTGTATTCAACTATTGTTTGGAGATCTGTGCTGCTCATTAATTTCTTGGAGTGAGTAAATTGATTAACACGACTAGCACAGTATTGGATGAATTCTTTTATCTTTCCGAAGAGTTCTAGAGAATCTATCACTATTTCACAGGACAATTATCATTAAAAAATTGGGTCAATTAAAAAGCTTATTTTAAAGGACCACAACATCGAACGCCTTAACGATGGAGTACATTTTTAATTAACTTAACATATTTCAAATGTAAATTTTAAATTCTTTTAAACATATGTTCAGTATTTTACAGGATTGGATAAATTCTTTTATCTTTCCTTAGAGTTGTAGGGAATCTATTTATCATTTAATTGGCCCATTATCATGTAATGAACTGTGTCAATAAAAAAAGGAAAAGAGAGTTAATTTTAAGGTACCTTTGACACTTTGGTTTCTCCCTTTGCATTTTGCTTGCTCCTTCCTTTTGGGGGGTGTTGAACGCTTCCAATTATCAAAAAAAAAAAAAAAAAGAGCAAAAACAATTATAGAATGGGATTAAGGCTTCAAATTTTAGAAGTTGAATCTAGATACTAATTTCATCCCTCATATTTAGTGTTTTAATCCTCTTTATTGCATATTTGCTTTCCAATTACATGAATTTCTTAGTTTGGTGTCAATTTGCCGCTTTTGCCAATTTTTCTTTTTCCTTGATTTTGTGTTTTAATGAGTTCCAAGAGTTTTGGGTTCTTATATATGTTATTTTTGACTTGTAGGAACTTAACTTAGAGGGATTTGAGGCTTAGAAGTGATTGGAAGTTCAATTTCACTATTGCTGAAATTTCAACTTGATCATGCTGCAAAGATCGAGCCATAACTCTCTCATCCAAAATCCAAATGAAGCAAATGAGGTGTGTATTTTGAAGCCAAGAAAAAGATCTACACCTTCTATGAAGACACCAAGAACTAATTTGAGGTTTTAGGGCTCAAATGGGGCTCAAAAGTGACTAGAACCTCAAATTCTGCATAATAACTATCAAGAGGTTGTGCTATAGTACAAAGGGTGTGCTATAGCACAACATATAGCTGAGACATCACTTGATTGATTGACTATTATGCTATAGCATAGCATGTTGCGTTATAACGCAACCAGAAAAGTACAAAACATCAGAATAAGTGCAATCTCGAGTTTTGGGCCACTTAGGCCCACTTTTGGAAAGTCAATGCATTGGAATTCAAGTACCAATACTTAAGACTTTATCCAATTAAGTAACTAGAGCTCATCTTAGAAAAAGAAATCTCTTTCTCTAGTTCTTAGGTCTCCTTTCTTTCTAATTTTTCCTTGTCTTCCCAATTTTCTTCTCTATTCATCAAGGCTTGTAAGACCCATTTTATGATTACTATTTTGTAATCTCCATTACCATAAAAGAGTAGACTCAAGCTAGCTCAAAGGGCTTCCAAATGGCTCATAAGTTGTATCTTGAAACCCTATGCTGCATTTATGATATGTAATATGTTTTCTTTGACTCCTTGCCTTCTTTCATTCATAACTTATAATGAATGGTATTGATATATTGGTTTTGAATGGGATCATTAATTGAGTTTCTATTAATTGGTTAATTAGTAGGAACTCAATTAACTAAGGAATTGGGAGTTAGGGTTAGGTTCAAATCTAGGCTAATGCAATTCGGACTAAAAATCAATATAGGTTAATTGGAGTTGAGGTTTCAATTACTAATTGATTTTATGTTGGTTGAACACCTAGAGGTCTCTAGGGAGAATTGTGGAGTTATTGGTAAAGGTCTCTCTAATAGCTCAATTAGCTATATATTATGTGTTTAATTATTTGTGTGTCGATGATTAATCAAACTTGTGCCTTAGGAATTTCTTGAACTAGTGCCTTAATCATATATAGTTTCTTATTTTAGCTTTTAATTGTTGCATGAAACACAAAACCCCCTCCTTGATAATCAAATAACATTGATATTCATGTGAGATGACCTAAGTTGTACCACTTTGCTATAATTTTTAGTGCAACTGGTTATCATAATTTGGGTGAATTGCGACATTCACTACCAAATTTTAGTGTTGCTGCCGGGGATTTTGGTGCTATTTGACTTGTACATACTTGCAAACACCTACACATATCTGCGCTTGCTTTGTATTTCATAGTTTTGGTTGTTTTTGGTGCATAAATAGGTGTTGCCCTATTTTGGATTGTCTCACATTGATCTAAAACTTTCCACTTTAAGATTTTTTTGGCACTTTGAGCAAGACTCACTATAATTAGTGAGCCCTACCCTATTTTGCCAAAATTCTATCATTTTGACAACTTTTTCAATTCATTTTGGTTTTTTCTTGCATTTTTCAAATTCATTTTTGTGTGATTCCTTTTGTTTTATGTTTTTAAAACCCAAGTACATCATTTGTAGTAGTTTTTAATTTTTATAAGACATTTTAGAGTAGGTCTTATTTGTTTCTTGTATTAATAATAGTGTTCTTGTATGCCTCTTTGTGCATGAGTTGATCTTTACCTAACCGAAACTTACTTGCTTTAAACCCTGAGATAGAAAGAACTTTAAGACAACTTAGGCAAACTAGAAGAAGGTTATTTGATTTAAGTGGATGATCAGAGAACTCTTTGTTTCCTTTTAGTTCTACTTTTGACCAAAGTACTATTTATAATTCTGATTTGGCATCTAAGCATTCTGATATCTCTGCTAATGTTTCAGATCCCATGGCTAAACAAGACAGGATTCTTAAGGAGCTTACTGCGCCTAACATGGCCTACTAGCCGCTGGGTATTCACTATCAAGAGTTAGATGCTGACTTTGATTTGAAGTTTGGGCTGATTCACCTCTTACCTAAGTTCCATGGCCTTGCGAGAAAAGGCTTGCATAAGCATTCAAAAGAGTTTCAGATTGTTTGGTCCACCATGAAACCCCAAGAAGTGGATGAAGATTAGAACAATTGTGTGCATTTCCTTTCTCCTTTGAGGTACTACTGTTATTCTATTTGCCTCATGCAGCTGTGACTAGATGGTTGGATATGAAGTGGCTGTTCTTAGAAAGACTTTTATAGCAGCTAGAAATCTGGTTGCGAATATAGTAGAAAATTCTTAGCAGTTTGGGTTTAGAGTAATCACAGGAAATACAAGGGTTAGAGAAATATCTCATACTAACTCACACTGACTAGAACAAAAGCTTGATGAGATGGAATGAGACAACTTGTTTTAAGGTAGCAGTCTACTTCCTCACATCCCTTGGAGTTAGCAAGAGTCTATGGTATCTACTCTAGCCACACCTACACCACTGATACTTGTCCACAGCTTCAAGAGGATCCTTCAGTTGTAGCCACCAATGTGTTTCTTGAGAAACCCCATTACCAGGCTCCTCAATAGATATATGAACCCTTTAGTAACACTTATAATCCTAGCTGAAGGGATCATCTAACATAAGGTAGGGCAATTCATCTCAACAGCCATTTCACCAAGTATCAACAGTTTCAACAGAAGTATCAGCCACCCTACCAAAGGCAGTAGAACATGCCTCCCTTTCACCAAGCCTCCCAACAACCTAGACCACTTACCTTTCAGTAGCCAATGCCTTTACCTCTACCTCCTTTATCTGAGTCATCTCTATAGGATATCATGAGACTACTGTTGGAGAACCAGCAGAGGACTGATATTGCTATTCAGGATATCTGCACTTAGTTAGGACAGATTACATCTTCACCTAGCAAAGTTACTAGGTCTCAGGCAGATTCCCTCTCAGACTAGCCCTAATCCTAAACTGAATGTCAGTGCCATCACGTTGAGATTCGGGATGAATTTTCCAGATCGCATTCAAGTGTTAGAGAAGGGTACTAAGGTGATGGCATAGAGTTTTGAGCCAAGTTCTTTATAGCAAAGACCCATGGTGTAAAATAGGAGATAGTTTGATATTAAGCAATGATTTGTACCTCTCCTAATCCCACAAAGAGAAATCCGAGCATGAAATCCAAGCACATTAATAAAGAGTTGTTAGACACCTTTTAGAAGGTAAAAGTGAATATTCCCCTCTTGGAGGCCATAAAGTAGATCCCCAAGTATGCCAAGTTTTTGAAGGAATTGTATACACACAAGAGACAATTAAAGAGTAATGAGAAGATCAACATAGGGACGAATATGTCGGTCATGATTCAGCCAAAGCCCAAGAACTATGACGATCCCGGAACTTTCACCATTCCATGTGATATTGGCCAGAGTAGATTTGAGAATGCCATGCTTGACTTAGGAGCTTCGATCAATGTCATGCCTACGTCTATCTTTAGCTCCCTTAGGCTTGGTCCCTTGAGGCCTATAGAGATTATGATTCAGTTGCCTAATAGGAATAATGCCTAGCCAGTAGGGATGATAGAGGATGTCTTAGTGCAAGTGCAAGACTTAATCTTCCCTGCCGATTTCTACATCTTAGAGATAGAGACAGAGATATTGGGTAGCTCAGCTCCTATCATCTTGGGGAGACAACTCCTTAAGATGGCCAAGATAAAGATTAATGTGTATGTTAGGATACTTTCCATGGAGTTTGGAGATAATATTGTATAGTTTAGCATTCAGGATACCATGAAGGATCCTATGGAAAAGCACTCTATCTTCCACATGGATGTCATTGATGATTAGGTTGCAGAGATTTCTTGTGAACTATATGGAAAGAGTTTTGAAATATCTAGCTTGTAGGATGCAGTTGATAGTCCTAGTAGTTCTGAGTGTTTTCATGATGATTTGAGCCAACAGTTTATTGAGTTGGTAGAGTTCTTGATGGATGATGGTTTTGAGACTATTAACACTAAGGAGGAAACTCATATAGTTCAGAAGTTAGCTATAGAAATTGCATCTTATGCCTAACCACAACCTTCCATAGTCTAACCACCATAGTTAGAGCTGAAACCACTACATGACCATCTAAAGTATGCATATTTGGGGGATAGTGAGTAGCTACTAGTTATAGTAGTCAAAGGCCTCTCGAATAATTAGGAGCATAGGTTACTTCTGCTGCTAAAAGAGCATAAGTGAGTTATTGATTGGACACTAGTAGATATTACTAGTATTAGCCCCTTCATATGTATGCATAGAATCTTATTGGAGGAGGGTGTTAAATTAGTAAGGCAAACCCAAAGAAACCTCAACCCACTAATTCTTTATATAGTGAAGAAGGTGGTGACTAGATTACTACAAGCAAGCATCATCTGTCCTATTTCAAATAATGAATGGGTGAGTCCAGTTTAGGTAGTCCTAGAGAAGTCAAAAATTACAATGGTAGCAAATAAGAAGAATGAGTTGGTTCCAACATGAGTTCGAAATAGTTGGCATGTTTGTATTAATTAGAGGCTACTTAATCAAGCCACCTAGAAGAGCCATTACCCACTGCCTTTCATTGATCAGATGTTATAGAGGCTGGTAAAGAGGTCTCATTTCTATTTCTTAGATAGCTATATGGGGTACTTTCAGATTTATATTGCTTTGGAAGAGCAGGAGAAGAACACATTCACATGTCCCTTTAGCACTTATGCATATAAGTGAATGCCTTTTTGCCTCTTGAATGCACCAGCCATATTCCAACATTGCATGATGAGTATCTTTTCAAACTTGCTGGAGGAGTGCATGGAGGTATTCATGGATGATTTTGCTATTTATAGGTCTTCTTTTGATTCCTGTTTAGATAGTCTTGCTAAAGTTCTACACAAATGCACTTAGACTAACCTTGTTCTTAAGTTTGAAAAATTTCATTTTATGGTGGAACAAGGCATAGTCTTAACCTATGTAGTCTCTAGCAAGGGCATTACTATAGATCTAGGTACGATAAATGTTATTACCTCTTTGCCTCACCCCTCATGCATGTGGGAGGTTTGATCTTTTCTTGGCCATGGCCATGCAGGTTTTTATCGGAAGTTCATTCGAGATTTTAGCAAGATTGCCCTCCCCCTATCCACCCTACTGCAAAAGGATATGAATTTTGTGTTTGATGAGAGATGCATGGTGGCATTTAATCATTTGAAGAGAGCTTTAACCACCACCCCTATTATCTACCCATTAGATTGGACACTTCCATTCTAGTTGATACGTGATGCTTCTATCCATGCATTAGGAGCTATCCTTACTCAATGGGTTGGTAAAATCCCTCATGTTATTTATTTTACTTCTAGGACTTTAGATGCAGCTTAGTCAAATTACACCACTACTGAAAAAGTGCTTCTAGCCATTATATTTCCTTTAGATAGATTTCATTCCTACCTGTTGGGCTCCAAAGTAATAGTATTTTCTAACCATGCAGCTCTAAAATACCTCTAAAAAAAGCCTGAGGCCAAGACTCAGCTGATTAGATGGATGCTCTTGCTCCAAGAGTTTGATATTGAGATTAAGGATAGGAGTGGAGCACAAAATTTAGTTGTTGATCATTTGAGTAGAATTGAGCATCTCGCCCCTCCACCCCTTCATATTAAAGATGATTTTCTTGATGAGCATTTGTTGCATATGCATATTGTTATACCTTGGTTTGCTGAGATAGCTAATTATCTGGTTTCTGGAGTCACACCTGCACATTTCATTAGAGCACAGATAGACAAACTAAAGAGTGATTCTAAATACTATGTATAGGATGACCCTTATTTATGGAAATTTTGTAGTGACCAGGTGATTAGGCATTGTGTACTTCATTTTGAGTTTTAGTCTGTGTGGTGTACACTTTGGTCCCCAGTGTACAGCTAGGAAGGTATTGGACTGTAGTTTTTATTGGCTTGCCTTGTTTTGAAATGCTTATGAAATTTGCAAGTCACTGCCCGTACATGGTCGAAAATGTGTGTGTATATATATATGGACCAAACATGTTTATTTTCAAGCTTTTCACCCAAGAAACTCATGTCTACATGAATCAAGCATGTTCAAATCACCAAGCACCACCATATAACACACAAGAATAAAGATTCAAAACTTCAGCCCTTGGTCATGGCCGAAAATAAGAAGTAAAAGAATAAGAGCTTTTATGCACTAACATGAAGATTTGAACACATAAACCTATCATGCATGAAATAAGCATGCAAACAATGATAGACGCAACCACAAAACTTATCAAAAGAAGGATTACACCCTTAGCCCCTTAAGTAGCCATGAGCTTCATGAAGGGGAGGAAGATGATTTGGTTCACATATATTGAAGAAAACAAGAGCTTGGACTACAAAGATACAAAACTAGTAGTTTAGGTATCAAAAGCTCAATACAAAACATAAAACCTCAAACTCTTCATGAGCTTTTTGAAAGTTTAAAAGAGGTAATATATTTTGAAAATAGAGTTTAAAAGCTTTAAATAACGCAAAGAATCAGAAAAAACTCATGCATGAAGCCTAAAAGGTGAAAAAAAAAGCGTATATAGTTTTGCTTGCTTGAACTCAATATTGCCAGGGACTGGACTAAGGGCTTTTCAAGCTTTCTAATGCTTGTTTGAGGGCTTGAATTCAAGTTATGAAGGTGGAGGAGATGGGCGAAGATTTGGTGGTGTTTATGAGTGTTTAGAAGACAAGAACTTGGAAGGAAATAGAGGAGGAGGTTTTAGCCAGCCTAAGGGTGTTTGGAGCTAAAGCTAAAGTGTGGGGTTGAAGTCTATGGGTTCTATTTATAGACAAAGGGCTAGTTTGGTTAGTTTCTAGTTATCCTAATTAGTTTTGTCTTAACTAGTTAGTTTAATTAGTTAATTATCAAGACTTCAATTAACTAACTTGAGAGCTTCGTAAAAATTATTTGTAGACTTATTAGAATGATAATGTCGTGAGTCATAATGAACTAAGAGAGCATTACACAAGTTACTCATCAATTTAGTGTAAATATGATAATTTGACCTCAACTACTTAAGCTTGTTTATGGTTAATTACTTCGAATAATTAGTAAATGTTAAAATTTCTCTAATCTATCATTCAAATCATATTTATATATGTATATTAGATAGTTACCTATCCTCAATTAAAAGCTTAACGCTAATTTCTAATTTTTAGGGTTTTTGCTTGTTTATTTACTAAATTAGGATAAATTGGTTCATTAAATTATCAAAATATTAATTTATTTTAATTTTAATATCTGAAAAACATTATCACATGGTTTCAGATGGATTTACATGAATTTGGGAGGTTGGAATGTGTTTAGGTGTGTTTAACACATTAAATATAGTAAAAAAGGTATTTTTGACTAGATTATCTTAATCCTTTTACATGATTCTTCAAGTTTCTTCATTCATCTTCAATTCTCCCTATTTGTTTTTTTAATGCAATTCTGATTAAATGTGATTTTCGGCCAGCATGAATTAGTTGGCCATTGGCCACATTTTTATGCATTTTTATACAATTTTCTAGGTTAATTTGTTAATTAACTATCTATAGTATATGTATTAATCTATTATATATATTAAAAGAGGGCTTCTGCAAAAAAAAAAAGAAAAATGTCATGTGTTAATAGATTTCTTTCTTCATTTTCCTGCCTAAAATTTAAGCCACCTCCATTGACAAATAATTTTTTTTCTATTTTTCTTTATTTAATTTCTTAAATATTGTTCTCTCTCATGATTTTTCAATACTTGCCATGTTAAGTATTAATAATGATATATTAAATACTTTTCTCTTATACATTCCATACTACCATCCAGATTTTATTTAAGTCAATATTGTGTATACTCATTCATATATAATTATATTAACATATTAATTTTTCTAAATGTATTTATTTGTGCTTTTGATGTTTATATATAATTTTAAATAATATATGATATGTTAATTTTGTATTTTCGAAATTATTTTTCTTCATTACTTTACTTATTATAGAAGTAATAATATATTTCTACATTTAACAAATAATTTATTATTATTACCATACATTTATCTCATTATCATATATTTACAAAAAACGTTTTTACCTTAAATAAATAATAATATAGGGTTATTAATCATAAATTAGAGAACTATACAGATTGTTATTTGAGAATATTGTTACTTAAAAATTACTTAAGAATTGAGAAAATAATTCATAATTCTAATTAATTTTGGTATGTTCATTATTTGTGTTCTATTTGGTCAAGCAATAATAATGACCTTTTAATTTTGATTGATTGCAATATGGAAATAATTCAAAATTTTAATTGACTATGATATTTATATTCTTTTGTAATAATCTATACAGTCATGCAATAATAATTTTCTCATATTTTTTTATTTTTATGAAAAATTAATAATGGATAATGAATAATCAATAATAATACTGACAAATTCAAGCTTCTATTATCTCATGTGTAATAAGAAATTTCAGCTCAAAGAGATAATTGTTCAGGCTATTTTTTAGCTATGGGTGACTTAATATGCTAGGCATGCCAGACTTTGAAATCAGCTAGTCAAAGCCCTTTGAGTCCAAGAGTCAAATGATTTCTACAAGGAGGAAAATATACTCCTTGGGTATGGATTTTCAAGTTACTGTAGAAAAGCACTTGGCTAAGATCAAACATGAGTGTAACCATAACCACAAGAAAAAAGGTATGAAGCAGTCGACAGAACTTGTATCAAATTTTTAACCAATTACAATAAGTGTCTTTCTTAAGCTTCCATGGCCAATCCGTAGGGAAAGTTTAATGAAAGGAATCAGTACAAGTGAGAGGTTAAAAGGTTGAAACTAAACTGACATGAAACTTAAAAGAAAGGGTTAAGGGTTAAGGTACAAGTAAAATAAAGTAAAGTAAAGTAAATAGATAAAAGTCTAGATTTCTGTTGCAAGTGCAGATCCTTGCAATGGTTAAGAGATGCCACAAAAAATAATACTCTATCTATGCGAGAAGAGAGATGTCACAAACTAACCCAGGTTGTGACTAGCGCATAAGGGACATGTCCCTTGACAAGCCTCGTATACAAATTCTTATAGGAAAACAAACAAAGTTTCCTTTGTATTTGGGTCAATTCTCAAATACATAAAATTTTCCTATAGCAAACAACACACACATACACCAACTAGGGATCCAAGCATTCTCGGAATGCACCTCATAGTGTAATATGCTCCAAACATAATGCTATACTTGAGTTATGGAACTTACACCTGGAGGTCATTACGGGTGCTATGAAAAACTTTGAAATAAGAAAACATAATATATGGCCTTTAGAACATCATACTCCTTTGCTAAATAAGGACATATAATTTCAAGTATTTGATACATATAAAATTAAAAAAAAAATACAATTTGGAAAAACTTAACTAATATTATATACAGAATATGTCTCGGTCTACAATCTTCACTTTGTGGTTATCGGCTGCCCATTTTAGCCTTCCGAACTGGGCTTAAATCCAGATCCTGCATTTTGTAGATATCCCAAAACTCTATTACAGACTTGAAGCATATTATTGGTACTAGAATATTTATGCAACCATGTAAATAGGTAATGAGAACTTGAAGTTCTCAATAGGTACACCCAATCCACTAAGCATACAAGGTGTCATTGCAAATATTCCAGCCACTTCGGTTTATTATAAAATTGTGGACAAGTGTATATAGGCACTAGTTAAATTTTAAGTTTGAAAACATATCTTTCGAAGCAGGTTACTTTTAACAACCACTTAGCATCTCTCAGAACAAATATAAGAGTAGTAGTAACATACTTTCCAACCACAAGAATAGTAATCATATATCAAAATAAAATCATGGAATATGCATATGCAAATGCACATAACTAAATCATGCAAGTACACTTGTCCTTCTTATCTCTTTCTTTTACTTGTAACTTAAACTTCTGTACTGGGTCCTCTGGAAGTGGATGACCTTTTTTACTTCTGGATAATAGCCTACTTTTCAAGACTGAGCTCGTTCCTATATGCAATTGTCGAGTTTGGTTTCCTCGACTCTCATATCGACTTATTCCCTTTAAATATATTCAAGGGCTTACCTAAGTGATTATCTAAGACAGTATCGCCTTGGCCTACTACTAAGTGGGGGCTCAACACATCTTGCAAGTTCTTGTTACTTTATACATTCTTAGATATAGTCATGTATGAGGATGTTAAATATAATCATGAACATGCTTCATACGTATACCTTTGTGCTCTAATCTTTCCATATTTGGGTGTTATATATTGCTGTCCCTAGGGGCTAGTATCCCATGTTATAACATTCTTATTTTGAAACATTTTTACATGCATAATAGACTCATATATCTAAGGCTTTTCATAATCTAAACTCATAGCTTCATATCTTTCTTAACATTTGGTTCATAAGTCACTGGAAATTTGCCCCCAATTTAGAAATTCAATATAAATGCATTTTAATTCATTTAAATCTCAAATTTTACTAGAGTGTAGCTCTATTAGTCTACTTTTATATCTCTTTCATTTTGTTGTATTTTGATATGTATAATTTAAGTTATTCAAGTTTTACTCACTGCTACCTTGTTTCAAAACAAACTTGTATATTTAAAATTAGAAAATCACGAAAAATCCATCTTATATTATTTTGCTTTGAAATTATACTTGAAAATACCTACATAGACCTTCTTTCAAATTCAACAAGTTTCACTGAATTTATGTCGGTAGAGCTCGAGTTATAAGCTCCACATTAAGTCTACCCTATTTCAACCTAAGTAGAGTATAGGGTAAATTTAGGGAACTACTAGAAGCAATCCACTTAGGATCTAAATCTAAAATTTTGTAGGCATGATCCTTTTATGTCATCTTTCTAAATAAGATAGTTGCATTTAAATTGAAGTTGTATAGAGTGAATTATGCCCATTACATCACATACTAGTTAGGATCGAGGGTGTTATCCAATAGCCTATTTCTAAAAGTCATAACTCTTTCATCTCAAGTCCAGTGATCTATATTTTATATGATTGGATTCATCTTCAAGTCAGGTTTCATATAAAATTAGTTTCACTTCAAATTGAGTTCTATAGGGTGAGATATACCTCTCACAATACATACTGCTTTTAGTTTCCCTTGCAATAGCTTTTCTATTTTGTGACCATTTTGGCTTTCTAGTCTTCAACACTAATCAAGTTTCACCACTCTTAAATTACTAGAATAAGTTCTATTTTCATCATAACAATCTCATAATAAGTAAAGCAACATGAATGAGAGAAAACCCTAATCCTCAAAGAATCACAAGACTCTAAGTGCAAAACCAAACTCAAATCAACACTTCAAGACATACCATCTTATAAACACTTCATCAATATCATCATTCAACCATGAACTATCATATTTTAGTGAGGAACCTAGGTTTGGGTAGAGTTTGTGGCATTAGAAATTGAGAGAAAACAACCTAGGATTTGAGCTACTTGGCTTAAGGTTCTTGAAGCCATTGAAGCAAAGAAGCTAAGAATAACTCCTAGCCTTCCTCTTCTCTCATGGCTGCAACATATATTGAGGTTGGGATGTTCAATTTGATGCTTGATCATCAAATTGATAGAAGGGTTTGATAGAAGGAAAGGTGAGGATTATATTTCATAAAAGAAGTAAGATGTTTTGAGGCTAAGAAGGCTATCAACCTTGAGATTGAAGCTCATAGCTATGGAGGTGGTGAGAAAGAAGATGAAGAAGGTAAGATAATGATGGTAGCAGCATGATTTTGAAGGAAAAGAGGAGAAGGTGAAAGTGTTGAGATATTTATGAAAGTCGTGGTGGTAATAAATCCACTAATTAGGGCTGGTGTGGCTCATTTCTAGCCACATACTTTGGTTACTCTTTTGACAAGTATATCGAATCCTTGCAAGATTATTTTCCTACATTTGTCATACCCAAAGATAATATGGGACCCTTTAGGATTAATTCAAGGTATCCAACTATTAATTCGAGTACTCTGACTTACCCGAGTTATTTGATACTGTGAGTAATCCCATACTTTTATTTAAAATGAAGTGTAGAAAATATCAGTTATAAGGTTATTATATGTATTTTAGTTGTCTACTAGTATCGTGGGGCCCACATATTCTAGGAATCATGATTTTTCTGCTAATGCCTCTTCTGACAACCGTAAATCTTTATTTATAGCTTTGCCATTGTGGTATTATAATTATAATTATAATTTTGCCCCTTCTTTTACCACAATTTACCTATTTATGATTTTTCCCTTGCTTCAAACCTAGGCTTCCTTTTATACTAGTCTACTTTTAGAGTTAGGGATATTACAATTCTCCCCTTCTTTAAAACATTTTGTCCCAGAATATTCCTCAAAATTTCTGTTGGCCTTAACTTATTAAGGAAACTCTCCCTCTCTTTAGATTCATGTTCCATTCCAAGCTTACTTGCTGGTGGCTTCGCTATTTGAAACCACTTGTCTCATAGGTATAAACTTATACCAATGGGAATATCCCTTGCCTTGTTATAAGGGGACTCGTTGCCCTTACCAACGCTTCCAAAATTTTCTTTTGCCTTGATTCTTATAGGGTCTTCATGGGTGCTTGCAGTTGTTTATTCTTCTAGTATTGTGTAAAATCCCACTTTCTTAGACCTACCATAATAGAAACTTTAAATTATTTCCCCTAGGCAGTCGAAATATCTCAGGCATCGCTATGCTCTGACGATCCTCACACTTATAGCTATAGGGTAGTATAACACTGTCGCTGAAAATATTGCACTATCATATATTAAAAATTAGAAAATGACAAAAGCTTCCCTACAAATTTTTGTTGTTTGCAGTGTTTCCCAAAACTTTTACAAATTACACTTATGACCTCAAATAGTTAATTCGACAATGCCCTTATAACTTTTATAAAATGACATTTAGGTCCCCACATCCGTAGAATTAGCAGGATAAGATTTTAAATGGAGCAGAATTTTATGGCAAAACCGTTGAAGTTTAAATCTAGGCTGATAGAGCCACAGAGGTATTCAGGTGTGAAATTGCCTGGGGTGCCCTTGGATTTGCTCAAAATTACGAAAGCACCATTACTTACAAAAAATAGATGGAAAATACTAAAAGATTTACAAAAGGCTAAAAATGTAACAATTCCAGAGAAACGGTGCGATTGATTGGCACTGTTAATCAATTTATTTCGTTACATTGGAAAAAAAAAGAGTAATTAAGGTTGAATTACAAATGTTGGAGCTAAAGGAATTTAAGGTTAAGTAGAAGATTAGGAGAAATTATTTAGTGCAACGTCCAAAATTTGCAATACGTTTAATTTATGCTGTTTGTCGATTTATTTAATTTTAATAGATATGTAAGGATAATCATAAATGAATTATATAGAGAGTGGAGCTAGGAGAAATTTGAAAAAATTATGTAGGAAATATGAGAAGAATATTAGAAATATTTCACAAGTTTACAGGAAATTAGTTAAATTTTGGTGTCATATATCATAAGAACCGAGTCAGTGGAAGTTTGCATCAGGAAAACTTTAGATTCAATAAGTATGATGTAGCCACAAATCTTTATATGTGGCACCTTGTGCAACGACAACGTGAGGAAGTTAGTTGAATTGTGAGGCCATAAGACACCCACCAATGAAACTAACACAAGTCTTTGTCACCTTTGTTTTAAAAACTTCAAGAATCCCCCTTAGGTCCCTCACAATTTTGCCCCGCTAGCTGCAGCCTCCTTCTCCATTCTTTCTTCTTCTTTTTCCTTTCTTTCCTTGCCTTCATAACAAAGAGCTTCAAGCTCAAGATTGGAGACCTTTTTGACTTCAAATTTTCTTACTCCTTTTATGAAAATCGATCCTCACCTCCTTCTCTCCGAAACCCCTCTAACAATTTCATGATTAAACCTCAAATGGAGCCTCCCCACATTCATGTGAGCTGCTACCATGGTAAGGGAAGAAGGCTAGGAGTTGGTTCTTGGCTTCCTTGCTTCCATGGTTTCAAGGATTTTGAGGTAGGTAGCTCAAATCCTTGGTTATTTGGTGTGTGGTATGACTATACGGTTGTTGTGCTATTCTTGTGTTACCATTGGTTCATGTTTATATGATGATGTTATGATATTTTTCTAGTGATTTGAAATGAAGAAACTTAGTTTGGGTTGAGGAATAGAGTAAAAACTCAAAGGAACTCTCAGATAGAATTTGTTGGAATAAAAGCCCTAGCAATGTCCATACAACGAAGTATATGGCTTCACCTATAGCCATTAGAATTTGATGAAACTAATTTTAAATGAAACTAGACAACAATAGCTTTCTAACCATAGAAACTATAAAGTCATTGGATTAGTATTGAATGAGATATGATTTTTTCAAATTTACCCTAGATTTCTACATATAGACCTGAGTAGAGTGGATTTTGCAGGGCATAACTTGCCCTATACAACTTCAATTAGAGTGAAACCAATTTTTTTGAGAAATGTTACACATAGCAAAACATGCAATAAAAATTTCAAAATCAAATTCGATTCCTGTTGTAGTTCAGCAAAATTGTTGCACGTCCTAATTGGACAGAGATAGGGCAAACTAATTCCACCAACTTTGTGAGATTATAACTTGATCTCTGCTCACTTAAATTAAATGAAAATTCTTGGGCATGAAATATGGTTTTGTTAGTTTTACAAGGATATAAAATTCAATGAAATCTAATAAGATTTCTATTTTTGACGAATTTCTACATTTTACACCCCTTTTCTATCTAACACAGGGCAAACCTAGGTAAATTCTCAATATCTTAAGTTATACTTATCAAAATTGAATGGGACGAAAGAAGTTACAAACTAGACAAACAACACTTCAACATAGTAAAAATTCAAAATTTAATCACTTAAGTAGAAATTATGGCATCAGACACAAAATGGGCAGATTTGAAGGTATGAGCAGAAGTGCCAATTAAGTAATTGGCTACCTTAATACATGAGTAAGTTACAATTGATGATGGATATTGTAACCCTATGATGACATTCAGACACTAATGTGTGATGTTGCTCTACTATTGTGACTGACTTTATGGCTGAACTAGCACTATTCATGGGGAAGCAAACTTGATCCATTATACTGCCTAAATTTCGGCAGAATTTATGTACCTTACATATGTTTCTCATGTCATCCAATTTGAATTAATCATGATTATATAATCTATACGGACTATGTGAGTCCCATTTACTTACTCATGAATGCCAAGATAGTGTCTTTTAGGTTATTGATATATGGAAACCATGCATGCAAGAGTGATTTAAGCATGATATGAAGTATATGGGTAAATGCTTATAGCATATGCATGCATGATCATGTCCAAAGAAGAATCAATATTATAAGAACTTGTAAGGGAGATATACTGAGCCTCCACTTCGCAGTGGACCAGGGTGGTATTATCTATGACTTGGGCTAACCCTTGGATGAATTTAAGGGGAATAGACTGGTGTGAGGGTCGGGGAAAGTAAACCCATCACTCATGTATAGGTATGAACTCGGACTTGGGAAGCAGGCTATTACCTAAAGATAAGAGAGGCCATTTACCTCCAGAGGACCAAGAACAAAGGAGCAAGATCAAGTTACAAGTTAAAAAAAAAAAGATGAATAAAGTCAAGTACAAGCATCTACATATGCATCTTTAAATATCTCATTATATCATGATGCTATTATGATTCTTATTGAAGTATATTATATTATTCTTGTTACTACGTCTGCCATAGAATATGCCTAATGATTGTTAAAATATAACCCACTTTTTCAACTTAGAATTGAACAATGGCTTATGTGTGGGTGCTCATGGTTTCATAATAAACTGAAGCTACTTGAATATTTATGATGACACTCTGTGGATTAGTGATTTGAGCTTACCTACTGAGAACCCTAGGTTCTCACTACCTTCCTGTATATTTTCCATAACAATTCCAGAATTTAAGCTAGAGCTCAAGTATGAGTCAGAGTTCTGAGGCATTCACTATGCAAGACTCGCGCATAAGCCCATCCGGAAGACCATAGAGGCCGGCTAATGAACATTGAAAGCCGCAATTTTGAACAGTTTTTGTGTATAATGTTAGCTACAAATTGTTCTTACATTGTAATTATTTTATTCTATATGTATATCAAAGGTTGAAGTTTATGAACCATTATTCTGTAATAAAGTACATGGTTAAAGGGTCATATATTATATTTTCCTTATGTTAAAGATCTCTTAGCACAATAGCAACCTCTTAGTATAACTCCATGACTCGAGCATGCCTTATATGATAAAGTATTACATTTATTCATATCAGAGTAGTTTGTCCTGTATAGGCCTATGAATGGACTAACTATGCTTCTAAGGCATGCTCTGAGAGTCTAGATAAACCATGCTTTAGATCCTTGTATGATAAGGACATAGATAATTGTGCATGGTAGTCTTGCTATGAGTGTTGTGGACTATTTGTTGCACTTGACTAAATGTTGAGCCTGATCACCTCAATATAAGGTTTTGTAAATAAAAGCCTATAACACTCTGCAAGCTTATTTAGAACCTACTAAACGTAATTATTTGGGCCAAAACTCCCAAAAAATGGCGATGGCAAAAAGGCGCAAGATCTTAGTTGGAGGCCGATCGATTAAGAATCCTCTTCACTCTGATGGAGCTTATTTTAAGCTTCATTTGTGATTTGCTGATCCAAGCTATCTTCTCTAGATTGAATCTAAGGAATTCTTCTGCCTAATTTTGTAGATTTAATACTCAATAGGATTAAGGTAATTATCCACTAATGCGGTCATATCATGTGGCCTGGATAGTATCCTTATTATCTTCATAGGTAAGATGACCTCGAAGGTACCTCACCAATAAACTAAGTTGATGGTTTTTATTCAGAGTTATGGTAATACCACATTATAAAAGCCCGACCTTTCATTAGGAAATTTGGAGTATGGACGAATAAAGCAGAGAATCAATGAAAGAAGCTAAGGGCAGGAGCTTTAGTTAGGCATAAGGAAAAAAGTCTACATCCAAAGGATGGAACAGTTTTCCTCCTCAAGGATCCTACGAGTCGACACTGTAGCAATTGTAAATTGGAGGAGCACTAAGTGGAATCTCAGCTTTAGAGGGAAGTGTCAAAGAATCTAGTTATGTTGGAACTCTCTTAACCATAGCCACCATAGGAACTAGACGATAGGAACATCTTCAATATGTTATTAGCAAGGGGACACGACTGTTCAGAAAAGAAAGGCCAAGTCTATAGATTGCCTTCAGGCACCATTACAGATGTTATGGATGGAGTAACTCGATGAGGAATGTATTTAGATTTAGGTGAGAATGATGAAGACTTAACATGTATAGCTAATATCGATAGCCTGAGACAGTATTAGAATGGGAGCTCGTAACAAACCGAGATAAAGATAAGCCTTCTGCAGGAATAATGGACATTATAGGAAGGAAATAAAAGAAGAGGAAGTTTTGATTCTGAGTAGTGGATTAAAAGGAGAAATGCTATTTAGTATAGAATTATGGCACCAACAAGAGTTTGTAGGAGGTGACGAACTAGGTTCCCTTGACGCTAATGACAAGCATAATCCACCCAATGCACCCTAAGCAAGATTGGTTCATACACCAATACAAAATCAAGGGATTTAGGAATATGCTCCATGATGGTCAAGGTTGTGATGTAGAATCGGAGGCAATCAATTAAGTCTTTGTGCTAGGGGCTAGACTAGGTGCGATCATACCAATACTAATACATCGGATCCCATCAGAACCTTGCAGTTAAGTATGCTCGAGTGAGAGTAATACTAAGATGGGTGACCTTCTGGGAAGTCCTCATTTTGCAACTACAACATGGAAGTAAGACAGTCATTTCCTTCTATTGCACAAATCACATCCTAGGGGCAAGATATTACGAAGGATAACCAAAGAGCTCAATAGTGGAAATAATATAAGATTCAGCCACTAAAACTGGTGTGTGTGTGTGTGTGTATATATATATATATATATATAGGGACTAACCATCAATAAGAAGAGTAATGCTGGTGATCGCAAAATTTCTTAAGTTAGTATTTAAAGTTTAGAGGAGGATAGACATCAACACAATAGATGAGGAATTTCCTTACTAACAAGTTGAGGAGAGTAGGAAAGTGGCAGAATCTTTGCAGCTCAACAATCTTTTTTCTCACATTGAGCTAATCATATCTTGAGAATAAGATATCGTGATTGTTGTTAAGAAGCTTAGTAATGAGAGCGACATGGGATCTAATTAGCAAGTAATAAGATAAAGGGATAAGGCTCGTAAGGAGAAAAGACAATTTCAAAGCAAGACCCATAGTTTAGAAGAAGACTTTTGCCCTACACTCTAGATTTAACAAAGGGGAAACTCATTACTGATCAAAGGTTCTCAAGTGGGTAAGAAACTTGGAAACAGCTAAATCAACTTCCCAAAAACTTTGAACAAACCACTATGACAACTACCTATCGAGATTGATTATTACTGTAGATGATAGACTTTGTAATAGTAGAACTTCTCGAGTTGGTGTCTAAGATCTACGGTACAAGTAGCGAGAAGTTTATTAGAAATTACAGAGCAAATAATCAGACACGTGATAAAAATGACTAGTAACTTCCTCAGCAAACTTGGTAATGGATTAGGCCATTATCAAGACAAAGTACACTTTGACACCCATATAATCCACGAGGACTTTTGGCATGTATTAGGAAGGCATCTAGTAGGAAAAATAAAATAAGGAAAATTTAGCAAATCTGCTAGGAATATATGACTATTAACTTTCATTTCTACACTGAAGCACACATACCTTAATAGCTAAGAATGAAGGAGAGCAATAGAGTGGTAATAGGAAGAGCTATGAGTCTTAGGACTTAAACCATATAATGGGAGCAACCTTAGATCTTCCCACAAGTATTGGAGTATGAGGTAAAGTTTATCAGGAAAAAAGGATTTAAGACAAAACTCCTAGCTATAGTTCTGAGGAGAGACCTCAGGCCATATTTAAAAAAAAAAAATATTGGATTAAGGGTATTCGCATGAATAAGAATCTTGGGAAAGGTTACATAAGTCTCTAAAAACTTCGACACATCCATTGTCATTACTACATATTGACATCGATCACGGCAATAGTTCACAATCTTTGTAACTACAAATCTTCATGACATGATATCTTGAGTCTCATGTATAAGCAGCGGAAGGTTTAGCAGCTACTACTAAGCAAAAGTAGTTGACTACAAAACAAAGGAGATCAGGAAAGTCTTCAATAAGCCTAATGATCTGTTAGGGCATCATGTTCAAGGTATCAATGAGCCGTGGTAAAATTTGGGCGCCAATCTTAGCATGTATTGGAACAATACCTCGTGACTATCTGCAAGCAATCTCAGGGCAAGACACGAACTTGAAGTGAGGATTACCCCAACAAGTTAAAAATGTACTCCTAAATATTCTTAGCCATGGAATTTTGAGGGCAATATTCCTTTTAAGGTGGGTAGAGTGTAACATCCCCACTTTCTTAGACACATCGTAATAGAAACTTTAAATTATTTCCCTTAAGCAGTGTAACACTGTCGCTAAAAATATGGTGCTACAATATGTTAAAAATTATGAAAAGATAAAAGCAACCTCTAAACTTTTGTTGTTTGCAATGCTACCCAAAACTTTTAAAAATTAAACGTTGACCTCAAATGGTTAATTCCACAATGCCCTTAGAACTTTTTACAAAATAACATTTAGGTTCCCGTATCCATAGAATTAGCAGGATAAGATTTTAAATGGAGTAGAATTTCGTGGTGAAATCATAGAAGATTAAAGCCTGGTCGATTGAGCTATAGAGATATTTAGGTGTGAAATGACATGGGATGTCCCTGAATTTGCTCAAATTTATGAAAATGCCATTAGTTACAGAAAATAGACGGAAAAATACTAAAAGATTTATGAAAGGCTAAAAATGTAACAATTCCAAAGAAATGGTGCGATTGATTAGCACTGTTAATCAATTTATTTCGTTACATTGGAAAAACAAGAGTAATTAAGGTAGAATTATAAATGTTGGAGCTAAAGGAATTTAAGGTTATATAGAAGATTAGGAGAAATTATTTAATGTAACGTTTGGAATTTGCAATACGTTTAATTTATGCTGTTAATCGATTTATTTAATTTTAATCGATATGTAAGGATAATCAGAAATGAAATATATAGAGTGTGAATTTAGGAGAATTTTGAAATAATCATGTCGGAAATATGACAACAATATCAGAAATGTTTCACAAGTTTGTAGGAAATCGGTTAAATAATAGTATGGCATACCGTAAGAACTGAGTTAGTAGAAGTTTGCACTAACTTTAGATTCAAGAAGTTTGATGCAGCCACAAATCTTTATATGTGGTGCCTTGTGCAGCCACAGCATGAGGAAGTTAGTTGAATTATGAGGCCATAAGACACATACCAATGAAACTAACACAAAGTCTTTGTCACCTTTTTTTAAAAACTTTAAGAATCCCCCTTAGGTCCCTCAAAATTTCGCCTCACCAGCTACAGCCTCCTTCTCCATTCTTTCTTATTCTTCTTCTTCTTCCTTTCTTTCCTTACCTCCATAACCAAGAGCTTCAAGCTCAAGATTGGAGGCCTTTCTTGACTTCAGATCCTTTTACTCCTTTTATGAAAATTGATCCTCACCTCCTTCTCTATGAAATCTCTCTAACAATTTTATGATTGAACCTCAAATGGAGCCTCCCCACATTCATGTGAGTTGCTGCCATGGTAAGGCAAGAAGGCTAGGAGTTGGCTCTTGGCTTCCTTGCTTCCATGGTTTCAAGGATTTTAGGGTAGGTAGTTCAAATCCTTGGTTATTTGTTGTGAGTGGTATGATTATATGGTTGCTATGCTATTCTCGTGTTACCATTGGTTCATGTTTATATAATGATGTTATCATGTTTCTCTAGTGATTTGAAATGGAGGAACTTAGTTTGGGTTGAGGAATTGAGTAAAAACCCAAAGGAACACTCAAATAGAATCTGTTGGAATAAAAACCCCAGACATGTCCGTACTGCGAAGTGTACGGCTTCAACTACGACCATTAGAATTTGATGAAACTAATTTTAAATGAACTAGACATCAAGAGCTTTCCAACCATATAAATTATAAGGCATTGGATTAGTATTGAGTGAGATATGATTTTTTGAAATTTACCCTAGATTTCTACCTATGGACCTTACCAGAGTGGGTTGTATAGGGCATAACTCGCCCTATACAACTTCAAGTGGAGTGCAACTAACTTTGTTAGAAAGCTTACACATAGGGCAACATGTAGTTAAAATTTTAGAATGAAATTTGATTTTTGTTGCTCCTAGTAATTTAGTAAAATTATGGCATATCATGATTGGACAAAGACAAAGCAGACCAATTCTACCAATTTTGCGAGCTTATAACTTAAGCTGTACTTACTAAAATAGAATGAAACTTATTGGACATGAAAGAGGTTCTATCAGTTTTACAAGTATATAAGATTCACTTAAATCCAATAAGATTTCTATTTTTAGCAAATTTTTACATTTTAGACCCCTATTCTATTTAACATAGGATAGACCTAGGTAAACTCTCAATATCTTAAATTATACTTATCAAAAATTAAATAGAACCAAAGAGGTTAAAAACTAGATAAATAACACTTCAACATAGTAATTCGGAATTTAATCACTTAAGTAGATATTATGGCATAAGACACAAAAACAGGCAGATTTGAAACGTATGAGGAGAAGTGCAAATTAAGTAATTGGCTACCTTAATGCATGAGTAAGTTACAATTAGTGATAGATATTGTGACCCTATAACAATGTTAAGACAGTAATGCATAATGTTGCTTTACTGTTGTGACTAACTTTCTAGTTGAAATGACACTATTCATAGGAAAGCGGACTTGATCTGTTATGCTGCTGAAATTTGAACAGAATTTATGTGCCTTACATATGTTTCTTATGTCATTCAATTTGAATTGATCATGATTATATAATCTATACGGACTATGTGAGTCCATTTACTTGCTCATGAATGCTAGGATAGTATCTTTTAGGTTATTCATATATGGAATCATGCATGTATGATTTAAGCATGATATGAAGTACATAGGTAAATGCCTATAACATATGCATGCATGATCATGTCCAAAGAAGAATGAATATTATAAGAACTTGCAAGGGAGATGTACCAAGCCTCCATCTTATAGTGGACTAGGACAGTATTGTTTAAGACTTGGGCCAGCCCTTAAATGGATTTAAGGGGAATAGAGCGGCGTGAGGGTCGGGAAAAGTAAACCCGTCACTTATGTATAGGTATGACTCAAACTTGAGAAGCAGGTTATTACCCAGAGATGAGAGAAACCATTTGCTTTAAGGGGACCAAGTATAAAGGAGCAAGATCAAGCTGCAAGTTAAAGAGAAAGATGAATAAAGTCAAGTATAAGCATCTATTAACAGCCGAATAGGTTTTGTGATGTGCTTGTTGGTCTATGGTTGGGATGTAGTTGGAAAATGTGGGATTATTTTGGACAATTCCTCTTGAAGTCTCTTCTAGGTTCACAGACCCATCCAAAATATTGGGTATGAAAAATTGTGATCAACATAGTAGTTGGTTCAGTGATTCTTCATTAATCATCCTTTGAAAATCTTGTGCAAGCTAATAGTGTGTGTGTTTCATCAGGAAGTCTTCTTACTTAACTCCATTACTAATCTTAGATGTGTGACAGTCATGATGGCTTTATTGAGGTTCCCTTGGAAGTTATCTCAATTGCCTCCCTCTGACCTTTTCTTACTTTACCACTCATTAGCCCAAAAATGAGTCTCTTTTCTCTTTGAACATGATTCCTCTTAGTCTACTTTCCCGAAAATTTGCCCATAAGCTCTTATTTTGAAAATAAATCTCTTGATGGGTTTATATACGGAGAGTCCTCGTTAATTATGTTAGTACCAAAGTTCACATTCTCTCAGTAATGCCTTGATCTAGCACTAAGTTCTTTAGGGAATATTATTTATCTTCTTTACCGCGTATCTAATTATCCTTACTTTGTAGTTGCTGATAGACTTCTCACTACTTATTCTCCAGATATTAGAAACCAACACAAGAAGTTTGCAATTACTAAAGCCATTATTTACATTGGTCGTCAGCTTCAATATATAGTAGTCACGATGGCCATGTCAAAGTTCTTTGAAACTGTTTTACTTATTTCCTCAAGCTCCGTATTTACTTGGCCGCCTTTGGTCCAATAATGAATCTTTCTCTATTGGAGTTTTCTATCGAGTGTAGACTTAGGATCTTCCTCAAAACCATAACTATGAATTTCGCTTTAGAACTTCTTCTTTCCTCGTAAGCTTTACCCTATTCTTCCTTGTTTTTCAATTAGGTCTTGTGTTACTCCCAATATTGAACTTCTTGACATCTATCATCATTTCTTGTTTCCAATATATAATCAGTTTAGTGTGAGGGAAGGAAGTAATAGTCTCAGTTTCCTGTTGAGGCTGCAAAGTTTTGCCACCACCTATTCCTTTTGATGTATTAATCTAGCGCTATAAGAAGATTTCTTATCTATGGTATTGGCACCTAACCTTCTCTTGCCTAGATAACATCTCCATTCATGACTAGTTCCTTTAGGGAGTTTTGTTTGTCTTATCTACCATATATCTAGTTGTTCTTCAATAAAGTAGTAGGTCTTCATATGTCACACTTCATCTAACCTCAAGTGTAGAGACTTAGCTACCTGAGGTTGAGAGTCCTCTAATCCTGTATCGTAACTGTGATTGCCATGGGGTGTAGTTCCAAACTCTTTAATCTTATTTTGTGCATTACCTGGTTCTTCTTGAGGTGTATTAGGCCATCCCAAAGAGTCTTTTAAATTTAATATCATTACTGATGTCAAGATAAACTGGCCTATTAACTCCGATAAACTTTCATTTGTGCCTTCAATCCACACTAGATAACATTCCTTTTTTTAATGGGCTTCTCTAGAGGTAAAACTTCCTCTCTTCCTTCTTGTAGCATCTTATCATTCTTGCAGAAAAGCTTGTCTCCGTTTTAGTCTATTAGGACCTTCCATTTTACTACTATTCTAGCCTACTGAGATTGGTTGCACTCCTTTGGTTGCAACTTGCCCATTTGCAAGTTCTTAATTGTCATCACCCTATCTTAAATCTAGGTGCATTCCTCATTGAATCACTCCACCCATAGCACTTGTAGCTGTATTTGAAGATAACTGTTACATCTTCTTCTCGCCTCTGAATAGTTGTACCTTCTTGTCAGTAACATATTGAAGATATTCCTATTGTGTGGTTCTTGTGGTGGCTAAGGTTGTTGGAGTTTCAGTATAAATAGATGTTTCACCGCTTCCCTTATCCTTAATGAAGAGGAAGTGTGGACTTGATTCGTATGCTACCATAGCTCGAGAGTATCTTCACTTTAGATTAGTGCGAGATATCCCTTTTTCTCCCAAAGGATATTTTGAATCTATGCTTGTACCTCTATCTTCCTTCCATTATTGGATATAACTAAGTCTTTACCCTGTTATGATATGTGATTAGATGAATTCCTTCAAGGTTTGTCCAACGATCTTCTTATAGTTCTAAGGCCTTGCTTAGCATTCTTTGATTCGCAATCGCTAGAGCATCAGCTCCCAGTACCCTTGAGGGCAAAGGCACTCCATGCTCTAAACAAAGGCCTGGAAAGGTCCTCCTCGTGCATGGCTAGGGTTTCTATTCCTAATTGTCCCGCTTAATCTCTGCTTGACCTCACCAAGCTCCAAGCTTCTTAAGTAAAGGATCTAACCTTTATAAGGTGGCATTACCACAACCCATTATAACAAGACTTTAACTGAGCTTGCTAGTGGGTTATTCTTAAGGTAATCTTACCTGTGAAGAAGGATAAGGGTGCTATCCACACCACATGATATAACTTCATTGGCAGATAGTTGCACTACTCTTATCGGTTATTTGTTAAATCTATAGAACCAGGCAAAACAATCTTATAGATTCGATTTAGGGAAAATAGCCTAGATCAATCAACAAGCTCAAGCCAATCCTTATGACTGGGTAAATATTGGCAGAGCTTGAGAAAATTCCTTATCAAGATCAGAGAAGTTCTCATCTGGCCCATCTCATGCTGAGATCTCGCCCTTGATGACCTGAGTTTCTGATTTCTTGGTGATGTTAGATAAGGCAATCTTTCCCTTTTTATGGTCAAATTACCATGTCCATAGCAAAATGACCAACACAATTCCTATTGATTAGGTCTCAAACTTCTCTAAAATCACTAGCCTACCAACCATCTACCCTAATCAAACAACTACTACCTCCTTGAGAGTTCCCCATACTAATTATATCAAGAAAGTTCCTAATAAGCCTGCAAGATGCTATAGGTTTCCATCCACACAAAACTTTATATTGAGGTGATCAGGCATAACATTCAGTCAAGTGCGACAGATAAATTATAAAACTCACAGCATGGCTATCATGCACAATCATCTATGTTTTTATCACATAAGGATCTAAAGCATGATTTATTTGAATCCTCAGAGTATGTCTCAAAAGAATAGCCAGTCCATCCCCAGGGCCTATACACGATGAACTGCTCTAATACCAAAAATGTAACACCTTCCAAACATAATGCTATGCTCATGTCATGGAACTTATATCTGGAGGTTGTTATGGGCGTCGTAAAAAACTTTCAAATAAGAAAACATAATATATGGCCCTTAAAACTTCAAACTCTTACTGAATAAGGATCTATAGTTCCAAGTATTCGATACATATAAAACCAAAAAAATACAATTTGGAAAAACTTAACTAATATTATATATTGAATATGTCTCGGTCTGCAATCTTCACTTTGTGGTTATCGACCGCCCACTTTAGCCTCCTGAATTGGGCTCAAGTCCAGATCCTACATTTTGTAGATATCCCAAAACTCTATTGTAGACTTGAAGCATATTCCTAGTACTGGAATATTTATGCAACCATACAAATAGGTAGTGGTAACTTGAAGTTTTCAGTAGGTACACTTAATCCACTAACCATACAGGGTGTCATCATAAGCATTCTAGCCACTTCGGTTTATTGTGAAAACGTGGGCAAGTACAAATAGGCACTAGTTAAATTTTATGTTTGAAAACATATCTTTTGAAGAGGGTTACTTTTAACAATCACTTAGCATCTCTTAGAATAGATACAAGAGAAGTAGTAACATACTTTCCAACCAGAAGAATAGTAATAGTATATCAAAGTGATATCATGGAATATGCACATGCAAATACACATAACTAAATCATGCAATTGCACTTGCCTTTCTTTTCTCTTTCTTTAACTTGTAATTTGAACTTCTGTACTTGGTCCCCTGAAGGTGGATGGCCTCTCCCACTTTTAGGTAATAGCCTCTTTTTTAGGACCAAGCTCATTCCTATATGCGATTGCCAAGTTTACTTTTGCTGACTCTTACACCGACTTATTCCCCTTAAATTTGTTCACAGGCTGGCCCAAGTGATCATTTAAGATAGTATTGCCCTAGTTCACTACTAGGTGGGGGCTTGATATGTCTTGGAATTCTTGTTACTTTATACATTCTTACATATGGTTATGCATGAGGATGCTAAATATGCTTATGCACATGCTTCAAACATATACCTTTGTGCTCCAACCTTTTCACATCTGGGCACTACGTGCCACCATTCCGAGGGGCTAGTATCCCATATAATAACATTCATATTTTCAAACATTCTTGCATGCATAATGTCCTTACATATCTAAGGATTTTCATAACATAAACTCATAACTTCATCTCTTGCTTAACATTCGGTTCATAAGTCACTGGAAATCTACCCCCAATTTAGAAATTCTCCATAAATCCATGTTAATTCATTTTAATCTCAAATTTTACTACAACGTAGCTCTATTAGTCTACTTTTGTATCTCTTTTGTTTTACTCAATTTTTATGCGTATAATTTAAGTTATTCAAGTTTTATTCACGATTGCCCTGTTTCAAGATAAACTTGTATATTTAAAATTAGAAAATCACGAAAAATTTATCTTATATTCTTTTGCCTTGAAATTATACTATAAAATACCTATATCGACCCTCTTTCAACTCCAATACTCAATTTGAGTAGGTAGAGCTCGAGTTATAAGCTACACATTAAGTTTGCCCTATTTTAACCTAAATAGAGCATAAGGCAAATTTAGGGATTTATTGGGAGCAATGCACTTAGAATCTAAATTTGGAATTTTGTAAAGATGATTCTCTGTATCTAAATTTCTAAAGAAATTGGTTTCAATTAAATTGAAGTTGTATAGTGCAAGTTATGCCCATTATACCATGCACTAGTCAGGATAGAGGGTGTTAACCAATAGCTTACTTCTAAAAATCATAACTCCTTCTTCTCAAGTCCAATGGACCTATATTGATATGATTGGATTTATCTTTGAGTCAGGTTTCATCTAAAATTAGTTTCACTTCAAATTGAGTTTCATAGGGTGAGATATACCCCTTGTAGTATGTATTGCTTTTAGTTTCCCTTATAGCAACTTTTCTGTTTTGTGACCATTTTGGTTTTCTAGTCTATTCTTCAACACTAATCAAGTTTCACCACTCTTAAATCACTAGAATAAGTTCTATTTTCATCATAACAATATGGTAATAAGTAAAGCAACATGAATGAGATAAAACCCTCATCCTCAAAGAATCACAAGAGACCAATCACCAAGTGCAAAAACAAACTCAAATCAACATTTCATGACATACCATCATATAACCACTTCATCAACATCATCATTAAGCCATTAACCATCATATTTTAGTGACAAACCTAGGGTTTGGTAGAGTTTGTGGCATTAGATATTGAGTGGAAACTACCTAAGATTTGAGCTACCTACCTCAAGGTTCTTATAGCCATGGAATCAAAAAAGTCAAGAACAATTCCTAGCCTTCCTCTTCTCTGATTGTTGCCTCATATATGGAAGTTGGGATGTTTGACTTGATGCTTGATCATCAAATTGATAGAGAGGTTTGATAAAAGAGAAGGTGAGGATTAAATTTCATAAAAGTAGTAAGATGTTTTAAGGCCAAGAAAACTATCAACCATGAGCTTACAACTGATGGCTATGGAGGTGGTGAGAAAGAAGATGAAAAAGGTAAGACGATAGTGGTGCAGCATGATTTTGAAGGAAAGAAAGAGAAGATGGAAGTGTTGAGGTATCTGTGAAAGTAGTGGTGGTGATAAATCCACCAATTGGGACCAGTGTGGCTCATTTCTGACCACATACTCTAGCTACTCTTGTGACAGGTCTATCAAATCCTTGCAGGATTATTTTCTTGGATTTGTCATGCCCAAAGATAATATGGGACCCTTGAGGATTAATTCAAGGTATCTAGCTACTAATTCGGATACTCTGAGTTACTCAAGTTATTAGATACTGTGTGAGCAATCTCATACTTTTATTTAAAATCAAGTGTGGAAATTATTAGTTATAAGGTTATTATATTTATTTTAGTTGTTTACTAGTATCGTGGGGCCCATCTATTCCCAAAATCAGAATTTTTCTGCTAATGCCCCTCCTAACAGTCATAAATCTTTCTTTATGGCTTTGTTATTGTGGTCTAATAATTATAATTTTGCCCCTTCTTTTACTATAGTTTACCTATTTATGATTTTGCCCTTGCCTCGGGCCCAAGCTTGCTTTTATACTAGTCCGCTCTCAAACTTGGAGATGTTACACACAGTGTGCAAATTGCAATTATAGTGACATAACTCTAACCATCTATCAAATTCTCAATATAACTTAGATTTAGTCAACTTGGAGGCAAATATGCATTCAAATAAGTATATATATAGCAAATTGTGTATCTCCTTCAAAAGTTACATAATCACCCATGCAAACATAAGGCAAGCAAGGCCGAACCTTGCTTGTGGTACAATGGAGCATTAGACATAACTATAAATTTTTCAAAGACGTCCATACAAAAAATGGAACTTGGACAAGGACACTTTCCAAAAGAAAATCATCACTACTGTGCAGCGGGAGGATTTAGCCTCTATTTAACACCTGTATCTAAAATGTGGAGGGATAAGGGGTGACTCTAACAGACTTAGTGAGAGATAATATACCTATAATAGGAGTGGGACCAGCTTAAACATGAGTGTTTCATAAAACATGTATTTAATAAGAAATTAATATATTCTTAAGGAATCCTTACTATAAAACTTGAAACATAAACCCAAATAACAATTTCACTACATCCTTGTAATTCCATAAGTTACTTTTCATAATCCCTTTCAAATACAAATACTTATGCATATAGAAAATACAGTAAAGGTTTCCATAAAAGCATACCTCATACATAATATATCCTTGAAATGTCTAAAGTTCATTAAATCATATTTCAAGGTCAAATAGCCAGAACACTTCAAAATACTTTTAACCATTCATATGCAATGAAAGTATCATAATTATAAACCTTAAGGGAGGTTTGTATTATAAAATCAACTTTTTGATTGGGCAGACCTTAAAACTTGACCTCAGCAGTACCAAATCCAATCCACAACTAGGCGACCCCAACAACCCATCCCTAGTGTGAGTTTCTACATCTGGGTGGCCACAATAGCCTACAGTGTATCCATCAACAAATCCAAACATGTCGGCCAACACACGCCGGGCTAGTAACACCCTTGCTAACTGGGGTTCTTTGAAAGTGCACCAAAGGCTAACATCCACCATCTTTAGCTTATAGTCTTGTCAAGAAGACCTCCCATACAAGCTATTTATCAAAATTGCAATAGAGTTATTAAATATCCTCATTCCAAAAATCAAATCCATCAAAATCCATAGATATAATTCAAACTTCTTGAATATTAGCATCCAATATAGTTTTCAAATATATTGAATTTTTGTAAAATCCATAATATCAAGGCCCAACTTTCTAATTCTTTGAAATAACTATGTTATCAAATATCAAATTTCAAAATACATATATCCCAATCAGATTATAATCCAAGTATGCAAAATTTCACTGTATAAATTCATATCCTTTCAAGCAAACCATTTAAGATATCAAAAACATCTTACAAGGTTACCTGTCCTACTCAATTAACTATAGATATCATACCTAACATAATCAACATTCGAGGTTCAAATAAATACTAGCAAGATAACAAATTCAATATTTAACAATAATTAATCGAAGCATGTATTAGGCACCTATTCAAAAAAATAAAGACAAGGAAACAAGCTATAAATATATTATCACTCATAACTAGAGCACACAAGGAGGAGTTCCAAGTTTATTATGCCATAGAGCCCATGATTGATCCTCACAAGTATCTACCATCACAAAGATCATAAACCAAGTACAAATTAGTTGCGAGAGCTAAGGATTCCCTTAAATCATCTCCCTAACACAAAACCCCCAAATCATAGCCTTTAACCCAAACTCCCCTACTCCAAAACCAATATTCATGGAAAAATTAAACTAACTCTTGAATTAGGAGCATGTATGTGTTCAATGATTACCCTTGGAAGCTAAAAGGAATGAAAGAAAAGAGTAGGTCACTAGCAGAGCTCCAAAATCATCACCTCAAGCTCCCCTAAATCATAAATCACGCCTTTCTATCTCTATGTGCACTTGAACGCAAGGAACATCATTTGAAGGTGCCAAGATGTTGAAGAAATGGAGGTTATAGGTAGGGGAATTGATGTGGATGAGTGAGGAGAGAAGGAAATGAAAAGTGAGAAAGAGAGAGAAAGAGAGAGAGAGAGAGAGAGAGGTCAAATGAAGAAGAAGATTCGCAACCTAGATTTTTAACTTTGCTACCACCACATAGGCAATGGATACTAGGTGCCTAAGCACCCACTAGGCAGCCTGCGCTCCAATTCTGCCTAGCCACTGGCATTGGGCACCTGGGCGGTGGCCCTTGAACCCAAAATTCTCCAATTTGTCATACAAGTGTAACATGTATTCCAAAGCCCCAAAAGGTAATCCTAAACATATTTTCACTCTAAAATCTCCCCAACAAGTAAAGGAAAGTCTTTCAGAAGAAAATTTTTCTAAAGCCAAATCCATGCTAGAATTATATGTTATCTTGTTAACATTTGTTTCCTCCAGAAGGTTCAAAAACTATTCTTAATTATATTCTAAATCTAGCATTGAAGAAATGAACGATGAATTGACTTACAAAGATATCTTTGTCAAGGTCTATACTGAATAAACTCGAAGTTTACATCTCTAACACCCTATCTTTGCATCAAGTATTACAAGAGATGAGTGATTAATTGTGAGCAAGAGAGGAATATATTTTAACCATTGGATTTTATGTAAATATTTAATATTAAAATATAAATTTATGTGATATTTTTAAGTGATTATGTGATCTTTAAGTAACTTTTAATTTTGACTATTTATATATAGTCACATAGCCAAAATTTGCTACTCTCGTATCTCATAATAAAACATCCCTTTCCCTTGATACATCTCCTTCTATCTATTTCATAATATCTATCATTTTATAATTTTTATATTTTAAATCATTGATTAAAACTCCAAAGTGGTCCCTATCAATTTTCATATTGGACAAATTAGTCCCTAACAAAAATAAATTGACAAATTGGTCACTAAGTTTTCAAAATGTCAGACACATTAGTCTCTAGCAAAAATAAATAGATAAATTGATTCCTAATTTTTTTAAAATTAGACAATTTATTCCCTCTATCAAGTCTTTTGAAGGGGACTAAATTGTTTGATTTTGAAAAAAATTAAGGACTAATTTATCTCTTTATTTTGTTATGGATTAATCTGTTTAATATTTTAAAAAGTTAGGGATCAATTAATCGATATATTTTTATTAGGGACTAATTCGTCCGATATGAAAATCGATACGTGTAACATCCTCAATTTTATGTCGTGCTAGATTACCTCAGTAACCCTGAGTAATTAGGCATTTAATGAGAAATTTTGAGATTATGGCTTAATTAAGGGGTTGACTCAGATGAGAAGGGTCAAGAGAATGCTTAATCGAGTTTAGATAATCTCTAATTGAGCAAGCTAGAGCCCCTATAGCTTAATTAAGCACTAATCTCCCTTAATTAGCCTACTCGAGTTTAATTAAGGTTAATTAAGCTTAATCGCTAAATTAATTTTTGTTAATCATGCTCTTGTGTGTTAATCACTAATCCTTGCTTAATCACCTTAATTAAGTTGTATGAGCACTTAATCACATGATTAAATTCAAATTTAGTCAACTAGACAATAAAGTAAAGAGTGATGTCATAAAAGCATAAAGCATTAGACAAGAGTGCTTTATGTAAGAGTTTGACCATGTTTTGCCTCCCCATCATCCACTTTGTCCCCTTAATCACTAATTAACACAAAATTAAGCAAAATATCTCACTCCCCCCTCCCTTAATGAAGACGCCACTTTCTTGCACACACACACACATATTCACTTCATTTTCAACTTCTCATTCTCTCTCTAAAGCTCTCAAACTCTCCAACCTCTCTCTACATTCCTTCTTCTTTTTCTTCATCTTCTTCATCATTCTCTACCTCCATAACCAAACCTTCTTCACCAAGCCCTTCAAAGATCACATCTTTTGGTCTTTGGAGACAAGATCAAAATATTACAACCTCCATTTCCACAAGATTTCAAGAGCTTCTCCTTCCTTCTTGCAAAACCGCCACCTTCATCATCAAGAGGAGTCATCATCTTCTTCTTCCATTTCTCTTGTTTTTGCGCCATCTTCAAGAAAGGTAGTGATCTCCATCTTTTTCATTTTGTTTACTCAAGAAAGCTTGGAGCTTGGTTCTCTCATGACCAAGATTTCTAAGTGAAAGCTTGAGAAGATCCTTTATGCTCTTCAAGAGCCAAAGTTTTCATTCTTAGTAAAATATGTTCTTGATGTTCTTCATGTGTTCTTAAGTTTCCTCTTTTGGAAAAATATGTCCTTCTTGTTCTTTGCTTAAAGTTGTTCCTTTCTCTTTATGATGAGTGAATGATTAGAAAAGCTTCACCTTTCTATGTTTCCATGATTTGATAAGACTAAGAACCTTCTAAAGGCTTTAAACTTTAAAAAGTTTGCTTCTTGATTTCCTTCAAAGTGGCGCAACTTTCAAGCTTCCATAAAGTTTTATTTTGTTTTGTTTTGAAGACAAGAATACATGTGAAAGTCTAAACCTTTTGAGTTAGAAAAATGATATCTTGTCACTTTCGGCTTTAGAAATCAAACCTTAAAGAAAAGGCCTTTCACAAAGTTTCAAACTTTAAGATCTTTAAGTTACAAAAATGTTGTTTTATAACATTTCATTCATAAAGTTTAGACTTTGAACCAAAACAATGCAAAAAGGTGTTAACTTTTATAAAGAACAAGACTTTTTATTCAAAAAGCTAGTAACTTGTATCATTATTTCATAAAGGTCCAATCCTAAGATAAGAGCTTAATGTCAAAGGCACTTACTTTCATAAAGAATAAGACTTTATAACTACTTTATAAAGAATGACAACTTTAATAATGTTTAAGGCAAAACCTTGGTATGTTATTAGTAAAAGTTTAAAACTTTGTAACTTGAATAAGTTAAAAGTCACTCTTGGTGATTAGTGAACATTGGTGTTGTTGGGTTCATGATGTGGTTATGCGTTGTCATGACCCAAGGATTAGAGGGATCTCGAACTCCTTGGGAATAGAACTATGATTAGGGCCTCTGAGCATACCATGAACCTAGGAATCACTAAGTGCACTATCTCAAGGAAAGGAAACAATCACATAATTTAATTAATTTGAACAAGTGTTTCATAAGACATGCACTTAGGTGAAGAATACTTTCATCCAAGGACCAAGTAACTAAAAGACTACAAACACATATCCTAACTATGTGATTCTATCATGGATAACCATGGGAAATCATGTGATGATTCATAATATTCTTCACAAAGAATAACACAACTATAAACCCCTTTAGGGTATGGATGTGTGATGCCACTCGGCATGATGAATGATGAGTTTGATTGAGCTTTGTGTCATGATTGAATGATGAGTGTGATAATATGATATAGATATGATGAACTATTGGTTGAATGTTGATGATTGGCATTTTGGGGAAGCTTCGGTCTAGCCGTTATGCTGCCGGATTTCCGTCAAAATTATGGACTTAGTCATATCATTGCACGCGTCTAGTCGAGGAAATGTTATGCATGTAAAGTATAAAGATAAGAAAAGAATCAATGGGACGTGACCCTTCAATCACTTCGGTAAGGGAAGTGAGAGACGGCGATCCACAAGAAACCTCTATGAGGGAGGCAAAGGTGTTTTGGAGGACCCTCCAACTTAGAGGTAACCAATATCAGCTTAGTCTGATTTGGTTAGTACTGCGTGACGACGGTCACGGAATGAGTTCATGTCCAAAAGCAGTCTATTTTAAAGGAAAGTAAAGAATGTTAAGCACGTGCTAAAAATGAAAGTAAAGTCTGAGTATGACCACGATTACATCTATGATGATGCATGTCTTTGCATGTAAGTATATTGCCCATTTGCATTATGAATGTTTATTCTATGTTTTAGTACGTATGTTACTTATGATGATGTGGTTATGATCTTAAGTTTAAAAGCAACCCGCTTCGGGGTCTAAGTTTTCAAAACCATTAAAAATTGAACCTATATCTGTTCACTGTTTTTATAATTAAACCCGAAGTGGCTGGGTTGATGACGATGACACTATGTTTGTCTAGTCACGATCCTACTGAGAAATTTAGTATTTCTCATTCCTGCATTTCCGTGTCGTCTTCAGAGGATGTCGACGTGGGGCACGGTGGTGATCTACATTGAGTTCCCGGTGTGGCGTTGGCGCTTTGACCCGGTGCTGAACGCCTCTGTGCTGTCAGCGAGCGCAGCGATGAGGGTCTACATCTTCCACGACCGCTAGTTTCAGACTCCCGTGATGAGCCCATTTTTTCCGACCACATCAGCCATTCGGCGAGGTTACTATGGATGATATCCGCCCCTACTTTTAGCCACCGAGATACCCCACTGATGATGATGAGACTGACTCGGATACTGGTTTGACTCCGACTGTTTCACTGGATTCTGATCCCTCGGAGCCGTCTTATCCGAGCTTCCATGTGGAGACCGATCCATCTGAGCCCCTCTATCCGACTCATTCTGGGGGATCTCACCATTTGGGTTAGTCGCAGCCTTCAGTGATTTGTCTATCTTCTGATTCTTCTGCTTTATCTGCTGGCCCAGCTTCACCCTTGGTTCGTGGGCGTGGGTTCATTCGTACCCGCGCTGTGCCTCGTGGGCGAGGACGTGCTCGAGGAGGGGGATGTGGTGGCACTTTTCCCGGTGGATATGGGAACAGTTTCCTCTCGCCATATGCTTGATGTGATGACTGCATGCAGAGCCGAGCACGAGGATAGCCCCTTTTGGTTATAGTTATAAGGTTATCATTCTGTTATGTGGCATGCTTGGGTAGTAGGATTTTCTGATGTATTTCCTTTTATTATGTATTGGTAGGCCTTTTATGTAGGGCCGATGATAGATATCGGACCCATTATTATCTTATGTATGACTATTATCGTATTATCATGGATGGCTGTGGAATGAATGTTACATTTATCTAAGAATCGTGATTACTCTTATGGTTTCTATGCTTGCTAAATGCGATGTGTAACATCCCCAATTTTTGTCTAAGCTAATTAGCTCTGTGATCCTGGCTAATTAGAGAGGTTAACGATTAATTGAAAAATTAATCGATTAATCTCGAGAGCAAGGGCTTAGTAAATTAAAGGCAAGTCAATAAGATAAGTGCAAGTCAACGATTAATTAGAAAATTCAACAATTGAAGCTTAATGCATTAAAAGTTACAATTAAAAGCCTAATTGCCCAACCCTTATTAATTCATGAATTAGAATATAAAATCAAGGTGATCTAGCCTAATTAACTAAGAGCACATGAGTATCAAACCTTAATCACATTAGCCCTCACATCTTCTTTACATAATTAAGGAGGAAAAATCCTTTTTGATAAAAATGTGTTAATGGCATAATTAAACCAATTGAATTAATTAACATTTAGATAAGTATAACAATTATAAAGATGTAGAAACTTCCCTTTAATTATGGTTTAAAAGTTTGGTCAAAGCAAGAGCCACATCTAACCATTCAATTGCCTTCTCATCATACACCACTAGATCAAGAGTCCATGTTAGTAGAACCCTTAAGTCATAACAAGAGTTGTACTCTCCTTCATCAAGATTGTGACACTTGGAGTGATCACAATCATCCAATGCCAATCCAAGGGTAGCTCATGCTTTTAACCACTTGACAAAAATACTACATAGTCTTTATCCAATTTCCAAGACTCAAGAGAAACACAACTCACCCTTTTACCCCAAGGTCCCTAGCCCTTTTGCTTGAAAAAGAAGTAAGACACACCTACTCTCTCTTGCTTGTTGAAGAGGCAAAGCAATCAGCCCACTTTGCCCCATTTTTGCGCCACTTACCCCTCTCCCACTCCCTCATTTGTGGTTTTCATCCTCTCACTACAAGCCTAAGCTCTCACTTCTCTCTAAACCGCATTCTAACTCTTCTACTCTTCTAATTCCTCTTGTTCTTCTTCCCACTTTCACACCCCATCCAACCCTCATTTCCATCACCACCATCACCATCCCTTCAAGGACTACCATTTTTGGTCCTTGGAGAAACAAAGCTACTCATACACAAGCCTCAATATCAAGCTCAAGGAGAAGGAGGCCATCTCCAACCATCTCCATCCTTCAAGCCTTCAAGAGAAACTCTTTGGTAGTGACTCTAACCCTTCCTCTCCATATATTTTTCAAGAACTAGAACCCCTAAGCTCTTCATAGCTAGGTGGTTTTAGGACTTGCTTCAAGGTCTCATGACCATTCCTTGTTCTATGAGCTTTCTTGTCTTGTTGAAAAGTGTTGTTTTGAAAGAAAATATTGTGGCATGATGGTTTTATGTGTCTTGCTTTATTTTGTGTCAAAATACTGATTTGGTAACTAAAACATTGATGATAATGTTGAGATAAAACATGAAAATGGTGTTTTAAAGTGATATAACAATTTCTCCATAAGCTTGAAGTGAAAAACTTAAAAACTAGCAAATCTGGAATTCTGGCAGCCTGTAAAGCGTGCGGTATGTTTATTGCTACAAAACTCAAAATGAAATGAAACTAATTTTTTGTGAAAGTAGACTCAAACAGCTTTTCATACATATAAAATATGTGAGATTTGGTTTTAAAATGAGAGAGATATGAATTTTTAAAGTCTGCTGTTCCTGGATGGGTTTCTGTCCGGGCACTAGGTAATACAACGTGCATAACTCAAGCTATACATAACATTTTTGAGTGGGACCAATTTTTTTAGAAAGCCAAGACATATAGGAACATCCCCATAAAACAGTTTTGTCAGATTCTTTGTGAGGAGTTCACAGTAAATGTTAAAAGTCACTGACCTAAGATGAACTTTCAAATCTGAACAGTCAGAATAAAATGCGCATAACTCAAGCTACAAAATGAATTTTTGAGTGGGGTTTCTTTTTTTTAAAAATATACTCATAGAAGTACAAGCATACCAAAATTCGAAATAAAAGAGTAAAATATGAAATTATGGTGAATTTTTGAAGTTACTGCCCCACCGTAAAAGTAAAAACTGGTTAGGGTAAAAGTTAAAGGTTAATGAAGAATAAGCTTTAAGACATTAATACCCTTACACTAAGTATTAGAAAACCCTCATAATTCAACTTAAAAAGTTTCGAAGAGGACAATAGATAAGATTGGCCCTAGGCTTAATGAAAGAGTTTATACAAGAGACAACCTCAATTAAAAGCTTGCACCAAATTTACTAAGCTAAGCTCATAAAACTTTGCTTGAGAATATGCCTATGTTTATGTTGCAAGCATGATGTTATGATGATGATGTGATAATGATGTTATGATAATGATGATATGATGATGATGATATGATATGATGCTGTGATACTGGTATTCTATTTGGCAAAATTTTGGGAAGCTTCGGTCTAGCCGTTATGCTGCTGAAATTTTGTAGAAATTGTGGATTTAGAAATATTTTGCATCATAAGCTTTAACAAGAAGAGAAAGAAAACTAAGGGTGTGATCCTTCAAAAGGGAAGGTGACCCAAAGTAAGTTCCCCTCACCCACGACTCACATGAGGCATGGCAAGACCCAGCTAGTGTGAGTATAGGGGATAGGGCTTACATGAGGCATGGCATGACCCAGCTAGTGTAAGTACCGAAATTTTATGGTGGCGACGGCCACGGTATGAGCTCATTACCACTTATGTTTAGTGGGTGGAAAGAAAAGGACTTAAGATAAGACAAGTCAAGTTAAGAAAAGAAAAGGGACTTCGGTCCAAACCCTTAAAGAGAAAAAGTTAAGAGAAGCTTATAGCATAGTCATGCACGTTTTATGTGATTATACTTATGCCCATGTATGTTATGATATGAATGATTAGAGAGTATGTTAAAATTGAATCCACTTCGGATATCCATGTTTTCGAAAACCTAAGAACTGAACCTTATGAATGCTCACTGTTTTCATTAATAAAACCGAAGTGGCTGGGACGATGACGATGACACCTCCGTGTCAGGTTCGAGTCCTACTGAGAAATCTTATTTCTCACTCTAGTTACTTTTCCGCATCGTCACCAGATTTTTGTGGGCACATCCAATGAAGTGGAGCTTGGAGCCACCGCACTACAAGCGGACGTACGACGTGGAATGCCAGACGAAGCTATTTTGGGACTTATAGCGACCGTCATTCTACATCTTCGCATATTCTTTTTGAGAGGAGCTTTGTCATTGAAGTCTGTAGTAGTACCTAGTACTTAGGTCATGGCGCGACCATGAGCTTTCTTCGATGTAATGTTTATATATATATATATATATATATATATATATATATATATATATATATTATGAACTCATATGGATGTAATGATCAGTTAATTAATGCAATGTATTTGTGAATTTCTATTTATTTACCTTTCTCTTGTCTTATGATATTTGGGTATTTATTTTATGTGACACGCTCTTTCTCTATCTACCTTCTCGCTCAAGGCTTTACTTTCCAAAGCAATGACGTATTTCATAAAAAGAAAATCTTACCGTATTTTCCGCGTAATTTAATTTCAAGTGAAGTTTAATTTTCCACGAGCATAAGTAACAACTAATAAAATGCCGTAATACGACTTAAGCGTAGTATGGGTTTATTAGGGTGTTACACGATGTATGTATGGGACAGTGGTGTTACTTTATATGTTCACGATGCGTTCATGGCTCTCGATTTCAAAAATTGGTTCACTTGTTTTGAAGAAAAAATTTTACCCCTATTTTCGTACAAGGTAATTTCTAAAAGGTAATGATAGTTCCGCGAGCAAAAGTAACGACTAGTAATTCCACAATATGACTTAAGCATAGAATGGAACTACTAGAGTGTTACATTTTGGTATCAGAGCAGTTCGTCCTTGAAGAGCTTGGGGATGGACTGACTATGCTTCTAAGCATATGTTTTAGTTAAGTCATGCTTTGAGTCTCATTTGTATGATGAGGCGTAGGAATTAGATGTGCATGATCGTCTGTTCTGAATGTGGTCAGTTGCTGGTTCACTCAACATAAATGTTGAGCCTGATCAACTCAATGTCTTTTGTCTTGTGTACCAGGAACTAATGGCTTCAAGAAGACGTGGTAGACCCCGCAACAAGCCAGAAGGTCCCGAGGAAGTCATGGGGACACTTCACGAAATGGCTGCTGCTTTGAGGGAGCAAGCTGCTGCTGCCCATCGAATGATAGAGCGAATGGAGCAAAAGGATGAGGAGAATCCCGAAGGGCACAATGGAGGAGCTGAGGTGGATCTTGAGTACCTCAAGTTTGCTGAGTTCAGGAAGCCAAATCCGCCGAGCTTTAGAGGGATGTACAACACCGATCGAGCTGAGGAGTGGATCAAGGCCATTGAGAAGATTTTCACAGTGTTGGCCTGCACCGAGGAGCAGAAGGTAGCCTTTGCTACCTATATGTTGGAAGCTGATGCTGAATTTTGGTGGGTAGGCGTAAAGAGGCTTTTGGAGGGAGCCCAAACCCACATCAATTGGGAGATTTTCAAGTCGCACTTTTATGAGAAGTATTTTCCTGCATCCGTGAGGAATGTGAAGGAGTTGGAGTTCATGAGTCTGCGTCAAGAGACCATGAATATTGTTGAGTATACGGCCAAGTTCGAAGAGCTGTGCAAGTTCTCGACAATTTACCAAGGGAACCCAGATGAGCGTTGGAAGTGTGTGAAGTTTGAAGGGGGATTGCATGAGGAGATACTGGCATCTGTAGGACCAATGGAGATCCGTGACTATGCTGCACTCGTCAACAAGTGCCGTTTGGTGGAGGATTGCACCCGTAAGCTGTCAGTGGCAAGGTCCAAGGCCTACAAGAAGAAGCTGGCACCGTAAGGGCAAAAGTTCAAGCCCCAACCTCTGAGGAAACCATTTCAGGGTGGAGGTTTCAAAGGAAAGCAACCCCAAAAGCCTGCTGGGAATCCACCCAAGCCGACGAATGGTCAAGCTTGCCCTAAGTGTGGTAAACACCGTGGAGGACGCCCTTGTTTAGTTGGCCAGAATGCTTGTTTCCGATGCGGAAAGCCTGGGCATATGGCAAGAGACTGCATTGTCAAGCTGTTGTCCCCTGCCAACAAGCCCCAACACCAAGGAAGGGTCTTTGCCCTCAATGCTGAAGAGGCCACGCGATCCGACGATCTCATCCAAGGTAAGTGCGAGGTCAATGGTAGGACCTTAACTGTGCTATATGATTCGGGAGCTACACACTCCTTTATTTCTCATGATTGTATAGATAGACTAGGATTATCTGTGTCCGAATTGCCTTATATGTTAAATGTTTCTACTCTTGCTGGGAAACCAGTTAAGACTTGTCATTGTTGCTTGAGTTGTCAATTCCAAATTGATGGTCGGTCTTTCATAGCGAATTTGATTTGTCTACCTTTGTCTGGTCTAGATCTGATTCTAGGCATGGATTGACTTTCGGCTAACCATGCTATGATAAATTGTTCAGAAAAGTCTGTTGTTTTTCCCCCTATACCTGATAAGCCCGTGGAGGCTGTTAGTTTGTTCTTGAACTCTGTTAGGGTGGGAAGTAGTGAGTTTGGTGATCAGGGATATGTTCTCCTTATGACAAGTGAAGTGGAACTCAAGCAGGTGTTGGATGAGATCCCTATAGTTAGGGAATACCCAGATGTATTCCCTGACGACATACCCGAGTTTCCCTCAGAAAGGGAAATCGAGTTTTCTATAGAGTTAGTGCCGGGTACTGGGCCAATCTCTATAGCACCCTATAGGATGTCCCCACGAGAATTGTCAGAGTTGAAGGGACAATTGGAAGAGTTGTTAGAAAAGAAGTTCGTAAGACCTAGTGCCTCACCCTGGGGAGCCCCGGTGTTATTTGTGAAAAAGCAGGATGGCAGTATGAGGCTGTGTGTGGATTACAGGTAATTAAACAAGGTGACTGTTAAGAACAAGTATCCCTTGCCTAGGATAGATGACCTCATGGACCAACTGCGAGGTGCAGCTGTGTTCTCTAAGATTGATCTGAGATTTGGATATCATCAAATAAGGGTGAAAGAGGAGGATATACCTAAGATAGCTTTTAGGACAAGGTATGGGCATTATGAGTTTACGGTGATGTCGTTTGCATTGACTAATGCCCCTGCTGTTTTCATGGATTATATGAACAGGATCTTTAGACCCTATTTGGACAAGTTTGTAGTTGTTTTCATAGATGATATTCTCATCTATTCGAGAACGAAGGAGGAACATGAAGAACATTTGAGGGTTGTGTCAAGGATCTTGAGGGAAAAGAAGCTTTATGCCAAGCTATCTAAGTGTGAATTCTGGATGGAGGAAGTAAAGTTCTTAGGGCATGTGGTGTCACAAGGGGGTATTGCTATGGATCCAAGTAAGATTGAGGCTGTGATGAGTTAGGAGAGGCCAACCTCAGTGATTGAGATAAGGAGTTTCTTGGGTTTAGCCGGTTACTACCGCAGGTTTATAAAAGGATTTTCTCAGATATCTCTACCCCTAACCAAGTTGACAAGGAAGGATGCCCCGTTTGTGTGGACAATGGACTGTGAGAAGAGCTTTCAAGAGCTAAAAGGTAAGTTAACCTCAACCCTAGTATTGGTTTTGCCGGACCCTAGTGGACCGTTTGAGGTTTACTGTGATGCCTTTGGGAGAGGTTTAGGTTATGTCTTGATGCAGAATAGGAACGTAGTGGCTTATGCCTCTAGATAGTTGAAGCCTCATGAAGTGAACTACCCAACCCATGACTTGGAATTAGTAGCCGTAGTGTTTGCCCTAAAGATATGGAGGCATTATCTGTATAGTGTGAGGTTCGAGGTGTTCTCTGATCATAAGAGCTTGAAGTATCTTTTTGATCAAAAGGAGCTAAATATGAGGCAAAGGAGGTGGATGGAGTTTCTGAAGGATTATGATTTCAGGTTGAACTATCACCCTGGGAAAGCCAATGTGGTGGCCGACGCATTAAGTCAGAAATCCTTGCATGCATCATGGATGATGGTTAAGGAGGATGAGCTAGTAAGGAGCTTTGGAGACCTTAACCTTGGAGTTATGCTGACCCCCCATAGTATAAGATTGAATTAGATTAGGGTGACGAGTGATTTCAAGAGTCAAATTGCTCAAGCCCAAGGCGAGGAAGAAGAGTTCTTGAAAACACTAGCGTTGGTGAAGGAAGGAAGGTTGAAGGGTTTTGCACAAGGTGCAGATGGACTATGGAAATTTGAAGGAAGAGTCTGTGTACCCGCAAGTGGTGACCTCCGAAGAAGGATTTTGGAGGAGGCTCATAAGAGCCATTTCACCATACACCCTGGTGTGACAAAGATGTATCAAGACATCAAGAAGATGTTCTGGTGGCCAGGATTGAAGAGGGATGTTGCGGAGTTGGTAGGCAAGTGTTTAGTCTGCTAGAAAGTAAAGATTGAGCACCAAAAGCCCTCTGGTATGCTGCAACCATTGGAGGTCCCAAAATGGAAATGGGAAAGTATCTCTATGGACTTCGTGATGGGTTTACCCAAAACGCAGGCTGGGTTCGATGCAATATGGGTAATTGTTGATAGATTAACCAAGTCTGCTCACTTTTTGCCCATTCGAGCTACTTATCCTTTGGAAAAGTTAGCCCAGCTGTATGTTCAAGAGATAGTATGATTGCATGGTGTACCTTCAAGCATAATCTCCAATAGAGACCCGAGGTTTACCTCTAGATTCTGGGGAGCCTTGCAAAAGGCATTTGGGACGAAGCTTTGCCTAAGTACAGCTTATCACCCCCAGACGGATGGACAGTCGGAGAGGACCATCTAAACTTTGGAGGATATGTTGAGAGCTTGTGTATTGGATAACCAAGAAAGTTGGGATAAATATTTACCTTTGATCGAGTTTGCCTATAACAATAGTCATAATGCAAGTATTGGTATGGCACCCTATGAAGCTTTGTATGGAAGGAAGTGCTAATCTCCCCTATGTTGGTTTGAACTGGGTGAGCAAAGCCTACTAGGACCTGATCTTGTGAGGCAGACCACAGAGCAAGTCAAAAGGATTAGGGACAGAATACTTACAGCCCAAAGCCGTCAAAAGAGTTATGCGGATAAGAGGAGAAAGCCCCTAGAGTTCCAAGAAGGAGAACATGTATTCCTGAAAATCACTCCTACGACTGGTATAGGTAAAGCCATGAAGGTTAAAAAGTTAAGCCCCCGTTTCCTTCACCATTTTCAAATTTTAAAACGTGTCGGGTCAGTTGCTTACCAAATAGCCTTACCTCCAAATTTGTCAAACCTTCATGATGTTTTCCATGTGTCTCAATTGAGAAAACACCATTCCGACCTTAGTCATCTACTTGAGCCTGAAAGTGTACAGTTAAGGGAGGACCTAACTTTTAATCTGCTGCCATCTCAGATTGTGGATCATGGGGCGAAACAACTGAGGAATAAGACGGTACCCTTGGTCAAGGTGGCTTGGGGTAGAGGAAATATGGAAGAGTATACATGGGAGCTGGAGGCCGAAATGAAGAGCGAGTACCCAAATTTATTTACAGGTAACGAATTTTGAGGGCAAAATTCTTTTTAAAGGTGAGGAGAAATGTAACATCCTCAATTTCATGTCGTGCTAGATTACCTCAGTAACCCTGAGTAATTAGGCATTTAATGAGAAATTTTGAGATTAGGGCTTAATTAAGGGGTTGACTTGGACGAGAAGGGTCAAGAGAATGCTTAATCGAGGTTAGATAATCTCTAATTGAGCAAGCCAGAGCCCCTATAGCTTAATTAAGCACTAATCGCCCTTAATTAGCCTACTCGAGTTTAATTAAGGTTAATTAAGCTTAATCGCTAAATTAATTTTTGTTAATCATGCTCTTGTGTGTTAATCACTAATCCTTGCTTAATCACCTTAATTAAGTTGTATAAGCACTTAATCACATGATTAAATTCAAATTTAGTCAACTAGACAATAAAGTAAAGAGTGATGTCATAAAAGAATAAAGCATTAGACAAGAGTGCTTTATGTAAGAGTTTGGCCATGTTTTGTCTCCCCATCATCCACTTTGTCCCCTTAATCACTAATTAACACAAAATTAAGCAAAATATCTCACTCCCCCCTCCCTTAATGAAGACGCCACTTTCTTGTACACACACACACATTCACTTCATTTTCAACTTCTCATTCTCTCTCTAAAGTTCTCAAACTCTCCAACCTCTCTCTACATTCCTTCTTCTTCTTCTTCTTCTTCATCTTCTTCATCATTCTCCACCTCCATAACCAAACCTTCCTCACCAAGCCCTTCAAAGATCACATCTTTTGGTCTTTGGAGACAAGATCAAAACACTAAAACCTCCATTTCCACAAGATTTCAAGAGCTTCTCCTTCCTTCTTGCAAAACCGCCACCTTCATCATCAAGAGGAGTCATCATCTTCTTCTTCCATTTCTCTTGTTTTTGCGCCATCTTCAAGAAAGGTAGTGATCTCCATCTTTTTCATTTTGTTTACTCAAGAAAGCTTGGAGCTTGGTTCTCTCATGACCAAGATTTCTAAGTGAAAGCTTGAGAAGATCCTTTATGCTCTTCAAGAGCCAAAGTTTTCATTCTTAGTAAAATATGTTCTTGATGTTCTTCATGTGTTCTTAAGTTTCCTCTTTTGGAAAAATATGTTCTTGATGTTCTTCATGTGTTCTTAAGTTTCCTCTTTTGGAAACATATGTCCTTCTTGTTCTTTGCTTAAAGTTGTTCCTTTCTCTTTATGATGAGTGAATGATTAGAAAAGCTTCACCTTTCTATGTTTCCATGATTTGATACGACTATGAACCTTCTAAAAGCTTTAAACTTTAAAAAGTTTGCTTCTTGATTTCCTTAAAAGTGGTGCAACTTTCAAGCTTCCATAAAGTTTTATTTTGTTTTGTTTTGAAGACAAGAATATATGTGAAAGTCTAAACTTTTTGAGTTAGAAAAATGATATCTTGTCACTTTAGGCTTTAGAAATCAAACCTTAAAGAAAAGACCTTTCACAAAGTTTCAAACTTTAAGATCTTTAAGTTATAAAAATGTTGTTTTATAACATTTCATTCATAAAGTTTAGACTTTGAACCAAAACAATGCAAAAAGGTGTTAACTTTTATAAAGAACAAGACTTTTTATTCAAAAAGCTAGTAACTTGTATCATTATTTCATAAAGGTCCAATCCTAAGATAAGAGCTTAATGTCAAAGGCACTTACTTTCATAAAGAATAAGACTTTATCACTACTTTATAAAGAATGACAACTTTAATAATGTTTAAGGCAAAACCTTGGTATGTTATTAGTGAAAGTTTAAAACTTTGTAACTTGAATAAGTTAAAAGTCACCCTTGATAATTAGTGAACATTGGTGTTGTTGGGTTCATGATGTGGTTATGCGTTGTCATGACCCAAGGATTAGAGGGATCTCGAACTCCTTGGGAACAGAAGTATGATTAGGGCCTCTAAGCATACCATGAATCTAGGAATCACTAAGTGCACTATCTCAAGGAAAGGAAACAATCACATAATTTAATTAATTTGAACAAGTGTTTCATAAGACATGCACTTAGGTGAAGAATACTTTCATCCAAGGACCAAGTAACTAAAAGGCTACAAACACATATCCTAACTATGTGATTCTATCATGGGTAACCATGGGAAATCATGTGATGATTCATAATATTCTTCACAAAGAACAACACAACTATAAACCCCTTTAGGGTATGGATGTGTGATGCCACTCGGCATGATGAGTGATGAGTTTGATCGAGCTTTGTCTCATGATTGAATGATGAGTGTGATGATATGATACAGATATGATGAACTATTGGTTGAATGCTGATGATTGGCATTTTGGGGAAGCTCCGGTCTAGCCGTTATGCTGCCGGATTTCCGTCAAAATTATGGACTTAGTCATATCATTGCATGCGTCTAGTCAAGGAAATGTTATGCATGTAAAGTATAAAGATAAGAAAAGAATCAATGGGACGTGACCCTTCAATCACTTCGGTAAGGGAAGTGAGAGACGGCGATCCACAAGGAACCTCTATGAGGGAGGCAAGGGTGTTTTGGAGGACCCTCCAACTTAGAGGTAACCAATATCAGCTTAGTCTGATTTGGTTAGTACTGTGTGATGACGGTCACGGAATGAACTCATGTCCAAAAGTAGTCTATTTCAAAGGAAAGTAATGAATGTTAAGCACGTGCTAAAAATGAAAGTAAAGTCTGAGTATGACCATGGTTACGTCTATGATGATGCATGTCTTTGCATGTAAGTATATTGCCCATTTGCATTATGAATGTTCATTCTATGTTTTAGTACGTATGTTACTTATGATGATGTGGTTATGATCTTAAGTTTAAAAGCAACCCGCTTCGGGGTCTAAGTTTTCAAAACCATTAACAATTGAACCTATATCTGTCCACTGTTTTTATAATTAAACCCGAAGTGGCTGGGATGATGACGATGACACTATGTTTGTCTAGTCGCGATCCTACTGAGAAATTTAGTATTTCTCATTCCTACGTTTCCGTGTCGCCTTTAGAGGATGTCGACGTCAGGCACGGTGGTGATCTACATTGAGTTCCTGGTGTGGCGTTGGCGCTTTGACCCGGTGCTGAACGCCTCTATACTGTCAGCGAGTGCAGCGATGAGGGTCTACATCTTCCACGACCGCCAGTTTCAGACTCCCGTGATGAGCCCATTTTTTCTGACCACATCAGCCATTCGGCGAGGTTACTATGGATGACATCCGCCCCTACTTTCAGCCACCAAGATACCCCACTGATGATGATGAGACTGACTCGGATACCCGTTTGACTCCGACTGTTTCACTGGATTCTGATTCCTCGGAGCCGTCTTATCCGAGCTTCCATGTGGAGACCGATCCGTCTGAGCCCCTCTATCCGACTCATTCTTGGGGATCTCACTATTTGGGTTCAACGTAGCCTTCGGTGATTTGTCTATCTTTTGATTCTTCTGCTTCATCTGTTGGCCCAGCTTCACCCCCGGTTCGCGGGCGCGGGTTCATTCGTACCCGCGCTGTGCCCCGTGGGCGAGGACGTGCTTGAGGAGGGGGACGTGGTGGCACTTTTCCCGGTGGATATGGGAACGGTTTCCTCCCGCCAGATGCTTGATGTGACGACTGCATGCGGAGCCGAGCACGAGGATAGCCCCTTTTGGTTATAGTTATAGGGTTATCATTCTGTTATGTGGCATGCTTGGGTAGTAGGATTTTCTGATGTATTTCCTTTTATTATGTATTGGTAGGCTTTTTATGTAGGGCCAATGATATATCGGACCCATTATTATCTTATGTTGACTATTATCGTATTATCATGGATGGTCGTGGAATGAATGTTACATTTATCTAAGAATCGTGATTACTCTTATGGTTTCTATGCTTGCTAAATGCGATGTATGTATGGGACAGCGGTGTTACTTTATATGTTCACGATGTGCTCATGGCTCTCGATTTCAAAAATTGGTTCACTTGTTTTAAAGAAAAAATTTTACCCCTATTTTCGTACAAGGTAATTTCTAAAAGGTAATGATAGTTCCGTGAGCAAAAGTAACGACTAACAATTCCACTATATGACTTAAGCATAGAATGGAACTACTAGGGTGTTACAATACGGACCATTTTGAGTGTTTATTCTAAATTATTTATTTGTTTCAAAGAAAAAAATATTAATTATTTATTTTAATTATTTTTTTAATGAATTGAAAAAAATTATCATTTTAATATAAAAGTAATTTTTTTATAATATTAGCATATTTTTTTATTATTATTAAAATAATTTACTAACCTCCTTAATCTATTTGCAAATCCTAAAATTGATAGAATTGTGATCTAATGTAAAGGGAGTAACTTCAATTCCAAACGACAGCACAGAAAAATAACAATTTATTATTTGTTATTTTGTACTATGTATTATTTGTTAGTATTTACTAAGTACATTTTTTGTGGTTGCAATTTACGAAGTACATTGCTGACCACGATTAATAATGGGATGGGATTGATATATTAGAATTAGAAAATTGGAAAACACAATCCATAAATATAATTGGAAATGAAGACAAATTCGACAAATGACCATTGTCAACAGCTAACCAAAAACTACCCACCACCACTTTTCTCTCTCATTCACTCTCTGTTGTGTTATGTTACATGTCTTTCAAATCCCAATTCCCATTCAATTGCTGCCTTCTTCTCAAGCAACCAGTCAACATATTTAAAAATTTATTCTCCTGCTTTTTTCTAGTTAGATTGAAAGAAAATTAAAACAAAAATTCGAAATAAAACAATGACCTCGTTCTTGTTCTTGTTTTGAACCATTCTAGTTCTCCTAAATAGCTCCATCGCCTTCTTCTTCTTCCTTGTAATTGTCTTTTGGCATTTTCGTAAATACAACGAAGTTTGAATCACTCCCAATTTCTAAGGTTTCTCAGTAACCCTGCCCCTTTAGCTTCTTTCCAAGTTTTTCTTCTAATTTTGCTTAGCTTTAGGTCTGTCTGCTTCTTCTAATTCTCCATTTTAAGTGCAAACTTAAGGGAATTTTGTGAAGAAAAAAGATTGATAGAAAAATATTTGTAGTGATTGAGTATGCTTTAAATTTTGTGGTTTGCGGGTTCTATTCTTTCAATTTTGTTTGTTGTTCATATGATTTTGTGTGTGTGTGTGTGTGTGTGTTGGGACAAAATTTGATGTCACATTATGATGATGGTGGACAAAATCGAAGACTATAAACTAAGGGTGGTTAAGATTTGGAAAATGAGAAAATGTGTCACCAAATCATGTCAGAAGGAGACAGGCATAGGCTTGGTTGAATATCAAAGGTGTCGGATTGAAGTATGAGATACTAAGCTAAAGCAGTTCAAGGCAAAGTGAAGTTGGAGCATAAAGTCTACTAAAGGACAAGAGTGTCGAACCAAATTATGGAACAACAAGCTGCTGCATTTCAAGACATGCCAAGAACGAGAATATGAGAGATTCTAGAATGATGTAGGACGTGGAGCAACAGAGGGACCCACCCATGCACAATCTTCAAAAGTGGGTTTGAAAGACGTGAATCAACCTGAACGTGGGCCTTAAGGACGAGTCTCGAGAATATGGGTCTTAAGGATGAGGTTGAAGAACGTGGGATGCAAGGGCTTGGCTCTAGGAAATTCTTGTCTATAAATAAGAAATCTAAATTGTTGACTAGGACGGACTTTAGAGTACTTGAAATACCTCACAATTTTGTCAACATATTCACTTTAGCATTGAGGAGTGCATAGGAACTCAAGTAATTGTCCTTCTCTCCATTTTATTTAGTAATTTAATATTGCATCACATTTAAGCTTGTTGATTTATTGTTTTTGAGTGCTCTATTTTCTTATTGCCACTTTTGTATTTTTATTATTTGCTTTATTTAAAATCTGTCCATTTTCTTTATCATCATTTGACATTTCTAAAATTTTCTGAGAATCGATCCGAAGAATGGCTTCCATTCCCCAAATTGAGATTCGTGAAGTAAATTGAGAATAGTAGATTTATTTGTTTTGCCAACTAAAAAACCAAGTAAACAAATTGGCACTCCGGGTAGGATCAAAAAAGAGAAAGTGCCAGAAAAAGAAATAAAAATATTAGTTTAATCAACACATGATTTTGAGAAGTGGCATTGTTGTGTCCAGTATGGTAAGATCAAAAACACCATCATTGAGAAATTCTTCCCCGAGTGATGAAGTGAACAATGAGGAAGAACACTCCCTTGTTGCTACTCAACCATGGGAATAGCCTTGACTCCAATAGCCACTACTGGATGAGTAATAACTACTCAGGCATCAAGTAGTATAAGTACAATGGCTATCAGTACAATGCCACTGTATGGCTTGGAACCTAGTTTTGTACCACCTATGGCTACTCATACTCAAAATCAACTAAGATTGGGGTAGCTACAATAATATTTCAAAATCCATTGTACATAAACATAATGTGGGGAACATATCAATGGGCCCCATATACCCCAACATGCCCAAGTCAATGCCATGAACAACCTTCATACACTAATGAATCCCTAGCTACCTTTCGACAACAGCTCGAGGAAAGTCATCACAAGTTAGTAAATATACTAACTCACCCAATGGACACGATTATAACACCCTTGCTAGAGTTGACTAACACTAGGTATGAACAATTAGCTCAACAAGTCAAACATATAGCTTCGATAGTGGATGTTATTGATGAGCTTGTTGACCAACCTAGAGTAAGGCAAGGGAGAATATCGACCAAGGAAACCTTCCTCCCCTACCAGAGAATCAAATACTCAATAATGACATACATTTTGTAAATCGAGGACAAAATGTAGACCAGGTGCTTCAAAGGTTAAGACAAAACAACACTAAGGGGCATCAAAACCTAACTAGGGCTGTCAAACAAGTTTTAAATCGATTTGGTTTCAATGAAGGTTATGCAAACCAACCTTATTTTATCTCCGCATTCCTTAACTATGTGCAACAGGTAGAGCTTCCTCGAGGATGGAAGGTCCCTAAGTTATTGGCTAATTTCTCAAGGGAAAATAGGGAGTCTACAGTCGAGTACATCGCTCGATACACTATAGAAATAAGGGAACTTGCTAATGTAGAATATTTCAAAATGAAGTTTTTGCCTTCTTCCATAACAAAGAATGCTTTTAGTTTGTTTGCAAACTTGCGACCAAATTCGATTCTTACGTGGAACCAGTTAGGAAAAAGTTTTCGTGAGCAAGATTTTAGAGGAGAGATGAGAGTAAGCCTAACCGATTTATTTACCATAAGGAGGGGATAGAGGGAATCGATTGATGACTACATCACAAGATTTAGAACAATGAAAAATCGATGCTTCACTTATATTCCAGAATCTGAGATGGTCAAAATGGCTAATAATGGCCTTGACTACGGCATTAAGAAAAAACTCGTTAACTTACAATTTCTCGACTTGGTTCAACTAGCAGAAAAGGTTCGACAAATTGAACAATTAAAACCAAAAAAGGATAGGATCGAAAGAATAAGACTTAGGAAAACCTTTAGGAAAGAACAAGTAAATTTTGTGGAAATGGAGTCGGATGAAGAGGAAGATGACTTTAACTTTAATGAAATAAACTTGGCCAAAGTAAGGGTAGCCCAGTTACAAGCTGGTCCTCCTTATGTGTGTGCTTCCCTTAAACCAGTGAAAGGAAAGGAAAAAGGCTAATTCTAGTAATAATTCTTATTCTTTTGACATAACTGAAGCAGATCAAATTTTGATATGTTGTTAAAAGATAAACAAATCATTCTACCAAAAGTAAAGAAAATGCCTTTAGTGGAAGAAACGAAAAATCAAAAATAATGTAAATGTTATCAATTTTTTGGGCATTAGACTAACAATTGTGTCCATTTTAGGGATTTGATTCAAAAGGTAATTGAGGGAAGGTAGCTCAAGTTTGAGGAAAAGCCTTAATCCACCATGACAGTCAATGTTCATCTATTTGAGATGAACTCTGCTTTTGTTGAGCCAATGTTCATGTCAATCAATGCTATGGGTCTTGATGAAATGCAGAAGAAAAGATGAAAGAAGACATGGAACTCGATATGTTTGAGAACATGGAGAAGTCTATATATCCCAAAGTTGGGTAAGATCTATTTCCTATTGACACAAAGAGAGGCTAATGCTAATATTGCTATTTGCCTAAGGTGCAACACAGTGTTTGACAAGAATTCCCCTAGAACATTTGAAGGGTCTAGAAAGGCTGCGTTCGAAAAGGAAAAGGGAAAGATTGAGCAAGAAAGGAAGGAAGTCAAGAAAAAGTTAGCTGAAAGATAAGCCGAAGTGGCAAAGTTAAGGAAAGATATTGCTGGAAAGCAGAAAATTGTCATTGACATCGAGAAACTGGGGCAAAACATTATGCAACCTATTATGGGTACTAATCAAAAGGTCTAAACAGTTGTTGTAGTTGACCAGAAGCCAGAAGGGGTACAAGTAACGACTCGAGTACCCTCATCAAATGCAGTGAACAGCAAATAGATTCATAACACAAGAAAGGCTCTTAGACCTTATGTCCAGATGCCACAGAAAAAAAGCAAAATAGGTAAATGTCTGTGAACATAATGTCCCATTAACTAGTCATGTATAGTAGAGAAAGGAGCATATGCAATGAGAGGTTAATCCAAATAGGTCGGTTTATTGCCCTCTACTGCAGCATCAAGGGTCCATGTACAAACCAAGGGTCTATAAATGGGTGAATCGATAGGTTGCTGAGAAATATCCCAAATATATCCCTCTGGATGACTTTTAGGCCCAATCCAGAGGGGTTCCTGTCCAACAACCTGATCCGGGGGTGGTCCCGATAAATGTAACATCCCAAACTCTAAAAGTACAGTAAGATACAAAGAAGCTCAAGCCCAAGGTAAGAGCAAAATTATAATTAGATAAGTCGTAATAAAAGTAGGGATGAAGTTGTAATTAATACTTTACGGTTGACGAGAAGGGCAATAGCAGAAAAATTCCGATTTTAGGATTATGTGGGCCCCATGATAATAGTAGACAAGTAAAATACATATAATAACTCTATAATTAGTATTTTCTAAATTTGATTTTAAATAAAAGTGTAATATTACTCACACTGTATGTATATTAACTCGGGTAACTCAGAATACCCGAATTGATAGCCGAATACCTTGAATTAATCCTCAAGGGTCCTATATTATTTGTGGGCATGAGTATCAGTTGAAATCCCTCTTGGTAGGTAAAGATGAGCCACTCAAATTTAAGCTTAGGAGATTTTAATTCTTGCTACAAATCCACTAATGAGATTTAACCCACAAAGTTTAAGTTACAAGCCAAAATTTTCCACCAATCATAAGCCTTTATAAGTCATTTTTACTTATGAAGGAAGAAGCTCATTTTCTCCCCATATTGCCCCCCAAAAATTTGGCCTCCACTTCACACTTCACTATCTCCATTTTTCTTTCTTTCACTACCTCCATGACTATGAGCTTCAAGCTCATAGTTGGTGACCTTCTTGGCCTCAAAGCCATTTACTCCTGTTATGAAAATTGATCCTTATAGTCTTTTCTACAAAAGCCCTCTATCAATTTAATGATCAACCATCAAGTAAAGTTTCTCCACCTCCATATGAGCTACTACCATGGTGAGGAAGGAAGGCTAGGATGTTGCTTTTGTCTTCGTTTCTTCCATAATTTCAAGGATTTTGAGGTAGATAGCTCAAATCCTTAGTTTTGTGTATCTTTTTGGTTGTGTGGCTAATGTGAAATTCTTTGTATCATCTATGAACTACTTTTATATGAAGTTGATATGACTTCTTTTTAATGATTCAAGATAGGAAAACTTGATTTAGGTTGAAGAATATAACAAAAAAGACTAAGAGAAACTCAAAATAGAACAAACTATTGGAGAAACCCTAGGGCATCATCTGTATGGTGAAGCCCATAACTCGACTTATAGAACTTAAATTCAAGTGAAACTAATTTTAAACTATACTTCAAGAGCAATCCAACCATATGAGACCATTAGATTTAAATGAATTAGTTATGAATTTTTGAAGTTGGCTGTTAGAATTCACTCTCTGTCTTAACTAGAGTGATACAAGGGCATACTCACCCTATACAACTTTAAATTAAGTGAAATCAATTTTATTAGAAAGCTAAGATGCAGAGGATTATATCATAAGAATTTCAGAACTAGATGATGAATAGATTTCCCCCAGGAATTCTTGAAATTTGACTTATGCTCTATTTGGGTTGAATTAAGGTAGCCTATTTGAGGAGTTCATAACTTGAGCTCTAGTTACCCAATTGGAGTGAAACTTGTGAGGATTGAAAGGTGATCCAAATAACTACAATCTATTAAGTTTCTAGATTAATGTGAATTAAATAGAATTTTGGTGCAATTTAGAAGAATAAGGTAGATTGAAGGATAAAGGCATAACTTAAGAATTTTCTTAAGGGTCCCATAAGTTATGTAAGGTTCAAAGCCATAAGTTTTATACAATTTCACACTAATATGATGTCATATTGTTATATATAATATCCATGATGAACATGATTGCTATGACTAGATGTTGACTGGTTATGTTATCTATTTTGGGATTCTCCATGTTTCAGCCATTATGCTGTCGAATTTCCAGCAAAAGTATATGAATGTTATAATTATTGATATATCGTGCACATGAAACTTATGCATGCAAGAATGATTAAAGGTAAAATATGAGACATATGCATAGTGCATGCATGATTATGTACAACAATGAGAAAAGATAACAAGAACTTGCAAAGGGACATACCGAGCCTCTACCTCACTGGGGACCAGGGCGATATTGTCTAATGTAACATCCCGATTTCCGAGTTCGGCTTTGCCCTCAGGACTGATTCATTCCGATTTCCGACTTAGTCTTTGAAACACAGATAAGAGTATTTTTCCGAGTTCCGAGTTCATGTTGCCCAATTCTCGACTTCATACCTTTCACGATTTCCGACCTCGTATGGATTATTTCCAACTATTTCCGAGTTTAACCTTCAAGTCCAAACACATGAACGTAATTCCATGAGATCCGACTTCGTGCCTCAAGACAAGTATATCCGGTTTCCGAAGTGACCAACACCATACAGTGTATAAATTACGACTTCCGAGCTTTAAGGTCTTGTGTTTGGAAATGCGACTCGCGTTCCCGAGTTCCGACCTTAGTGTTGAGCTCAATTTTAGTGGACACGAGTTCGGACCCTTGAGTAAACCTTCAGTCACACGAGTTCCGATTTTATATCGAGCATTGACATTCCCGAGTTTATTCCGAGATTATAGGATTGCCAGTTACATGAGTTCCGACCTCCGACCTAAGATAACAAGGTTCAAAACAGTGTACGTGGTTTCCGAGTTTGAATTGGGAATTCCGAAATTATGTGATTGTAATCTTTCGACTTCCGGAATCCGACATTGATGCAAGATTTCCTCAAGACACAAACAAGCTGATACGAGTCCCGACGTTAGGATTCAGTTCCAAGCTCAAGTAAGAGCGACACGAGTTCCGACCTTAAGCGTAATATGGATGCGAGTTCCGATTTCGTTTCCAGAATATGCTAGAAACTGCTACCACTTAGGCGACGTGGAGAGTGATTCTACCATACAAAGAGGGCAACCAATCACAACCTTCCAAGTTAACTCCCACTCATGCCTATATAACACACCATCCTCCTTTGAATCAGACCATTATTCACGTTGCTTTTCCTCTTCTCCATCAGCTCTCTTTTCTCTTGCTCACACATCCAAGACTCAAGCTAAGTTCCAGCCTTGTTCATCCAAACTCCAAGTTTCAGCACTTAGCCAAAGCTTGCTCCAAAGAGGTAGGGTTCACCTGCTATTCTTGATTTCTCTGAACTATGACTTATATGAGATTCCACTTTTCTTCAATTATTTGATGATATATTGGATGTATATGTTGGATTATGATTGGATTAATAGGAGATCTTGAGTTATGATTATGATTAGAAGTAGAAGATTTGAAGGAATGGAGAAGTAGGATGCTGTCTTGGTGAAGAGTTCCACGGCAGTCCGTACGACGGAGTGTACGGCGCCGCCTACAATCGGTCAAATCCGATGAAACCATTTTTAGATGGAAGTAAACATTCAGGGCTTTCCATAGATATATCATATAAGGTTATTGGATTAGTATTGAGGGAGATATGAATTTTTGAAGTTTGACCTAGGGTTTAGAACTTTCATCCGAGCAGGGTGACTTGAGGAGGGTCTAACTCACCCTATACAACTCCAAATTGAATGAGACCAGTTTTGTTAGAAAGCTTACACACAGGGGAACACCCCAATATAAGATTCCGAGTTTGTTATGGTCCCAATTGTTCCCAGTGATTCGAGGAAGTTGTCCTATATTTAATTCAGACCAACACAGGGTAGTTTAGGAAGGTCGACTTTCAGGACTTATATCTCGTGATGTACTTAAGCAAATGGAGTGAAACTTGTGGCAAATGAAAGGTTGTCCTGTTAGCTTTGATATGAGACCAATTTCGTAAGATTTGAGCTTAGTTTCGATTTTTAGTGAATTTATATTCCCAGGAGCGTAATTCGGGCTAGTGACTGAACAAGCTGAAGTAAAAGATGAATATCTTGATTTATATAAATCAGAATGACATGGGACCAAAGGGGTTAGAAAGTAGACATATAGGGCTATGACATATTCAAATTTCAGATGTAAATAAGTTGAATAGATATAAAGGTGGATCATACAAGATTCGGGCAGAACCGAATAGAATTGGCAGGATGGCCAAAATGATAATTTTACAAATGATAGTGAAACCTATAAGGTTTGAGTTGAGATTTGCCAATCGACATTGATATTTATGTGTTAAATTGATTGTGTTGCTATGACTGGTTTGTCTGTAAGAATTGGCACTATTCATGGGGAAACGTACCTGATCCGTCATGCTGCCGGAATTACGGCAGACTCTATGAAACTAGGAATGTTTATATGTAAGGATGAATTAGGATATGAATGGGTATATAGAAACCCTATATTCAATGACATACGTATGAGATGAGATATATGAAAGTAAAGGATGAAGTATATGCATGAGTGTCGGTAGAATGGTAAAGAGGCTGCGAGCCTTTATAATGCTACTTAATATGTACGTGAAGATCATGTGTGCAATGATACATGGAAATAAATAAAGTATATGTATGAGTACATTCTTTATAATTATGCTTGAATATGCATGAGAATGAAAGAAGGTAAAAATATTGAATATGGGTTCCTTCACTCGGAGGCAGTTATTCGAGGTCCCTCCTTGTGAAGGCAGCTAAATAAGATAAAATGTGGGTCCCTTCACTGTGAAGGCAGTTAATTGAGGTCCCTCCCTGTGAAGGCAGTCAAATGATAAAGACATGGGTCCCTTCACCTGGAGGCAGTTGCACATGGGTCCCTCCTTGTGAAGGCAGCTAAAGACTTGGGTCCCTCTATGTTGGAGGCAGTTGCACTTTGGGTCCCTCCAACCTAGAGGCAGTGGATCCCCTTGTGGGTGAGTCGGTGTGACGATAGTCACGGGTGAGGCTGACGAGCTCACTCCAAGGCCGAGCTACCCAAAGGCGATAAATGCACCTAGGGACGGCGATACGTAACGCCTAGGTGTGCCAAGTAAAGCTAAAGAATAAAGATTAAAGATTAAAGCTCATGCAGGTACCCCACTCACATGAGGCATGGCATCGACTCAGCTAGTGTGAATATAGGGATGAACTTACATGAGGCATGGCTTGACCCGATTAATGTAAGTACCAAAGGAAGATCCCATATTCCTAAGGAACGTGACATGGCGATCACGCTCTGATGGGGTATGACATGGCGATCATACTCTGGAATGTGGCACGTAAAGATTTCATGATGACAAAAGAAAAGAAAGATGCAGAAAGAAAAGCAAGTTTTATGTATAAACATAAATTTAAGTATGAGTAAAGTTATGTGTAGATGTTATGTTCCTAGCATAGTGATGTTGTGTGCGTTTACTATGCTACTGAGATATTATTCATGGTATTATACTTGAATGGATTTTATGGGTTTTCCCAAATGCTAAGTGTATGATTAAAATGAACTTTGCTTCGGATAAGACATTTTTCGAAATGTAAAATTAAACAATTTGTGCTGCATGTTCATCTATCTTCAAAATAAACCGAAGCAAACTGGAGGCGACCATGATGACACTATGTATGAAGATTAGAGAATCCTACTGAGAATTTTATAATTCTCACTCCTATTTCCATGTTGTCTCGGATGATTTTAGAAGTTTCCAGGGCGGCTGAAGTTCTTTGTCAGGACGAGGTCCGCCAGTAACGATATGACTCCAGGGTATGGTACTGTGACTTAAGCATAGTACTGTGCTTAGGAGGGTGTTACATTAATGGTATCAGAGCAGTTTTATCCTCTCCGGACCTGAGGATTTGGACTGACTACGTTTCATGTACTGGAATCTTTAGGAAATAAGGAAATGTCATGCGACTAATCTTATCTGCTTAGATAAGATATGGGATAGGAAATTAAGTTAGGAACGCATGACCGCCTAACTGTGATTGTTATTAGTTGCTGTCACACTTAACTTATCGCTGAGCCTGATCAACTCAATGCTTTGTTGTGTGTGACTAGGAACTAATGGCTTCCAGAGGGCGTGGTAGGCCACGAAATAGATCCACTCCGGAAGATCCTGCTAATTTTATGGACACGATGCGTGAAATGGCTCAAGCAATGCGGGAGCAAGCCGCTGCAGCTCATCAGATGATGAACCAGTGGGGTAGGCGGCCCGAGGCTAGACATGGAGGTAATTCATATGGCCTAGGAGCAGACTTGAATTATCTTAAATTTGCTGAGTTTAGAAAAGCGAATCCGCCTAGTTTCCGCGGAACTTTCGATCCAGATAAAGCCGAGGAATGGGTCAAAGCAATGGAGAAGATCTTTTCGTCTTGGCTGTAATGATCAGAAAGTGGCCTTTGCCACTTATATGTTAGAAGCGGACGCCGAATTTTGGTGGGATGGCGCGAAGAGACTGTTGGGGGAACCCCAAGTTGATATCACTTGGTACATGTTCAAGGAGGCATTTTATCAGAAATACTTCCCTGCATCGATGCGCAATGCTAAGGAATTGGAGTTTATGAAGCTTCAACAAGGAAACATGAGTGTTTCAGAATATATTGCTAAGTTTGAAGAACTCTGCAAATTCTCCACCATCTATCAGCGCAACCCTGACGAGAATTGGAAATGCATCAAATTTGAAGGAGGATTAAATGCGGACATTTTAGTCTCGGTAGGGCCAATGGAGATAAGGGATTTTGCTGCATTGGCAAACAAGAGTCGGTTAGCTGAGGGATATAACAAGAAGCTCACTGATGCCAGGATGGATGTTTGTGGAAAGAGGTTGGCACCTGAAGATCAGGAGTTTCAGTATAATCCCCCACCGAAGAAGCCATTTCAATCTAACCGAAATAAAGAAAAGCAGCTGCAAAGGCTAATCACTAATCAAGAATGTTCGAAGTGCGGAAGGTATCATGGAGGAAGGCCTTGTTTGGCTGGACAAAAGGTTTGCTTTAAGTGTGGAAAGCCAGGACACGTGATTAGAAAATGCCAGGTCATCATCTACCTATTCCTAAGCGGTAATACCCCAGGGTCGAAAGCTGAAAGAATTACTTCCTCAGAGGAGTCATCGCGAATATATGGGATGAACCAGAACAAAGATTCACTTTTCGCTAACTGTTTACTGTATTTTCTTTGACTATGTTTGTTCAACTTCAGTGTACTTAGGTGTGAAGTTTTCTTCAAACTCATAGTTAGTTTTGTAATCAAATTTTGAGGACAAAATTTTTAAAAGGGGGGTAGTATTGTAACATCCCGATTTCCGAGTTCGGCTTTGCCCTCAGGACTGATTCATTCCGATTTCCGACTTAGTCTTTGAAACACAGATAAGAGTATTTTTCCGAGTTCCGAGTTCATGTTGCCCAATTCTCGACTTCATACCTTTCACGATTTCCGACCTCGTATGGATTATTTCCAACTATTTCCGAGTTTAACCTTCAAGTCCAAACACATGAACGTAATTCCATGAGATCCGACGTGCCTCAAGACAAGTATATCCGGTTCAAGTGACCAACACCATACATGTATAAATTACGACTTCCGAGCTTTAAGGTCTTGTGTTTGGAAATGCGACTGCGTTCAGAGTTCCGACCTTAGTGTTGAGCTCAATTTTAGTGGACACGAGTTCGGACCCTTGAGTAAACCTTCAGTCACACGAGTTCCGATTTTATATCGAGCATTGACATTCCCGAGTTTATTCCGAGATTATAGGATTGCCAGTTACATGAGTTCCGACCTCCGACCTAAGATAACAAGGTTCAATACGGTACGTGGTTTCCGAGTTTGAATTGGGAATTCAAATTATGTGATTGTAATCTTTCAACTTCCTCAATCCGACATTGATGCAAGATTTCCTCAAGACACAAACAAGCTGATACGAGTCCCGACGTTAGGATTCAGTTCCAAGCTCAAGTAAGAGCGACACGAGTTCCGACCTTAAGCGTAATATGGATGCGAGTTCCGATTTCGTTTCCAGAATATGCTAGACCCTGCTACCACTTAGGCGACGTGGAGAGTGATTCTACCATACAAAGAGGGCAACCAATCACAACCTTCCAAGTTAACTCCCACTCATGCCTATATAACACACCATCCTCCTTTGAATCAGACCATTATTCACGTTGCTTTTCCTCTTCTCCATCAGCTCTCTTTTCTCTTGCTCACACATCCAAGACTCAAGCTAAGTTCCAGCCTTGTTCATCCAAACTCCAAGTTTCAGCACTTAGCCAAAGCTTGCTCCAAAGAGGTAGGGTTCACCTGCTATTCTTGATTTCTCTGAACTATGACTTATATGAGATTCCACTTTTCTTCAATTATTTGATGATATATTGGATGTATATGTTGGATTATGATTGGATTAATAGGAGATCTTGAGTTATGATTATGATTAGAAGTAGAAGATTTGAAGGAATGGAGAAGTAGGATGCTGTCTTGGTGAAGAGTTCCACGGCAGTCCGTACGACGGAGTGTACGGCGCCGCCTACAATCGGTCAAATCCGATGAAACCATTTTTAGATGGAAGTAAACATTCAGGGCTTTCCATAGATATATCATATAAGGTTATTGGATTAGTATTGAGGGAGATATGAATTTTTGAAGTTTGACCTAGGGTTTAGAACTTTCATCCGAGCAGGGTGACTTGAGGAGGGTCTAACTCACCCTATACAACTCCAAATTGAATGAGACCAGTTTTGTTAGAAAGCTTACACACAGGGGAACACCCCAATATAAGATTCCGAGTTTGTTATGGTCCCAATTGTTCCCAGTGATTCGAGGAAGTTGTCCTATATTTAATTCAGACCAACACAGGGTAGTTTAGGAAGGTCGACTTTCAGGACTTATATCTCGTGATGTACTTAAGCAAATGGAGTGAAACCTGTGGCAAATGAAAGGTTGTCCTGTTAGCTTTGATATGAGACCAATTTCGTAAGATTTGAGCTTAGTTTCGATTTTTAGTGAATTTATATTCCCAGGAGCGTAATTCGGGCTAGTGACTGAACAAGCTGAAGTAAAAGATGAATATCTTGATTTATATAAATCAGAATGACATGGGACCAAAGGGGTTAGAAAGTAGACATATAGGGCTATGACATATTCAAATTTCAGATGTAAATAAGTTGAATAGATATAAAGGTGGATCATACAAGATTCGGGCAGAACCGAATAGAATTGGCAGGGATGGCCAAAATGATAATTTTACAAATGATAGTGAAACCTATAAGGTTTGAGTTGAGATTTGCCAATCGACATTGATATTTATGTGTTAAATTGATTGTGTTGCTATGACTGGTTTGTCTGTAAGAATTGGCACTATTCATGGGGAAACGTACCTGATCCGTCATCTAATTACTACAGACTCTATGAAACTAGGAATGTTTATATGTAAGGATGAATTAGGATATGAATGGGTATATAGAAACCCTATATTCAATGACATACGTATGAGATGAGATATATGAAAGTAAAGGATGAAGTATATGCATGAGTGTCGGTAGAATGGTAAAGAGGCTGCGAGCCTTTATAATGCTACTTAATATGTACGTGAAGATCATGTGTGCAATGATACATGGAAATAAATAAAGTATATGTATGAGTACATTCTTTATAATTATGCTTGAATATGCATGAGAATGAAAGAAGGTAAAAATATTGAATATGGGTTCCTTCACTCGGAGGCAGTTATTCGAGGTCCCTCCTTGTGAAGGCAGCTAAATAAGATAAAATGTGGGTCCCTTCACTGAGGCGCTTAATTGAGGTCCCTCCCCGTGAAGGCAGCCAAATGATAAAGACATGGGTCCCTTCACCTGGAGGCGCTTGCACATGGGTCCCTCCTTGTGAAGGCAGCTAAAGACTTGGGTCCCTCTATGTTGGAGGCTTGCACTTTGGGTCCCTCCAACCTAGAGGCGATGGATCCCCTTGTGGGTGAGTCGGTGTGACGATAGTCACGGTGAGGCCGACGAGCTCACTCCAAGGCCGCTACCCAAGGCAAAGAATGCACCCTAGGGACGGCGATACGTAACGCCTAGGTGTGCCAAGTAAAAGCTAAAGAATAAAGATTAAAGATTAAAGCTCATGCAGTACCCCACTCACATGAGGCATGGCATCGACCCACTAGTGTGAATATAGGGATGTAACTTACATGAGGCATGGCTTGACCCGCTTAATGTAAGTACCAAAGGAAGATCCCATATTCCTAAGGAACGTGACATGGCGATCACGCTCGATGGGGTATGACATGGCGATCATACTGGAATGTGGCACGTAAAGATTTCATGATGACAAAAGAAAAGAAAGATGCAGAAAGAAAAGCAAGTTTTATGTATAAACATAAATTTAAGTATGAGTAAAGTTATGTGTAGATGTTATGTTCCTAGCATAGTGATGTTGTGTGCGTTTTACTATGCTACAGATATTATTCATGGTATTATACTTGAATGGATTTTATGGGTTTTCCCAAATGCTAAGTGTATGATTAAAATGAACTTTGCTTCGGATAAGACATTTTTCGAAATGTAAAATTAAACAATTTGTGCTGCATGTTCATCTATCTTCAAAATAAACCGAAGCAAACTGGAGGCGACCATGATGACACTATGTATGAAGATTAGAGAATCCTACTGAGAATTTTATAATTCTCACTCCTATTTCCATGTTGTCTCCAGATGATTTTAGAAGTTTCCAAGGACGGCTGAAGTTGTCGCCGACGAGGTCCGCCAGTAAAGAATGACTCCAGTGGTATGGTATCGTGACTTAAGCATAGTAATCGTGCTTAGGAGGGTGTTACATTAATGGTATCGAGCAGCTTTATCCTCTCCTGACTGAGGATTTGGATCGACTCACGCTTCAAAGGTACTGGAATCTTTAGGAAATAAGGAAATGTCATGCGACTAATCTTATCTGCTTAGATAAGATATGGGATAGGAAATTAAGTTAGGAACGCATGACCGCCTAACTGTGATTGTTATTAGTTGCTGTCACACTTAACTTACTGTTGAGCCTGATCAACTCAATGCTTTGTTGTGTGTGACTAGGAACTAATGGCTTCCAGAGGGCGTGGTAGGCCACGAAATAGATCCACTCCTAAGATCCTGCTAATTTTATGGACACGATGCGTGAAATGGCTCAAGCAATGCGAGCAAGCCGCTGCAGCTCATCAGATGATGAACCAGTGGGGTAGGCGGCCCGAGGCTAGACATGGAGGTAATTCATATGGCCTAGGAGCAGACTTGAATTATCTTAAATTTGCTGAGTTTAGAAAAGCGAATCCGCCTAGTTTCCGCGGAACTTTCGATCCAGATAAAGCCGAGGAATGGGTCAAAGCAATGGAGAAGATCTTTTCTGTCTTGGCCTGTAATGATCAACAGAAAGTGGCCTTTGCCACTTATATGTTAGAAGCGGACGCCGAATTTTGGTGGGATGGCGCGAAGAGACTGTTGGGGGAACCCCAAGTTGATATCACTTGGTACTTGTTCAAGGAGGCATTTTATCGTAAATACTTCCCTGCATCGATGCGCAATGCTAAGGAATTGGAGTTTATGAAGCTTCAACAAGGAAACATGAGTGTTTCAGAATATATTGCTAAGTTTGAAGAACTCTGCAAATTCTCCACCATCTATCAAGCAACCCTGACGAGAATTGGAAATGCATCAAATTTGAAGGAGGATTAAATGCGGACATTTTAGTCTCGGTAGGGCCAATGGAGATAAGGGATTTTGCTGCATTGGCAAACAAGAGTCGGTTAGCTGAGGGATATAACAAGAAGCTCACTGATGCCAGGATGGATGTTTGTGGAAAGAGGTTGGCACCAAGATCAGGAGTTTCAGATAATCCCCACCGAAGAAGCCATTTCAATCTAACGAAATAAAGAAAAGCAAATGCAAAGGCTAATCACTAATCAACAATGTTCGAGGTGCGGAAGGTATCATGGAGGAAGGCCTTGTTTGGCTGGACAAAAGGTTTGCTTTAAGTGTGGAAAGCCAGACAGCTGATTAGAAAATGCCCCGGTCATCATCTACCTATTCCTAAGCGGTAATATCCCAGGGTCGAAAGCTGAAAGAATTACTTCCTCAGAGGAGTCATCGCGAATATATGGGATGAACCAGAACAAAGATTCACTTTTCGCTAATCAAGCATCTTGTATTTTCTTTGACTATGTTTGTTCAACTTCAGTGTACTTAGGTGTGAAGTTTTCTTCAAACTCATAGTTAGTTTTGTAATCAAATTTTGAGGACAAAATTTTTAAAAGGGGGGTAGTATTGTAACATCCCGATTTCCGAGTTCGGCTTTGCCCTCAGGACTGATTCATTCCGATTTCCGACTTAGTCTTTGAAACACAGATAAGAGTATTTTTCCGAGTTCCGAGTTCATGTTGCCCAATTCTCGACTTCATACCTTTCACGATTTCCGACCTCGTATGGATTATTTCCAACTATTTCCGAGTTTAACCTTCAAGTCCAAACACATGAACGTAATTCCATGAGATCCGACTTCGTGCCTCAAGACAAGTATATCCGGTTTCCGAAGTGACCAACACCATACAGTGTATAAATTACGACTTCCGAGCTTTAAGGTCTTGTGTTTGGAAATGCGACTCGCGTTCCCGAGTTCCGACCTTAGTGTTGAGCTCAATTTTAGTGGACACGAGTTCGGACCCTTGAGTAAACCTTCACCACACGAGTTCCGATTTTATATCGAGCATTGACATTCCCGAGTTTATTCCGAGATTATAGGATTGCCAGTTACATGAGTTCCGACCTCCGACCTAAGATAACAAGGTTCAAAACAGTGTACGTGGTTTCCGAGTTTGAATTGGGAATTCCGAAATTATGTGATTGTAATCTTTCGACTTCCGGAATCCGACATTGATGCAAGATTTCCTCAAGACACAAACAAGCTGATACGAGTCCCGACGTTAGGATTCAGTTCCAAGCTCAAGTAAGAGCGACACGAGTTCCGACCTTAAGCGTAATATGGATGCGAGTTCCGATTTCGCTTCGAATATGCTAGAAACTGCTACCACTTAGGCGACGTGGAGAGTGATTCTACCATACAAAGAGGGCAACCAATCACAACCTTCCAAGTTAACTCCCACTCATGCCTATATAACACACCATCCTCCTTTGAATCAGACCATTATTCACGTTGCTTTTCCTCTTCTCCATCAGCTCTCTTTTCTCTTGCTCACACATCCAAGACTCAAGCTAAGTTCCAGCCTTGTTCATCCAAACTCCAAGTTTCGCACTTAGCCAAAGCTTGCTCCAAAGAGGTAGGGTTCACCCGCTATTCTTGATTTCTCTGAACTATGACTTATATGAGATTCCACTTTTCTTCAATTATTTGATGATATATTGGATGTATATGTTGGATTATGATTGGATTAATAGGAGATCTTGAGTTATGATTATGATTAGAAGTAGAAGATTTGAAGGAATGGAGAAGTAGGATGCTGTCTTGGTGAAGAGTTCCACGGCAGTCCGTACGACGGAGTGTACGGCGCCGCCTACAATCGGTCAAATCCGATGAAACCATTTTTAGATGGAAGTAAACATTCAGGGCTTTCCATAGATATATCATATAAGGTTATTGGATTAGTATTGAGGGAGATATGAATTTTTGAAGTTTGACCTAGGGTTTAGAACTTTCATCCGAGCAGGGTGACTTGAGGAGGGTCTAACTCACCCTATACAACTCCAAATTGAATGAGACCAGTTTTGTTAGAAAGCTTACACACAGGGGAACACCCCAATATAAGATTCCGAGTTTGTTATGGTCCCAATTGTTCCCAGTGATTCGAGGAAGTTGTCCTATATTTAATTCAGACCAACACAGGGTAGTTTAGGAAGGTCGACTTTCAGGACTTATATCTCGTGATGTACTTAAGCAAATGGAGTGAAACCTGTGGCAAATGAAAGGTTGTCCTGTTAGCTTTGATATGAGACCAATTTCGTAAGATTTGAGCTTAGTTTCGATTTTTAGTGAATTTATATTCCCAGGAGCGTAATTCGGGCTAGTGACTGAACAAGCTGAAGTAAAAGATGAATATCTTGATTTATATAAATCAGAATGACATGGGACCAAAGGGGTTAGAAAGTAGACATATAGGGCTATGACATATTCAAATTTCAGATGTAAATAAGTTGAATAGATATAAAGGTGGATCATACAAGATTCGGGCAGAACGGAATAGAATTGGCAGGATGGCCAAAATGATAATTTTACAAATGATAGTGAAACCTATAAGGTTTGAGTTGAGATTTGCCAATCGACATTGATATTTATGTGTTAAATTGATTGTGTTGCTATGACTGGTTTGTCTGTAAGAATTGGCACTATTCATGGGGAAACGCACTGATCCGTCATGTCGCTTAATTACCGCAGACTCTATGAAACTAGGAATGTTTATATGTAAGGATGAATTAGGATATGAATGGGTATATAGAAACCCTATATTCAATGACATACGTATGAGATGAGATATATGAAAGTAAAGGATGAAGTATATGCATGAGTGTCGGTAGAATGGTAAAGAGGCTGCGAGCCTTTATAATGCTACTTAATATGTACGTGAAGATCATGTGTGCAATGATACATGGAAATAAATAAAGTATATGTATGAGTACATTCTTTATAATTATGCTTGAATATGCATGAGAATGAAAGAAGGTAAAAATATTGAATATGGGTTCCTTCACTCGGAGGCAGTTATTCGAGGTCCCTCCTTGTGAAGGCAGCTAAATAAGATAAAATGTGGGTCCCTTCACTCGGAGGCAGTTAATTGAGGTCCCTCCCTGTGAAGGCAGTCAAATGATAAAGACATGGGTCCCTTCACCTGGAGGCAGTTGCACATGGGTCCCTCCTTGTGAAGGCAGCTAAAGACTTGGGTCCCTCTATGTTGGAGGCAGTTGCACTTTGGGTCCCTCCAACCTAGAGGCAGTGGATCCCCTTGTGGGTGAGTCGGTGTGACGATAGTCACGGGTGAGGCTGACGAGCTCACTCCAAGGCCAGGCTACCCAAGGCGATAAATGCACCCTAGGGACGGCGATACGTAACGCCTAGGTGTGCCAAGTAAAAGCTAAAGAATAAAGATTAAAGATTAAAGCTCATGCAGGTACCCCACTCACATGAGGCATGGCATCGACCCAGCTAGTGTGAATATAGGGGACAGAACTTACATGAGGCATGGCTTGACCCAGTTAATGTAAGTACCAAAGGAAGATCCCATATTCCTAAGGAACGTGACATGGCGATCACGCTCTGATGGGGTATGACATGGCGATCATACTGGAATGTGGCACGTAAAGATTTCATGATGACAAAAGAAAAGAAAGATGCAGAAAGAAAAGCAAGTTTTATGTATAAACATAAATTTAAGTATGAGTAAAGTTATGTGTAGATGTTATGTTCCTAGCATAGTGATGTTGTGTGCGTTTTACTATGCTACAGATATTATTCATGGTATTATACTTGAATGGATTTTATGGGTTTTCCCAAATGCTAAGTGTATGATTAAAATGAACTTTGCTTCGGATAAGACATTTTTCGAAATGTAAAATTAAACAATTTGTGCTGCATGTTCATCTATCTTCAAAATAAACCGAAGCAAACTGGAGGCGACCATGATGACACTATGTATGAAGATTAGAGAATCCTACTGAGAATTTTATAATTCTCACTCCTATTTCCATGTTGTCTCCAGATGATTTTAGAAGTTTCCAAGGACGGCTGAAGTTGCTGTCAGACGAGGTCCGCTCAGGTAACAGTAACAGCTCCAGGGTATGGTACTGTGACTTAAGCATAGTACTGTGCTTAGGAGGGTGTTACATCTAAGACTTAGGTCAGTCCCTGACCAAATTTAAGAGAAAGAGATAGGTAGGAGAGTCAGGAAAAGTAAAACTAGAAAGCTTGTATAGGAACGAGCTCGATCCTGAAAAGAAGGCTATCACCTAGAGGTGAGAGAGACCATTCACCTCTAGGGGACCAAGTACAGATGAGCAAGATGCAAGTTAAAGAAAGAAAGAGATAAGAAAGTCAAGTGCACTTGCATAAGTCAAGTATAAGATTAGTTAAAGTTTCTTTTCTAATTTTTTATTTTTATGTAGCAAATATTTCTGGAATTGTAACTCCTTATGTAGTAATGAAATATGAAATTTAAGGGCCATATGTATATTACATTATATTTTCCTCATTTTAAAGTCTTCTATAGCACCCTAGCAGCCTCTAGATACAACCCCATGACTCGAGCATGGCATATGTGTTTGGAGGGTGTTACAATAGCTTACTTCTCCTCTGAACCCCATGAGCAAAAATGAGGTAACCAACTAAAAAGGGTTAAAGAATTCAAATTTAAGGACAAGGATGACCTCTTAACAGAAAATTTTGAGACGAGACTCGACGATGAGTTGGAAGCCATCTTGGGGGCTGAATTTATTGGAATGGTAATGATTCTGCCAACTGAATTTGGGGAGGCAACAAAATTGAAAGACCATAATTATGATTGTTTTGATGTTTTCCTAGGGCAAGAATGTCTATTCCTGGATAAGGACTCCAATGATAACATGTTGTTTGAAAGGCCTAATGAGCTTATGAAGTCACTCCTACAACCATTACACATCAAGGCTAATATAGTACGAAAGATGATCAATCGAGTTTTAGTAGATGGAGGGGCCGCTATTAATCTTCTACCTAAATCCAAGTTGGTCAAATTTGGTAAAAATGTCCATCAACTTATCAAGGTGAATACAGTGGCTACCGACTTTACAAGTAAGACGTCAATCTTAAAGGGAATGATTATGCTAAATGTGAGGGTCGAAACTATTGATAGGATCACACCATTGTGGTGGTAACTTCTAAAGCTAGTTACAATGCTTTGTTGGGAAGAGAATGGACTCATGATGTTGGGGTAGTTTCGTCAACCCTCCACCAAAAATTGATCATTTGGAACAATGAGGGTAACGTTGAAGAAGTTTATGCTAACAACAATCCTTGCTACCTTCAACAAGCTCATGTAGATTTCAAAGTCTATAATCCAAGGTGAAGCCTTTCCTTGTAGATACTAGCACCTTTGACCTTGATCTTATCAATGGATGTTATTTCAAGCCTAATGGTTTATTCTTTATGCCCAATGCCGAGGCAAGATCTGCCAAAAAAGGAACTTAGATTATGGATCTAATGAGCCATTTGGCTCAATTGTCGGCCTATATGGCTGACTAACAGTTGTATACAGAGAAAGCAGATTTAGATTGCATTTATGATTCCAGTTCATTAAGGGTTTGAGCAACCTTTAGAAGAAAAAGTAAAAAAGAGTTAAAGTACAAGATCCACTTGAGGAAGTCAATTTAGGGGAAAATAGTGAATATCGACCCACAAATGTTAGCACCCTGATTGCTCCAGATTTTAAGAAAACTCTAATTGAAGTCCTTAAGGAATATAAGGATTATTTTGCATGGGAATATAAAGAACTGCAAGGGTTAAGTCGAACTCCAGTCGAACACCAGCTTCCGACAAAGACAAATGTTTGACTTGTAAAACAAGTGCCTCAGAGGTTTTCCTAGAAGTAGTATCAAAAAGGAAGGATGAAATCCAAAGATTATTTAAGGCCGAGTTCATTTGAACTACCAAGTATGCTAACTGGATCTCTAACCTTGTTCCTATTTTAAAAAATAATGGTAAGCTTGGGATTTGTTAGTAGATATGTTAGTAGATATGTTATACCAAAAGAAGAATATCCTATTCATATTGTAGATATGTTAGTAGATTCAACTTCTAGTCATGAAATCTTAAGTTTTCTAGATGGGTATTTAGGATATAATCAAATTTATATCGCTGGGGAAGATATGTCGAAAATAGCATTTCGGTGCCCACGTGCTATTGTCATATATGAATGCATAGTCATGCCTTTTGGGTTCAAAAATACTAGGGCCACATATCACTGAGCGATGAATACAATATTCCATGAATACATTGGCGAGTTCATGGAAGTATATATTGATGATGTGGTCATTAAATCCAACACTAAGAATAACCATCTCAATAACTTAAGATTGACCTTTGAAAAAATATGTGGGCACAATTTAAAAATGAATCCACTAAAATGTGCTTTTGGTGTGTCTATAGGAAATTTTCTTAGATTTCTCATTCATAAAATGCAACTTGAGGTTAACAAGAACAAAGCAAAAGCCATAATAGAAATAAGACCTCCTCTAAATAAAAAAGAGCTATATGTCTTCCTCAACAAAGTCAACTATCTAAGGAGATTCATTTCTAACTTTTCGGGAAGAACAAAGGTGTTTGCCCTATTAATCAAGCTCAAAAAAGAAGAGGACTTCTCTTGGACATAGGAGCATTAAGAAGCTTTTGGTCAAATCAAAGCATATTTGGCTTGACCCCCAATCATGGTTCTTCCAAGGCAAGGAAAACCAATGAAGCTATACATCTCAGCATTAGAAACAACATAGGTAGTATGCTAGCACTGGATGACAAGAATGGGATTGAAAAAGTAGTGTACTACCTTCATCGAACATTAGTAGATGCCAAAACTTGATATAGCCTAATCAAAAAATTATGTTTAGCCTCATATTTCTCTTGTACAAAACTCAAGTATTATTTAATTCCGTGTAAGGTCTTTGTTATTTTTGAAGTTAATTACATTAGGTATATGTTTCCTTCTCCTATGTTGCACAGTCGAGCTAGAAAATGGATGTTAGCTCTCACAAAAGTTTCACTCCATTTTGTTCTCGCCAAAGCAGTAAAAGGACAAGTGTTGGGCAATTTCTTAGCTGACCATCTAGGGCTCGAAATCAAAGAAGTTAATTTAATGAAAATAAAACCTTGGAAGAGATACTTTGGTAGCTCAAGGCACCAAATACTGCTAGCATTAGAGTTTTACTTATATCTTCAATGGGAGAGCCGACTAAATTCCTTTTTGAAATTGATAAGATTGTTCTAACAATGAAGCTGAATATGAAGCTTTGATATTGGGACTTGAAATACAAATTGAAGAAGGAATTAAAATTGTTGAGATCATGGGAGATTCCCAATTGGTTATCAAGCAAGTGTCGAAAGAATATAAATGTATGAATTAAAATCTAATTAGATATTTATCACTTATGCTAAGGTTGCTAGACCAATTTGATAATGTTATCATTTGAGACGTACCTAGGAAGAGAATTTCAAGGCTAACAAACTCGTCCAATCAACACTTCAATGTTAAAGAAGTTGATTGAATTGAAGGGACAATGTACCTCTGTCAAGGAATAAGAAGTATACTTGCTCAACCAATCAAGTTCCTCATTTGGAGAAAACCTATTGTCCAATTCTTGAGAGACTGGTGCAATCGTCAACAGGAAAATTAAAAATAGGGCTTTAAGTGTAACATCCACCGTTTTTCACCTAATTATTCAGTTTTATCGAATAATTGAGAATAATTAGAATTCGGTTAACCAATTATTTTGAGTAATTACTTGAATTTAGATAAGAGAGAATTAAGTTAGAGTATAGGAGATTTCATAAAAATTTTATTGAAAATCGATTTACCGATTTAAAGGAAATCGGTAATATTACGGTATTTTAAACTGTCGGAACTGAACCAATAGAATTACAAGCTCTAAACCCTATTTTGAGTGGCTGATAGCTCAGCCACTTATCACCTAAAGTGGCGCAACAAAGGCCATACTCCATGAAGAAGCTTGGCTGAAATTCAGCCAAGCATTTTAAGCCAATCAAATTCAAGCAAAACCACCCAAAGCAATCAGATTTTTCAGCTCCTTTAACACCCATTCAGACCACTTCTTGTGCCACTTTTCTCTCCTCTCATTCAGCTCTCTTTCTCTCTTCTTCACACATAAAAACTCCAGCCAACATCAAGCCAATTCAAGCCTTGCTCATCCAAGCCTTCAAATTCCAGCAAAATCACTTGGAACAAAGGTAGGAGTTTTGATTCTTGCTTCAGTTCTGTGGTCTTGGCTGGCTGAGCTTGGATTATTTTCATGATCTTTAATGTGTTAAATGAATGATCATGATGGTATGTGATTGGTTTTGGGCTGTTTGTTTGGTTAAAATCGAATTTGAAGCAAGAAGGAATAGAAATAAGAAGAGCTGAGGGGCTGAAGAACTAAAAACCCTCGGCAGTCCATACGGTGGAGTGTACGGCTTCACCTACAGCCAATTAATTTGATGCAACCATTTTTATATGAAACTAGACATCTAGGGCTTTCCATAGATATATCATATAAGGATTTTGGATTAGAATTGAGAGAGTTATGAATTTTTGAATTTCGACCTAGGTTTTTGACTCTGATTCAGGGCAGACTGGGTTGTTCAAGGTGACCTATACTACTTGAAAATGAATGGAATGAACTTTTTTAGAAAGCTTACACATAGGAGAATGTCCCATAAAAATTTTAGAATTATATAAGGTCCCAGTTGCTCCCAGTGATCCAAGAAAGTTGCCCTATGTCCAAACCAGCCGTAATGTGTATGTAGTAAGGTCAGAATTCGGGGCTTGTAACTCGAGCCCTACTAAGTCAAATGGAATGGAACTTTTTGCAAATGAGACTTTAACCTATTAGCTTTGATATGAATCCAATTTCGTATAATTTGAGTCAGTTTTTGATTTTTAGTGGATTTTTATTTTTAGTTGCCTGATTCTAGCTAGCCATTGGGCAGGCCGGGATAAAGCCTAAATATCTTGAGTTATAGATATCAAAATTAGATGGGACCAAAAAGGTTAGAAACTAGACATACAAGGTGGGATATCAAAAATTAGGTTCAAATGAGTTAAATTGGAATAAAGGTGGGATATACCATAACCGGGCAGAATGAGGCAGAATGAGCTAAAAGCCCTATTGAATGCTTGTTGAAACTAATGAGTGAATCTATAAATTTATATACATAATTGCTGCTCTATACTGAAATTGCAAATTGTGTAAATGTACTGATTGGCTGGCACTATTCATGAGAAAGCGGACACGTTCCATTATGCTGCCGAAATTTCGGTGGAATCCATGCACAAGTTGTGAATTTCATGATAATACATGTGCATTTCAAGGAAAGTTATGAAAGTATATTAAGAATCATGTTATTATGAAAGTTCCATGCTACTTGGGCCAGCCCCGGATAAGAAGTTAAGGGAAATAGATCGGTAGGAAGGTCGGGGAAAGTAAACCCGGCATTCCTATATAGGAACGAGATCGATCCTGAGAAGCAGACTATTACCCAGGAGTCTAAGTGGCCAAGAACTCCCAGGGGACCAAGAGATGGAAAGAAAAATGATGAAAAGAAATGGAAAAACTTATGAGGAAAGGTTCATGATTAAGTTTGCATGATTACATGGATGCATGAATACATGGCATAGTTATGTCAAGATGTTTACCGTTGCCCATTATATGTATTTACTGCTGCTCGTTTATTATCCTGTTTAGTACTATACGTATCATTATTAGTAGTCTGTTTATCTTTTCGTATCTTCTAAAGTAAAACTGAACCTTGCCTCGGACCAGACATTTTTCTTAAACTCATTAAAATGGATATTTCAGTTTGAACACATATTTTTATAATTAAATAAAACCCGAGGCAACTGAGAATGTATGTGACGTCAGTTAACCAGTATACCCGAACCCTACTGAGAATTTTCTTGAAATTCTCATCCCGTTTTGTATCTTCCGCATCATTCTCAGACACTGGCGATGGACTCCACAGCTACCCTCTTCATTGAGATCCCAGCTTTATAGCTCTACCATGACCCAGAGTTAGATTCCTTGTATATAGCTAGCTCATGTAACTTCCGTCTCTACCTCTTTAGCAACAGAAACTTTGATGTTCCCTTACACCATCCTATTTTCAACCCTACCACTCCCTACATTGTTGTCCTGCAACACATGGCGCACCTACCTCCAGCTCCTCTTGCACCCGCAGCACAGGCAGCACCTGCTGACCCTGCACCTGAGTCACCACTGTAGGCAGTTCCAGATATCCCACTGAGTTCAGAGAGTGACCCCTCCGAGGCCACTGGCTCGTCACCCTCTTCCTTCTCGGGACCCAGCACAGACTACTCACCGGCCGAGCCTGGTATGGCTAACGGCTACCTGACAGAGTAGCTTAGTGTAACATCCGCGAATTCCGACTTCCGATCCCCATTATTTTTGACAGTTCCGATTTCCGAGTTTCCTTACACTTGGCCTCCGACCTCAACACTAGCTTCGACTTCCAACTTCGTTTCAAGGCTTACAAGGGACTTCTTCCGATTTCCGACCTCAGGCATGCAGCTTACGCTCTCCGATTTAATGGATGGAGCTTACGATTTCCAACCTTGTAAGCGTGGGTAAATTTTGACCTCCTCGGTATGAATTCCGACTTCCAATTTCGTGAGATGAAATGAGGGTGACTGACGCTTCCAACTTACGAGTTCGTTGTCGACTTCAGCACTTTTACGACTTCCAATCTTATCGCTCAAAGAGTAAACTGTTCGATTTCCGACTTCATCTCTGAGGCTCAGATGAACTGAATGTATTCCGAATTCCAACATTATGACTCACAACTGGTACGAGATCCGATCTTGAGTTCAATATTAGTAGCTCTCACTTCTATATCTTTTCGAGTTACGGGATAGAAAGTTCATGATTTACGAGTTCCGACCTTAAGTGCTTGGCTTCTCACCAGGCTCTACTTTTAAGTTTCAATTAGACTGGATGTTTTCTGAGTTCCGACTTCATATACAGGAGGTTCACGAGTTCCGACTTTATGTAGCGTACGAGTTCCGATTTCGTTTCCAGAATATGCTAGAAACTCCTACCACTTAGGCGACGTGGAGAGTGATTCTACCACACAAAGAGGGCAACCAATCACAATCTTCCAAGTTAACTCCCACTCATGCCTATATAACACACTATCCTCCTTTGAATCAGACCATTATTCACGTTACTTTTCCTCTTCTCCATCAGCTCTCTTTTCTCTTGCTCACACATCCAAGACTTAAGCAAAGTTCCAGCCTTGTTCATCCAAATTTCAAGAACTCAGCACCAAAACACTTAAATCAAAGGTAGGGGTTTTAATTTCTTGCATTAGATCCATGCACTTGGCTGGCTGGACTGAATTAGTTTCACCTTAATTGATGTGTGAATTGAATAATTATACTTGGATTAATAGAAGATTTTGAGTTAGAAGTAGAATTAGAAGAAGAAAACTAAGAGGATTAGATGGCTGGAGGTGCTGTCTTGGTGGATAGCCCGCGGCAGACCATATGGCGGAGCGTACGGCGCCGCCTACGATCGGTCGAATTCGATGAACCTATTTTTAGATGAAACTAGACATCTAGGGATTTCCATAGACATATCATATAAGGGTTTTGGATCAGAATTGAGGAAGATATGAATTTCTGAATCCCGACCTAGGGTTTTGACTCTGGCTCTGGGCAGATTGGGTTATTTAGGGTAGATCTCGACCTATACTACATGAAAATGAGTGAAACCAACCTTGTTGGAAAGCTTACACGTAGGAGAACAACATCCAGAGAAATTCCGAGTTTGTTATCCACTCAATTGTTCCCAGTGATTTGAAGAAGTTACCCTATGTCTAAACCAGGCCAACACAGGGCAGTTCAGAAAGGCTAAGTTTCGGGGCTTGTAACTCGAGTCCTACTAAGGCAAATGAAATGGAACTTTTTGTATATGAAAGGTTGTCCTGTTAGCTTTAATATGAGACCAATTTCGTCTGATTTGAGTGAGTTTTCGATTTTTGGTGAATTTCTATTTTTAGTTGCCTGATTCTGGCTAGCTAATGGGCAGACCGAGATAAAGTTTAGATATCTAGAGTTATAGATACCGAAATTAGATGGGACCAAAGACGTTAGAAAATAGACACACAACCCTATAACATACTCAAATTTGAGGTCCAAATGAGTTAAAATGAAATTGTGGCATGAATTACAAGAACCGGGTTGGTTGTATATGCTAAGGCAGAATTTCTGTCTTAATGAATTTGATATGACTTGGAGTTTTATGTTGGAGTATACATGTGAATTTGTGCTTCTTGTGATATATTGATGTATTGACTGGCTGGCACTATTCATGGGGAAGCGGACACGTTCCGTTATGCTGTCAAGTTTCGTAGAACCCATGTACAAGTTATGAATCACATATGAATGCATATACATTCTTAAGAAAGTCATGAAAGTCATGAAAAGAAGCATGTTATTATGCAAGTTCCATACTACTTGGGCCAGCCCCGGATAGAAAGTTAATGGGAATAGATCGGTGGAAAGGTCGGGGAAAGTAAACCCGGCGTCTCTGTATAGGAACGAGCTCGATCCTGATAAGCAGACTATTACCCAGGAGTCTAAAATGGCCAAGAACTCCCAGGGGACCAAGAGAGATGGAAAAATGACAGAACGTAATGAAAGAGTTTATGAAAGAAAGTTCAAGAATGAGTTTACATGATTACATGTATGCATAAATACGTGAAGTAGTTGCATCAGGATGTTTACAATTGTCTGTTACAATTGCTCACTGCTATTCATTGATTTATTCCATTTATCATTCTGTGCATTAGTATTAGTACTTATTTCGTTTCTTATGCCAATTAAAGTAAAATTGAACCTTACCTCGGACCAGACATGTTTTTAAACTCATGAAAATGGACTTTTAGTTTGCACACGTATTTTAATAATTAAGTAAAACCCGAGGTAACTGAGAATGTATGTGATGTCACTCCAAAGATAATCAATCCTACTGAGAATTTTCCTGAAATTCTCACCCCGTCTTGTGTATTCCGCATCATTCTCAGATTCAGGCGATGGATTCCACAGCCACCCTTTTATTGAGATCCCTGCACTTCAGTTCCACCATGACCTGGAGTTGGACTCTCTGTACATAGCCGATTCGTGTAACTTTCGCTTGTACTTATTTAGCGACAGTGAACTTTGATGTTCCTTTACACCATCCCCTATTTGACCTCGCTGCCCTTATATTGCCATCCTCTACATATGATGCACCCACATCCTGCACCTCCTCGCACTGCAGCACCCACGACCTGCTCCTGAGTCACCACCGCAGGCAGCCCCCGACGTCCCGCTGAGTTCCGAGAGTGACCCTTCCGAGGCCACCGGCTCGGCGCCCTCTTCCTCCTCGGGACCTAGCGTGGACTATACTCCGGCCGAGCCTGCCATGGCTAACGGCTACCGACTGAGTAGCTTAGCGGCGATGGATGTTGTACAAGATGACCTCTTTGGACAAAGCATGTAGCTTTGGGTCATGGGTTTGACTGTAGAATTAGCAGTAGATTATGAAATGTCCTATGAGGACCATAGGGTAGGCTGATAGATGAGGGCAGTATGGTCTTTTGATACACTAGTCCATGTATGTATTTCTACTTTAAATCTTTGTACATAAGTCAAACAAAGTGACTTCTGATACATATACATGTTTACACGTATGCAGTAACATTGTTATACTATACTTATCTTGGTGATATTCTGTTTGTTTCAGTTTAATATAGTAGTACGCCGTTTCGTCAATAGAGACGATTTAGAAAAGGGAAATTATAAACAAGAAAGGTAAGAAAAGTATCAACACGGTAACACAACCTGACTAGTTTCATGCTATGACTTAAGCATAACATAAAATTAGTAGGGTGTTACACTTAGTAACAGGAGATTTTGTACAGTATGACCCTCTTTTGGACAGTATGTAACTCTGGGTCATAGACTTGACTGTAGGGTTAGCAGTAGGTTATAAAATGTCCTCTGAGGACCATAGGATGTTTTGACTGATACAAGCATTATTGTCATTTTGATATACCAGCCCACTTATGTATTCTACTTTAAAACTTTGTACATAAACTGAAGCAGTGGCTTCTGATATATACATATATTTGCACGTATACAGTAACGCTATTGTACTATTCTTATCTTTGGTGATATTTTGTTCAATTCATTTCACTTTTAGTATAGTAGCGCACCGTTTCGTTTGCTCAAAAGAAAAAAAAAATTATATGATGATAACGAGTTAAGGAAGAATAAGTCAGGAAAGGTAAATAGAGTGGTAATACGGTAACACAATCTACCTAATTTCATGCTATGACTTAAGCATAACATCAAATTAGTAGGGTGTTACATTAAGCTATGTAATTTTAGGTGACTCTTTGTTTTAAAAAGTCTGTTGATGGAAATTTATTAACTTGTCTAAGTGAATTAGAAGCCTATATCGCTTTGGCAGAGGTTCACGGGGAATATGTAGCGCTCATCAAGCAGGAAAAAGGATGAAATTGGTTTTGTATAGGTAAAGTGTATACTAGCCATCAATGATTAAAGACTATTTCAAATTCGCAAAGTCCTGTGAAGAATACCAAAAGCATAGTCACATTCAACATGTGCCAGCTGCGAAATTGCATTTGATTGTGAAACCGTGCCCGTTTTAAGGATAGGCTCTCAAATTAATAAGGCAAATCCAACCCCTTTCATTGAAGAGACACAAGTATATTTTAGTGGCTATGGACTACTTCACTAAATGGGTCAAAGCAATACCATTAAGAGAGGTAACCCAAACCGAAATCATTGACTTCATGGAAGAGCATATTGTACATAGGTTTGGGATACCATAAACATTAATGACTGACCAAGGAACGATGTTTCTAGGCGAAGGATGTTAGAGTATGCCGAAAGCAGATGAATAAACATGATTACGTCCTCACCCTATTACGCTCAAGCAAATGGTCAGGTCAAAGTGGTTAATAAGTTGATAATTGCGTTGATAAACAGAAACGTTGACTGACATCCAAGAAATTGGCATAATTTGTTAAGCCAAGTGTTATGAGCATATCAAAATTCACCCAAGGATGCAACAGACACTACACCCTTCAAACTTGTTTAAGGGTACAATGTACTTTTGTCTATTGAAGTTAATTTGCAAAATATTCGAGTTGCAAGGCAAGATGATTTGCCTATTAAAGACTATTAGAACTCTTTGTTTGACGAATTGAATGAGTTAGAAGAAGAACACTTAATGCACTTGAAACATTGATTCGATAAAAAGAATTGATTGCTAAAAGTTATAATTGTCAAGTCAAAAGTGTTCAATGTGGGCAATTTGGTTTGGAAAGTGATTTTACTAATAGAGAAAGAATTAAGAACACTTGGGAAGTGGTCCCCAAATTGGGAAAGGCCTTTTAAAATTGAGAAGGTATTTTTAGGAAACGCATATGCACTAGTCAATGTTAATAACAGCTTAAAAATTGCATCAATAAATAGAAAATATCTAAAGCAATATAAGCCAACAATATATGAAACAAAAATTTGACAGTAAAAAGCTCTTATAGGGTTTCAAAGGCCACACAGGGTTTAAAAATGGTGCCATTAATGGCACAAAGTTTGTACGTGATTGCCAGAAGAAAAAAAATGAAATTTTACAAAATCTATGATAAAAAGGCCTTAATTGTAACAACCTCTATCATATAAGCAATATTCGAATCATAGAGTTATATTAAAGGTTGTCATTGTGCTAAGAAATCTTTAAAATGTTGAAAATATAATACATGGCCCTTTAACTGCACACTTTAACTGCACACTTTATTACTGACTAATAGTTCATAAACTTCATCGTCTCTAATACATAGGGAATAAAATAATTACAATTTAAAAGAAATCGTGACTAACATGATACATAGAATTTGCTTCCGACTAGCCGTTAGCTAGCTTCAATAGTTTGTTGGTCTGGTTTGCGCCTGAGTCTTGCTCAGTGAAGGTCCCAGTACTCCACCTTGCACTTGATTTCTAACTTAGGTGCTGGAATGTTTACGAAAAAGAAAAATATACAAGCAGGCAGTGAGAACCTAAGGTTCTCAGTAGGTAAACTCAAGCCATCACTCTTACATTGTCATCGTAAACATTCCACAGCTGCTTCGGTTTCTTTTGAAAATATGAGCACTTATATGCAAACAATGGTTCAATTTTAAGTTGAAACATATTGCTAGAAGTGGGTTATATTTTAACAACCACTTGGCATATTATATGATAGACATAGAAACACGAATAGTGTAGTATACTTCAATAAGAATCATAATAATATTATGACATAATGAGATAATTAAATATGCATATGTAGGTGCTTGTACTTGACTGTATACAAGTGCAGTTGACTTAATTCATCTCTTTCTTTAACTTGTAACTTGATCTTTCTCTTTTGCACTTGGTCCTCCGGAGGTGAATGGCATCTCTCACCCCTGGGTAATAGCCTGCTTTTTTGGTTCGAGCTCGTACCTATACATGTGTGACGAGTTTACTTTCCTCGACCCTCACACCGGTCTATTCTCCGTAAACAGTACCACTCTGGCCCACACTAGCTGGGTCTATGCCATGCCTCACGTGATAGCTTAGTAGTCCCTCTTGCAAGTCCTTATAATCTTTTACTGGCTCTTGGATATAATTATGCACATGAATGCTCTATGCGTTCATGCATATATCTCATATCATTCCTCAATCCTATTTGCATGCATGATTTTCATAAACATGGCATTCATATGAGCACATGTATCCTTATAATCTTAACATAATTATTCATAATATAAGTCCTCCTAAACTCTTGCCGAAAATTCGGCAACATAACGGATCGAGTCCACTTCCCCATGAATAGTGCCAGACTACCAGTAAAATCATTCAAATATTGCAAGTCAATATAGGACAGCAATTATATATTCACAATATCATTCATCAAAGTTAATACAAACATCAATAGAGTTTTCTGTTTATTTCATCCTATTCTACCTGAATTTTGTATAATCCACCTTTAGTCCAATCTAAACCTGGATTTTGGACATGTCATAGCTCTATGTGTCTAGTTTCCAACCCTTTTAGTCACATATCATTTTGATTTATATAGCTCTAGTTATTCAAAATTTACTTCTGTCTGCCCTACTACTAGCCAGAATTGCACTCTTAGAAGTAAAAATTCACTAAAAATAGGAAACTAGAAAAATCATATGAAATATATATCAGATTAAAGCTAATAGAACAAGCTTTCAAATGAAAGAAGTTGCATATCATTTACATGGGTATATTTTGAGATATAAGCCTCATAACTTGATCCTACTGGACTACCCTATTCCAGCTCGGTTTGAACTTAAGGTAAATTCATTGATGTGTTGAGAATAATTGGCAATGAATCTAACTCTGAAATTTTTATGGGGTATTCCTTTATATGTTGGTTTCACTCAGTTTAGAGTTGTGTAGGGTGAGTTGCACCCCTCTCAACTCACACTGCCCAGATGGGAATCTAGGATTCTAGGTCAAACTTCAAAAATTCATAACCAACTCTATACTAATCCAATGGCCTTATATTTTATATGTATCAAAATCCTTGAATGTCTAGTTTCATATAAAATGGATTCATCAAATTTAAATGGCTGTAGGCGGAGCCGTACACTCCGTCGTATGGACCATCGAGTGAAAACCCTAACAGCTTCTTGAATTCTCTCTATTCTTCAAGTTCTTGCATACCAATTCCAATTTTAATCACAACATACATGCAAAATCAACTAAAATCCATCATCATCACTCCAATTCACATCAGTATCATTAGAAGAACAAGATCCCACACAGCCCCAAATCAAGGAAAATAAGAAGAAAAGTTGGATTCCTAAGTTTGTCTAGTTGAAATCTTGTTAGTTTGATGTCTTAGATTGAAGAAACTGTTGATGAGACTTGAAAAGGGGTTGAAGATGGAGTGGAGATGAGTGTGAATAGAAGAGAAATAAAGAGAGGTCTGCCCCTTATGTTGACCGAAAATGCAAAGGGGTGGGAAAGGAAAAAAATGAAAACTTTTGAAGCAAGTTTCATTTGATTGGTGGATGTGTGTTGGTAGTTCAACTTGGTTTGTGGCTGCCTTCTATGGGCTAATTTAGCGCCACATATGGAGGTGGTTTGGCTAAATCTTAGCCATCCATCCTAGTGTACTCATAGCATAATTTCTATTGGTCCCGTTCCGGCAGTCTAAAATACTGAAATCTTACCGATTTCTTTTAAATCAGTAAATCAATTTTAGAAAAATCGAATGAGGTTTCCTATTGTTCTAATCTAATTCCATCAAGTCTAATCCTTATAAATCACACTTAATTGGCTTTAAGTGAATGCTTAATTGAATTCTAATTAATCTCAAGTAGTTGATAAAACCGCATAACTTGCTAAAAAGAAAAATGATAGAATGTTTTCGGACGTTGTATTAAATAATTTCTCATAGTATTTTACATAACAATCTAAATTTCGTTTAGCTCTAATATTTATAATTCATCCCTAATTACTCTTATCTCTAATAAATTGATTAGCCGCGCAAATCAATTGCACCATCTCTTTGAACTATTATATTTTCGCTTTTTCATAAATCCTTTAGCATTTTCTGTCTGGTTTTCGTAACTAATGGCATTTTTGTAAATTTGAGCAAGTCTAGGGGCACCCCATGTCATTTCAACTTGACTACTCCCGTGGCTCGAACGGTTGAGACTTAAACTTCTACAGTTTCACCACGTGATTCTGTTCCACTTAAAGTCCTATTCTGCTAACTCTACAGATGAAAGGACATAGATGTCATTTTCTAAAAAGATCTAGGGTCCTTATGGAAATATGCTTGTGGGATCAAAAGAAAATTTTTTTAAAAGTCTTGGGCAACCCTACAAATAACAAAAGTTTACAAGGGTATCTTTGTAGTTTTCTAATTTTTAACATATTGCGGCTCCATATTCTCAATGGCAGTGTTACGCTATCTTATAGTTTTAAGTGTGGGATTGTCAGGGTGTAGCATTGCTTGATAAATTCTCACACTGCCTAAGGGAAATAATTCAAGATTTCTATTATTCTTTATTCAAGAAAGTGGGGATGTTACACTAATGGCCACTTTTAACTCTTCTTCTTGACGAGCCGCACTATTTTTTGCAGATAAAGCCATTTCCCAAGCCTTCCAAGCCCCTTCAACAATGCTCGCTTTGTCTTGGCATTGGCTTTGTTTCTTGGAAGCTTGCTTTCTACCTTAATAATGTCCACTCGGAGCTTCCCAACAACTTTGTCGAGTTTTTCTTTTTTCTTTTTCAAATCCCTTAATCTCTATTTAGCCATGACTATTTCAAAAGCCATATCTTATACCGCAGCCTCTCTTGCAGATAATTTTGAAGAGGCCATGTGCTTAGCCTTTACAGAACCTTCGAGCTCCTTGTCAAAGGCCCCAAGCTATTGAGACACTTGGGTAAAAGAGGCTTCGGTAACACTAGCCTTAGGTACTTGCTCCAAGAGATCCTCCATGAAGTGACACAAAAGACTGATATAAAGGCTGAATAGAAAAAGGCAATGCAACTTTGCTCAAAGAAGAAGTGTTCTCAACTAAGGACTGCTTTGCTTTACCATCAGCGGACAAAGAGTCCAATGAATTATTAAGAAAAATGGATATGGAGCCCAATAGATTAATGGGTAGCTTAGGCAACAGTGAAGGGGTCAACGGGAGATGAGGATTCACTGAAGTTGAAGAGGAAGGATTTCTGACAAACTTCTGTGCCTCCAAACTAGACATAGCAGGAATTTCCTTATCAGGAACTAGTAGCTAGCTGACAGAATTTCATCGAAGGCATTTAATTCGCTGAAGTCCACATCATCAACCTCTTGAGTCTTGTCTTAAGTAGACTGTGGGGGGGAACAAAATCCACATTGGTTGAGCCGAAAATAAGAATGGTCAAAATTGGAGCAGGCTTTTTTGATGGTTGGTCGACAGCCTCCTTGTAACATCCCCGTTTTCTTTAATATAGCGTAATAGGAATTTTGAATTATTTCACTTAGGCAGTCTGAGAATTTCTCTAGTAGCGCTATGCCATGATGATCCTCACACTTAAAACTATAGGGTAGTATGACACTGCCGTTGAAATTACTGCACTACTGTCCACTAAAAATTAGAAAAAGATGAAAATACTCCCGTAGTGTAAACTTTTTGTTATTTATAGTTTTGCCCAGAACTTTTTGTAATTACACTTTGATCCCAGATGATAATTCCATATTGATCCCAAGACTTTAGAAAATGACATTTAGGTCCCCATATCCGTAGAATTAGTAGAATAGGGTTTCAAATGGAGCAGAACCATATAGTGGAACCGTAAAAACTTAAGACTTAGCCTACTGAGCCATAGAGGTATCCAAGTATGAAATAACATAAGATGCCCCTGGACTTGGTCAAAAATAGAAAAATGACATTAGTTATTAAAAAAGAGAAAATACAGAGAAAACTCAACAGATAGAAGATACTAAAAGGCTCACAGAAGGCCAAAAACTACCCAGAAGGCCCTAAAAATTCTCAAAAGTATTACAAATACATTTTTAACATAATTTTGAAGATAAATATCAAATTTTAATAAATTTGAGCTATATTTACATAATTACACAAAAATAACCTTACTAGGGTACAAAACGAGCACCAAAAACCATATAAGACCACTTTAACTTGCAGTACGGCAAAGAATCACTGAAGTTCCAGGCTTGGGCTTGAAGGATCACGTGAACGGACCTCAAATTGGGCCTTGGTAGTTGCAACCTTGGGCCAAACAGTTTTTGAATTTATTTTGGGCTTAATTATACTTAATTATATCAAAAAGGCCTAAAATAAGTCATAAATCATAAAATAAATTAAATAAATTGAAAAAAAAATCAACTAAGCCTAACCTTCAGCCCTAGGACATCCCTAACAGTCCTCCAGCCCCTAGAATTAGTTTCAAACAAAATGTGAACAAGGATTAGCAAAATTCAAACCAAGACATCAAATAGTCAACAATTCATTAAATTAGTTTTACTAATTTACCTTACCTTTTTGACTTAACCATATTATAACAGATTTTTTCACCCAAAATCTGATACATATGCGCGGCACTTCACATGGATCACTAGAGATTTTTTTATTTAATTATTAGATAATTAATTAAGCAAATTAACCCAAAATAGGCATATTTAAGGCTAAAATTCACTAAAAATAGAAAAAGTTATACAAAAATTCTGAGTATCATCTAACACATAATTAAACATAGATTTAATGGTAGATTAAATAAGTTTAATTATTTGCCAAGTATTTTATTAATTAAAGCTTGAATTGCAAAAACTAGTTTTTAGCAAAAACACTAATTATGCACTAATTAAGGGTTAAACTATTTTAACCTTTGCTTAAACCTTAATCACCATATAATATGAGTATTATATCATGTCTAAATAACTTTGTTGTGGTGGTTAGAATAATTAACCATTGATGTCTTAATTAACTAACAAGACTATCTAATTAAGTCAATAAGTAATTAAATGATTAACACTAACTAAAACCACCATTTTTCCATAAAAGACTCACCCTGTAACACCCTCTATTATATAAGTCATGTTCGAGTCATGGAGTTATATTAAGAGGTTGTCACTGTGCTAAAAGAATCTTTAAAATATGAAAAATATAATACATGGCCCTTCCACTGTACGCTTTATTACTAAAATATAGCTCATAAATTTCGTTGTCTTTGATATATAGAGAATAAAATAATTACAATCTAAAAGAAATTTGTGACTAACATGTCACATAGAACTTGCTTCCGTTGCGCATTAACTAGCTTCAGTAGTCTCTTAATTTAGCTTGCCTCCGAGTCTTGCTCAGTGAACGTCCCAGTATTCCACCTCACACTTGATTTCCAACTTAGGTGCTGAAATGTTCACGGAAAAGAAAAACATACAAGCAGGCAGTGAGAACCTACGGTTCTCAGTAGATAAATTCAAACCATACAGTGTCATCATAAACATTCCAGCTGCTTCGATTTCTTATAAAAAAAATGTGCGCACATATACACAACCAATGGCTCAATTTCAAGTTGAAAACATCTTTCTCGAAGCGGGTTATATTTTAACAATCACTTGCCGTGTCATATGCCAGTCATACAAATATGAATAGTAAAATATGCTTCGACAAGAGACATAATAACATTATGACTTAACAAGATAATTGAAAATGCACATATAGATGCTTATACTTGACTGTATGCAAGTGCACTTGACTTAATTCGTATCTTTTTTTAACTTGCAACTTGATCTTCGTATACTTTTCCCTTACTTGCTCCCCTGGGAGTTCTTGGCCATTTAGACTCCTGGGTAATAGTCTGCTTTTCAGGATCAAGCTCGTTCCTATATAGGAATACCGGGTTTACTTTCCTCGATCTCCCCACCGATTTATTCCCCTTAACTTAAATCCGGGGATGGCCCAAGTATTATGGAACTTTCGTCATAACATAATCTTTATGTTCATCATAACATAATCTCTATGAACTTCTTGCCAATGCACATGGATTTGAATGTAGAGTATAACTCATGCATAGGCTTACTGAAATTTTGGTGGCATAATGGAATGTGTCCGCTTTCCCATGAATAGTACCAGTACATTCAGACAGTCAATTGTAGAGAAATCATAACATTTCATTTGTACTTCAATCCTCAATCGCATAAGAATAAATGTTGCATGTAAAATATATTTGCTGTCTCAGCATTTGCATTCAACCCAGTTTTTGTAAATCGGGCCACAATTTCTATTTAACTCATCTGGACCTCAATTTTGGCTATGTTAGAGTGTTATGTGTCTATTTTCTAACCTCTTTGGTCACATCTAATTTTGATAAGTATAGTTCAAGTTATTTAAGTTTTATCCCGGCCTGCCCTAAGACTGGCCAGAATTACACACTTAAAAGTAAAAATACACTAAAAATAGAAAACTAACTCAAATCATATAAAACTAGTATCATATGAAAGGTAACGGGATAAGCTTTCATTTGCAATAAGTTCCATTTCATTTACTTTAGCACAGCTCAAGTTATAAACCCCAAAATTTGACCTTCTGGAATTATCCTATCTTGGCCCGGTTTGGGCATAAGGCAACTTCTTCAAACCACTGAGAGCTAATAGGACTGTACCAAACTTGGAATTTTATTACAGAATATTTTCCTATATGTAATCTTTCTAACAAAGTTGGTTTCACTCAATTTGGAGTTGTGTAAAGTGAGTTATATCCTTTTAAGTCGCACTGCTTGGATGAATGTCCTGATTCCTAGGTCAAAATTCAAAAATTCATATCTCTCTCATTATTAATCCAATGGCCTTATATTATATATGTATGGAAAGCCCTAAATGTCTACTTTCATCTAAAAATAGTTTCATCCACTTCAACCAGCTATAGGCAGAGTTGTACACTCCGCTGTACCGACTGCCGAGGGAATTTGGTCTTCCAGTCCCTCACATCTTTCTATACTTACCTTTTTCTACTCCTTAATCAAATTTAAACATAAAAACAGCCAACAACCAGTCAAAGATCATCATAATAATTCACTAATCACATTAAAAAGTGAAAACATAAAGCCAAAATCAGCCACCCCAATCAGAGTAATAGCACAAAATTGAACCTCTATCTCTTTGGAGTGTGATTTTGCTAGGTGTTGAAGTTTAAATTGATAAAACCTTGTGAAGCTTCAAGATTGATGGAGATGGTTGAGAGAAGGAGAGAAAGAGAAAGCTGAATTTAGAGGAGAATGAGACGCAAGTTAGTAGAGAGAAAAGAAAAATTTGATTTGAGTATTGAAGAGGTAGTTAGCTTTGTGAGTTTTGATTGGTTTAAATCTTTTTGGGTAAAGTTCAGCCATGTCTCCCTCTTTTGTGGCTATATTATCCTCCACGTCGCCTAAAAGTGAAACTCGCTTCCATTGTTTCTTAAATCAGAACTCGTCTTGATTTTCCTTAAAGTCAGAACTCGTGCCCATCTATTTGAAACTTGGAAACAAAGTCAGATGCCATCATGCACAATTTATTTGAAACATAAGGTCAGAGGTCGAAAATCATACAGCACACTAATCACATTAAAATCGAAAGTCAAGGATAAGAACAGGAAACCAAAAATACTTAAACCCGCAAGTTGAGGATATTATCATAAAGTTGGAAGTTAGTACCAGAACATAAAACCTCATACCCGCATCTCAGAAGTCGAGAACTAGCCCATAAAACTCTTATACATATAATTCTGAAACTCAGTCCAATAATCAATCTTGGAGATCGATTCATAACCCCGAAAGTCGGAACTTATATAATCTTAGAGCTTAATTCAGTCTCGGATGTTGGTCCTAAGCTCAAACTTGGGAACCTCAAAAGAAATGAAAAGCTCCTGGAAATAAATACGGAGATCAAAACTCGTGTATATCTTGGAAATCAATTCTAATGTCGGAACTTGTGTTCATTCTGGTTGAAATGATAAAAACTCGAAGGTCGGACATCGTGTCCATTCTAGTTGATCGTTAACATCAATTCTGAGGTCAGAACTCATGTACATTTTAGTTAAATCTTAATTAACATCAATTATTTGATAAAAATCCGATCAAATAGGCAAAAAACGATAAGAAAATTCCGGGGGATGTTATATTACCATACTCCTAAGAAAAATTTTGTCCTCAAAATTTAGTACCTGAAAATAGTTCAGGATACTCTTTCTTCATGTCTGATTCTAGTTCCCAAGTATAGTCCTTAGCATCATCTTTTCCCCATGCTACCTTTACTAATTGCATAGTTTTGTTCCGAAGTTGCCTACTACTTCTATTTATGATCCGTGTTGGCTGTACGTGGAAAGTCAGGTTCTCTTTTAACTGTACTGACTTGGGTTCTAGAAAGTGTGTAGGGTCAGGCTGATACTTTCTTAGTTGAGAAACATGGAAAACATCGTGAAGATTTGACAAATGTGGAGATAAAGCGATTCGGTATGCAACTGATCCAATTCGCTTCAGGATTTGGAAAGGACCGATAAAGTGGGGACTTAGTTTCTTGACCTTAATGGCTCTACCTATCCCTGTTGTAGGTGTAATCTTCAGAAATACGTGGTCTCCTTCTTGAAATTCCAGAGGTTTTCTCCTGGTATCCGCAAAACTCTTCTGATGGCTTTGAGCAGCAAATATCTTACTTCAAATCTTCTTGATCTGCTCAGTGGTCTGTTCAACTAAATCAGGCCCCAATAGAGTTGATCCTCCTATTTCATACCAACACAGTGGGGATTGGGACTTTCGTCTATATAATGCTTCGTAAGGAGCCATGTCGATGCTAGCATAATAGCTATTATTGTATGCAAATTCGGCTAGCGGTCAGTATCGATCCCAATCCCTACATTGCTCCATTATATAGGCTCGTAGCATATCCTTTAAGGTTTGAATTGTCCTCTCTGTTTTTCCATCTATTTGCGGGTGATATGCAGTGCTTAGGCACAACTTAGTACTAAATGCTTTCTGTAAGGCTCCCCAGAATCGTGAAGTGAATCTTGGATCTCGATCAGAGATAATAGTTGAAAGGGTCCCCTGTAGCCTTAAAATTTCCTAGATATACAATTGTGCCAATTTTTCCAATGGATAATTTGCTCAAATGGGTAGAAAGTGAGCAGATTTGGTTAATCTATTCATGATAACCCATATGGCATCATATCCTGCTGGCGTTCTTGGTAATCCCATTACAAAATCCATGGAGATACTCTCCCACTTCCACTCAGGGATTGCCAGAGGTTGCAACATCCTAAAGAGTTTTCTGATATTCCATTTTCATCTTCTAACAAATCAAGCATTTGCTTATGAACCTCGCCATATCTGACTTCATGCCTAGCCACCAAAACATTATCTTGAGGTCTTGATACATTTTGGTAATGCCGGGATATATGGTAAATTCACCTTTATGTGCTTCCTCCAAGATTCTTCTTCGGAGATCATTTCCCTCAGGTATACACACCCTGTCATAGTGCCGCCATATGCCTTCTTTATTCTAAGCAAAACTCGTTAATTTCCCTGATTGCACAAGATTGATGGTACGCTGAAAACTAGCATCCTACTGTTGTGCCAGCTAAATCTGCTCCTTAAAGCTACTGGTTACCTTAACTTGGTGTAACTGAATGGTCTTAAGAGTCATAAGGATTCCCAAATTAAGATTTTGGAAGCTCTCAATAAGCCCTCTCTCTTTTACCATCATTCAGGCTACAGTCAATGATTTTCCGCTTAAAGCATCTACCACAATATTTGCCTTGCCTGGGTGGTATTTCAATTCGAATTCCTAGTCTTTAAGGAGTTCCATCCATCTCCACTGCCTCATCTTTAGTTTCTTCTTATCAAAGAGGACTTCAAACTTTTATGATCAGAAAAGACCTCGATTCTCACACCATAAAGGTGATGTCTCCATATCTTTAAGGCAAATACTACTGCTGCTAATTCAAGACCGTTTGTAGGATAATTCCTTTCATGTGGCTTTAATTGTCTAGAGGCACAAGCAACCACATTTCCAGCTTGCATTATCATGCATCCTAATCCTTGCTTGGAAGCATCACAATAGACCTAAAATGGTCCATTAGGGTCTGGCAAGGCTAACACTGGTGTCGTGGTTAACCTCCTTTTCAAGTCTTGAAAACTCTGCTCGTATTCCGGCGTCCATTCAAATGGAACATTCTTTCAGATTAGCTTGGTCAAAAGCAAAGCTATTCGAGAGAAATCCTCCACAAATCATCGGTAATATCCAGCTAAGCCCAGAAAACTCCTAACCTCAGTGACTGTGGTCGGCATTTCCCAATTTAGTACTGCTTCTACTTTGCTAGGGTCTATGGAGATCCCTCTATGGGATACAACATGGCCGAGAAAGTTTACTTCTTTCATCCAAAATTAGCATAAAGTTTCTTCTCTCTTAAAATTTGCAGAACTAACTGCAAATGTTCCATGTGCTCCCACTCCGTCTTCGAATAGACAAGTATGTCATCAATGAAAACCATTACAAACTTGTCTAGATATGGGCGGAATATCTGATTCATATAATCCATGAATACTGCTGGTGCATTTGTCAGTCCAAACGACATCATGGTATACTCATAGTGTCCATAATGAGATCGAAAGGTTGTCTTCGGGATATCTTGTTCTCAAACTCGAATTTGATGATATCCGAAACGCAAATCGATCTTGGAGAATACCGTTGCATGACCATGAGGTCACCAATCCTTGGCAGTGGATATTTATTCTTAATCGTCACTTTATTCAATAGTTGATAATCCACGCATAGGTGCATGCTTCCATCTTTCTTTTTGACCAATAAAATTGGAGCTCCCCATGGCGATGCACTTGGCCGTATGAATTTTTTTTTTCCCCAAAAGTTCTTCAATCTGTTTCTTTAGTTCTGTTAGCTCTAGAGGTGACATTTGATACGGAGCTATAGATATAACCTGGAATCAGCTCAATGGCAAACTCAATTTCTCTCTCAGGAGGGAATTTAGGAATATCTTCTAGGAAAATATCGGGATATTCCTTAACAACTAGGATCTCCTCTAGTTTCTGTTCAACTTCTATCACATTAGCTGATAGGAGGATGTATCCTTGACTCTTCGACCTATTATACTTTACTAATAAAGAGTTCAGATAGAAAAGTGTTGAGATTTGAGATTCAGAAGATGAGACAGAGAAGAATACCACCGTCTTATCAGAACAGTTAAGCGTGACTCGGATGGCGGAAAGCCAATCCATGCCTAAAATTATGTCAAGTCCAGACAGAGAGAGACAAATCAAATTAGCTGCAAAGGTTCTACCCTCAATTCGAAGAGGAACATTGATGTAAATCTGACTAGTTTTAACAGGTTCATTGGTAGGAGTAGAAACCAGTAGATTATAAGGCAACTCAAAAATTGGTAATTGCAAGACAGCCACACAGTCATGAGAAATAAATAAGTGGAAAGCACCCGAATCATAGAGTACAAATAGCGTCTCACTGTCCACTTCACAGGTACCTTGGATTAGTCCCTCGGACTCGTCAGCTTCTTCTACATTCATTATAAAGACCCATCCTTGATGTTGAGGTCTAGATGATTGTGATCACTACGATGTCGATTTTAATTATTCTTGAGGAAAAACCTACTCCATCCTCTAGACGTGGACTTACAAAAGTCTCCTGTATATCTAACCGAAACTTCTGCCCTTAGCTTCTTTCACTGATTCTCTACTTCATCCATCTACTTTACAAATTTTGTTAACAAAGGATCAGGTCTTTATAATGTGGTATTACCACAATCCAAAGTAAAAACTATTGACTGAATTTTGCTGACAAGGTACTTTTAGGGTAGTCCTATTCATGAAGAAAGTAAGGGTACCATCCATGTCACATGAAATGGCTTCATTAGCGGGTAATAATCTTGTTCTTGTCAAGTACTAAAGTTACAAAACTAGGCAAAAGAATCTCCTAGATTCAATCTAGAAAAGATAGGCTGGATTAAATAATTGCAATAAAGCTTGAAACAAGCCCCATCATGGTTGTTTCCAACTAAAATTCTGCCCTTGATGATAGGAAGTCTTTAGCCACCCGACAACACCTTACAAACAACCTCCTTGATATAACTAGGTTTACTATGTCCATTGCAAACCATCCAAAGTAATTCCTTTGATTGATTTCCTAATTCTCTAGACTCCTCAACTTGCTCCATTGTCTATCCCTTTATGCCATCGCTACTTTCTACTAGTCTTATCCCTAATAATTATGTATAGAAGGTGCCTAATAAGCCTGCTCGGTGTTTTAGGCTTCTATTTACACAAAACCTTATATTGTGGTGATCAGGCTCAACATTCGGTCTAGTGCAATAGGTAGTCCACAATACTCACAACAAGGCTGCCGTGTGTAATATCTCTAGGTCCTCTTCACGTGAGGACCTAAAGTGTAACACCTCTATCATATAAGCCATGCTCGAGTCATGGAGTTATATGAAAAGGTCGTCACGATGCTAAGTAAACTTTAAAATGTGAAAAATAGAATACATGGCCCTTGTACTGCTTCCTTCATTTCTGACTAATAATCTATGATACATGGATAATAAAATAATTACCCTCTAAAAGAAGTTGTGATTAAGATAACTCGCTTCGACAGTCTTTTGATTTGGCTAGTGCCCAATTCTTGCTCAATGAGTGACCTTGTACTCGGCCTCGTGTTTGACCTCCACTTGGGTACTGGAATGTTTACGGAAAGAAAAGCATACAGCAGCAAAGTGAGAACCTAAGGTTCTCAGTAGGTAAATTTAAACAAATCTCATAATGTCGTCATAAACATTCCAGCCGCTTCGGTTTATTATGAAAATGTGAGCACAGATACATAAACAGTGGTTCAATTTTAAATGGAAAGCATCTTTCTCGAAGCGGGTTATGTTTTAACAATCGCTTGCCATATTATATATGACAAACATAGAAATACCAGGAGTGCAAGATACTTCGACAAGAATATTAATGATCTTATCATTTAATGGAATAACCGAGGATGCACATGGAAATGCTTGTGCTTATCTCAGTATGCAAGTGCACTTGACTCAATCTGTATCTTTCTTTTCCTGCACTTGGTCTTACTTCTCTGTGCTTGGTCCTCTGAGGTGAATGGCCTTTCTCACCCTGGGTAATAGCCTGCTTTTCAGGTTCGAGCTCGTACCTATACATGAGTGACGGGTTTACTTTCCCCGACCCTCACACCGGTCTATTCCCCTTAAATCTGGTCGAGGGCTGGCCCAAGTCTTAGACAGTACTGCTCTACACCACGCTAGCTGGGTCTATGCCATGCCTCACGTGGTAGCTAGTACGTCCTTCTTGAAAGTTCTCGTCATCTTTCCTTTCCATATCTTGTCATGCGTGCAAATGCTTTGTGCATATATGAATATGCCTCATATCTTATTTTGCATATCATATTCTAATTATGCTCGCATGCATGACATACATGAACATAACATGTGAATGTAATATATTCAAAGTATAATCTCTCATAACTCATATAATACTTAAATTCATACTTGCATATCTAAACCTTATGAGCATAACATTCATAGATTTCTGCCGTAAATTTGGCAGCATAACGGATCGTATCTGTTTCCCCATGAATAGTGCTAGCTCTCACGGGCAGTTCAACCATAGTAACATAAATCAATTTAACACATATATATATATCAGTATTAAACTGGTCATCCTCAACTCAAACTTTGTATGTCCACTGACTCTTGTGAAGTTATCATTTTGGCCATCCTGCCAATCCTATTCGGTTCTGCCGGAATCTTGTATAATCCACCTTTATCTCTATTCAATTCATTTAGATCTGAAATTTGGATATGTCATAGCTCTATATGTCTACTTTCTAACCTCTTTGGTCCCATGTCATTCTGATTTATATAAATCAAGATATTCAACTTTTACTTCAGCCTGTTCAGTCGCTAGTCCGAATTACACTCCTGGGAATATAAATTCACTAAAAATCGAAACTAAGCTCAAATCTTACGAAATTGGTCTCATATCAAATCTATCAGGATAACCTTTCATTTGCCACCAGTTTCACTCCATTTGCTTAAGTATACCTCGAGTTATAGGTCCTGAAAGTCTACCTTCCTGAACTACTCCGTTTTGGCCTAGATTGGACATAGGACAACTTCCTCGAATCACTGGGAACCATTGGGACCATAACAAACTCGGAATCTTATATTGGGGTGTTCCTCTGTGTGTAAGCTTTCTAACAAAATTGGTTTCACTCAATTTGGAGTTGTATAGGGTGAGTTATACCCTCCTCATGTCACCCTGCCCGGATGAACATTCTAAACCCTAGGTCAAACTTCAAAAATTCGTATCTCCCTCAATACTAATCCAATAACCTTATATGATATAGCTATGGAAAGCCCTGAATGTCTACTTTCATCTAAAAATGGTTTCATTGGATTTGACCGATTGTAGGCGGCGCCGTACGCTCCGCCATACGGACTGCCGTGGAATCTCAACCAAGACAGCACCCTCATCCATCCATTTCTCTTTGTCTTCTTCTTCTAATTCTAATTCTAACTCAAAATCCTCTATGAATTTAATCACAATCCATCATAATACATCCAATAATTCATCACATACGCAAAGAAGAATTCAATCTCATGCAATCATAGAGCAAGGAATTTAAGAGTAGAAGTAGAATCCTACCTTTCCGGAGTGTGATCTTGCTGAATTGGAGTTTGGATTGATGGAACTTGCCAAAGCCTGAAGATTTGATGGAGTTGGATTTGGGAGAGGAAAGGAAAACGAAGGCTGCAGCAAGGAGGAGAGGGAGACATAAATCAGCTGGGAATGAAGAGGGAAGTCTGACTTAAATAGATGGGGGTAGTTGGAATTGTGGGTGTTGATTGGTTGAAGTTTTGTGATTGAATTTCGGCCATGTCGCCTGTTTTTGTGGCTGTGTTGCTCTCCACGTCGTTCCAAAAATTGGGGTACGCTTCTGCTCTATCTGAAATCGGAGCTCGTCTTTCTTACACCTTAAGTCGGAACTCGTGTTATACCAGTTGAGACTTGAGGAAATCTTGTATCAAGGTCGGAGGTCGGAAGTCATGCAGCTGGCAATCCTATAATCTCAGAACTCCCTATTTGAACTCTGGAATGCCAATCTTTGGATGTAAAATCGGATACCGTAACTCGTGTGGAAATTGGCTCAAGGGTCCGAACTCGTATCCCCCCCAATTGAGTTTAACATTAAGGTCGGAACTCTGGAATTCGAATCACATTTCCAAACCCAAATACTTAAACTCTAAGTCGTGACTTATACACTGCGACATCTAAGTCGGGTATATTTTCCTTGAGACATGAAGTCGGATCTCGTGGAAATAGTTCATGTGTTCGGATGAGAGGGCCAAGTCGGAAGTCGTGAAATGACGAAAATATAATAGTTTAAATCGGAGGTCGGAAATTATACCCAATATACTTGAACTGACTGGAGATTGGAACTAGAGTCCTCGAAATTAGAATATGAAGTCGAAATCCGAATAATCAAAATTGAAGATGAAATCGAAATCGGGAAGGACATGAAGTCAAGACTAACTCTAACTCGAAAATAGTCATCCTATTGAAATCCAAAAATGAAGTCGGAAATTGGAATTGGTCAATCCCGATGGCGAAGTGAAACTTCGAAATCGGACGTTACATTACTACCCTTCCTTAAAAGAATTTTGTCCTCAAAATTCTAGGATTAAGAAAGGTCAAGGAAAACCCCTTTAACTTATAGGGATACTCCTTCTCTCGAATTTGCATTTGGTCATGAGATTGCTTGCCAGTAGCTATGAGGTATTGTCTTAGTACGGACAAAGGATCCATAAGGGTTATGTTGGCGATCTAGGTTGTCTTATTTCTACGACGCTTTTAATTACGGTTTAACTTATTGGAGACTGTTACTCATGTCCCTTGCTCTATACTGCTACTCCTACTTCGTGGTAGTTGCTAGGTCTTCTGCCACTTGTACATGAGACCTTGAACATTCAACTCACGAAGATTTGAAATTGCAAAGATTGGCACTTATTATAGCAATTGTCCGAGTCCAGGAGGTCCGTACTTTCTTTCCCAAGATTCTTACTTGCTCCGCTACCTCTAATTTGATAACAAATTTGCCTCCAATATGGTTCTTGAGAAACATGGTCTTAGGCCTCTCCTCATTCATTATAACTAGGAGCCTTATCTTAAAACTCCTTCTTTTTGGTAAATATATATATAGTGTCTAGTATTCGTAGGAGCATTTTAGGTTGCTTCTACTATATGGATTGAGTTCTTTCTATTAGTCTGATATCCTCCTTGATTCCTAGTTATTGAGATATAGGCAATTTGATGTAAAAAGAAACCAAGATCAAAAGTCGATCCTTCTTATTGAAGTGGAGAGTTCCCTTACCATACCGCCTTACAAAAGGCCTTTCAATATCCATGCAGAGTTGTCGTAGATCATATGGATGCCAAAATATACTTTGCTTTACTGACATTCTAATTCATCATCAAGTTCATCGAGTAAGTTCCTTTCCTTATCATATGTCTGACCACTTGCACACTATGTTTTCTAGTAAACTGGTTAATACTTGTGTCTTGGGTCCTAAATACCAACTGAAAAAGTTCTCTCATTACGAAAATCATTGGCTATCGCAGCAATCAATGTCAATAAATAGTGATCATAGTGGCTTCGCCAAAGTTTTTCGAGAAATTTATCAAGCCATAACCAAACTCTTGCCTACCTGATTTTCTTTGATCGATGATTTAATCCCCTTCCGTTAGGTTTTAGGGGCAAGGCTAGAATTCCCTTCTAAACTATAACTATGGTCCTTGCTTCGAAATCCTTCCTTCTCTTGCGGACTTTATTCTACTTTTCATTATTTGCTCATTAGACCTCGTGTCATCCTTGTTGAATTTCTCAATGATTATTGGGATAGCCAAAGTCCCTGCCATTCTTCTACTTTCTTCAATTGGTTAGCATGGAGATTTCTCAACTATTGTGTTGATGGTTGCCTCCCACTTTTATGGGCACTGGTAACACTCGTTGGGGTTTGTCCTAATACCATGTATGCAGATGCATTTTGTAATGGCTAGATTTTATATTACCCTAACTGCTAAGCTCCTTGCCTACTTTTCATAACTTCTTGCCCCTAGGATATAATCCATTTGTTGTGAGAAATGGAAACAATGGTCTCGCTATCCTGTCGAAGTTTCAATACGATGGTTTCCCATATGGTCACCCATCTCCCCTTTACTTGTCCGAGCACGTTTAACTACCGAAGTTCTAATGGAACCTAGTGCGTTAGTGATGATTACATTTAATCCGGCCCAATGGATGAAGCCTTTTCCGACTGCCTCTAGTTCTGATGTCGAAACCTTGCCCCTCATGGGGCACATTTCTAAGTCCGTTTTGGTCTTATATTGGTGCATCACCTAGTTTTGCCTAGGGCGCATTGGGTTTGTTGCGCTCATGACCGATGTCAAGGTAGCCCTGCTTAGTATTTCATACACAATCTTATTTGCACCATGATCTCGCATTAGGTAACTTTTTCTTTCTTCAATAGGCTATATGAAATTAAAACTTTCCTTTCTCCTATTTCTACCTTATAGTATCCCTCGTCCCTATCTAACTTTATCTTCATTTTTGTCCATTAGGACCTCCCACTTTAATACTATATCAGGATAACGGCATTAGCTGCATACTTTAAACCCTTGTCATTTCTGCTAGAATCTGAATACACTGCTCGTCAAGTTACCCATAGCATATATAATGATACCTAAAGGCAATTAGTAGTCCTTACTTTTCTTCTCAAAATAGCCTCATTCCTCTGCTAGTAACATGTTGGAGATAATCCTATCATCCAATTCCTATGGTGGCTGAGGTTGATAAAATTTGAACATGACTAGGTTTCCTAGCGTTTCCTTTGTTCCCTGAAAATAGAAACACTAGGTCCTTATGCCTCCTTTTGTATGAAGGTGTTCCTACTTTATATTAGTAGGAGATATACTGCCTCATCTCCTTGTTACACTTATAACTTCATCGGCCTTCCTTACCGTGCACAACCGTATCTCTATCTTAATTCAATGTACAGTTGGATGGGTCCCTTTACAATTTGCCCATCCGCTTCCATCTTTCTTTTTGACCAATAAGACGGGAGCTCCCCATGGTGACGCACTTGGCTGTATGAATCTTTTTTTTTTTTTTTTTTTTTTTTTTTTCCAAAAGCTCCTCAATCCATCTCTTTCGTTCTATCGGCCGACGGTGACATTCGATCTGAGTTATCGATATCGATTCCCACACCTGGAACCAACTCAATGGTGAACTTAATCTTTCTCTTAGGAGGGTGTTCAGGAATATCTTTTGAAAAAAAACATCAAGATATCCCTAACAACCGGAATCTCATCTAGTTTCTACTCAACTGCTGTCATATTAGCTGACAAGACGATGTATCCTTGACTCTTCGACCTAAAAGAGTTCAGATAATTCAGAAGTTGAGACAGAGGAGATTACCATCGTCATATCCGAATAGTCAAGCATGACTCGATTAGCGGAAAGCCAATCCGTACTGGCCCACTTCAAAGGTACAATCCATCAGACTTGTCAGTTTTCTTCTACATTCATTATAAAGACTCGTCCTAAATGTTGAGGTCTAAAAGATTGTGATCACTAAGGAGTGGGTTTTAATTATTCTTGAAGAAAAACCTACCACATTCTCTAGATGTGGACTTACAAAAGGCTTCCATATACTTAATCGAAACTTGTGCCCTTAGCTGCTTTTACTGGTGCTCTACTTCATCCGTTCGCTCTACAAGTTTCTTAATGGAGGATTAGGTCTTTATAATGTGGCAGTACCACAATCCAAAGTAAAAACCATGGACTGAATTTACTGACAAGGCATCTTTAGGGTAGTCCTATTAATAAGGATACCTTCCTTGTCGCATAAAATGATCTCATCAGTGCTTAATAATCTTGCTTTTGTCAAGTACTAAAGATACAAAGCTAGGCGTAAGAATCCCTAGATTCAATCTTAGAAAAGATGGTCAGAGTAGATAATTGCAAGAAAGCTTGAGTCAAGCCTTATCACAATTGTTTTCGATTAACACTTCTGCCCTTGACAATAAGAAGTCTTCAACCACCTAGCAACACTTTGCAAACAACCTCCCCTGGATTTAACTAGGTTTACTATGTTCATAGTAAATCATTCGATATAACTCCTTTGATTTCCTCTCCAATTCTCTGTACTCTTCAACTTGCTCCATTGTCAATCTCTTTATACCGTCATTACTTTCTAGGAGACTTGTTCCTAATAATTATATATATAGAAGGTGCCTAATAAGCCTGTTGGGTGTTGTAGGCTTCTGCTTACACAAAACCTTATATTGAGGTGATCAGGCTCAACATTCAGCCAAGTGCAACAGGTAGTCCTCAACACTCACAACAAGGCTACCATGCATAATATTTCTATGTCCTCTTTACTTGAGGGCCTAACGCATGGTTTATCTGGATTCTCAGAGTATGCATTAGAAGCATAATCAGCCCATCCACGGGCCCATATAGGACGAACTGCTCTGATACCATTAGTGTAACACCTCTATCATATAAGCCATGCTCGAGTCATGGAGTTATATGAAAAGGTCGTCACGATGCTAAGTAAACTTTAAAATGTGAAAAATAGAATACATGGCCCTTGTACTGCTTCCTTCATTTCTGACTAATAATCTATGATACATGGATAATAAAATAATTACCCTCTAAAAGAAGTTGTGATTAAGATAACTCGCTTCGACAGTCTTTTGATTTGGCTAGTGCCCAATTCTTGCTCAATGAGTGACCTTGTACTCGGCCTCGTGTTTGACCTCCACTTGGGTACTGGAATGTTTACGGAAAGAAAAGCATACACGCAGGCAGTGAGAACCTAAGGTTCTCAGTAGGTAAATTTAAACAAATCTCATAATGTCGTCATAAACATTCCAGCCGCTTCGGTTTATTATGAAAATGTGAGCACAGATACATAAACAGTGGTTCAATTTTAAATGGAAAGCATCTTTCTCGAAGCGGGTTATGTTTTAACAATCGCTTGCCATATTATATATGACAAACATAGAAATACCAGTAGTGCAATATGCTTCAACAAGAATATTAATGATCTTATCATTTAATGGAATAACTGAGGATGCACATGGAAATGCTTGTGCTTATCTGTATGCAAGTGCACTTGACTCAATCTGTATCTTTCTTTTTCCTGTACTTGGTCTTACTTCGTGCTTGGTCCCTGAGGTGAATGGCCTTTCTCACCTGGGTAATAGCACCGCTTTGTGTTCGAGCTCGTACCTATACATGAGTGACGGGTTTACTTTCCCCGACCCTCACACCGGTCTATTCCCCTTAAATCTGGTCGAGGGCTGGCCCAAGTCTTAGACAGTACTGCTCTACACCACGCTAGCTGGGTCTATGCCATGCCTCACGTGGTAGCTAGTACGTCCTTCTTGAAAGTTCTCGTCATCTTTCCTTTCCATATCTTGTCATGCGTGCAAATGCTTTGTGCATATATGAATATGCCTCATATCTTATTTTGCATATCATATTCTAATTATGCTCGCATGCATGACATACATGAACATAACATGTGAATGTAATATATTCAAAGTATAATCTCTCATAACTCATATAATACTTAAATTCATACTTGCATATCTAAACCTTATGAGCATAACATTCATAGATTTCTGCCGTAAATTTGGCAGGATAACGGATCGTATCTGTTTCCCCATGAATAGTGCCAGCTCTCACGGGCAGTTCAATCATAGTAACATAAATCAATTTAACACATATATATATATCAGTATTAAACTGGTCATCCTCAACTCAAACTTTGTATGTCCACTGACTCTTGTGAAGTTATCATTTTGGCCATCCTGCCAATCCTATTCGGTTCTGCCCGAATCTTGTATAATCCACCTTTATCTCTATTCAATTCATTTAGATCTGAAATTTGGATATGTCATAGCTCTATATGTCTACTTTCTAACCTCTTTGGTCCCATGTCATTCTGATTTATATAAATCAAGATATTCAACTTTTACTTCAGCCTGTTCAGTCGCTAGTCCGAATTACACTCCTGGGAATATAAATTCACTAAAAATCGAAACTAAGCTCAAATCTTACGAAATTGGTCTCATATCAAATCTATCAGGATAACCTTTCATTTGCCACCAGTTTCACTCCATTTGCTTAAGTATACCTCGAGTTATAGGTCCTGAAAGTCTACCTTCCTGAACTACTCCGTTTTGGCCTAGATTGGACATAGGACAACTTCCTCGAATCACTGGGAACCATTGGGACCATAACAAACTCGGAATCTTATATTGGGGTGTTCCCTGTGTGTAAGCTTTCTAACAAAATTGGTTTCACTCAATTTGGAGTTGTATAGGGTGAGTTATACCCTCCTCATGTCACCCTGCCCGGATGAACATTCTAAACCCTAGGTCAAACTTCAAAAATTCGTATCTCCCTCAATACTAATCCAATAACCTTATATGATATAGCTATGGAAAGCCCTGAATGTCTACTTTCATCTAAAAATGGTTTCATTGGATTTGACCGATTGTAGGCGGCGCCGTACGCTCCGCCATACGGACTGCCGTGGAATCTCAACCAAGACAGCACCCTCATCCATCCATTTCTCTTTGTTTTCTTCTTCTAATTCTAATTCTAACTCAAAATCCTCTATGAATTTAATCACAATCCATCATAATACATCCAATAATTCATCACATACGCAAAGAAGAATTCAATCTCATGCAATCATAGAGCAAGGAATTTAAGAGTAGAAGTAGAATCCTACCTTTCCGGGGTGTGATCTTGCTGAATTGGAGTTTGGATTGATGGAACTTGCCAAAGCCTGAAGATTTGATGGAGTTGGATTTGGGAGAGGAAAGGAAAACGAAGGCTGCAGCAAGGAGGAGAGGGAGACATAAATCAGCTGGGAATGAAGAGGAAGTCTGACTTAAATAGATGGGGGTAGTTGGAATTGTGGGTGTTGATTGGTTGAAGTTTTGTGATTGAATTTCGGCCATGTCGCCTGTTTTTGTGGCTGTGTTGCTCTCCACGTCGTTCCAAAAATTGGGGTACGCTTCTGCTCTATCTGAAATTGGAGTTCGTCTTTCTTACACCTTAAGTCGGAACTCGTGTTATACCAGTTGAGACTTGAGGAAATCTTGTATCAAGGTCGGAGGTCGGAAGTCATGCAGCTGGCAATCCTATAATCTCGGAACTCCCTATTTGAACTCGGGAATGCCAATGCTGGATGTAAAATCGGATACCGTAACTCGTGTGGAAATTGGCTCAAGGGTCCGAACTCGTATCCACCCCAATTGAGTTTAACATTAAGGTCGGAACTCGAATTGAATCACATTTCCAAACCCAAATACTTAAACTCGGAAGTCGTGACTTATACACGGTGCGACATCGCAAGCCGGGTATATTTTCCTTGAGACATGAAGTCGGATCTCGTGGAAATAGTTCATGTGTTCGGATGAGAGGGCCAAGTCGGAAGTCGTGAAATGACGAAAATATAATAGTTTAAATCGGAGGTCGGAAATTATACCCAATATACTTGAACTTGACCGGAGATTGGAACTAGGAGTCCCTCGAAATTAGAATATGAAGTCGGAAATCCGGAATAATCAAAATTGAAGATGAAATCGGAAATCGGGAAGGACATGAAGTCAAGACTAACTCGGAACTCGGAAATAGTCATCCTATTGAAATCCAAAAATGAAGTCGGAAATTGGAATTGGTCAATCCTGATGGCGAAGCCGAAACTCGGAAATCGGGACGTTACATAAAGCATGGTTTATCTAGATTCTTAGAGTAATGCCTCAGAAGCATAATCAGTCCATCCATAGGCCTATACAGGATGAACTGCTCTGATACCAATAATTCAACACCCTCTATTATATAAGCCATGCTCGAGTCATGGAGTTATATTAAGAGGTTGTCACTGTGCTAAAAGAATCTTTAAAATGCGAAAAATATAATACATGACCCTTCAACTGTACACCTTATTACTAAAATATAGCTCATAAATTTCGTTGTCTTTGATATATAGAGAATAAAATAATTACAATTTAAAATAAATTTGTGACTAACATGTCACATAGAACTTGCTTCTGCTGCGCATTAACTAGCTTCAGTAGTCTCTTGATTTAGCTTGCCTCCGAGTCTTGCTCAGTGAACGTCCCAGTATTCCACCTCACACTTGATTTCCAACTTAAGTGCTGGAATGTTCACAGAAAAGAAAAACATACAAGCAGGCAGTGAGAACCTATGGTTCTCAGTAGATAAATTCAAACCATATAGTGTCATCATAAACATTCCAGCCGCTTCGGTTTCTTATAAAAAAATGTGAGCACATATACACAACCAGTGGTTCAGTTTTAAGTTGAAAACATCTTTCGCGAAGCAGGTTTTATTTTAACAATCACTTGCCCTATCATATGCCAGTCATAAAAATATGAATAGTAAAATATGCTTCGACAAGAGACATAATAACATTATGACTTAACAAGATAATTGAAAATGCACATAAAGATGCTTATACTTGACTATATGCTAGTGCACTTGACTTAACTCGTATCTTTCTTTAACTTGCAACTTGATCTTCATAAACTTTTCCATCACTTGGTCCCCTGGGAGTTCTTGGCCATTTAGACTCCTAGGTAATAGTATACTTTTCAGGATCGAGCTTGTTCCTATATAAGAATGCCAGGTTTACTTTCCTCGACCTCCCCACCGAACTATTCCCCTTAACTTTAATCCGGGGCAGGCCCAAGTATTATGGAACTTTCATCATAACATAATCTTTATGTTCATCATAACATAACCTTTATGAACTTCTTGCCAATGCACATGGATTTGAATGTAGAGTATAACTCATGCATAGGCTTACCGAAATTTTTGCGGCATAATGGAATGTGTCCACTTATCTATGAATAGTACCAGTATATTCAGACAGTCAATTAGAGAGAAATCATAACATTTCATTTGTACTTCAATCCTCAATCTCATAAGAATAAATGTTGCATGTAAAATATATTTACTATCTCAGCATTTGCATTCAACCAGGTTTTTGTAAATCGAGCCACAATTTCTATTTAACTCATCTAGACCTCAATTTTGAATATGTTAGAGTGTTATGTGTCTATTTTCTAAGCTCTTTGATCCTATCTAATTTTGATAAGTATAGTTTAAGTTAGTTAAGTTTTATCCCGGCCTGCCCTGAGACTGGCTAAAATTACACACTTAAAAGTAAAAATACACTAAAAATAAAAAATCAACTATCATACGAAACTTATGATATTAAAGTTAACGGGATAAGCTTTCATTTGTATTAAGTTTTATTTCATTTGCTTTAGCAGAGCTCGAGTTATAAGCCCCGAAATTTGACCTTCTGAAACTATCCTGTTGTGGCCTGGTTTGGATATAGGGCAACTTCTTCAAATCACTGAGAGTTAATAGGACCATACCAAACTTAGAATTTTATTATGGAATGTTCTCCTACGTGTAATCTTTCCAACAAAGTTAGTTTCACTTAATTTGGAGTTGTGTGGAGTGAGTTACATCCTTCTTAAATCACACTGCCCAGATGAACGTCCTAATTCCTAAGTTAAACTTCAAAATTTCATATTTCTCTCATTATTAATCCAATGGCCTTATATTATATATGTATGTAAATGTTTACTTTCATCTAAAAATAGTTTCATCCACTTTAACCAGCTGCAGGCGGAGCCATACACTCTGCCATATCGACTGCCGAGGGAATTTGGTCTTCTAGCCCCTCACATCTTTCTATCCTCACCCTTTTCTACTCCTTAATCAAATTTAAACATAAAAACAGCCAACAACCAGTCAAAGATCATCATAATAATTCACTAATCACATCAAAAAGTGAGAACATAAAGCCAAAATCAGCCATCCTAATCAGAGTAACAGCACAAAATTTAACCTCTACCTCTTTGGAGTATGATTTTGCTAGGTGTTGAAGTTTAAATTGATAAAACATTGTGAAGCTTGAGGATTTGATGGAGATGGTTGAGAAAAGGAGAGAAAGAGAAGGCTGAATTCAGAGGAGAATGAGACGCAAGTCAGTAGGGAGAAAAGAAAAATCTGTTTTGAGCATTGAAGAGATAGTTGGCTTTGTAAGCTTTGATTGGTTGAAATCTTTGTGGGTAAAGTTCAGCCATGTCTCCCTCTTTTGTGGCTATGTTATCCTCCATGTCGCCTAAAAGTGGAACTCGCTTCCATTGTATCTTAAATCGGAACTCGTCTCGATTCTGCTTAAAGTCGGAACTCATGCCCATCTATTTGAAGCTTGGAGATTAAATCGGAGATCAGAAATCTTGTCTATTCTATTTGAAACTTGGAAACAAAGTCGGATGTCGGAAATCATGCATAATTTATTTGAAACATAAGGTCGGAGGTCAGAAATCATACAGCACACTAATCACGTTAAAATCGAAAGTCAAGGACAAGAATAGGAAATCGAAAATACTTAAACCCGGAAGTTGAGAATATTATCATAAACTTGGAAGTTAGTACCAGAACATAAAACCTTATACTCGTATCTCGGAAGTCAAGAACTAGCCCATAAAACTCTTATACATATAATTCCAAAATTGGTCCAATAATCAATCTTGGAGATCAATTCATAACCCGGAAGTCAGAACTTATATAATCCCAGAGCTCAATTCAGTCTCGAAAGTCGATCCTAAGCTCAAACTCGGGAACCTCAAAAGAAATGAAAAGCTCTTGGAAATAAATACGGAGATTGGAACTTGTGTATATCTTGGAAATCAATTTTGATGTCGGAACTCGTGTTCATTCTCATTGAACGGATATGAACTTGGAGGTCGGACATCGTGTCCATTATAGTTGATCTTGAACATCAATTCTGAGGTCGAAACTCAGGTACATTTTAGTTGAATCTTAATTAACATCAATTATTTGATAAAAATCCGAACAAATAGGTGAAAAATGATAAGAAAATTCCAGGGGATGTTACACACCCCATCAGACCTACACACACTTTAGAACCCTTCACCTCAACCCCAAGCACCTCCAAAATGTGCAGCCTTCCTCTCCCCCTTCCTCCTCTATTTTCTCTCAAGTTCTTCACAAAAACACCTTCAAAACACCACCAAATCTTCATGCTTTCCAACTAGCCTCATACACCATCAATCTTCATCATTGAAACACACATTCAAGCCCTCAAAAAGAAGCAAGAACCACATGGTTAGCTGTTGCCCAACACTTGGTGCAGTTGGATTTTTCAAGAGCTAACTCAAGTAGGGTTTTTCTTTCACTCTTTTAGGTTCATGCATGAGTTTCTTGCTAACTTGTGATGTTATTTGAAGCTTTGGGTATTTATTTTTAGAATATATGATGTTATTTTGAACTTCTAATAGTTAGTGATTGTTTGGGTTTATAATGAATTTTCGAAAGGATTTGTGTTTCTAATGATGTTTACTTGTGTTTTCATGCAACTTGTGATTTTCATTTAAAGATGTTGCTGTCCTGTTTTGGGCAGAATATATTCTCATTCTTTCTCATCTATTTTATGATATTGAAGTGTTGGTTTGATGCTTTAGATGTTGTATTTTTATGTGTAGAAGCCTTGTGTGCTTTGCTTTGAAGTTTAGAAGCTAAATAACCATCACTTGTCACCAAACTCAATCTCGGCCATGTACAGGGCAGCCACTATAAGTTATGTTCTTGAGATGTTATAAGTTGTATTTTGATGAAATTTAAGTGTTGGATCCATATAGATATGTATCCCTTTGTTTGTGAAGCATAAGAACATGAAAATACATGATTTTGGTGATGTTTTGTAAGGGTTATGCATGCTATACGTGAAAGAGTTGGGCTGTCCTGTTTTGTGCCTAATGTTCCAACATGTTTCTTGAATGATTTAAGTGAGAATTTGTTATATTGGTGTCACATAACCTCTAGTTTAATTATATGTGCTTATGTGCTAATTTTACATGACTCTGGTGCATGAAAGTTTGTGTTACAATGGGTTTCATAGGCTGCCCTGTTTTGGGCAGCAGTTTAAGTTAATTTATATCATGTATCTAAAGCATTAAATGGTTGATTTTATGTCTTGATAAATGAGTTTTCATTGGAATAAATTTTGAGTTAGTGTATGTAAGATTACAAGCTATTTTCCTCCCTAAATAACTTGATGATCTTGAAAATGTTTGAGTTCAAAATTCTGCACCCATTGGCTGTGCACTTCCAGCAGGTTTTTGAAAGTGTTTTTAAGCCCTTCAATGTTGTATTGATGTTAGAGAATCTATTATATCATATTAAGTAATCATATGATAAGTTTCTTGTGTTTTGAGTTGGTTTTCTAAGTAAAAGTTAGATTTTATTTTCTGCCCTATTTAGACAGCATGTTTATTAGTTCTATTTCTCTTGATTTAATGTTTTATAAACTTCATTTGATGCCTTAGATCATGTAATTTCACATAATTAAGCTTTGTGCAAAAGCATGAAAAGTTTTGAATCAAATGCTTTGTTTTTGGCCTCATGTATATTTTGGCCATGCATTACCTTTCTATAAGTAAGTTATTTTGATTAGTTTGTTACATTGAAGTGTTTTCAAACCTTTGAGCATGATTGAATTAGGGTAGTTATGTGATCGTTTCTTTTTGGGACCACTAAGACACTAAAAGCTACTTAAAACTAAATAAAATGAATCATTACCTTTGCTTGGAGTTCGTGACCCTGACCTATGTTATTGGAGTTTAGATGAACTCATTTATTTCTATGAGACTATGAGACTTATATGATACTTATTTGAGACCTCTTTGGGTCATACCTATGCATGGAGTACCTTTACTTGAACAACCATGGACTTTGAACTATGGAACATTGTACTATGACGATGGACTTTGGACTATGACTATGACTAGATCATAAAGATTTAATTTAAGGGTCCCATTAGAAATGTCACATGAACTATCTAGCTCCTTGCTTGAAGAGGTTTTCTAAACTTCGGTTTAAAAATAAGAATTTTGAACTAGTGTTTGAAGTATTTGTAAAGTCTTTGATTGGCATATGAATATGATCATTTATAAATGTGAATTTCAAAATTTATGCATGAATATGTATATGAATCATGTGTGTCCTTATGCACTTTGAACTTATGTGAATAAAGTATTATAATATGTGCTTATGTGTAATCTATGATTAAGGTCCTTTTTGCTATGTATGAACAAGATTATGAGAATTTCTTACCATGAATTAAGTATGCACAATATCATGCATATCTGCTAAGATATTATGTGTGCACTGAAATATGCTCAAAATAGTTTGTGTTATGTGCACTCTGTGATAGAAATGAAACTATGCACCATTTGAATGGAAATTACATATGTGCACTTATGTTTGGCTGTTATGTATGACTCAATGAATAAGTGAGTATATGGGCCCCACTGTGTGATGGACAAGCCATGCATCTCGCTAGGTGACACCTTGGGCCCCGCCTTATTAGCGGATCAAGACTTGGTGATCACTAAATCTGGCAGTGGATTTGAAACGGTACCTTGGGCCCCGCCAAGTTAGCGGACAAGGACTTGGTGTCTATTATGTGAGTACCTTGGGCCCCGCCAAGGTAGCGGATAAGGAATTGGTAATTCACTAATCTGACTCGGGGACGCCCTAGCAAAGAGAGCTTTCGCAGATCCGGATTATTAATGTAGGCCCTACAGACTTCAGTCACCAGAAAAGGAAGCAGTAAAGGATCGATAGTATACTTGTGATTATTAATTTTATATATTACTTGATTATATTACTGCTTTACTGTTTTTAATATTATGACACACTTCCATCTTGTTTGACACTAATAGTAGCTGGAAATAATAATTTATCTTGTTAATTGTTGTGCCTAGATATCTGTCATTTTGCTGCTAAATGTTCTAACAATGTTTGTTTATATGGCTTATATATTGCTGCACTCCCGCCTTTGTTCTTAGCATTTTTGGGATGAAGCGGGATTCCCCTGGGAACACCACCCTACTGGGAGACTTCTCTCACCCCATTTTCTTTGGTGTTTCCAGATGGCATGAATTATCCTCAATATTAAGATCGATGTTGTTTACAAGCCTGATATACTGAATAATAGAGTTATATTGCATGTTGTGGATTGTATCCTTACTATTACTATAATAAATGACTTGTTTTAGGATGCTATAATACAACTTAGGACGCTCCTTTTTGGCATCTTCATCCGACATATTTATTTTGAGCATTAGTGGGCTGTATATGGGTTGGGTAAAGATGATTAGTAGTATAGGCATCCTATCCGCTTTTGATATTTTGGGTCCTGTATTATGACTACATTATGTACTCTATGATGTAATAATTATGATGTATGTTTTTTGTACATGGTAGTTTACCCTATAAGTGAATTTCTCAAACTAGTTAATAGTAGTAACTCCGACTAGTATGTGATAGCATTATCTCCGTCGAGCGAAATGATTAATCAATAAGTAAGATTAATGATAACAAACAGCGAAAAAAAAATTTACCTGCGCTAAAATTAAACTAATAAGTTTAGTAATACCTTATTAGCTAATTATTATCCAATTTAAGTAGAGGAAATTAAAGCGGTATAATAATAGTTAGTAGTAGGGTGTTATGCTCCTTCTCTTCACTGTCGACAACAATGGCATCCTTGTCTAAAGCATAGGACACCATACTATCATATTCATTGGGATTCTTCTACCTTAAAGTAGTCTTAATTGCTTTATCTTCTACATGTTCTTTCTCTTCTTCGATTTCCTCTCCATGATTCTTAGCATCATTTTGGAACCGAGGATTACAAGAATAAAAAAAAAATAGAAAAGAGATTGAAGGATTGAAGAATACCTTTGTCCCAGAAGACTCCCTATCATCCTGAGTCTCTGCAAGGTTCATGGAGGGAAAATTACTCGAGATCTTGCCCGTGCTAGACTATTAAAAAAAAGGGGGGAGGAAAGTGATACTGATCGGGAAAAAAAAAAGGGTCAAAAGATTACTTTAGTGGAAGGAGCCTTCTTCGAGAATTGACTCGAGAGGAAGGGGCATTTTTTGGCTAGACCTTCTTTTGAGAAGGTTCTTTTCCTTTTTCCTTTCCCTTCTTAAGGGTAGGATCTTTTCTTTTTTGACCTTTGGTCAGGATTTAATCTTCATCCTTTGGATCGTCCTAATTCTCAATGGTCTTGTCAGGAGCAACCTTAGAGATTTTGATAGCTTTCGAGGCTGCAAAAGAATGGATTTAGGATAACATAGTTTCAGATAATAAAACAAGTATAACGAAAAAGCAAGCTACATAGTGGAGGATAACCAAGAACCTTGATTGTGATTAAACAAGGTGTTCCATCATTCTCGACAAATAAAGGCCAATAAAGGACACATCTTTATGTCGAGGATGCAAATAAAGCGTCCCAAAGATTGGGATAGCGGTTAGCAATACCAAAAAGAGCGTTTGGTAAGGGAGGAAATAAAAATGGAGTCATGTAGGATTGATGTTAAGCAAAAAGGTTAACAAATTTAACTTTTTCAAAAGTGCACCAAGATCAACCTTCATGTTGCCCCTTCTTTTATTTAAAAATGTCCATGGCATCTCGAACCACCCTTAACGCCACTTGGGATTATATTTAACCTTGAAAAAGTTTTCAACTTGAAGGATTTCTTGAATGTGTGTATCTTTGGTCTTGGTCAAAGTTGCCCCTTTTTGTAAAGAAGTATTAGGAAAGTCAGTAATCAAAATGTCTTTGCAAACTAAAAGTTTTTTACATTAGGTCTTGTAATATTCGATCCACTAATTAATGAAGAAGGAGTAGGAAGGAAGCTATTTTTAATGTCGAAAGGAGACTACAAGTTTCGTTTCTCCTCGTTTTCACTTAGGAAAAACTCAAGGTCAAAGAAGGACCCAAGTGATTCACCCTAGTTAAACTTGCAGGTCGAGAGAATAAGGGATAAGTATAGCTTGGGAAAATTCGAATTGTCGAGCAACAAAAGAAGGGTTATAAAGCTCGACATTTCTATTCTTAGAATTCGGAAGGCCTGCACGGAAAACTTGACAACACAGAAGGTTGGACCAGATCTTATTAAGCTCTTTCTAGGCAGAGGGGTTAGAGGGAATCCTCGGACAAGTGAACCATGAAGAACCACGTAGGGAGAAATATTCATGCCTCTTGCATCGGAAAAAGAGAGTTGATGAAGGTTCTTGAAAAAGAAACAAAACTCGTCAATCACTGGAGTAACCTTTGGGACATCTCGATGTAAATAGCAAAGTCGAGGTCCATATATGCCTTAGGAAAGGCTTGCTAACTTGAGTGCCGATCTCAGTCAAATTACAATAAAACCAAACTACACTGGTTTGTAGCAAAGGGTGTAACTCAGGTCGTCTCACAAGGATAACAAATGCTATAAGATCAGAAATTCAAAGGGGGGTTTGGTTGTTTATCAAATAAAAACGTAGCTAATTAAAATGGAAATGAACAGAAATTGGAACTCTAATCCAAGAATCAAAGGAGCAACTACAGACAATCAATCATTGAATTCTAGAAATAACTTAGCAAATAGAATCAGTGATTGACATTGAATCTGAGTGGAAACTCAATTCAAACTCAGCATTCACATGAAAGCCTTCATGAATTTGATTAACACAATTTCAATTAAAATTCAGAAATCTCTAGAATTTAAGAGAATTATGTTAATTTCATATGCCAATGCAGTCAATCGTAGAATTCAAACCTAAAACTCTAATTCATATTCCTTCCACAATCTGATTACATATACCTACCAAATATTATGCAACCAATCAAATTTCAATCATCAATTCAGAATGAAGAACTCTAATTCAAATGAGATTGAAATAAGAGAAGAAGGAATAGATGAAATTGATTGTATGTCGAGTCTGATTAAACCAATTCTCAAGAGTGTTGTTGTTTGTTTCTTTAATTCATGGATCAGATGTAAGATCAAGCCTCCATGAATGGAGGAAGACAAATTGGCAAGGTGGGGGCCGTGAGAGAAGAGAGAAGAAGAAAAGTAAAAGTTGAAAAATTGCTTCTTCCCCCAAAATCTGTCTACTCCCTTCAAAGAATGTTTTACCCCCTACTCATTTCGGGCATCAAAGAATCAAAAACATCCCCAAACAATCTGTAACGGTCATTACATTAATCCCCCTCTCTCCTAGATTAATTTGGACATCTTATTTGCTAAATTCTGAATTCTAGAGAGAAAATTATGCTAAAAACACTAAATTTAGCTTTCCAATACAACTAGTAACATTTTCCATGGTTTTGGCTAGGAATATGCAACTATTTGGATTTGGATTCTGAAGAAGAATTGTAGCCTTGGATGTTAGCTTCAAAATGCCATTAGAATGAGCTTAATTGGGCTACTTGGACCAAGATATGGTCCAAATACTGCACCCTGTAACACCCTCCGCAGTACGGTACTGTGCTTAAGTCATAGTACCTCACCTAGGAGTTATTACTATCACTTAATTGGACCTTGTTTGGCAGCAACCTTTGGCCACCTTCAATCTTACTAGTCAACTCCACCTCAGAGGACCTTCTTCGAAACTGTTGAACTATCTGGAGATAACACGAAAATAAACATAGGAGTGAGAATTATAAATTCTCAATAGGATTTATTAAACTAACATAAATTGTGTCATCGTTGTCATCTCCAGTTTGCTTCAGTTTATTATGAAAAAAGTGAACATGCTATACAAACTGTTCAATTTTAAAGTTCGAAAATATGCTTTCCGAAGCAAAGTTCATTTTTTTCACGCGCTTGAGTTCATATTGGCAATATTTCATATTTAGAAAATAATTACAGCATAAATAAATAGTACAGCTTCAACATCAATTAAACATGGGGTATCATTATGCAAATTCTCATCTTTGAATTCATGTAAATATCTTGATGCCTTTCTTTAACTTTCTTTGCTCTATAAGGAGTTAATATCATGGATGTTGCCACCATACATTTCCATTGCTTACACTAGCTGGATCATGCCATGCCTCATGTAAGCCTTATCCCCTATACTCACACTAGCTGGGTCACGCCATGCCTCATGTGGGTGAGGGGAGTATATATTCCAGAGTACGATCGCCATGTCATACCCTATCAGAGTGTGATCGCCATGTTATGTTCCTTAGGAATATATTCATCCTGCCACATCCCAAAGTCTGATTGCCATGTCATACTCCATCGAAATGTGATCACCATGTCACATTCCTTAGGGTGTGGAATCATCATGCCATAATCCAGAGTATGATTGTCATGTCATGCTCCGTCAGAGTGTGATCGCCATGTCACGTTCTTTAGGAATATGGGATCTTCATTATATCTCTTAACTGCCTTCACGGGGAGGGATTCAAAGTGCAACTGCCTCCAGGTGAAGGGATTCACATCTTTGTCTTATTTAACCGCCTTCACAAGGAGAGACCTCACAACTGCCTCCAAGTGAAGGGACCCACATTCAATATGTTCATATGATTTCATTCTCATACATAATCATACATAGGCATGCTGAATGCATTCATACATATGTTTCACCGTTTAGTTTCATATATCCTTGCATGTAGAATTCCATATTCATAACTTAAAATTTCATAACACAAGCTATTATAATTTCATATAATTCTGCCGAAAATTCGGCAACATAACAGAACGTATCCACTTCCCCATGAATAGTGCTAGCCAATCAGTACATCAATTTATCACAAAGAACACAACATCACCTTTATATTCCAACATTAAACTCATATCAACATCAAATTCATTAAGGAAATTCACCTCAAAGATATTCAACCAACCCGATTTTTATAATTCAAGCCATAATTTCTATTTAACTCATTTGGACCTCAAATTTGAATATGTTAAAGTGGTATGTGTCTATTTTCTAACCCTTTTAGTCCTATCTCATTTTGATATCTATAGCTTGAGATATTTATGTTTTATCCCGGCCTGCCCAGTGGCTAGCTAGAATCAAGCACCTAAAAGTAAAAATCTACCATAAATCGAAAACTGACTCAAATTAACGAAATTGGACTCATATTAAAGATAACAGGGCAAAGTTTCATTTTCAAAAAGTTACATTCCATTTGACTTAGTAGGGCTCGAGTTACAAGCCCCGAATTCTGACCTTCCTACCCTGCCCTGTTCTGGCCCGGTTTGGACATAGGGCAACTTTCTTGGATCACTGGGAGCAACTGAGACCTTATCTAACTCTGAAATTTTTATGGGACATTCTCCTATGTGTAAGATTTCTAACAAAGTTAGTTTCATTCATTTCCAAGTAGTATAGGGCGAGTTCTATCCTGAACAACGTAATCTGCCCAGAGCCAAAGTCAAAACCCTAGGTCGAAATTCAAAAATTCATAACTCTCTCAATTCTAATCCAAAAGCCTTATATATATCTATGGAAAGTCCTAAATGTATGGTTTCATATAAAAATAGTTTCATCCAATTTGATCGATTGTAGGCGGAGCCGTACACTCTGCCGTACGGACTGCCGAGGGTTTTTGGCTCTCTAACCCATCAGCTCTTCCTATTTTCATGCTTTCTTGCTTGCACTTCAGTTTCAATCCAACAAACAGCCCAAAACCAATCACATATCATCATAAACATTCATTTAACACATCAAAGAAAGTGAAAATAATCCAAGCCCAGCCAGCCAAGTCCACAAATTTGATGCAAGTATTAAACTCCTACCTCTTGTTATGTTGTGATTTGGCTTGATTTTAGAACTTGGATGAACAAAACTTGATTAGGCTTGATGGTTTGATGGAGTTGAGTGAGGGAAGAAGAGAAGAAGGGAGCTGAAAGAAAGGAGAAAGCAACGTAGAAAATGGGCTGATGAAAAGAGGAGAATTGTGTTATAAAAGCTTTAAAGTTGGTAGTTGAAATGAAGGGTTGTGATTGGCTCAAAATGCAAGGCTAAATTTCAGCCAACTCTCCTTGTTTTTGTGGCCAAAGTGGCGCCACTTTTAGGGATTAATTGGCTGAGTAATCAGCCTTAGTTCATAGGGTTTTAAGCTTATAATTCTATTGGTTCGGTTCCGATAGTTTAAGATACCATAATCTTACTGATTTCTTTAAAATCGGTTAACCGGTTTTAAGAAAATTTTATGAAATCTTGTAGACTCCTAACTTAATTAACTTATACCTAAACTCAATTAATTGCTAATCGATTAGTCCTAAATAATTATTTACCCGAATGTTTATTAATCTCAATTATTTGATAAAATCGAACAATTAGGCGAAAAACAATAAGAAAATTTTGATGTTTAACATTTTCTATTTGGTTTTTATAACTAATGGCAATTTTTGTAATTTTGAGTAAGTCCAGGGGCACCCCACGTCATTTCACACCAGACTGCCTCCATGGCCCAATTGGCAGAGATTCAAACTTCTACGGTTTCGTCACGTGATTCTGCTCTATTTAAAATCTCATTTTACTAATCCTGTTGATATAGGGACCTAAATGTCATTTTCTAAAATGTTCAGGGGCAAGGCTGTAAATAATATATAAGGACCTAAAGGTCATTTTTTAAAAAGTTTAGGAGCAAGATTGTGAATAATAAAAGTTTATTTTTATTACTTCCTATTACGTTATATGGGGATGTTACACACCCAGTTAAGAAACCATAAGTGCATCTCTTCAGCTCACTTCTAGGCCTAGTTTCAACTTGTTATCATCAGAATTAACCTCTGATCTCTTCATAGGGATTGTGGGCCTATCTCAGCGCTTTCGTACAAATCAAGAATCACAATAAAATGAGCTCTATTACTCAAGATATGCCCAAAAAACCAAAACAGTGTCAAAATTAGCTTAATGCTGGAAAAACTAAATCTAGCCTAACCAAAACTCAATAAAACACAAAATGGCCCAAATTAATCCTATTAAGCACAAAAGAATATTAATGAACTAAATATGAGAGACAATAAATATATAAAAATCTAATTAATCAAATTCCCCCACAATTAGTTTTTGCATATCCTTTTGCAAAATTCAACTAAGGACAAAAACATGCAACCTAAAAATCAGAGAATAACCAAACTGAACAAACAAATTCTCCAATGAATCATCAAAAGTGCTAAGCTTAGGAACATAAGAGCATAAAAGGTATTAAGAGTTTCCAACAATCAAATCATTCAACGCCCCATTTCTCAAAAATGTAAGTTAAGCAGTATCCTTCAAAATGCAAATAGATCAAGCATGAAAGGGTTAACAAGATGGTGTTTGAATCTCTCAACTCGTAAGTGTATGGGCAAAAGTGTTTCACTCAAGTCACCTCAATAGACAATGCATTACCATAAGCTTGTTAATCGTCTACTTCTCCGCTACTCACAATCATATGCAAACACAAATCAAGAGAGCTTTATTCAAGGTTGTAATGGGGCCAAGGTAAGGGTAGGAAAATATGCGGATATGACAAGATACAACCTAAGAGAATAGAAGTGACATTCGTCTTTAGACAAATCAAGCCACAACACACTTATTCTCTTTGAACTTTCTTTTCTCTTTATCAAGATTCCTCATTTTATTTTATTTTTTTCTTTTTCTTTTTCTCCTTTTTTTTTTTTTTTACTTTCCTTGCATCCTTTCAAACCCCCACACTTGATCCCAAATACAACAATAATGATGAAATTAATGCACTTCCTATTCCCTAAGGTTGGATATAACATGGTTTTCCACTTAAAGTTTGTAATGTGCTAGAAACCAAAGAATGGTCAATAAGGCTCAAAAGGGCTAAACAAGGGGCAAAATGCAAGGTAGGCCACATGGCCAAGTGGCTAAAATGAAATAAATACCTTTATCATGTTCATGAATGCATATGAAAAATGTAGCCTCAAAGAAGAATCAAAGCAAGTTCTAGAATAACAAAATCTATGAGGGAAAACACACAAGAAGGAAGAGAATGGCATGAAATGCAACCACCCAAATTAAGGCTCAAAAGCTCACAAACGTAAAATTCAACATACTCAATCACAGCAAATCAAGATCAACCACCCAATTCACATATATCAAGAAGAGGAATATGAAACCATGTTGGAACCCTATCCTCCCTAAAGCCTAATGCCTTAACTCAATAACTTTCAATTCAACAATGGAGAACCAAAGCAAAACAAAGCAAAAAAAAAAAAAAAAAAAAAAAAAATTTAAGCAAAAATGAAGTAAAAGCAACCATGAAACAAATCTATAATGCAAGACTAATTACCAAACAACACAACCTATAACCTATGTCAAAACCACACCCCCACACTTCAACTTTACATTGTCCTCAATGTATTACACACAATGAAAATGCAAGACAAGTAAAATGAGGTGAGGGAAAGAAAAGAGAAACTCCCCTATCAAGTGTAAGTGGCCGCTAGCAAGCAGACCTCCTGAATGGCCTCCAAGGGTGTGTCTTCATGAAATGACTTCAGGCGGTGGCCATTCATTGTGAAAGCTTTATCGGTCCCAGGCTCTAAAATTTACATAGCACCATATGGAAAAATCTTAATCACTATATAAGGACCAAGCCACCTAGAACGAAGCTTACTAGAAAAGAGCTTAAGGCGAGAATTGTAGAGAAGCATTTTCTGGCCACTGGAGAACTCCTTCCGCAGCTTATCGTGGATGAGTTTTGTCTTTTCCTTATACATGCGGGAGTTCTCATAGGCTTCCAGCCGGATCTCCTCCAACTCCTGAAGTTAGAACTTCCTATAAAGTCCGGATTGGCTCATATCAAGGTTGTGGTTCTTGACTGCCCAATATGCTTTGTGCTCAATTTCCACCGGAAGGTGGCATGCCTTGCCAAAGACAATCCTATAAGGGGACATCCCCAAAGGAGTCTTGTAGGCAATGCGGTAAGCCCCTAATGCATCCTCCAGCCTCTTGCTCTAATCCTTCTTGTTAGACTACACTGTTTTCTCCAGAATCTGCTTCAACTCCCTATTTGATACCTCCGCCTATCCATTAGTCTGCAAATGGTATGGAGTTAAGACCTTGTAGGTGACACCATATTTCTTCAGCAGAGTTGCCATGTTCTTGTTACAAAAATGGCTCCCTTGATCACTAATGATTGCTATAAGCACTCCAAACCTACAAAAAATGTATGATCTAACAAAATCTACGACAACATGAGAATCATCAGTCTGAGTGGCCTTGGCCTTTACCCACTTAGAAACATAATCGGCAGCTAGCAAAATATACACAAAACCAAATGAGACAGGAAATGGACCCATAAAATCAATACCCCAAACATCAAATATCTCACAAAATAATAATGGTTGTTGAGGCATCTTATTCTTATGGGAAATAGTACCTGTCTTTTGATATTATTCACAATTCTTACAATAGGTGTAAGAATCATGAAACAATATGGGCTAATAAAATCTTGTATCTAAGACCTTCCTAGCAGTGCGTTGTGACCCAAAGTGACCACCACAAGCAAGTGTATGGCAAAAATGCAAAATGGAAGGAATTTCAAGCTCATGCACACAGTGCCTAATAATCTGATCACTACACATGATATAATAAGGATTATCCGAGATATAATATTTAACCTCACTCTTAAGTTTGTCAATCTGATGCTTTTTAAAGTAGGCAGGCAACTCATAAGCAACTAGATAGTTAATCAAATTAGCATACCATGGATCTTTACCTCGCAACTTTAAAAGTTGCTCATTTGGAAAGGTCTCATGGATAGGTAGAAGCTCCAAGGTCTGTGAAATGTGACTCAAGTGATCTGCCACCAGGTTCTCAGCTCTACTTTTGTCCCTGATCTCAATATCAAATTCTTGCAACAGCAACATCCACCTGATGAGTCTAGGCTTTACATTCAGCTCCTTCAGTAAGAACTTCAAGGCTACATGATCAGAAAAAATAGTTACTTTAGTTCCTAATAGATAAGCACGAAATTTATCTAAAGCAAAAATAATGGCTAAAACTCCTTCTCCGTGGTGGTGTAATTTGCCTGTGCAGAGTCTAGGGTCCGGGAGGCATATGCTATGACATGAGGAATATTCCTAATCCGCTGGGAAAGAACAGCTCCAATTGCAAGGTTTGATGCATCACACATGAGCTCAAACGAGTATTCCTTGTTCAGTAGCTAAAGAACAGGAGCAGAAATCAGGTGCCGCTTCAACTGGTCAAAAGCTCTACTGCAGTTACCATCAAACTTGAAGTCTATATCCTTCTGTAGCAGCTTGGAAGTGGAAGGGCAATTTTGTTGAAGTCTTTGATAAATCGCCTATAAAAACCTGCATGTCCAAGAAAAGAACGCACCTTCCGCACATATGTGGGGTAAGGTAAAGAAGTAATAACATCAATCTTGGACCTATCATCAACAATACCCTCACTAGAAATAACATGTCCTAAGACTACACCTTGCATAACCATAAAATGACATTTTTCAAAATTCAAAACAATGGAAGACTCAACATATATATTCAGTACCTTAGCAAGACTATCCAAGCATGCATAAAATGAAGTGCCATAAATAGTAAAATCATCCATAAAAACTTCCATACAATTCTCTAGAAAATCAAAAAAGATACTCACCATTGACCTCTAAAATGTACCTCGGGCATTGCATAAACCAAAGGGCGTCCTCCGGTATGCAAATGTGCCAAATGGATAGGTGAAAGTTGTCTTTCTTGATCTTCAGGTGCTATATGGATCTGAAAATAACTAGAAAAACCATCAAGAAAACAGTAGTGTAACTGACTTGCCAATCTCTCCAGCATCTGATCAATGAAGGGCAATGGTCCTTCCTGGTAGCTTGGTTCAGCCTCCTGTAGTCTATGCAGACTCTCCAGCTATGCTGCACTCTTGTAGGCACCAACTCCCCCTGGAAGTTCTTCACCACTATTATTCCAATCTTCTTTGGAACCACTTGCACCGGGCTCACCCACTTGCTATCTGAAATTGGATAAATGATTCCTGCAGTCAGCAACTTACTCACTTCTTTCTTCACCACATCCGAGATAAGTGGGTTGAGCCTTCTATGAGGTTACCTCACTAGTTTTACTCCTTCCTTTAACTGTATTCTATGCATGCACGTAGAAGGGCTAATCCTAGGTGTGTTTGCTAATGTCCAGCCTATAGCCTTTATGTTCTGCTTTAGGATGTTAGCAACTTCTCTTCTTGCTCTAATTGTAGATTTTTGGCTATAATGACTGGTAGCTTTTCATTTGGTGCCAGAAATGCATACTTCAAATTTTCTAGCAGTGGCTTCAATTTCAAGGTGGGTGGCTCTATGATAGAAGGTGCTAATCTTGGAGTTGCTTCTGATGGTTAGGATTCAACACTTGCAATCTATGAAAAATTCTACACAACAACATTATCATATCCTATGGAAGCTAAAATAGAATCAGCAGAGTTAAAATGATGTACAGAATTCAAAATCACAAAATCTAAAAATTCAGAATTTAAAATTTGCAAATCAACATCAGAAACTGCAGAAACAAAAACTGCAGACAATACATCATAAATAGAATTTTCAGAAATAGACTCATCAGTAGCAAAAATTTCTGTAAATGTAGAATTTGTGCAACTAGAAACTAAAGTAGCAGAATGTGCAGAAAATGGTAATGTAGAACCTGCAAAAACTGTAAGTGCAGTATTTAAATTTGCAGAAATGGAATTTATAAAGATAGTAGCAGAATTGGCATAATTTGACACTGCAGAATCAATATTTGCAGAATCTGAAAATATAACAACAGAATTTGCTATTGCAACAATAGAATTAGATTTGTCACAATCAATATATGCAAAATCTGTGGTGGCAAAATTCATGCAAACAGAATTTCCAGAATTTAATTCAACATCAACATCAGAATTTGCAGGATTAAACATAAAACAATCAGAATCAGCATAAACAGATTTGTCAGCAAAAAAATTCACAAAATCAGAATTAGTAAATGCTGAAACTAAAACTAAAACTGAAACTAAAATAGTAGGATTTTCAGAATTTGAACGAATAGAATCACAACCATGTAGGCATGCAGCAAATTTAGCATAAACAACATATAAGTCATTACTACCATCGCAATCACAATCAACACAATATAATACAGCCAACAAGTTCTCATGCACTTTGTCAACCAATGAATCAATAATGTCTATATGAAAAATATAATGCTCTTCTAGCAAGTATCTCATGGCATCAAACAGATTAAAATGCACTTTACTATCTCCAAATTCCATGGACAATGTACCAGAATGCACATCAATCTTAATCTTAGCAGTTTTCAAAAATGGCCTACCTAAGATTAATGTTGGTTAATTAGCATGCAATTCATCCTCCATATTTAGCACATAGAAATCAGAAGGAAAAATAAGGTCATTTACTCTTACTAACACATCTTCTAAAACTCCCTCAGGGTGAGTTGTGCTTCAGTTGGCAAGTTGAATGACCACTCCAATTGGCTTGAGCTCTCCAATGCACAATGACTAGTAAATTGATTATGGCATGACATTTATTGAAGCCCCAAGATTCAACATAGCTTGACTAAACTGCTTATTTCCTATGATGCATAGAATGGTGAAAGTCCTTGGATCCTTGCATTTCGGAGGAATACTTGGCTGAATGATGGCAGAAACATTTCTACCCATACTCACCTTCTCATTTCCCTTCAGCCTCCTTCTATGAGTGCACAAGTCCTTGAGAAACTTGGCATACTTTGGAATCTGTTTAATAGCTTCTAGGAGCGGAATATTGCCTTCCACTTTTCTGAATGTGTCCATAATCTCCTTGTCCAATTCTGCTTCTGCCCGCTTCTTATTTTGTGTCACTCTGTTGGTGAAAGGCAGTGGAACACTTTGTTCAGCTTGCTTGTTGTTGCTACAACTTGGTTCTACACCATTTTTCTTTATTTTTGCAGAATCAGATTTTTCTGCTACCTATGGTTGTTCTACAGAATCTGCTTGGTTGTTCTTTTCTGCAAAATCAGGAACCTTAAGCTACTTGCCATTTCTCAAAGTGATGGAACTCATATTCTTTGGGTTGCTCACAGATTGGAAAGGAAGGTTGCCAGAACCTTGAGACTTCAGCTCATTTACTGTTGTTACCAACTGACAAATCTATGTTTGTAGATTCTAGATGCTAGCTTCTATTCTCTACTAAAACTGAACACTGCTGGTTGCCATCTGCTTCACCAATTCTGCTAAGCTTGGTTCTAAGCTGCTACTTTGTAGTTTATTTTGCTGAACTGGTGGATGATATTGTCCTGAGCTTAGTCCAGCAAAATTTTGCTTAAACTGAGGTTGCTGAAACTGATTGAAGTTGTTAACATACCTCAAATTCGGGTGATCTCTCCAGCCAGGATTGTATGTGTTGGCGAAGAGATCATAACTCTTCTGCTGCTACTGTCGCTAATAAGGCCTAGCAGGAAAGATTCTTGCAACAGTTTCATTGCTCTCTTGCAGATGTGGACACTGATCTATGGTGTGACTAGGTAGGGAACAAATTCCACAAATTGTAGCTGCTAGTTGCTAAGGCTGCTGGCCGAGTGCCAATTGCCTCACCAAGGTTGTCAACTTATCTATTCAGTTTTCCATCCTCTGCTGGTTTGCATCAGAGGTTTGCACTTCATTTACTCTTCTTGTTGACACTATGGCTTGGGTACCAAACTGTTGTTTATTGGCTGCCATGTTTGCAATTAATTCACAACCTGCACAGGTGTTTTATCTACCAGAGCCTTTCCAGAAACAGCATCAACCATACTTCTATCCATTAGCATGAGACCTTCATAAAAATACTGAATGAGAAGCTGGTCACTAATCTGATGGTGTGGATAGCTTGCATACAACTTCTTGTATCTCTCCCAATATTCATGCAAGGTCTCACCAGTAATCTGCCTTATGCCACAAATTTCCTTTTTGATGGAAGTAGCTTTTGAGGTAGGGAAGAATTTCTCCAAAAACATCCTCTTCATGTCTTGCCAGCTCATGATGGAACCTGGATGCAAGTAGTACAACCAATCCTTGGTAGATTCGTCCAAAGAAAAAGGAAATGCCCTCAGCTTGATGTGATCTTCCTCCACTCCATGTGGCTTCATGGTTGAGCACACTACATGGAACTCCTTCAAGTGCTTGTGAGGGTCTTCTCCAACTAAGCCATGAAACTTGGGCAGTAGATGTATCAGTCCTGATTTTAGCTCGAAGTCTGCATCCAAATTCGGGTACTGAATTGCCAAAGCTTGATAGTTGATATCAGGTGCTGCAAGTTCCTTCAAGGTTCTATTAGCCATGCTTCCTAAAAGATCAGAATTGTTAACAAAGTTAGGAATAGAATCAAAAACTGAATTATTAGCAGAACTAATCTCAAACAACCTCCTCTTAACTTTTCTAATTTGTCTAAGAGTCCTGTCTAATTCAGGATCAAACTCAACTAAATTAGGACTTGGATCAAACCTAGTCATACACTAACAAAATAGCAAACAGAACCATATGCACACCAATTTCACCCTTAATACAAAGCACTAAAAGTTGCACACAAACACTCAAAATAATCAAAATAGATATAAAAACAATACCAAATAATTTTTAAAAATTATGCTAAAAAATTGTACCCTCAATGAGAAAAAAATGCAAAGAAAATCTTTTAAAAAAAAAGTGGCCTAAATGAAGGAATTTGGCTTAAAAATAAAAAGTCAACAACTGAGCTTTGATCTTGATCAGAGGGCCATTTTCCTTCAATTAACCAATTTTCAAGTCAATCAGAGCACAAAATCTTTTACGAAAATCCCTATTATGTCCTTAAAAGATATTGAAAAGATCCAAAAACCTCTAAAAACCTATCTAAATGATGGAATTTGACAAAAACAGGGGTGTTCAATCCTTAAAGGATTGAATCTTTCTCAGAATGATGTTTTGCTATGGAATCAAGTCCCCTGAAATCAATTGAAAAGAGTTAGTTGTAACATCCCCAATTTTTGTCTAAGCTAATTAGCTCAGTGATCCTGACTAATTAGCGAGGTTAACGATTAACTGAGGACTAATCGGCTAACCTCGATGAGCAAGAGCTTAGTAAATTGAGTCAAGACAATAATCGAATCATAACGCACTAAATGATTTAATTAAAACCTAATTATTCGAACCTCATTAATTCGTAACTTAGAAATATAATTAAGGCAATCCAATCCTATTAATTAAGTACAAGACAATTATTCTACCTTAATCGATTGAGATAAATTAATTCTTACACCCTAATTACATAATTTATAAGAACAATCCTTTTAGAGAAAAACGTTTTAAAAGTGTAATTAATCGAAATCGGCCAAAGAGCAATTTAACTAATCAAATTGAATTTACAACTTAGGTAATTCTAATAGCTTTGAAAATTTAAAAATTTCTCTTAATTGATGCACCAAATCTTGGCCAAGGACAAGAGCAAAATCCAACCATCTATTTGCTTTCTCATCATGCACTCTTAGATCAAGAGTCTATGTTAGCAGTATCTCTTTAGTCTAGACAAAAGAAGTACCTTCCTCCCTTAGGATTGTGACACTTGGAATGATCATATCCACTCAAGCCAATCCCAAGAGTGGTCATGCTCTTAACCACTTGAGAAAACACAAAATGGTCCTTACCCAAGTGCCAAGACTCAAAGAAAACACAACTCACCCTTTTACCCCAAGGTCCCTAGTTTTCTTGCTTGAAAAAGAAGTTAAACTCACCTACTTCCCTTTGCTTGTTGGAGAAGCAAAACCAATCAGCCCTCCCCTCACCCATTTTGCGCCACTAGCCCCTCCCCCCTCTCTCATTTGTGATTTTCATCCTCTCACTACAAGTCCAAGCTCCCACCTCTCTCTAAACTTCATTCTAGCTCTTTTGTTCTTCCAACCTTTCTTGTTCCTCTTCTCTCTTTCTCACCTTATCCAACTCTCTTTCCTATCACCACTCTCACAAGCCCTTCAAGGACCACCCTCTTTGGTTCTTGAAGAAACAAAAACAACCACTTACTTAGCCCCATTATCAAGCTCAAGGAGAAGGAGGTCATCTCCAACCATTTTCATCCTTCAAGCTTTCAAGAGAAACTCATTTGGTAGTGACTCTAACCCCTGCTTCTTCTATGTTTTTCAAGCTTTAGAACTCCTAAGCTCTCCATAGCTAGGTGGTTTTAAGGCTTGCTCTAAAGGCCTCATGGCCATGCTTTCACTAAATGATGTTGTTTGTGATTTTGCTCTTCTTTTGGAAAATGATATTGGTTGTGCATTTTGCTTTATGTTGAACCCAACTTTTTAGAACTCAAAATATTGATTTTTACCAAGATCTCAAAGTTTAAAGATGGTTTGGAAATGTAAAATGATCACTTGAAGAAAAGACTTGATGTTTTTACAAGAAAACTCATTAAAAACAAAACTGTGGAAACTGGAAAATTCTGGTAGTCTGTATGGCGTGACCAATAACTTCTTCTATATAACTCCAAATGGAACGAAACTAATTTTAGATGAAAATAGACTCATAGAGATTTTTATACATATAAAATATGTGAGATTTGGCCTTAAAACGAGAGAGATATGAATTTTCAAAGTTTGTTGTTCCTGGATGGGTTTCTGTCCGGGCAGTAGGTAATAAAACGTGCATAACTCAAGCTATACAGAACATTTTTTAGTGGGACCAAGTTTGTTAGAAAGCTAAGACATAGAGGAACATCCCCATAAAACAGTTTTGGCAGATTCCTTGTGAGAAGTTCATAGTAATGTTTAAAAGTCACTGACCCGAGATGAACTTTCAAGTCTGAACAGTCAGAATAAAATGTGCATAACTCAAGCTAAAAAATGAATTTTTGAGCGGGGTTTCTTTTGTTTAAAAATAGACTCAGAGAAGTACAAAATTCGAAATAAAAGAGTAAAAGATGAAATTATGGTGAATTTTTGAAGTTACTGCCCCACTGTAAAAGTAAAACAAGTCATAGTTAAGTTTTAAAGATTAATGAGGAATAAGCTTTAAGACATTAAGTCCCTTACATTAAGTATTAGAAAACGTTCACCACTTAACTTAAAAGTTTTAAAAGAGATAATAGATAAATTGGCCCTATGCCTAATAAAAGAATTTACACAAGCAACAACCTCAATTAAAAGCTTGCACCAAATTTACTAAGCTAAGCTCATAAGACTTTGCTTGAGAATATGCCTATGTTTATGTGCAAGCATGATGTTATGATCATGATAATGATGATATGATATGATGATTATGATAGTGATATGATGATGATATGATGATGATGATGATGATATGATATGATGATGATAATATGATATAATGATGATGGTATGAAGATGATATGTTGAGGATATGATGCTTAATGCTATGTGATAAAGGAATCACATTTGGGGACGGCGATACGTAACGCCCAAATGTGGAAAAGAATTAAAATAATTTTGCATCATAAGCCTTAATAAGAAGATAAAGTAAACTAAGGGCGTGATCCTTCATAAGGGAAGGTGACCCAAAGTAAGTTCCCCTCACCCACGACTCACATGAGGCATGGCATGACCCAGCTAGTGTGAGTATAGGGGATAGGGCTTACATGAGGCATGGCATGACCCAACTAGTGTAAGTACCGGAATTTTATGGTGGCGACGGCCACGGTATGAGCTCATTACCACTTATGTTTAGTGGGTGAAAAGAAAAGGACTTAAGATAAGTCAAGTTAAGGAAAGAAAAGGATTTAAGAGAAAGTCAAGTCAAGAAAAGAAAGAGACTTCGGTCTGGCCCAAGTAAAGAATGAAACTCTCAACATGTTCATTAATATTATGAATTATCATATAAGTTTTTATGTTTACCATGATGTTGTTATCATAACGAGAATATGTACTTAAAATTGAATCCACTTCGGATAGCTATGTCTTCGAAAATCTAAGAATTGGACCTTATGCATGCTCACTATTTTTATTATAAAACCGAAGTGGCTGGGACGATGATGATGACACCTCCGTGTCGGGTTTGAGTCCTACTGAGAAATCTTATTTCTCACTCTAGTTACTTTTCCGCATCGCCACCAGATTTTGTTGGCACATCCAATGGAGTGGAGCATGGAGCCACCGCACTACGAGCGAACGTACGACATGGGATGCCAGACGAAGCTATTTTGGGACTCATAGCGACTGTCACTCTACATATTCGCATATTCTTTTTGAGAGGAGCTTTGTCATTGAAGTTTGTATTTAGTACCTAGTACTTGGGTCATGGCACGACCATGAGCTTCCTTGGATGTAATGCTGTTATATATATGTATGTATATATAAATATTATGAACCTATATGGATGTAATAATTAGTTATGTAATGCAATATATTCGTAAATTACTATTTATTTATTTATCTTTCTCTTGTTTTATGAGATTGGGTTATGTATCTTATGCGACATGCTTCTTCTTTATCTACCTTCTCGCTCAAGGCTTTACTTTCCAAAGTGATGACGCATTTCAAAAAAAAAAAATTCTTACCGTATTTTCCGCGTAATTTAATTTCAAGTGAAGTTTAATTTTCCATGAGCTTAAGTAACAACTAATAAAACGCCGTAATACGACTTAAGCGTAGTATGGATTTATTAGGGTGTTACATTAGTCATCAAAAACAGTAAAACCGAACTACTAGCTATGAATTAAAACTAACAACTTAAGCAAACACACATCAAAACAAAATATGCAATGATATTGACGCATATTAACATGACCAAATAACATCAATCATCCTTGGCAATGATGCCAAAATTTGACTCGAGTGCCGATCTCGGGAAATTACAATAAAACCAATTACACTAGTTTGTAGCAAAGGGTGTAACTTAGGTCGTCTCACAAGGATAACAAATGCTATAAGATCAGAAATTCGAAAAGGGGGGTTTGGTTGTTTATCAAATAAAAATGTAGCTAATTAAAATGGAAATGAACAAAAATTGGAACTCTAATCCAAGAATCATAGGAACAACCACAGACACTTGATCATTGAATTCTAGAAATAACTCAGCCAATAGAATCAGTGATTAACATTGAATCTGAATGAAACCTCAATTCAAACTCAGCATTCACATGAAAACCTTCATGTATTCGATTAACACAATTTCAATTAAAATTCAAAAACCTCTGGAATCTAAGTGAATTATGTTAATTTCATATGCCAATGCAGTTAATCGTAGAATTCAAACCTGAAACTCTAATTCATATTCCTTCCACAATCTAATTACATACATCTACCAAATATTATGCAACCAATCAAATTTCAATCATCAATTCAGAATGAAGAACTCTAATTCAAATGAGATTGAAATAAGAGAAGAAGGAATAGATGAAACAGATTGTATGCCGAGTTTGATTAAACCAATTCTCAAGAGTGTTGTTGTTATTTCTTTAATCCGTGGATTAGATGTAAGTTCAAGCCTCCATGCATGGAGGAAGACAAATTGGCAACGTAGGGAGGCGTGAGAGAAGAGAGAAGAAGAAAAGTAAAAATCGAAAATTGCTTCTTCCCCTAAAATCTGTCTACTCCCCTCAAAGAATGTTTTGCCCCCTACTCAATTTGGCCATCAGAGAATCAAAAACATCCCCAAACAATCCGTAACAGTTATTACATTAATCCCCCTATGTGCTAGATAAATTTGGACGTCTTATTTGCTAAATTCTAAATTCTAAAGAGAAAATTATGCTAAAAATACTAAATTTAGCTTTCCAATAAAGTAGTGACGTCTCTATGGTTTTGGCCAGGAATATGAAACCATTTGTATCTGAAGAAGAATTGTAGCCTTGGATGATAACTTCAAAATGCCACTAGAATGGGCTTAATTCAGCTACTATGAACTAAGATATGGTCCAAGTACTACATCCAATTTAGAAACCACAAATGCATCTCTTCAGCTCACTTCTAGGCCCAGTTTTAGCTTGTTATCATTAGAACTGACCTCTAACCTCTTCATAGGAATTGTGGGTCTATCTCTCAGCTTTCCTGCAAATCAAGAATCATAATAAAATGAGCTATATAACTCAAGATATGCCCAAAAAACCAAAATAGTGTCAGAATTAGCTTAGTACTGAAAGAACTAAATCTAGCCCAACCAAAACTCAATAAAATGCAAAATGGCCCAAATTAATCCTATTAAGCACAAAAGAAGATTAATGAACTAAATATGAGAGAAAATAAATATATAAAAATCTAATTAATCACTTGCTAGTGTAGAAAAGTGAAGAAAGGGTTCGAAGATGGCATTGGCCCATAACTGTAAAAGCCATATAGGCCCTATAGGATTAATCGAATCATCAGTTTGAAGTTTAGCCATAATGGATCCCATTTCTTCATAAAGTTGGGCAATAATCAACTTGGCCAAGTAAAGTTTGTGGCCTTCATGTAACATGACAACCAAAGGGTAATACCGCTGTTGTATATGGAGAATTTGACCACAAAATACCATTGCATTTAGCCAATATGAGAGGAAAGATAGATGGTCATCAGCAAAAATAGGTGTCGAAGAGGAACCCATGTTGTTTCGAAGGAAGGCTGAATATGATGGTTCAGAATCATCAAAGTTATAGGCCTTCACATAATCAGGTACTAGATTGAAATGAACAGTTTGTCCCATAGGTCGAAGGCCAGTGATAGCTGCTAGCTTTAAAAGAGTAGGGAAAAGCATGCTGTAAGGAAGTTGTAAAGTATTGGTGGTTCTATACCAAAAATAGAAGATTGGTCCAAGCATTATGGGGTTAAAAGAAGTTTGGTGTCGAAAAAGTTACATAAAATCAAAAATCCTTATTTCTTTCTAGAATTGACTCTTAACCAATTGTACACTATCAAGCCAGTTGATGAAGTCCAGAGTATTCTTAGGTGGATTTCTGAAGGAACATTTGGCAAGAACGAACTGTTTGATGAAATTTTCTTTATGGCTGGCCAAAATAAAGTAGTTAGTGTAACATCCTCCTCTACACAGTACTATGTTTAAGTCATAGTACCACACTTAGGAGTTGTTACTATTACTTGAGTAGACCTTATCTGATAGCAACTTCAGCCGTCTTTGCAACTTCTCAAACTATCTAGTTTTCAAGCTTGAGTTAATAGAAAACCAAGTCTTGAAGTGAAGGAAGTTGATGAAGGATGAAGATGTGAGAAGAATGGAGGGAGATGATGAACAAAAGGAGAAAGAGAGCTCAGCCTTCATACATCAAAAAAATTGAGGAAGGAAGTGGGGTCATGTGGGTTTAAGTCATAAATATAATAATGACTTGAAGTTGTTGGCATGGGTGGTGGAGACAAAGCCAAATCTCCCTCCTCTTTGGCCGCATCTAGCTCTAGCAAATGAGAAAGGAGTGGCAAATTTTTGGCCACTCAACCTAGGGTTTCCAGTGTATAATTCTATTGATTAGATTCTGGCAGTATAAAGTACCAAATTTTTGCTGATTTCCTTTAAATCGACAAAATATCACTTGATTACTTTGTAAAATTTTCTGCATATCTATTTTAATTTTTTCCTAATCTTAATCTCTTTAATTAACATCTAATTAAATTTTAATTATCCTTTAATTAATTTCTAATTAACCTTACCTAATCAATAAAATCGAATAAATCGATTGATAACGTAGATTAAATGCTTCGCAATTTCAAAGCCTTTTTGTTTTTTATTTTCCATAGCTAATGGCATATCCTTAATTTTGAACAAGTCCAGGAACATCCCATGTCATTTCATACCAGACTGCCTCCATGGCCTAATCGGCAGAGATTTAAACTTCTACGATTTTGACCACGTGATTCTGCTTTGCTAAAAGCCCTATTCTGCTGATTCTATTTATCTAAGGACACAAATGTTATTTTCTAAAAAGTTTAGGGGTAATTATGGAAAAAAATCTTTAGGGGTCAACATGTAATTACTAAATGTTTTGGGCAAGGCCGTAGTTATCAAAAGTTTACACAGGGGCATTTTTTTTCTCATTTCTTAATTAGATGCATCTTTTTAAGGAAGCAAAATAATTCAATCAGCAGTGCTAATTAGAAGTACCATTTCTTCAGGATGTTACAGTCAGAGGCACATGGAAAGAAAGATTGAATCTTTTAGTATTCTTAAGGAGTAAGGAGAGGACCAAGGAAGGCATGTGTCATTGAACTAAGAGAAAAATGAAGAATTACCTGATTTGCAGCAATTCAGTAGCCTCAAGGTCTAGTGCCGTGTGACAGTCGCCATCAACAATGGGTGCAAGAGCGAAGGCAACAACTTGGGGTTGAGGAGTGTTGGCCATTCTTGTGGAAGAAAAAAGAAAACACAAAGAACACAAAGTGCTGGCGAAGGAATAAAAGTATGAAGAAAAAACATAAAAGAAAAAATGGAATCTTCAAGAAAAATGTGAGGATGCAGGAGGAAGAAGAGGAAAAGACTCTAGAATACTTGAAAAAGAAAGTAAAAAAGGATTTGAGAAGATTTTTATAAGGAAGAGAAAAGAAAGAGAGGGAAAGGTTATTAAATTTGAAAAGACGATTGAGTAGATGGAGAAGTTGAAAGGGTTTTGACACATGGATAGGTAATGATGATCATTTTTTTGGGAACATGCAAGAAGACATTGAAGTATAGCAACCGTCAAAAGAATCGATCGAACAATAAAGATTTGCCTTTTCCTCATTGAAAATGTAAATCTTGGGGGGTATCATGTTGGGACAAAATTTGAAGTCACACTTCGATGGTCTCAAATAAGACCAAAGACTATGAACTAAAGGTAGTCAAGATTCGTAAAATGAGGAAATGGTGTCACTGAGTCGAGTCAGAAAGAGACCAACATAAGCTTGGTCAAATATTTGGATCGAAGGATAAGATACTAAGCTAAAGTAGTTCAAGGCAAAGTGAAGTTGGAGCATAAAGTCTAGTTGAAGGACAAGAGTGTCGAACCAAATTATGGATCAACAAGCTGCTGCACTTCAAGACATTGCAAGAACGAGAATATGAGAGATTCTAAAATGATATAGGATGTGGGGCAGCAGAGGGACCCATACACAATCTTCAAATGTAGGTTTGAAAGACTTGAATCAACCTGAACATCAGCCTTAAGGATGAGTGTCGAGAATCTGGGCCTTAAGGATGAGGATGAAGAACATGGGATGCGAGGGCCTACACTATAGGAAATTATTATCTATAAATAAGAAATCTGAACTATAGATTAGGATGGACTTTAGCATACTTGAAATACCTCACAACTCTATTAAAATGTTCACTTTAACATTGAAGAGCGCATAGGAACTCAAGTGACTATCCTTCTTATCTTCATTTTATTTAGTAATTTGATTCTTGTTTCACATTTAAGCTTGTTGATTTACTGCTTTTAAGTATTCTATTTTCTTATTGCCGCTTTACTATTTTTATTATTTTCTTTATTTAAAATCTATCCATTTGCTCTATCACCAATTGACACTTTAAAAATTTTCTCAAAATCCATTAGAGGAACTGTTTCTGTCCCCTGAATTAAGATTCGTGAAGCAAATTGAGAATAGTCAATTTATTTGTTTTATTGACTAAAAAATCAAGTAAACTATGTGTGTGTGTGCGCGCGCATGCGTGCTTGCGTGCGTGCATGCGTGTGTGTGCGCGCACGTGTGTGTGTGTGTGTATTTTCCCCCCTTTAATACCCGGGTTTCAAATTTAGCTTTAAACTTTTAGTTTTGCCTGCCTGTGTTTGGTTACTTACTATTATGCTACCATACTTGGGAGTGAATTGTGTAATATTAGCCTAATGGGAAATGTTTGATTGACATCTTAAACCAAAAGAATTAATTACAAAATTCAAAATGAGATCAATTATAATTTAAAAATGAAAATCAAAGTATAATGCTATTTTATGATCTTGATCAAACAATGTGTACCTTTAATTGCTTGTTTCTGAAGGTATAGCATAATATTTGGCTCTGATTAACTCTTGCATTTGCACATGATATTGTGGAATTCTCACTTTGCTGGGGTTATTGTTTTTTAGGAATTTCTACGTTGTCTTTTAGCTATGTTCCTTGTTTCTGAATTGATTTCATGTTATATATATTTTTGATTATCTACTAAAATTCTTTAATTGATTTTTCCTTTTGTTTTTATTAAACAAAGTTTGCACTGTAAGCAAGTTACCTATATCTTAGAGGAGCTTATTTTCATGTATCTTCCAATGTGTATCATTCACTAGTAAAGCAAGCATCAATCATGGATAGTTAACAACATATAAAAATCTGATACCATTGGATTCAAAAAGGTTAGGAGTTTACGTGTGATGTAGTAACATGTTTGCATTTGTTGAAACATTATTGTTTGAGTCCAAGGTCATGGTTGAAACTTGAAAAGGAGATATGCAATGAAAAGTATTGGGCTCAAATCTTAGATCCTGTTTGTTACCTTGTATAAGGCCTAATATTTTGAGTTTATACTATATTATCAATTTTTATCATCTATTTGGCATGAAATATGATAGGATAAATTTATATAGTCCACTTTTGATGCCTAATAAGATTATATTTTATTAGATTAGATAAAATTCAATCATTTACTTTTAAATAGGGAGGTCTAGTGCACGAGGCTCTTACTTGATGGGAATATGTGAGCGTAGATGTATGTAGTCTTATCCCCCAAGCAAAGAGGCTGTTTCTAGTGCACAATCAATATTAGATGGGATAAAATTATATAATCATACATGGGCCACCAAATATTAGGTAGTCTAGAATCTTATACGGTGTATAACTTATACTATACTAACAATATTATTAAGTCTTGTACTACAAGCCATATACTATCAAACCTTAGCTTATACAATATGCCAAACATGTTTTACAACTTTGAATAGACGGGTATCAATTTCATTTGCAAATACTGTTTGTGACCTAGGATATCCTCATTTGAGTTAGCAAAAAATAGAGAGGTGGAAAAATTGGAGTGAAAAACACTTCACTCTTGTATGTTACAACAAAAACATGGCAAGGTTGAAAGTTAAGCATAAGTGTCCAACTTACGGCAGATTGTAAGCCCTTCTATATGTTAAGATATATGCGCTATGTGGAAGCACAAGATCAAATCAATTGGAGAATTAAAGAGAAGCAAATATAACAATAAGAAACAATTGCACTATAAAAGAAGGGAGTATAACATGTCCTTTAATGATGATGAAGAAAAATAGAAAAGTTTCTCTCACAAAATACTCTCTCAAAAATGGAATTACAATTATCTAATGAGCTTGATTAAAAAAACTCTAATGTTCAACTTCCATTTATAGAAGATAGGAATGGTTTTTGACCATTGAATGAAAATGTAGCTGCAAAATGAAAAGTATCTAAACCATTAATTTTAATGGGTGAAAATTAGGAGAATTAGAGCCACCCAACAATCTCCACCTTGGCCTGAATTTGATGAGTTTCTTATTGCCAAATAAAACCCCAAAGGGCATGCTATAAAGACCAACCAACTCTAAGCAATGTTGAAACTTGTTATTTGAAAACGGCTTACTAAGATATCTACTGGATTCTTGAATGTGTAAACCTTTTTCACCACAACTTTACCAATAGCACCAATATCTCAGATAAAGTGATGTTTCACAGTCCTATCACGATAACAACTATTCTTGGTCAAATGAATAGCACTATGGCTATCACAAAACACAATAAGAGCATGTTGTGTTAGACCAAGTTCATTAACCAAAGCTTGAAGCCAAAGAGCCTCCTTCACACCCTCCGTCATTGCAGCATATTTTGCTTCAATCATTGACAATGTAGTAATAAGTTGAAGTGTAGATTTCCAACTGATAGCACAATTATAGAGAGTAAAGATATAACCAGAAAGAGATTTTCTTTGGTCAAGATCACCACCATCATCCGAATCAATGAATCCTACAACATCATCAGTTGTAGCCTTGCTTCTATCAAACAACTAGCCGATATCAAAAGTAACTGTTAGATACCAAAAAATCCATTTCACAGCACTCCAATGATCCTTTCTAGGATTATGCATATACCAATTCACTATGCTAACGGTATATGCTAAATCGAGTCTAGTGCACACCATGGCATACATAAGACTACCAACTGCACTAGCATAAGAAACATGTGACATACGCTCTATTTCTTCCTCTGTCTGTGGGCAAAGGTCTAAAGATAACTTGAAATTTGCAGCAAGTAGAGTAGAAACAGGTTTGCAATTACTCATGTTAAACCTATCAAGCACTTTCTCAATATGTTTCTTTTGCAATAGGAACAATCTACCAACATGATGGTCTTTGCGAATGTCCATGATAAGGATTTTCTTAGCTGCACCGAGTTCCTTCATTTCAAACTCATTACTGAGTTGGGTTTTCAACTTCCTGATTAAGGACTTGTCATGTGATGCAATCAACATATCATCAGCATAAAGCAACAAGTATACAAAAGACCCATCTCGAAATTTTCTGAAGTAAACACATTCATCAAACTAACTTCTAGAATAACCTTGCCCAATCATAAATGAATCAAATCTTTTGTACCACTGTCTGGGAGCTTACTTAAGGCCATATAAAGATTTCTTTAATTGACAGACAAAATGCTCCTTTCCAGGAATGACAAATCCCTAGGGATGCTCTGTGTAAATTTCTTCTTCCAACTCTCCATTTTAGAAAAGCTATCTTAATATCAAGTTGCTCCAATTCCAAATCCAACAAAGCAACAAAAGCAAGCAAAACATGAATGGAGGTATAATGAACAACTGGTGAGCAAATCTCATGCCTTCCCTTTGATTAAAGCCTTTAACAACTAACCCTGCTTTGCATCTAGGATCTTCAACCCCGGGAATGTTGTCTTTCTTCTTATAAACCCATTTACATCTCAATGGTTGCTTGCCTTTAAGAAGCTCTGTCAAAGCCCAAGTACCATTCTTATGAAGACTCAATTTTTTCATTCATAGCCACCAGTCATTTTGAAGAATCAACACAAGAAACAACTTCTAGCTAGTAGGTCCAAAAACACCATTTACCTCTTTGTGAGATAGATAATGCATAAGTAGTCAAATTTTCATTATCAACATATCTTGCTGGTCTTTTAATCTGTCTTCTTGGTCTATCCCAGGCAATAGAATAATCTTCTTGTTGTCTCTGTATAGGAGAGGTGGTACTATCATCGCGATCACGATCACGACCGTGATCATCAACACTAGATTCATTTATGGAGGAAGATGAAATATCTGTTAGATAAGATAGCATGATAAAGGGGGTTGAATCGTGCTTTCAATGAACCTTATAATCTAAAAAACTTTGATAAAAACAAATATCTCATGTCCAAGACTTGGATTGAGGAAGTGATTTTGTTAGTTTATAAACAATTTTGTTCTATTTAAACGGTTATAATTCTATTTCAGATTAAGTATACAAAGAAAAGAACTTATGTGATAAACTCAAATGACAAGATAAGGGATGAAGGAATCACATCGAAAATTTTTATACTAGTTCAGCCAACCACTTGCCTACTTCCAGCCCCCAACTCTTTATTCAGATTTTATAAACCAAGAGTATTCTTTTGTCCAAGCTTCTTACAAACAAGTAGTCTTTAATCAAGCATCTTCAAGCTTTTCTAACAAGCAGTGTTTTCCTACCCTCTCCAAGCTCACACTGACCACTACTGCGTCTGAATACAATTTATACAAACAATATGTTTTTATTCGAACACTCATACTAACTTTCTTGATAGAGAATAAACAATAAAGCTCTATGTGTGCGACTTTTCTAAATTCTCAAAGAGAGAATATCATTTATTATAGAACAAAAGAGAAGATTTTCTTTCGAAGTAAAGTTATGATGAATAACTTTCTGGTATTACAAACATTGAGAAGGATGAAAGAAGGAAGCTATTTTTCCATAAAAGGTATTCAATCTGTCTAACTATTGTCTAACTATTCTTTCTTTGACTTCCAACCTTATATAGACTTTGAAATATGACCGTTGAAGTTCACAAGCCTTGATCCTTGTAATTCTTTTTATTTTCTGGTCTACGAATAGACAAAGAAGAAATAGCCTTTCTTTTTCCCGTTCTTCAAAGCTTACACAAAAGTGGAAAAGTAGTCGTTTGTTGGTTTACTAACTATTCAGACTTATCAGTGCCTCTTCTGCATATTGTCAAATCACCTTTTTGACTTTTTTGAATTTGTCCATAAGGTGTGCAGAGGAAGCTTTGAAGGTATAACATTTCTTGAGAAGTATATTTCTAGAGATATCCCTTCTAGACAGAGTCATCTTTCTAAATGAACAGTGTTCGTTCTCGAGGCACATTTTCCCTTCTAATATTGTACCTTCATCTTTCTAAACTTGTCTTTCTATTTTTTATGTGATAGTTCAAGAAGTGCACAAAGCATATATTCCATATCAAGTATATTTAAAAAAGTAACGGTGGAAAGCAAAGCTTTGTTGTTTCTCAAGCAATTAATGCACACAAATAAGATCTTTTATCACAAAAGAAAACATTTCTAGGAACAAATCATTCATATACAAGAATATTAGCTTAAACTTCGATTTGGCATTCATCAAAACCTTAAAGCTCATTCTAGTTCATAACCAAAGAACGGTTTCTGAAGGGCATTGGAGCTAACAATATCGACATTAAGAGCTATAGACTTTAATTCCAACTCCACCTTCTCACTAGTACCTTGCAAATTACTTGTACTAGGAGATTGTTTTCCAAAAGATAATAATGCATCCTCATTAAAAGTCACATCTTTGCTAAGAATTAGTTTTTGTGACTTCAAATCAGAACACCATAGATGATATCCACTCAAATGCATAACCAAGAAATGTGCACTTAATAGCTTTCGGAGCTAATTTACCATCATTAACATGTGCATATGCAGGACATCCAAAAGTTCTTAGATTAGAATAATCAACAAGATTACCTAACCATTTTTCTTCTGGAATTTTGAAATCAAGTGATGAATGTGGAGAATGGTTGACCAAGTAACACGCAGTAGATGCTGCCTTGGCCTATAAGTCACGTTGATGCCATAACCCAACATTTGAGAGCATATAACGAGCTTTCTCAAGTATAGTTCTATTCATTTGTTCAGCAACACCATTTTGCTAGGGTTTACCTGGAATGGTTTTATGTTTAGCAATACCATGATTTACGTAGAACTCATTAAAGTCACCTTCAGAGAACTCTAATCCATTATCCGTTCTGAGCTTCTTGACTTTCTTCCTTGTTTGGGTTTCAACAAGAGTTTTCCACTTCTTAAAAGTGGAGAACATCTCATTTTTATACCTCGGAAAATAAAACTAGACCTTATGAGAAAAATCATCAATGACAGTCATCATATAGCGGTGTCCTCGATGAGAGGGAATTTTAGAAGGACCCCAAAGATCGGAGTGAATATAATTAAGAATACCTTTTGTACAGTGAGTTGCAGTAAAGAAACTAGCTCTTTTTTATTTCCCAAAAGCACAATGTTCATAAAACTCTAATTTACCAATACCATATTTACCAAGATGACCTTGCTTGCTTAGAAGCTGCATGCCTTTTTAATTCATATGGCCCAGATGCATGTGCCATAATTTGGTGACATCACTATCAGGCAAGGAAGAAGATACAGCTGTTGAGCTTATCACAATGGAGCCTTGCAAGACATATAAACTACCAATTCGGTTAGCTTTCATCAAAACAAGGGCACCTTTTGATACCTTTAGAACTCCACCTCCAGCTGAGTACTTGCACCCAAGAGACTCAAGGGTGGCTAGAGAAACTAAGTTCCATTTCAAGTCAGGAATATAGCGAACTTTAGTTGAAGTCCTGACGACACCACTACAACTCTTGATTTGAATAGTACCTATTCCAGAAGCATTGGGCATCATTGCCCATCAAGACGACACAACTATCGAGAGATTCAAAAGTGGCAAACAAGTCCCTATAAGGACACATATGAAAGGTACATCCAGAATCAAGAATCCATTCAGTTTTACTCCTCTTATTAAAAGAGACAATGGATAATAGAACATCATTGTCAAAATCATTTTCATTATTAGCAGCTTCAGCGGATTGTAGAGGTTTCTTTTTTCCTTCTTTTTCTTGTTTTTTCTTCAATATAAAACAATCGGAAACATCATGCCCTAATTTCTTGCAGTAGTGACAAGTTTTGTTGGATTTGCGTCCCATAGATTTGAATCTAAACTTTTTATTATGAGTACTCCATTTTTTTTTTTTTTTTGTGTTCTACCTCAAACACTCAAACCTTCACCCCTATCCTTAGAATGAACTTCAAGATTAAACTTTTCTTTGGATAATAAGTTAGATTTAACATCTTCAAAGAATAACGTATCGTTGTTACGATACAACATGATTTCTTTGGAGTGTTCATAGGTGGAAGGCAAAGAGATAGCCAACAAAATAGCTTTATCTTCATCTTCAATTTAGTATCCATGTTTTCCAAATCCATAATAATACAATTAAACTCATCAAGATGAGATTGAATAGGAGTACCTACAGCCATACGGATTGTATATAAGTGCTCCTTGAGACGAAGCTTGTTTGCAAGGCTCTTGGTCATATATAAAGTTTCCAACTTTAGCCATAATGCCGCAACATTAGTTTCATTTGCTACTTCATGAAGAACCACCTTAGACAAACAAAGTTGGATTGCTGAAAGTGCCTTTTCATCAAACTCGTCCCATTGCTCATTAGTCATAGAAGCTGGTTTCTTTAACTTCCCATCTAAAGCTTTCTTTAATCTTGGTAAGAACAGCCTTCACTTGGACTCACCAAATATAAAAGTTAATTTTGCCATCAAAGTTCTCGATGTTAAATTTGGTAACGGTAGACATCTTTGAGTTCTCAATTGAATAAGTGCTCTTGATACCACTTGTTAAGGTATATGCGCTATGCAGAAGCACAGGATCAAATAAATTGGAGAATTAAAGAGAAGCAAATAGAACAAAAAGAAATAATTCCACTGTAAAAGAAGAGAGTACAACAAGTCTTCTAATGATGATGAAGAAAAATAGAATAGTTTCTCTCACGAAATACTCTCTTAAAAATGGAATTACAATTATCTAATGAGCTTGATTAAAAAACTCTAATGTTCAGCCTCCTTTTATAGGAGACATGAATGGTTTTTGACCATTGAATGAATTAAACCATAGGAGTATTACATTCTTTCAAGCAAAGAGGAACAAAAATCAAAACCTTTCCATCCAACCTCATTTTCACTTCCCTTCTCATTTTCCACCTACTTAAACAAGCATAGCCTAAGTCAAGTACAGCTGATTTTGTTACTGTTTCCTTTTTTCATCTAGGGAATTTTAATTTACATCGTCAGTTATATCACTATATTGTTATGTGATATAGCATCATTTCTAGTAAATGTATTTGATAAAGACAACAAATTTGTCTTGCAATTTATCTGGTGGTATCTGCTTGTGCATAAAACACGGAATTAGACCAGAGGAGTATTACTTCTCGGTTGTCACTAGCTTTCACTGTGGGAAGATGAATAGGCACATAATATTCGGATGAATATGCGCATGTCCTTACAACTGGTGGTTATGGTAGCAAATAAGGCTAAATAAGTTCTTGATGCCCAGTACTTACTCTCAGACATCTTTTGCCAGTTCCCTTTTTCCCAACCGCTTCATCATGTCAAGTTTGGAGGAGTCACTTGGTCTTGAGAAGTTGCCTGGCATGAGTTCAATTGATAGAATTCAGAGGTTCTCATCCCAGAGTAGATAATGTGGGTATGGGAAACTGCTGGATTGAAGGACGAAGTTGCAGCACGTCCAACAGCTGCAAGTGAGTCAAATGTTGCAATTTAGCACTATTCAGACACTCAAATGCATTTTTTTTTAATGTTATATTCATCCTATTATCTACCGTCTTGTATTATTTAACCTCTTATCTGTTTACTGTTTACATAACGTAACCTTGCTTAAAGCCTATCTCTGTTGCAGTGAAGACGTAGAAGAGTATACAGAAGAGACCTTCCCATGGAAAAGGCAAACAAGAGACATGTCCCGAGGTGACTCTTTCAGTCAAAAAGACTATGACCATAGGGAGGAACTCAATGAAATTTTGAATGATTGATAATTCATTTCACTCCTCAGATTACCATTATAGAAAATGCAATAAAAAAGACGTACAAGATATGCCATATAATGTAATGCAATGACTGCAGTACCTTGTCTTTTTTACCCCCTTTTATCCTTCAGCTGTTACATTAGTTATTTATGTGGTGCTCGTGTTTCCATTTTGCGTATATGCTATAAATCTTAAGCTTCCTGTAATTGGTTTATTTTATTATATTGGACTGGTAAGTAACATACAATTTTTAATTGGAAAGGTATACCAAAGTTTGTAAAGATAGTAGAAGTTAGTCCAAGGAATACGCAATGAGAAGAACATTGTACCAACAGCTGTAAAGATTGAATTGATTCATCGGCTAGCGTCTTCTGGGTTATCTGTTATTGAGGACACTAGTTTTGTATCTCCCAAATGGGTCCCACAAGTATAATGAATTTACCATATTTATTTTAACGAGATATTGATGTTATGAATGATCATTGTGGTTATTCTCCATGCTGTGTTTAGATGACAACAGTTCTCAATCCCATGTAAATTTTAAAATGTCGAAAACCATTTTCTATAACTGAACTGATGAGTGTTTATCCAAAACCATTCGACCCAGGTTTTATTTGTGTGTGAAACAAAAGAATATTAGATTCTCTCCATTTTATATTCTCCTTCCCATTCATTCGCCTCAAAATCACTCAATCTAAGCAGACCCCACCCAATTGGAGCATAGTTTTAGTCTATCCGTCCGTTTTCAAAGATATGATGACTAGATGTGTTTGTGAGTTTTATTTTGAAGAAAAAAGGAAGGAAGGAAAAGGGGTTTAAAGAGTAGTTTGTGATTTTATTTTACTCTTCAAATCCTTTTCTCCTTTTCCCTTCAAAATCAGAACTCACAAACTTGGGCATAGAGTACTAGTTGTTATCCTTTCTTATCCAACTTATTTAAAAATTGAGTTTTACGCGCCTGAGTATCATTCTGTTTCTTTATCCTTCAGTTAGCTGATGCTAAGGATGTTATGAAAGCAGTTCATAACTTGAGAAGCATCAGATTGCCAGTTCTGACTCCAAATTTAAAGATGCATATAGAACGACCATGAATTAGCCAATTTACATTAAGATTTCTGACCTCTTACATTTATAGGGTTTTGAAGCTGCTATAGCTGCTGGTGCTAGGAAGCAGCTGTTTTTGCATCAGCTTCTGAGTCCTTTTCAAAATCAAACATTCATTGTAGTATTGAAGAGAGTCTTGCCCGCTATAGAGCTGTTACTCGTGCTGCTAATGAGCTCTCAATTCCTGTTCGAGGGTATGCCCTTTCTTTTACCCTTTCATTATTCTAAGCACCCATCATATACCCTCCACATCATTATATTTTTCAGCGTGCATTCATGTCTGAAAGCGAGTTCCAATAACTTTTGTTTTTTATATTCATATGTTCTGAAGGATATGCATTTATTGCCCTGCAATTCATTCTTTGTTTTTGGGTTGCACCTGTTTAAATTAATTAGACAACTTATCTTACAGTAGTTAATTATTTACATTCTTCTCCGGGGCATCTATTTCTTTGGCAGTTTTTACATTTTGACATGCATCTGTAGTAATTTTCTTATATATTGATGACCATAATTTGGACTTGAAGCATAAAGAATGCACAAACTCACTTTAACTCCGGCTGAAGTTTTAATTACCATGATAAAAAAAGGGGGCAGTAAGGATTGAAATATTGAATTCAATCTTAAGCTGTTAAATGGTTTAATATCTTTAACAGTTACTGTAGTTGAGGTCCGTAGTCCTTACCGGTAAGGAAATTAGTATGTCATCAATTTTCTATATTCCCTTCTCCATTGCATTCTTTTGCTATTTAAACTAATGATAGAACTAGGATAGATGTTCAAGCAGTGAAAAGTTGAAAAATAATTAAGCTATAATAATTTTAACCTAAGCATTTCAAAATTATCATATATGACAAATTTATAGACTAATATTAATGCATGTAAAACAAGCAATAATTTTATTGATATTCATTTTCATTGCCAAATATTAAATATTTTTTAATAAATTTCAGAAAAATATGTTGTTCGTGAAGAAAAGGCTGGAAAGTAGATAACAACTTATTTATTATTTAGAAGTTCATCAAAATCAGGACAAATTAGCCAAAAAAAAGAAAATGATTGACTAAATGCACCAAAGAGAATATTATAATTTTTTTTAACATCCTATAATTCCTTTATTATTTATTCATATTTATTTTTATCCTCTCTCTCTCTCTCTCGTGTAGCAATTGAATGCAACAAAATAAAAATTCTAAAATTTTGTTAAATATTTAAATAATTCATGTGTGTATTTGTTTAATCATCTATCATATAAAAAGTAAACTTAGAAATAACAATAAGTAATATTCGAAGATTTTATTAAATTTATATTTCAAATACTTTTAAATATGAGGAAAGGAAAGTTTAATAGGGCTTTTTTTTTTTTTGGTTATTGGAGTTAATACAAGGACTAGGGTTATGGCATAAGGAATGGCTTAAAGGGAAGTTTCCCACTCTATGTTTACCTTCGATTGGTGGTACTGTTGCCATTTTAACATCTCTTTTCTTCATAATCATTGTTCTTGTTGTTAGACATGTGAAAGTCCAATTTGTGTTTATGTTGTGCATTTTATTGACAGAGAAATTCTGCTCTTGTTCTGCTTATTCCAATCAGTTTTTCTGTATTGAAATTTCATAGGTATGTATCATGTGTTGTTGGTTGTCCGGTAAAGGGGCCTATCCCTCCGTCAAAAGTAGCATATGTGGCTAAAGAACTTCATAATATGGGATGCTTTGAAATCTACCCTTGTGACACAATTGAAGTGGGCACGCCAGGTGATGAGTTAGATGACATTTTTTCAAAAGCGAAAGACAGAAAAATTAAAAACCTTCCATCCTTGATTTAGTAGTTGTGGTAGATTTTTGTGATAGACAAGGTGCTCTATTCCTGTATAGGTTCTTCTGAGTGTGAACTTGATAAGTAAGGGATCTGCAGTGCTACCTTCTTTACCTCATTAACTACTTTCAATTGTAATGAAGATTTCGAATCTGCTTGGTTGATAGCCTACAAGATTCTGCTTCTAAAGTTATTTGTCGATGGTCCCAGTACAAAACTCGTTCTTTTTTTTTTTTTTTTTTGGGGTAGTTCTTTGGTATATTGCTTACTTACATCACCATATTTATCAATGGATCTCCTATTTGACTGCTGATTTTAATTAAGTTATACAAACAATTTTAGACATTCTATCTTTCATAACGACATTAAAGTTCATTGTATAAATGTACTGTTCTTAATGTCCTAAAGCATGTGCTTTGTCTCCCTTCTGCTAATTAATTCGATCTTCTGAGCTTCACAAGTTTAACTGCTATACTCTCCATCTACACGATTCCATCCTTTCTGTTACAAGTTATGGAACTACTATTGCAATATATAAAAAGTAAGAGTTCTCAAATTACTTGCTCAAAATTTTCATGTGGATGTATTTTGCCCCCAAAACTTCCACTTCACCATTAAGTGTGGCGGAATTGCTTGCTTGCTTGGGAAGTTGACATAGATACCTAGTACAACTATTTATACTAATTAGAGAATAAATACATGGCATATTTTCAAGAACAAATAATTAATGACTAGTTATTTCCTAAAAGTCTAATGTCTCCAATGCCACACATGTTAATCACATGGCAAAATTTACAAATGGACCCTTAACAATAAGAAACAATATATGAAATCCATAAAACACAATTGGCTAAAATCTAGCTTTTGGAGTTGAGTTAAGCACAAGTCTAATATCAATTCTAATATGGTATTAGAGTCTATCCAATTTTTGACATTGGACCACCTATAAATGTCTGATCCTATCAATATTTTGCTGCTAAGCTCCTAAAAGGTATGGAAGTCTATCGTTCAAGCATTTCGTTCCATTTGTAAAATGCAAATTCAAGCCATCAAAATCTGTATGCCTTTGCAGTGGTTCCAGTGCTCCATCATTGTGCTATGCTTTCCATTTCATCTCCATCTATAGATGGCCCAACATATAGTATAAAATATGTTCAAATACTATATTAGAATTAAACTAGTATTTAGGGTTGAGTTAGACGTATATCTAATTTCAATTCTAATATGGTATCATGACTATCCTATGCTTGATTCGGCCACCTACAAATAGACAGTTTTGTAAACTTCACGCTTCAAATGTCCATTGTTAGATGTGAGAGATGTGTGTTAAGTCCTACAATGGATAGACGTATGGTTAGATTATCCTTTATTACTTAGGCAATCCTTCTCTCTTTAGCTAGCTTTTGAAATTGAGTTAGACTCAAGTCTAATCTCAATTCTATTGGAATATCGGGAACTAACAAGTTAGGACGTTGGAACTAACATAATTAGGTCCATGTACCTAAAGTGCACGTATTTAAGATAGTGGCATAAAAAATAGCTTAAGTCAATTATTTATAGTCTTGTAAATAGGAGTAGTAGTTAAGATATAGATGAAATCTCATGTATATACACACTCCCATATGTTGAACCAACTTCTGGACTCTTACTTTCAAGTTGGTATCAAAGCAAGTTTCAACCTGGCTTTGTTTTACCCATAGTCATTGTGCCCACTACCAGACGATAAAATCTCTCAGCCATGCATCTTACAAGTTATCCCAATCTTTTCCTTGAGTCTTATCAGTGGCCCTCATTCTTTTCAATGACTATTTTAGGCCATTTATCTTTTTCTGACGATTTTTCCTTTCTTGGCAACTGTTTCACTTTTAGGAGACTTTTCTGCCACACATCTAACATCACAGCCACTGGAATCACACTCTCCACCTCTAGATCGGTCAGAACCTAGAATTACATCACATCAGAGCATCCAAACATTACCACAATCTTCTTGCATCAAAACTTTGTTGTAGGTGGTGAGGGTGTGTCCAATCACTTTTCTAGCTGCCATTGGTCTCACCAAACTTGCCGTGACCTCATCTTTCAAGAAATGTCCTTGTTTCTCTAATTGAAGCACTTTTATGTTGTGGGTCTCTTCTTAAAACTCTTAGTTGGTTATTGTCTGAAAAAATAAATGTTGGGTCAGCTGGAAAAATGTTGTTGGGCAAAACATGATAATCCCATTGCTGAGAAATCTCACTCTAATGGATTATGAGGTTTTCCTTCGATTTAAAGCCACCTTGCAGCCTTCAGCACTGACCATGGTTGTCAATCAAACTAGTAATCTCAGTGCCTATATCTCTTAATCATCACTTGGACCTTGGGTAGCCCTTCAAATGGAACCAAAGCTCTTTTTTTTGGAATTGGTAAAGCTTAACTATGTCTTCTCTTACATTTAAACTCTATTCTATACTATCCTAGTTGTCCTTTCAATTTGCTATCTATTAGCCAATTGATTTGATCTATTAATTGTTCTGGTACCTTTATTAAAAACTCTGTTTTTGTACAAGATTCCAATACGAGAAAGACAATTGGAGTCGATCATGAATTGAAACTTTATTATCTTGTTATGCAAAATTCGCCAATAGCATGTTTCTTGACAGACTCTTCAAATGTCAATCATAGTTGTCTTGGACATCCTAATCTCTCCAAACTCTAGAAGATGGTCGCACATCTATCTAATTTAGAGTTTTTAGAGTGTGAATCTTGTCAAAAAGAGAAACATACTTGTGCTTCTTTTTCTCAAAGTCTTGATAAAAAAAATGTGAGTCCCCTTTTTTCTCTTATCCATTCAGATATTTGGGAACCCAATTATGTCAATTCTAGTATTGGTTTCCAGTATTTTATTACCTTTATTGATCATTACTCATGTTGCACTTAGGTCTTTCTAATGAAGAATTGTGCCAAGTTGTTTTCCATATTTCAAATGCTGAGATAAAAACTCAGTTTGATAAAACAAGTTGTGTCTTGACTATTTGTCTAATCAATTTCAAGATTTCTTGACTAAGTAGAGAATTTTACTTCAAATAGCATGTCGTCATACTTCACAACAAAACGAAGTGGCTGAACGAACTTTGTTCCTATTTGTTTTTTAGGAGATGCTATTCTTACAGGTTGCTACTTAATTAATTGGATGCCCTCTGTAGCTCCCTCCTAAGTATAATAACATCACACTTAGGAGTTACTATTAATAAATTAGCAGACCTTGCTTGAGTATTTATTGTATTTTCTAGAAAATAGCATAATATCTATTGTTGTAGCACTGAGTAAATTTATAAACAAGTGAATAGGGAAAATAGAAATTCCCTTACATACACAAATATCTAATCATAGTCGCAATTATCAGGTTACATAACCAGACAATTAGTCTTGCATAATAGCCATTTGAAATACATAAAAGAGCTCTACCAAGAGCTTCAACTAGTGTAACAGCCACCTAGTGCTAACATATGTATATATTTGATAGTAACCTTCGACAGCCAATTCAGTCTCGATCAAATTCTTCCACAATGGTCACCATCAAGATCCCCTGAGCTGTTTGGAGACAATATGGGAGTGCATAGGAGTCAAAATTTTACATTCTCAGTAGGCATTGTAAGCTATCAGACAATCAATGTCATTGTCATCATCACAGCAACTACGGTTTATTAATAAAAGTGTGATCTCACACATAGAGATAAAGGTCCCTTTATTAAGTTCATAAAACATATCCTTCTTAAATAGGTTAATTTTAACTCATACACTTAGATCAAACATGGAACAACCTCACAACTGATAATGATGCTTGGTCTTGATAGATTATGCCATTAAATGAAAGCAAATCAGCTATATACTCATGAATGTATGACTTGATATATTTTCTTAATTACTTTTTTACTTAGCATGTGTTCTTAGTCTTTACTGCCTTTGGATAAACTATTCTAGGATATGAGCTCATACTGTGACTCTCGTCATACAGTACTAATCTCAAATTAGACTAAGCTAACAAGGGGATCCATGTGCTTTTAATTGGAGGGATCTCATCTTTTAGTTAACTGCCTCAGGATCACATAGTCTTAATATAATTGCCTCCAAGTGGAGGGATCTCATATTCTCATGTTCTTAGCATGCATAATTTGTTCATAATTATACATGAGGATGCTTGATGCACTTAGCTCTTGCTACATAACTTACTTTCAAAGTATTTCTCCCAAAAATTCGGCAGTATGAGAGCTATAATGTGAGGATTCCCAAAAATTACAACAAAAATTTAACTAGCCAATCAATAGAGAAAACAATTCTAGCACATATAACAAAATTCAATCACACTTGTAATTATATAAGGCACAAATTGCCCTATTTTCATAGATTTGAAATGAATAGCTAAATCATGGCATATATATCATTATGGTACTAGAATTAACACTTAATCCTCAACCTCTCAATTAGATTTGGTCCCATATAGTTTGGATTCCTTTAGGTTGAGGTATATACAATTTAACTACCAATTAGATTTAGATTCCTTAATTTTGGCCAAAATTATAAATTATACCAACATTCCAATTTAAACCCTTTTGATCTCAAATTCTATAGGAATGTTGCTCTTTTAGTCTATTTTTAAACCTTTTTTGGTTATACTAAATTTTAATAAGTATAACTCAAGTTATTCAATTTTAACCTACTACTGCACTGTTGTGACATAGTTTCAGATACCTAAAAGTAAAAAATCACTAAAAATTCATTCCTTATCATTTTGCCCTGAAATTTTATATGCTTATATTCAAGTGAACAAACTAAGTCCTATTCAATTTGGCTAAGCAGAGTTTAAGTTATAAGCTCTATATTGAGGCTGCCCTGTTTTGACATATATAGAGCATAGAGTAACTTTGTGAAATTATTAGGAGTAACTCACTGGGGGTTTGGATGTAAAAATTTTATAGCTTATTCTTATTCTCCTATATGTTAGCTTTCTAACAAAATTAGTTGCACTCAATTTGAGGGTCTATAGGGCAAGTTATGCTAATTAGAATACCTGCTACTCAAGTTCGTGTTACTCTAGCTTCAACCTATTTCAAAAATTCATAACTTATTCATCTCAAGTCAAATTTCATGGGTAAACTCTCCTATGAGTTAGGTTTTAACTAAAATTGGTTTCACTCCAATTGAAGGTTTCTAGATAGAGGTATGATCCATGGATTAGCTACTATTTAGGGATGTGTAGATTAGCCTATTTCTGGTTATGAGTGTATTTAAGTTCCTAGCTTGTTTGTCTCACCAACTCAAGTGTCACTAGTTCTAGTGTGTTGAAATAAGATTAGAGAATATCATCTTCAGGCCAAGATATATGTGAATCAATAAAATGAGAAATCCTAGGTCATGATAGCATAACCACATATAAGGAGTGTTTTAGGAGCGTACCTCACTTCCAAACTCAAAAATACTTCAAACCTTACTTTCTCCAACTCCAAAACTCACTTAGATTCCCAAGACAACACTTGGCCTCTTTCTTTCTACCTCTTGGCTAAAGCTAGATATGATCCAAATGGGAGAGATTTTTGGCTTTTATTTGGCTTAGAAGACAATAAACAAGCTCAAAAGCTAAAAGTGTTGAAGAGACAAGAGGAAACAAAGGGTTTGACAGCTTTGTAAGATCAACAATGGAGGAGAGTAAGTGAAAGAAAGGTTTCACCATGAGGGTGAAAAGGAAAAGTATTCGAAAAGATAACACAAGAAGGGGGGTTGAATTGTGTCTTCACTATAACTTTGAGCCTGAAAAACTTTTTAAACAACCTTCTTAAGTCTAAGACTTGGAATGCGGAAGCTTTATGATAGATGAGTTGTAGTTTTGTGTATAGATATAGTTAAATAACTCAAAGACTTCTCAGATGTAAAGATTTATATAACAAAACAAATAGAGTGAGAGATGAAAAATAATCACACAACAGGATTTATCCTAGTTTGGTCAAAATAAATACCTATGTCCAGTTCCTAACACTTTGTTGAGATTTTTATATCACGAGTATCTTTCACAAGCTTCTCCAAGCTTCTCCAAGCTTTTATAGATGAGTAGTCTTTCTCTAGCCTTTCCAAGCTTTACAACCAAGTAGTTTTTGTTGAGTCTCTCCAAGCTAAACGAGTAGTATTTATCCTAGCCTTTCCAAGCTCACTTAGACCATTATCGGGTCAGGTTACAAGAGATATTGTGACACCTTACCAAACAAAGTACTATGCTTAAGTCATAATAAATTATCTGATAAATGATTACGTACGATACTGGTTAAATTCTATTTCCTGTATTAGTATTAATTACTCACATAAGAATACTTAATCGCGTAATAAAAATTTCTGCGTAACAGTGAAATAAATACTGATTAATTGGTGTACTGTAAATAACGTTACAAAATTAAAAATTCAATAAGGGCAGAACCACTGCAAACTGCATCATAAATATGTACATACATATATCTGGTTTTCAAGTTTATCAAAATGATACAAGATAACAAAATGAGGCCGCTAATACAAAACGAAACGGCTAGTTTCTATGAACAGTACCCCAAATGGTCCCCATGGGACATTGTATGTACAATCCTAATATCTATCTATCTAACCATGACCCAGACTGCCAAAAGATGGCCATTCTGTACATCCACTACCACTACTGCAAACCCACTATCTAACTGGAATCTGAAGAAACAAACCCATTTGCCATGGGTGCATCTGCAGGAGGGTGGCCCATGCTGGGAGCAGAGGATGAGGAGGAACTCGCTGCCTCTGATGGGTCCTTCTCTAATGTGGAGGTGGAAAGCATCGGATGTGGTGGTGAAGCAAGAGGGGCCATAGGAGCGGGGGCTCCTGCTGCTGCTGGAGGAGGTGGAAATGGATGGGCCATATGAAGTGGAATGGCAATATATGAGATAGCAGGGTCAAACAGTGGGTGCATTAGTGGTATGGCGAAGTTCCTCTGAAAGAAGAAATACAAACGAAACTGGCACCTGCCAGATATATATACAGAGTCTAGAAATGGGTCAAGGTGTATGTGAAGCTCGGGGAGCTCAATGAAGAGGACTCCTGTCACGGCGTGCTCCATAATCTGAGAATAATGCGGTAATATACAGTAGGGTGAGAAATAGAAATTTCTCAGTAGGAATTCCTAGTTCTATACATATGTCATCGCTGTCATTCCCAATTGTTTCGGTCGTGCCATATTTTTAAAACAGTACGGTAAAATGGTAATATTTAGCTTAAATACTCATTTGTAAAACATACACCGAAATAAGTTCAATTTTAATTAACAGATATACTAATGTGCTCAAACAGTAATCACAGTAGAACAATAGCATATTAAGAATAATAAACAGGGATCTAGAATAATCAATAGAAAATTTTTACACTGTACATATGCATGTGCAATGAGAAGATGCATCTTATTCTTGGAGGCTTTCACCTATTAGCACTTATTTCCATCCTTGGTCCCCTGGGAATCATTGGCCATATACTCCTGGGTAATAGTCCACTTTTCAGGACCGAGCTCGTTCCTATACAGGATGGCCGAGTTTACTTTCCCCGACCTTCCCACTGATCTATTCCCCTTAATTTATTCCAGGGCTGGCCCAAGTGATATGGAATTCTTTATCATATCATGAAATGAATCCATATTTAACTTGTTTCTTTATGTATGATGCACTCAAGTTGTCATAGACTTTCATAACTTATAAACTTCTTACCGAAATTTCGGCAGCATAACGGATCGAGTCCGTTTCCCCGTGAATAGTGCCAGACAACTAGTACATTTATACAACTTACAATTTCAGTATAGAGCAACAATTATACATGTACATCCATAACACCAATCAATAATCTCAATTATACATATACATTCATAATCTCAATCAACAATTTCAATTTAAACATCAATAGAGTTTCAGGTTAACTCCCCCTCTGTTCTGCCCGAATTTGGTGTGCCTCATTCCTCATTCAATTCAACTCATTTAAATCTAATTTTTGGATATGTCATAGCTTCATATGTCTAGATTCTAACCCTTTTGGTCCCATTTCATTTTGATATGTATAACTCTAGATATAAACAATTTACCCCAGACTACCCTGTTCTTAGTCAGAATTGGGTCCTTTTAAGTAAAAATTTACTAAAAATAGAAAATTAGGTGAATTCATACAAAATTTATGTCAAATTAAAGCTATCAGAACAAGATTTCAAATGAACTAAGTTTTATGTCATTTGCATAAGTATATTTGACTTATGAGTCTCGAAACTTGGCCTTACTAAACTACTTTGGTTCAATCCAGTTTAGACTTAAGCCAACTTCCTTGGTGCACTGGGAGCAAATGGCTAAGAGCTTGGTTCTGAAATTTTTATGAGATATTACTTTACATGTTAGCTTTCAAACAAACCTAGGTTCAATTTGAAGTTGTATAAGGTGAGTTATACTCTTCTCAACTCCTACTGCCCGGATAGGAAGCCAGATTTCCAAGGTAAACTTCAAAAATTCATAACTAATTCTATACTAATCCAATAGCCTATATGATATATGTGTGGAAAGCCCTAGATGTATAGTTTCATATAAAAATGGTTTCATCCAATTTAAACGGCGGTAGGCAGAGCCGTACACTCCGTCGTACGGACCGCCGAGGGAAAACCCTAGCAGCTTCTAGATTTGTCTTCCTCCTTCAAGCTATTTGCCCTCAACTTCAATTTTAAGCATAACATACATGCAAAAACAGTCATAAAACATCATCATCACTCTATAAAACACCAACATCTCAAATTATGCAAGCCCTACATGCAGCCCCAAATCAGAGAAACAAGAGGAGAAGTAGGATTTCCTACCTTATTTTTGTGAAATCTATGCTGATTTTGTGTCTTGGATGCAAGTAGTTTATGGTGAGGCTTGAAGAAGAGATGAAAATGGAGTGGAGGAGAGAATGAGGAGAAGAAAAATGAAGAGGGTTCAGCTGGGAGAAGTGGCTGAAATTTTTGGATGAGGATGCAAGGAAAAAGTGAAGATATTTTCAAGGTGGCTTGCATTTGATTGGTGGAATGAATCTTGGTCAAAATTCTGGTCTCTTCCCCATCATCCATGGCTGTCTAGGCGCCACTTGGGTGGGGTGTTTGGCTAAATCCTAGTCATTGATTCTAGGGCACTCATAGAAAAATTCTACTGATCCGGTTCCGATAGTTTGAGTTACCGAAATCTTACCGATTTCCATTAAATCGATAAATTAGCTTGAAATTTTTCTATGAGGTTTTCTATGCTCCTAATTTAATTCTATCATGCCTAATCTTCTCAATTCACCCTTAATTGGCTTTGAGAAAGTATCTAATCAGATCTTGAATAAACTCACTTATTCGATAAAACCGAACAACTCAGCTGTTAACAATAAAATTTTCCGGACGTTACAGATATAATCAAGAGTTTGTGTTTACACTCACACTCAATACTCTTTTCAGAGGTTCAATTCAATGGGTACAGTGAGTGACTTCTCTAAATTCTCAATATAAGAATGTTATCTATTACAATACAATAGAGAAGATTTTCTTCAAATAGAAGTTAGAATAAGTAACTTTCTAAAGGATTTGAGAGTTGAGAAGGATGAAGATATGAAACCATTGTAACTTTGGAAATATTTGAATGGCATCTCTGTCTTCTTTTTCATATCCCCACTTTATATAGACTCCTAAATGTTACCATTGGAGCTTGTAGATCTTAAGCCTTGTGCTACTGATCCACTGGTCTATAATTGGAAAGAGAAGAAATAGCTTTCTTCTTCCATAAGTTGAGGTGATACTAAAGAGGAAAAGTAGTCATTTGAAGTTTTCACTAACTTTTCAAACTTGTCAACACTTTTGTTGCAGCTTATCAAATCATATTTGACCTTTTGAATTTTTTAGTGAAGCATATAAAAGAAGCTTTATCAAATCATATTTGACCTTTTGAATTTTTTAGTGAAGCATATAAAAGAAGCTTTCAAGGTGTGATACTTCATGAGAGATCATCCTTCTAGATAAAGTCATCCTTCTAAATGAGGCATGATCCTTCTCAAGGCAAGTCTTTCCTTTCCAGTGCTACATCATCATCCTTCTAAACTTTCTATCTTGTTTCTAAGTGAGTAAACATACAAAGTATAAAGTGATTGTTTCAATATAGATAAATTAACGTGTAATACCATGGACTTGATGCTTTGTTTAATACAATGATCATTTAACTTAGTTGACTTTACTCACAAAAGGATGTATTTGACAAACATTTGCAACTCAAGGGATTTACTTAAAACTTGATTTGATATTCATGAAAACCTTTAATGCTCAAAACATCTAAAACCATGACACTATTTCAATTAGGCATTGGAGCTTATAAAAAGAAGATAATGCAATTAAGGTTTTATAGAGATATTTAGTTAGATACTTGTAAAAAGCAAAAATGGGACTCACCTTAAGTGTGTGGTCCATATTGCTTCTTAAAGTTTAGGCTGTGTGGCCTACTCTGAGCCATATATAATAGGTGTAATCTCCTGATGATTAAACTCTCTTGTATTTTAAGTTTCTACCAAATCAATTTCTTATGTTCTTAGAAATTATTCTTAAAATTTTTACAATGTAGTTAGAATTCTATTTCCATAAAAATTCTAACTGTACACTATTACTACTTGCATTATCTACATTCTATAACAATATTAATTATATACACGACTAAATCGGCATGTTATACCCTTTTCTATGTTGCATGATAAAATTCCTCACACTATATTGTTTCCAAATGCACCTGTTTACTCTATTTTTGTTGGTTGTACATGTTTTGTTCATGATCTCACTCTAAGAAAAGACAAAATCACTATTGAAGCCTTCAAATGTCTCCTTCTTGGTTATTCTCGTCTTTAGAAATGGTATTGTTGTTGTTCACCTAATTTGGGTAGATACATTGTCTCTACTAACGTCACAATTTTTACACTATTTTGAAATTTGGATCAGCCTAGCTGATTCAATCAATTGAACCGAGAACTGGCCAGGTATCTAGTCCGGTCAAGCTCAAAAAATCGGTGATTTGAAAATCGATAGTGAACCAGCCAGATCGGCTAAAAACAGGCAAACCAGCTAAATTGGACTAGTTTTATCGGTTGGCCGGTTTTCTTTTTTTAAGAAAATAAAATGTAAAACTTATTACTTAATCATCAAAGTTGAAGTTAACAACTTCGTTATGATGAAAGATGGCCAAAACAAACCTTAATTGGCCAAACCACGGATTACCTCGTACTCTTTTAAAAAGAGTATGAAGAATATAAGTATATAAAGCATTGTGTTATATGGATATTTATAGAAGTCTTGAGAGTGAAATTCTCCTAATCTAAGCAATGTGGAACTTATTACTCTACTTGTATTTTATGTTAATTACTTGGTATAATGTTTTTGCTTTATACATAATATATATATATATATATATATATATATATATATATATGGTTCAACCAATAAACCTTTGAACCAGTGCTTTATCCGGTTCAATGTTCGATTTGGTTTTCAAAACCTTGATTTTTTGAGAAACAACCTTTAGTTCTTCTTCAGATATTTCACAAGTAAACACCATACTTCCTGTTCCTGTCTATGATCTTTCTATCATATTACCTTCTCCAAATAGTTCATCTAGTCTTGGTCTTTCTACTGGTCCTCCAGGTTCTCCTATTGTCTATTGACATCCCATTCATTCGTCTAGTGACATACCTACTGTGGAAAAGGTCCTTGCTAATTCCATACCTTTACTAGTTGCTTTTCCTAGTTTGGATCCTATGCAGAATAGCGTTCTTATTACTCTTTGAAAAGGTACATGCTCTCTACTCACAATCCTCATCTCCTTTATGCTTTTCTTAGCTATGATCGTCTTTCTCTTCAATATTATTCCCTTGTTTCGAGTTTGTCCTCTGTTTCTATTCAGAAAACCATAGGTGTAGCATTGTCTCGTCTCGGTTGGTGCCATGAAATGATTGATGAGATATCTACGTTACATTCTAATGGCACATAGGATCTAGTTTTTTGCCACCTGGGAAGTTTGTTGTTGGCTATCATTGGGCGTTTTCAGTGAAGGTTGGCCCCGATGGATATGTTGATCAATTGAAAGCTCGTTTAATAGATAAAGGCTACACTCAAATTTATGGCCTCGATTACAATGACACTTTTTTTTCGATAGCCAAAATTACCTTTGTTTGTTTGTTCATTGCCTTGGTTGCTATTCATCATTCGCCTTTTTACCAGCTTGATATCAAGAATGTCTTACTTCATGGAGATTTACAAGAGGAAGTCTATATAGAGCAACCATCTTGGTTTGTCGCTCAGAGGGAGAGTGGAATGGTTTGTAAGCTTCGTAAATCTCTATTCTCCCCATGCTTGGTTTGGATGCTTCAATATTGTAGTATAGGCTTTTGATATGACTAGAAGTGAAGCTGATCATTCTATTTCTCTAACAATATCTTTCTCATTATTGATGCATTTATCTTACTGCCTATGTGGATGACATTAGTATCATTGTAATGATTCTGCTGGTATTGAAGAGTTGAAGCAACATCTATTCAAGCAATTTCAAACTAAAGATCTTGGCAAGCTTCGATATTTTCAAGGTATAGAAATTGTACAATTGAAACTTGGCATTTCTATTTTCGAAATAAAATATGTCTTGGATATTCTAGAATAGGTTGGCATGATAGGATGTAAGCTCATTGATACACCTGTGGACCTTGATGTCAAACTTCTTCTAGGGTAAGGGGAGCCATTATCAGACCTCGGGTGGTATCGAAGAATGATTAGGAAGCTGAATTATCTCACATTAATGAGCTAGACATTACCTTTACCATATCAGTGTTGAGTCAATTCCTTGATTCTTCATGTGACTCATATCAGGATGCAGCTAACCAAGTGCTTAGATACATCAAAGGAGCTCTATGAAGAGGACTACTCTTTGAGGATAAAGGTCATATGGAGATATATGGTTATAAAGATGTTGGTCGTGCTAGTTCTCCCTCAGATAGGCAATCTACTTTAGGATGTTATGTTCTTTTTGGAGGCAATCTAGCATCTTGGAAAAGTAAGAAGTAATCTATGGCTGCTAGGTCAAGCAAAAGTGGACCATATGAAATTCGGGCAGAACCGAATAAAAGGTAGTAGAATGGCCAAAGTGATAGTTTCACAAAGTGACACAATTGAAGATTTCACAAGTATTAGGGAAACATATAAAGTTTGAGTTGCGGATGGCCAATTTGATATTGATATATATGTGTTAAGTTGATTATGTTGCTATGACTGATTTGTCCGTGAGAGCTGGCACTATTCATGGGGAAATGGACCTGATCCGTTATGCTGCCGAATTTACGGCAGGAGTCTAAGGGACCATGAGTGTCTAAATTACAAGGAATTTATGATATGAAATATATGAGAATAAATCAAGAAGCAGTATGATATGAGATATATGAGAAATACTGATGTAGCATATGTACGAGTACATTTAGCATGACTATGGTTGACAACGCATGAGAATGAAAAGATATAAGTATATTAAGTGTGAACATAAAGATGTGAATCCCCTTGTGGGTGAGTCGGTATGACAATGACCACGAGTTGAGCTGACAAGTTCACTCCAAGGCCAGGCTACCCAAGGGCAGTAAAGGTTAAAGAGTAAAGACTTAAAGACTAAAGATTTAAGTATATGCCCCACTCACATCAGGCATGGCATCGACCCAGCTAGTGTGAGAATATGGGGGGTAGGACTTACATGAGGCATGGCATGACCCAGCTAGTGTAAGTACCGAATGAAGGTCCCATATTCCTAAGGAACGTGACATGGCGATTACGCTTCGATGGGATATGACATGGTGATCATACTCTGGAATGTGGCATGTAAAGATATGATGATGAGTCTATATTCCTAAGGAACGTGACATGGCGATCACGCTCTGATGGGGTATGACATGGCGATCATACTCTGGAATATGGTATGATGCTGCACTTGAGGACGGGATACGTAACGCTCAAGTGTAGACAGATGCAAGCACCCTAGGGACAGCGATATGTAACACCTAGGTGTGCCGAATGAAAGAAAAGTAAATTTTATGTATACGTATAAATTCAAGTACAAGTAAAGTTATGAGTAGAGGTTATGTTTCCAGGAAATTGATGCTATTATACTCTATTTAGGTTCCAGTTATTATTCATAATATAATTCATGAATTGACAAGTGTATGAATAAAATGTACTTTGCTTCGGATAATGTATTTTTCAAACTGTGGAATCAAACAGTTTACATAACATGTTCACTTTTTTATAATAAACCGAAGCAAACTGGAGATGACCATGATGACACTATGTATGAAAATTAGAGAATCCTACTGAGAATTTAATAATTCTCACTCCTATTTCCATGTTGTCTCCAGATAATTTCAGAAGTTTTCGAAGACGGCTGAAGTTGCTGTCAGATGAGGTCCGCTCAGGTAACAGTAACATCTCCAAGGTGTGGTACTATGACTTAAGCATAGTACTGTGCTTGGGAGGGTGTTACAGGAAGACTTAAATATATTTTTGGTCCCTATAAAATTAGCAAGTTTCGGTTTTGGTTCTTGTAAAAAAGTTATTTTGATTTTGATCCAAACATTTTCAAAAGTTTTGGTTTTAGTCCTTACCATTAGTCGGCCTCTGTTAAGTGATAACGTGGATGATGAAGAGACACATCACTCTTCCCACATGGTAACTCAAATATGATATTAGTCTCTATAATTTTGATTTTAGTCTATAAATTTTTTTCTATTTTGGTTTTGATCCAAACATCTCCAAAAACTTTGGTTTTAGCACCTACCCTTAACGTGCCTCCATTAATTGATGATTTAAATATGTTTTTATTCCCTATAATTATAAATCATCTTATTTTTAGCCCCTCATTTTTTTAACAAAAAAAAAGTAACACTTCTTCCACTGTAGTCTCCCTCCAGCTCCACCCTCTCCCTCTTCCTTCCCTTTCCCTTCCCTCCCCTACCCAACCACCTTTCCCCCTCCTACCCCCACCAACTTCCCTCACCCACTTCCCCCCTCTCTATAAAGAGATCACAAGCATAATACCACTACATTCTCTGCCTAGCCATCAACTGTTGCGGCAATATCGCCATCCAACCATCCTCCATCATTTAGCCATCATTCGTTGCCTAATTGGACTGTCAATAGCCATTGTTTAGCCAGAAATTGCCTTATTGTCGTAAACAATTCCTCTATTGTGTCATCTATGCTCATTGCCAACCATATCATTGTCACTCAGCTACCAAGCACCCCTTGTGCAATCTTTGTTGTCAATGACCATGTTGCCACGTTACCCCTTCACGACTACAAAATCACTATCTCACCATTAGCTTTCCACCATGGCACCACTAGCTCTGCCCTCTCCTTCACCATAGCTCTATACACTTAATTTTCGCCTCCCTGTATTGTTGTTCCCTAGATTTTGTTTTTGCTAGGTCATTTTTTTATTAAGTTTGGAATAGACTTGGAATGTTTCTTTCTTTCTTTCTTTCTTTCTTTTTGGGTATTGGGAAAAGTTAGCATGGCAACTCCTTTGCTAGTAGGGGCCTAAAAAGCAAGGGGAAGGGAGAGGGTGGCAGCTGAAGAAAGAGAGGAAGAGTAGAAAGAGTTTTTAACGGAGGAAAGCTAATGATGGAGACTAAAATCAAAACTTTCGAAAATGTTTAGATCAAAACCAAAAAATGAAAATAATATAGGAACTAAAACCAAAAAATGAAAATAATTTAGGAACTAAAACGAAAAATATAAGGACTAATATCATATTTAAGCTACCACATGAAAATGGTGACATTGCTTTCCGTCATCCACATCATCACTTAGTGGACGCAAACTAACTGTAGAGACTAATATCAAAACTTTTGAAAATATTTTGAAAAAAAAAAAATACAAGGACCAAAATTGAAACTCACTAATTTTATAGGGACCAAAAACATATTTAAACTAGCATAAGAAATAGCTTAAGTCAATTATTATAGTCTTGTAAATAGGAGTAGTAGCTAAGATATAGATGAAATCTCATGTATATATATACCCCCATATGTTGAATGAAATCATGAAGTAATTTAGCAAACTTTTGGAGTCCTAACTTTCAAGAAATTCTAATAGTAATTGTAAAGTGCCAAGTCCTCAAAACATTAACAAGTGCGTAGAGTATGTTAAAAACTATTTCTTCCAAAGGCTTAAGTTATTAGGTAAAGGTACAAAAATGATTTTATATTTTAACAGAATATTTATATTATATTTTTAATTTTTATCTAATCAAGTAATAATGGTATTTCGAGAAAAGCAAAATTAGAGACCAAAAAGAGGAATTTCCTTTATGATGTTAACAGATAAGTTAACTCAAAAAAAACAATGGATTGAACGTAAAACTATGCAAGGCAGCAATTTCTCTCAATGTTAATAAAGATATTCTTGCAAAATATTGTCTAAAGCTTTCAACAAGACTATAAGAGCTATCAGATTTTCGAATCCATTGAGCTTGGAGTGTTGTTTTGGGTGAGACTTAGATTTTACTGATTATTTCAAAGCTCAACGAAAAAGACATTGTATTTGCCACTATCAATATATGTTTATATAGATCAAATATTTTATTTATTCAATGATTTCACCCACGTAAATTTTTTGAAACATGCAACTACGTTGTTATTTGTATTTATACACGCAAATAAAAATAGTCATTGCATAAGTCTTAATTAATAAGTGTATATAGAGGTATGCACAATTTGATTTAAATAATATATATTTTTTTTATCATATCTCTTCTATGCATTGATTAATCCTTTTTTTAATATATTTTAATCCCCAATTTGAATGAGCTGTTGATTTTCTATTCAAATTATATATATATATATCACAGAATATTTCTAAGCATTAATGGTTTTACTTATACTTTAAAAATATATCCAACATGCACGTGTACAAATCTAAGTATTATAAACTAGAATTTCATAGGCATTTCCATAGTAATACATTTGCATCTCCGTGGTTGCTCTTTCTTTTTCATTTCATTCCAAGTATTTCAAACTTGTTATTTTACCTAAGGATGGCAAAAAAAACCCGCAAAAGCAGGTATCTACGGGGATTAGCCACCACAAGAATGGGGACAGGGACAAATTTGATTTTCACAATGATGGAGAAAGCCCCCATTTAGTAAATGGAGAGGGGGATGAGTTATCCACCCTATAGAGGCTCACTAAATCTCTGTTAATGTGAATTTACTTAAATGCTCTCATATATATATAAATACATAATTTAAAAAAAATCTTAGTCATAATATTATTATCTTTATGATTTGGATATTTCTAATTATCTTTTAATATATGCGCACCATGTATTTTATTTTTAATTTGGATCGTATTATCTTGGATAATATTATAATAAATTATGGATATTTATAAATATTTTATTTAGGTTTAAGAGTATTTTATTTAAATTTTTCTCTTTTTTTATATTTTTAAAATTTTTTATATAAATTTGCAGAAATATGTAAGGAATGAGGAATGGGGACCTACAACAAGGATAGGGACCGGAGCGACAGAGCCGAGGACATGTCCCTATCCCATGAATACCCATTGTCATCCCTATCTTTATCCACTCACTCTCCTCGTCCAAACATTGTTAAGCATAATTACGCATGCCTTTGCCTACACGCACAACATACTAATATTAGCCACATCATAGCGTACCATGTTCGGCTTCTGTCTTTTAAATCTAAAAACTATTGTTGAGCATCGGTCTGTTTCTCAACTATCTTGTGCTATTTAGTGTTGATTGTCATAGTAAGTTAACAACAGATCCTTTATATGTGAAAGTGCAGTACAGTTAATAATCTTAGAGTATCAAAAATACGTCTTCAGTGGATTTTTTTTTTTTTTTTTTTTTTTAATTTTTACCTCTGTATGCTGTTCCTATGCTTATGGCTGTAATGACTGTTGTACCAATAGAGAAGCTTGCCGTCCATTTCCATGACACTTATGGGCAATCCCTTCGAAATATTCTTGAGTCCCTCCAAGTAAGTCAACAAATTATAGCTTGGACTTTTTGATTTGCTTGTATATTGATATGTACAGCTTATTGAGCTTGTTTCTTCTACATATGCGAGAAAGTTCTTATTGAGTTTATTGGACTAATTTTAATCAATGGAAACTATTTGCAATCCGTCATTTCATCTCAAGATTAAATCTCTATTTCGTTTTCCTGTCTTGATTCAAGTTGTTTTGAAATTTTGGTCAGAATTTGTCACATTGAAGTACTATTAAATTCCCAAAACATATTCGTCAAATGTTTAATATGATTGGTATAATATTAAGCATTTAGGAACCTGGCTACTTATGCACGAAAAAGTATAACCTTGTCTAAAGCCTAAGACTGTACATCTCATTGATAAATTCAACGAAAAACCATATGGAATTGGATTGCTTTCCATCACCTACTCGCAGAATGATATGCGACTGATCTGTAGTATTGATATTTGTTTTCTTTCAGGTGGAATATAGATTTGTGTAAACAGGCTTAATAAGGTCTGAATTTTATCATTTACCATTCTAAGTTCAAACAATCATTAACGGACATTATTAATTTGTATATCTGAACAGATGGGAATTGCTGCAGCGGATTCGTCTGTTGCTGGTCTAGGTGGCTGTCCATATGCGGGAGCTTCAGGAAATATAGCTACTGAAGATGTTGTGTACATGCTGAGTGGGTGATGCGGATCAATATACAGACTCTTTAGTAATCCAAGAAATAGAACCTCTGTATGTATTTAAGTGAACGAACAAGAATCAGTCAACGATGTTTATGAGTTTCTGGTATATATGTGCTGATATAAGGAATCAAAAATCAAGGACAGTATGGTGTCTACAAGTAATGGTTCAGTCGCAATATCAACTATCTAATGAGCACTCTTAGAAACACATCTAGTCATTTCTTGTGACAACATCACAGCACTGAGATCACCTGATCAAGGAAGAAAAAAGACATATCAGAAGAGAAGAACAAGGAGACTAAGATGAGAAGCAGGGTAATAACAGAGAGAGAAGAACTCAAGGAAGCCCAAGGATAAACTTGCGATAGTAACTAACAAGCCCAAGGAAGGCACGCAGCTGCTTAACCGAGGTTGGATTTGGCCATTGTATAATGGATTTTATCTTGTTTTCATCCACTTGTACTCCCTTGCCAGAGACAATATGGCCAAGGTACTCCACTTGCATCTAACCAAATGAGCACTTAAATAGTTTAGCAAATAATGAGTGCTGTTTCATTGTTTCCAGGACTTGTGAAAGGTGCTGTATATGTGCATTCCAATCTGGACTATATGCAAGTATGTAGTCTAAGAAAACTAGCACAAATTTGCGTAAGAAGGCAGCAAAAATGGAATTCATCAGGGATTGGAAAGTGGCTGGTCCGTTCGTGAGCCCGAATGGCATTACTAGCCATTGATATAAGCCACGATAAGTGCGAAATGCTGTTTTGTATCTATCTTTTGGCTTGACCAAGAATTGGTGATAATTGGAACACAAATCCAATTTAGAAAAGTATTAAGCACCAAACAGCTCATCTAGGAGTTCATCCACTGTTGGGATAGGGAAAGAATCCTTAACGGTGACTGCATTTAGAGCTCGATAGTCGGTACAAAATTGTCATGTGCCGTCTTTCTTCTTGACTAGTAAGATGGGTGAAGAGAAGGGACTAGAGCTTGGATGGATAACACCTTCAGCTAGCATCTCAGTTACAATTCGTTCGATTTCCGATTTGTGGCTGTGGGGATAGCGATATGGGCACACCTTCATTGGGGCAGTGTTCGAAAGTAGGGGAATGCTATGGTCATGGCTTCGAGAAGGTGGCAGACCATGAGGTTGGTCAAACACATCCTTGAAGGTGTGCAGCACAACTGCCATGTCTGGTTCCATTGAAGGCGGTAATTGTAACAAATGCTCAGCCGGTTGTTCGGGTGCCCGAACCTGCAGAGTATACAACTCAGCAATGGCATTAGTGACCTGTAATCTCATGAATTGGTGAAACTGAGCCTGACTAAGATGTGATTGTTTCTCCCTTATAAAGTGATTACTGCCCCAACCTTGAAGAAAGTAAGAAAACGCTGGTTGTAATTCACTAGGTGGGTGTCCAATGTAGCTAACCATTGAGTGTTGAGCACTAATTCAGCAGCCGTGTTAGGTAACAAATAAGCTGAAATTTGTAAGGCATGACCCTGTATATGCATCGGGATGTCTCGCACCTGCCCTTCACTTGTTAGAGACTCCCCATTCCCCACTACTACTCTGAAGTTGGGAGTGTCTTGCACTTGCAAATGTACAAAGGCAGCAACGTGTGGTTGGATAAAATTATTCGAGCTTCCGCCATCTACCAAAATCTGCACCTCATGGCCATTAATTGACCCTTTGAAATGAATGGTGCCCCAACCTATTGTGCCTTTCAAGGCATGATAGGACAAATGGTGCTTATTGGTCTCTATTGGCTGTGGTTCAGTTGCAGGTGGCTCGGTTTCCATCTCAACAATCTCAATCTCCTCCTCAATTTGTATGAGAAAATAGTGTTTGTTAGTGTAACGGTGGTTTTGAGAATATCTCTCATCACAAGTGAAACAGAGGCCTTTCTCACGCCTAAATTGGATGTCAGCAGGGGTCAATTTCTTTAACGTGGTAGGTTTTGATGGGGTTGGTAATAGTGGTGTATTGTTTGGGTGATCTGAATTTAAAGAGGTGGTGAGGGGTATGGGTTTAGGCTGCATTGGGGTGAATGGTTTCGGTTGGCCATATAGAGTTCTCGGTTTATATGTTGGGACTAGGGTGGGGAAGAATTTCTCCTCAAACAATTTAGCCAGAGCCACTGCCTGCATCAAAGAGTGAGGATATCTAGACATAACCTCCTTCTTCAAATCAGATCTCAAACCTCCAATAAAACAATCCAGTAATTGTGTGACATCCATGCCATAAGAACGATTAGCCAGATCAGTAAACATATCATAATACTTTGAAACTGAGGATGTTTGTGTCAACTTATACAAATCAGCTCTTGGGTTATCGAAATGAGAAAGGCCAAGTTGAATCTGAGCAGTAGTAGAAAGAGCTAACCAGTTTGGTACCTAATTAGATTTCTCCGGCAACTGAAACCATGGAAGAGCCTTGCCCTCGATGTAAATGGACGCTAAAGTAACTTTCTGCTCCTTTGGAATATCGTAAATGCAAAAAAACCTTTCTGCCTTGTACAACCACTCTGCGACATTCTCACCTGAGAATCGTGGAAAGTCGAGCTTCATGGAGCACGGATTTAGAATAAAATTTGCAACATGGGATTCACTGTCGCCTGAGTTTTGCCCATCTTGTCGTGGCATGCAATTGGGAGAGTCGTAGTGCTAGTGGAATAAATGCCCCAGGTTCTCAAGAGTTTGATTGACACGAGCTAGCATTGTCTGATGACCAGCCACAACCTCGGAGAGTCGTCAAAACTCCTCACCCCCAACAAAATCGGATGCCATGGATGGGTCAATGAAAGCACCAATTGATGCGGATCAATATACAGACTCTTCAGTAATCCAAGAAATAGAACCTCCATATGTTTTTAAGTGAACAAACAAGAATCAGTCAATGATGTTTATGAGTTTCTGGTATATATGTGTTGATCTAAGGAATCAAAAATCAAGGACAATATGGTGTCTACAAGTAATGGTTCAGGCGCAATATCAACTATCTAATTAGCACTCTTAGAAACACATCCAGTCATTTCTAGTGACAGCATCACAGCACCGAAATCACTGATCAAGGAAGAAAAAAGACATACCAGAAGAGAAGTATAGGGAAACTAAGATGAGAAGCAGGGGAATAACAGAGAGAGAAGAACTCAAGACTCACAATGAACACTAACTCTCCTTCCTGCCTCTCGTGCTTGCCTTATGCGCAAAATCTCTCAACCATTTGGGTTTTTGGCAGGCTTGATTGCCTTTCCTCACACTTCCTGCCTCATACTTGTTAGTTTCCTCCTTTCCCAGGTCGAATGCCACATGTACAAGTCTTTGGCCTTGGTTGTTTGGGCTCAGCCCATGGCTTTCCTTATCAATGGGCTTGTTGTGAAAACCAATGTGGACCTAGGAAAGCTCATGTTAGTTGAGGAATTCATCAGCAAGCATTTGGGGCCCCCATCTGGCTCAAAGACTACCATCGCCTTTAGCTGAGTCACAGCTAATGCCTCCAAGATATGATCTTATATTTTACCCTAAAAATATATGTTTAGGTTCTTTGACCAACGACACATCATTCTATACATTTCATGTTTCTTTTTAACATAATTATAGAAGAGGAATAAATTGCCCACTCACAGATAAGTTGAGAAGGAAGAAGTGATGTATTCACTTTGCCAATAGCCAGAGCAAGCTTTCTTCAGTGAAAGCTTGCAATTTTTCAGCCATCATGCATTCATTGTTGATAATGTATAGTAATGCCATAGACGACTGTGGTTCAACCCAGAGAAGAATGATGAATGATGAATTACACTTCATAAAATAACTAAGATTATTTATCCCATTGTGGGAATACTGGAGAGTGGATAACAAAGGCTTTTATCATTTGACAGTTTTGGCCCAACAGCTAACTAATACCGTTTCCGCTTGTTGCGGTGGATAGCAACTTGTGTTGAAAAGCGATTGTCCAGCTAACTTTCTTTGACTTGAAAAGGAAATTTGTTGCTTGCTATGTCAAATATTTACTCATGTTTGGTTTGCGGTTTGAGGCATGGAGAATCACGTTGAGTTGTCGAATGTGTTTCAAAAGGTGTGATCAAGTTATGTTTGGATATCTTTCTGCAAGATCTCGCTTAGCAGGCAGCTCAATGCTATTCTATATTCTATTTAGAGAAGCAACTTTTTGCAGCAAGAAAATAAAACCTGGTGTATACTTGCTTTATAGAAAAGTTTAGAATTTTAGTGCGATCTAAACCACTCACATCCAAAGTAAACCAAAGACTCCAATTTTTACAATTATTCATCATCCACTGGCCATTTTCACTAACACTGGCCAAACATGAATTATTTCTCCTTGATACCATTTTGACTGCAGATAAAATTAGACAAAATCAAGTCCAAACCTACCTGGTAACTAGTCTTTAATCATCGTGTTATTTTCATATGGAACTAACTTCAGGACTACTTTAAATAGGGCCCATCTATGCTTAATTATTTCAGAAACATACCTAAAGCTTGACATAATTTTTATTCTAGGAGTCATGACTGAGAGGGAAACCACGTCATCTTTCTCTGTTTCTTTTTTAACGCTGTGAAGTTACACATCTAGAAGGAAAAGAAAGGGCAGCGATGAGATTGGAATCACCCAAAATTGCAAGCTTTGACAACTTTCAAGTGGAAGCATTTGGGCCATGACTTTGACCAGTAAAAAAGGAACCAAAAGCAAGCGGCAAAGTCAGAAAGAGACATTAAGTATTTGATTTTGCTTGTGCAACAATTTATTTCCTGGCCTCAATGATAGCCTCATGTACTCGACAAATTATTTGATTCTTTTTCTCAATCTGCTCGTTCTCAGTCAAAGGTTCAAAGCTATTTAACACCCTCAGAAAATTACCACTTAGCTACCTTTCACAACCTCAACTATGATGGTGGTGGGTGTCCCTCATCATGATGAAGGTTTTTCTTTGATAATGTTATAATTAATTTTATGAGTTTTATACAGAAAATGATTATAACATGCACGGTAAGCATAAATATATAGAAACACAACTGCATCATGCCAATTAGGGTGTTCAACATGCTATTCTCTCTATTACAAGATCTACATCATATTTAGCAGGATGTATGCAGAGTTGGCGCCTGGTAAGCAATTAAGGACATAGGCACAACAGACACAAACCAGAAAGAAACTTACTTTCCCGGAAGAATAAAGTTACTTAATCATTTGTGTTACTTAAGCTGCATTAGTGACAATGCTAACACAGTTTTAAAACTCAAAACAAAATCATTTGTGCCAGTTGCATATAATCGTGGCATTGCAGTGATTCTGTACCTAAGCAGGGAAATATTTGTTACTTAAGCTGCATTAGTTACAACGCTAACACACTTATGACAATCAATGTCATTCTAGTCAGCTAGTTTATCGATTTCTAGCTTTTCATTGAGTTATTATATGCATTTCTAGGTAAATGAAGACACTGGTAGTTATAGACTCATAAAAGTCATGTCATCATATTCAAAAAATAAATTAAAAAAAAAAAAAGAATGAAAAAGAAAACAAACACACACACACACACACACAGAGGCAATACATATATATATATATATATATATATATATATATATATATATATATATATATATATATATATATATATATATATATATATATATGTATTAAAGGTCATAAAGCTAAGGGGGCCCTTCCATGAGAGGGGGCTAAAATAAATTAAAAACTTTTCATAACATAAAGCCATGAGATTTTACACTTGTGCAAAGTGAATGAAGACAACATCATTTTATTATGAAAGAAAAAGATCCGTGCATTCATTGCCCACATTTTCAGGTCCCATTCGTCAAATCCCACCTGTTTGACCGTATTCAATTTATTTCTTTAATTAAGCTTAAATTCTGATAGACAATGCGTACTATTTCTTGTTTAATAAATGTACAGTGATCTTGTCTTAGAGGAACAAAGGAGTGTGCTAGAATACTAATACAATGAGACAAAGACTCACCCAAATTAAGGAAAATAAAAAATGAACACTCATATGAAATTGTAACAGCTGACCATTTCTTGTTTTTCTCCATCCACACGAATAATTGAAGAACCTAAAGCCCTGTTTAGCAGTTGGCCAACCTTCTACTTTACATTTTCACTCAACCAAAATCTCTTGGAAATGTGGACCTTACGGTCGTATATGGACCAACCTAATTCCTTTTTTTTTCCCCTTGTATATTGGTACTGAAAGCCTAATTGATTTGGCCAAATATATGTTCAAATATCACTTCACATGTTATAATAACATTACATAATTGTTGAGTGACATCACTAAAACTAGATATTATCTTCTTCTTCTTCTTCCTTTTACTCAATGCTCAAGTATGTAGCTCTGTCTAGAATTGTGATTTAAGCAGTTTTAAAAGTAAATATAGATATGATTTATTTGAAAATCTGACGTTAGCAACAAGTAAATATATATGTATGTATCATAGTATGCTCATAGCAGCATTACCCTGAGCTCACAACAGATGCAAGGAAGACCCCTCTTCCTCTCCCTTCCTCTCTTTCTCTTTTTCTCTCTCTCACTAATCCATAGTTGTTTCCTAAGTAAAAAAGGGGCTTTGATATCTACATTCAAACAAACTCTGTACCATAGTTATTTGCATTAAAGCACCAAAACCTATGCAAACTGAGTCACATATCTCATTGACTATCCTGATTTTCAGAGCTCAGACATCAAAGGTTGCACCATATCCAACTGAAAAACAGACAATCCGTGGACAAGTTTGGCAATAAACAACCATTGACTCATTGAGGGAAAAGTGTGCCAAAAGGGGAGGAAAAAAGGAAATTACATCAGACCCTAGCATTCCTCCTACAAAGCAGCATTTCCTTTCTATAAGTTTTCTTTTTCTGGGCTTGTAAAGTTACCCCTTTTGAACCAAATCCAAAAAGAAGTTTGTTTTGCTGTTTTTCTTTTTATGGACTTTTGAGCCAATTACAAATTTTCCATGCATGATCTGTGCCTTGGGACCATGAGGTTGATGGGTTTGGCTTCTTTCTCTATCCTACTGTTGGTTCTGTTCTTGTTCCAAAGCTCCCTCACTGGTGATGAGTCTGCAGAACTTCAAAGCTTTCAAACGGGGTCTTTGTCAAAGCTTAGTCCTATACAAGCTAAAGAAGGTGCTAGAAGGAATAAGGGTGAAGGTGGTAGCGAAGCAGTTCTAGGTGATGAAAAAAGGAAAATCTACACTGGTCCTAATCCTTTGCATAACAGATAAGTGGACATTTATTTAGAGATTGATCTTTTCTACTTTATTTCAACCTCTCTATGTATATATTTCTCTCTTCTTTTTTTTTCCTTTATGTTTTGGGAAGTTTTCCAGTTCTTTATATGTTTGTTACCCCCTCCTATCTCCTGAGAATTTGTTGCTGATTTTTTATAGGCCAGTTTCCTCTGGTGTACTGTCCAGCAGAATGTTACATTATGTTACAAGTTACGTCCGAGCATTAATTAAAGAAAAGAACTTTGACCTTTTAGCATTTGGTTTCGGCCAATGTTTTCCATAATACTAATAATTTGCAAAAGAATGGGAAGAGATGACAGAAATGAATATTGAGGAGATGTATTATTCATAGTAATGGGGTTTAATTATTCTACTAGTCTCTATAGTTTCACTCAATTTTTAATTAGATCCTTATAGTTTGAAAATTTGTAATCAACTCTCTATATTATATAAAATTTTTCAATCAAGTCTCTACAGTCAACCACTGTTACAAAAACATTCCCTATAATGCTATGGTATACCTAATGAAGTCAGGTATACCACACACCTTATTGATTCAAACCATTCAATATATATAAAATTGAAATCTATGGTTAAAAATAGTATAAATTATTAATACACCCATTTAGTGAAGTCTACTCTATATTAACATCATCATCTTCAACGTAACTCGAAACCTATGCCTAGTCGGGCTCATCCATTTCATATGGAACATTAACATATTAAACTTTAGGGGTTCAAAATGAAGCATAATCTAGAATCCCGGAACCTAAAATCCAAAAGTTCTATATGTTAACGTTCAATATGGAATGGATGTGCCCAACTAGGCCCAGGTTCCAGGTTCCAAGTTGGGGGTAGGGTGAAAAGGGAGATGGAAATGAAATCTGAATATTCTATGAATATTCTATTTTTATAACAGTAGGGACCTGATTGAAAAAATTTATGTACTCTAGAGATCTGATTATAAATTTTTAAACTATAGAGATCTATTTGAAAATTGAGTGAAAATATAAGGACCTGCAAAGTAATTAAACCTATTAATGGTGTCCTTGTTGTAGTGAGTAATGACTGTTCCACATCTTTTGTTAAGGTTTGTTAAAATTTCTATGCATTCATAGATGGATTTATGCAAAAAGCTGCATGGTCTTAGGGTGCTTGAGTTTACAATTTTACATAATATTAAGGCTATTTATTCAGCAGAGAATCTTGAACCAGAAGGAAAACTTTAGACTTGGAGGTGAGGTTGATTGCCAACCGTTGAGAATTAATTGGCCTCCTTTTCTTTTAAATTAAAAATAATTATGTTAGATAGCTAACTAGTAAAATTGTAAGAAAGTATTAAATCATGGTAAATAACTATATACTATTATAACTACTCACTATGATTTAATATTTTCTTGTAAATTTTGTTTGCTGTGCGTAAATCTAATCTCAGAAACTAATTAACCTCCTATTTTCGCTACCTTTGTTCTTTTTTTTTTTCCATTTCCTTTTAATTGCATATATTGTAGCATAATTACAAAACTTGATCGAGGTATTAATCTCAGGCTTTGGTGAAGACCTAAAAAAGTTATAAAACTTGGGTGGCGGTTCGAAGCAGTTATCCGTATAGAAATTCCAAAAAAAAAAAAGGAAAAGATTTAGCTATTTTATTACGCTAAAAATTTGCAAAATTAATCATCTTTCTTGATATTTTAGCTCATGTGATTAGCTCAATTTTCTTAGTTTTTATTCAATTTGCCATCTTTGATTTATAGAAGTTTTAACATATTCAACTTAGGCTTTGTCTTGGTGTAACACCTTACCAGACAAAATACTATGCTTAAGTTATAATATATTACCTGACAAGTTATTACGTGTGACTAACTGATTTTCATTTTTCGTTTCATTCTTAATTACCCGTATAGAGCTAACTATTGACTTCAATAAATTCCCGTTCGATTGCGGAATAAGTACTAGACAATCGATATAGCAAGAATAAAGTAAAATAATTAAAGCTACAGAATAGTCGGAATTTCTGAAACCTACGTTACATACATAGGTACATAAACATCTATTTTCAAAGTTATCAAAAGGTATATAAAATAGTACGGGTTAATAAAATGAGGCCGCTAAGACAAAATAAATCGGCCTGTCACTAAAATTAGAACCCTAACTAGTCCCCATGGAACATTTCAGGTATCATTTATCTACATGTAACATCCACTAAATTACCGCCTATGGCCCAAAATGCCAAAAGAGGCCCATTCTATACATATCCTACCACTGCACTGCACAGGCACTCTAGGTGGATTCTGAGGAAAGGAATCCATTCGTCATACCGGCATCAACAGGAGTATAGTCTATACTTGGAGCAAAAGATGAGAACGACAAACTTGCTGCCTCCGACATGTCCTCCTCAGACATAGAGGCAAAGGGGATCTGCTACGGTGGTGAGGCTAGCGGAGCCATGGAAACTACTGGCGCTGCTGGTGCTGTTGCTGGAGTAAGGAATGGGTGTACCATATGGAGAGAGATGGCTATGTAAGGAACGATAAGGTCGAATAGCGGATACATGAGTAGTATCGCAAAGTCTCTCTAGAAGAAGAAGTAAAGGGGAAACTGACATCTACCGGATATGTACATGAAATCTATGAACGGATCGAGATGGATGTAGAGCTCAGGAAACTCGATGAAAAGGACATCGGTTGCCGCGTTCTCCATGATCTGAGAACGACGCGGAAACATACGGTAGGGTGAGAAATAAGGATTTCTTAGTAGGAATCCTAGGTGTATACATATCTGTCATCGCTGTCATTCTCAGTTATTTCAGATTTTGATTAATTAAAAGAAAATATTGAATCAACAGTATATTCTACTCAATTAGTTATAGAAATCATAGTCCGAAACACAGCTTGGTTTTACTTGAGGAGATAAAGGAAATTAAACAGAGAATTAAACAACCAGCCATAAAGTGAACAATGATATGTATATTACATTCAATGGTGCAATTAACACAATGCATAATAACAGGAATTGGGGATATGCATAATAAATTATTCACTTAACCTTAACTCATATTTTTCCATACTTGGTCCCCTAGGAGTATGTTGGCAATAAAACTTCTGGGTAATAATCTGCTTTTCAGGATCGAGCTCGTTTCTATACAGGGTTGCCAAGTTTACTTTCCCCAACTTTCCCACTGATCTATTTCCTTTAACTTTATTTAGGGGCTGGCCCAAGTCACGTGGAAATCCTTCCTCATTCTTATAAAGGTAGCATTGCTTATCTAATACTTTGACCAATGCATGCATAACTTGTAGATTCATAATAATTGAAATCTCTGCCTAATTTTCGGCAGCATAACGAATCATGTTCGCTTTCTCATGAATAGTGCCAGACAACCAGAAAATTTTAATCAAACAGCAAATCCAATATAGAACATCATATCTCCATTAGTTGTCACACACAACAAAATCTTATGAGCAAAACTTAGGTAGTTAGGTATAAGTTTTAAAGTCTTAAGTCTTAATCTATCTTGCAAGCTTTTAACTTTTATTGATTTCCCAAGTTCGACTTCCAAGATTGGATTGTGTCCGAGTTTCGAGGTTATATAAGTTCCGATTTCCGAGTTTATGTTCGATTTTCGAGATTGATTTTGGATCGAGTTTTGGAGCTGCGTATATAAGAGTTTTAAAGCATCCTAATTTTCTTGACTTCTGGGATTTGGGTACAAGGTTTCATGTTCTGGTACTGACTTCCGAGTTTATGTTGAAAATTCTCGACTTTTGGGTTTAAGTGTTTTAGGCTTTATATTCTTGTCCTTGACTTCCGATTTCCGACATTAGTCTCTAATTGGTCTTTCAAGACTTTTATGATTATTCCCTAAGTTCCATGTTCCGACATTATCTTTACTAATACCCGATCTAGCTCTCTGTTTGCTAAGTTTCGAGTTCCGATATTGACTCAAATTATTTGTGTTTTATTCCAGACTGCCCTATTTCTAGCCAGAACTATACTTGTATAGGAGAAAATCCACCAAAAATAGAAACCTAGGCGAAATCATGCGAATTTTATATCAATGTAAAGTAACAGAGCAAGCTTTCAAATGAAAGAAGTTGCATATCATTTGAATGAGTATAATTCGAGATATAAGCCCCGAAACTTGACCTTACTGAACTACCCTGTTTCAGCCTAGATTGAACTTAAAGTGAATTCATTTATGTACTAGGGATAGTTGGCAACAAATCCAACTCTGAAATTTTTATGGGATGTTCCTCATATGTTATCTTTCAAACAACATTGGATTCACTCAAATTGAAGTTGTGTAAGGTGAGTTACACCCTTCTCAACTCGCACGGCCTGGATGAAAGTCCTGATTTCTAGGTCAAATTTCAAAAATTCATAACTACCTCTATACTGATCCAATGACCTTATATTATAATGTATGGAAAGCCCTAAATGTCTAGTTTCATATAAAAATATATTTATGAAATTTAAATGGCTGTAGGCGGAGCCGTACACTCCGCCGTATGGACTGCCGAGGAACAACCCTAACAGCTTCTTAAGTTTTCTCTTTTATTCAAGTTCTTTTATACCAATTCCAATTCTAATTACAACACCCATGCAAATTAAATCATAAACCATCATCATCACTCCAAATCACATCAATATCATGAAGAAAACCATATCCCCACATAGCTCCAAATCAATAAAAACAAAAAGAGAAGTTGGATTCCTACCTTTCCTAGGTGTGATCCTTATTAGATTTATGGTTGGAGTTGAAGAAATCTTGTTGTGGCTTGAAGATTTGTGGAAGATGAAGATGATATGAATTGAGATGAGGAGAGATGAAGGAGAAAAGAATGGAGAGGGGTCAGCATATATGGGCCGAAATTTTGCAAGGGCACAAAAGGAAAAATTTAAAAACTTCTAAAGCAAGTTACATGTGAGTGGTGGATTTGAGTAGGTTATTCAACTTGGTTTGGCAGCCCACATGGAGGGCTGAGATGGCGCCACTTGCATGGTTAAGTTGCTAAATCTTAGCCATCCATTCTAGGGTTCTTACAGTATAATCTCTATTGAATCGGTTCCAACAATTTAAATTACCAAAATCTTACCGATTTCTCTTAAATCGATACACCGATTTCAGAAAAGTTCTGTGAGGTTTCCTATGTTCCTAATCTAATTCCATCAAGTCTAATCACTTCTAAATCACACTTTATTGGCTTTAAGTAAATGCTTAATCGAATTCCGATTAAACCTACTTATCTGATAAAATCGAACAACTCGGTTATTAGCGATAAAATTTTTTGGACATTACAATTGGTGTTCACAACATGTGCAAATTTGTGTATTCGTCTAGGAAACTATGCAAGAAAATTGGAAAATTTTCAGTTTAATAGTGAAGAGTGAGAAATTGTCTTTCTCCACCATTTTACTTGCACATTATCATATGATTGGGATATGAGTGTTATTTTCAAGAAATTTTATCAATGTGGAGTTGGTCAAAGTGGCTAGTTGTTTCAGCCCTTTAACCAGGTATCTCAGATTTGAGTCATGGGAATGAAAAAATTTTCGTTGTAAAACCTAAAGTCCCCTTGGATCTCGACAGGTTAAGTCAGACTAGTCAGATTCTTGATAATAGGATCCAATGAATCAATGGGCTTCACTAAAAAATAATTTCAAGAAACTTTAATGTATTAACCAAAGAAGTAAATTTTCTCTCTTCAATTTTTTGAGAAAGATAGTTTTCTCACTCCATACTCATAAAATAAAATTCTTAGAAAATAACAATCAAATCCCCAATCACAAGATAGCACGAAAAAATAAAAAAGTGTGGAGAAATAATTTTCTCACTACCCACTCTTAAATTGAAAATCACTTGACTTTCTTACATGATGCCTTTGTTGAACAAAAAAATTTACACAGTTGTGAATGTTGAAAATTCCTTCATATGTTGTGCGAACTGAAGCTTTGTCCTTTAATTGATTACCAAGAACTTGAGTCATTGAAACAAAATGAATATAAAAGTAAATATCCCATATACAATTAGAATATTTTTTAATTTAGGCAAAATTTAAAAATAGAGAAAATTTCACTTTATCCCCTTAACTATAGGTCATATATATTTTAGTTCTTGAATTAAAAAAAATTGCAACTTGAACTCTTAAATTTTGCTAAATGTGCACTTTAGTCCTTCTATAAAATAATATAGATTAAAAGATGAAAATACTTAAAATTATATCAAAGATACAACAACTACCACCACCACCACCACCACAAAAAGTGTAACATCCTTCTAAGTATAGTACTATGCTTAAGTCATAGTACCACACTCGGAAGTTGTTACCGTTGCTTTAACGGACCTTGTATGACAACGCTCTTCAGCCGTCTTCAATATCTCTAGCCAACTCTAGGTGGTCGCCTTCGGTATGTCCTAAGCTATCTGGAGATAACACAGAAATGTACATAGGAGTGAGAATTATAAATTTTCAATAGGATTCACCAAAAAATTACATGCTGTGTCATCGTTATTATCTCCAGCTACTTCGTTTTATTATAAAAAGGTGAGAATGTTATATAAATATATTCAGTTTTATAGTTTGAAACCATATTGTTCGAAGCAGTGTTCATTTTATTCAAGCACTTGATAAATAGAGCAAGAATTAAATAATAAGCATAGCAAATTATGAGTGATTTCATAATAATAACAATAGTAGATTGTGCACGTGTAATGGCTCACCATGAATATCATGCGAATGCAATTATACTTTCTTTTCTTCCTTTACTTGACACGCCTAGGTATTACGTATCGCAATCCCTAGGGTGTCTGCATGCATATATCTTTGTCTTTAATCTTTACTGCTCTTGGGTAGTCTGACCTAGGAGTGAACCCAAGTCATGACCGCCGTCACACAGAACTAACCTACAAGGGGATCCATGTGCCTCTAGTCTTGGAGGGATCTCATTTTGGCCATGTGTCTCCAAGGTAGAGGGATCTTATAGCTTTAACTACCTTCACAAGAAGGGACCTATTAACTGCCTCCAAGCGAAAGGATCTCATCTTATCTTTCATGTGCTTTCATAGTTCATGCTCATATTTTTATGTATGAGAGATTCATGTACATTTTCTATATCTGCATTTCAAACATTTATGCTTGCATGATATGCATCCATGGACATAACATATAAACATGTTTATCATTCACACATTCCTGCCGAAATTTCGGCAGCATAACGGATCAAGTTCGCCTCCTCATGAACAGTGCCAACTCACACAGACATTCAGTCACAATAGCAAAGTTAACATCATACATTAGTCTCTCAGTAATATTATAGATTTACAACCATCAAGTTCTAATTGAATTTCATTCATGCAATAGAGTAGCCAAACACTCAAATAACAATTCTGCCTATAGCACCCAAATCTACCCGAATTTATAAATCATGCCATAAATTCTGCTTAACTCCTTTGGACCTGAATTTGGAAATAATAAAATCCTATATGTTTAGTTTCTAACCTCTTTGGTCCCATTTGATTTTGATAAGTATAACTCCAGTTATTGAGGATTTACCTCGACCTCCCCTGTAGCTAAGCAGATTTGCACCTTCAAAAGTAAAAATCCACCAAAAATCAAAATCTACTTGGATTCCCACCAAACCTATGTCATTTTAAAGCTTATTGATTCAATTTTCACATCCAATAAGTCCCATGTCATTTGAGTAAATAGAGCTCAAGTTGTAACTTTGCATAATTGGCTAATCTAAACTACCCTGCTCTAATCTAGTTAGGACATTGAGCAACTTTACGAATTTACCAGGAGCAACAAGTGTTGAATTTGTTTCTAAAATTTTTAAGGCATATTATCTATGTCTTAAATTTCTAAAAAAATTAGTTTGACTTAATTTGAAGAAGTATAGGGCGTGTTATGCCCCTTGAAATCTTGTCTGCTCAGAATCAAGGTTAGAATCCTAGGGTTAACTTCAAAAATTCATATCTCATTCAATATTAATCCAATGACCTTATACTTTATATGGTTGAAAATCCATAGATGTCTAGTTTCACTTAAGATTAGTTTCATCTTAGTTTAGTGTCTATAGGCGAGTCTGTACAGTGTGTAAGTACAAATGTCGTAGGGTTTCTCAACTTAATAGATTCTGTTTTGTGGCTCTTTGTGTTTTCTCATTCAAATCTGAATCAACCCAAGCAAATACATGCTAAACCAGCCATAAATCATCACATTATCACCATATATGATCAATTACATGAGAGAAGAAAGTATTCCTAAGAGTCATTAATTCAATAAAATTGAGCAAAGAAGTTGAATCCTACCTCAAATTGGTGTAGAAACTAGCTAGATTTGAGCTCTTGGTGGTGGAAGTGGGTGGTACTTGGAGATTTGAGGAAGAAGAAGAATGAAGGGGGGGAGGGGAAGTTAGCTGAAGAGGGTAGCATGAAAATGAGGGGATTTGAAGGGATTTAAGGAAATTTTATAAGGCTTTGGTAGTTGGAATCTTGGATTGTGATTGGTTGTTGTTTGTATGGTGTTCCTTTGGCCACTTCTCCACATTCTTGTGGCTGCTGGTGGCTCCACTTAGTGGGGTGGTGGTGGTTAAATTCTAGCCACCCATGTTAGGTTTTTAACTGTATAAAATTCTACTGATTCGGTTTTTGCAGTTTAAAACACCGAATCTTTACCGATTTCCTTCAAATCGGCCAAACGAGCTTGAAGAATTTTGTGAGGTTTTCTATGTTTCTATTTTAATTATTTCTAATTCTAATCTTTCTAATTAATATCTAATTAACACCTAATTAATCCTTAATTAACTTCTATTTAACCTTACTTATGCATTAAAATCGAATAAATCGATTAATAACGCAAATCGCTAAAATGTTGCTAGTAACTGTCTAAAATTTTCTACACAACTATTTCAAATTCTTCATTCATTAATCTCTTTATAATTCATTCCTAATTACCTTCTCACATTTTAATAAAATTGAATAAATCAATTTACAGCATAATTTAAATATTCAAAAAAATTCGGACATTATAAAAAGCGGTTAGCAACTAGATAGGGTCAATTACATGGATTAGATGATGCCATTATTTCTTGTTATGTAGATTATGTAAAGATGGAAATACATGTCTAACCTGTCGGGTCAACCTGTTTCACCTGCCATTTTAGCAAGTTAGATTGCATATTTATTGCATATTTAAACCCTAAAAAAAAAAAAAAAAAAACTCACCTAACCTATCCTACATGAAGGGCGTCAGGCATGTCAATCCATCAAGTTGTGGGTTTTTTTTAGGCAAAAAAAAAAACCTTCATCATCAGTTGATTGTACTATGGAACCGATCTGGGTTATGGGTTGTACCTTCCCCTCATTTCACACGTACTAGGGGTTAAGGTAACACTTCTCCCATATTTTATTCTCATTTCATTTTAGTGGCCACCTCCTCCCCCTTCATTTCAGCACATATACCATCATTTTTGCAACTTTGCATTCATCTTCTCCCTTAGTCTTTCTCTAATACAATCCATCCCTCAATCGTGATGGTGTTTTCTCATAGCATAAGACCTAGGTAAGTCTTGACACCCATGTTCTCTTTCTTTCTCATAGCGATAGTCCTCTTTTGCCCTCTCATGGCGGAAGACATGGAAATTCCTCTTCTAACTAGAAAACTCCTTTTTATTGGTTTGTTTTTTTTGGTTGCAATGGTGTGCTATAACGCTTGATTTAGTCAATAGTCAAAACTCATTCAATAGTGTTTGCTTTGTTAAGTTGATTTGGTATGATTGTAGAATTCATGAGTGAGGAAAGGGGAGTATATCAAGCACGTGATAAGAAAGTTTTTGTTCTTTTTTAATTTTTTTAAGCTTTAACAACTAGTTATTTGAATTTCAGAAGTTGTATAGAAGTAATCCCTCAAAACTATAAAATTATAACCTCATTTGATACAAAGTTCTTTCAAATCTTATTTGATAAAAATTTCATATGCTAACTAACTATTCAAAAAACTATTCTACCTTATAGGCTGGATGTTGGCAGCTTCTCCAAAGTCTACCAATTACATCTACTTTGTCTTCCATATTTTTAAGGAATAGCTAGGGTAATAAAAATCCAATAACTCATACAATCCAAAATCCTTTTTCAGCCAGGTAGTTTCAAATTCTTAAATTTATTAAAAATAGTAAAACAATTCTAAAAATCCCACAAAAATTCATATAAATTGTTATTAACATGCTATCCAAATATCTAGTCAAAATTCGCATAGCTAGTATATTAATGAAAATAAACAATTTTAGTGGTTCTAGTAATTCATCACAGGTTTCAAAACAGGGTAGTTCTATCCCTAATTCTTTAAAAATAGCAAATCTCCACAAAAAAATCATAAAAAATTTACAGATAAGTAGTTTAATATGTTATCTTCAACATATAAAAATTTCAAGCCAAATTAACAAGATTTATTGTGGTAAAAAAATTGTATAACTCAGCTATCTAGTGAATCAAGATAAAGTCCCAACAATATAGTAAATCAAAGAATCAAAAGATAAGCATGTAACCATCACCAATCACATATCAAGTAAGCGTATCCATACAAAATCATGCAAAAACTAAAGACATAGAGATTTCATGCAAGAATAAGTAAGAGGGATAAAGCCTAAAATCTGCCCTTAGCAAGCATAGTATAGCTTCACCTATGAAGCCACCCCAAAGGACCCCATATTAAGTTATAAACCATCACTCTTTCGCATAACAAATTTCCTCTCCAAATTTACATCAAATAACACTCTCATTTATGGTACAAAATAGAAAGAAAATCCCCCAAACTGATGAGTATAGTCGCAGTAATGAAGGAGTTTAAAGGCCAAGGTTTTTCAAGCAATAAAACAACAAGTGACAATCCATTAAAATCAATCAAAAACATAGGGTCCATAGGAAGTTAAAGAAAGAAAAACCCCCTACCTTTTTGGGAAGTGAAGAAGGGCTTCAATGAGAGTAGGATGATGGTGGTGAACTTGGGGCTTGAAGGATAGGAGCAAGGAGAATACAACTCTCACAACCTCACTTGTATGTCTCTCAAAGAGTCCTTCTTCTTGAAGAAGAAGAAGAACAACAAAGTGGAACACACTTACCCATTCACTTCTCCTCTCAACACTACTGTAGCTGCTTCTCCATGAGGGGGAAAAGTGCTTTTATTTTTTTTTGTTTAACACACACATACTCACACTTACACATAATCACCTAACACACTATTCAATGTACCTGTTTAATATTATTAGCACAACTTTGTCACCAAGTTTAATCCTCACTTGGACAAGTGTCCAAGATCAATGGTTAGCAAAATTTTAGAATTATTTTAAGTATTATTTTATTTGGCTATTTTTCTTATAATTCTATGAATTTAACTTGTGTTAATTAGACTATATTTAGTTAATTAACTTGCCCTAGCTTATAATTGCTCACAAAATTATATTTGGTCCTCCTATTTATTCTAAGCATGCTTCTAATTTTTCAGAATTTTTCTCAATTATTTACTCGTTTTTAAATTATTTTTATTAATCCTACTGTAACATCCACCGAATTTTTCTTATTGTTTTCGTCTAGTTATTCAATTTTTATCGAATAATTGAGATTAATTAGAATTTGACTAAATACTTATTTAGAATCAATTAATTAGTAATTAATTGAGTTTAGATATGAGGGAATTAGGTTAGAAGTATAGAAGATTTCATAAAAATTTTCTTAAACCGATTTACCGATTTGAAGGAAATCGATAAGATGACGGTATTTTAAAACTGTCGGAACCAAATTAATAGAATTACATGCCCAAAACCCTATGCCTTAAGGCTAAATACTCAGCCATTTAATCCATTTAGCGTGGTGCCACAAAGGCCACAAAATGGAAGAGCGTTGGCTGAAATTTGGCCTCAAATTTTCAACCAATCAAATGACAAACTTCCAACTACCCTCTTTATATTTAAATTAGATTTTCTCCCTTCCTCCTCAAACTAATTTCGCCACTCCCTCCTCTGACTCCAGCCTCCTTCTTCTCTTCTCCTCTCAACCAACTCTATCAAACCTCCAAGCTTAACAAGGTTTTATCAATCGAAATTCCAAAATCTAGCAAAATCACACTCTAAAAAGGTAGGGATTCAACCTTGTTCTTGTTCTTTTGGTTATGTGTGGCTGATTGTGGCTTTAATTTCTCAATTCTTGATGTGATGATTGAATGAATATGATGATCTTTGGCTAGTTTGTTGGCTGTTGTTGATGCTAAAATCGATTAAGAAGAAAGAAAGGGTGAAAGTATGAAGAGGTGAGAGGCTAGAAAATCAAAACTTCTCAGCAGTCTATATGGTAGAGTGTACGGCTCTGCCTACAGCCATTCAAAGTTCATGAAACTATTTTTATATGAAACTAGACATTCAGATCTTTCGATACATATATAATATAAGGCATTGGATTAGTATTGAGAGAGATATGAATTTTTGAAATTTGACCTAGAAATCAGGATCTTTACCCAGGCAGTGTGGGTTGAGAAGGGTGTAACTCATCCTACACAACTCCAAATTGAGTAAATCCAATGTTGTTTAAAAGCTAACATATGAGGGAGTATCCCATAGAAATTTCAGAGTTAGACCCATTGTTGATTATTACTAGCACATCAATGAATTTGACTTAAGTTCAACCCGGGCTGGAATAGGGTAGTTCAAGAAGGTCAAGTTTCGGGGCTTATATCTCGAATTATAATCATGTAAATGATATGCAACTTCTTTCATTTGAAAGCTTGTTCTGTTAGCTTTAGATTGATATAAATTTTACATGATTTTACCTAGATTTCTATTTTTAGTGAATTTTCTCCCATAAGAGTGCAATTCTGGCTAGAGACATGTATGAATTCTAGGTTGAGTTTAGTTAAAATCGGAACTCGAAACTTAGCAGACAGAGAGCTAGATTGGGAATATTTAAGATTGAGCTCAGAACTTAGCAGACAAAGAGCTAGATTGGCAATGCTTAAGGTTGAATTCGGACTATAGTGAAATAGAGATCTAGATCGGGTAAGGTTAATGTTGAAACTCGAAAAATGGAAACACATTTATGAAAGTCTTGGAAAGCCAATTATGGCTTAATGTCGGAAATAGGAAGTTGGTACCAGAATATAGAACCTTATACCCGTATATAAAATGTAACACCCTAATAGTTCCATTCTATGCTTAAGTCATATTGTGGAATCATTAGTTGTTACTTTTGCTCGCGGAACTAACATTACCTTTTAGAAATTACTTTTAACGAAAATAGGGGTAAATTTTTTTTTGAATAATAACGAGTAAGCTATTTTGAAAATCAAGAGCCATGAGCACATCGTGAACGTGCAATACAAACGTCGCTATATCATTCATACATCACATTTAACATGAATAGAAGCAATGAGAATAACCACAATCTAGATAAAGATAACATTCATTCCATAGACATTCCATAGTTAATATAATAGTAGTGATAGCAAAAGTCATACATGAAGATAATAATAGGTCCGATACCTACTGTCGGCCCTACAAAAGAAGCCTACCAAATACATAGTAAAGGGAATATATCAGAAAACCCTACTACCCAGCATGCCATACAACAAAATGATAACCCTATAACTGCAACCAAAAGGGGCTATCCTCGTGCTCGGCTCCGCATGCAATCGTCACATCAAGTATCAAGCGGAAGGAAACCGTTCCCATATCCATCGGGAGAAACATCACCACATCCCCCACCTCGAGCACGGCCATGCCCACGAGGCACGGCACGGGTGTGAATGAACCCACAATCGCGAACCTAGGGTGGTGTGTGACGAGGGACTGTAGAAGAAGAAGATGAATCGGATAACAGACAGATCACAGACGGGTAGGAAGACTCAGACGGGTCCATCTCCACGTGATAGCTCAGATAAGACGGCTCCGAAGGATCAGAATCCAATGAAACTATCGGTGTCAGACGAGTGTCCGAATCGGAATCTCCATCAGTAGGGTACCTCGGAGGATGGAGAGGCGGGCGAACATCATCCATAGTGATGTCCTCGAACGGCTCATGAGGGTGGAAAAACGGACTCATCACAGGTGCACGGAACTAGCCGCTATGGAACATGAAGACCTGCATCGCTGCCTGAGCAGTCAGCATAGATGCATTCAGCACCGGGTCAAAGTGCCAATGCATCACCGGAAACTCAATGAAAATCACCACCGTGCCCGATGTCGGCATCCTCTGAAGACGACACGGAAACATAGAGGTGAGAAATACTAAATTTCTCAGTAGGATTGCGACTAGACAAACACAATGTCATCATCATCGTCATCGTCCTAGCCACTTCGGGTTTAATTATAAAAATAGTGGACAAGTATAAGTTCAATTTTAATGGTTTCAGAAAATGTAAATCCCAAAGCGGGTTACTTTTAACTTTATCATCATATCCATAGTGTCATACATAGGCATACATGCTAATATACATAACATACATTCATAATGCACATAAGGAATATAATAACATGCATGGCTATGCAACTCATCAACTTGACCATGGTCCTACTTTGACTTTCATTTTTAGCACGTGCTTAACATTCTTTTACTTTTCCTTTGAAATAGACTGCTTTTGGATATGAGCCCATTCTGTGACCGTCGTCACGCAGTACTAACCAAATCAGACTAAGCCGATATTGGTTACCTCTAAGTTGGAGGGTCCTCCATGTCACTCTTGCCTCCCTCATAGAGGTTCCTTATAGATCACCGTCTTTCACTTCCCGGAAGTGATAGAGGGGTCATATCCCGTGGTTTTTTTTCTTATCATTGTACTTTACATGCATAATACTTCTTGACTAGACACATGCAATGAGATGACTAAGTCCATAATTTTGACGGAAATCCGGCAGCATAACGGCTAAACCGGAGCTTCCCAAAATGCCAATCATCAACTTTTAACCAACAGTTCATCATATCTATATCATATCATCATACTCATCATTCAATCATGAGACAAAGCTCAATCAAACTCATCATTCATCAGGCCGCATGGCAGCATACATTCATACTCTAAAGGGGTTCATAGTTGTGTTATTCTTTGTGAAGAACATTATGAATCATCACATGATTCCTCATGGTTACCCATAAAAGAATCATGCAGTTAAGATGTGTATACATGGTCTTTTAGTTACTTAATTCTTGTATGAAATTATTCTTTGCTTGAATTCATGTCTTATGGAATATTTATTCAAATTAATTAAGTGATTGTTTCCTTTCCTCGATATAATGCATTTAGTGATTCCTAGGTTCATGGTATGCTCAGAGGCCCTAATCATACTTCTGTTCCCAAGGAGTTCGAGATCCCTCTAATCCTTGGGTCATGACAACGCATAACCACATCATGAACCCAGCAACACCATGTTCACTAAACACCAAGGGTGATTTTTAACTTAATCAAGTTACAAAGCTTCAAGCTTTTATCTTAAAGGTTAGATCTTTATGAAATAATGATACAAGTTACTAGATTTTCCACTAAAAATTCTCGTTCTTTATAAAAGTTGACTAATTTACTTATTCTAAGACCCTCAAGGTCTCAACTTTATGATTTAAAGTTGTCTTTACATTAAAAAGGTTCCTTCTTTATCAACTAGTGACATGAAACATTAACTTTAAGATTAAAAAGTCTTAATCTTTATAAAAGCTAATACCTTTAAGCATTGTTTTGGTTCAAGATCTAAACTTTATGAATTTAATTGTTATAAAACAACACTTTATGACTTAAAGGTCTCATTCTTGATTAAAGTTTGAAACTTTATGAAAAGGTCTTTTCTTTAAGGTTTGATTTCTAAGACATAAAGTGACAAGATATCATTTTCTAACTCAAAAAGGCTTATTATGCCAAAAAGCTTAGACTTTTACATGCATTCTTGTCTTCAAAACAAAACTAAAGAAGACTTTATGATGGCACTAAAACTTGCGCCACTTTAAGTGTGTCAAGAAGCAAACTTTTTAAAGTTTTAAGCTTTTAGAATGTTCAAAGTCTTATCAAATCATGGAAATATAAAAAGATGAAGCTTTTCTAATCATCAACTCATCATGAGAAAAGGAACAACTTTAAGCAAGATACCATCAAGGAACATTCAAGAACATATTTTGCTAGAAGTAGAAACTTAAGAACACTTAAAGAACATCAAGAACACATTTTACTAAAAGTAGAAACTTAAGAACACTTGAAGAACATCAAGAATATTCAAGAACATATTTTTCCAAAAAGGGAAACTTAAGAACACTTGAAGAACATCAAGAACACATTTTACTAAAAATAGGAAACTTAAGAACACTTGAAGAACATGAAGGATTTTCTCAAGTTTCCACTTAGAGATCTTGGTCATGAAAGAACCAAGCTCCAAGCTTTCTTGAGCAAACAAAACGAAAAAGATGAAGATCGCTACCTTTCTTGAAGATGGCACAAAAACAAGAGAAGTGGAAGAAGAAGATGATGACTCCTCTTGATGATGATGGTGGCAGTTTTGAGTGAGCAAGGAGAGAACTCTTAAGTTCTCTTGAAAATGAGTCTTGTAGTGCTTAGATCTTGTCTCCAAAGACCCAAAGATGAGGTCTTTGAAGGGCAAAGTGAGTGGTTTAGGTGGTGGTGGTGGAGAAAGAAAGAAGAAGATGAAGAAGATGAAGAGGGTTTTAGAGAAAAGTAGGAGGATTTGGTTTGATGAGAGAGAATAAAATGAGTGAAAATGAAAATAGAGGAGGGAGGGAGAGAGAGAAAGTGGCGTCCACATAAAGGAAGGAGAATGAGATATTTTTGCTTCACTTTGTGTTATCTTGTGTTAATTAGTGATTAAGGGGACAAATGGGATGATAGGGAGACAAAACATGGTCAAACTCTTACATAAAGAAGTCTTGTCTCATGCTTTACACTTTTATGACATCACTCTTTACTTTATTGTCTAGTTGATTAAATTTGAACTTAATCATGTGATTAAGTGCTCATGCAACTTAATTAAGATGATTAAGCAAGAATTAGTGAATAACACACAAGAACACGATTAACATAAATTAATCTTGCGATTAAGCTTAATTAACCTTAATTAAACTCGATTAGGCTAGGATTAGTACTTAATTAAGCTATAGAGACTCTTACTTACTTAATTAGAGATTATCTAATCTCGATTAAGCATTCTCTTGACTTTTCTCATCGGAGTAACCCCTTAATTAAGCCTTAATCTCACAATTTCTCATGAAGTGCCTAATTACTCAGGGTTACTAAGGTAATTTAGCATGGCATGAAATTGAGGATGTTACATCGGAAGTCGGGAAATAGACGCTTTAAACTCTTATACACGTAGTTCCAAAGCTTGGTCCAGATTCAATCTCGGAGGTTGATTCTAAACATGATCCCGTAAGTCGGGAATCAAGTCATTGACCTTATATACATAACTTACATGATCCCGAAACTCGGAAGTCGGTAATAAGCTCGAACTCGGGAACATCATTAGAAGTTAAAAGCTTACAAGATAGATTAAGACTTAAGAGTTTAAAACTTACACTTATTGATATTGTTATATTCTTGGTATGATTATAATGTTCTACATTGAGGTTACTGTTTGATTAAAGTGTCCTAGTTACTGGCACTATTCATGGGGAAGTAGACATGATCCATTATGTTGCCGAATTTTCGGTAGAATAGTAATGACGTTATGAGCAGTTATATGTTATGAATATGAATATGGAAATTCCATCTGTAAGGATATATGAAAGCAAATGAGGAAGCATATGTATGAGTACGCTCAGCATGTCTGTGCATGATTTTGTATGAGAATGAAAGGATAGGAATATATTAAATATGGATCCCTTTACTTGGAGGCAGTTAATGAGGTCCTTTCTCATGAAGGCAGTTAAATAAGATAAGATCGGGTCCCTTCACTTGGAGGCGGTTAATGAGATCCTTCCTTGTTAAGGCAGTATAAAATTATGAGATCCCTCTACCTTGGAGGCACGTGGTCAAATGAGATCCTTCTACATTGAAGGCACGTGGTCAGTTGAGATCCCTCTATTCTTGAGGCACTTGACTAGAACAAATCCCTTCAATTTAGAGGCACGTGGCCAAAATGAAATCCCTCCAAGACTAGAGGCACGTGAATCCCCTTGTAGGTTAGTTCTGTGTGACGACGGTTATGAGTTGAGCTCACTCCTAGATCAGACTACCCAAGGGTAGTAAAGACTAAAGATTAAAACATATGCAAGCACCTAGGGACGGCGATATGTAACACCTAGGTATGCCAAGAAAAGAAAGTAAAAAAAGTTAAAGAAAGATGCCAGCGCAATTGCATGAATTCAAGTATGAGTATTTACATAATTATATCCCACGTTTTATTGATGCTGAGCCTATTCTATCTATTTATTTAGTAATTTTTATTCTAAATATGAAATATTGCCAATGTGACCCAAGTGCGTGAATAAAATGAACTCTGCTTCGGACAATATGTTTTCAAACTATAACATTGAACAGTCTATTTAACATGCTCACATTTTTCACAATAAACTGAAGTAGCTAGAGATAATAACGATAACACAGCATATGATAGTAAATGAATCCTACTGAGAATTTATAATTCTCACTCCTGTTTTCGTGTTATCTCCAGATAGTTCAAAAGTTCCGAAGATGGACCTTCGAGGTAGAGTTGACTAGTAAGATTGAAGGTGGCCAAAGGTTGTTGCCAGGCAAGGTCCAATTAAGTGACAAGTAACAACTCCTAGGAGAGGTATTATGACTTAAGTATAGTACCGTACTTAGGAGGGTGTTACATTAATGGTATCAGAGCAGTTTGATCCTCCTTGGACCTAAGGATTTGGACTGACTATGTTTCCAATACACTCTGGAATCCTTAGAAAATGTCATGCGACAAATCTTATCTGCTTTGGGAATTAGATATGCATGACCACCTAATTGTGAATGTTATTAGTTGCTGTCATACTTAACTTATTGTTGAGCCTGATCAACTCAATGTTTTGTTGTGTGTGATTAGGAACTAATGGCTTCCAAGGGGCGTGGCAAGCCACAAACTATACCCACTCTAGCAGATCCTGTTAATTTTATGGACATGATGCGTGAAATGGCTCATGCAATGCGGGAATAACTCGCTGTAGCTTATCAGATGATGGACCAGTTGGGTAGATGACCCGAGGCTGGTTATGAAGGAAATCAACATGGCCCTAGGGTGGATCTGGAGTATCTCAAGTTTGCTAAATTTAGAAAGGCAAACCCACCCAATTTTAGAGGAGCTTTCAACCTTGACAAGGCTGATGAATGGATTAAGGCGATGGAAAAGGTTTTCTCTGTTTTGGATTGTACAGGTCGCTAGAAAGTAGCCTTTGCCACCTATATGCTAGAAGTAGACGCGAAATTCTGGTGGAATGGTACAAGGAGATTAATGGAAGAATCCCAGGTGAAGATTACATGGAATGTATTTAAGGATGCTTTTTAGTAGAAATACTTTCCCGCTTCTGTCCAAAATGCTAAGGAACTGGAATTTCTACAACTCCAGCAGGAAAGTAAAAGCATATTGGCATACATTGCCAAATTTGAAGAGTTGTGTAAATTTTCTACCATCTATCAACATAATCCAGATGAGGCCTAGAAATGTGTTAAGTTTGAGGGAGGATTAAGAGAGGATATTTTGGCAATAGTAGGACCCATGGAGATAAGGGAATTTGCTACTTTGGTAAATAAATGCAGACTCATCGATGAATACAGTAAGAGATTAAAGACTGCTCAGTTTGATGCTTTCGGGAAGAGGCAGGCACCTGAGAGTCAAGAATTTCATCCTACCCCACTACCAAAGAACCTGTGTCAATTTAATAAATGTGAGGATAAACAATTTCAGGGGCCAAGTGTAGGGCAAGTAAGCCCTAAGTGTGGAAAGGCTCATGGAGGTAGACCTTGTTTAGCTAGAAAAAATGTATGTTTTAGGTGTGGGAAGCTAGGCCACATAATCAGAGACTGCTTATATACACATCAGCCGTCTACCCCTAAACTGCAACGACCAGGACGGGTCTTCACCTTGAATGTTGAAGAGGCTATTTCCCCAAAGGAACTAAAGTGAAATTAGGAATAACTTAGGATAAGGATTCACTTTTTGCTAACTATGTTATGTTGAATTATATAGCTAGGTTTACTGTATTTTCTTTAACTATGTTTATTCAACTTCAGTGTGCTTATGTGTGAACTTTTTTCTTCAAACTCTTGCGATAATAAATAGTTAGTTTTGTGATTAAATTTTGAGGACAAAATTTTTTTAAGGAGGGTGGTAATATAACATCCACCGGATTTTTCTTATCGTTTTCGCCTGGTTAATCGATTTTTATCGAATAATTGAGATTAATTAGAATTCGACTAAATACTTATTTAGGATCAATGAAATAGCAATTAATTGAGTTTAGATATGAGGGAATTACGTTATAAGTGTATAAGATTTCATAAAATTTTTCTTAAATCGATTTACTGATTTGAAGGAAATCGGTAAGATTATAGTATTTTAAAACTGTCAGAACCAAATTAATAGAATTACATGCCCAAAACCCTATGCCTTAAGGCTAAATACTCAGCCATTTAAACCTCTTAGTGTGGCACCACAAAGGCCACAAAATGGAAGAGGGTTAGCTGAAATTTGGCCTCAAATTCTCAACTAATCAAATGGCAAACTTCCAACTACCCTCTTTATGTTTAAATCAAATTTTCTCCCTTCTTCCTCAAACTGATTTCGCCACTCCCTTCTTTGACTCTAGCCTCCTTCTTCTCTTCTCCTCTCACCTAACTCTATCAAACCTCCAAGCTTAACAAGGTTTTATGAATCCAAACTCCAAAATCTAGCAAAATCACACTCTAAAGAGGTAGGGATTCAACCTTGTTCTTGTTCTTTTGGTTATGTGTGGCTGATTGTGGCTTTAATTTCTCAATTCTTGATGTGATGATTGAATGAATATGATGATCTTTGGCTGGTTTGTTGGCTGTTGTTGATACTAAAATCGATTAAGAAGTAAGAAAGGGTGAAAGTATGAAGAAGTGAGAGGCTAGAAAACCAAAACTTCTTAGCAGTTCATATGGTAGAGTGTACGGCTTCACCTACAGTCATTGAAAGTTTATGAAACTATTTTTATATGAAAGTAGACATTCAGGGCTTTCCATACATATATAATATAAGGCTATTGGATTAGTATTGAGAAAGATATGAATTTTTGAAGTTTGACCTAGAAATCAGGACCTTTACCCAGGTAGTGTGGGTTGAGAAGGGTGTAACTCATCCTACACAACTCCAAATTGAGTAAATCCAATGTTGTTTAAAAGCTAACATATGAGGAATATCTAAAAATTTCAGAGTTAGATCCATTATTGATTCTTCCCAGCACATCAATGAAGTTGACTTAAGTTCAATCTGGCCTAGAACTAGGTAGTTCAGGAAGGTCAAGTTTCGAGGCTTATATCTCAAATTATACTCATGCAAATGATATGCAATTCTTTCATTTGAAAGCTTGTTCTGTTAGCTTTATATTGATATAAAATTTGCATGATTTTACCTAGATTTCTATTTTTGGTGAATTTTCTCTCATAAGAGTGCAATTCTAGCTAGAAATATGTATGAATTCTAGGTCGAGTTTAGTTAAAATCGTAACTCAGAACTTAGCAGACAGAGAGCTAGATCAGGAATACTTAAGGTTGATCTCAGAACTTAGTAGACAAAGAGGTAGATTGGGAATACTTAAGGTTGAATCCGGACTATAGTGAAATAGAGATTTATATTGGGTAAGGTTAATGTCGGAACTCAGAAAATAGAAACACATTTATGAAAGTCTTGGAAAGCCAATTATGGCTTAATGTTGGAAATAGGAAGTTGGTACCAGAATATGGAACCTTATACCCATATAGCGGAAGTCGGGTAATAGACACTCTAAACTCTTATACACGTAGTTCCAAAGCTCAGTCTAGAATCAATCTCGGAGTTCGATTCTAAACATGATCCCGTAAGTCAGGAATCAAGACATTCATAATCCCGGAAGTTAGGAATCAAGTCATTGACCTTATATGCATAACTTACATGATCCTGGAACTCGGAAGTCGGTAATAAACTCGAACTCGGGAACATCATTAGATGTTAAGAGCTTGCAAGATAGATTAAAACTTAAGAGTTTAAAGGTTGCACCTATTGATATTGTTATATTCTTGGTATGATTATAATGTTCTACATTGAGGTTACTGTTTGATTAAAGTTTCTTGGTTATTGGCACTATTCATGGGGAAGCGGATATGATCCGTTATGCTGCCGAATTTTCGGTAGACTAGTAATGAGGTTATGAGCAGTTATATGTTATGAATATGTATGTGGAAATTCCATCTGTAAGGATATATGAAAGCAAATGATGAAGAATATGTATGAGTATATTCAGCATGTCTATGCATGATTATGTATAAGAATGAAATGATAAGAATATATTAAATGTGGATCCCTTCACTTGGAGGCAGTTAATGAGGTCCCTCCTCATGAAGGCAGTTAAATAAGATAAGATTGAGTCCCTTCACTTGGAGACAGTTAATGAGATCCCTCCATGTGAAGGCAATATAAAATTATGAGATCCCTCTACCTTGGAGGCACGTGGTTAGATGAGATCCCTTTACATTGAAGGCACATGATTAGCTGAGATCCCTCTATTCTTGAGGCACTTGACTAGAAAAGATCCCTTCAATTTAGAGGCACTTGGCCAAAATGAAATCCCTCCAAGACTAGAGGCACGTGAATCCCCTTGTAGGTTAGTTCTGTGTGACGATGGTTATGAGTTGAGCTCACTCCTAGATCAGACTACCTAAGAGTAGTAAAGACTAAAGATTAAAACATATGCAAGCACCCTAGGGAGGGCGATACGTAACGCCTAGGTGTGCCAAGAAAAAAAAGTAAAGAAAGTTAAAGAAAGACGCCAGCGATTGCATGAATTCAAGTATGAGCATTTGCATAATTATATCCCATGTTTTATTGATGCTGAGTCTGTTCTATCTATTTATGCGGTGATTTTTATTCTAAATATGAAATATTGCCAATGTGACCCAAGTGCGTGAATAAAATGAACTCTGCTTCAGACAATATGTTTTCAAACTATAACACTGAACAATTTATTTAACATGCTCACATTTTTTACAATAAACCGAAGCAGCTGGAGATAATAATAATGACATAGCATATGATAGTAAATGAATCCTACTGAGAATTTATAATTCTCACCCTTGTCTCCGTGTTTTCTCTAGATAGTTCAGAAGTTCCAAAGAGGGCCCTTTCGAGGCAGAGTTGACTAGTAAGATTGAAGGTGGCCAAAGGTTGTTACCAGATGAGGTCTGATTAATTGACAAGTAACAACTCCTAGGAAAGGTATTATGACTTTAAGCATAGTACTATACTTGGGAAGGTGTTACACCTACCATTTGCTAATTATGACCCAAATATTATATAAAATTCAAATAAACTCTAAAAATTATAATTTTAATTCTACAAGCTATTTTCACCTTGATAAGGCTTCAAAAAAAATTTCATAATTTTTCAGAAAATTATTATTTTTTTCTAAATTTTTGTTGAATTTCAAGCATTAATAATTTGACTAATAATCACTTTATTACTTAGAAAAATTCCAATAAATTTTCTAGTGATTATTTACCTTATTTAGGGTTAAACTGAATAGAAAATTTTTTATTAAATGCTATCTGGGATTTTTAGAAAATTTTTGAGTTTATTTCTCTATTTGAATTATTATTGTGTCTCATTAAGGAATTAATTAACTTAAGATACTTTATAATTATTACTTAATTTTAGATTATCTCAAATTAATCATGTATTAGTTTATAATTTTGGCTATATATTACACAAAGCCTATTTCAAGCGATCACTGCAGCATTAATGGAACTCTAGAAGACCTTGAAAGCAAAATAGGGAGAACCAACTTCAAGCAACCATAGTAGACAATCAAACACAGAGCAGGATAGTCACACAAGCAATCAACAAAATGGAACTCAATCCTTGCATGCTAGTCAAATTTCTAAGGTAAGGTTTCCTCCATTTGTTGGCTCTCAGCTCAAAGACTGGTTGTATAAGTGTGAGTAATTTTTTGCTCTAGATAACACTAATCCTGAGGCTAAGGTTAGACTTGCTTCGATGCAACTTCATGGTATTGCTTTATAATGGCATTTGAACTATATGAAGGCTAGGTTTCAGTTTTATCCTCATTGGCCCCAATATACCCATGATCTCACTCTTAGATTTGGAGAGATGTATTCTGATCCTTTGGCTGAACTTATTGCTATAAAGTAAACAAGCAGTGTGCAGAAATATCCAGATGAATTTGAGCTACCCTTAACTCAAGTAAATCTTCCTCAAGAGCATATTTTAAGTATCTTTGTGCTCGGACTAGAAAGGCAAGTGCAAATGCAAGTTAGGATATTCAACCCAACCTCCATGTCTCAAGCGGCACAATTAGCCAAGTTGTTTGAAGCTGCACAACCACAAAAATTAACCCATACTACTCCCTACAAACCAAACTACACTAAAAATCCAAGCCCCACCAACCTTCCAACACTTAGCCATTATTACCCTCAAACACTTACCCATACACAGAAACCTACCCCAACACGTAAACCGAACCCCAAACCCATAATTGACAAAACACCTTGGAAATATTCAGCAGTAAAAATGGTAGACAGAAGAGCAAAAGGGCTTTGTATGTTCTGTGATGAGCCTTTAACTCCAAGGGATCACCTCAAAGACAAGAAGGTCCAACTACATGTGATTGAAGGAGATGAGAGTGATACTGAGGATGAGGAGATTATAGATGAACCTATAGAACCAACCATCAATTCAGATTTACAATTAGCAATTAATGCTCTCACTAGCATTCCTAATTACCACACTATGAGGGTGTCAGGCATGTACCAAAAGAAGTTGTTGTAGATTCTCGTTGACATTGGCAGCACATACAATTTTTTGCACTTAAAGTTGGCCCCAAAACTAGGCTACAAACTAGAAAGCATTCCTTCAATGTCAGTTGCTATTGTTGATGGGACTAGTATGAGGGCCCAATTTATTTGTAAGGGGTTTTCATCGCAATTATAGCAAACCACTTTCACCTCTGATGTTCTGATATTACCTTTGGGCTATTGTGATTTGGTGCTTGGGATATAGTGGCTAACAACATTTGGACCTACCTTCTAGGATTTCCAAAATATGCAAATGGAATTTTATTATTAGGGCAAGAGGTTTGTGTTAAAAAGTGCTATGACTCCTAAACACAAGTTGATTTTAGCCAAGAGCTTTAGCTAAATGGGTCAGATTTGTCTATTACAAGTGGCTACAGGTCCACCATATGATGATCACGACTGAAGCCTCTTTAGCTAGAGAGTAAAGTCTAGAAAAATGATTCCAGATCATATCAGCACATTGATTGATGCCTATGCTGATATCTTTGAGGAACCTAAGATATTACCACCCAAGAGGCCAGGGTTTGATCACCAAATTCCATTAAAAGAGGGGGCTGCACCATCAACTCAGAGACCCTATAGGTTCTCAATCACTCAAAAATCTATTATTGATAAGTTGATAGATGATATGTTAGCATAGGGGTTTATCCAACATAGCAATAGTCTTTATGCCTCACCAGTTGTATTGGTGGAAAAAAAGGATGCTATTTGGTGTTTATGTGCGGACTATAGGAAATTAAATTCTTAGATCATGAAGGATAGATTTCCTATACCCTTGATTGATGATTTACTTTATGAACTAGGGGTTCCTTAGTTTATTCTAAGCTGGATTTGCGGGCTGGATATCATCAATTGAGGTTACAAGCAGGGAATAATACAAAACTGTATTTAAAACTCATTCTAGATATTCTGAGTATCTAGTCAAACCTTTTGGCTTGACAAATGCACCTGCATCCTTTCAAGCCCTTATGAGCAATGTGTTCCATGATTTTTTGAGGAAATTTGTAGTCATCTTCTTTGATGACATTTTGGTCTACAACTTATCCCTTGAACATCATGCAATACACTTAAAGGAAGTGTTCCAATTGGTAAGACAAAACCAACTATACCTTAAGAAAAGCAAACGCCATTTTGGTGCTAATAAGGTTGAATATTTGGGGCATTTGATCTCTAAAGAAAGAGCTGCAACCAATCCTTCTACTTCAACCGCAATTGTAGATTGCCCATAACCAAAGAATCCAAAATAGATATGAGGATTTTTAGGTTTGGCAGGGTATTATAAGAGATTTGTCAAGGATTTTGGAAAAATAGCTAAGCTTCTTACTGAACTCCTCAAGAAAAATAATTTCACATAGGCTGATGCTGCCACTAATGCTTTCCAAGCTTTGAAAAGAGCTTTAATTATGGCTCCTGTGCATGCTCTCCCAGATTTTAGCAAGGTTATTATAGTAGAAACTGATGCTTCAAGTAGAGGTATTGGAGTTGTGTTGATGGAAGATCACTATCCTATATATAACATATATTAGCAAGGCTTTAGGACCGAGACATTAGTCTCTTCCTATTTATGAAAAGGAATTACTTGTGGTGATGCATGTTATCCAAAAGTAAGGGAGTTACCTATTTTACAAGTCTTTTGTCGTAAGAATTGACCAAAAAAGGCTCAAATATCTGTTAGAGCAGCAATTAAGCATCCCTTTTTAATAGGTTTGGATGCCAAAACTCATGGGATATGAGTTTGAAATCCAATATAAAGAAGGTAAATCTAATGTTGCCGCTGATGCATTGTCAAGAAAGTCTTATGCTGAGTTGAAGGCTATGCTATTTGCTAATATTGTGGAAGATTTTCAGCAGTTGATAAAAAATTCTTTATCCTTTGGCACCTCCTTGCTTCAGTTGATTGAAGATTTGAAGCAAAATCTAGCTAAGCATCCCAAGTATAGTTGGGTTAATGATGAATTGCACCGAAAAGGCAAGCTAGTTGTTGGGCCGAACCTTGTTCTCAAGTCCAAAATCCTTTTCTAGTTGCATGATTTTCATGCTGGGGGGCATTAAGGAAGAGATGCTACTATGGCCAAAATTAGGTCCTTATTTTATTGGAAGGGTATGTTGAAAGATGTAAGTGCCTATGTGAAGGCTTATGAGATATGTTAGAAGTGCAAACCTGATTTATCAGCATCACCTAGTTTACTATAGCCTTTGCTAATTCCTCATTGTATCTAGGAAGAAATCGACATGGATTTCATTGAGGGGTTGCCTTTGTCTTGTGGTAAGCAAGTGATTTTGGTTGTTGTGGACTGCTTGAGTAAAGCTGCCCATTTTATGGCTCCTATCCAACCATTCACAACTGAAAATGTAGCTCAACTATTCCTTGATAATGTATACAAGTTGCATGGACTTTCACTTCCTATGGTAAGTGACAGGGACCCTATTTTCATTAGCCACTTATAAGAGGAGTTTTTTAATTTGCAAGCGGTTTCTTTGCTCAAATCTTCAGCGTATCATCGACAAATTGACAGCCAATCAGAGGTGGTGAATCGATGCCTTGAAACTTATCTTAGATGCATGTGTTCTAAGAAACCACACACTTGCGCCAAATGGCTAGCTCTTGCACAATGTTAGTATGATACAAATTTTCACACTTCAATTAAGTGCACTCCTTATGAGATTGTCTATGGCAGCCCCCTCCACTTCACCTTCCCTACCTACCAGGGGAGTCTAAACTGCTACAAGTTGACAAAACTCTCCAAAAAAAAAAAGGAGGCAATGATTCAATCGTTGAAATTTCATCTTTTGAGAGCACAAAATCGAATGACACAACTGGCAAACAAGCATCGCAGAGAAAGGCAATTTAGCATTGGTGATTATGTGTACTTAAAGTTACAGCCTTACAAGCAACAATTCATTACTTAAAGATTTATTCATAAGCTTTTAGCTAAATACTATGGCCCATACCAAATTGTTGATAAGGTGGGTTCGGCTGGTTATTAGTTAAATCTCTCACCTGGTTCCATGGTTCACAATGTCTTTCACATATCATAACTCAAGAAATGTATCACTCTGCTTATTGATATGAGTTCTTTTGTTCCTTTGTTGTTTCTTAAATTCTATACAGCAAGAGAGCCTAAATCTATTTTGGACCATAAAATGGTCAAGCGCTAGGGTCAAGCAGCCACCAAAGTGCTAGTTAAGTGGAAGGGCTTTCCTACTTCAGAGGCTACTTAGATGTTTTATGCTGATTTCATTAATGCTTATCCTCATTTTCATCCTTGAGGACAAGGATTTTTTGCATCCCAAGGTGTTGATACAATGAGGCCGATGGGTAGTTATGACATTTGCTACATTCCCTGTTTTATCTGCATTTCCATTTCTTTTCCATTTAGCTTACATTTGTCATTTACATTATCATCTATATTTACACTTGTCCCACATCTAGCTTATATTGCTGAGGTGTCATTTGATCCATATTGATAGGAAATTGTTATTGCATTCTGATGTAATACACTCATATACACATACTGAAATGAATGGGATACAATAGATTACACATTTACACATTCAACTCTTTCTCTATTTCTTTTCTATTTCCTTTTCTTGGCATTTATTCATCAAATAGGGTTCTCTTTTGTACCTATTCCTACATAAGTGTTGGTGAATTCTCGTATTTTTAAGGTAATTCCTTGAATGACCACTAAATTCCTATATCATCCCTCTACTAGTACCTTCATTGACAACATCCCACATAGACCATCGCCACTGCTGCTTGCTTCGCCTTCTGCCACTTTCTGTACAAGCACAGCATCTGGTTCAGATGTCACCTTTTCTTCTTCGATTCACATGAAGAGAATTGCTGTTAGTGATGGTGGGTTTTGCCCTTCTACATTTCCTCTTCTAATCCCTAACTCTTCAAATGCATGCTTTGTTTCCCAATCATAACTAACCTTGGATTCTTGAATTTTAGAAGCAAGATTTGATTTTGAATTTGTTGTTGTTACTAATTTTGACTCTTGATCTATTGATCCTTGAAAATTTGGTGTTGTTGATTCTCGAATAGATGTTGATGATGCTGAGCTTTGATTTGCTATTGTTAACCTTCTGGTGTTATGCTTGATTTACTAATGAAATAAGATCATTGAGCCTCTGATTTTGCTTTTCTAGTATGTTGAACATTCTGGCAACGCAAGACTCAAAACTGTGAACTTCATATTTTGTTGAGACAAATAAAAAAAAAAAAAGAAAATTAGCCCATTTTAGACTAAGAGAACAACCCAATCATATAATATTTTAACCTAAAAAAAAGAGAGAGAAAATTGAAAAAAAAGAAAAGAAAAGGAAAGAATCATAATACTAGAAAACAAAATCTAACCAATATCTCTTAATTTTGTGCCAAATCAGATTTGGCATTTGTATCCTTCAAATTTGATCATATTTACCGATCATTAAAAACAAAATCCCTAATCATAATCCATCAGAGTTGATCTCTTCAGCACATATAAATAGATCAAATAGTGTAGAGAAAAGAGAGATGGGGGATTTGGAAGGTAGGTTGAGACAAAAGGAAGAGGTAATCAAGGAAAGGCGGAGTACTGCTATAGTTGACGTCAATTTTTGTGTTCAAAATTCTCACTTGGGTGCATTTGTTATATTCTGGTACCATCTTCGAGGCTTCACCTTCATTATTCCTATATCATTCTGCATAAGCTTATTTTGTTTCTTTCAACATAACGCACGCACGCATACTGATATTCACTTGTTTCTGAATTATTTTGCATCAATTTCCTTCAACACAACACACACTATCATTCATCTACATTGTGAATGAAGAATTAAAGGCAGACTTCATATTAGAATAAAAATTTCCCATGATCATACTCAAACTCACCAACATCAACACCAAAGCCAACTACCATTCCTCCATTAGCCACCATCAACTGCCACAAATTCTTCCAAACAGCCAATGCAGCACCACCCTCGACCCCCACATAGCCCATATCTAGACCCGCACTACCACCACCATGCCGCCTCAGCCATCACGAGTAACCTGCGAAGCCAATACTGCATAGCCTCGCCATCCTTGATCCCATACCCATGACTAGCTGCAAAACACCTATCACAACTTCACCCTTAGCCACCGTCGAGCCCACCACCACCATCACAGAATTGAGCTCCTTGCAAGACATGACCACAGCCATAGGGACACCAGCATCATCGCCAGACTCTGTGAAGCCCCTGCACCTCTCTTACTCTTTTCTGTTTTGTTCCTAAATGAACCTAGGGCAAATCAATAGTTTCCTTTTTCTACTTCTCTAGTTTTCATTTGTTTTTGTTTTTTTACCTTTTTTTTCTTTTTCTGTTTTGTTCAAATCAATTTTCTTTTATTTCCTTTTCTGTTTTTTTTCTTTTTGAGATGGCCCATTATTTTAGTGTTGTTGTGTTCTGTGTAGGTTAGGCCTTCTTGTTCTTTTCTTTTCTTTTTCTCTTCTTCTACTTGTATGCACATGAATAACAAGTAAAAATTAAAAAAAAAAAAAGATTTCCAAGAAGAAAAGCAAAAAATATTTTCAATTTTTGAATTCACACTACAATATCCAACATTGATATATGAGTCACCCATCCTCAAGGGTTGTGAGAATTGTTAGGGTTTATTGTATTGATTACGATATCTTGAACCCTGTACAAAGGTGAATTTCCCTCTATCCTTTTAAAAAATAAAAATTAAATTAAAAAAATATTTTTCTCATAAATAAAAATCAATTCAACACACAATTATTTTCTACAAGAACTATATGATTTTGAGTTTCTCATTACAACAGAGGATACATAGGAGTACAAGTCAAGCCAAAGTTATATTTTTTAAATTTTGCTTTCCTTTTGTAAATATCATAATGATTTTGCTTTTTGTTGTAAATAATTGTTATATTAATTTTGCATTTATGTTCTTTTGTAAATAATTATTATACTCTTAAAGGAAAAAATAAATATTATTATGGTTATTCATTAATTTACATAACAAGGTTTAGGGTAACTATTATAAAACAGATATATTAAGGGTGCAGTGAAATTAAGTTTTCACCCTTCTTTATGCATAAATAAACTCCCGAATCCAATCTATTTAAAAAACTAGTTTTTGCAAAATTAAAAAGTTTTTCTGATTTTTTCCCATAATAAAAATTGGTGGTGACTCCATTGAATTATTTTTCAATTCTTTTGTCACCTCTCGTCATGGCGGCCTCTGGGCATGTTGTGACTAAAGCATTCTTGGAATGCTTTAATGCCTTCTTGGAATGCCAGACGCTCTTTCTTCATCTAATGAAGTTGATTCTCTATTCTGTCTAAGCATGCTTCCTCTTTGGGAGTGAATGGCTCTTCTAAATCTGCCATGGAAGCCTTTCAATGAAAGTACCAATAATAGGTTTTTGAGAAAACCTACAACTCCGCCTTAACTTCAAGTGTAAGGAACTCCAAGAATAAGAATCACTATATTCAACTCTAATAATTTACAATAGGGTAATCCCCTTATCTATAGCTCTTAGAAACTAACTAATAGATCTAACCAACTAATTAAGGGATTGGGTTACAACAAGAAGGAGGAGAAGGAAGAAGAAAAATCAAGAAGGAGAAGGAGGGGTGCAAGTGTTCAGTGAAAGAGAGGAAAAAGGGAATAGTGTAAATTGTGCATAGAATTAACACTATTAAGTATTAATTAACATTAAATTTATAAATAGAGGAGAATGTAGAAAATAAAAGTGATAGTGTAATATAATTAAAATTTCGTCAGTAATAGAATTTTAACTGCACCATCAACATTTTAAGAGCAGTTTCTCATAACACAAGAAATTAAACCAGTTAAGATTTAAAATACAAGAGAGTTTAATTATCATGAGGCAAATTAATTTTAGTGGCCACAAATTGACCACCAAGGTCAATTTCATGACCACAAATTTAGTAAAAGTCAATATTTGCTTTTTGAAAATTTTGATTTTATAAAATTTGAGAAAATGGAAAAGATGAGCAAATTTTTGCTTATCATTTTCTCTTTCCTTCCTCCCTAAAACCCACCACTTTCTCTCTCTAAACCTTCCTTCATTTTTTGTTTCCAAGCTCCCAAAAGCCTTGCCTTGCTCTTGTTCTTCTTGGATCCTACTTGAAACCTAAGCCTTATTGCCCTTATTCAACTGAACAACGAAGCAAAACCTCCCTCTTTTGGTTCAAAAGGAGTTCAACCATAGGCTAAGGGAAGAAGGGCTAGTGGTGTTTTGGTTTAAGAGATTTTGGAGTCCAAAAGGGCAAGTCCTGAAGAGTTTATAAGCTTGGAAGCAAGGTAGGTGTCTTAAGACTCTTGTTATGTTGAGTTGCTCTCATGAACTTATGGTTTGTGATTCATTGCACCGCACATATTTTGGGATAATAATCATGATATATACCATTATTCTAGTAATTTTATTGCTAGTGAAACTTATTTGGTGAAGACTAGCAAACTAGGAAATCAAGGCAACACAAAAACAGATTTTTAACTATGCTGGGTATTCTAGATAGTCATGAATCCGTGACTTATAATTCAAGCTAGGAAATTCAAAATGAAGTCGAACAAATTTTAAATGATAATTAACTCATAGGAGAATGTGCCTAAATTTGAGATTAGTGGGACTTAGGATGAATGAGTTATGAAATTTTGAGTTTGGCTATGAGCTGAGAGGAGCAACCCTGAGCAGTAGGTGTTCTAATAGGCATAACTTGCCCTATAGATCTTCAATTTAAGTGTAATCAATTTTGTTAAAAAGCTAATACATAGGAGAAGCATATAAATTTTTAGATCCAAATTCATATTGAGTTGATTTTAGTAATTCTACAAAGTTACCCCATACTCCATAAGTGTCAAAACAAGGCAGCCTCAATATAGAGTTTATAACTTAAGCTCTGCTTAACCAAATTGAGTGGGATTTAGTTTGTTTGAAAGAGAGTTCATGTAGTATAAAGATGTAAAATTTTAGGTCAAAATAATAAAGAATGGATTTTTATTGATTTTCCACTTTTAAGTGTCTAAGTCTGTCCCGAAATAAAGCAACAATGGATCAAACTTGAATAATTTGAGTTATACTTAACTAAATTTAGTGGGACTAAATGAATTTGAAAATAGACTAATAGAGCAACATTCCTGTGGAATTTGAGATGAAAAGGGTTTAAAATGGAATTTTGGTGTAATTTATAATTTTGTACAGAATTGAGGGATCTTAATCTAACTTATGGTTAAATTGTATGTAACTTAACTTAGAGACCTCCAAACTATGTAAGACCAATTCTAATTGAAAGATTGAGGAATATACGTTGGTTATAGTACCATGTTGATATATATGCTATGATATAGCTTTTCATGTGAAATCTATGAGATCAGAAACTTGTATCTTATATGACTGCAAGTGTGATTGTAATCTAGTTATATGTGCTAGAATTGCTTTCTTTGTTGACTAGTTAGTTAAATTGCTATCACAAATTTTGAGGAACCTCCAGGTACAATCGTTGTGCTCCTGGAACTCCACCAAGTTTACTTCTAAAATATAATTCTCATGAGAATATAGCTACACGAAAAATATATTGTATGAATATAAGAATTTCATAAGTAAATTAAGGGTCGTGTTGGGCCTCCACCAAGTATTGAGCTAGGACGATATAATCACAAGTGACATGTCGAGCCTCTATCAAGAAGTTGGATAGGACGACATGACCACATATGATAGAATTGCTTACTGAGGACGGTGATACGTAATACTCAAGTATACATAAGTTATTATTCTGGAGACAGCGGAGCGTAATGCCCAATTATGTAAAGTTACTCTGGGGACAACAAAGCATAATGCCCAGACATGCAAAGAGGTTCATATCTTGAGGAAGGCAATATGTAATGCTTAGGTATGCAAAAGGCTGCACTTTGAATATCGTAGTATGTAAAGCTCAAGTGTAGGCACCCTTGGGACAGTGACAGTAATGCCTAGGTGTGCTATTGTCAGGGAGAGTAAACCTAATCACGTAAAATATTTACCAAATCCCTTAGCTTAAGTCAAGGTAAGATGTCTAATCTAAGTTAAGGCATAATAAGTTAACAATAAGTATCAAAGTTAAGGAAGTGACGAGGTACCGCAACAATTGTAAAATTAAAAAAATAATGAGAACAATTATAATGATCTTCTACATGCATAAATAACTCACCTTAAATGTTAAAATAAAAATATAATTTTTTATTTATGTGTCCAAAGTTGAATATATATGTATACCACCCTTATGATCCCTTCCACCCTTTCGGCCACCCCAGGTCTCTGGTATCAGAGCCTGAGGGGGAAGTAGGGGATTATGGTTGGAATTAATTAATGTTTTATGTGAATAAACTTTATACTAATATTCTTTATGCTGATCCACTCCCTATTTTGGTTGGAAAGGAAAACTTTAATAGTTCTTGGTAATCTGGAAGCATGCAGTAAGCCCCGTATAGGTTGAAGGGCAGTAAACCAGTGGCTGGGATTTAAAAGAACTATTTGAAAGTTGCTTTAAAATAGCATTAAATAAATTATCAGCAGTAGAAGAATATTAATATTCAGTTCAGCAGATAAAATATTTTATTAAATCTTATCATAACTCTTTACTGAACCTAAAGGAACTGGTATCAGTAGGGGATTTAAAAATTAATGTTTTTCCGTTCCTTTTCTCGTTGATTTTCTACTGGCTCTTCTTCATCTTCTTCTTCCAATGATCATGAAAATGATCATCAAACAAAAAACAAAACAAACAATATCTTCAAAGAGGAAATTTGATTTGAGGATATAAATGATGAGAATCTAGGAACATGGGAAATGTCTAGGATCCGTGAAACTCAAATTTACAAAATTGAAAAGAAAACTGTTTTCTCCAAATCTGACTGCATAGTCTGAATAGTTGAAGAAGTCATCCCCTTGGACGAAATAGAGAAAGTTTGCAACTTCTTTCAAACAAATCAATCAAAAAACACAAAGAAGAGTTCAATTTTCTTCACATACGGTGCGTTCAAGTCTCCTCAAACCAACCATCAGATTAGGTATGAACACCTCTGTCCTAATCTGTCTTTGTGATGCTAGACATAATCAGTTTCATGATTTTCTCTCCTTGGAACTGTTGAAATTGATATCTGTGCTGGGTCAATTTACTTTAATTGTTTCCCAGATCTTACTGTTAGTCTTGCTGATAGAAATATCATTGATGTACTAACTCTCAATCTTTTAATATCTGGACTTGATATGAAGTCCAGATCTGTTCCCATAAACTTAACCTATAGGGTCCAATACAAGGTCATGAACTCCATGATCTCTGGGGTCCTCAAACCAAAATAAAACGGTGAAACTACTCTATTCCTTACTGACACAACTAAAGCCAAGGTCACTATGCCAAAGGCTATTCAATGGAGTGAAATAAATTTTCCTCAAAAATGGACACTTGATAAAGTTGTTCCAGCCAAACCTAAGCCTACCCTGACTTCTAGGATATTAGGCAATATGGAAAAGTTGAGTTATTCTTTGATAGAAGAAACTCATTCCACTTTGGAACTTCTTCCAGATCTGAGGTTTTTGAGGATTTCAAGACAGTTGCTTCAGTTATTTCTAGAAAATCCTTCTCTACGGCCTCACAAACTGAAATCCCAAATATCCGACTTCATGGGTTGGATATGTCTTCTGATCTTCCTAGACCAGTCTATCAAAAGGAAGACAAAGACCAAAAATCAATTCAATCTCCAACATATTCCTCTATGAATGAACCTTATGATGTCTAAGTTTACCATAGATAAAGAATCCCTTGGGAAAAACTTTTACTCTGAGGATTTGGCTCCTCAAAGAAATTGGTTTTTTCAAAATTATCACGGAAAAAACAAAAAAGACATTTAAGAAAATTTTTATGATTTTCTTAACAAGGTCAAAGAAAATATATTTTTCTTTGACTGGTTTCATGCTTATTCTATTAAAAATAAGGTTGATTACCCTTGGAAAATAGAATTAAGTGAAAAAACTTTAGATGTCCTTTGGCATCTCAAAAACAATGAGACTGTTCAATCTGAACTACCTCCAAACACAAAATTTCAACTTCCAAGCATCCAAGATGCTGACGGAAAACCAATCATGGCTTCTCCTTTCAAAATCAGGAAGAAGGATGAGGACTTAAATCCTAGAGACATCAAAAGTCTCATGGAACAATCAAATTATACAAACAAATATCTTCAAACTTAAGGTCAAAAGATTTTGACAAAAAAAAAAATTCTCAGGTCAAAATTGAGTGTTCTTCTCGAGTTGTGTCAAAAACTCCTGAAGTTAAACCTTTTTTCAAACTATTTAAAGCTAGTAAGGTGCTTAGTCTTCAGCCCAAAACTGTTTCTTCTCAAGAAGAATTTTTAAATAAGACCAATGAAAAAGTCAAACTTTTAGAAATTGTTGCTCCTGATACTCCACTCCAAGAAACTTCTAGATCAAGGATCATTAGTGCTCTCTAAAAAACAACTGAATTTTCAGAAAATTTTGAAGATCAAAACATTGGTCAGGTTACTTCTCAAAATTGGAAAAAACCTTCAAAACTTTAGTACCAACATGCTACCCCTCCCGATTTATTACTTGAAGAGAAATCTTTAAGTATTAGGTCTTTTAGCGCTAATAACATCAATGAATGGAACATAGATGGTCAAACTCAATACCAGATTATGAATACCTTGCAACATATGACTATAGTTGCAACTGCATATTCTACAACCCTCAATTGTTCGGAGGAAACAATTTTCGAAATTTTGGTTGCTGGCTTTTCTGGTCAGTTAAAAGGTTGGTGGGATAATTATCTTACTGACTTTGAAAAATCAAAAATTCTTTTTGCAGTTAAAATAGAACCTGATGAAACATCAATCACCAGCAATGGGGAACCTATCCCTGATGCTGTCAATACTTTAATCTTTACAATTGTTCAGCGTTTTATTGGTGATCCTACCCTTTGGAAGGATAGGTCAGCTGAATTATTGTCCAATCTCAAGTGTTAAACACTTGGAAACTTCTGCTGGTATAAGGATACTTTCCTTACCAGAGTTTTCACTAGAGAAGATAGTCAACAGCCTTTCTGGAAAGAAAAGTTTTTGGCTGGTCTTCCAAAATCACTTGGGGATAAGGTTAGGGAGAAAATTCTTAACCAGTCTCCTGACGGAAATATACACTATGAGTAGTTAAGTTATGGTCAACTTATCACTTATATCCAAAAAGTAACCTTAAAAATCTGCCAAGATGATAAGATTCAAAATCAATTAGCTAAAGAAAAAACTCAAAACAGGAGGGAAATGGGTTCTTTCTGTGAGCAATTCGGTTTGCCCTACCCAAAAAGAAGGTCCAAAGATAAACAAAAGCCTCCTCCTAGGCCCAAACCACCCAAAAGGGTTAAACCTCCTTCGAGGAAACCCAAAACTCACCCATAGCCAAACTACACTGACAAGCCTATTACATGTTTCAAATATGGTAAAGCAGGCCATATAGCTAGAAACTGTAAGCTAAAAAAAAAAAAAACAATAAAGGCTCTAAATCTTTAGCCCAACATTAAGGAACAGATTAATAATCTCCTTGCTGAAACTTCTAAAAAGGAACATGAAATGTCCTTTGCAGAATCTGATGTGCCAGATGATAACGAAGTAGTATCTTCAGAGGATACTACTGAAGAATCATTTATAAACGTCCTCACCAAAGAACAAGAGCTTCATTTTGAAGCCATAAACACTACTCCAGATCTAGATGAAAAGAAAATTTTTCTCAACAAACTCAAAGCTACTTTAGAGGCTAGTTCTTTTAAAGTCAAACCTTCAATTCAGACTAATAAATTTAGTCTAAATGAAACCCTCAAAAAGCTTGAGAAAAAAACTGCAAAACCTATTACTATTCATGATCTCCAACATGAGATTCAGAATCTCAAAATTGAGGTCAAAACTCTTAAAAATCAACAAAACTCCCAACAGGAAATCATTGATGCTCTGTTAAATAATCAAAAGATTGATGCTGTCTCTAATGATAGTAGTTCTCAAAATCCTCCAAATGATGATGAATTTTTTGGATTAATTAACATGTTAAAAATTCAAAAATTTTACATCAACATCAAAATAAGAATAAAAGATTTTATTCTTGAAACTGTTAGATTGTTCGATACTGGTGCAGATTCAAATTGCATACAGGATGGAATTATTCCAACAAAATATTTTGTAAAAACTTCTGAACAACTTAGCACTGCTAGTTGTTCAAAGCTCAAAATTAATTTTAAACTTTTTGAGGTGATGGTAAAAAATCTTAGTAATGCGGTGATCTAGAAAAATTCTTTATTAGATCTCTTTTTCCATTAAACATCATCAATGAAGGTATTTTTACTAAATATCTAGGTGAGATAATCAGTTTTCCTTTTATAAGAAAATCGATTTCAAAAAAGCTTAATTTGATTCAAACTAAACAAAATTAGATACATTTTTTAAAAGAAGAAATCTCTTTTAAGAATATTAAATCCTAACTTTCCAAACCAGATGTTCAAAAGAAGATCTAAGATCTTCTCGAGTATATTCAAACTACAATCTGTTTGATCTTCTTACTATCTTCTAGCAAAGGAAAAAACATGTTGTCAGTCTTCCTTATGAAAAGGATTTTCGTGAACGACAAATTCCAACAAAAGCTAGACCAATACAGATGAATGAGGAACTCCTCAATCATTGTAGAAAAGAGATCGATGATCTCCTTAACAAAGATCTAATCTGAAAAAGCAAAAGTCCATGGTCTTGTTATGCTCTTTATGTCAATAACTAAGCGAAAATTGAGCGTGGTACTCTAAGGCTTGTAATAAATTATAAGCCCTAGACCAATACAGATGAATGAGGAACTCCTCAATCATTGTGGAAAAGAGATCGATGATCTCCTTAACAAAGATCTAATCCGAAAAAGCAAAAGTCCATGGTCTTGTTATGCTCCTTATGTCAATAAACAAGCGAAAATTGAGCGTGGTACTCTAAGGCTTGTAATAAATTATAAGCCTTTAAATAAAGCTCTTCAATGGATCAGATATCCTGTAACACCCTACTAATTTGATGTTATGCTTAAGTCATAGCATGAAATTAGGTAGATTATGTTATTGTGTTAATACTCTGTTTACCTTTCCTGACTTATTCTTCTTTAAATCGTCATCATCATATAATTTTCTTTTTTTTTACAAACGAAACGGCGCACTGCTATACTAAAAGCGAAACGAATTGAACAAAATATCACCAAAGATAAGAATAGCATAATAGCGTTACTGTATACGTGCAAACATATGTATATATCAGAAGCCACTACTTCAGTTTATGTACAAAGTTTTAAAGTAGAATACATAAGTGGGCTGGTAAATCAAAAAGACCATAATGCCCATATCAGTCAAAATATCCTATGGTCCTCAGAGGACATTTCGTAACCTACTGCTAACCCTACAGTCAAGTCTATGACCCAGAGCTACATGCTGTCTAAAAGAGGGTCATACTGTACAACATCTCCTGCCGCTAAGCTACTCCGTCAGATAGCCGTTAACCATGCCAGGCTCGGCCAGTGAGTAGTTTGCACTGGGTCTCGAGGAGGAAGAGGGCGACGAGTCGGTGGCCTCGGAGGGGTCACTCTCTGAACTCAATGGGATATCAGGGACTACCTGCAGTGGTGACTCAGGGGCAGGGTCAGAGTCTTTGCTGTCGCTGGTGCAGGAGGAGCAGGAGGTGGGTGCGCCATGTGTAGCGGGACAGCAATATAAGGAGTAGCAGTGTCAAAAATGGGATGATGTAAAGGAACATCAAAGTTCCTGTTGCTGAAGAGGTATAAACGGAAGTTACACGAACCAGCTATATACAAGGAATCTAACTCTGGATCATGGTGGAGTCATGTATTTGGAATCTCAATAAAGAGGGTAGCTGTGGAGTCCATCGCCAACGTCTGAGAATGATGCGGAAGATACAAACGGGGTGAGAATTTCAAGAAAATTCTCAGTGGGGTTTGGGTATAGTGGTTAACTGACGTCACATACATTCTCAGTTGCCTCGAGTTTTATTTAATTATAAAAAGATGTGTTCAAACTGAAATATCCATTTTAATGAGTTTAAGAAAAATGTCTGATCTGAGGCAAGGTTCAGTTTTACTTTAGAAGATACGAAAAGATAAACAGACTACTAATAATGATTCATATAGTAATAAATAGGATAATAAACGAGCAGCAGTAAATACATATAATAGGCAACTATACACATCTTGACATAACTATGCCATGTATTCATGCATCCATGTAATCATGCAAACTAAGTCATGAACCTTTCCTCATAAGTCTTTCCATTTCTTTCATCATTTTTCTTTCCATCTCTTGGTCCCCTGGGAGTTCTTGGCCATTTAGACTCCTGGGTAATAGTCTGCTTTTCAGGATCGAGCTCGTTCCTATACAGGAATGCCGGGTTTACTTTCCCCGACCTTTCCACCGATCTATTCCCCTTAACTTCTTATCCGGGGCTGGCCCAAGTAGCATGGAACTTTCATAACAAAATGATTCTTAATACACTTTCATAACTTTCCTTGAAATGCACATGTATTATCATGAAATTCACAACTTGTGCATGGATTCTACCGAAATTTTGGCGGCATAACGGAACGTGTCCGCTTCCCCGTGAATAGTGCCAGCCAACCAGTACATCAATTTATCACAAAGAACACAACGTTACATTTATATTCCAACATTAAACTCATATCAACATCAAATTCATTAAGGCAGAATTCCTGCCTCAGCATATTCAACCAACCCGATTTTTATAATTCAAGCCATAATTTCTATTTAACTCATTTGGACCTCAAATTTGAGTATGTTAAAGTGTTATGTGTTTATTTTCTAACTTCTTTGGTCCCATCTAATTTTGACAACTACAACTCAAGATATCTAGATTTTATCTCGGCTTGCTTATTGGCTAGCTAGAATCAGGCAACTAAAAGTAAAAATCCACTAAAAATCGAAAACTGACTCAAATCATACGAAATTGGTCTCATATTAAAGCTAGTAGAATAAAGTTTCATTTAGAAAAAGTTCCATCCAATTTGGCTTAGTAGGGCTCGAGTTACAAGCCCCGAATTCGGACCTTCCTAAACTGTCATGTTCTAGCTCGGTGTGGACATAGGGCGAATTACGTGGAGCACTGGGAGCAACTGGGACCGTATCTAATTTCTAAATTTTTATGGCACATTCTTCTATGTGTAATATTTCTAAAAAAGTTGGTTTCACTCATTTTCAAGTGGTATAGGTCGAGTTCTACCCTAAAAACCCCAGTCTGCCCAGAACCAGAGTCAAAAACCTAGGTTGAAATTCAAAAAATCATATCTCTCTCATTTCTAATCCAAAAGCCTACGATATATCTATGGAAAGCCCTAAATGTCTAGTTTTATATAAAAATGGTTCCAGCCAATTTAATCCATTGTAAGCAGAGTCGTACACTCCTCCGTACGGACTGTCAAGGGTTTTTGGTTCTCTAACCCATCAGCTCTTCCTATTTTCATGCTTGCTTGCTTCTACTTCGGTTTTAATCAAACAAACAGCCCAAAACCAATCACATATCATCATAAACATTCATTTGACACATCAAAGAAGTTGAAAATAATTCAAGATCAGCCAGCCAAGGCCACAGAACTGAAGTAAGAATCAAAACTCCTACCTTTGATCCAAGTGTTTTTGTTGGAATTTGAAGGTTTGGATGAGCAAAGCTTGAAGTGGCTTAATGTTGGCTGGAGTTTGGTGTATTAAGAAGAGAGAAAGAGAGCTGAAAGGAAGGAGAAAAGTGGCGCTGGAATGTGGTCTGAAGTGGGTGAGAAATGGTGAAAAATCTAATTGCTTTTGGGTGGTTTATCTTGAATTTGATTGGTCCATATTTCAGCCAAGCTTCTCCATGAAGTGTGGCCATTGTTGCGCCACTTTTGGGTGGTAAGTGGCTGAGCTATCAGCCACTCAAAATAGGGTTTAGAGCTTGTAATTCTATTGGTTCAGCTCCGACAGTTTAAAATACCGTAATGTTACCGATTTCCTTTAAATCGGTAAATCGGTTTTCAATAAAATTTTTATGAAATCTCATATACTCTAACTTAATTCTCTCATATCTAAACTCAAGTAATTACTAATCAATTGAATCTAAATAATTGCTTAATCAAATTTTAATTATTCTCAATTATTCAGTAAAACCGAATAATTAGGCGAAAAACAGTGGATGTTACATATCTGATCCCAAGCAAAAAAGATCTTCTAAATTGTTTGCATTCAGCAAAAATATTTTCAAAATTTGACATGAAATCCGGATTTTGGCAAATCCAAGTTCAAGAAAGTGATCGGTACAAAACAGCTTTCACTGTTCCTTTTGGGCAGTATGAATAGAATGTAATTCCCTTTGGACTCAAAAATGGTCCTTCTGAGTTTCAAAAGATTATGAATGATATTTTTTATTCTTATTCAAACTTTATTATCGTCTACATAGATGATGTTATAATCTTTTCTCAGTCTATTGACCCGCACTTCAAACATATTCACATTTTTGTGAATATAATAAAAAAATGGCCTTGCAATTTCTAAAACAAAAATTAATCTTTTTCAAACAAAAATCAGATTCTTTGGAAATAATATCTTTCAAGGTACTATCGTCCCAATTTATCAAGCAATCCAATTTGCAGATAATTTCCTTAATCAGATTATTGACAAAACTCAATTATAGAGATTTTTAGGCTATCTTAATTATATCTTTGACTTTTTTCCTCAGCTTAATAATCTTGTCAAACCTCTCTATAATCGTCTTAAAAAGGTTCCTCCTCCTTGGACACACGTACATACAAACATTATCAAACAGGTCAAAGCTCAGGTTAAAACCCTTCCTTGTCTTTACCTACCAAACCCTCAAGCTTTCAAAATTGTTGAAACAAATGCTTCTGATTTAGGTTTTGGCGACATTTTAAAACAAAAAATAGATGGTAGAGAGAATGTCATTACATACACTTCAAAATATTGGAATACTGCTCAATAAAAGTATTCTACTATTAAAAAAGAAGTTTTAGCAATTGTTTTCTATATATCAAAATTTCAATCTAATTTACTAAATCAAAGGTTTTTGGTTCGTGTAGATTGTAAATCAGCAAAAGATATTTTGTAAAAAGATGTTAAAAACCTTGCATCAAAACAAATTTTTGCAAGATGGCAAGCTATTTTAAGTGTTTTTTATTTTAATATCAAGTATCTCAAAGGCACTTCAAACTCTCTCCCTAATTACCTCACCCATGAATTTTTGCAGGGAAAAGAATGCCAAAGTCATCATCCTCCTCTAGAGGAGGAAAAACAAAAGAAAGACAAAAACAAAAACAAAAAGGAAAAATAATTGTCCTAACTGGACAAGCAAAAAATCAAACTGGGTCATCCACCTAAGAATCCAACTTATCTGGGTCATTTACCTAGCAAACACAAAAACAAATCAAGGAAGACTATGCCTTCCCAATCCAAACACAGTTGGCCTTTCAAGATCAAGGCTTAACCAAACTCCCAAAAAAGTCTTGGGTAGAAATTGCCTCTGACAATGATGAGGATGATGAGAATTATCTATTATCCTTCATGATCCAAAATCTAAGCAAACAGATCACCAAACAAGGTTCGTTCAAACAATTGACCACCACCCAAATCTCTACCAAAAAATCCCAAACCCAATACCTGGCAAAAGAAAAATTTATGCCAGTAACCCAAATTGAACCAGAATTTTGGGATAAAAATCTCAACAAAAATACCCTAAAAAATCTTCCCGAAAGATTTTCATTTCAAAACTTTTTCTCCAAATAGGACACAAAATTATTATGAATTTATCCTGATAGATTCTGATTTTGTGTCCATCAAACACTACAAGGACAAGGCCAGTCCTCCAAATATTACTCATTCTACTTTCCAAATTCTTAAGGTTTTAGCACCATATGATTTTGGAAAATATCCAAACAATATCAAAAAATTTTCTCAAAACTTTGATCTAATTGCATATAATTACTGAGATTATATTCAAGCATAGACCAATGTGTTTTGGCTCCAAAATAAAGCTTTCCGCCATTCATGGTTTATTTATTTTAAAAGAAATGTTTTATACAAATTCCCTCATTAGTTTTCTCAATGGTGGAATTTCTTTGGACCAATAGATCGAATCCTTCCTAGCAGTGCCTTAGAAGGATTTCAAACCTTTTAAAAAATGATTAATTTATCAAGAGATCCCTTCCCAGTAGATCTCCATTTTTATTCCAAATTTTTATTAGCCTGGATTTTTTCTTGGCGATATGTTTTTGGAAAACATGAAAACTAAAATTTATTGCCCTTTCTTCAAAGATAGGCTTTTGTCAAATGGTGGGCAGAATTTGATGCTTTTTGGATTAGTTCTCAAAAGGTTAAAGATTGGTTTAAGAAGAATCCCAAACTACTCTCGACCTTCGATATAGAAAATTGTAAGCTCCTGAATCAGAGGTCCCAAATTATGGTAGCTTTAGGAGCGTCCACAAGCAAAGAATCCTTTGCTCAAAACTTGAAGGATATCCTGAAGCTTCTCCAAACAGAAGAAGCTAAGTCATCAGCCAAACAGCATTTACTATCGTCATCCTCCTCATCAGCATCATCATCAGAATTCTATCAGAATGAAGATGATTGCTATGGAATTGATTTAGGTGAAGACTGTTGAGTCGGCAGAAAACGTCAAAAGACACTGTCGGCAGATAACATCAAACAACTCCACTTTTAGCAAAAGCAAAAGCAAAAGCAATCTGCTTTCAGCAAAAGTGATCAAAAGCTTTTGTCACCTTTGTCATTTTATGTCACTATAAGTGTCAGTTCAAACTTTTACTGTTATAATAGTCTCGATTTGTAACTTGTACTATTTAAGTATTGTAACCGAAATTGTTGTAATAGTTAAACTAGGCTTCTATAAAAGGATTGCTCACCCTTGTTGTAAGGCATCCTTTTAGAATCCATTACAAACACTTAGAAGAGAGTTTGAAGGAGTGCTCTAAGATACTTCTGTAAGCTTTCTTTTTTGAAATAAAAATTTTATTTTTGCATATCTCTTTTTTCTCCCTCAGCCAGTCCCGACGGACTACCGCGCTCTGGCTTTCTTTTATTTCCTGTAATTTAATTTATTGCATTGCATTGTTTTGCATAGCATGTAAATAGAAGTCCTCCACCCCGCCCTCTTCACTACCCTTGTGATCCCTTCCACGCTTCCGGCCACCTTGGGTCTCTCGCTCTCTCTCTTTCTCTCTCTATATATACATTATTAAAATAGTCAAACAACCATTAAATTTTAAGTCTTTTATTATACTTTAAAATATTATAATAATATTTATATTAATTTATTTTTTTAATGAACTTTTCTACTAAAATAGGGTTTTACATATTCTCAAATGAAAAAGGCAAGATTTATAACCAATCTATCCATCTATAATCTAATATAAAAGTTCCTCCATTTTCAATGCCACATTTTAGTTCTTCCACTATTAATTTTAAAATTTTTAATTATTAAATAATTTTAGTTATTCTTTAATTTTTTATTTATTTTATTAGTGTTTCTCTATTGCAATTACTATGCGACATCTCTTTAATTAAATTTATTTAATTGATATGAATTATATTTATTTTGATCTTTCTTTCCTTCAAAAACTTTTTCTTAACTTTATATATTCTATAGCCATTTAACATAAAATGGATGAAATTTTATTGTAAATATATGTAAGATAATATTATAAATTAGAATTTTATTTAGGTATGTTTAAAAAATTGTTATCAAAATAGAATTAAGATCAAGTTTTATAAAATAAAAATATAAAGAATAACAATTGTAAAAATTTTTCATATCATAAAAATTCACTTAAATTTTTAAAATAAATATAACAATTTTTTATTTAATTTATTTATGTAAAATTGAAAAATTATTCAAAATAATACATAAAAATTTAAGCAAATAACTATTAAATTTTAAATATATATCTTTTGTTTTACTTTAAAATATTATAAATATATTTACTTTAATTTAAATAAAAAAATTAATTAAATATTTTTATTTGAATATCTTACTTATATTTTTCAAGAATAAATAAATTAAAATATTTATTAATATGATGAAAATTATAATTATGAATAATTAATTTATATGATCGATGCCCGTAATAGATAACTAGTATAAATATAAATAAGAATAGGAATAGGATTACCGAATCTTGGACCAAACTACGTGGTACGAGCATCAACAACCGAACAATGTACGACCTAGCTGTTCTATCTCGCCCTCTTCAAAGCTCGCAATTTTTCGAATAGACGAGGGTGCCGCCGCAGAATAAACCAGGACGCTGTCGCATTGATCACCAAGCGTTGAAGATGGAAGAAAGAAGAAACCAAGAAGAAGAAGAAGAAGAAGAAGAAATCGTTTGCTTAGACGAGTCGTTCTTCATCAACAACGAGTAAGTTCACTTCCTCGTTCTTCTCTGTTTCTCTCTCTACAATAAGTTGTGCTCACTGTGAAAGGCGTAGTTGTAACTATCGAGCTCTTTCTTGGAATTTGAAGTTACCAGCTCACGAAATTCACATTTGGGTCTCAAGATATTCAGCTCTACTGTCTTCAATCCGCTTCAAGTAAGTCTTCTTTATTATTTATTTATTTAATTTTATTTATTTATTTTACATCATGTGCATGGTATTGCGTTGTGCTAATTGTAAGTAAAGCCAAGTGGGTTGAAGTTATTTTTTTGAAGAGAGATACAATACAATACCAGTTCCAACAACCAAACGGACCCTTCTTAAGTTTGTTAACTTGGAAGTTCTAATAGTTAATGGCACTTTCACACATATTATCATTCTTATTTTCAAAAGGGTGCAAATTGGGTGTGGGATGTGTTGACTGTTTGGGATTCAACCCCAGAGAGACCACCACCTAGAAAATTTGGGCAATAGACGCTGTTTAAATACAAATTGCAAACATGATATAGGAGTACATAATTAGGAACTTAGAAGCTCTTGCATAAATTGGGAATGCATGCACTTCTCTGTGTTCTTTTAATTGGTGCCTTTTTTGCTTTCTGTATCACTTATTATTTTGGGTCAAAATACTAATTATCTTTTGAATCAGCTGATTTTGATTTGACAGGACAGCTAGTGTGGCCTGGAGCCATGCTGCTGAATGATTATCTTTCAAGGAACGTTGAAATGCTTCAGGACTGCACTGCCATTGAATTGGGTTCTGGTGTTGGTATGTATTCACCTTTAAAAGAAAATATCATCTCTTAAATTTAGAATCTTAGATTCTTTGATGTTTGTAGGAGAAACAATGTATCCTTAACTTGTTACTAGTTTTAGGAAAATGAAGGTGAGTTTTCTGTTGTAATCATGCATTACAAATGATTACTGTATTGTGGGAGACGAATTACTTATTTTAATAGTTTATTGCCTTCAAGAATAATACTGGCTACCTGTTCTTCTTTTATTTAACATCATCTCGATGATAAGTGGTTCCCCCTTTTAAGCACAGGTATTACTGGAATACTTTGCAGCAGATTCTGCCGTAAAGTTGTGTTGACAGATCATAATGAAGAAGTGCTAAAGGCAGGGTTATGAAATCAGTTCCATTGCCATATAGTAGCATATTCCTAATTATCTGCTTTATAGACTAATTATAGTATCTCCTTTCAGATCTTGAAGAAAAATATAGAGCTGCATTCATGTTCAGAAAATACTAGTCCTACTTCTAGCAGTGAGTATGAAACCTTCTAAACGACATACATATTTTGATTCACTGAACTTTACATTATATTTAAATATATATTATATGCAGGACTAGTAGCAGAAAAACTAGAATGGGGGAACTCGGATCAGATCAATGAAATTTTAAAAAATCATCCGGGAGGTTTCGACTTCATTCTTGGAGCTGATATATATATCCTAATGAATTTAGTCCTGATTTTATCCAATGCATAATGCTAGAAAGGACTGGCAGCTTAAGATATAGGTAGATACCTACCTAGATATCTATTAATTTAGTTATTCATATATCCCACCCATGGCAATTAGCCACCTATCTGTGTATTTTTCTTTTTTCTCAAAAACCTGATAATTATCTCCTGATGGGATTTGGAAGGTTGTCTCTTTTCTATGTCACAGTCCTTCTGACCTATTAATAGATGTTTGGGAATATAATATTTTGTCTTCATATTTCACAAAAAAGTCACAAGTTATATTCATTACTAACCCTGCTTCTGTTTCAAATATCAAGCCGTGCAACTTATCTGACTATCAATTTCAAAAGCATTTTTAGATTTTTTGTGTGAAGGTGCTATTTGACCTCTTTACATTTGATAAGTAACTAGGTATTTTATTACAGAAAATAGGGATGTATCCCAATTACAGAGATCAGAAGCACAGTTGCAGCACTCTGAGTCTCTCACAAAGTATAGAACACTGCAGAACATTGAGGGTCTGCAAACCTCCCTGCCCAAAGGCCCCAAATCCTCTTTCAGTAATTTCCTGCCTCTACTCTCCCTTCTCTTCACATTTATTCTCAATCATTCCCACTGAATTCCCCTCTTTTCTCATTCATGCATGCCACGTAAGCATATTCTGTTATAGAGCAGATCGTTAGTTTAAATATTGCTCATTCTTACTCTTTACCAACATTTGCTGATTTTCTACTTCCCATCTCCTCTCTTGTAGCATAAGCCTTACTGTTGGGGGATCTGTTGACATTCTTCTTCACTTACACCATCATCATATATCACTTTTGGCTATGACTTCTTCATGGTCAAATTTCCATGGTCTGCTTATGCTGGAGGTCAAAACCATATTAGGATGACTAAATGCAGTTCTCTGCTGAAGTGAATTAGAGGTTGATAAGTAAAAGGCAAGAATGGAAAGAAAGATTTGAGTATCACTATTACTCAGAACAACCCTAATCGGGAATTGCTCTGGAATTAGGGAATAGAACGAACAACAGAAAACTATACTGAGTGATGAAGGGACTCAGCAACCCCCTAGCCCAGGCCAAGCATCCAAAATGCCTGTCTCTCTCTCCCACTCTCCCCTCAGCATATACTCTCACCCCACTAACCGAATATGCACCTTCCTCACCTATTCTCTCTCTTCCAGCTCAGCACAATCCCAAGTTAGTTACAATTCCCCACCCCCAGCTGAGGACTCTCCTCTCATGCTTTCCTCATTGGGCCTTGGCTCCACAACTCTCCTTCTCCTAACATACACATTAGTAATCTAAGGCCTAGCATTATGGGCCTTATCAACACTCCCCTCAAGAAGACTCAACTTGATACTGCTGCATAAAGGTAGATTTCAACTCCCAAGAGTTCTCAAAAGAAGGCAAGTGCTGCCACTTCACCAATAGCTCCTGTTCCCCTTGCTCATTTATTCTAACTGCTATGATTTCTTCTGGTTCTAGCAGTAATTCCCATTCTTCATTCAAGCAAAGCGGTAGTGGTTGGCTAGTAGTCCCTGGAGTTACACATTTCTTGAGAAGTGATACATGGAACACAGGATGTACCCTTGACGTGTCCGGCAATCGCAGCCTATAAGCTGCTGCTCCCACCTTCCCTATTACTTCGTAAGGCCCATAAAATCGGGGACTGAGCTTTTGGTTACTCCTTTTTGTCAGGTTCTTGAACCTGTAAGGCTGAATCTTCAGAAACATTATGTCTACCTCCTGATACTCTACCTCCCTTCTATGTTTGTCAGCCTGCACCTTCATTCTGTTTTGGGCCAAACAGAGTTGTTCTTTCAAGACTTCTAGCATTCGATTTCGATCTTCCAGCATCTGATTCACTTCCGGACTTGAAGTTGGGTGGACATCTCCACGGATTAACACAGGGGGGTCACTCCCATACAAGATCTTAAATGGGGTGGCCTTGGAAGATGCATTGTAGGAGGTGTTGAACCAGAATTCAGCCCAACTCAGCCATTTATTCCACTGCCTCGGTCTGTGGCTAGTGAAACAACAAAGATAGGTTTCTAAACATCTGTTAGCAACTTCAGTTTGGCCGTCCGTCTGTGGATGATAGGCTGAGCTAAACTTCAATTTTGTACCTGACAGCTTAAATAGCTCAGTCCAGAAGGAACTGATGAAGATACGGTCTCTGTCTGTGACTATGGAGGTAGGAATTCCATGGAGCCTCACAACCTCTTTTAAGAAAATCTCGGCTACTTCCTTGGCAGAATATGGGTGAGTGAGCGGAATAAAATGAGCATATTTGCTCAACCTATCCACCACCACCATGATGGTGTCATAGCCCTGCGATTTTGGAAGCCCACCAATGAAGTCCATAGAAAGATCTGACCAAGTGGTTGTTGGAATGGGAAGCGGTTGTAGTAAACCGGCAGGACTTAGGGTCTCGTATTTACACCTTTGACATACTTCACATTCTCTTACATATTGTTGGACCTTATTCTTCATCCCCTCCCAATAGAACAATTCTGAAATTCTCTTGTAAGTCCTGAAAATTCTAGAATGTCCACCCCAAGGTGAGTCATGAAATTCCTTCAAAACTGCATGAAGACGTGGGGAGTTCCTAGGTAACACCAACCTGCCCTTATAATACAGGACCCCCTTCTTTACTCTGAACCCTGGATGCAGCGCCGGGTTTAACATCAAATCCTGCACAATATCCTTTAATCTGGAATCAGCTGCTATCTCTGCCTCCAAACCATCCCAAACTTCAGTTTGCACCCTTGAAATAGCTGAAAACTGCAGCTTCCTAGACAAGGCATCAGCCACCCTATTATCTTTGCCTGGCTTGTACTTTATTTCAAAGTCAAACCCCAGCAGTTTGGAAATCCATTTCTGCTGCTCCTCACTCATCACCTTCTGATCTAGGAGGAAACGGAGGCTCTTTTGATCAGTATGAACCACAAATTTTCTGCCCAAAAGGTAGTGTCTCCACTTTTGCACTGCCATCACAATGGCCATCAGCTCCTTCTCATACACTGATTTCCTTTGGTTCTTCTCGCATGTGGTGTGGCTCATGTATGCCACGGTCCGCCATCTTGCATCAAAGCGCCCCAACACCTTTGCCAGAAGCATCGGCCTCTACCACAAAAAGTTACTGTCAAATGAAGGAACCGCCAAACTGGTAGGGTGGTCATTATCAACTTCAACTTGTCAAAAGCTGCTTGTGCTTCTTCATTCCATTTGAAACTGTCCTTCTTCAGAAGTTGAGTTAGCGGCCATGCGATTTTACTATAATTCTGGACAAATTGCCTGTAATATCCCGTGAGGCCTAGGAATCCTCTTAGCCCCTTCAGATCTGATGGAGCCGCTGAAGAATCGCTCAACCTTCTTTGGGTTTGCTGCTACCCCTGTCCCCGAAATCACATGCCCCAAATACTCTAGAGATTCCTGTTCAAAGCTACATTTCTTGCGGTTAACGAACAAATGGTTGGCCCTCAGCCGTGACAGAACCTGCTGCAAATGTCCCCTATGCTCCCCCTTATCCTTGCTATAAATAAGGATATCATCGAAAAACACCAATACCCATTTCCTTAGGAATGGTTTTAGCACTCGATTCATGAGAGCTTGAAAAGTTGAAGGTGCATTGGACAACCCAAGGGCATCACCAGAAACTCATAGTGGCCTTCATGAGTTCTAAATGTAGTTTTTGGGATATCCTCTTCCTTCACTCTAATCTGGTGGTATCCGGATTTCAAATCCAATTTAGAAAACACCTTAGCATCCCCTAACTCATCTAGCAATTCATCAATAATGGGGATTGGAAATTTATCCGGAATAGTTACCTTGTTCAATGCTCTATAATCTACACAAAATCTCCAGCCCCCATCTTTCTTCCTAACCAAAATTACAGGACTAGAGAAAGGGCTGGTACTGGGTCTAATCACACCTGATTGCAACATTTTCGTAATTATGTTCTCTATCTCATTTTTTTGATAGGGAGGGTACCTGTAGGGTCGGATGTTGGGATTTGAGGCTCCTTCCTTCAACACTACTGCATGGTCCTGGTCTCTTTCGGGAGGAAGGCCTGTTGGAGCTTGAAATAAGTCATCAAACTGCAACAGCAGCTCCTCCATCTCAGGTGAGACAGGGTTTTCCTTTTTATGTTCAGCATCTATCAATAAAGGAATGAGGCAATAGCCCTCCTCGCTCTCCTTCAAGGTTTTCAACGTAGCCTTCCAAGAGCTTTGGATCTTGCATAGGGTTGGATCCCCCCACAGCTGCTTCTTGTCTTCTCCCTTTCCCCATGAAAAGCTCATCTCCTGAAAATCAGCCTCAATTCTTCCCAAACTCTGCAACCACTCAACCCTCAACACTACCTTAGTGCCACCGAGCTCTAAAATAAAGAAGTTTTGGGTGATTTTCACTCCTTGTATCTCTAGAGTGACCTCTTGGCAAACCCCTTGGCCCCTCTCAAGCTTGCCGGTGCCCATCTCTACACAATACTTCGGGGCTTCATCTACCTCCAATCGTAGCTCTTCAACCAATCCCCTTGAGATGAAATTGGCTGAAGCTCCAGAATCAATCAAGATTACTACCCTCCTTGCCCCTATAGCACCCCATAGTTTCAAGGATTTACTAGAAGTGAGGCCCAGCAACGATTTCTTGGACAGCTGCAAACACTTCAAGTTCAAGACAGGCGCCTCCTCTGGTTCGAAGCCAGCTTGCTCCTCCTCCTCCGTGTCTTCTACCTCCATGAGCACCAGCTGGTAGTGCTTAAATTTGCACACATGATCTAATCCCTATCTCTCTCCACATTTGAAACAATGGCCCTTTCGGCTTCTCTCCTGCAGCTCAGCGTGGGAGAGCCTCTTCCCTCCTGCACCCTCTCCTGTTTTCCTTTCCCCTGAACCTCCTTCCCCATGTGTTTTGCTTAATTCCGCTTGACGGGGCCCCTGCTGAACCTTGGGTCCAATTGAAAAGGTCTTAGTCACATTCCCTCCTGTCTTCTCTCGTGGGCCAACTCCTCCTTCCTTCCAAGCCCAATTCCTGGCCTCTAGCACTTGGGCCCCCTTCATCAACTGGGCTATACTCTCGTGCTCGTACAATTGCAATTCAGCTTGCAACTCTTCTCTCAATCCATTAAGAAAAATTCCCTTCACTATTTCCGGATCCACATTCCGCATGGTTCCTGACGTCACGAGCTCGAACTGATCTCGGTACTCCATCACTGACCCGGTTTGCTTCAGCCTGAGGATCGGTCGATATTGGTTCTGGGTCAGTCTTGGTTGGAAGCGCTGAATCAATACCTCCTTGAATTTTCTCCACGTCGGTAAGCGCGTTTGGTCTTCCCACCATTGGAACCAAACCAGAGCACATCCTTCTAGTGCCACCAATATGGAGTCCAACTTCTCGTCATCCTCCACACCATTAACCAGGAAGTAGCGATCAATACGTATCAACCACCCATATGGGTCATCGCCTGAGAAAATTGGGAGTTCGAGTCTCCTTCCTCCATCGCGTTGACACGAAGGTCGACTCGCTCCGTCCTCCTCATCGCTGCTTCCTCGCGAGTCCGTGCCTCGATGATGACGCCTCGCGGATTGTCGCGAGTCCCCACTGGCCTGTCTTCGCACCCTTCGTCTTCGGCCTCCCCCGTGATCCTCTCGATCTCGCTCGTCCTCCTCTTTGCTAGGAGCGTGACGTCGACGTCCACGACGAACCCGACCTCGGTCTTGATTGTGGCTTAGTTCTTGTAACATGATGGTCATGTTCTCTAAGCGCTGCTCCAATGCGGTCATTCCCCCAAGCCTCTCTTCAATCCTATCAATCCTTGCTTCCATTATCGATCGTGTGGTGACCATACACAACCGCCAGGAACGTATGCTCTGATTACCACTTGATAAGTAAAAGGCAAGAATGGAAAGAAAGATTTGAGTATCACTATTACTCAGAACAACCCAAATCGGGAATTGCTCTGGAATTAGGGAATAGAACGAACAACAGAAAAACTATACTGAGTGATGAAGGGACTCAGCAACCCCCTAGCCCAGGCCAAGCATCCAAAATGCCTGTCTCTCTCTCCCACTCTCCCCTCAGCATATACTCTCACCCCACTAATCGAATACGCACCTTCCTCACCTATTCTCTCTCTTCCAGCTCAGCACAATCCCAAGTTAGTTACAATTCCCCACCCCCAGCTGAGGACTCTCCTCTCATGCTTTCCTCATTGGGCCTTGGCTCCACAACTCTCCTTCTCCTAACATACACATTAGTAATCTGAGGCCTAGCATTATGGGCCTTATCAGAGGTTCAAATGACAATCAATGCAGAATTTCTGCTATACTTTAGGAATTTAAAATGTGTGTTTCATCAAGATTTTGTGTAATTGTATTTTGTTTTCACTGAAGAAGAATTAATTCAAGAGACCTTGACAATACATAAGCTTTCAGCAGTCAAGCATCCCTATGCTTTTTGATACTGTTAAACGGCTACTGCAGGCTAGCGAGGGCAGGGAATGCAAATTCATACTGGCCTATGTATCAAGAGCTAAGACGTAGGTAACCTAGGTTGTTATTGTTCAGTGTTGTTTGTATTTTCTTGCTTTAATGAAAATTACTCTGCTACTTTTCTATTTTATTGACAACATACTCATATCTTGTAGACTGACTGGATCCAGTTTTGCATTTTACAGTTCTATAGTTATTAGATAGCCTTAAGAACAGACATTATGGGGTTGTTTAGAAAACTCAGCAGTTTCAAAACTGATTTTTGTTGAAACTAGTTTTGTAAAATCTTTAAAAACTTACATTGTTTCTAAATTATTCTTAGGGTTCGTTTAGGTAAATAGCTTATTTAAGCTTTTATATAAAAGAAACTTCTAAAAAGTAACTTATGAATGAGTTATCTTGTATTTAGATATATAGTAATAGAAGTACTTGTTTTAAGTATTTTAAAAAGTGCTTCTTGAGAAGCTAGACATTTTAACTTCCTAAAAAGCATTAAAAATGGCTTTTGAGGAAGTAATAAGCTGTATAGTCAAATGGGATAAAATGTTTAAAAAATGGCTTTTGACTTCCAAAAAGTTAAACAATGGTTACAAATAGTATTATCCAGACGGGCTGTCACTTTGTCTAAAATTTAGGTTTGAGGTACATTGATTGCAAATTGGTAAAGTAGAAAGACATGGAGGAAGACAATAAAAATTGATTAACCTGAAACCTACTTCTTGAAGATTCTTTTAAATCAGCCTTGACTTGACAGGGATCAAATAAGAATTTGTTCCTTCCTTCTTTGTAGTATTTGTGTGAGCATTTTGACCTGTTGCTACAATTTTATCGAATGAGAAAAGGTAAAGATGCCTTTACCCGTCTCAGATTTCAAAAACCAATTTTGCTTTATCTTTAACTCTAAAATCTTTCTTCATGTCAGACTCAGTCTTGAGAGGGACATTACTAGTCTCCTGTTTTTTGTTCTTTATTTATTTATTTGAAAAGCATTTTACCCTTTAACTGTTAGACATTTATTTTTTCTATTCATACTTCAAAATATCTTTCTATAAACAATTTTCATAAATTCTCTTCATGAATCTGGCTAATCTCTTATGATGATTGGGCTATAGTGACAATTTTTGTATTCCCTGTGGTCCCAGTTGTGAACTGCATGTTTCCCCCTTCATCCTGCTTCGTCCTTTGCAAAAGTCCAAATTTTCTGCTTGGCTCATAGCTCATATAATTATTTACCACAAGCATTGTATTATCTGATTTTTGGAGTGCCATCTTATTCAGTCTGTGTAACTGTTCATTCATTGCTACGAGGTGACGCTATTTGGTCAAAGCTATAACCATTGTTCTCACTTCTTGCAGCATGGACTCAATGATTATTATTGAAGCTTCTAAGCATCAGATGCAGATGAAAGAAGTGCTCGGAACTCGGTGTATTGTTGGAAATCTTGAAGGAGTCATCTTTGAAATTACACTTTGAGTATGGAAGCGTTAAGTATATTTTAGTTGGAGGTTTTCTTATGCAGACATGGCATACGACAACCAAAACAGATTTGGGTTGAGCACTGGTTGCTATTTTTATTCCAATGGAAAACCGCTCAACCGTCCCTTTGCTAATCTCTGTAAACGGCATGGTGTTGTTTATGGCACAGGATTCCCTTGGATTAGATACAAAAGGACATGCTAGAAAGGTTACCTTTCTTGTGGATTCTATCTTCGAGAAGGTAGTTTTCTACTTGAAGGGATGCATAACCATTGGAGATTTTTAAGACACTTCGATTGGATTGACTCACTGTAGATTAATATATTCCAATACGTAGATTATTTTCAACACCGAGGGTCCGGTGGAGGAGTGGGAAAATCGTGGTCTTTCATAAAATATAGCAAGACATTTTCTATCTTATGATTTATTATTTTTTTAGGGAGTTAACTAATCTTCCCAATTTCACTTGATTACTGTGGGGTATGCACCTAAGTTCAACTAAAGAGATACAAAGTCTTGGTTTATTCAAATCTTGTCACATGAGAAGGGATGTCAAACGAGCTGGGTCGGCCTGATTAGACCTGGCCCATGTAAGCCCGCGAAATGAAAGGGTTAAACGGATCAATCCATTTAGCTCGCAAGTGATATTTTATTAGTTTGCCTCATTTAACTTTTTGTTTTTTTTTTTTTTTACTATTCATGTTTTAAAAATGAAATTTGATTAAAAAAATAAAAACTCTTATTTCTTATTAAAAAAGGTGAAAATGTCCTAAATTTATACATCTTTTCTTAAAAAAAATAATAAAAAAAGACATGCGAGTAAACAGGCTGGTCTGTTTATTTGTGCGTGCTAGTTCGTTTAACTTGCGGGTTAAACAGGTTAGGCTGAAAATGGGTTAGTTTAAACGAGTTGTTATTTTTTAAATCCAGTCCATCTATTTTTGGCGGGTAAACGGATTGGCTCGACATATTTGGCCCATTTAACGGCCTTACTCACGAGAAATTTTATATCTGTTGATGCAAGCATACCTTTACGTTACAATCCCAAATAATGGTCAAAGTGAGCTTTCATATCAAATGCTATTCCAATTTTCAATCAACCATACAATTTATGGTATTATCTACTAGTGAATCTGTGATGTTTTTTTTTTTTTTCAAAACACTATAGCAATGTTATTCTCAAGATCCAAGGCTATCTATATAAAGAAATTCTTCTGGGGTCTTAAATCATCACATGGAATTATGTTCATTCCACTCAATGAATGCCATGTAATAGCGAAACTCACCACTTATATATACACTGCACCAAAATTTCTCATATATACACTGCAAAGTGAGGGAAAAGTGAACAAATGAAAATTGCTATGTTTCTCCTTTTGGCCAACAAGAATGCTATATTTTCTCGATCAACTGTATTGTTCATAAACTAGTGAAAGATTGTGTTACGCATAGGGCACTATAATTGTAAACAAAACCTTAAATAATATGACATAAAAAGTTGTTTGCCATAGTAGAACATAGGGATTCTTTGGTGTAGATATAAAAAAAATCTGTACGATGAAGACATGAGTTCCATCAAAATTGTAGATGATACATGGAGTTGTGTATCACGTAACTCATCACATATCATACACCCTAACATTTTCCTCCCTTCCCCCAAATCTTCTACCACTGCTTCCCAACACAGAGGGCTACATCCACAAGCTCATCATCGACAAGCTCACTGCTGACAAGGCTCGCCAACTTTGCTGTCATCGTCGACACCATCGTAGTCGTTGGCGCGGAGCCCAACATCATGGCAATGAACTCCTTTTTAAAAAGATTCTTTTTTTTTTTGGTATTGAAAGATTCAAATGGACTAGATTTTCTAGAAGGCAATGATGCAGACCCACATCTGCTACAAGGGCTACAACCTCAACCCCCACCTTGCCTGGTGTAACACCCTACTTATTTAATGTTATACTTAAGTCATAGCAAGAAATTAAGTAGTTTGTGTTACTGTGTTAATATTCTATTTGTGTTTCATTTGTCCAAATCATTTGGGGGAAATGGGATGCCATACAATGAACGTGATAGAATTCATCACTTTATAACCACACAGTAAGCATAAATAACACACATACTATCAACTGTATATAGGTATATATATATGTAGACAAGAACCACTGTTTTAATTTACAGACAAGTTTCAAAATAGGATACATGAGTGGGGTCAGGTACCAAAAAGAAACATAAGACCCATGTCAGTCGATTCGATCCTACGTGGTCCTTAGTGGACGTTTCAAATATATCACTGCCTGTATGACCCAAAGCCGCATACTACCAAAATAGGGTCATCTTTGCATAATACGGCCTGTGGCTGACCTACTCAGTCAAGTAGCCGTTGGCCACACCGGGCCCGGCTGGTGAGTAGTCAGGAACTGATCCGGAGGAGGAGGAAGATGAGCCAGTGGCCTCCGAGGGGTCACTCTCGGAGCCGAGCGGGATGTCTAGTACTACCTGCGGAGGTGACTCCGGTGCAGGATCAGCAGGGGCTACAGTGTCTTTGCGTGCAGGGCGCTGGTGGAGGATGTGCCACGTACAACGGGACCTCAAAGTATGGGGTGGTAGGATCAAAAGCTGGATGATGTAAGGGGACAGTAAAATCCCTATCACTAAATAGATACAAGCGGAACTGGCAAGAGCCGGCTATGTACAATGAGCCTACTGCCGGATCATGGTGGAGCTGCAAGTCTGGAATCTCAACGAAAAGGGTAGCTGTCGTGTCCATCGTCCACGTCTGAGAATGAGGCGGAAATGCGAAGCGAGGTGAGAATTTGGAGAAATTCTCAGTAGGGTTTGCATATAGTGTATACTGACCTCGCGTTCATTCTCAGTTGCCTCGGGTTTTATGAAATTTTCTTAAAACATGAGATTAAACTTAACTACATATACTTAGTAAGGTTGAGAAAAATGTCTAGTCCGAGGCAAGGTTCAGTTTTACTCAAATAACATAAGAAACAGAATAAACCCATCAACACTAATACATAGGACAAAGGGGCAAGATAGTGTATATACAACCACAAGTAAACACAACGGACAAACTGCAAACAGTATGCAATGATATGTTAAATGCAGCCATGCACTTGATGTAATTATGCAAATCTCATTCTTCATAACTTTTCTTCTTACTTTTCATCATTTTCCATCACTTGGTCCCCTGGGAGTTCTTGGCCATTTTAGACTCTTGGGTAATAGTCTGCTTATCAGGATCGAGCTCGTTCCTATACAGGAATGCCGGGTTTACTTTCCCCGACCTTCCCACCGATCTATTCCCCTTAACTTTTTATCCGGGGCTGGCCCAAGTAGCATGGAAATCTCATCGTAACATGTTCTTTGAGTTCATCATAACATAGCTTTTATAGCTTTCTTGGAAATGCACATGCCTCTACATGTATCTCATAATTCATGCATAAGCTTTACCGCAATTTCGGTGGCATAACGGAATGTGTCCGCTTCCCCATGAATAGTGCCAGTATTTAGCATATCAATTTGTCAAGAGAAACACTTCATTTCATACATAAATCAACATATTTCATTCATGCTTCAATCCTCAATTCAAGATATAAGTATTGCACTTTAGAATATGCTTACTGTCTCACTGCTTGTATTCAACCCGGTTCTTGTAAATTATGCCATAATTTCTATTTAGGTCGTTTGGACCTAAATTTTGGATATGTTGAGGTATTATGTGTCTATTTTCTAACCTCTTTGGTCCCATCTGATTTGGATAACCATAACTCAAGATATTCGGGTTTTATCCCGGCCTGCCCTGTGGGTGGCCAGAATTGCACACTTAGAAGTAAAAATCTACTAAAAATCAAAAACTGGCTCAAATCATACAAAATTGGCCTCATATTAAAGCTAACAGGACAACCTTTCAGATACAAAAAGTTCCATTTCATTTGCCTTAGTAGGGCTCGAGTTACAAGCCCCGAAACTTAGCCTTCCTGAACTGCCCTGTGTTGGTCCGGTTTGGACATAGGGTAACTTCTTCGAATCACTAGGAACAACTGAGTTGGTAACAAAATCGGGATTTTATATTAGGGTGTTCCCCTGTGTGTAAGCTTTCTAACAAAATTGGTTTCACTCGAATTGGAGTTGTATAGGTGAGTTACATCCTTCTCAACCCATACTGCCCGGGTGGATGTCCTGATTCCTGGGTCGAACTTCAAAAATTCATATCTCTCTCAATATTACTCCAATGGTCTTATATGATATATGTGTGGAAAGCCCTAGATGTCTAGTTTCACATAAAAATGGTTTCATTAATTTTGAACGGCGGAAGGCGGAGCCGTTCACTCCGCCGTACGGACGGCCGAGGGTTTTGAGTCTTCCGGCTTCTCAACTCTTCCTATCTTCATCCTTCTTTGTGTCTAATTCAGTTTTAATCTCATAGACAGCCAATAAACCAGCTATAATTCATCATAATCAATCAATCAACATATCAAAATTAAGGATTTAAATCACCATCAATCATCCAAGAGTCAAAAAATCAAGCAAGAAGAAAACCTCTACCTCTATGATCAGGTTAAGCTTGTTGAGTTGGTAGCTGAAATGAGAGTTGGATGGAGTGGAGAAGAGAAAAGAGAGTTGAATTGAGGAAGAGAAGACAACGTGGGGAGAGTGGGGCTGAAGAGGCAGGAGGGGGATATATATACACAAAGCTCTGAAGTGGTAGTTAGGATATGTGGCTTTGATTGGGTGAAATTCTTGTGGGTAATATTCAGCCATGTCTTCTTCTTGTGTGACAAAAATGCTCTCCACGTCGCTTAAGAAGTGAGACTCGCTGCCAGCGCATAGGAATGTGACATCGGAACTCGTGTGATTGTTAAAGTTGGAATTCATGCATAGCTATTCGGATGAAGTCGGAACTCGTAATTATCTTCTCATTTAGTGAGAATTTGGGCATGAAGTCGTAATCCGGAAATCGCAAGGCACAGCTACCTTAAAAGCGAAAGTCAGGGCCAGAACGTGAAACCAAAACACTTAAACTCGGAAGTCGGGGTCATCCTTGACTCGATTTTTAAGCATAGCACCAGATATAAGGATTCAAAACATAAATTCTGTGTACCCGGAACTCGGAATTTATAGAACCTGGCACCCCAACTCGATATCGGAACTCGGGAATGAGGAGAAAAAGATCTTGGTAATGTACTCGGGATCCAATTTAGTTAAACTCGGAGGTCGCACTTCGTGTCTATTTTGAATCACCTAATATCGGAACTCGTATATCACGTTCGTTCCTATTTGAGCATAAGGTCGGAAATCGTAATAAATCCCTTGTAGGCCTTGGGACGAAATCGGAAGTCGAAAATACTACTGAGGTCGGAAGCGGAATTATAAGACAAACTCGGAACTCGTAATTTTCAACATTGGATGGGATCGGAAGTCGGAAATCGGACGTTACACCTGGGTTCCTCAATGACCATTGTGTGTTATCATGGAGCTTCACATACTGTGATTGCGATCTTGCAGATCCAATTGTTTGCGATGTTTCTCGCGATGAAGAGGTTACTACGGCGGAGAAGAAGACGAAAGGGTAAAGGAATGGTGTAACATTCGCAAAATTTTAACATTGTTAAATCGATTTACTCGGTTTTAATTGCATAATAGAGATTAATTAGGAATCAATTAAGCATTTGTTTGGAGCCAATTAGGTATTAATTAGAGAGATTAGAATTAGAAATATTTAGAATAGAAACATAGAAAACCTCGCAAAATTCTTTGAAAACTGTTTAGCCGATTTTGCCAATTTGAAGAAAATCGGTAGAATTTTGGTATTTTGAACTACCAGAACTGAATTAACCAACTTTAACTCTACAAAACCCTAAGTCTAATGGCTAACAATTCAGCCACTCTACTTACTATAAGTGGCGCCCCTCAGCCACAAAAGAATGAGTGTAGTTGGCTCACTAACAAGCCACATAGATGACCAACCAATGAGGGAGCTTCATTCCAACTACCACCCACATAACACAAAAAGAATCCCCTTCCCCTCCTCCAATTCTGATCGTCATTCTGCTTTAGCTTCCTCTCCTCCTTTTCCTTCTATTTTGCTTTCTTTTTCATCTATCTTCAAGCTTCCATCACTTCCCCATCAAGAGGAGCTCAAAACTAGTTACTCTTGCATCAAAAATTGAAGGTAGGATTCAATAATGTTCATAGTTCTCGTGTGTGGCTGATGAGAGTTGGGATTTCCACCCTTTGCTAGATGATATATCACATATATATGATGATTCATGATTGGTTTCGCATGGAATTCTTGGGTTGCATTTAAATTCATGAAAGAGAACAAACATAATGGATTAGTTTGAGACACTCTACAGCGTCCGTACTTTTGAAGTGTACAGACGCTTACACAATCATCAAAACATGATGAACCTATTTTCATATGAAATTAGACTTCTAGAGCTTTCCAATTATATAAATTATAAGTCTATTGGATTAGTATTGAGGGAGATATGAGTTTTTGAAATTTACCTAGAAATCATGTGTTCTACTCTGGGCAGTATGAAGGGTATAACTTACACTACATAACTCAAAAATAAGTGCAACTAATTTTGTTATAAATTTAAGATATAGAGTAACATGTCATAAAAATTTTAGAATTTAATTCAATCCTAGTTGTCCCCAATAATTCATGAAAGTTTCCCTAAATACCATCTGAGCTAGAATACGGTAGTGCAAGTTACCCAGATTCAAGAGCTCATAACTAGAGTTCTACTTATCAAATAAGGTAAAGCTTGTTGGAAATAAAATCTGGCTCCGTTAGCTTTAAAACAGCATAGGTTTTGTAGGAATCCAAGTAGATTTCGATTTTTAGTAAATTTTTACTTTTCGATGTGCAAATCTGCCTAGTAACAGAACAGACCTAGGTAAAATGTTAATAACTTGAGTTATATATATCAAAACTTGATGAGACTAAAGAGGTTAGAAACTAGACAAATAACATTTTAACATATCTAAAATTTAGGTCTAAATGAATTAAACGGAATTTACAAAATCAGGCAAAATTGAAAGGAAGTGGTAGAAACCTAATTCAAGATTAAGGTTATGAAATTTGTTTGATTATTATGAGATTGATACATTGCATTGATTGTCTGAAATTTGATTACCTAGTTGAATGGCACTATTAATGAGGAAGCGGCCTCTATCCATTATGTTGCCAAAAATCCGGCAAAAGCTGTACATAACATATGATATACTTGTACTTTCATGCAACATTCAAATTAAGCATCCATTATTATGAGACTTACAAGAATGTTTGAAGACAAGTGTACTAAAAATGCATATGGATATTGTATGATGATATGATGATGATCCCGTTTATGAAAGTTTGCATATTTGCATGCAAATGAAGAAAATATATGATTATATAAGATTGGGTACCTTCATCTGGAGGCAGTTATTTGGGTCCTCCTTGTGAAGGCAATTAAAGCTATGAGATTCCTCTACCTTGGAGGCACGTGGCCAAAAATGAGATCTCTCCAAGACTAGAGGCACGTGGATCCCTTTGTAAGTTAGTTCTGTGTAACGATGGTCACGAGTTGAGCTCACTCTTAGATCAGACTATCCAATGGCAGTAAAGATTAAAGACAAAAACATATATATGCAGATACCCTAGAGACAGTGATAGGTAACGCCTAGGCATGTCAAGTAAATGAAGCAAAGAAAGTATAAATACATTCACAGGAATTCATGATGAGCCATTGCACATGTACAATCTGCTATTGTTATTATTATGGAATCACTCACAATTTGCTATGCTTATGTTTTAATTCTTACCCCGTTTATCAAGTGTATAACTAAAATGAGCTTTGCTTTAGACAATATGATTTCAAACTATAAAATTGAAAATATTTATATAATATGCTCACCTTTTTAAAATAAATCGAAGTAGCTAGAGATAATAATAATGTCACCATGTGTGATAGTTTAGAGAATCCTACTGAGAATTTTTAATTCTCACTCCTATATCTATTTCTGTATTATCTCTAGATAGTTCAAGAAATATTGAAGATGGCTAGAGGTTGCTGTTAGACAAGGTCTGTTCAGGTAATAATAACAACTTCCGAATATGGTATTATGACTTAAGCATGGTACTGTACTTGGGAGGGTGTTACAAATGGGCGGTGCGGTGAGGAAGATGAAAGGGTAGAGGAATATGAATTGGCGATGCAGCAGTCTATTGGCGGAATGTGCGGTGCGGTAGTGATTGGGGTGGGGCAGTGCGGCAGTGGCCAAGGGTGCGGGTGACCACCACGGCCTCACAGGTCAAGGTTTCCAACAAACTGGTTACAAGATCAGAAAAGATGAAAGGACGATGGGGAGAGAAAGGACGATGGGGCAGCTGGAGAGAGAGGGGGGAAATGTTCAGGGTGTATTATACATCATTAGTTGCATGATAGGCTACTCCACATGGCATGTAGTCATTTGATACAAATCATGTCTTCATGGTGCAAATTTTTTTCTATCTGTACCAGAGCAAGCACCATAGAACATAACTTATTTTTCACCACATATATCAAAACATAATATATAATGTAAAATATTATGTTCTAGTACCATATTATAGTCATTATATTTTGTCTCACAACAAAGAGTATCGAAATACAACATAATAGTTAACCCTATGATATTCATTATATGCTACCCTATAAAAAATAAATAAATAATAGTGTTTGGTATAAGATAATCTATCTAGATTATTGATAATATAACTTCAAATTACTTGGGCCCATCACATTATCTTGTTTAGTTGAGCTATATTATTAGCAATCCAAATTTCCAAAGCAATCCACATTATCCTCAAAGTGGTAACGTGAATTGCCTTCATAGGTGGTGTTTATATGGATTACCAATCCTCCCATTATTGTTATTAGTATTATTGTTGCTACTATTAATAAATTAATAATTATTAATTAAAGTAGTAATTATTAATTTTTATTAATTAATATTATTATTATTAGTAGTAGTAGTAGTAGTAGTAAAAATCATGTCACCTAGTAATTTTTTTTATTTACCAAATAAGGTAATGTGAATTGTTAGTTAGATTACTTGTGCTTATCAAGTACAACATTGCAACATTACCAATAATTTAAAAGGTGATAATTTTTTTAAATGGTAATTTGGATTATCAATAATCTTGTTAGATAATGTACCAAACGTGCCAAAACTTTAGAGTTGTTGAAAACTCAATCTTTTATTGACAATTTAAGTTTTCCCCAAAATTGATAGCACCATTCGCCATCCAACAAATACGAATCATATTTGTCCAGATTAGCATCATTATTTGTGCATCCAATAGGTGGTTAAACATTTATCCTATTTGTCCATGTGCTACATTTAGCTCTAGAAATACTTCCATTTGAGTATTTTAATCTAGACTCTATTCATTTTTAACATTTTCTTCAACCAAATATATAAATTCCAAGAATTGACTATGGTGTGTTTTTTTTCTAGAGAAAAGTTATTCCACACTTAATCTAAAATAAGTATTATCTTTCTTCTCATCAGTGCCCATAATAAGCTTGCCATTCTTTTCCTTTCATCATTTTATTTAGAAAAAACCAGTCTAGTTATTTTGGATACGACACCCTACAATTTACAAATAATAATTGAATGTTGGACAATCATGCAAAAGACATTATCAATGTTGATATCTCTCACTAAAAGCATATTATGCATGTGCATTAACAAACATGTTCTCCCAACTTCCTCTATGCCATCCAGACAAATCTTGAACACCCCATCATTATATGTTACTAACATTTTCTGAAACGTTTCACCCGTTAATTTTGTTGTGAATAATGCATAAACTCTATAGTCTTGTGAACATTGCACAAGTCCTTTAGGAAGCTTGACCTTGCAGCAGTAGATCAATCACTTATCCTATTCATTTCTTTACTTATACTGGTAACTTTAGAACTCTTAGTAGTGTGCCATATCTCAATTCCTACTTTAAGTCAAATACTTTTATTTTCTTCCTTTTAAAATTTCTCAATCAATTTGTTCTTTTTGCCTTGTTGCTTTGCATGTTCTAGCTCTTTATTTTTCTTATTCTCGTACTCCATGCATGATTGTTATATATATAGAACATATCCCCTATCAAAGGACATGTTTCATTGTTTTTTAGGAATCATTGTAGGATTCTACATGCCATAGCATGTTTGTGCAACAAATGAAAATTTTTGAATAAGAAAAGAAAATAAAATCAAGTAAGAATTGTATGACATACTAATTAATTAAAAAAAATAAAGAAATTACAAAATGGAAAAGTACCTAGCCTAACCACCACACATGCACATGAGTAATTTTCCCAAAACTATTGCCCTTAGTTCAACTCATTTGAAAGCAAAACCTATCTTCTTAACTGTCAAACTCCACATCTCTAAAAATTGAATTCACAATAAACAATACAAAATTTAATGTAGATTTAGTTACAAATGATATGGTTGAGTATCTAAATTTCATTAGTTATTGTTAAGTACAATCTGAACAATTACTTACCTATCTCTAAACACTTAGAAAACAAATACAACATATATAATTGAAATTACCTCAAGTATGGAAAAAAATCAATAAATAAATCATATTAAGGATAACAGTGTCAAAATTCATCGAAAGTGTATCCAACACTCTAGTACACTTGAATCATAATCATAGTAATTCCTATAGATGGTTACACAAAATGAATGAAATTTATGTTGATGCAATAAAGATAACCTTAGTTTTTATACCTGTGGCTATCCCTGAGAAGCTAATATGGTTTGGAGAAGATCAAAAGGATATTACTGTATAGTAGCAGTATACCCAGCTAATGCCCTACTGATGTAGGATACATAAGTTCTCAAAACAAGATTATCTGCTGATAAAGGTTATATCCACTTTGCGTTTGAGATAGTCAACCTTATTAGCAAAATACCATTAGCTAAAATTCTTAAAGAATGGAACCTACTTGCTTCCTAACCTAAATACCTCTAAAAGGGCTTCAAATGCAAGCATAGTTACACCATGACAATAAGATTTGATTTGGTTAGTGCAGTCCTAACACCATGACAATTATTGACCAAAAATGATCAACATTAGTGAAGAATCAAACTGTCCAAATATCAAAGTGTAAATATAAAACTTCTTAGTCAGTCATTTGAGTATAGAATACTTTATCCTATTTGTATACCTTTTCGATGTCACTAATATACTTAGAATATATCTGCTACACCAATCCATTCTTACATTTAATCTCATTGCTATCCAAACACTTTACCCTATTTGTATACCTTGTCCAGTAATTAGCAATTTCAATATTTTGTATCATAATCTCAAAGGAGAAAGGAAGATCATTACATTAGCCTTACACTCAATCATCTATTTCATTTACTTAGATCTCTACCATTTAAAAGCAAATAGTCATAAAAGTGCAATTAGCTAGAGAGTTCTTACCTTATAAATAAGGGGTTTGATAATTTTGTTGCCAATCTAATCTTATCAAACATCTACTCATGTAGATCTTCGTATGGTTATGTATGTCACTATTTAAATTCATATAAAACTCTTTGCTAAACCAAAGTGTAGTTAAGAGCTTTGTATCTTTTTTTGACGTGGAAAAGCTAGAGAATGCCCTTTCACATTGGTTAAGAGCAAAATGGAAAGCTGCCAAGATAGCATCCACAAAAAAATTGTTGCAACAAAACACAAATATCCTTAGGAAGGATCGTGGTGGGATGGAACCCATAGCACAAATTTCTTGAAATCAACCAACCGATTGAATGATTTGCTATGGAAGTTTAAGCTAAGGAATTAGGACCCAAAGATTTCTCCACCTTTTTTTATGCAAGTACAAGTCCAAATTGCATTATTTATTTTCGTAGATGACAAAATGTAACATCTGCAATTTCTTGTTATGTAAATTATCTTAGTAACCCTGAGTAATTAGGCACTTAATGAGAAATTATGAGATTAAAGCTTAATTAAGGGGTTAACGAAGAGTTTATGAGTTAACTCGGATGAGAAAATTCAAGAGAATGCTTAATCAAGATTAGATAATCTCTAATTAAGTAAGTCAAAGTCTTAATAGCTTAATTAAGTACTAATCGCCCTTAATTAACTTAATTGAGTTTAATTAAGGATAATTAAACTTAATTGCAAGATTAATTTTTGTCAATCATGTTCTTGTGTGTTAATCACTAATCCTTGCTTAATCATCTTAATTAAGTTGCAAGAGCACTTAATCATATGATTAAATTCAAATTTAGTTAATTAGACAATGAAGTAAAGAGTGATAATACTAAAGCATAAAGCATTAGACAAGAGTGTTTTATGTAAGAGTAAGTACTTCATTTATTCCTCCATCATCCATTTTATCTCCCTAAACCTTAATTAACATAAAATTAAGAAAATATCTCCCTCCCTCTCTCCATACAACCTACGGCCAACATACCCACATGCGCACACCTTCACTTCATTTTTCAACTTCTATTCTCTCTCTAAGTTTCCTACTCCTCCAACTTCTCTCTAAAATTTTCTTTTCTTCTTCTTCATCTTCTTCTTCCTTTCTCCACTACCCCCACCAAAACCTCTCACTTAGCCCTTCAAGTACCTCATCTTTGGGTCTTTGAAGATAAGATCTAAACACTACCAGCATCATTTCCAAGGAGAAGAGAACTCAAGAGTTCTCCTTGGTTCATCCAAAACCGCCACCACCATCATCAAGAGGAGCCATCATCTTCTTTTCCTTCTCTTGTTGTAGCACCATTTTTAAGAATAGCTAGTGATCTTCGCTCTTTTATTTTGTTTACTCAAGAAAGCTTGAAGCTTGGTTCTTCTCATGACCAAGATCTTTACGTGAAAACTTGAGAAAATCTTTTATGCTCTTCATGAGCAAAAGTTTCTATTTTTGGTAAAATATGTTCATGTTCTTCTTCAAGTGTTTTTGATGTTTTCATTCTTGGTAAAATATGTTCATGCTCTTCTTCGCAAGTGTTCTTGACCCTTTGAAAGTTTCTTACTCTAAATGCTTTAAAGTTCCTATTTTCTATTCTTAATGCATAAGATCTTGATGTTCTTGGTGGTATTTTGTTTAAAGTTTGTTCCTTTTTTTATGATGAGTTTATGATTGAAAAAGTTTCATCCTTCCATGTTTCTCTTATGATTTGATAAGACTATGAATATTCCAAGAGTATAAAGCTCAAAAAGTTTGCTTCTTGATGCATGAAAAGTGGCATAAGTTTTGGTGCCTTCATAAAGTTTTATTTTGTTTTATTTTGAGGACAAGACTACATGTAAAAGTCTAAGCTTTTTGAAATATGAAGCCTTTTTGAGTTATAAAAATGCTATCTTGTCACTTTATATTTTAGAAATCAAACAAGAACCTTCATAAAGTTTCAAACTTCAGAAAAAAAAAAAATGAAACCTTTAAGTCATAAAAGTGTTGTTTTGTAACCTTTAATTCATAAAGTTTAGATCTTGAGTCAAAACAATGCTTAAAAGTGTTAACCTTTATAAAGACCAAGACTTTCTAACTTTAAAGTTAATATTTTATATTTCTAGTTCATAAAGTAGGAATCTTTTTGACTTTAAGACAACTTTAAATCATAAAGTTGAGACCTTGATGGTCTTAGAGTAAATAAAAGTGTCAACTTTCATAAAGAATAAAACTTTTTAGTTCAAAAGCTAGTATCTTGTATCATTATTCCATAAAGTTTAATCCTCAAGACAAGAATATAAGTTTAGAGGCACTTACTTTCATAAAAAATAAAACTTTATGACTACATTTTAAAGAATGATAATTTTTATCATACTTAAGGTAAGATCTTGTTATGTTAGTGATGAAAGCTTGAAATTTTGTAACTTGATTAAGTTGAAAATCATCCTTGGTGATTAGTAAACATGGTGTTGTTGGGTTCATGACTGTGGTTATGCGTTGTCATGACTCAAGAATTAGAGGGATCTCAAACTCCTTAGGAACAGGAGTACGATTAGGGCCTCTGAGCATACCATGAACCTAGGAATCACTAAGAGCACTATCTCAAGGAAAGGAAACAATCACTTAACTTAATTAATTTGAACAAGTGTTCCATGAGACATGAACTCAAGTAAAGAATAATTCCACATGAGAATTAAGTAACTAAAAGACCACATACACATATCTTAACTATATGATTCTCTCATGGGTAACCACGGGAAATCATATGATGATTCATAATATTCTTCATGAAGAACAACACAACTATGAACCTCCCTTAGGGTATGAATATATGATGCCATTCAGCATGACGAATGACAAGTTTAATTGAGCTTTGTCTCATGATTGAATGATTGGTGTAATGATAGGATATAGATGTGATGGACTATTAGTTGAAAGTTTATGATTGGCATTTTAGAGAAACTCTGGTCTAGCCGTTATGCTGCCGGATTTCTGCCAAGATTATGGACTTAGTCATATTATTGCATGTGTCTAGTCAAAGAAGTATTATGCATGTAAAGTATAATGATAAGAAAAGAAATAATGGGATATGACCCTTCAATCACTTAGGTAAGGGAAGTGAGAGACGGCGATTCACAAAAACTCAAAGAACCTCTATAGGGAGGCAAGGGTGATATGGAGGACCCTCTAACTTAGGGGTAACCAATATTGGCTTAGTCTGATTTGGTTTAGTACTATATGATGACGGTCATGGAATGAGCTCATGTCCAAAAGTAGTCTATTTCAAAGGAAAGTAAAGAATGTTAAGCACGTGCTAAAAATGAAAGTAAAGTCAAGTATAACCATGGTTAAGTCTTTGATGATGCATGTCTTTGCATGTATTTATATTGCCCATCTGCATTATGATTGTTTATTCTATACTTTAGTATGTATGTTTAATTATGATGATATAGTTATGATGTTAAGTTTAAAAGCAACCCACTTCGGGATTTAAGTTTTCAAAATCATTAAAATTGAACTTATATCTGTCCACTATTTTATAGTTAAAACCCGAAGTGGCTTGGACGATGACGATGACACAGTGTTTGTCTAGTCGCGATTCTACTGAGAAATTTGGTATTTCTCACTCTTATGTTTCTGTGTCATCTTCAAAGAATGCCAGCTTCGGGCATCGTGGTGATTTTCGTTGAGTTCCCAGTGATGCATTGGCACTTCGACCTAGTGTTGAATGCATCTGTGCTGACTGCTTAGGTAGAGATGCAGGTCTACATGTTCCATAGCCACCAGCTCTGTGATGAGTCTATTTTTTGGCCCTCACGAGCCGTTTGACGACATTACTATGGATAACGTCCACTCACCTTTTCATACTCCTAGGCACCCAACAAATGAGGACTTCGACTCTGACACTCGATTGACATTGACTGCTTCTATGGAGATGGATCCTTCTAAGTCATCATACCCGACTTATTCTGTGGGATCCTACCATTCGGAGCTGTCTTAGCTTTTGGTGATTGGCCTGTCTTCCGATTCTTCTGCTTCATTTGCTGGCCCAGCTCCACCTTCGATTCATGGTCGTGCTTTTATCCATACCCTTGCTATGCCTCATGGGCATGGGTATGCCCGAGGAGGTGGACGTGGTGATGTTGCTCCCAATGGATTCGGGAATGGTTTCTTCCCACCAGATGAGTGATGAGGTGTTTGCATGCGGAGCTGAGCATGAGGATAGTCCCTTTTGGTTATAGCTAGAGTTATCATTTTCTTTTAGCATGTATGGGTGGATGTGATTTTCTATGTATTTCCTTTACTGATGTATTTGTTAGGTTTCTTTTGTAGGGCTGACAGTAGATATCAGACCCCTTATATCACTATGTATGACTCTTAGTATTATTATATCAACTATGAATGGCTATGGAATGAATGTTATGTTTATCTAAGCTATTATTATTCTTGCCACTTCTATTTATTTTATTCACACGGTACGTATGCGATGGCGTTGTTTATTATAAGCATTCATGATGTGCTTATGGCTCTCGGCTTTCAAAACAGTTTATTTGTCATTGTTCAAAAAAAAAAATTATCCCTATTTTCGCATAAAAGTATTTTCCAATGGTAATGTTAGTTCTGCAAGCAAAAGTAACAACCAGTAATTCCATAATATGACTTAAGCATAGCATGGGACTATTAGGATGTTACACAAAATATGATGGATAAGGAAATTTGGTAAATCACTAAGTTTTCTGCCACTTCACAATTGTCTACATTTTCAGAGACCAAAATGGTCACTTTGGACTTCTTTAAGATAGGACCAAATTCCTAGAAACTGGCTTTTATTATTCCATGCTTCCCAACACTTAGTTAAATTGCACTGGTCGAAGTTGATAGTCATATTCCTATCAAATTATTACTTTCTAACTCTGAAACAATCCATGATTAGCTTAATGGTTCAATAGTAGTACTACTCTGTCCAGAGTCTGAGTCTAAGCATAAAAAAGGATAAAAATAAAAAAAAATACAATAAAAATTAAAATTAGCATATTAATATAAAAAATGTTATCTATACTTAAGAAACACAAATAACAAACTTCTATTGAAAAGTCAACGAAATGAAGTGGTAATCAATATAAGCTCTATGATACAATATCTAATGATTGAAACATGAAAGCAAACAACATGGGCCAGGCTCAATTGTTGACTGATTATCATCCTACCCATCAAAACAGTGAGTCAATTAACTTTTATACAAAGTTTACCCTATTTGAAAATAGATTGCCAAATCAAATCTCATGAGCAAACCAAACCCCAACAAAATTGTAACACACCAAAGCTTGAAACTTTAGTCCCAAATTCATATAAAAATGAAACTCCATAAAAGAGAAAATAAAATTCCCCATCTAATCAATTTGTGATGGGAAGGAACAATTAAAAAAAAACTTTACCATTTCTCATGGTTGAAAAAGTCACCCAAAGACACACCCAAAGAAAGAAAATATTAATGGGGCTATTGAAAAAGGAAGTGACTTTTGCTCCTAAGCGAGGTCCTTGGATGGAAGAAGGTGATGCTCATGTTGATGATGGGCACGCACATTGACAAGTTTGGGAATATTTTGGGGAGAGTGACGCACACTGTCATAATGCACTCAAATAAACTAGGTTTTGAACAAAAGAGTGTACTAATAGGTGCAAACCTAGATCATTTCCCAAGGAATTACTCTAAATTTTGTGAATACATTAGGATAACTAAGGTTGGGGGGTTTTCATTAACAAGAATTTATAAATCTAATTGAAATAGAATTAAGGACAGTTGCAGAAAAATCACTTGATTAAGGATCAACTTAGGAAATTCATTCACATCAATTAGGATTCGTCATAGATTCAAAAGAAGAATTTTGCATTCAGTTCCATTTTGTTAATTTTAAATTAAACACAAGAAGATCTTCAAGTTTTTAATTCAATTTTAACCTAATTCCTAAATCTGAGATTAGCCTCTATTTTAATCTAATCCAATTCAAATTAATTAATCCAAATCTAATTAGGATTCAATTCTGAAACAAACAATTCTATTCTAATCAGAATAGCTTCGTCAAGCATTGATCAATGTTTGAGAGACAAAACGAAAAATCAGAATTGTAGAAAGAAAGAGAAGAATAGAAACTAAAATTGAATCTAATTAAATACTAAACCTTAGAGCCCATGCATTGACTGATGAATCTCCTAAGCTAAAAGAAAATTTAGTCTTCCATCTCCATGGACAAATAAAGCAGAAACGTCCAGAAAAATATCAAAACTGAAAATAAAAATAATGAAAACTTACTTTCTAATGAAACCTAAACTTGTCAAATTCCGAATCTCCCAAAAAACAAAATTCCCAATTGTCCATTACATATCTAATAGTGTTTTCAGAAAACTAAAAACCTCAAAAGAGGGCCAAGCCCATCGGAAACAAATAGGCCCAAAAAGGACTCAATTCTGGGCCCGTTTACTATAGCCTCTTTGCAATGAAAATTATGTGCAGAATCTGACAGATTTCGATCTTGAGGTCTTTGGCAAAGTTGTAGGATTTTTTGTTATCTTTCTAATGAGCTAGAGATTGCTTAATTTTGATATTTGTAGCTCAAGATATGGGCTGTAGAAGATAGAAAAGTCAAAATAAGTATGAAATCCAAAAATTAGTACACATTTATGCAAGTTTTCAATGAAGGTCAATGTCATCAAACTCATTTATTTGCATCAATTAAAGCATAATTATGATGTAAACAAGCTAGGAATAACACTAGAATAATACATAAATGAATGCTCTATCAGAGGGCTTTCGACTTCTGAAAAAATAAAAAAGACAAATTCAGTAACTAGAACTTTGAAATTTGATTTAAAAGAAAACAAAAAAAATGAAAAAAGGAAGATGGAGTAGGACATGTAATCAACGTTTGCGTAGGGATCAGAGTCATGGATTCCGATGAGGACGAGAAGAATTGGTTTGATCTCCGAAATGATCCAGTCTTCAGCCTTGACATATGTAGAGGCCACTCGTTGAGCAACAGCTCGCATTGCTGTAGCTGTGAATGGCTTCATTCTTGTAACACCCTAATAAATCCATATTACGCTTAAGTCGTATTACGGCGTTTTATTAGTTGTTACTTATGCTCGTGGAAAACTAAACTTCACTTGAAATTAAATTACGCGGAAAATACAGTAAATTTTTTTTTTTTGAAACACGTCATTGCTTTGCAGCATTTTGAAAAGTAAAGCCTTAAGCAAGAAGTCAGATAAAGAAAGAGCGTGTCGCGTAAGATACATAACCCATTCTCATAAAACAAGAGAAAGATAAATAAATAGTAATTCACAAATACATTGCATCACATAACTAATCATTACATCCACATAGATTCATAATATTTATATACGTACATATATATATATATAATAGCATTACATCGAAGAAAGCTCATGGACGTGCCATGATCCAAATTCTAGGTACTAAATACAAACTCCAATAACAAAGCCCATCTCAAAATGAAATATACGAAGATGCAGAGTAACGGTCGCTATAAGTCCCAAAATAGCTTCGTCTGGCATCCCACGTCGTCCATCCGCTCACAGCATCGGGGATCCATGCTCCACTCCACTGGATGTGCCATCGGATCCTGGTGACGATGCGGAAAAGTAACTAGAGTGAGAAATAAAATTTCTCAGTAGGACTCGAACCCGACACGGAGGTGTCATCGTCATCATCCCAGCCACTTCGGTTTTATAATAAAAACAGTGAGCATGCATAAGGTTCAATTCTTAGGTTTTCGAAAACATGAATATCCGAAGTGGATTCAATTTTAACATACTCTCTAATCATTTATATCATAACGTACATGGGCATAAGTATAATCACATAAAACATGCATGACTGTGCTATAAGCTTCTCTTAACTTTTTCTCTTTAAGGGTTTGGACCGAAGTCCCTTTTCTTTTCTTTTCTTATCTTGACTTATCTTAAGTCCTTTTCCTTCCACCCACTAAACATAAGTGGTAATGAGCTCATACCGTGGCCGTCGCCACCATAAAATTTCGGTACTTACACTAGCTGGGTCATGCCATGCCTCATGTAAGCCCTATCCCCTATACTCACACTAGCTGGGTCATGCCATGCTTCATGTGAGTCGCGGGTGAGGGGAACTTACTGTGGGTCACCTTCCCTTTTGAAGGATCACGCCCTTAACTTACTTTATCTTCTTATTAAGGCTTATGATGCAAAATATTTCTAAGTCCACAATTTCTACAAAATTTCGGCAGCATAACGGCTAGACCGAAGCTTCCCAAAATTTTGCCAAACAGAGAAACCAATATCACATTATCATTAAGCATCATATCATATCATCATCATCACCTCGTCATCATAACATCATGCTTGCACATAAATATAGGCATATTCTCAAGCAAAGTTTTATAAGCTTAGCTTAGTAAATTTGGTGCAAGCTTTTAATTTAGGTTACCTCTTGGATGTCCTCTTTTAATTGTTGTAGGGCCAATTTTATCTAATATACTTTTTGATACTTTTTAAGTTGAGTTATGAAGGTTTTCTAATACTTAGTATAAGGGTATTAATGTCTGAAGGCTTATTCTTCATTAACCTTTAACTTTTACCCTAACTAGTTTTACTTTTACAGTGGGGCAGTAACTTCAAAAATTCACCATAATTTCATCTTTTACTATTTTGTTTCGAATTTTGGTATGCTTACACTTCTCTGAGTCTATTTTTAAACAAAAGAAACCCCACTCAAAAATTCATTTTGTAGCTTGAGTTATACATATTTTATTCTGACTGTTCAGATTTGAAAGTTCATCTCGGGTTGGTGACTTTTAACATTTACTGTGAACTCCTCACAAGGAATCTGACAAAACTGTTTTATGGGGGTGTTCCTCTATGTCTTATATTTCTAGCAAGCTTGGTCCCACTCAAAAATGTTATGCATAGCTTGAGTTATACACGTTTTATTACCTACTGCCCGGACAGAAATCCATCCAGGAACAACAGACTTTAAAAATTCATATCTCTCTCATCTTAAGGCCAAATCTCATATATTTTATATGTATGAAAAGCTCTTTGAGTCTACTTTCACAGAAAATTAGTTTAATTGCATTTTGAGTTTTGTAGAAATAAATATACCGAATGCCTTACAGACTGCTAGAATTCCAGATTTGCTAGCTTTTAGGTTTTTCACTTCAAGCTTATGGAGAAATTGTTATACCACTTCAAATCACCATTTCCATGTTTTATCTCACCATCATACTCAATGTTTTGGTTACCAAATCGGTATCTTAAAACAAAATAGAACAAGATACATAAAAATCATCATACCACAAAATCTCATTTTAAGACAACATTTACATCAAAGCAAGAACACTCATAAGGCAAGATATGGTCATGAGACCTTGAAGCAAGTCCTAAAACCACCTAGCTATATGGAGTTTAGGAGTTCTAGAGCTTGAAAATACATGAAAAAGAGTAGGTTAGAGTCACTACCAAAGAGAGCTTCCTTGAAGGATTTTGAAGGTGGAGAAGGTTGGAGAGAGTCTTCCTTCTTGAAGGCTTGGAAATGGGGCTTGTGTATGAGGGGTCTTGTTTCTCCAAAGACCAAAAATGGTGGTCCTTGAAGGGATGGTGATGGTGGTGATGGAAATGAAGTGAGAAGTAGTAGAGAGATTGGAAGAAGAACAAGGAAGATTGGAAGAACAAGAGAGTAGGAAAAGGACTTGGAGAGAGGAGAGAGCTTTGTGTCTTTGGGTGAAGAAATGAAAAATGAAGTGAGGGGGAGAGAGGAGAGGCTGAATGGCGCAAGAATGAGAGGAGGGAGTGATGTGACTTTGCTTCTTACAACAAGCAAGAGAGTGGAAAAACCTTGGGGCAAAAGAGAGAGTTATGTTTCCTTTGAGTCTTGGCAATTGGGTAAAGATTATGTAGTGTTTTTGTCAAGTGGTTAAAAGCATGAGCTATCTTAGGATTGGTATTGGATGATTGTGATCACTCCAAGTGTCACAATCTTGACGGAGGAGAGTACATTTTTTGTCTTGACTTAAGGAATACTTCTAACATAGACTCTTGATCTAGGGGTGTATGATGAGAAGGCAAATGAATGGTTGGATATGGCTCTTGCTTTGACCAAACTTTTAAACAATAATTAAAGGGAAATTTCTACATCTTTATAATTGTTATACTTATCTAAATGTTAATTAATTCAATTGGTTTAAGTATGCCATTAACACATTTTTATCGAAAAGGATTTTTCCTAATTAATTATGTAAAGAAGTTGTGAGGGTTAATGTGATTAGGATGTGATACTTATGTGCTCTTAGTTAATTAGGTTAGACCACCTTGATTTTATGTTCTACATCATGAATTAATAAGGATTGGGCAATTAGGCTTTTAATTATAACTCTTAATGCATTATGTTTCAATTGTTGAATTTTCTAATTATTCGTTGACTTGCACTTATCTTATTGACTTGCCTTTAATTTACTAAGCCCTCGCTCTCGAGATTAGCCGATTAGTTCTTAGTTAATCGCTAACCCCTCTAATTAGCCGGAGACACCGAGCTAATTAACTTAGACAAAAATTGGGGATGTTACAATTCTTCTATCAATCAGTGGATGTGAGTGGCTTTTACCCTTTAATTGGACTACAATCCATGTTCTACTTTCACTTTATGGAATTCTCCTATCTCTAAAGCTTATCCAAGTATGAGGTTGCTTTTGTTGACGTTGGGCTCAATGAAAGAAGAGAAATTCTTTGGTACACATTGCCCGCACATAAGTATTTAGACATTCTATCCATATTTTTATATGTATAAAAATAGTGATCCACATGTTTCTATATTTATTAATACTATATAGTGTAGGTGATTACTTCACTATATCCAATAATTGAATAGCATCGAAATATATTATGACATGCCAATTTTTTATAGGCTATTATTATTGCGTCAGTATCTAGTCAATACTCGGTCAACATCTAAGTAAGATATTTACAAAATTAAGTCTACTAACTTTTTTATTTATAATATCATCTAAGAATGATTTAACAGGTATAAAAAAATTAATCAAGTTATCAATTTATCTTGATCCTAAAAAAAAATTCCTACTTTAACCTAAACTCATAATTTATCCCAAATTTTCAACTCAAATAACTTAATCCCAATTTTTTCAGCAATCCTAGATTATGCAGCCTAATAACTTAGGGTGCATTTATTTCAATTTTTGAAAAAAAATGATTATAAAATTAAAATTTTTTATATAATTGAAAAAGTTAAAAATAGATTTTTTGAAAAGATACTATTTTCAATTTCTACTTAAAAATTGAATTTTTTTTTTGAGATTCCAATTATTTTTAAAAATTTATCTAGATATGTTGAAAGTGACTCTTTTAGTGGAAAAAATGATTTTTTTTTTTTACCAAAAAAATCTTACCCAAATGCACCCTTAATTTGGGGATCAAAATATGCATCATCAATAGCCCCTACCACCCGTCATCGTTGCCTTTGCCGCTTTAAATTGCTATCGCCGAGAATGATATAACCTTCTGAACCAATTTATTTGAAGACTATTGAAAATTTGGAGCACGTTATATGGTGAAGTTTAGGGTGGACTCCAAAACTTTAGATCAATGGTGGACCTAGTATGATTACACGACACAAAAAGTGTAGCTAATTGCCACTCAAAGTGTGGCAAAATGCTAGGTTCACGGTGGATTCAGGTCCGCACAACCAATTGGCCACTTTATCTTTGGTGGACTAGGTCGAGTGTAGCAAGTTGAACTTCGATATTGCATTCCATAATTGGTTTGGTGGAGTACAACTAGGTAGCTTATAAGGCATCCATGGTTAGCTAGTGATGGATAAAATCTTCTAGCCTCTAATTTTGTATGCTATTACTACAATATCATGGTAGTAGTGCAATCCTATTAGCTACCAAAAGTTGCAAGAAAAAATTGGACTGACAAATCCACATTGATCTTGTTCCCAAATCTAGAAAGCCCAAAAACTAAGCCAAATTGGTCCCCAGACTATTGGAGAGTGCACTTGTTGCTCTCTGACATCTCCTTCTCAAGTCTTTGCTATTGAATAGGTGCTAGTTTACCACTATATGAATTCAATGCCTTTTTGTATGCTACTTGTTTCCTCATGATGTAACAACTCAACTCCTCACACATGGCCAGTGTTGGCTTGTTCCTATATTTTAGGATCTTGGCATTGCATACCTTACAGTTGTTGGTAATGCTATTAACCTTGGACTAAAGTAAGATTTGACCCAAGCTTGAGATTCAAACTTGCTTAAATACTCTCAAGCCCTCGCATTCAAACTCTTCGACTTCTCCATAATTGCCTTAAATTCTAGTTCAGTCTTTCACTTGGCACATTCCCACACAATCCCTCTAGTTTCCTTGTTCTTCCATTATTTGATGAAGTTCTTTTATATGTGTATCACATAATTCCCATAAGGCACACCTAGCATGACCTGCTACAATGCTGGTATCAAACCTTACTCAACACAACAAACAACACAAATAATCAACAAATATTCAAATGCAAAAATGAAAAGTAGTAACAAAAATTATTTGAGCACAACTTTTGTTAATTCGACAGAAAATTTCATCCATTCCTTTGGTAGTCACCCAAGTCTTCATGAATTAGAGGCAAGAACCACTTCCAATTATCCTTTGTTTCACTATTCACCATAGCATATGCTATCATATAGAAATTCTGACATCTTGGCCAACTGCAGATAAGCATTGTCCTCCAAAGTATCCTTTCCAAAAATATTCATCCAACCCTATAAATGGTCTACAACTAGCCTAAAATCCTTTCTTGCATGCATCCAAACAAATATACACTCTAAAATATGGGTGGGATTTATATTCGGGTACCACTTCCATTTTTGCAGTGGTACCTAGGTTACTTCTCAGCAACTCATCCCAATAGTCCTATAATAGCATACTGCCCTTTGTCAAAAACTTGCCAGCTAACTTTAGAGACCTAAAATTTCCATGTTATTTAGGTGGACATTACAATCTTTCTTCATATGGTCAAAAGTCTCCAAAAGCCTTTTTACCAACTTCTTAATCATCCAATTCCTGTTAGCTTGTTTATTTTGAAATCCTCTACAACAAGAGTGTTCAAAGTTATAAGTTTTAATTTGAAATCTCTTGCACTGAGAATTCCACCCACAATATATCATCCACATACAACTTGTACTTGAATACTTTGCCCTTGCCCTAATTTTATCATTCTTTAACCACTTAAAACTCCTTCATTAGGTTAATGTTATAGTCCTTCAAAACATTCTTGAACTAGTCTAAATTCACAAACTCCATCCCATGTTCTACCTAAATCAAGCTATATGAAGCACCCTTATTGAATTAGGATAGACAAGCCTAGAAGAGCTACCAACATCATCAAATGATGCAATAGTTTTAGCTCCTTAGAAACATACTTATACTTTTCTTCATCACTCTCAATATCACATGCCTTCTCATTATCACTCAAATCCTCAATCCTAATCTCCTTAGCATTTTTTATCTTTTCCTACTTAGAATATACTTTTTCTTTCTAGCACTCAAGGTTCCTTTTGGGATGTAGGCTCAAGAATGGTATCTTTTGTTTTTTTTTTTTTTTTTTAGTACAAGCTCAGGAATGGTTTATTCCTCATCCTCTATGCCTTCCTTTCTTGGGTTAGGCCTATAAAGCTCATCTTCTAAACTTTGTTAATCATCTTTAGAGGATGAACTACTGGATATTCCTTTACTATCATCCTCTCAACCCTTTTCCCCTCCATCATCAACAGTTTCAACATGTTTTTTGTAACACTCTGATTTAGCTACATATATAATTAATATTGTTAGAGATTAATTAACATTAAATTTATAAAATAGAGATAAGAGTATAGAATAATACAAGTAGTAGAAGCGTACAGTTAGAATTTCTATCGAAATAGAATTTTAATCGCATCATAAACATTTTAAAAATAGTTTCTTAGAGCAGAACAAATTAATTCATAGGAGCATGAAATACAAGAGAGTTTAGTCATCAAAAGTATGGCCCAGAATGGGCCACATGGCTAAAATGTCAAGAGTTAATTTGGACCACACACCTAAAAGGTTAGTCACCCTCACTTTTTGCAAATATCTCCCCAAAACCCTAACTTCTTCACCATTTTTCTCTCTTCTTCAGCTACCCTCAGCTAAACTTCCTCTCTCCCTTACTTTCCTCCATTTTTCCTTAAACAAGCTCACAAACTCTTGATTTCTTCGTATTTCCTTAATATCTACCTAATTCTTGAGCTTGTTTGCAACCTTCTAAACCATTTAGAAGCAAAAATCCTTCCTCTTTGAACCATATCAAGCTTCAACCAAGGAAGAAAAAGGAGGAGCATAGGTGTTGTTTCTTATTTTAAGAAGGTTTTGGAGTTGGTGTAAGCTTCAATGCCCAACTAAAACAGTCTCATAACTTAAGACGTTTCAACTTTTAAAGTTTTGATGTATACCAAATCAAGTTTGAAGTAAATCTTTTGGATAGTGAATGATTTGTTTAAGTTAAACACATTCTTTTGTGAGTAAAATCATCTATCTCGAGCTTAAATACTTATTGAACTAAACAAAGCATCTTAATCCATGGCACTTTGCTTAACTATAATTATATTGGAACAACTGCTTTGTGTTATATATGTTTGCTCACTCAAGAAGTAGAAAGAAAGTTCAGAAGGACGATGTTACATCATTAGAAAGGAAAAGACGTGCCACAAGAGGGATCATACTGCATTCAGAAAGATGACTTAGTCTAGAAAGGTGATCATCAGAAACATGCTTCTCATGAAGTGCCTCACCATGAAAGCTTTTTCCATACGCTTCATTGATAAATTCAAAAAGGTCAAATATGATTTGACAAGATGCAAAAGAAGCGTTGGTAAGTCTGAAATGTGGGTGAAGACTTTAATGGCTACTTTTCCTTTTCTGTGTTATCTCTACTTGTTGAAGAAGAAAACTGCATCTTCTCTTTCTAGTCATAGACCAGTTAATCAAAGTAGCTGAAGGCTCAAGATCTACAAGCCTCAATGACAACATCTCAAAGTCTATATAAAGCTAGAAGATGAAAAAGAAGATGGAGATGTTGCTCAAATTTTTTCAAAGCTACAACAGTTTTATTCTTCAACCTTCTCGACTTTCTAATGCTTTAGAAAGTTACTCATTGTAACTTCTATATGAAAATCTTCTCTACTGAATTGTAATAGATAACTTTCTCAAATTGATAATTTAGAAAAGTCACACACATTATACATACTTGATCATATTCTGTGAAGAGTTTTAGTGTGAGTGTTCAAACACAAACCATCCTATCAAATATCTTGTAACCAAACTCGTTAATAGTCAAAGTGAGCTTGAAGAAGCTAAGACAAATACTACTTGGATGTAAAAGCTTGAAGGGGCTAGAAAAAAACTACTCGACTATGAAAGTTTGGAGAGGCTAGAAAAAAAAACTACTCGACTTTGAAAGCTTGAAGAGATTTGGAAAAAGAATATTCATTAAATAGAAAATCTCAATAAAGAGTTGCGGATTGGACGTAGGCATTTGTTTGGCCAAACCAAGACAAATCTTATTGTCTTAACTTTATTTATTTATCTTCATTCTATATATAATTCTTAGTGGCCATTTTAATCTAAAATATATTTGTATAAGCCAAACAACTCTTATTTTTGACTAAATCACTTTCGCATTCCAATTCTTGGACTTAAGAAAGTTATTTCAAAAACAATTTTTAGGTACAGAATTTTTATCTAAGACACGATTCAACCCTCTTTCTCGTGTTACAATTTCCAACAATTGGCATTAGAGCCTAACTCTGAGGTTGAGCTTTCTAACGGTTGCCGAGGACAAAGATCCAATGTAACATCCCCATTTCTACCTAAGCTAATTAGCTCGGTGTTCCTGGCTAATTAGAGGGATTAGCGATTAATTGAGAACTAATCGATTAATCCCGAGAGCAAGAGCTTAGTAAATTAAGTCTAACCAACAATTTAATCATAATGCCCTAAGCGTTTTAATAAAACCTTAATCGTCTAATCCTTAATTACTCGAAGGTGCCAAAACAAAAGTAAGACAATCTAACCTTACTAATTAAGTTTATAATGATTAAGACACTTAAGACAACTCTTGAAAAATTAAACCCCAAATTAAGCATATGCTTAACCGTAATGCAAGGCATCATAAAAAGTGTAATTGACAAGAGTTAACTCATGGGTAAATAAGCCAATTAAGTTAAACTACATTTAAATAATTCTAATAACATTTAGAGATAAAAGTTCTTCCATGCATATGCCCTAGAAAGACCTACCAAGGAGGAGCAACATCTCACCCTTCATTCAAACTCTTTAATCCTCCACCATTAGATCAAAAGCCAAGACTAGGATCCTTGTCATCCACCATTAGATCTTGACACTTGGATGAGTCTTAGACAAGCAACCAAATCCTAAGAGGGGTACTCCCCTTTAACCCCTAGAGAAAAGCTTAAAATGGATATTAGAATGCCTCCAAGACTCAAGGAAAAACAATTCACCCTTTTGCCCCAAGGTTTTTCCACTCCCTAGCTTGTGTAAGAAGCAAAAATCACATCAATCTCCTCCCCTCTTTTTGCGGCCAATCAGCCTACTTTCCCCTCATTTCATTCTTTCACTCCTCTCCCAAACACACACAAAGCTCTCTTCTCTCTCCTCAATTTCAAATTCTCCTCCTTCTCTCTAAACTCTCCAACTTCTCTCTAGAATCCTCCCACTTCTCTCATCCTTTCCTCTCCTCATCCCACTCACAAACTCTTCAAGAGCCACCATCTCTTGCTCTTGGAGAATCAAAGACCATCACATATCAAGCCTCTTTCAAGATCCAAGAGGAGCACCACCACCACCACCATCTTTTCCATCACAAGTTCCTTCAAAGAAAGCTTCTTGGTAGTGACTCTAAACCCTTTTTCTCTCTTGTTTTTCAAGCTTTAGAACTCCTATGCTCTCCATAGCTAGGTGGTTTTAAAGATTGATTATGGGCATCATAGCCATTCTTGTCATAAAATGAGATGTTGTTGCTAGTATGGTGGTTTGTTGAAACATGTTTTTTTCGGTTTGGTGTGATGCATGGCTGAACTCAATATTTTTGAACTCCAACATGTTAGTTTTTCACTGATCTTTCATGGCATATGAGTGTTTTACCACTTGAGAATGGTTTCTTGAAAGTGAGGTTGAGTGTTTTGGAGAAAACATGAGAAAAAGCAAAACGTGAAATCTGGATTTTCTGACAGCCTGTAAACCGAACGGTATAAATTTTTCCAGAAAACTCAGAAATTAGTGGAACCAATTTTATATGAAAATAGACTCAGAGAGCTTTCCATACATATAAAATATATAAGATTCGGAGTTAAAATGAGTGAGATATGATTTTTCAAAGTGGACTGTTCTCGGATTGGTTTCTGTCTGGGCAGTCTACACTAAAATGTGTATAACTCGAGCTACAAAAATGATTTTTGAGTGAGACCAAGTTTCAATGAAAGCTAAGACATAGGGGAAAAGACCCCTAAAACAGTTTTCTCAGATTCCTTCTGAGCAATTATAATGAGAGGTCACAATCCACTGTACCGGGAGTGAACCTAGAAACTGAACAAGTCAGAATAAAGTATGCATAACTGGAGTTAGAAAATGAATTTTTGAGTGGGACTTATTTTGTTAAAAACTAGGCTTAGAACCCTATAAGCATATAAAATTTCGCATTAAAATGATAAAATACCAATTTATGGTGAATTTTTAAAGTTACTGCCTAGGGTAAAAGTAAAACTGTCAAAACTCAACCTTAAGTAAGACTATGCATAAATGACTAAAAGGGGTAAAAGACCTTAGCCTAAAGTAATGAAACTTCATAATTTACTTAATGAAGACTAGATGGAATAAAATACCAAGCTTGTCTAATCCTTAACAAAAGAAGCAAATAAAACGAAAAACCGAATGTAAATGTAGTTAGTGTACTAGATTAAGTTCATAAGATTTTAATCAAACTATAATGCAAAACCTAAACCATAAATCTTCCAAATTTAAAATATGAAAATCATATAAGTCAAGTTAGAATAAATGAGAAGAGGAAATCAATAAAATGAAAGCCAATGTAAAAGCTTGCATCTAATTTACTAAGCTAAGCTCATAAGACTTTGCTTGAGAATATGCCTACGATTAGGTTGCAAGTATGATGTGATGATGATGTGATTATGATGCCATGATATGATGATATGATGTGATGATATGATGATGATGATATGATATGATGATATGATATGATCTTTGTGATCTTGGTATCTTTGTCTGGCAAAATTTTGGGAAGCTGCGGTCTAGCCGTTATGCTGCCGAAATTTTGTAGAAATTATGGACTTAGAAATATTTTGCATCATAAGTTTAATAAGGAAAGATTGGATAAAGTATGATCCTTCAAAAGGGAAGGTGACCTAATTTAAGTTTCCCCTCACCCACGACTCACATGAGGCATGGCATGACCCAGCTAGTGTGAGTATAGGGGATAGGGCTTACATGAGGCATGGCATGACCCAGCTAGTGTAAGTATCGAAAGTCTATGGTGGCGACGGCCACGGTATGAGCTCATTACCACTTATGTTTAGTGGGTGGAAAGAAAGGACTTAAGATAAGTCAAGTTAAGGAAAGAAAGGGACTTCGGTCCAACCCAAGTAAAGAACATAACTCTCGATCTGTTTATATATGTTATGAATAGTCATATAAGCTTTCATGTATGCCATGATGATGTTAATACAACGAGGATAAGTACTAAAAATGGGATCCACTTCGGATAGTAACGTTTTCGAAAATCAAATAATTGAACCTATTGTATGCCCACAGTTTTCGTTTAAAAACCGAAGTGGCTGGGATGATGACGATGACACCGGTGTGTCAGGGTCGAGTCCTACTGAGAAATCTTATTTTTCATCCTAGTTGTTTTTCCGTCTCGTCACCAGATACTCATGGAGCCTCACGTGACGTGGAGCATGGAGCCTCCCCACCATGAGTGGGCTTATGATGAGGACGCCCACGCTATCGTGGCCACGACCACCACGGTAGTTCGCACCTACTTCTATCCGGGTCGAGTTTTTGAACAAGAGGAGCCAGAGATTCCGCCAGCCCCTATGGACGTATCTTCGTCACGCCTTGGACAGCCATTGGGTCCTTGGGATTTCCCGCCCTAGCCATTGCCCGAGATCGAGATGGAGCCTATGTCTCCCGGTCTACCCGTAGCCGAGCCTATGCCGCCGCCAGAGGTTCCCGTGGTCGAGGTGAGTTCGGCGACCAGCCCTAGCGCCGTCGCAGCGTCGCCGCCACTCCCGAGCATCGGCTGTCGCGTCTGAGGAGGATCCCTCCGAGGCACGTTCCTCGGTGGGCAGCTATGTTCCCGGCCGTCGCGTCCGTCGTATAGAGGTGATCAGCAGGCACCCCCGCATCATTCACACTCCGCGCGTTCCCCGAGGTCGAGCAGCATGGGGGACTCGACATTCGAGGACCTGAGTTCGATGGAAGGGCATGGAAGGGGCAGAGAAGTCAGCATATGTCTACATGGACTTATTTTGATTTGCGCTCCCTACCTCTTGTATTTCATTTTGTATTGTATCTCATCAGACTTGTGTACCTTTGATATTTGGGGCCATGGCATGTCCATGAGTTGCCTTTATATGTATTTGTTGGATATTGTGAGATTAAGTATATTATGTAGTTGATGTTATAATTTGAATGTATGACTTGTGATTTATCTCATGTTCCTTCCACTTATATTGAAATCTCTGCGATACGCTCGTTTATTGCTATCTTCTCGCGCAAGGCTTTATTTTTCCAACGCAACGACATATTTCAAAAAAAAAAAAATTTACTGTATTTTCCGCGTAATTTAATTTCAAGTAAAGTTTAGTGTTCCACGAGCATACGTAACAACTAATAAAACGTCGTAATACGACTTAAGCGTAATATGGATTTATTAGGGTGTTACATCCAACAAATGGCACAATAGATAAATCATATTGTAAAAGGTCAATCTATCAACCATCCTCCATGTTTAATGGTGAAGACTATTTATACTAGAAGGATAGAATGAAACTCTTTATTAAGTCCACAAGTTTGGACATGTGGGAGATAATAAAAAATGGTGATTATGTACCCACAACTGAGCAACCAGTGCATCAAGGAGTTGCTAATCCAGAGCAACCTCCACATTAGTAGTCAGAACCATTCTGAGGAATGAATGGACTAACTAGCACAAGACCAAAGTTCAAATAAATGCTAAGGCAAAGTATTTACTATCATGTGCTTTGAGCAAAAGTGAATATGACAAGATCATATCCTATGACTCAGCAAAAGAAATCTGGGATAGACTCCAAGCGCTTTATGAAGGAACTAATCAAGTCAAGGAGACCAAGATCAACATGCTAGTTCATCAACATGAGATGTTCAAAATGTTGGAGCATGAAAACATTAAGCAAATGACAACTAGATTTATGCACATCATAAATTAGTTGAAAGCCCTGGGCAAAAGGTACACTAATGCCAAAATGGTAAGAAAGATTCAAAGAAGTCTTTCAAAGGCCTGACATCCAAAAGTCACTGCTATTCAAGAAGCTAAGGACTTAAATGTACTTAGCTTAGATGCTCTTATTGGGTTGTTGAAGACTCATGAGATTGAACTAAATGAACTCTCTAAAAAGACTACCAGAAAAGGGAAGTCCATTGCACTAAAGTCCACTCATAAAAGGGCTTAATCTTCCAAGGCTACGAAAGCTTTAGAAGAGTTAGAACAAGATGAAGAAGATGATGATGAGATTACACACTTGGCAAGGAAGATATCAAAAGCATGGATCAAAAGGAAGAAAAAGGGCTTTATTCTCAAGAAAGACATGAAAGGCAAGGCCAAGCAAGATGAAGTCATTTGCTTTGAATGCAAGGGGCCGGGACATATTAGATTAGGATGTCCTAAATTGAAGAAAGCCTTAAGAAAGAAGACTACAAAGAAGAAGGCTATGATGGCCACATAGGAAGACTTGGATGAAGAGCAGGAGAATATTGAATCACAAGGTGAAGAAGAGATTGTAGCAAATCTCTATTTCATGGCTGATATGGTTTCAAAAGAAGAAATTGAGTTATCTGATTCTAAACTTGAACTTACTACTGAAAATCTTCAAAAAGCTTATGATGATCTCTTGGATGATTCTTAATTACTTGATTCCCGTTATGCTTCTTTAAAGAAAAATTTTCAAAAACTTTCCTCAGATTTTGAAATACTCAAGATTGAGAATGAGAAGTTAGGGCATAAAAATTCTGAGCTTTTAAAAGAAAATGACACCTCTAGGAGGATGTTAATGCCTTAAAAATAGAGCTTTCTGAAGGTAGTTAGAATGCTTCCTCTAATGTATTTGAACTTAGAACTTAGTTAAAATTCTCAAAACTGATGTTGAGAATATGGTTAATGACTCAAAAAATCTTGATCTTATGCTTGGAGGCTAAAAATCATATCTTGATAAAAATGGACTAGGATACGTGGAAGAAGCAAATGAGATTTCATCCAAAGATTTACAGCTTAAAATTCCTGCATGTATATACTATTTTAAAAGGGGACACTCTTCTGAAAGATGCTTTTCCAGAAGGAAAGCTAAACAGAAAATGAAAAAGCCGAAAATATCAACGAACACAAAAGGACCCAAGAAGATTTGGGTACCTAAAATGAAAATGGCTTCTGGTGCAGGTGTGTCTTAAATCATAATATCTAAAGGAAAAGAAGTGGTATCTGGACAGTGGATGTTCTAGACATATGACTGGAAATAAATCTTGGTTCAGAAACCTCTGACCCAGGGATAGTGGAGTTGTGAAATTTGCTAATATGAAGTCCAGAATCATTGGTATAGGTAATGTTGGTAAGAATGATTCTGACTTAATAAATAATGTTATGTTAGTAGAAGGACTAACTCACAACCTTCCAAGCATTAATTCTGTGATCCAGGCTACAGAGTTATGTTTGAACCTTCTCAATGCGTTACTAAATATTCTACTTCTGATAAAATCATTCTTACTACTAGAAGGCATGATAATACCTAGGTATTATATCTAGCTGACCTTCTAGATCAAAATGTAAAATGCTTAGTATCCTTCATGGATGAAAAGTGGTTATGACACAAGAAACTTGGTCATGCTCATATGAAACTGATCTCTGAGATTTCTTAGAAAGAATCAGTTAAAGGTTCACCCAAGATTAGTTTCAAAAATGGTTTATCTTGTGAGTTTTGTCTCAAAGGTAAACAGACAAAGAGTTCCATCCATAGTAAAAATGTAGTTTCTACTACAAGACCACTTGAGCTTTTACATCTTGATCTATTTGGACTAACTAGAATTGCTAGCTTAGGTGGTAAGAAATATGGTCTAGTCATTGTGGATGATTTTTCAAAATTTACATGGGTTATATTTCTAATCCATAAGGATGAAGCTTGTGAGGCTTTCAAAACTTTTTCAAAAAGAATTCAAAATGAAAAAGATTTTTGCATTACTTCCATCAAATCAGATCATGGTGGAGAATTTGAAAATCATTCTTTTGAAATTTTTTGTAATGAAAATGACATTTCGCATAACCTTTCTTTTCCTAGAACTCCTCAACAAAATGGGGTAGTGGAAAGAAAGAATAGATCATTACAAGAAATGGCCAGAACTATGCTTCTTGAAAGTGGTTTATCAAAAGGATTTTGGGCAGAAGTAGTAAACACTACTTGCTACATTCAAAATCATGTTTTCTTAAGGCCAATTATCAAGAAAACCCCCTATGAATTATGGAAAAGTAGAAAACACAACATCTCGTACTTTTATGTATTTAGATCTAAATGCTTTATACTTATCACAAAGGACAAGCTTTCAAAATTTGATCCTAAGTCTGATCCTGGAGTTTTTCTGGGATACTCTTCTTTGTCAAAAGCTTATAGGATATACAACAAGAAGACTCAAACTACGGAAGAAACCATACATATAAGCTTCATGGAAAGAACAAATGACATCAATCAAAAGGTTGTAGATTTGGAAGAAGAAATGGAGAATATGTCTTTAAATGACAATGCCCAATATCAACAGAACCTTCATATTACCACAAGAAATGATGATGATGATGTTTCTGATCTGCCTATTCATCAACATATTTTTGATGACATTTCTGAAGATTCAAAAGGTACATCCATCAAGAGAAGATGTACTGGCATAAGAGACTTGAGAACTATCTCTCAAAACCAAATTATTGGTGAACATTCTCAAGGGATTAGAACTAAATCTTCACTCAGAATTGAATCCAACCTTGCCTTGATCTCTGAAAAACAACCTGAAAGTGCAGGTGAAGCTATTCAAGATTAAAGCTAGATTAAGGCTATGAAGGAAGAGCTAAATCAATTTGAGAAGAGTAAAGTTTGGACTCTAGTCCCCTTGCCAAAAGGACAATTTGCCATTGGGACAAAATGGTTGTTCGTAAACAAACTTGATGAGTGTGGGAAAGTAATAAAAAACAAAGCAAGACTAGTAGCTAAAGATTACAACCAGCAAGAAGGCATTGATTATGATTAGACATTTCCTCCTATAGCTAGATGGGAAGCAATTAGAATGCTACTTGCTTATGCTGCTTATAAAGGGTTTGTTTCATTTCAAATGGATGTAAAATCTACTTTCTTAAATGGCTTCATATCTGAGGAAGTTAATGTTAAACAACCTCTTGGTTTTGAAAATGGAAACCTTCCTCATCATGTTTTCAAACTTTCAAAAGCTTTATATGGATTGAAACAAGCTCTTAGAGCTTGGTATGAAAGACTCAGCTCGTTTCTTCTTAAAAATGGTTTTAAAAGAGGGAAAGTTGACACTATTTTATTCATTTTATAAGAGAAAAATGATCTTATTGTACAAATGTATATTGATGATATAATATTTGGTGCAACTGATCAGAATTTGTGCAAGAATTCTTCTGAGCTTATGCAGGGAGAATTTGAGATGAGCATGATGGGTGAACTAAAATTCTTTCTGGGACTACAAATCAAGTAATAGAAAATGGAATCCTCATTCATCAAGAGAAATGAGCTAAAGATTGCTCAAAAGGTTCAATATGGACAAAACTAAGAGCATCAGTACTCCTATGCATCTTTCTCATGTTTTAGGAGCTAATGAAAAAGGTGAAAGAGTTTCTGAGAAACTTTATAGAGATATGATTCGTTATTTACTCTATCTTACGACTAGTAGACCTGATTTACAATTAAGTGTAAAAATTTGTGTTAGATTCCAATCCAATCCAAAATAGTCACACTTAAATGTTATTAAAAGAATCTTAAGATATTTAGTAGGTTCTACTAATCTTGGTCTTTGGTATGAGAAAGGTACTATTTGTATTGTTACAAGTCACTGTGATGCTGATTTTACTGGGGACAGACTTGAAAGGAAATGCACAAGTGGCTGCTGTTGCTTTCTTGGAAAATGTCTAATAACTTGGTCTAGCAAGAAGCAAGACACGATTTCTCTTTCCAGTGTTAAGGCTGAATATGTATCTGTAGCAAATTGTAGTACTTAGATTCTTTGGATTAAACATCAATTAGAAGATTTCAATATGAGGTATACCAGAATCTCTATCTTGTATGATAACACAAGTGCAATTAACCTCACTAAGAATCCTCATTAGTATTCTAGATCTAAGCATATAGATATCAAACATCATTTTATAAGAGATCATGTTCAAAAAAGAGATATGGAGCTAAGGTTCATAAATAAAGAAGGTCAGATTGCTGACATTTTTACAAAACCTTAATTGAAGATCATTTTTGTCACATAAGAAACCTTCTGAACATGACTAGCTTTTGAACATACATTCATACTGCATTGATGCTTCCCTTCTTGAGGTAAACTTAAATCTGAGATTGCTGCTCTACACTGGAGTTCCTTTCTGGAGAAAGATTCTCAAGGATATATATATATCAACGATAGTTTAGAAAGAACAGACAAGTGTGCCTCAGAAAGATCATATCAAGAAGGGTTGAATGTAACATCCTCCCAAGTATAGTACTATACTTAAGTCATAATACCTCACCCAGGAGTTGTTACTGTCACTTAAATTGGACCTTGTTTGGCAGCAACCTTCGACCACCTTCACTTTAAAGGGCCTTCTTGAGAAGTTTTGAACTATCTGGAGATAACACAGAAATAAACATAGGAGTGAAAATTATAAATTCTCAGTAGGATTCATTAAGAAATTTCATACCGTGTCATCGTTATCATCTCCAGTTGCTTCGGTTTATTATGAAAAAGGTGAACATGTTATACAAACTATTTGATTTTATATTTCGAAAACATACTGTCTGAAGCAAAGTTCATTTTATTCACTCACTTGTCATTTGGGTGAGTCATCACAAAATCAATTCATGAATTACACTATAAATAATTACTGAAACGTATTAAAATATAATAGCACCGATATACTGAAAACATAAAATCTGCACACACTTTTACTTGTACTTGAATTTTATGCAAATACACATAATTTTCTTTTCTTCCTTTATCTTCCTTTATTTGTTACACATATCCCAAAGTATGATCGCCATGTCATACTCCATCGGAGCGTGATCACCATGTCATCTCCTTAGGAATATGTTCTTCCTGCCACATCCTAGAGTATGATCGTTATGTCATACTCCATCGAAATGTGATCGCCATGTCACATTCCTTAGGGTGTGGGATCATTATGCCATATTTCAGAGTATGATCACCATGTATCCATCAGAGTGTGATCGTCATGTCACGTTCCTTAGGAATATGGACTCATCACGACATAAATAAATAGAACAGGCTCAGCATCAATAAAACATGGAATATGATTATGCAAATACTCATACTTGAATTTATACAAATGCATTGGCGTTCTTCTTTAACTTTCTTTACTTTCTTTTCTTGGCACACCTAGGCGTTACGTATCGCCATCTCTAGCGTGCTTGCACATGTTGTAATCTTTAGTCCTTACTGTCCTTGGATAATCTGATCTAGAAGTGAGCTCGTCAGCTCAACCCGTGACTGTAACATCCCCATTTCTACCTAAGCTAATTAGCTCGGTGTTTCCGGCTAATTAGAGGGATTAGCGATTAATTGAGAACTAATCGATTAATCCCGAGAGCAAGAGCTTAGTAAATTAAGTCTAGCCAAACAATTTAGTCATAATGTCCTAAGCGTTTTAATAAAACCTTAATCGTCTAATCCTTAATTACTCGAAGGTGCCAAAACAAGAGTAAGACAATCTAACCTTACTAATTAAGTTTATAATGATTAAGACAACTCTTGAAAAAAATTAAACCCCAAATTAAGCATATGCTTAACCGTAATGCAAGACATCATAAAAGGTATAATTGACAAGAGTTAACTCATGGGTAATTAAGCCAATTAAGTTAAACTACATTTAAATAATTCTAATAACATTTAGAGATAAAGGTTCTTCCATGCATATGCCCTAGAAAGACCTACCAAGGAGGAGCAACATCTCACCCTTCATTCAAACTCTTTAATCCTACACCATTAGATCAAAAGCCAAGACTAGGATCCTTGTCATCCACCATTAGATCTTGACACTTGGATGAGTCTTAGACAAGCAAATCAAATCCAAGAGGGGTACTCCCTTTAACCCCTAGAGAAAAGCTTAAAATGGACATTAGAATGCCTCCAAGACTCAAGGAAAACAACTCACCCTTTTTGCCCCAAGGTTTTTCCACTCTTGCTTGTTGTAAGAAGCAAAGTCCCATCACCTTTCCCTCCTCTCTTTGCGCCACCTTCAGCCATACCTCTCCTCCATTCATTTTTCATTTCCTCTCTCCAAAGACACACACAAAGCTCTCTTCTCTCTCTTCAATTTCAAATTCTCCTCCTTCTCTCTAAACTCTCTAACTTCTCTCTAGAATTCTCCCACTTCTCTCATCCTTTCCTCTCCTCATCCTACTACAAACTCTTCAAGAGCCACCATTTCTTGCTCTTGGAGAATCAAAGACACTCACATATCAAGCCTCTTCCAAGATCCAAGAGGAGGAGCACCACCACCACCATCATCTCTTTTTCCATCCCAAGTTCCTTCAAAGAAAACATCTTGGTAGTGACTCTAAACCCTTTTTTTCTCTTGTTTTTTTTCAAGCTTTAGAACTCCTATGCTCTCCATAGCTAGGTGGTTTTAAAGATTGATTATGGGGCATCATAGCCATTCTTGTCATAAAATGAGATGTTGTTGCTAGTATGGTTGTTTGTTGAAAATATGTTTTCGGTTTGGTGTGATGCATGGCTGAATCCACTATTTTTGAACTCCAACATGTTAGTTTTTCACTAATCTTCCATGGTATATGAGTGTCTTATAACTTGAGAATGGTTTCTTGAAAGTGAGGTTGAGTGTTTTGGAGAAAACATGAGAAAAAGCAAGACGTGAATCCTGGATTTTCTGACAGTCTGTAAACCGAACGGTATAACTTTTTCCAGAAAACTCAGAAATGAGTGGAACCAATTTTATATGAAAATAGACTCAAAGAGCTTTCCATACATATAAAATACATAAGATCTGGAGTTAACATGAGTGAGATGTGATTTTTCAAAGTGGACTGTTCTCGGCAGGTTTCTGCCTGGGCAGTCTACACTAAATGAGTATAACTCAAGCTACAAAAATGATTTTTGAGTGAGACCAAGTTTCAATGAAAGCTAAGACATAGGGGAACAGACCCATAAAACAGTTTTCTCAGATTCCTTCTGAGCAATTATAATGAGAGGTCACAATCCACTGTACCGGGAGTGAACTATGAAACTGAACAAGTCAGAATAAAATATGCATAACTGGAGTTAGAAAATGAATTTTTGAGTGGGACTTCCTTTGTTAAAAACTAGACTCAGAACCCTATAAGCATATAAAATTTCGCATTAAAATGATAAAATACCAAAATTATGGTGAATTTTTAAAGTTACTGCCTGGGGTAAAAGTAAAACTGTCAAAATTTAACCTTAAGTAAAACTATACAAGTGACCTAAAAGGTAAAAGGGCTTAACCTAAAGTAGTGAAACTTCATAATTTACTTAATGAAGACTAGATGGAATAAAATACTAAGCTTGCCTAATCCTTAATAAAAGAAGCAAATAAAACGAAAAACCGAATGTAAATGTAGTTAGTGTACTAGATTAAGTTCATAAGATTTTAATCAAACTATAATGCAAAACCTAAACCATAACTCTTCCAAATTTAAAATATGAAAATCATATAAGTCAAGTTAGAATAAATGAGAAGAGGAAACCAATAAAATGAAAGCCAATGTAAAGCTTGCATCTAATTTACTAAGCTAAGCTCATAAGACTTTGCTTGAGAATATGCCTACGATTAGGTTGCAAGTATGATGTGATGATGATGTGATTATGATGCCATGATATGATGATATGATGTGATGATATGATGATGATGATATGATATGATGTCATGTGATACTATCGGGTATACTCGTCCGGCAAAATTTTGGGAAGTCATGTCTAGCCGTTATGTCACGTAAATTTTGTAGAAATTATGGACTTAGAAATATTTTGCATCATAAGTTTAATAAGGAAAGATTGGACAAAGTATGATCCTTCAAAAGGAAGGTGACCTAATTCTTAAGTTTCCCTCACCCACGACTCACATGAGGCATGGCATGACCCAAATTAGTGTGAGTATAGGGGGCTTATAGGAGGCATGGCATGACCCAGCTAGTGTGTAAGTGACCGAAGTCTATGGTGGCGACGGCCACTAAGATGAGCTCATTACCACTTATGTTTGGGTGGAAAGAAAGGACTTAAGATAAGTCAAGCTTGGAAAGAAAGGACTTCATTCAACCCAAGTAAAGAACATAACTCTCGATCCGCTTATATATGTTATGAATAGTCATATAAGCTTCATGTATGCCATGATGATGTTAATACAACGAGGATAGGTACTAAAATGGATCCACTTCTGATAGTAACGCTTTCGAAAAATCAAATAATTGAACCTATTGTATGCCCACAGTTGCTTAAAAACCCAAGTGGCTGGGACGAGGACGATGACACGGCAGTGTTTGGTCGAGTCCCACCGAGAAATCTTATTTCTCATCCTAGTTGTTTTTCCGTCCTCGTCACCAGGGGATACTCATGGAGCCTCACGGACGGGAGTATGGAGCCTCCCACCATGAGTGGGCTTATGATGAGGATGCCCACGCTTATCGTGGCCACGACCACCACGGTAGTTCGCACCTACTTCTATCCGGGTCGCCCAAGTTTTTGAACAAGAGGAGCCGAGAGATTCGCCACTTCATGGACGATTTCGCCACGCCTTGGACAATTGGGTCCTTGGGATTTCCGCCTTGAGCCATTGCCCGAGATCGAGATGGAGCCTATGTCTCCAGGTTCACCCGTAGCGAGCCTGAGCCTATGCCGCCGAGGTTCCCGTGGTCGAGGTGAGTTCGGACGCCACCTCTAGGCTTTAGTAGCAGCTTCGCCGCCACTCCCCGAGCATCGGCCGTCGCGTCGGGAGGAGGATCCCTCCGAGGCACGTTCCTCGCGTTTATGTTCCTCGGCCGTCTGCGTCCGTCAGATAGAGGTGATCGCCAGGCACCCCGCATCATTCGCACTCCGCTGCTCCCGAGGCCGAAAGCAGCATGCGGGACTCGACATTCGAGCTCCTGAGTTCGATGAAAGGGCATGGAAGCGGGTAGAAGTCAAGATGTAACACCCTTACCAATTTTATGTTATGCTTAAGTCATAGCATGAAACTAGTCGGGTTGTGTTACCGTGTTGATACTTTACTTACCTTTCTTGTCTTTAAGTTCTCCTTAACTCGCTCTATTGACGAGACGGGCGTATGTTATATTACAAACAAAATAAAACGAAATATCAACAAATGAACCGAATAGACTATCATCAAATAAGTATGGTACAATAAGGTCACTGCATGTGTAAACATATGTATATATATATATCGAAGACGCTGTTTTAGTTTATGTACAAAGGTTCAAAGTAAAAACACATACATGGGCTAGTGTATCAAAAGACCATACTGCTCCCTCATCTATCACCATCTATGGTCCTCATAGGACATTTCATATCATCGCTAATTCTACAGTCAAACCCATGACCCAAAGCTACATACCGCCCAAAAGAGGGTCATGTGCACAACATCCGCCGCTAAACTACTCCATCGTGCAGCCGTAGCCATGCCAAAGTGCTCTGCCGAGTATAGTCCGCTTAGGTCCCGAGGAGGAAGAGGGCGACGAGCCTATGGCCTCGCAGGGGTCACTCCTAACTCGAGGGACGCCTGGGCCGCCTGTGGTGGTGACTCGGGAGCAGTGGTCACGGTGCAGGAGGAGCAGATGCGTGCGCCATATGTAGAGGGATGGCAATATAAGGGGTAGGTGGTCGAATAGGATGGTGCAAAGGAACATCAAAGTTCGCCGCTAAATAAGTACAAACGAAAGTTACACGAATCAAGCTTATGTACAGAGAGTCCAACCTGTGTCATGGTGGAACCGGAAGTGCGTGGATCTCAATAAAAAGGGTGGTCAGGAGTCCATCGAATCGAGAATGATGCGAATAATAAGACGGTGAGAATTTCAGAAAATTCTCGAGGTTCAGTTACACCGGGACCGACATCACATACATTCTCGCTACTCCCGGTTTTACTTAATTATTAAAATACGTGTTCAAACTAAAGTCCATTTTCATGAGTTTAAAAACATGTCCGGTCCGAGGTAAGGTTCAATTTACTTTAATTGGCATAAGAAATCTAAATAAGTACTAATACTAGTGAAGGATAAATGGAATAAATCAATGAATAGCGCAGTTGTAATGCATAATTGTAAACATCCCGATGCAACTATTCCATGGATTTATGCATTCATGTAATCATGTAAACTCATTCTTGAACTTTCTTTCATAAACTCTTTCATTACTTTCTATCATTTTTCCATCTCTCTTGGTCTCCCGGGAGTTCTTGGCCATTTTAGACTCCTGGGTAATAGTTCCGCTTATCGTGATCGAGCTCGTTTCCTATACAGAAATGCCGTTTACTTTCCCGACCTTTCCACCGATCTATTCCCATTAACTTTCTATCCGGCTACCCAAGTAGTATGGAACTTGCATAATGACATGTTTTTCACACTTTCATGACTTTCTAAGAATGTATATACATTCATATGAAATTCATAACTTGTTCATGGTCCTACCAAACTTCGCAGCATAACGGAACGCGGTCCGCTTCCCCATGAATAGTGCCAGCCAATCAATACATCAATATATCACAAGAAGCACAAATTCACATGTATACTCCAACATGAAACTCCAATTCATATCAAATTCATTAAGACAGAAATTCTGCCTCAAAGATATACAATCCAACCCGGTTCTGTAATTCATGCCACAATTTCATTTTAGCTCATTTGGACCTCAAATTTGAGTATGTTACAGGGTTGTGTGTCTATTTTCTAACCTCTTTGGTCCCATCTAATTTCGGTATCTATAACTCAAGATATCTAAACTTTATCTCGGCCTGCCCATTAGCTGGCCAGAATCAGGCAACAAAAAGTAGAAATTTACCAAAAATCGAAAACTCACTCAAATCAGACGAAATTGGTCTCGTATTAAAGCTAACAGGACAAAATACGTGTATATACAAAAAGTCCCATTTCATTTGCCTTAGTAGGGCTCGAGTTACAAGCCCCGAAACTTAGCCTTCCTGAACCGCATTCCGTGTTGGCCTGGTTTGGACATAGGGTAACTTCTTCAAATCACTGGGAATAACTGAGTGGATAACAAACTGGGATTTCTCTGATGTTGTTCTCCTATGTGTAAGCTTTCCAACAAAGTTGGTTTCACTCAGTTTCATGTAGTATAGGCCGAGTTCTACCCTAAATAACCCAATCTGCCCAGAGCCAGAGTTAAAACCCTAGGTCGAGATTCAGAAATTCATATCTTCCTCAATTCTGATCCAAAACCCTTATATGATATGTCTATGGAAAGCCCTAGATGTCTAGTTTCATTTAAAAATAGATTCATCGAATTTGACCGATCGTAGGCGGCGCTGCACGCTCCGGGCCATATGGTCTGCCGTGGACTTCCACCAAGACAAAGCACTCTCCACCCATTTAATCCTCTTAGTTTTCTTTCTTCTAATTCTACTTCTAACTCAAAATCTTCTATTAATCCAAGCATAATTATTCAATTCACACATCAATTAAGGTGAAACTAATTCAGTCCAGCCAGCCAAGTGCATGGATTTGATGCAAGAAATTTAAAACCCTACCTTTGATTTAAGTGTTTTGGTACTTTGAGCCTTTTGAAATTTGGATAAACAAGGTCGAACTTTGCTTAAGTCTTGGATGTGAGCAAGAGAAAAGTGAGCTGATGGAGAAGAGGAAAAGCAACGTGAATAATGGTCTGATTCAAAGGAGGATAGTGTGTTATATAGGCATGAGTGGGAGTTAACTTGAAGATTGTGATTGGTTGCCTCTTTGTGTGGTAGAATCACTCACGCCGCTCAAGTGGTAGGAGTTTCTAGCATATTCCGGAAACAAAATCTAACTCGCATTTACATAAAGTCGTACTGTGAACTTCCCCGTATATGAAGTCTGAACTCGAAAAACATCCAGCCTAATTGAAACGTAGTAGAGCCTGGTGAGAAGCCAAGCACTTAAGGCCTGAGTCAGAAATCATGAACTTTCTATCCCTAACTCAAAAGATATAGAAGTGAGAGCTTAATATTGAACTCAAGATCGGATCTCGCACTGCTAGAATCATAATGTCGGGGCCCTAATACTTTCGCCATTCCGAGCCTTAGAGACGAAGTCGGAAATCGAACATTTTACTTTCTTTGATCGATAAGATTGGAAGTCGTAAAGAATGTCAAGTCGACAACGAACTCGTAAGTTGGAAGCATCACCACTCATTTCATCTCGCGAAATTGGAAGTCTGGAATTCATACCGAAGGTCAAAATTTATCCACGCTACAAGGTCGAAATCGACGCTCCATCCATTAAATCTGAGAGCGAAGCTCGCATGCCTTAGGCCTGGAAATCGAAGAAGTCCCTTGCAAGCCTTGAAACGAAGCTCAAGTCGGGTAGTGTTGAGGCTCGGAGGCCAAGTGTAAGGAAACTCGGAAATCGGAAATGTCATCAATAATGGGATCCAATTCATGGATGTTACACAAAGATACGTCTACGAGGGCTTATTTTGATTTGTGCCCTAACTCTTGTATTTCATTTAGTATTGTATCTCATCATGTACCTTTGATATTTGGGGCCATGGCATGACCATGAGTTTCCTTTATATGTACTTGTTTGGATATTATGAGATTAAGTATTTTATGTAATCGATGTTATAATTTGAATGTATGACTTTATGATTTATCTCATGTTCCATCCATTTATATTGAAATCTTCATGATAATGCTCGTCTACTGCTATCTTCTCGCGCAAGGCTTTACTTTTTAAAAGCAACGACATATTTCAAAAAAAAAAAATTTTACTGTATTTTCCGCGTAATTTAATTTCAAGTAAAGTTTAGTGTTCCACGAGCATAAGTAACAACTAATAAAACGCCGTAATACGACTTAAGCGTAATATGGATTTATTAGGGTGTTACAGTGACCATCGTCACATAGTACTGACCTGCAAGGGGACCCACGTGCCTTTAGGTCAGAAGGACTCAGTTGGCCATTTGCCTCCAACATAAAGGGACCCAAAAGTTTTAGCTGCCTTCACAGGGAGGGACCCAATGTGCAACTGCCTCCGAGTGAAGGGACCCATATCTTTATCTTTTAACTATCTTTATAAGGAGGGATCTCATAACTGCCTCCAGGTGATAGGACCCACATAATCATGCATAGACAAGTGAAATGTACTCATGCATATGCTTCATCATTTACTTGCATATATCCTTGCATCTAGAATTTCATATTCATATTATAAATATTCATAATATAAAAATGCTCATAGCCTCCTTACTATTCTACCGAAAATTCGGTAGTACAACAGATCATGGCCGCTTCCCCATGAATAGTGCCAGTAACCAAGAAACTTTAATCAAACAGCAACCTCAATGTAGAACATTATATTCATACCAAGAATATAACAATATCAATAAGTGCAAGTTTTAAACTCTTAAGTATTAATCTATCTTCCAAACTTTTAACTTCTAATGATGTTCCTAAGTTCGAGCTAGTACCTACTTCCGAGTTCCGAGATCATGCAAGTTATGTACATAAGGTCAAGGTCCTGATTCCCGACTTTCGGGATTATGAATGTCTTGGTTCCCAATACTGGGATCATGTATAAGGTTTCATATTCTGATACCAACTTCTGACTTCCGACATTATGCCACAATTGGTCTTCCAAGACTTTCATGAAGGTCTTTCCTATGTTCCAAGTTCCGATATTAACCTTACCCGATCTAGTTCTCTTATTTCACCATGTCCGAGTTCAACATTAAGTATACCCTTCCGAATTCAACCTTAAGTATACTCTTCCGAGTTCAACCTTAATTATATCCTTCCGAGTTCAAGCCTTAAGTATAACCTTGCCAGTTCAACCTTAAGTATACTCGATTTAGCTCTTTGTTTGCTAAGTCCTGAGTTCCGACATTAACTAAACTTGATCTAGTTTTCATACATGTCTCTAGCCAGAATTGCACTCTTCTACGAGAAAATTCACCAAAAATAGAAATTTAAACGAAATCATGCGAAATTTATATCAATTTAAAGCTAACAAAACCATCTTCCTAGTGAAATAAGTTGCATATCATTTGAATGTATATAATTCGAGATATAAGCCCCGAAACTTGACCTTCTTGAGCTACCCTATTCCAGCCTGGGTTAAACTTAAGTCAACTTCATTGATGTGTTGGGAATAATCAACAATGGATTTGTAACACCCTATTAATTTAATGTTATGCTTATGTCATAGCATGAAATTAGATAGTCCATGTTACCGTGTTAACATTCTACTTATCTTTCATGATTAGTGTCACAAAATGGATGAAACGGTGCGCTGTTATATAATAAACATGAATAGCATTATAAAACATAATAAAGTCTATTATAACATAACAGAAAAGATACGAATAAGTGAAATATTATCAATTATATATGTACATATGTAGGTCGGAAGCCAACGCTTCAGTCTATATATATATATATATATATATATATATATATATATATATATATATATATATGTTAAAAGCAGATGAATTAAAAGAACAGCAAAATTTTTATTGCTTAAAAAAAAACAGAGGCAGAAATAGCAGGAGCAGGCTGTGTTCAATGAGTCCAACTCGGGTCATGGTGAAGCTACAGGTCTGGGATCTCAATGAAAAGAGTGCTCGTTGAGTCCTCCGCCAGCATCTAAGAATGATGCGGGAAATACAGAACGAGGTGAGAATTTAAAGAAATTCTTAGTAGGGTTCGTGTATAGTGGTTATCTGACGTCACATTCATTCTCAATTGCCTCGGGTTTTATTTAATTATAAAAACATGTGTTCAAATTGGAATATCCATTTTGGTGGGTTCAAGAAATTGTCTGGTCCGAGGCAAGGTTCAGTTTTACTTTAGACGGCACAAGAAACAAAATAGATTACTAATAATGATACATAGAATAATAAACAGAATAAATAAATAAACAGCAGTAAACAAACATAATAAACAACTGTAAACATCTTGACATAACTGTTCCATGTATTCATGCATTCACGTAACCATGCAGACTCATTCTTGAACCTTCTTTCATAAACTTTTTCATTACTTTTAATCATTTTTCCATCTCTTGGTCCCCTGGGAGTTCTTGGCAATTTAGACTCCTGGGTAATAGTCTACTTTTTAGGATCGAGCTCGTTCGTATACAGGAATGCCGGGTTTACTTTCCTTGACCTTCCCACTGATCTATTCCCCTTAACTTCTTATCTGGGGCTGGCCCAAATAGGATGGAACTTTCATAGTGACATAATTCTTATCATAACTTTCATAGCTTCCTTGAAAATGCACATGCATTAACATGTAATTCATAACTTGTGCATGGATTCTACCGAAATTTCGGTAGCATAATGGAACGTGTCCGCTTTTCCATGAATAGTGTCAGCACACCAGAACATCAGTTTATCACAAAGGTCACAACATTACGTACATATTTCAACATGGAACTCATAATAACAATAATCTCATTAAGGCAAAGTTTCTGCCTCAGCATAATCAGCCAACCCAGTTCTTCTAAATCAAGCCATAATTTTTATTTAACTCATTTGGACCTCAATTTTGGTTATCTTAAAGTGTTATGTGTCTATTTTCTAACCTCTTTGATCCCATCTAATTTTGATATCTATAACTCAAGATATTTAGATTTTATGCCGGCCTACCCAGTGGCTAGCCAGAATCAGACATCTAAAAGTAAAAATCCACTAAAAATCGAAAACTGACTCAAATTATACAAAATTGGACTCATATTAAATCTAACAGGGTAAAGTTTCATTTACAAAAAGTTTAATTCCCTTTGACTTAGTATAACTCGAGTTATAAGCTCCGAATTCTGACCTTCTTAGACTGCCCTGTTCTGGCCCGGTTTGGATATAGGGCAACTTTCTTGGATCACTGGGAGCAATTGGGACCTTATCTAATTCTGAAATTTTTATGGGACATTATCCTATGTGTAATATTTCTAAAAAAGTTAGTTTCACTCATTTTCAAGTAGTATAGGGCGAGTTCTACCCTGAAAAACCCAGTCTGCCCAGAACCAGAGTCAAAACCCTAGGTTGAAATTCAAAAATTCATATCTCTCTCAATACTAATCCAAAAGCTTTATATGATATATGTATGGAAATCCCTAGATGTCTAGTTTTATATAAAAATGGTTTCATCAAATTTAATCGGCTGTAGGCAGGGCCGTACACTCCGCCGTACGGACTACCGAGGGTTTTTGGTTCTCCAGCCCCTCAGCTCTTCCTATTTTCATTCTTTCTTGCTTCCAATTCGGTTTTAACCAAACAAACAGCCCAAAACCAGTCATATATCATCATAATCATTCATTTAACACATCAAAGATTGTGAAAATAATCCAACCTCAGCCAGCCAAGACCACAGAATTGATGCAAGAATTAAACCTCTACCTTTGTTATATGTGATTTTTGCTTGATTTTTGGGGCTTGGATGAGCAAGACTTGATTAGGCTTGATGGTTGGCTGGAGTTATGTGAGTTAAGAAGAGAAGAAGAGGGCTGAAAGGAGAGGAGAAGAGGCACAGTCTGATGGGTGAAAACGGGGAGGAAAAAATCTGATTGAAGGAGTATAAATAGGTGGCTTCTTTGACATGTGATTGGTGGATTGTTGTATGGCTGAAATTCAGCCAAGCCTCCCCATGAATTGTGGCCAAAGTGGTGCCACATTTGGAGGTTAAGTGGCTGAGTTATCAGCCACTCATGGTAGGATAAAAGAATTGGAATTCTATTTGTTTGGTTCCGACAGTTTAAAATACCGAAATTTTACCGATTTCCTTTAAATCGGTAAATCGGTTTTCAATAAAATTTTATGAAACCTCCTATACTTCTAACTTAATTCCCTCATATCTAAACTCAAGTAATTTTTAATCAATTGATTCTAAATAATTATTTAACTGAATTTTAATTATTCTCAATTATTCGATAAAACCGAATAATTAAGCGAGAAACGGTGGATGTTACAGGATCTAACTTGGAAATTTTTATGGAAGGTTCTCCTATGTGTAAGCTTTCGAACAAAGTTAGTTTCATGCAATTCCATGTTGCATAGGGCGAGTTTTGCTCTAAATAACCTATTCTGCCTAGACTTAAGCTCAAAAACCTAGGTCAAACTTCCAAAATTTATATCTTTCTCAATACTAATCCAATAACCTTACAGGATATATGTATGGAAAGCCCTAAATGTCTACTTTCATATAAAAATAGTTCCACCAAATTTGAACTGCTGTAGGCAGAGTTGTATACTCTATCATACAGACTGTTGTGGGGTTTCTCACCTGGACAGCATCCTAAATCTTCACTTCTTCCAGTTTTCTCCTTCTAACTTTAATTCTAACTCAAGATTTCATATTAATCCAACCATAAACCATCAAATACATCCAACATATCATCAAATAAGTGAAGAAGAGTGAAAGTTCATACAGCCATGGTTCAAAGAAATTAAGAACAAAAATTGAATCCTACCTTGTCTAGTTGAAATCTGGTTGATTTGCTGTCTTAGATGGAAGCAACTTTTGATGAGACTTGAAGAGGGGATGAAGATGAGAGTGAAGAGAAGAGAAATGATGGGAGCTTCAACAGCTAAGGTGACCAAAATTTCAAGGAGAGAAGGAGAGAAAATGGTGAAGATTTTTGAAGCAAGCTTCATGTTGATTGGTGGATTTCATCTTGCCTTCAAATTTGGTTTGGCTTCCCATCCTTCATGGCTAATTAAGGCACCACATAAGGAGGTGGTTTGGCTAAATCTTAGCCATTCATCTTAGGGCACTCATCTTATAAGTTCTATTTAGATAGTTTTTTAATTACCATAATCTAACCAATTTATCGAGTTTTTCTTATCATTTCCTATTATGTTATATGGGGATGTTACATTGAATAATTGGCTCAAAAAGTTATTTCAGAACAGGTTACTGACTGAGTTGAGAAAGAAAGATGTGTAGTATAAGTTAAGAAAGATGGGATCCTAACTGTTTGAGAAAGAAGAGTTCAGAATGGTTTGTTTAGAAAATGGATAAGATTCACATAATCAAAAAGGTCCTTATCACTAGAAAGTTGACTTTTGTCTTAGTATAGAGACTATTTTTTTCAGAACGTGGGTTAATTGGTTATTTCTCTCTTTGCCACGATGATACTATCTAAACAAGCGAGACAATGAATAGCCTCAAACGATGTCATTTTCTTTCTAAAAACTATTCACATCCCTAACCATTAGTTATCATCATTAACTCTCACCTATTACATCAACTTATCACACAAACATTTCACTTACCAAGTTACAGAGAAAACGTTACAGTGTTCATCTTCTTCGTTTAAAACCTTCTACCTTCATACTTCTTTCTATACACTTAGCCTATACACATTACCCTCATTCACTCTCAGCCTTCTACCATTTCAAATCATAATGATAATAAAAGAAGACTACAGTGTTCCATATATGTATAACGATGAGGAAATGCAAAGAAACTACCATAAGAACTTCTTTATTAGGCCCATTGCCTTTGGAAAGAGTTTTGCCATGGAAAACTTCTTTTTTCTTCCTTAGATCATGCAAGTATTCGAGTTCCAAGGGTGGAATGATTTTTTGAGGATCTTCGAGGATGTCTACACTGGTTTGGTCACTCTATTCTACAGCACTCTTACTCCAGTCAATGAAGACAATATCTCACTAAGGAGCATCATTGAAAGCTTTGTGATCCAAGTGCTTCCTTCTGACCTAGTTCATATCACCAACACACCTAATGAGGGTGTTCTATGCAAAGGTGGTGCCAAATGGTGGGAACAATATGGGTCTTTGAAGTTCTAATAGGTAAAAAAGACATGTAAGTAAGAGACATTCATACTTCCATTCTTCTTTCCAATGTTAGGGTTGTTTACTCTGTAGTCCAATTCACTGTGCTTCCTAGGATGGGAAATATTGATGTTATGACTAAGGTGGACCATATGGTCATATTTTGCCCCATGACAAGGAGAAAGATAAACCTGATTAGGTTGATTTTGGACTATATTGTTTCTACTATTGATGATGTAAGAAGGAGTCATGTTGCTATGCCTTCTGGCATGCTCCTCACTCGTGTCTTCATGAGAGCACAATTTCCTGTTGATGGACACAAAAAGGATGAAAAATGCCCTGCTACTACCATGAAAACATTCTTTGCCATGGGCTTGAAATTTCAAAGCCTTGAGAAGGAAGAGAAAAAGAAAAAAAGAAGAAGAAAAGAAGAAGGATCCAAAGAAGAAAAAAGCTTCTCTCCAAAAGGTTAAGTCCAAGCTTTGTAAGGAAAAGAGGTTGAAGAAAAAGAGACAAGAGAGAAGTCTCTCACCAGTCTCTGAAGAAAAGAGAGTTAGCAAGAGAAGGTTGTTGAAACTTGCTAAAAAAACCTCCTCCTCATCCAGTATAGAAGATATGATATCTGCCACCACTGCCAAGCTAATGAATGCTACTACACTATTTAAACCAACACACAGGCCCTCCAACACTAAAGAAAGAGGGATTGTGATCAAGGATCAAGCTCCTTAAGATTAACCAAAGCAAAAGCCTGAAGTAAAAGCTTTAGATAAAGATGAGGATCCTAAGATCAAGAGGAAGGGGAAGAAACCTGTAAAAAAAGCCCCCGTATAGAGAATCCACTCCTTCTCCTGTTAGAAGGGCATTGCTTGAAGCAGCACAAAATAGGATGAGATCAGAGGCATGGGTGTAGAAATAGAAACATAAAGCAACTAAAGTTGGCGGCTCAACTGGAGGTATCAGAAGCTCATTTGATTTTCTAAAGGTGGACCAACAATATGTGGTCATTAAAAAGGCAAATCCACCTTCTGAGATGAGAAGGGTTGTCCTACCTTCTAAGGAACAAGAGAAAAGATCAAAACAACCTGTAGCTCAACCTTCAAGCTTACCATTGCTTCCCTTAAGTCAAGAAGAATCATTGGTTTAAAGGGCTAAGACTGCACCAGAGAGAGTAGAGCGTGATAGGACACTTGTTCTAGTGTCAGAAATTGGAAATGAAGCTAATATTTTGGAATCTGAGGTTGGATCGTTGACCACTCCAATGCCTCATCTAACCTTCAACAACCTCCCAAGAGATTCCTGCTACCCCTGTCACTGCACAAACACTATTGCTGCTGACCTCCACTCCAAAATTTGATAGAACATCTACTCCTGCTATTTCTTAAACCCAACTATCCTTAGCTAGTCACAACTAACAAACTATAAAACTACCTTCTGGAGCCCCTTCAAATGCAGAAGCCTTCCCTAATGCTATTGAAGTCTAAATGGACTTAATGCTAACCAACACATAATTATGGCTAATTATACTGAACTTCAGGCTCATTAGTAAGCTTTAGAGAAAAGGATGGACGGAATGGAAAAACTCATGCTGCAGATTTTGAAGGCTCTTCAAAAAGGAAAGGGCAATCAGTGATGGCTCTTCTATGATTGCACATCTTCATTCTTTTTTTTTTTAATAAATGTCAAAAGGGAAAAAGATAAAAGAAAAGCTTAAGCTGAGGAGGAGCATATCTTTAAGGGGAGCCAAGATTATTTTCAGCTACATTTAACTCATACTAGTCTTAGGACTTATTATTTATTTTGGCATACTAAAAACATTTATCATATTATCTTTATATATATTTGAACAATTTATCTTATATTGTTAATATCATTTCAGTTTTGCTACATTATTAGTATTAATGCTCTAATATAACTTCTCTGATGTTCATGCAATGATATCCTATGATTAATCTCTTATCTATATCAATACATTATCACTCTGATATAATATCTCTTTGATATTCAACGAACTTGTCTGTTATTGAATGCTCTGATATCATTATTATTCCTGTTTACTGGTTGATTCTGCTAAGTGCTGTTATTACTCAGTCTCAACAAATTAGCACTTACAATTTACACTGGTATTGGACTGAATATTCTTACTAGATCATATAATCTGTATGATTATTTTATTCTGATAATTTTTCTCTATCTGCATCATTTGCTCTGATTATCTGATTTTAGCTGAACATTATATATCCTTGATCTGATACCTTGTACTTACATCTGCTTGAAAATGTTTAACATAAAATGTGATTCCATATGATCTTGAAATTTTGTGCATCTCTTGTTTAAGCTATGCACCCAGCTATCTTGTTTAATAGAAAAAAGAGGATTTCATTATTATCACTCTAGTGAATTCTGTTTACTATTGAAGTTTCTGAATTTTATGACTATTTCTACTTACATCAGAAAGTAATTTATTTCAAACAACAAATCATATTCTTCTAAAATGAACTTGTTAACAAAAGCTTTTCTTAAATATTTATTTGCCATCATAAAAAAGGGAGAGATTGTGAGCTCCAATGCCCGACTGAAACAATCTCATAACTTAAGACATTTCATGCTTTAAGGTTTTGATGTAAACCAAATCAAGTTTTAAGTAAATCTTTTGGATAGTGAATCATTTGTTTGAGTTAAACATATTCTTTCGTGAGTAAAATCATCTATTTCAAGCTTAAATAATTATTGAACCAGACAAAGTGTCTTAATCCATTGTACTTCGCTTGAATATGATTATATTTGAACAACCATTTTGTGTTTGTATGTTTGCTCACTCAAGACACAGAAAGAAAGTTCAGAAGGATGATGTTACAACATCAGAAAGAAAAAGACGTGCCACAAGAAGGATCACACTGCATTCAGAAAGATGACTCGGTCTAGAAAGGTGATCATAAAAAACATGTTTCTTATGAAGTGTCTCACCATGAAAGCTTCTTCCATATGCTTCATTGATAAATTCAAAAATGTCAAATATGATTTGACAAGATGCAAAAGAAGCGTTGGTAAGTTTGAAAAGTGGGTGAAGACTTCAATGGCTACTTTTCCTTTTCTGTGTTATTTCTACTTGTTGAAGAAGAAAGCTACATCTTCTCTTTCTAGTCATAGACTAGTGGATCAAAGTGGCTTAAGGCTCAAGACCTACAAGCCTCAATGGTAACATCTTGAAGTCTATATAAAGCTGGAAGATGAAGAAGAAAATAGAGACGTTGTTCAAATCTTTTCAAAGCTACAATAGTTTCATTCTTCAACCTTCTCGACTTTCTAATGCTTTAGAAAGTTACTCATTGTAACTTCTGTCTGAAAATCTTCTCTACTAAATTGTAATAGATAACTTTCTCATATTGAGAATTTAGAGAAGTCATACACACTGTACGTATTTGATCATAATTTGTGAAGAGTTTTAATGTGAGTGTTCAAACACAAACCATCCTATCAAATATCTTGTAACTATACCCGTTAGTTGTCAAAGTGACTTTAAAAGGCTATGACAAATACTGCTTGGATGTAAAAGTTTGGAGAGGCTAGAAGAAAACTACTTGACTGTGAAAGCTTGGAGAAGCTTGGAAAAAGAATACTCGTTAAATAGAAAATCTCAACAAAGAGTTGGGGACTAGACGTAGGCATTTGTTTGGCTGAACCAGGATAAGTCTTGTTGTGTGATCTTTCTATCTGTTAACTTTATTTACTATTTTCATTCTATATGATTCCGATAGCCATTTTAGTCTATCTTAAATATATTTGTATAAGCCAAACAACTCTTATTTTTGATTAAATCCCTTCTGCATTCCAAGTCTTGGACTTGAGAAAGTTGTTTCAAAGACGATTTTCAGGTACAAAATTTTTATCTCAGAAATGATTCACCCCCCTTCTCGTGTCACAATTTTCAACAGTTGGAAGTAAGGTTTAAAGCACCCTTAAGCTTGAAAGTAAGATAGGCTCCTAAATCACCTCATATATGGGTGTATGATTAGATGAGCTAGGGTTTTTAATCTTTTTGTTCCTCATAAATCTGGGCTGAAAATAATGTTCTTTAGGCTTATATCAATGAGTAAGAACTAGTGAAACTTGAGTTAGTAAGAGAAACGAGCTAAGAACTCAAGGATATTCATAAATAGAAAATAGTGAAAATAGAATAGTTGTGGACAACATGGGATCTGTGGATATCTTAAGTTAGCGACCTTCAATTGAACTAAAATCAATTTTAATTGAAACCTAACTCACAGGATAGTATGTCCGCAAAAGTTTAGGTCCATTGGACTTAAGGTGAGTAAGTTATGAATTTTTGAATTAAATTATAGATGTAGTAACTCAGACTTGAGTAACATATACTCTAATAGTCATAACTCGCGCCATAGACTTTCAAATTGAGTGCAACTAATTTTGTTAGAAATATAATACATAGGAGAATAATCTTGTAAATTTTAGGATTCAAACCTATAAAGCACCAAGATAAAATACTATACTAATATGATCTGATACCGATACGGTGATACATTAAAATTTTAAAATTGAAGACATGGGGATATATTTACATTTATATTTACATTTATATATACATAAAGTTACATTTGTTTAATTGAATCTATGATTTTTTTCTGGTCAAAAAATTTGTAATTCACTTTGTCCTACTTTAATCGTTATCTAGGCCTAAAACACTTTCCTTTTTGTTTAATTTAAGTATAAGATGTAAAATAAAAAAGTATAAAATAAAAATCTGACAAAAAAAGTATAAAATAAAAAATTTTTGATAGAGAAAAAAAATCCAAAAATCACTTTTATCTTTTTCGAAATCTGTGAAGTCTTCTTCGTGAAACGACCATTACTGTCATTACTTCATTCTCTCGCACCTTAGTTACGTTTATGCAACTGCACCTCCACTCTTTTAATCTTTCTTGTTCTTTCTATATCTATATTTTGAAGTTTTAGTTGAAAATCACAATCATTCCTCAATTCAATATATTTAGTGCTTCGTCTTGTAGCTACTAGTGTTCATTATGTGCTGTGTCTATTTTCAGTTGAAAGCCATTTTTCGGTGACCAGGCTGTCTTTGTTACACCGAAACTATAGCAAATGAGATTTAAAATGAAAAAATGTCATCAAGATGGATTTAGGTGCATTAGTGTCCGTATCGGACACGATACGTCCTAGATACAAGGAATGGTGGGATTTTGTAGTATCGGTGCTTCATAGATTCAAACTCCACATGAGTTGCTCCTAATAATTCCATGAAATTACCTTATACTCTATAAGTGTCAATATGTGGCAACTCTAATGTAGAGCTTACAACTTCAATTCTATTTAGCCAAATTAAGTGAGACTTAGTTTGTAACAACCTCTATTATATAAGCCATGCTCGAGTCATGGAGTTATATTAAAAGGTTGTCATTGTGCTATGAAACCTTTAAAATATGGAAAATATAATACATGACCCTTTAACTGCTCACTTTATTACTAACTAATAGTCTCTGATACATAGATAAAAAAATAATTACACTTTAAAGGGAATTATGACTGACATAATACACTGCGTTTACTTCCGACTAGTCATTAGTTAGCTTCAATAGTCTCTTCGTCTGGTTTATGCCCGATTCTTGCATAACGAATGCCCCTGTACTTTGCCTCGCACTTGATTTCCAACTTGGGTGCTGGAATATTTATGGAAAAGAGAAACATACAAGTAGGCAGTGAAAACCTAAGGTTCTCAGTAGGTAAACTCAAATTATTACTCATACAGTGCCGTCATAAACATTCCAGCCGCTTCAGTTTATTATAAAAATATGAACATATATAAATAAATAGTGGTTCAATTTTAAGTTGAAAACACCTTTCTCGAAGCGGGTTATATTTTAACAACCACTTGCCATATCATATGACAGACATAGAAATACAGATAGTACAATATGCTTTAACAAGGATCATAATAGCATTATGACTTAACTAGATAATTGAAGATGCACATATAAATGCGTATACTTGAATGTATGCAAGTGCACTTGACTTAATTTATCTCTTCTTTAACTTGCAACTTAACCTTGCCATTCTGTACTTGGTCCCCCGGAGGTGAATGGCCTCTCTCACCCCTGGGTAATAACCTACTTTTCAGGTTCGAGCTCGTACCTATACATGAGTGATGGGTTTACTTTCCCTGACCCTCACACCGGTCTATTCCCCTTAAATCTAGTCGAGGGTCGGCCCAAGTCTTAGACAGTACCGCTCTGGCCCACGCTATCTGGGTCTATGCCATGCCTCACATGGTAGCTTGGTACGTCTTTCTTGCAAGTTCTCATAAATCTTATTCTTCTCTGGACATGATTATACATGCATATGCTATATGCAATCATTCATATACTTCATATTATACTTAAATCATTCTTGCATATACGAATCTCATGAGCACAACATATAAATGTATAACATTCATATAATTCACATATTTCTGCCGGAATTTTGGCGGCATAACGGATCGAGTCCGCTTCCCCATGAATAGGGCCAGACTACCAGAAGGATCAATCAAGCAGCAAAACCAACATAGGGTATCAAGTTTTCTAACACTAATATCAATCATATAACATGTCAACATAAATACATAACTAAAGTTTTTTGCTCATTCTACTCAATTCTGTCCGATTTTGTAAAATTCACCATAATTTCTTTCCAATTCATTTGGACCTAAATTTTGAATATGTTATAGATCTATGTGTCTAGTTTCCAACCCTTTTGGTCCCATCTCATTTTGATTTATGTAGCTCAAGTTATTCAAAGTTTACTTCTGTCTGCCCTACAACTAACCAGAATTGCACTCTTAGAAGTAAAAATTCACTAAAAATAGAAAACTAGGTGAAATCACACGAAATTTATATTAAATTAAAGCTAACAGGACAAGCTTTCTAATGAATAAGTTTCATCTCATTTGCATAAGTATATTTTGGGACATAAGCCCCGAAACTTGACCCTACTGGACTACCCTGTTTCAGGTCGGTTTGAACTTAAGTCAACTTCATTGATGTGCTGGGAACAAATGGCAATGAATCTGACTTTTATGGGATTTTTTCTTACATGTTAGATTTCAAACAGTGTTAGTTTCACTCAATTTGGAGTTGTGTAGGGTGAGTTATACCCTTCTAAACTCATACTACCCAGATGAGGATCCAGATTTCTAGGTCAAATTTTAAAAATTCATAACTAATTCTATACTAATCCAATGGCCTTATATTTTATACTTATGGAAAGCCCTGAATGTCTAGTTTCATATAAAAATATCTTTATCAAATTTAATTGGCTGTAGGCGGAGCCATACACTCCGCTGTACGGACCATCGAGGGAAAAACCCTAACAAATTCTTGGATTCTTCTTGGATTCATGTTTTTCTCTAATCAATCCATTCAATCTTCAATTCAAACTCACATATACACCTTAAACCAACCTTAATTCATCATCATCACTCAAGATAGCATCAGAATCTTACAAGAAATTAGGAAGAAAGTGGAGTCCCAATCAGCCCAATTCAAAGAAAACAAGAAAAGAAGTTGGAATTCCTACCTTGGTGGTGTGAAATCTTGGTGGAACTTGATCTTGGAGTGAAGTTGATGCTTGGAGCTTGAGCTTGGGGATGAGAGGAAGTGGAAGAAGATGAAGGAAAGTGGGAAAACGAGGCTGGTTGTGGGGAGGCCGAAAATTTAAAGGGAGAAGGAAGAAGAAAAAAAAAAAACTTATGAAGGAAGTTGGCTCTTGATTGGTGGATTTTAACCCTCATTCAAACTTGGCTTGGCTTCCCTCTTTTGTGGCTGATTTGTGCACCACTTGTGAAAAGTGTTGGCTGAATCTTGGCCATCCATCCTAGGGTTCTCACAGTATAATTTCTATTGGTTCGGTTCCGAAAGTTTAAAATACCGAAATCTTATCGATTTCTTTTAAATCGGTAAACTGGTTTTTTAGAAAAATCCTATGAGGTTCCTATGGTTCTAATCTAATTCCATCAAGTCTAGTCCTTCTAAATCACACTTAATTGGCTTTAAGTGAATTCTTAATCGAATCCTAATTAATCCTAATTATTCGATGAAAATTGAACAACTAGGCAAAAAACGATAAAAATCCGGTGGAGGTGAGGCCAAGTTTCTCCACTATCTTGAGCAACACTTGGCGCCACTCATATGTGGTAAGGGTGGCTGAATTTCAGCCACTTAAGTGAGGGTTTCCAGTAGAAAATTCTGGTAGTTCAGTTATGGCGGTTTAAAATACCAAATCTTTGCCGATTTTCCTCAAATCGGCAAAACTTTACTAAATGACTCTGAGAGAATTTCTATATCTCTATTCTAATTGCTCCTAAGCCTAATCCCTTTAATTAACATATAATTAACTCCTAATTAACCTTACTTAGTCAATAAGATCGAATAAATTGATTGTTAATGTGAAATAATCGTTTTTACAAATTCGGAACTTTTATATTTTCTATTTTCCATAGCTAATGGCATTTTCGTAATTTTGAGCAAGTCCAGGGACACCCCACGTCATTTCACACCCAACTGCCTCCATGGCCCAATCGGCAGAGATTTAAACTTCTACGGTTTCACCACGTGATTCTGCTCCGTTTAAAACCCCATTCTATTAATCCTATAGATGTGGGGACATAAAGGTCATTTTATGAAAAGTTCTAGGGTGGACATGAAGGTCATTTTATGAAAAGTTCTAGGGTTATTGTGGAAATAAGTTTTTGGGGTCAAAACATAATTTCTAAAAATTCAGGGTATCACTGCGATTAACAAAAGTTTGCAGGGGCACTTTTGTTATTTCTTAATTGTTAATATACGACAGTGCCATATTTTCAACGGCAGTGTTACACTATTCTATAATTCCAAGTGTGAGGATTGTCATGCCATAGTGCTGCCTAAGAAATTCTCACACTACCTAAGGGAAATAATTCAAAGTTCCCATTACGTTCTGTTTACGGAAGTGGGGATGTTACATTCTACCCACCTTGAAAAGAATTTTGTCCTCAAAATTCTAGGATGAAGAAGGGTCAAGGTAAAAAAATCTTTTAACTTATAAGAATACTCCTCTTTTCGAGCTTGCATCTTGTCTTGAGATTACTTGCCGGTAGCTATGAAGTAGTGTCTTAATACGTATAAAGGATCCATAAGGGTTATGTTGATGTCCAAGCTTGCCTTGTCTCTATGATGCTCTAAATCATTGTTCAGTTTATTGGAGACTCTTACTCATCTCCCTTGTTCTATATTACGCTACTCCTACTTTGTGGTAGTTGCTAAATCTTCCGCCACTTGTACATGAGACCCCAGATATTCAACTCATGAAGATTTGCAATTGTAAAGATTAGCAGTTATCGTAGTAATTGACGTCAATATGTAGTAATAATAATACCTGTATCAAGGGGGTCCGTATATTCTTTCCCAAGATTCTTATTCGCTCAGCTACCCTTAGTTCAATAATAAATTCGCCTCCGATACATTTCTTTAGAAACATAGGCTTAGGCCTTTTCTCAAAATTATAACTAGGAGCCTTATCTTAAAACTCATTATTCTTGGTAAAATTTGCCTCATGCCTAATGCCTGTAGAAAATTTCAGGTCACTCCCACTATATGGATTAAGTTCTAAGACTCAAGACTCTTTCTATTAGTCTGATATCCTCCTTGATTCCTAGTTATGAGATATAAGCAATTTATTATGAAAACCAAGGTTAAAAGTCAGTTCCTTTCATCGAAGCTACAGAGTTTCCTTACCATATTGTCTTACAAGATGCCTTTCGAATATCTATGCAGAGAGTTGTTGTGGATTATATGGATGCCAAAATGTACTTTGTTTCGCTGACGTTCTGATCCATCATCATGTTCGTCGAGTAAACTCCTCATCCTCCTTGTCATGTGTCTGACTACTTGTGCGCTATGTTTTCGGGTAAATTTTCTAATACTCATGCCTTGGGCCCTAAATACCAACTAAAGAAGTTCTGCCATTACAAAAACTATCCACTACAGCAGCAATCAACTTCGACAAATAGTGGTCATAGTGGCTTCGTCGAAGTCTTTCGGGAAATTGATCAAGCCATATCCAAACTCTTACTTACCTGATCCTCTTTGATCGGCGACGAATCCCTTCCGTTAGGTTTTAGGTGTAAGGCTAGAGTTTCCTTCTAAACTATAACTATAGTCCTTGCTCCAAAATCTCTCTTTGCTCTTGCGGATTTTATTCCATTTCTCATTATTTGCTACTCGGATCTTGTGTCGTTCTTGTTGAACTTCTCAATGATTGTTGCGATACTTGTTCTCTCAAAATATGATTAGCTTCACGTAAGGAAAGGTTATGCAACAGCCAAAGTTCTTACCACTTTTCTACTTTCTTCAATTTGTTAGCATAGAGATTCCTTGACTATTGTGTTGATGTCCATCTACCACTTTTGTGGGCACCAATGTTACCAATCTCATTGGGGGTTTGTCCTAATATATTATATAGATGTGTGTTAGTTTTAATGGCTAAATCTCATATTACCCTAACTGCTACGCCTTCTAGCTATTCGTCATAATATTTTGCCCCTAGGATGTAATCCATATGTTGTGAGAGATAGGGATGTTGGTCTTGCTTCCCTGTTGAAGTTACAATATGAGGACTTCCCAGATGGTCACCCATCTTAATATTACTCTCGTTCGAGCACGCTTAACTACAGAACTCTGATGGATCCTAGTGCATTAGTGATGACCGCATTTAATCTAGCCCAAGGTATAGAGACTCTTCTAGTTGCCTCTAATTCCGACATTCTAACCTTGCCCCTCAGGGGGAACGTTTCCAAATCCTTTTTGATCTTATATTGGTGCATCATCTGGTCTTGCTTAGGGTGCATAGGGTCTGTTACACTTATGACCAGTGCCAAGGCAACCTTGCCTGGTATTTCGTACACAATCTTAATTGCACCGTAATCTCATACTAGGTAGCTTTTCTCTTTTTAATAGGCCAGTCAGAAATCCAAACTTCCTCTTTTCCTACCTCGTTCCTACCATGTTCTATTGTTCCTGCAGAAATCCAATCTTAATTGTTCTATTGTTACCTTGTGGTTGCTCCCTTGGTCTATCGAGATTAGTTGCATACTTTAAGTCTTCATTACTCTCGCCTGTGTCTGAATACATTCCTTATCGAATTACTCCACCTATAGCATATATAATAGTGCCTAAAGGCAATTTTTAGACTTTGCCTTGCTTCTCTGAATAGCCTCATTCCTCTACTAGTAATATGTTGAAGATGATTCTATCATCCAGTTTCTGTAGTGGCTGAGGTCGATAGAATTTGAACATGACTAGATTTTCTAGCACTTCTTTTATCCCTAAAGGTAGAAAAATTTACACTTAGTTCGTATGCCACCTCTAGTCTGAAAATGTTCCTACTTTAGGTTAGTAGGAGATATATTGCCCCTCTTTCTTATTACACTTATAACTTCATTGGCTTTCCATACCGTGTATAACCGTATCTTTATCTTGATTCAACGTACAGTTGGAAGGGCCTCTTTACAGCTTGCTCAACTGTTTCCCTTTCAAAGCCAAGATTCCACTTAGTACTCTTCCAATTTGCAATCGCTGCAAGGTTAGTCCCCAGTACCCTTGAGGAAGAATTCACTCCATCCTCTGGACAGGGACTTAAAAGGTCTCCCGTATACCTAACCGAAGCTTCTACCCTTAGCTTCTTTCACTGATTCTCTGCTTCCTCTATCCACTCTACAAGTTTCTTAATGAAGGATCAAGTCTTTATAATGTGGTATTACCACAATCCAAAATAAAAACTATTGACTGAATTTGTTAGCGAGGTACCTTCGGGGTAATCCCATCTATGAAGAAAATAAGGGCATTATCCATGCCACATAAGATAAGCTTATTAGCGGGTAATCACTTTACTCCCGTTGAGTATCAAAGCTACAAAACCAGATAGAAGAATCCCCTAGGTTCAAGTAGAGAAGATAGTCTGGATTGGGTAATTGCAATGAAGCTTGAAACAAGCCCCATCAGGATGAAGAAGATTCTTACTCAGCTCGTTTCCAACTAAGATCCTGCCCTTGATGATGGAAAATCTTCGGCTACCCGACAACACTTTGCAAGCAATCTTTTTCGATATATCTAGGTTTACTATGTCCATAGCAAACCGTTCAACACAATTTCTTTGATTGAATTCCCAATTCTCTGCACTCCTCAACTTGCTCAATTGTCTATCCCTTTATGCCATCATTACTTTCTAGGAGTCTTATCCCTAATAATTATGTATAGAAGGTCCCTAATAAGCTTGCTAGGTGTTTTAGGCTTCTGTTTACACAAAACTTTATATTGAGGTGATCAAGCTCAACATTCAGTCAAGGGCAATAGATAGTCCACAACACTCACAGCAAGACTACCATGCAAAATTTTCTATGTCCTCGTCACGTGAGGACCTAAAGCAAGGTTTATCTAGATTCTTCGAGTATGCATTAGAAGCATAATCAGTCCATCCACGAACCTATACAGGACGAACTGCTCTGATACCAATAAATGTAACAACCTCTATCATATAAGCCATGCTCGAGTCATGGAGTTATATTAAAAGGTTGTCATTATGCTAAGAAACCTTTAAAATATGGAAAATATAATACATGACCCTTTAACTGCTCACTTTATTACTAACTAATAGTCTCTAATACATAGATAAAAAAATAATTACACTTTAAAGGGAATTGTGACTGACATAATACACAGCGTTTACTTCCGACTAGTCGTTAGCTAGCTTCAATAGTCTCTTCGCCTAGCTTATGCCCGATTCTTGCTCAACGAATGGCCCTATACTTTGCCTCGCACTTGATTTCCAACTTGGGTGCTGGAATATTTATGGAAAAGAGAAACATACAAGTAGGCAGTGAGAACCTAAGGTTCTCAGTAGGTAAACTCAAATTATTACTCATATAGTGCCATCATAAACATTCCAGCCATTTCGGTTTATTATAAAAATATGAACACATATAAATAAATAGTTGTTCAATTTTAAGTTGAAAACACCTTTCTCGAAGCGGGTTATATTTTAACAACCACTTGCCATATCATATAACAAACATAGAAATACAAATAGTATAATATGCTTTAACAAGGATCATAATAGCATTATGACTCAACTAGATAATTGAAGATGCACATATAAATGCGTATACTTGAATGTATGCAAGTGCACTTGACTTAATTTATCTCTTCTTTAACTTGCAACTTAACCTTGCCATTCTATACTTGGTCCCCCGGTGGTGAATGGCCTCTCTCACCCCTAGGTAATAGCCTGCTTTTCAAGTTCGAGTTCGTACCTATACATGAGTGATGGGTTTACTTTCCCCGGCCCTCACACCGGTCTATTCCCCTTAAATCTGGTCAAGGGCTGTCACAAGTCTTAGACAGTACCGCTCTGGCCCACGCTATCTGGGTCTATGCCATGCCTCACGTGGTAGCTTGGTACGTCTTTCTTGCAAGTTTTCATAAATCTTATTCTTCTCTGGACATGATTATACATGCATATGCTATATGCAATCATTCATATACTTCATATCATACTTAAATCATTTTTGCATATACGAATCTCATGAGCATAACATATAAATGTATAACATTCATATAATTCACATATTTCTGCCGAAATTTCGGCAGCATAACGGATCGAGTCCGCTTTCTCATGACTAGTGCCAGACTACCAGAAGGATCAATCAAGCAGCAAAACCAACATAGGGTATCAAGTTTTCTAACGATAATATCAATCATATAACATGTCAACATAAATACATAACTAAAGGGTTTTGCTCATTCTACTCAATTCTGTCCGATTTTGTAAAATTCACCATAATTTCTATCCAATTCATTTGGAACTAAATTTTGAATATGTTATAGGTCTATGTGTCTAGTTTCCAACCCTTTTGGTCCCATCTCATTTTGATTTATGTAGCTCAAGTTATTCAAAGTTTACTTCTGTCTGCCCTACAACTAACTAGAATTGCACTCTTAGAAGTAAAAATTCACCAAAAATAGAAAACTAGGTGAAATCATACAAAATTTATATCAAATTAAAGCTAACAGGACAAGCTTTCTAATGAAATAAGCTTCATCTCATTTGCATAAGTATATTTTGGGACATAAGCCCCGAAACTTGACCCTATTGGACTACCCTGTTTCAGGTCGGTTTGAACTTAAGTCAACTTCATTGATGTGCTGGGAACAAATGGCAATGAATCTGACTTTTATGGGATGTTTTCTTACATGTAAGCTTTCAAACAGCATTAGTTTCACTCAATTTGGAGTTGTGTAGGGTGAGTTATATCCTTCTAAACTCATACTGCCCAGATGAGGATCTAGATTTCTAGGTCAAATTTCAAAAATTCATAACTAATTCTATACTAATCCAATGGCCTTATATTTTATATTTATGGAAAGCCTGAATGCATAGTTTCATATAAAAATGTCTTTATCAAATTTAATCGGCTGTAGGCGGAGCCGTACACTCTGCCGTACAGACCATCGAGGGAAAAACCCTAACAGATTCTTGGATTCTTCTTGGATTCATGTTTTTCTCTAATCAATCCATCCAATCTTCAATTCAAACTCACATATACACCTTAAACCAACCTTAATTCATCATCATCACTCAAGATAGCATCAGAATCTTACAAGAAATTGGGAAGAAAGTGGAGTCCCAATCAGCCCAATTCAAAGAAAACAAGAAAAGAAGTTGGAATTCCTACCTTGGTGGTGTGAAATCTTGGTGGAACTTGATCTTGGAGTGAAGTTGATGCTTGGAGCTTGAGCTTGGGGATGAGAGGAAGTGGAAGAAGATGAAGGAAAGTGGGAAAACGAGGCTGGTTGTGGGGAGGCCGAAAATTTAAAGGGAGAAGGAAGAAAAAAAAAACTTATGAAGGAAGTTGGCTCTTGATTGGTGGATTTTAACCCTCATTCAAACTTGGCTTGGCTTCCCTCTTTTATGATTGATTTGTGCACCACTTGTGAGAAGTGTTGGCTGAATCTTGGCCATCCATCCTAGGGTTCTCACAGTATAATTTCTATTGGTTCGGTTCCGACAGTTTAAAATACCGAAATCTTATCGATTTCTTTTAAATCGGTAAACTAGTTTTTTAGAAAAATCCTATGAGGTTTCCTATGGTTCTAATCTAATTCCATCAAGTCTAGTCCTTCTAAATCACACTTAATTGGCTTTAAGTGAATGCTTAATTGAATCCTAATTAATCTCAATTATTCGATGAAAATTGAATAACTAGGCGAAAAACGATAAAAATCCGGTGGAGGTGAGGCCAAGTTTCTCCACTATCTTGAGCAACACTTGGCGCCACTCATATGTGGTAAGGGTGGCTGAATTTCAGCCACTTAAGTGAGGGTTTCCAGTAGAAAATTCTGCTGGTTCGGTTCTGGCAGTTTAAAATACCAAATCTTCGCGGATTTTCCTCAAATCGGCAAAACTTTACTAAATGACTCTGAGAGAATTTCTATATCTCTATTCTAATTGCTCCTAAGCGTAATCCCTCTAATTAACATATAATTAACTCCTAATTAACCTTACTTAGTCAATAAGATCGAATAAATTGATTGTTAATGTGAAATAATCGTTTTTACAAATTCGGAATTTTTCTATTTTCTATTTTCCATAGCTAATGGCATTTTTGTAATTTTGAGCAAGTCCAGGGGCACCCCACGTCATTTCACACCCAACTGCCTCCATGGCCCAATCGGCAGAAATTTAAACTTCTACGGTTTCACCACATGATTCTGCTCTGTTTAAAATCCCATTCTACTAATCCTATAGATGTGGAGACATAAAGGTCATTTTATGAAAAGTTCTAGGGTAGACATAAAGGTCATTTTATGAAAAGTTCTAGGGTTATTGTGGAAATAAGTTTTTGGGGTCAAAACATAATTTCTAAAAATTCAAGGTATCACTGCGATTAACAAAAGTTAGCAGGGGCAGTTTTGTTATTTCTTAATTGTTAATATACGGCAGTGCCATATTTTCAATGGCAATGTTACACTATTCTATATTTCCAAGTGTGAGGATCGTCATGGCATAGCGCTGCCTAAGAAATTCTCACACTGCCTAAGGGATATAATTCAAAGTTCTCATTACGTTCTATTTACGAAAGTGGGGATGTTACATAGTTCGTTTGAAATGGGATTCAAGTGAGTACAAGTATATAAAATTTTAAGGCAAAATAATAAAGAATGGATTTTTAATTATTTTTCACTTATAGTTGCCCAAGTCTATCCTAAAATAGGGTAGCAATGAATCAAATGCAAATAACTCAAGTTATACTTTCAAAAATTTAGTGGGTCCAAAAGGGTTTGAAAATAGACTAATAGGGTAATATTTCTGTAGAATTTGAAATCAAAAGAGTTTAAATTGAAATTTTGGCATAATTTGAAATTTTGGGCAGAATTTGGAGAATTTAAGTCTAATTTGTAGTTAAAGTGCATGTAACTTAACTTAGCAGCCCCTAAACTATATGGGACCAACACTAATTGAAAGACTGAAGAATATATGTTGGTTTTACTACCACATTGAGGTATATGCCATCATATTGTTTCTCCTTGGAATGCATATTATTGAAACTTATTATATGTGATGGAGATTGTTTTCGCTGTTGACTAGCTGGCTTAGTTGTTGTTGTAATTTTGGGGAATCCTCACATTGCAGCCATCATATTGCTGAATTTTTGGTAGAAATATTTTGAAAGTAAGATATTGATCAATTGGATTTTTATATACTTATTTTCCCTCATCCCTAGCTCATTAATTATCTCTTGTGCCTAATTGTTTTGAATTGGACCATTTTGTATTGTTTGGATTTTGTTTGGGTTTGAGTTAAAATTTCCAGCATTAGGTGAATTTTGACACTATTTTGGTTTTTGGGTTATATCTTGAGTTATAGAGCTCATTTTATTGTGATTCTTGATTTGTAGGAAAGCTGAGAGATAGGCCTACAAGTGATATGAAGAAGTTAGAAGCCAATTCTAGTGTTAAGGAGCTGAAATTGGGCCTAGAAGTGAACTGAAGCGGTGCAATCGCGGTTTCTGAACGAGGTGCAGTATTTGGACCATATCTTGGTCCATAGTAGCCCAATTGAGTCCATTCCAGTGGCATTTTGAAGCTGACATCCAAAGCTTTAAGTGATCTTCAGACCACAAATCCAAACTGATGCGTTTTCAATACCAACAATGCGGACAAACGTTACTGACTGGATTAGAAAACATACTTGCATGTTTTTAGCATAACTTCCTTTATATAATTCAGAATTTAGCAAATAAGGTGTCCAGATTCAGAGAAGAGAGAGGGGATTAATGTAATAGCTGTTACGGATTGATTGGGAGACGTTTTGATTTGGTTTTGGCTGGCTGACTTAGGGGGAAGCCAAAATTGTAACCAGACAGATTTTGGGGAAGAGAAAATAGTTCGGTTTTTTGTTGGTTCTTCTTCTCCTCTCTTCTCTCACCCCCCCCCACCTTAACAACTCATCTTCCTCCATTCATGGAGGAGTAAGCTTCCATCTAATCCAAGAATTCAAGGAACATCATCACTCAAGAGGATTGGCTAACAAGAGTTCAACTATTCCATTCGGTTTCTTCTATCCTTTCTCTCATCTTAATTCAGTTTTGGAATTGAAGGTTTTCATTCTAAAATTCTAATCAAGAGTTCAATTGTCTCATATCAATTTGTGATTGTTCGATTCAATTGTTGAAAGAAGAAGAATTAGAATTCAGGTCTGAGTTTTAAGGTTAATGCATTGGTGATTAAAACTGATACAACTCAACTAGGTTTTAGAGATTTCTGAACATTGGTTGATTATGTGTTAGTCAAATGCATGAAGGTTTTTGTGTGAATGCTAAAATTGGATTGAGGTTTCATTCAATTTTATGATTAACCATTGAGTCGAATTGTTGATATATATATCTAGAATTCGATGATTGAGTGATAATTGTTGCCTTTTGATTCTTGGATTGGATTTCAAAATTCTGTTCATTTCTTTTTCTACTAATTTCGGTATTTTAAATTCCAAACCCCCCCCATTTCCTGATCATATAACATTGTCATCGCTGGGAAACGACCCGGGTTGCACCCTTGCTACGAGTTTAGTGTAATTCGGTTTTTATTGTAATTTGATTGAGCTCGGCACTCGAATCAGATATATAGCATGAGCATAAATGCATCAAGCATCCTCATATACAAGTATGAACAAATTATATAACATAAGATTATAAGATCTCTCCATTTAAAGGCAGTTATATTAAGAACTATGATATTCCTTCACTTAGAGGCAGTTATATTAAAACTATGAGATCTCTCTAATTTGGAGGCAGTTGGCAAAATGAATCCCTCCAATTTAGAGGCACGTGAGTCCCCTTGTCTATTCTATGATGATGGTCACGGTATGAGCTCATATTGTAGAACATTGTCTATGCAAGGGCGGTAAAGATTACAAGCATGTGCTAATTAAGAAAGTAAGTAAGAAAGTAAATGAAAAAATGCATCAAGTTATGCATTCATGAGCATATAGCTTATTTGTTTCCATTTGATAGCATAATCTATCAAGACCAAGTATCATTATCAGTTATATGATTATTGTCATGTTTGAACTAAGTGTATGAGTTAAAATTGACCTGCTTCGAAAAAATGTGTTTTCCAAACTTAATAAACGAACCTCTATGTCTATGTATGAGATCACACTTTTTTTAATAAATAGAAGCAGCTGGGAAAACAATGATGACATTGATTATCTGATAGCTTAGAATGCCTATTGAGAATGTAAAATTCTCACTCCTATGTGTATTCCTATGTCATTTCTAGATAGCTCAGGAGATTTTGATGATAACCATCCTAAGAGCATTTGGCTAAGACTGGATTTGGCTACTAAAGGTTACTGTCAAATATATATACTTATGCTAGCATTGGATGACTATTTCGCTAGTTGGAACTTTTAGTAGAGTTGTTTATGTAATTTGAAAGGCTATTATGTAAGGCTAGGAGTCTAGTTATATAACCTAATAATTTCAACTGTAATGTGAATATTTGTGCATATAAGGGAATTTCTGTTTTCCTTATTCTTTTGTTTATATATTTACTTAGTAGTATGACATAGATATTTTGCTAATTTCTCGAAAATTTAACCAAAAAAAAATCATGCAAGGTTCGCTAATTTATTAGTAGCAGCTCCGAAGTGTGATGTTATGATTTAAGCATTATATTGTACTTAGGAGGGTGTTATATTTTCTCCTTTATCACTACTATCACCATGTTTCCCCCATCCATTTGTTTCAATAACTACATCGACTACGTCACTACCACTTGTAGCATCTTGCTCTTTCTCATCCTCAGCTTGCTTATTATATTTGTTACCCATATTTCCTAATTCCTAATATTGATTAGCATCTTCTAAAATTTCAAGGACATGAATAGGGTGCTCAAAGTACATTCCCTCCCTTACCAGCTTCTGTTGCTTGGCATTAACTAAAAGCATCTTTTATACCTTTCATATCCTAAATCTTTAAACAAAGCTTGTACGTCAAACAAATTTATGAAGTCCACATCCAACTTAGGCATATACTAAACACTATTATTAACATAGCACAACACATTGTCAATGTCTCTTATAAACTTGCCACTATGGTGAAAGGCTTGCACAATGTATGAACTCGTCTATAAATCATATCAAATAAATAAACAAATAATAAATTCTTAAATGCTAATTTAATAAGCATAAAGGAACCACAACACACAATATTTTACAAACCATCATTTAAGTAATATTTTACCCATCTCAAACCACATTCAACAGCCATAAATAATCCCACAATATTTTTATCATGTTGATGTTTTTAGGGTCTACAAAGAGTGAATATTACGTAGATTTACAAAAAAAATACGTTCAAACTTACCGTTGACATGCCTTGTTAGAGCTTTTGTTCGATGCTGCTTTTTACCTAGGACAAGCCAAATGTAGAAAAAAAGACTCACTTTTTGCCCTAGCTGGACCAAATACAGATGAAATGACAGCACCTTCACTTTGATTTTTACTCAAATTATGGAGATCTCAGAGTAAATTGGCAAAAGGTTGAAGAGGAAAGCATGTAATGTAAGGGTAAATGGGGTTTTGATTTTAGAATTTCTCGAATTTGATGGGTTATTCTCCAAGTGAGCAAAATGGGGTCATTTTACCTGGTGCCATGAGGAGCCATGTGCATGTGGGATCGACCATAAATGGTCCTAATCAACAACAAATAAGCCACATCATCACACCTACTAAGTTTAACAGAGATAGATGACCCAAGGACTAATGACGCCTGACATTTGCAAGTGTCGGGGACCACCAAACCATTTTTTTTCCTAAGGACCAATGTGTTCATTAGTTACATTGCCAGGCATTCATTTGGGGCTCTTCTCTAAATTTAGTTAGGAGTGATCAAATCCAATCCAGACTGAATTAAAATTGAATACAATACAAAAAAAATTGAAAACCAATCAAAACCAAAATAAATCAAGTTGGATTAGTTCTTATTTTATGAAAACTAATTAGTTTGGTTCGGTTTTAGAAACCAACCAAACCAATGATATATTACATATATATAATTTTAGAGATATGTTGTCAGTGTAAATGTGTTTTACATTGTCACCCGATCCCATGCTTCTATTTGTAAGACTTTTTGGATGTGTTTGTATAAGTTTCATTTTGGAGAGAAAAAGAGAGAAGGGAAGGAGTTTAAGGAGTAGCTGTGAGTTTATATTACTCTTAAAACTCTCTCTCTCCTTATTTCCTCTCCAAAGTCAAAACTCACAAACATGCCTTTAAGGTAGTGTGTGGTTAAATCAAACACATTCGTTGATGTGAAAATACATAATTGGATATCTATGTAAAACTCTTTTTACACTAATAGTGCATCAAAATTAAATTCTTAGTTTTATATGTATTTGTGATATATATTACACATTGCTTATTCATATCTATATTCATATTCATATAAACATAATATAAGTATATTTTACAATATTCTAATACTAAAATTATTCAAATATTGTTATCATATTTTCACTTATTATTTTAGATTTACAATCCTCTATTAATTCTTTAATTTACTCAATATGATTTTTGTTCAAACTTTTTATTACTAACTTATTAGTATTAAACATTATTATAACTTTTGATAATTAATTTAGATTTTATAATTGTGTGGTTTTATAAAAGATACCAAGTATGCTTTGCACTTGCCTCTCTTAAAGGAACTTATGATCAGAAAAGTATCCGACAAATGGTCCAATTTACCGGTCCTCTTTATTTTTAGTATATGATCCTTATGAGTAACTGGGCTGGATAAGTATACTATTGTGTTTAATCCGAAATACTCGCCTTGCCAAAGTAAGGATTGTATATTAAGAATGAGGACGTCCTCTTCAGATAATGCCCTCTAAAAATGTATATCTTTAACTTCAAAGCTATCCATCCTAGAATCCTGCATAAAAACTTTGTCTTCTAAAATAGAAAACTTTATAGAATATTCCTATGTCCCTGAAGATGCTCAGATAGAAAGTTCCATCCCTCCTCTCCTTAGTCCCTATAATGTTTTTAGAAGAGAAAAGAGGCCATTTAGGTGGCTCCACAAAAAGCTTATTTCAACCCCTAGACCTGGTGTAAAAGAGTATATCCAGACTACAAAAATGGATACATGTGCTCTTCAAGCCACCAGTGCTGAACAATATGTTGATCTAGAAATCAATCTTACTCTCATCTGGCTGTGGCAGAAAGAAGGATATGTTAGCTTTCACCTTAGGGCTATTAGGATAGTCCTTTCTCTTCATGGGAGAAAAGGACTTCCTATTATTGTCAAGATAAGCCTACTGGACACTACTTTCCAGAGTCTTGAACATGCCACCATTAGAACTGTTTTGGTAACACTAAATGCAGGCAGTGTTGTTTTAACTATGTTCCCCAACTTTAATGTCCATCTGAGAGATCCCACTCTAACTACCAGATTTAAAGTCTAAGTCCAACTCACAGAGGCTCCACAAGATAAGTTGCCCTTGCTGCCTTACTGCAATACCAGCTAATCTATAGGCTTCAAGATCATTGTTTTGATCTGCCTACTTCAAAAGGTTTTAATAAGAATGCCTTGATGGTCTTGGCCACTTCAAATGATGAGACACCTTCCATCATTCATATTCCGAAGTAGATTCCAAAGAAGTACCTCCTACAACTCATGCCACTTGAGTGGATAAGCAAGTACGAATACTTCAAAAGAAATAGCATCCCTGCTGTAGCTACTGAAGCAAGTTTTCAAAGATCTACTAATGGAACTGTCAGAACGGTCTTTAAAAGGCCAGACCAAGAAAAACCTTTTGGGGGAAACCCTCCGGTCTTTCACACAATGATGATTACTCTTGCAACAGCCGAAAAGAAACTGTTGATCCATGCTATTGAGCCAAATGGACAAATCATCTATTCTGATAAAATTGATGATCACTTCCTATGGGATATTCCTGGATCAGGGATTTGTAAACCAAATTGCACTTGTAACACCTGGTTCTATCCTATGCCAGAGAACGATGAATGACGAAAGGCATGGATAGGAAATTATAAGCATCCTGCTACTCTTTGCAGGCCTCCTCTTAGGCCACAGAGGAAATTTGATCTAGACAATGGTCCCTAGATAGGGATCACAAAGAAAAAAGAACCCTTGCTAATATATGAAGAAGCCCTTAGGATACTCCAACAAGAAGGGTATCCACCACCACCTGAAGACCCTGATCTTATCATTTGGTTACCACCACAAAATACCACAAAACTCTATTTCCTGTAAAAGCTTAGAACCCACACTTTTTATCCTAACAGCACCAGAAATCCCATGCATGATGTTTGTCTCTACTTCAGCCACTTACGGAGCTGACTTTCTAGCTCTGGAAAGAAAATCCAATCCTACTACCCAAACACATAGCAGACCTTTTATCCAGCTTACTGAAGTGCAACCAAACAGGAAGCTAAAGCCTATAACTCAAGCTGAAGAAGTTCTAAATTGGCAAACAGAGAACTCCTTAGCTCAAAATGGCCTGCTAACAAAGATCAATCAAAAGGTTGATAGTCTTATGATGGTCGTGGAACAACAGTTGGGGATACTGTAAAAAAAATTGCAGAAATATTATAAAAAGACAAAAGCCAAAATCGAAGTCTTGGAAGTGAAAATCCAACAACTTCCTATTCAGAATATCCATGACCAGGCTTTTGATCGAAGAGAAAAAGAACTTCAAAAACTTAGCCATCGTATTAAAGAACTTTATGAGTATACTAAAAGCCTTCAAAAACAGCCAGAGCCAGACTTATTCTTTACTCAGCCACCAAAAATATTTCCTAGCCTTCTACCATCCTCACGACCACATAAACCTCCACCTCTATTACCACCAATCCTACTGCCAAGAACAACATTTTTCGAAGAAAGGTCTCGACCCTCCAGAGAAAATCCAAAAAAGAAAGAGGTTATTAAGTCTGCCTCTATTTCTCCAAACCAACCACTTCAGAATCCAAAATCCCCTGAACCTGAACCATCTCCAAAGAACACTCAAACATCAGATGATCCCAATACAAAACCACTATCTCAAGCCATGATAACTTCACATACTTTCCAACAATAACAGATAGTGATGACCAGAGTGTCGAAGTTTTTGTAAAAGCTCCTAGTGATGATGAATATGCTGATATCACTAGGATTCTCATGGCAATAATTATAGAAACTGATTCAGCAAGAGGAGCTCAATCATCATCTTTGAATGCTCAAGAAATCAACATTCCTCCGCCTTCTGGAGGACCACTGTTTACCATAGATGACATCATTCCGTCTTAACGGAGAAAAATATTCTTAGACTTCAAAGCCTGGATGGATGTGAAGATGATCGCATCAGATGCTGACCGGTATTCTTAAAGAATGGTACTGCAGTCTTGGTCCTGTTCGGCAAGATGAACTGCATTGATTGGAAAGCATCGACACTGTTGTTGCAGCACTCCATCATGAGTTCCTTGGTGATCATAGTCTTGTTCAAAAGGAAATTTGAAAAGAATACTTTGATATGAAGTGTTGTTCCTTGAAAAAGCTAGACCTGGAGTGCCATTTCAAAAGAATGGCCCAAAGGTTTTATCAGTTGAATGGTTATAATGATCATAGCCTCAGGAACACCTATGTCAGTTCTCTTCCTGAAGAACTGCAAGCAAAGATGTACCGGATGATTACTGCTATGCAAAGAGATGCTGTAAGCATGACTCTTGGAGAAATCCACCAGACATGCCTTACTGCACTGGACAAATTATGCAGTCAGCAAGTCCTCTTTGAAAACATTCTCAAGACAAAAAGAAGTACACTAAAGCTTGCAAAAAGAATTACTTGGAGATCAAGTGTAAAGAGAAAGATTGCAGCTGTCGTTACAAGCCAACCGCCAAAAAGAAAAACAAAATCTTCATGAATAGGAAGGGAAAAAGAAAAAAGTCAAATTTTTCAAAAGAAAGTCTTACTGGGGGAAAGATGGCAAAAGATGTTTCATTTGTGGCAAGACAGGACATTTTTCAAAAAATTGTCCAAACAAAAAGGAAAAGGCCTCCAAGCTGATCCATTCTCTTGACTTAGCTGCAGATGAAGATATTGAGTCCTGGTATGATGAACAAGATCAACCAGATGCCTATATTGTCTTCGGACTTGAATACATAGACTCCGAAGATAGCAATGAGTCAGATTCCTCTAGTTCTGAAGAACACTTCCCTGTCTTGCAAGCAGAGGAAGTCCCCAGACTTTCAAACCCAGAAATCAGTTCACTTGATCCTATTCCATGCCAAATATACAGATCCATATTCTTCCTTCCAAATATAATGTACCAATCAAAGCCATTGATTTCATAAACACAGGAGCACAAAATACTTTGATGAATCCAGCAATCCTCCCATCATCTGATTGGGAACCCGGTGTACATTTCTTCAAGGCTGTAGATGGAAAAATCTTCCGAACCGATTTGATTACCAAGCACAAGATTGGCATTAAATTCTTCCCAGGATGCATTATCTGGACCAAAGTCATTGGAACATATTTGCCCAACAAAGATCTTGTTATTGGCATGGACGTCTACGCTCAAAATCATAAACTTCAAATCCTTTCTCAAGGGATTAAATTCAAGAGGGAGTTTAAACCTTATTCTACTACCCCAAAATTATTCACTCTTGCAGATGCACCATTGGGATATGAAGACATAAGGAACAAACTTCTTAAGATGAATGCTGACAGCCATGATCTCTTTAAGCATCCTCACCCACTTTGGAAGAATAAAAAATTCTTTGTAAAATTGCCATTCAAACTGAATGAAGACGTCAATCCAACAAAGGCGGTTCATCCCGGAATGTCACCATCTGACAAAGCAACATCATTTGAAGAATGTCAACAATTGCTGAAACAAGGGCTAATTGAACCAACCAAATCTAATTGGGCATGCCAAGCTTTCTATGTAAGTAAGAGATCTGAACACGTTTGAGGGAAAAAGAGACTTGTTGTAACACCCTCCCAAGTACAGTACTATGCTTAAGTCAGTACCACACCCTGGAGTTGTTACTGTTACCTGAACAGACCTTATCTGACAGCAACTTCAACCGTCTCTGGAACTTCTTGAACTATCTGGAGATAACACAGAAATAGAAGTGAGAATTATAAATTCTCAGTAGGATTCTCTAATTATCATACACAACGTCATCGTTGTCATCTCCAGTTTGCTTCTGTTTATTTTGAAACAGATGAACATGCTATACAAACTGTTCAATTTTAAAGTTCGAAAATATAATGTCCGAAGCAAAGTTTATTTTATTCATACACTTGACAATTTGGGAGAGCCTATACAAAACAAATTTCATGAATTATATTAGGAATAGTAGCTAAAACATAATAAAATACAATATCATCAATATACTGGGGACATAACATCGGCACATAACTTTACTTGTACTTAAATTCATGCATATACATAAAGTTTACTTTTCTTTCTTTTTATCATAAAATCTTTACATGCCATATTCCAGAGTATAATCGCCATGTCATACCCCATCAGAGCGTGATCGCCATGTCACGTTCCTTAGGAATATGGGACCTTCATTCGGTACTTACACTAGCTGGGTTATGCCATACCTCATGTAAGTTCTAGCCCCTATACTCACACTAGTTGGGTCGATACCATGCCTCATGTGAGCGGGGTGCTTGCATATGCTTTAATCTTTAGTCTTGAGTCTTTAGTCTTTAGCCTTTACTGCCCTTGGGTAGCCTGGCCTTGGAGTGAGCTCGTCAGCTCGACTCGTGACCGTCGTCACACCGACTCACCCACAAGGGGACCCACGTGCCTCTAGGTTGGAGGGACTCAGTAGGCTATCTGCCTCCAACATAGAGGGACCTAAAAGTTTTAGCTGCCTTCACATAGAGGGATTCAAAGTGCAACTGCCTCCAAGTGAAGGGATCCACATCTTATCTTATTTAACTGCCTTCACAAGAAGGGATCTTGTAACTGCCTCCAAATGAAGGGATCCACATTCAATATATTCATATCATACTTAAATCATCCTTGCATATATGAATCTTATGAGCATAACACATAAATGTTTATCACATTCATATAATTCACATATTTCTGCCGGAATTTCGACAGCATAATGGATCAAGTCCGCTTCCCTGTGAATAGTGCCAGTATACCAGAACATCAATGGATCACAAAGGTCACAACATTGCATACATATTTCAACATGGAATTCATAATAACAATAATCTCATTAAGGCAAATTTTCTGCCTCAGCATAGTTAACTAACCCGATTTTTATAATTCAAGCCGTAATTGCTATTTAACTCATTTGGACCTCAATTTTGGATATGTTGGTCCCATCTAATTTTGATATCTATAGCTCAAGATATTTAGGTTTTATCCCGGCCTGCCCAGTGGCTAGCCAGAATCAAACACCTAAAAGTAAAAATCCACTAAAAATCGAAAATTGACTCAAATTATACGATTTTGGACTCATATTAAAGCTAACAGGGTAAAGTTTCATTTGCAAAAAGTTCCATTCCATTTGAGTTAGTAGGGCTCCAGTTACAAGCCCCAAATTCTGAACTTCCTAAACTGCCCTGTTCTGGCTCGGTTTGGACATAAGGCAACTTTCTTGGATCACTGGGAGCAACTGGACCTTATCTAACTCTGAAATTTTTATGGGACATTCTCCTATATGTAAGGTTTCTAATAAAGTTATTTTCATTCATTTTCAAGTAGTATAGGGCGAGTTCTACCCTGAAAATCCCAGTCTGCCTAGAATCAAAGTCAAAAACCTAGGTCAAAATTCAAAAATTCATAACTCTCTCAATACTAATCCAAAAGCCGTATATGATATATGTATGGAAAGCTCTAGATGTCTAGTTTCATATAAAAATGATTTCATCGGATTTAAATGGTGGTAGGCAGAGCCATACACTCTACCGTACGGACCACCGTAGGTTTCTTCAACTTAACAGATTCTGTTTTGTGCCTCTTTGTGTTTTCTCATTCAAATCTCAATTAACCCAGATAAAAACATGATAAGTTATCCATAAAACATCACATCACCACCATATATCATCAGTGACATAAGAGAAGAAAGCAATCCTAACAGTTATTAGTTCAACAAAATCATGCAAAGAAGTTGAATCCTACCTCTAGCAAGTGAGATTCTTGATCAAGATGGGTGTTTGTGGCTAAGAAGGGTGGATGAGAACTTGAGAGGAGGTAATATGAAGTAGGACAAGAAGAGGAAAATGAAGATGGGGAGGAAAGGAAGAGGCAACCGTATCACAAAAGGGAAAGGAAGAAAAATTTGGTTTGATGTAATGATGATAGTTGGAACTTTAACCTTTGATTGGAGGAAAATAGATGGCTAGGATGAGGCCAAGATCACCTCATTTGGGACAGCCATTAGGCGTCCAAATGCTTGGCGAGCGTAGCTAATTTTTAGCCACTCATTTTAGAGTCATAGGTGTATTATTTGGTTACTTCGGTTCCGGCAGTTTAAAATACCGTAATCTTACCAATTTCCTTCAAATCGGTAAAACAGTTTTGAAGAAATTTGTGAAGTTTTATATGTTTCCATTCTAATTATCTCTAATCTAACATCTAATTAACTCTTGATCAACCTTTAATTAATTTCTAATCAAGCTTAAAGATTCAAATTAATCGAATAAATCGATTAACAGTGTAAATTAAACATTTTGTAAGTTGAGGGCCTCTCTGGTTTTTTTGTTATTTATGGCTAATGGTATTTTCGTAATTATGAGTAAGTCTAGAGGCATCCCATGTCATTTCACATATGGATACCTCCATGGCTCAATCGGCCGAGGTTTAGGTTTCTACGTTTTCACTACACGATTCTGCTTCGTTTAAAACCTTATTTTACTAATCCTGTTGATATAGGGACCTAAATGTCATTTTGTAAAATGTTCAGGGGCAAGGCTGCAAATAATATATAAGGACCTAAAGGTCATTTTCCAAAAAGTTCAGGGGCAAGATTGTGAATAATAAAAGTTTATTTTTTTATTACTACCTATTACATTATATGGGGATGTTACGTTTGTCATCAATTACCAGCCGTTAAATCAATTTCTTAAAGATGATAAGTTTCCTCTTTCAAAAATTTACTCTCTTTATTCATACATCTGAAATGCCCACATCTTTTCAAAGCTCGATCTAAAGTCAGGATTTTGGCAATTGGGCCTTGACCAGAAGGACAAACCAAAAATCGCATTTTGTATTCCTAATGCCCATTATCAATGGACTGTTCTACCTTTTGGGCTCAAAGTTGCCCTATCACTATTCCAAAAGGCCATGACCAAAATCTTTGAATATCTCCTTGACCGTGCTCTCACTTACATCGATGACATACTCCTTTTCTCTCCAAATGAAAATAGTCACAAACAACTCTTAGAAGAATTTTATAGAATTTGTGACCAATATAGAGCAATGTTATCATCAAGAAAGTCCCAGATTGGAACCACTGAAGTAGATTTTCTGGGAATGCGCTTAGCTCAAGGAAAATATGTGCCTCAACCACACATTGCTGAAGAGCTTCCAAAATTCCCTGATGAAAACATGTCTACAAAGCAAATCCAACAGTTCTTAGGAATTTTGAATTATATATGGGATTTCATTCTCCATGTCTCCAAGTACACCACAAAGTTATCCAAGCTTCTCAAGAAAAATGCTCTTCTATGGGGACCAGAATAAACTGAAACTGTAAAGCATCTAAAACAGGCAGTAAAGAATCCACCTCCTCTCAAAATACCTAGAGAAGGAAAGCGAATTTTACAGACAAATGCTAGTGACCAATATTGGGGAGCAGTCCTCATGGAAGAAGTTGAAGGTTAGAAATTCTATTTTGGACATGCCAGTGGACAGTTCAAGCTAGCAGAGTTCCATTATAATACAACTTACAAAGAAGCTCTGGCAGTCAAATATGGAATTTAGAAATTTGATTTCCATCTTAGGGGACACCAGTTTGAGGTAAATCTTGATAACTCCTCATTCCCAAAATTACTTGAATTCAAAAACAAGGTCCCACCAAGTCCTCAAATTCTCAGACTGAAAGAATGGTTCTCAACATATGATTTCTCTACAAAACATATAAAAAAAACCCAAAATCTTATTCCAGATTTTCTCTGTAGACTAAGCCAAGTCCAAAGCAATCCCATCACTATAATCGCCTCCACTCACCGTTATCCATTAATCATGATATACACCTATCCATCCAATTCCTCTAAAGAGAGCATAGTCCAAATAACATCCCCACCTAAAATTCCTCTTGGCACTCCTCTCACTCCCAAATACCTATAGGAATTTGCAAAGACATACATGTCCCTTTACCTCAACAGGTGCGTTCAAACACACAATCTCAGCGCTCAACTCACCTAGTTAAATCTTGTTATACCTTATCTAACCACCTTTACCATCCTCATGGGAACACCATTCATAGAATCTAACATGTGGTATCTATGGTGTGTTTCAATACTATATTCTTATTCGATCTTATGTCCTACTTTCAAATTAAGACAATTCCTCTCAAATGTAGAAAATGGCTATTCCCTTTTGTGGAACACTCTTCAATAGTTTTCACCCATTAATTGGTGGATTAAGGAACTTGACAGAGAATTATGCAAATTCAATATTTGGAAATTAGATGAAAGTCAAGTTAATAATTTTATCTCAGTTTTTATTATCCACCGTCCATATTTGCAGCATCCACAGACAAAACTCCTCTCGACACAAAACCATGCCAGGGTGTATACATTACTCCCTAACTTGAGAGCACTTGTCCAAGAAAATGAACCTCCATTTTACAAGGAAAATTTAATCTTTCACTTGCAGGAAATTAATGGCGTAGAAGATGATGATGCCACCTGTACTCAACCATAAGATATTATCTATCCAATATCTGAGATCACCCATACAGGTGCCGCACTAGCTGGAGGATTTGAAGTAAGTGTAATGTCCTCCTCTGTACAGTACTATGCTTAAGTCATAATACCATATTCAGGAGTTATTACTATTACCTGAGTGGACCTTTTCTAACAGCGACTTCAGTCATCTCTGAAAACTTCTTGAGCTATCTGGAGATAATACGGAAAAAAAGAGTGAGAACTTTAAATTCTCAGTAGGATTCACTAAGGAATTTCATGCCGTGTCACTGTTATTATCTCCAGCTGCTTCGGTTTATTAAAAAACAAAGTGAACATGTTATATGAATGGTTCCGTTTTATAGTTTAAAAACACATGGTCCGAAGCTGAGTTAATCTTACTCAAGCACTTGTTAAACAGAGTGAGGGTTCAAGCATGCATATAACAATATTTCATAATAATAATATTATCGATAACAAGAGCCTACTTGCAATGTCATGATGATGCTAATAACAAACATTATTTGTGTATGTGTGTGTATTGTTCATCATAAAATCAAGCATACGCAAATACGCTCACTTGAATTCATGCATAATGCACTCGTATTTCTTTAACTTTCTTTAACTTCCTTTCCATAGCACACCTAGGCATTACGTATCGCCGTCCCTAAGGTGCTTGCATATGTTTGAATCTTTAGTCTTTACTACCCTTGGGTAGTCTGATCTAGGAGGGAGCTCATCAGCTCAACCCGTGACCATCGTCACACAGTACTGACCAGCAAGGGGACCCACATGCTTCTAGGTCGGAGGGACTCAAATGGCCATCTGCCTCCGACATAAAGGGACCCAAAAGTTTTAGCTGCCTTCACAGGGAGGGAGCCAATGTGCAGTTGCCTCCGAGTGAAGGGATCTACATCTTTATCTTTTAACTGCCTTCACCTAGAGGGACCCAAATAACTGCCTCCAAGTGAAGGGATCTCATATATTCTTCCTTCATTCATATGCAAATATATATGCTCTCATAAGAATAATTCATGATCATATCATTCATAATTGTATAGTTGTTCACCTTTGATCATGCATGTGAATGCTCTACATTCTTGTACATGGCTCACATTATACATTAATCATATTTGCATGCATGATTGTCACAGTCACCACATATACTTACTCATAATTTTAAATTTATAAATAATCAACTTCACTGGTAAAAACTATCAATCCATTAATCTTGTACATTCTGCCGGAAATTCGGCAGCATAACAGATCGAGTCTGCTTCCCCATGAATATTGCCAATACTCAGAAAATCAATTGTATAGAAAAATCATGACAATTTATTCACAATTCAATCATCAAATTTATGAGCACAATTGTTACATTTAAAACATAGTTGCTGTCTCAACACTTACATTCAACCCAGTTTTTATAAATCAAGCCACAATTTCTATTTAACTCATCTGGACCTCAATTTTGGATATGTTAGAGTGTTATGTGTCTATTTTCTAATCTCGTTCGTCCTATTTAATTTTGATAACTATAGCTCAAGTTATTTAAGTTTTATCTCGGCCTATCCTGTAGCTAGCCAGAATTGTACACTTAAAAGTAAAAATCCACTAAAAATCGAAAACTAGTTCAAAACATATAAAATTGGTCTCATATTAATAATAACAGGACAATCATTTTCTAAAGGTTCCATTCCATTTGCCTTAGTAGGGCTCGAGTTATAAGCCTCGAAATTTGACTTTCCTGAGCTGCCCCTGTTTTGACCTAGTTTGGACATAGGGTAATTTTCTCGAACTACTAGGAACAACTGGGATGTTATATAACTCTAAAATTTTTATGGGGTATTCTCTTATATCTAAGCTTTCTAAAAAAGTTAGTTTTATTTAATTCTAAGTAGTATAGGGCGAGTTTTGTTCTGAACAACCTAGTCTACCCGAAATCAAACTCAAAAACCTAGGTCAAACTTCAAAAATTCATATCTCTCTCAATACTAATCCAATGGCTCTATATTATATATATATATGGAAAGCCCTGGATGTCTAGTTTCATATAAAAATGGTTTGATCGAATTTAAATGGTGGTAGGCAGAGCCGTACACTCCGCCGTACGGACCGCCGAAGGGGTTTACTCCTCCAGCCCCTCCCTGCATTTTACTCTCACTCCTTTTCACTTCTAAATCGGTTTCAAACACAAAAATAGTCATCAAACCAGCCAAGAATGACAATATACATTCAATCACCATATCAAGAAATGAGAAGATAAAGCCCCAATCAGCCATCCATAACCAAAAGAACAAGAACAAAGTTGAATCTCTACCTCTAGATTGAAAGATAGCTTGACTAGATGAAGAATTTTGATGTTGGAGTTGCTTGGAGCTTGGAAATGGAAGAGGAATGAAGTAAAAAGGAAGGAAGATGAGAAGGAATGATGGGAGAGCTGTAAGGGAGAAAGAGAGGCCGAAAATTTGAAGGAAGTAGGAAAGGATTTATGAATTTGATATAGAGGTGGTGGGTGGAAGAAGTGGCTCATAAGTGAGCCAACCATGCTCACTCTTTGTGGCATGGGTGGCGCCACTTTGATAAGGGAGGTGGCTAAATTCTAGCCACTTGAAGTAGGGTTTAATAGGTTAAATTTGGTTGGTTTGGGTTTTAATAGTTGAAAATACCAAAATTTCTACCGATTTCCTTCAAATCGGTAAAACGATTTTAAAGAAATTTGTGAAGTTTTATATGTTTCTATTCTAATTATTTCTAATCCTAATATCTCTAATTAACCTTTAATTAACTCCTAATTAATCTCTAATTAGTTTCTAATTAACCTTCCTTATGTTATAAAATCGAATAAATCAATTAATAACGCAAATTGAGACATTTTAAAAATTTTCGGATGTTAGAATTCTACCCTCCTAAAAAAAATTTTGTCCTCAAAATTTAGTCACGAAACTAACTATTTATTGCTGTAAGAGTTTTAACACATAGAAAGTTGATAAGCATAGTCGAAGAAAATATAATAAACCTAATTATTTTAACACAACACAGCCGGCAAAGGGTATGTCCTTAAATCCTCCTTGGATATTATGGCTTAAGGATTGGTAGATGATGGCTGGGGCATTCTCTACTTATGTGTCGAGGCTTTCTACACTTGAAGCATACCTTCTGCCCAGCCAAGCAAAACCTTCCTCCATGATATTTTTCACATTTTGAACATTCTTACTTCATGGTTGACCTTTGCGGCTGCTTACTTTCATTTCCATTAGTTTAAAACGGCTTCTTTAATGGTGGAATATGCTGAAACTCCTGGTCTTCATGTGCCAGCCTTTTTCCACAAACATCCATCCTAGTATCAGCGAGCTTCTTGTTATATTCTTCAACTAGTCGGCTTTTGTTCGCTAATGCAGCAAAATCCCTTATCTCCATTGGCCCCACTGAGGCCAAAATGTCCGCTTTTAGTCCTCCTCCAAATTTTATGCATTTCCAGTTTTCATCAGGGTTGCGCTGATAGATGGTGGAAAGTTTACAGAGTTCTTCAAACTTAGCAATATACTCTAAAACACCCATGTTTCCTTGCTGAAGCTTCATGAATTCCAATTCCTTAGCGTTTTGCACCAATGTAGGGAAATACTTCTAATAAAATGCCTCTTTGAATATGTTTCAAGTGATATCAACTTGGGGTTCCAACAGCCTCTTCGCACCGTTCCACCAAAACTCAGCGTCGGCTTCTAACATATAAGTGGCAAAGGCCACCTTCTGCTGATCAGTGCAGGCCAAGATAGAAAAGACCTTCTCCATTGCCTTGACCCACTCCTCGGCTTTATCTGGGTCAAAAGTGTAACACCCTACTAATTTTATGTTATGCTTAAGTCATAGCATGAAACTAGTCGGGTTGTGTTACCGTGTTGATACTTTACTTACCTTTCTTGTCTTTAAGTTCTCCTTAACTCGTCTCTATTGACGAGACGGCGTGCTGTTATATTACAAACAAAATAAACGAAATATCAACAAAATGAACCGAATAGAATATCATCAAATAAGTATGGTACAATAAGGTCACTGCATGCGTGTAAACATATGTATATATATATATATATCAGAAGACGCTGTTTTAGTTTATGTACAAAGGTTCAAAGTAAAACACATACATGGGCTAGTGTATCAAAAGACCATACCGCCTCATCTATCGGCCTACCCTATGGTCCTCATAGGACATTTCATAATCTCCTGCTAATTCTACAGTCAAACCCATGACCCAAAGCTACATACTGTCCAAAAGAGGGTCATGCTGTACAACATCCCCTGCCGCTAAACTACTCCGTCAGGTAGCCGTTAAGCCATGCCAGGCTCGGTCGGAGTATAATCCGCGCTAGGTCCCGAGGAGGAAGAGGGCGACGAGCCTGTGGCCTCAGAGGGGTCACTCTCGGAACTCGAGAGGGACGTCGGGGCTGCTGTGGTGGTGACTCGGAGCGTGGTCAGCGGGTCTGCGGGTGCAGGAGGAGCAGGATGCGGGTGCGCCATATGTAGAGGGATGGCAATATAAGGGGTAGCAGGGTCGAATAGGGGATGGTGCAAAGGAACATCAAAGTTCCTGTCGCTAAATAAGTACAAACGAAAGTTACACGAACCGGCTATGTACAGAGAGTCCAACTCCAGGTCATGGTGGAACTGAAGTGCAGGGATCTCAATAAAAAGGGTGGCTGTGGAGTCCATCGCTGAATCGAGAATGATGCGGAATACACAAGGCGGGTGAGAATTTCAGGAAAATTCTCGGTAGGGTTGATTACACCGGGACCGACATCACATACATTCTCGTTACCTCGGGTTTTACTTAATTATTAAAATAGGTGTTCAAACTAAAGTCCATTTACATGAGTTTAAAAACATGTGCAGTCCGAGGTAAGGTTCAATTTTACTTTAATTGGCATAAGAAACGAAATAAGTACTAATACTAGTGCAGAAGGATAAATAGAATAAATCAGTGAATAGCAGTAAGCAGTTGTAACACACAATTGTAAACATCCTGATGCAACTATTCCATGGATTTATGCATTCATGTAATCATGTAAACTCATTCTTGAACTTTCTTTCATAAACTCTTTCATTACTTTCTATCATTTTTCCATCTCTCTTGGTCCCCTGGAGTTCTTGGCCATTTTAGACTCTGGGTAATAGTGCGCTTATCGAGGATCGAGCTCGTTCCTATACTGAAATGCCGGGTTTACTTTCCCGACCTTTCCACCGATCTATTCCCATTAACTTTCTATCCGGGCTGGCCCAAGTAGTATGGAACTTGCATAATGACATGCTTCTTTTCACGACTTTCATGACTTTCTTAAGAATGTATATACATTCATATGAAATTCATAACTTGTTCATGGGTCCTACCGAAACTTGGGCAGCATAACGGAACGTGTCCGCTTCCCCATGAATAGTGCCAGCCAATCAATACATCAATATATCACAAGAAGCACAAATTCACATGTATACTCCAACATGAAACTCCAATTCATATCAAATTCATTAAGACAGAAATTCTGCCTCAGCATATACAACCAACCCGGTTCTTGTAATTCATGCCACAATTTCATTTTAGCTCATTTGGACCTCAAATTTGAGTATGTTACAGGGTTGTGTGTCTATTTTCTAACCTCTTTGGTCCCATCTAATTTCGGTATCTATAACTCAAGATATCTAAACTTTATCTCGGCCTGCCCATTAGCTGGCCAGAATCAGGCAACAAAAAGTAGAAATTTACCAAAAATCGAAAACTCACTCAAATCAGACGAAATTGGTCTCGTATTAAAGCTAACAGGACAAACTTTCATATACAAAAAGTCCCATTTCATTTGCCTTAGTAGGGCTTGAGTTACAAGCCCCGAAACTTAGCCTTCCTGAACTGTCCTGTGTTGGCCTGGTTTGGACATAGGGTAACTTCTTCAAATCACTGGGAATAACTGAGTGGATAACAAACTCGGGATTTCTCTGGATGTTGTTCTCCTATGTGTAAGCTTTCCAACAAAGTTGGTTTCACTCAGTTTCATGTAGTATAGGTCGAGTTCTACCCTAAATAACCCAATCTGCCCAGAGCCAGAGTTAAAACCCTAGGTCGAGATTCAGAAATTCATATCTTCCTCAATTCTGATCCAAAACCCTTATATGATATGTCTATGGAAAGCCCTAGATGTCTAGTTTCATTTAAAAATAGGTTCATCGAATTTGACCGATCGTAGGCGGCGCCGTACGCTCCGCCATATGGTCTGCCGTGGACTCTCCACCAAGACAGCACCTCCAGCCATTTAATCCTCTTAGTTTTCTTCTTCTAATTCTACTTCTAACTCAAAATCTTCTATTAATCCAAGCATAATTATTCAATTCACACATCAATTAAGGTGAAACTAATTCAGTCCAGCCAGCCAAGTGCATGGATTTGATGCAAGAAATTTAAAACCCCTACCTTTGATTTAAGTGTTTTGGTGCTGAGCTCTTGAAATTTGGATAAACAAGGCTGGAACTTTGCTTAAGTCTTGGATGTGTGAGCAAGAGAAAAGAGAGCTGATGGAGAAGAGGAAAAGCAACGTGAATAATGGTCTGATTCAAAGGAGGATAGTGTGTTATATAGGCATGAGTGGGAGTTAACTTGGAAGATTGTGATTGGTTGCCCTCTTTGTGTGGTAGAATCACTCTCCACGTCGCTCAAGTGGTAGGAGTTTCTAGCATATTCGAAACAAAAATCGAACTCGCATTCTACATAAAGTCGCACCTCGTGAACTTCCTGTATATGAAGTCGGAACTCAGAAAACATCCAGTCTAATTGAAACGTAAAAGTAGAGCCTGGTGAGAAGCCAAGCACTTAAGGTCGGGGCTCAGAAATCATGAACTTTCTATCCCTAACTCGAAAAGATATAGAAGTGAGAGCTTCTAATATTGAACTCAAGATCGGATCTCGCACTGTTGTGAATCATAATGTCGGAATTCGGAATACTTTCAGTTCATCTGAGCCTTAGAGACGAAGTCGGAAATCGAACATTTTACTCTTTGATCGATAAGATTGGAAGTCGTAAAGAATCTTTGAAGTCGACAACGAACTCGTAAGTTGGAAGCATCAATCACTCTCATTTCATCTCGCGAAATTGGAAGTCGGAATTCATACCGAGAAGGTCAAAATTTATCCACGCTTACAAGGTCGGAAATCGTCAGCTCCATCCATTAAATCGGAGAGCGTAAGCTGCATGCCTTAGGTCGGAAATCGGAAGAAGTCCCTTGCAAGCCTTGAAACGAAGTCGGAAGTCGAAGCTAGTGTTGAGGTCGGAGGCCAAGTGTAAGGAAACTCGGAAATCGGAAATGTCATCAATAATGGGGATCGGAAGTCGGAATTCGCGGATGTTACAAAAAGCTCCTCGAAAGCTAGGCGGATTTGCTTTTCTGAACTCAGCAAATTTAAAGTAGTCCAAGTATGCTCCTAGGTCATGTGGATTTCCCCCATGGCCGGCATCGGGCTGCCTACCCAATTGGTCCATCATATGATGAGCTGCAGCAGCCTATTCCCACGTTGCACGAGCTATTTCACGCATCGCGTCCATAAAATTAGCAGGATCTTCTGGAATGAGTACAGTTCGTGGCCTACCATGCCCTCTGAAAGACATTAGTTCCTAATCGCACACAACAAAATATTGAGTTGATCAGGCTCAACAATAAGTTAAGTGTGACAGCAACTAATAACATTCACAGTTAGGCGGTCATGCATATCTAATTCCCAATATCTTATCTGGACAGATAAGATTTGTCGCATGACAATTTCTAAGGATTCCAGAGTGCTCTGGAAACATAGTCAGTCCAAATCCTCAAGTCTGGGGAGGATCAATCTACTCTGATACCATTTGTAGCGTCCTCCTCTGTACAATACTATGCTTAAGTCATAATACCATACTCAAGAGTTGTTACTATTACCTGAGCGGACCTTTTCTAATAGCGACTTCAGCCATCTTCAAAAACTTCTTGAGCTATCTGGAGATAATATGGAAAATAGGAGTGAGAACTTTAAATTCTCAGTAGGATTCACTAAGAAATTTCATGTCGTGTCATCGTTATTATCTCCAGCTGCTTCGGTTTATTAAAAAAAAAAGTGAACATGTTATATGAATGGTTCCGTTTTATAGTTTAAAAACACATGGTCCAAAGCAGAGTTAATTTTACTCAAGCACTTGTTAAACAGAGTGAGGGTTCAAGCATGCGTATAACAATATTTCATAATAATAATATTATCGATAACAAGAGCCTACTTGCAATGTCATAACGATGCTAATAACAAACATTATTTGTGTGTGTGTACTGTTCATCATAAAATCAAGCATACGCAAATACGTTCACTTGAATTCATGCATAATGCACTTGTGTTTCTTTAACTTTCTTTAACTTCCTTTCCTTGGCACACCTAGGCATTACGTATCACCGTCCCTAGGGTGCTTGCTTATGTTTGAATCTTTAGTCTTTATTACCCTTGGGTAGTTTGATCTAGGAGTGAGCTCGTCAGCTCAACCCGTAACCATCATCACACAGTACTGACCCGCAAGGGGAGCCACATGCCTCTAGGTCGGAGGGACTCAATTGGCCATCCGCACTCCAACATAGAGGGACCCAAAAGTTTTATGGCTTCACAGGGAAGGACCCAATGTGCAACTGCCTCCGAGTGAAGGTACCCACATCTTTATCCTTTAACTGCCACCTGGAGGGACCCAAATAATTACCTCCAAGTGAAGAGATCTCATATATTCTTCCTTCATTCATATGCAAATATACATGCTCTCATAGGAATAATTCATGATAATATCATTCATAATTGTATAGTTGTTCACCTTTGATCATGCATGTGAATGCTCTACATTCTTGTACATGGCTCGCATTATACTTTAATCATATTTGCATGCATGATTATCATAGTCACCACATATACTTACTCATAGTTTTAAATTCATAAATAATCAATTTGACTGGTAAAAACTATCAATCCATTAATCTTGCACATTCTCACTGAAATTGGCAAAGATAACGGATCGAGTCCACTTCCCCATGAATAGTGCCAGTACTCAGAAAATCAATTGTATAGAAAAAATCATGACAATTTATTCACAATTCAATCATCAAATTCATGAGCGCAATTGTTACATTTAAAACAAAGTTGCTGTCTCAACACTTACATTCAACCCGGTCTTTGTAAATTAAGCCACAATTTCTATTTAACTCATCTGGATCTCAATTTTGGATATGTTAGAGTGTTATGTGTCTATCTTCTAACCTCTTTGGTCCCATCTAGTTTTGATAACTATAGGTCAAGTTATTTTAGTTTTATCCTAGCCTATCCTGTAGTTGGCCAGAATTGCACACTGAAAAGTAAAAATCCACTAAAAATCGAAAACTAGTTCAAAATATACAAAATTGGTCTCACATTAAAGCTAACAAGACAATATTTCATTTTCAAAAAGTTCCATTCCATTTGCCTTAGTAGGGCTTGAGTTATAAGCCCTAAAATTTGACCTTTTTAAACTGCCCTGTTTTGGGCTAGTTTGGACATAGGGCAAATTTCTCGAACTGCTGGGAACAATCGGAACCTTATATAACTCTAAAATTTTTATGAGATATTCTATTATATGTAAGCTTTCTAACAAAGTTGGTTTCATTCAATTCCAAGTAGTATAGGGCGAGTTTTATCCTGAACAACATATTCTGCCCGAAATCAAACTCAAAAACCTAGGTCAAAATCCAAAAATTCATATCTCTCTCAATACTAATCAAATGACATTATATAACATATGTATGGAAAGCTCTGGATGTCTAGTTTTATATAAAAATTATTTTATTGAATTTAAATGGTGGTAGTTAGAGCCGTACACTCTGCCGTACGGACCGCTGAAGGGGTTTGCTCCTCCAGTCCCTCCTTGCATCTTACTCTCACTCCTTTTCACTTCTAAATCGGTTTCAAACACAAAAACAGTCATCAAACCAGCCAAGAATCATCATATACATTCAATCATCACATCAAGAAATGAGAAGATAAAGCCCCAATCAGCCACCCATAACCAAAAGAACAAGAACAAAGTTGAATCTCTACCCTCTAGATTGAAAAATAGCTTGACTAGATGAAGAGTTTTGATGTTGGAGGTGCTTGGAGCTTGGAAATGGAAGAGGAATGAAGTGAAAAGGAAGGAAGATGAGAGGGAATGATGGGAGGTCTATAAGGGAGAGAGGGAGGCCGAAAATTTGAAGGAAGCAGGAAAGGATTTATGAATTTGATATTGAGGTAGTGGGTGGAATAAGTGGCTTATAAGTGAGCCAACCATGCTCACTCTTTATGGCATGGGTGGCGCCACTTTGGTGAGGGAAGTAGCTAAATTCTAGCCACTTGAAGTAGGGTTTAATAGGTTAAATTTGGTTAGTTTGGGTTTTGATAGTTGAAAATATCAAAATTTCTACCGATTTCCTTCAAATCGGTAAAATGGTTTTGAAGAAATTTGTGAAGTTTTATATGTTTCTATTCTAATTATTTCTAATCCTAATATCTCTAATTAACACTTAATTAACTCCTAATTAACCTCTAATTAGTTTCTAATTAACCTTACTTATGTTATAAAATCGAATAAATCAATTAATAACACAAATTGAGACGTTTTAAAAATTTTCGGATGTTACAGCAAGCCAGGCAAGCACATCCATTGACAAAGATCCAATGCAAGATCTAATCATGCAAGATTCTCAAGACCTAGATGAAGACATGAAAAAGACAGACCCTGAAGAAATACTGATGGAAGTAGGACTGAGAGAGTACAGAAAAAAAAAAAAAAGAAAGCAGAGATAAATGAGCAAATCTGTCACCCAATCATGAACCTATCTTTAAGCAGTAGAAGTGTCAACAATTCAGCAAGGTTCAAAGCCCAAGAACACTGAAGAAAAAGCCATGTAGTGCCATAATAAGTGTAATAGACAAGTCATTTGTCTCTTGTAATAAAGTGTCCCTAAGTCAAGTACGTTGTAATAAATGAAGTACTTTATGATAAATCATGTCATGATAAAACCTACTGTGGTGCAAAGTCTTGTCCTTTACAATAAATATGGTCATGTACTTCCTCTCCTTTGTAATAAATAGCTTTAGGTGTCTAGTTCTTGTCAATATGACTTAATTAATACAAAAAAACAAAAAAATATCTCCCTCCCTCCCTTGTAGACTTACAGCCACTATTCACACATGCACACACTTTCACTTTTCATTTTCACACTCTCATTCTCTCTTTAACTCTCAAATCCTCCTACTTCTCTCTAAAACTCTCTTCTTCTTCTTCATCTTCTTCTTCCATTCTCCACCTCCATAACTAAACCTTCTTCACTTAGCCCTTCAAAGACCACATCTTTTGGTCATTGAAGAAGAGATTCAAACACTACAAGCTTCATTTTCAAGAGAACTCAAGAGCTTTTCCTTCCTCCTTGCAAAACCTCCACCATCTTCAAGGAAGAAACCACCATCATCTTCTTCTTCTTCTCTTGTTGTAAGGCCATTTTTAAGTAGAGGTAGTGATCTTCACTCTTTTATTTTGTTTTCTCAAGAAAGCTTGAAACTTGGTTCTTCTTATGACCAAGATCTTTAAGTGAAAACTTGAGAAAATCTTTCATGTTCTTCATGAGCAAAAGTTTCTATTTTTAGTAAAATATGTTCATATTCTTCTTCAAGTCTTCCTAATGTTTCCATTCTTGGTAAAATATGTTCATGCTCTTCTTCACAAGTGTTCTTGACCCTTTGAAAGTTTCTTACCCTAAATGCTTTAAAGTTCCTATTTTCTATTCTTGATGCATGAGATCTTGATGTTCTTGGTGGTATTTTGTTTAAAGTTTGTTCCTTTTCTTATGATGAGTTTATGATTGAAAAATTTCACCTTTCAATGTTTCTTTTATTATTTGATAAGACTATACACATTCCAAGAGTATAATGTAACACCCTAATAAATCCATATTACGCTTAAGTCGTATTACGGCGATTTATTAGTTGTTACTTATGCTCGTGGAACACTAAACTTTACTTGAAATTAAATTACGCGGAAAATACAGTAAATTTTTTTGAAATATGTCGTTGCGTTGGAAAAGTAAAGCCTTGCGCGAGAAGATAGCAATAAACGAGCGTATCGCAGAGATTTCGATATAAATGGAAGGAATATGAGATAAATCACAAAGTCATACATTCAAATTATAACATCAACTACATAATATACTTAATCTCACAATATCCAACAAATACATATAAAGGCAACTCATGGACATGCCATGGCCCCAAATATCAAAGGTACACAAGTCTGATGAGATACAATACTAAATGAAATACAAGAGTTAGGGAGCACAAATCAAAATAAGCCCTCGTAGAGACATATCTTGACTTCTCCGCCCTTCCATGCCCTTGCATCGAACTCAGGTCCTCGAATGTCGAGTCCTCCATCTTTGCTCGGCCTCGGGGAACGCGCGGAGTGCGAATGATGCGGGGGTGCCTGCTGATCACCTCTATACGACGGACGCGACGGCTGGGAACATAGTTGCCCACCGAGGAACGTGCCTCGGAGGGATCCTCCTCAGACGCGACAGGCTGATACTCGGGGAGTGGCGGCAAAGCTGCTACGGCCCTAGGGGTGGCCGTCGAACTCACCTCGACCACGGGAACCTCTGGCGACGGCATAGGCTCGGCTACGGGTAGACCGGGAGACATAGGCTCCATCTCGATCTCGGGCAATGGCTCAGGCGGGAAATCCCAAGGACCCAACGGCTGTCCAAGGCGTGACGAAGATACGTCCATAGGGGCTGGCGGAATCTCTGGCTCCTCTTGTTCAAAAACTTCGACCGGATAAGTAGGTGCGAACTATCGTGGTGGTCGTGGCCACGATAGCGTGGGCGTCCTCATCATAAGCCCACTCATGGTGGGGAGGCTCCATGCTCCACATCACGTGAGGCTCCATGAGTATCTGGTGACGAGACGAAAAAACAACTAGGATGAGAAATAAGATTTCTCAGTAGGACTCGACCCTGACACACCGGTGTCATCGTCATCATCCCACCGCCCGGTTTTAAATGAAAGCGTGGGCATACAATAGGTTCAAATATTTGATTTTCAAAACGCATTACTACCAAGTGGATCCCATTTTTAGTACTTATCCTTGTTGTATTAACAACATCATGGCATACATGAAAGCTCATACGACTAGTCATAACATACATAAACAGAATGAGAGTTATGTTCTTTACTTGGGTTGGATCGAAGTCCCTTTCTTTCCTTAACTTGACTTATCTTAAGTCCTTTCTTTCCACCCACTAAACATAAGTGGTAATGAGCTCATACCGTGGCCGTCGCCACCATAAAATTTCGGTACTTACACTAGCTGGGTCATGCCATGCCTCATGTAAGCCCTATCCCCTATACTCACACTAGCTGGGTCATGCCATGCCTCATGTGAGTCGTGGGTGAGGTGAAACTTAACTTAGGTCACCTTCCCTTTTGAAGGATCACACTTTATCAAATCTTTTCTTATTAACTTATGATGCAAAATATTTCTAAGTCCATAGTTTCTACAAAATTTCGGCAGCATAACGGCTATACCGCAGCTTCCCAAAATTTTGCCAGACAGAATACCGGTATCACAAAGATCATATCATATCATCATCATCATATCATCATATCATATCATCATTATCATGGCATCATAATCACATCATCATCACATCATGCTTGCAACATAAACATAGGCATTTTACTCTTTGATCGATAAGATTGGAAGTCGTAAAGAATGCTGAAGTCGACAACGAACTCGTAAGTTGGAAGCATCAGTCACTCTCATTTCATCTCGCGAAATTGGAAGTCGGAATTCATACCGAGAAGGTCAAAATTTATCCACGCTTACAAGGTCGGAAATCGTCGACTCCATCCATTAAATCGGAGAGCGTAAGCTGCATGCCTTAGGTCGGAAATCGGAAGAAGTCCCTTGCAAGCCTTGAAACGAAGTCGGAAGTCGAAGCTAGTGTTGAGGTCGGAGGCCAAGTGTAAGGAAACTCGAAAATCGGAAATGTCATCAATAATGGGGATCGGAAGTCGGAATTCGCGGATGTTACAATACCACCCCCCTTAAAAAAAAATTTTGTCCTCAAAATTTAGTGCTGGAGAATAGTTCAGGATACTCTTTCCTCATGTCCGATTCCAGTTCCCAAGTATAGTCTTCAGCACCTTCTCTTCCCCACGCCACTTTCACTAGTGCATGCATTTATTTGGAGTTGTCTGCCGCTTCATCCACAATCCGTACTGGTTGAACATGGAAGGTCAGGTCTTCCTTCAACTTTATCGATTCGGGTTCAAGGGAGTGCGTAGGGTCAGGTTGATACCTTCTGAGTTGGGAGACATGAAAAACATCATGGAGGTTTGATAAATGGGGAGGTAAAGCGACTCGATGCCATCGACCCGATTCGCTTTAAGATTTGGAAGGGACCAATAAAGCGAGGATTTAGCTTCCGACTTTGATAGCTCTACCAATCCTGTTGTAGGAGTAACCTTCGAAATACATGGTCTCCTTCTTGAAATTCTCGAGGTTTCCTCCTGGTATCCGCGTAACTCTTCTGGCGACTCTGAGCGACAAGCATCTTGCTCCGTATTTTCTTGATCTGCTCGGTAGTCTGCTCGACTAAATCGGGCCCTAGTAGAGGTGATTCCCCTGCTTCATACGGCATAGGGAGACCGCACTTCCGTCCGTACAATGCCGTGATGAGCCATGCCAATGCTAGTGTGATAGCTATTGTTGTATGCGAATTCAGCCAATGGTAAATATCGATCCCAATTCGCGCGTTGCTCCAGTATATAGGCTCGTAACATATCCTCCAAGGTTTGAATTGTCCTTCTGTTTGGCCGTCCGTCTGCGGGTGGTATGCGGTCTTAGGCATAACTTAGCACCGAATGCCTTTTGTAAGGCTCCCAAAACCTTGAAGTAAACCTTGGGTCTCGATCGGAGATAATGGTTGAAGGGGTCCCATGCGACTGATAATCTCTTGAATATACAACTGTGCCAATTTTTCCAACGGATAATTTGCTCGGATGGGTAGAAAGTGGGCCGACTTGGTCAATCTATCCACGATGACCCATATGGCATCGTATCCTGTTGGTGTTCTTGGCAATCCCATCACAAAATCCATGGAAATGCTTTCCACTTCCACTCGGGGACTTCCAAGGGTTGTAGCATCCCGAAGGCTTCGATGCTCGCTTTACCTTTTGACAAATCAAGCATTTGCCAACAAAGTTTGCTACATCTGACTTCATGCCTGGCCACCAAAACATCTCCTTGAGGTCTTGATACATTTTAGTTATGCCAGGATGTACGGTAAACTCGCCTCTATGAGCTTCTTCTAAGATTCTCTTTCGGAGATCGTCCCTTTCAGGAACACATACTCTGTCATGGCACCGCCAGATGCCCTCTCTATCTTGGGCAAAGCCTGCTAGTTTCCCTGATCGCACGAGATCAAGTGTATGTTGAAAATTAGCATCTTCTTCTTTGAGCTTGCGAATCTGGTCCTTGAAACTACTGGTTATCTGAATTTGGTGTAGTGAAGAGTCTTGGGAGTTATAAGAATTCCCAAATTAAGATTAGGAAACTTTCAATAAGTTCCGTCTCTTTAATCATCATCCACGCGACAGTCAATGATTTTCTGCTCAACGCATCTGCTACGATGTTCGCCTTGCCTGGGTGGTATTTCAATTCAAACTCGTAGTCTTTAAGGAGTTCCATCCATCTCCGTTGCCGCATATTCAATTCTTTCTGATCAAAAAGGTACTTCAAACTCTTATGATCAGAAAAGACCTCGAACTTTACTCCATACAGGTGATGTCTCCATATTTTCAAAGCAAACACTACTGCTGCTAACTCAAGATCATGGGTCGGGTAATTCCTTTCATGTGGCTTTAATTGCCTGGAGGCATACGCGACCACCCTTCCAGCCTGCATCAACACACATCCTAACCCTTGTTGGGAAGCATCGCAGTAGACCTCAAATGGTCCTTGAGGGTCTGGTAAGGCTAGTATTGGCGTCGTGGTCAACCTTCTCTTTAAATCCTGAAAACTCTGTTCGCACTCGGGTGTCCACTCGAAGGGACATTCTTTACAGTTAGCTTGGTCAAGGGCAAGGCTATTCGAGAAAAATCCTTAACGAATCGCCTATAATATCCAGCTAAGCCAGGAAACTTCTAACTTCGAGACTGTAGTTGGCCTCTCCCAGTTCAGAACTGCTTCTACTTTGCTGGGGTCGACAGAGATTCCTCCAGGAGACACTACGTGGCGAGAAATTTCACCTCTTTCATCCAAAATTCACATTTGGATAACTTGGCATAGAGCTTCCTTCCTCTTAAAATTTGCAGAACTAGCCGCAAGTGTTCCACATGCTCTTGTTAAGTCTTTGAGTAGACAAGTATATCATCGATGAAGACCACTACAAATTTGTCTAGATATGGGCGGAATATTCGATTCATGTAATCCATGAATATCGCTGGTGCATTCGTCAGCCCAAGCGACATTACGGTATATTCGTAGTGTCCGTGAACGAGTTCGAAAGGCTGTCTTAGGGATATCTTGTTCCCGAACTTCGAATTTGGTGATATCAGGAGCATAAGTCGATCTTGGAGAATACCATTGCACCTGTAGTTGGTCCATGAGATCATCAATCCTCGGCAGCGGATACTTGTTCTTAATCGTCACTTTGTTCAACTGCCTATAATCCACGCATAAGCGCGTGCTTCCATCCTTCTTCTTGACCAACAAGACCGGAGCTCCCCATGGCGACGCACTTGGTCGTATGAATCCCTTTTCTAAAAGCTCTTCGATCTGTCTTTTTAATTCCGTTAACTCCATAGGTGACATTCGATATGGAGCTATAGATATTGGTCCCGCACCCGGAACCAACTTGATGGTAAACTCAATTTCTCTCTCAAGAGGGAATTCAGAATATCCTGCGGGAAAACATCCGGGTATTCCCTGACAATTGGAATCTTCTCTAGTTCCTGCTCAACTTCTACCGCATTAGTTGACAAGAGGATATACCCTTGATCCTTTGGCCTGAAAGAGTTGCAATAGAAGAGTATTGCGGTTTGGGATTCAGAAAGTAAGGCGGAGGAAGTACCACCGTCTTATCGAGCAATTAAGTACAACATGATTGGCGAAAGCCAATCCATGCCCGTAATTACGTCGAGACGGATAGAGGGAGGCAAATCAAATTAGCGGCAAAGGTCCTACCCTCAATTCGAAGAGGAACATTGATGCACACTTGACTAGTCCTAACAGGCCCATTGGTAGGAGTAGAAACCAACAGATCATAAGGTAATTCAGAAATTGGCAATTGCAAGGCAGCTACACAATCATGAGAAATAAATGAATGTGAGGCACCGAATCATAGAGTACGATTAGAGTCTCACCATTCACATCACAATTGCCTTGAATCAATCCTTCCGACTTATCGGCTTCCTCCGCATTCATAGTAAAGACCGTCCTTGTCAGCTGGGGCGGCGGCTGTGATGAGTTCTGGTTGGACACTCGTAAATTTTGTGGCCTGGCTTGCCACATCCATAGCGAACGATACGGCACGCCAAGCGCTGCCGGTCGCCATGATTCTTGCCGCATTTTGTGCAAGTTGAATTTGAAAAAGGCCTTTGAGGTCGCTTGCCTTTGTTGCCTCTTGGGAAATCTCATTGTTGTTGTACATTGGGCTTGAATCTTAGGCCTGCAGCTAGCCCTCTCTTGAAATTACCACCAAATGCCCTGGCTGCAGCTAACCAGTGGCAATCCTCCACAAGTCGGCATTTGTTCACTAATGTAGGAAATCCCTAAACTCCATCGGGCTGTTCGCGGTGGGAACGTCCTCTCGCAACCCACCTTCAAATTTGATGCACTTCCAGGCTTCATCTGGGTTCCTCTGATAGATTGTGGAGAATTTACATAGCTCCTCAAATCGGGCAATATATTCGGATCTTGTCCGATTTCCTTGACGCATTGCATGAACTCGAGTTCCTTGGCATTTCGAATCAAGCGGGAAGTACTACGGTAAAATACATCCTTGAACATTGTCCAGGTGATCGCTGCCTGAGATTCCTCGAACAACCGTCTGGCCCGTTCCACCAGAACTCGGCGTCAGCTTCAAGCGTGTAAGTGGCAAAAGTCACTTTCTGGTGATCCGAGCAATCCAAGGCGGAGAAAATCTTCTCCATGGCTTTGATCCACTCGTCAGCTTTATCCGGGTCATATGCCCCTCGGAAACTTGGCGGATTTGCCTTCCTAAACTCTGCGAACCTGAGGCAGTCCAGGTTTCCCTCTGGACCTCGGGGTTTCCCTCGCGGCTTCTTTGCGGGCGCTGCCAAGGCTGCTCCATCATTTGGTGAGCGGCCGCGGCTTGTTCCCGCATTGCTTGAGCCATTTCCCGCATTGTGGCCATCACGTCAGTCGGGTTTTCGGAGCGAGTTACGCACGTGGTCTTCCTCGCCTTAGGAAGCCATTAAGTTACGAACACACAAAACAAAAGTTATTGAGTTGATCGGGCTCAATACTAAGTTTAATGTGCTAGTAAATAACGACCCACACGATCGGGCACTTCATATATATGCACAACTATATCTCCACCATACTGGTAAGATCTGGTGCACATTATCAACTAAAGTACGAATATGCGCGAAGCATAGTCAGTCAATCCTCGAGGCCTTAGCTAGGACGAATCGCTCGATACCAATAATGTAACACCCTACTAATTTTATGTTATGCTTAAGTCATAGCATGAAACTAGTCGGGTTGTGTTGCGTGTTGATACTTTACTTACCTTTCTTGTCTTTAAGTTCTCCTTAACTCGTCTCTATTGACGAGGCGGCGTCTTGTTATATTACAAACAAAATAAGCGAAATATCAACAAAATGAACCGAATAGACTATCATCAAATAAGTATGGTACAATAAGGTCACTTTGCATGCGTGTAAACATATGTATATATATATATCGAAGACGCTTGTTTTAGTTTATGTACAAAGGTTCAAAGTAAAACACATACATGGGCTAGTGTATCAAAAGACCATCTTGCCCTCATCTATCGGCCTACCCTATGGTCCTCATAGGACATTTCATAATCTCTGCTAATTTACAGTCAAACCCATGACCCAAAGCTACATCTTGTCCAAAAGAGGTCATCTTTGTACAACATCCTGCCGCTAAACTACTCCGTCGGTAGCCGTTAAGCCATGCCAGGCTCGGTCGGAGTATAATCGCGCTAGGTCCCGAGGAGGAAGAGGGCGGCGAGCCTGTGGCCTCGGAGGGTCACTCTCGGAACTCGAGAGGACGTCGGGGGCTACTGTGGTGGTGACTCGGGAGCGAGGTCAGCGGGTCTTTGCAGTGCGGGAGGAGCGAGGATGCGGGTGCGCCATATGTAGAGGGATGGCAATATAAGGGTAGCGGTCGAATAGGGGATGGTGCAAAGGAACATCAAAGTTCACGTCGCTAAATAAGTACAAACGAAAGTTACACGAACCGGCTATGTACAGAGAGTCCAACTCCAGGTCATGGTGGGCGGAAGCTGCAGGGATCTCAATAAAAGGGTGTTTGTGGAGTCCATCGCTTTGAATCTGAGAATGATGCGGAATACACAAGGCGGGGTGAATTTCAGGAAAATTCTCAGTAGGGTTCGGTTACACTGGGGCTGACATCACATACATTCTCAGTTACCTCCCGTTTTACTTAATTGTTTAAATATGTGTTCAATCTAATGTCCATTTTCATGAGTTTAAAAACATGTGCAGTCCGAGGTAAGGTTCAATTTTACTTTAATTGGCATAAGAAACGAAATAAGTACTAATACTAGTGCAGAGAAGGATAAATGGAATAAATCAATGAATAGCAGTAAGCAGTTGTAACAGACAATTGTAAACATCCTGATGCAACTATTCCATGGATTTATGCATTCATGTAATCATGTAAACTCATTCTTGAACTTTCTTTCATAAACTCTTTCATTACTTTCTATCATTTTTCCATCTCTCTTGGTCCCCTGCGAGTTCTTGGCCATTTTAGACTCCTGGGTAATAGTGAGCTTATCAGGATCGAGCTCGTTCCTATACAGAAATGCCGGGTTTACTTTCCCCGACCTTTCCACCGATCTATTCCCATTAACTTTCTATCCAGGGCTGGCCCAAGTAGTATGGAACTTGCATAATGACATGCTTCTTTTCACGACTTTCATGACTTTCTTAAGAATGTATATACATTCATATGAAATTCATAACTTGTTCATGGGTCCTACCGAAACTTCGGCAGCATAACGGAACGTGTCCGCTTCCCCATGAATAGTGCCAGCCAATCAATACATCAATATATCACAAGAAGCACAAATTCACATGTATACTCCAACATGAAACTCCAATTCATATCAAATTCATTAAGACAGAAATTCTGCCTCAGCATATACAACCAACCCGGTTCTTGTAATTCATGCCACAATTTCATTTTAGCTCATTTGGACCTCAAATTTGAGTATGTTACAGGGTTGTGTGTCTATTTTCTAACCTCTTTGGTCCCATCTAATTTCGGTATCTATAACTCAAGATATCTAAACTTTATCTCGGCCTGCCCATTAGCTGGCCAGAATCAGGCAACAAAAAGTAGAAATTTACCAAAAATCGAAAACTCACTCAAATCAGACGAAATTGGTCTCGTATTAAAGCTAACAGGACAAACTTTCATATACAAAAAGTCCCATTTCATTTGCCTTAGTAGGGCTCGAGTTACAAGCCCTGAAACTTAGCCTTCCTGAACTGTCCTGTGTTGGCCTGGTTTGGACATAGGGTAACTTCTTCAAATCACTGGGAATAACTGAGTGGATAACAAACTCGGGATTTCTCTGGATGTTGTTCTCCTATGTGTAAGCTTTCCAACAAAGTTGGTTTCACTCAGTTTCATGTAGTATAGGTCGAGTTCTACCCTAAATAACCCAATCTGCCCAGAGCCAGAGTTAAAACCCTAGGTCGAGATTCAGAAATTCATATCTTCCTCAATTCTGATCCAAAACCCTTATATGATATGTCTATGGAAAGCCCTAGATGTCTAGTTTCATTTAAAAATAGGTTCATCGAATTTGACCGATCGTAGGCGGCGCCGTCCGCTCCGCCATATGGTCTGCCGTGGACTCTCCACCAAGACAGCACCTCCAGCCATTTAATCCTCTTAGTTTTCTTCTTCTAATTCTACTTCTAACTCAAAATCTTCTATTAATCCAAGCATAATTATTCAATTCACACATCAATTAAGGTGAAACTAATTCAGTCCAGCCAGCCAAGTGCATGGATTTGATGCAAGAAATTTAAAACCCCTACCTTTGATTTAAGTGTTTTGGTGCTGAGCTCTTGAAATTTGGATAAACAAGGCTGGAACTTTGCTTAAGTCTTGGATGTGTGAGCAAGAGAAAAGAGAGCTGATGGAGAAGAGGAAAAGCAACGTGAATAATGGTCTGATTCAAAGGAGGATAGTGTGTTATATAGGCATGAGTGGGAGTTAACTTGGAAGATTGTGATTGGTTGCCCTCTTTGTGTGGTAGAATCACTCTCCACGTCGCTCAAGTGGTAGGAGTTTCTAGCATATTCTGGAAACAAAAATCGGAACTCGTACTCTACATAAAGTCGTACCTCGTGAACTTCCTGTATATGAAGTCGAAACTCAGAAAACATCCAGTCTAATTGAAACGTAAAAGTAGAGCCTGGTGAGAAGCCAAGCACTTAAGGTCGGAGCTCGTAAATCATGAACTTTCTATCCGGAACTCGAAAAGATATAGAAGTGAGAGCTTCTAATATTGAACTCAAGATCGGATCTCGTACCCGTTGTGAATCATAATGTCGAAATTCGGAATACTTTCAGTTCATCTGAGCCTTAGAGACGAAGTCGGAAATCGAACATTTTACTCTTTGATCGATAAGATTGGAAGTCGTAAAGAATGCTGAAGTCGACAACGAACTCGTAAGTTGGAAGCATCAGTCACTCTCATTTCATCTCGCGAAATTGGAAGTCGGAATTCATACCGAGAAGGTCAAAATTTATCCACGCTTACAAGGACGAAATCGTCGACTCCATCCATTAAATCGGAGAGCGTAATTGCATGCCTTAGGTCGGAAATCGGAAGAAGTCCCTTGCAAGCCTTGAAACGAAGTCGGAAGTCGAAGCTAGTGTTGAGGTCGGAGGCCAAGTGTAAGGAAACTCGGAAATCGGAAATGTCATCAATAATGGGGATCGGAAGTCGGAATTCGCGGATGTTACAAAAAGCTCCTCGAAAGCTAGGCGGATTTGCTTTTCTGAACTCAGCAAATTTAAAGTAGTCCAAGTATGCTCCTAGGTCATGTGGATTTCCCCCATGGCCGGCATCGGGCTGCCTACCCAATTGGTCCATCATATGATGAGCTGCAGCAGCCTATTCCCACGTTGCACGAGCTATTTCACGCATCGCGTCCATAAAATTAGCAGGATCTTCTGGAATGAGTACAGTTCGTGGCCTACCATGCCCTCTGAAAGACATTAGTTCCTAATCGCACACAACAAAATATTGAGTTGATCAGGCTCAACAATAAGTTAAGTGTGACAGCAACTAATAACATTCACAGTTAGGCGGTCATGCATATCTAATTCCCAATATCTTATCTGGACAGATAAGATTTGTCGCATGACAATTTCTAAGGATTCCAGAGTGCTCTGGAAACATAGTCAGTCCAAATCCTCAAGTCTGGGGAGGATCAATCTACTCTGATACCATTTGTAGCGTCCTCCTCTGTACAATACTATGCTTAAGTCATAATACCATACTCAAGAGTTGTTACTATTACCTGAGCGGACCTTTTCTAATAGCGACTTCAGCCATCTTCAAAAACTTCTTGAGCTATCTGGAGATAATATGGAAAATAGGAGTGAGAACTTTAAATTCTCAGTAGGATTCACTAAGAAATTTCATGTCGTGTCATCGTTATTATCTCCAGCTGCTTCGGTTTATTAAAAAAAAAAGTGAACATGTTATATGAATGGTTCCGTTTTATAGTTTAAAAACACATGGTCCAAAGCAGAGTTAATTTTACTCAAGCACTTGTTAAACAGAGTGAGGGTTCAAGCATGCGTATAACAATATTTCATAATAATAATATTATCGATAACAAGAGCCTACTTGCAATGTCATAACGATGCTAATAACAAACATTATTTGTGTGTGTGTACTGTTCATCATAAAATCAAGCATACGCAAATACGTTCACTTGAATTCATGCATAATGCACTTGTGTTTCTTTAACTTTCTTTAACTTCCTTTCCTTGGCACACCTAGGCATTACGTATCACCGTCCCTAGGGTGCTTGCTTATGTTTGAATCTTTAGTCTTTATTACCCTTGGGTAGTTTGATCTAGGAGTGAGCTCGTCAGCTCAACCCGTAACCATCATCACACAGTACTGACCCGCAAGGGGAGCCACATGCCTCTAGGTCGGAGGGACTCAATTGGCCATCTGCCTCCAACATAGAGGGACCCAAAAGTTTTATGGCTTCACAGGGAAGGACCCAATGTGCAACTGCCTCCGAGTGAAGGTACCCACATCTTTATCCTTTAACTGCCACCTGGAGGGACCCAAATAATTACCTCCAAGTGAAGAGATCTCATATATTCTTCCTTCATTCATATGCAAATATACATGCTCTCATAGGAATAATTCATGATAATATCATTCATAATTGTATAGTTGTTCACCTTTGATCATGCATGTGAATGCTCTACATTCTTGTACATGGCTCGCATTATACTTTAATCATATTTGCATGCATGATTATCATAGTCACCACATATACTTACTCATAGTTTTAAATTCATAAATAATCAATTTGACTGGTAAAAACTATCAATCCATTAATCTTGCACATTCTGCTGGAAATTCGGCAGCATAACGGATCGAGTCCACTTCCCCATGAATAGTGCCAGTACTCAGAAAATCAATTGTATAGAAAAAATCATGACAATTTATTCACAATTCAATCATCAAATTCATGAGCGCAATTGTTACATTTAAAACAAAGTTGCTGTCTCAACACTTACATTCAACCCGGTCTTTGTAAATTAAGCCACAATTTCTATTTAACTCATCTGGATCTCAATTTTGGATATGTTAGAGTGTTATGTGTCTATCTTCTAACCTCTTTGGTCCCATCTAGTTTTGATAACTATAGGTCAAGTTATTTTAGTTTTATCCTAGCCTATCCTGTAGTTGGCCAGAATTGCACACTGAAAAGTAAAAATCCACTAAAAATCGAAAACTAGTTCAAAATATACAAAATTGGTCTCACATTAAAGCTAACAAGACAATATTTCATTTTCAAAAAGTTCCATTCCATTTGCCTTAGTAGGGCTTGAGTTATAAGCCCTAAAATTTGACCTTTTTAAACTGCCCTGTTTTGGGCTAGTTTGGACATAGGGCAAATTTCTCGAACTGCTGGGAACAATCGGAACCTTATATAACTCTAAAATTTTTATGAGATATTCTATTATATGTAAGCTTTCTAACAAAGTTGGTTTCATTCAATTCCAAGTAGTATAGGGCGAGTTTTATCCTGAACAACATATTCTGCCCGAAATCAAACTCAAAAACCTAGGTCAAAATCCAAAAATTCATATCTCTCTCAATACTAATCAAATGACATTATATAACATATGTATGGAAAGCTCTGGATGTCTAGTTTTATATAAAAATTATTTTATTGAATTTAAATGGTGGTAGTTAGAGCCGTACACTCTGCCGTACGGACCGCTGAAGGGGTTTGCTCCTCCAGTCCCTCCTTGCATCTTACTCTCACTCCTTTTCACTTCTAAATCGGTTTCAAACACAAAAACAGTCATCAAACCAGCCAAGAATCATCATATACATTCAATCATCACATCAAGAAATGAGAAGATAAAGCCCCAATCAGCCACCCATAACCAAAAGAACAAGAACAAAGTTGAATCTCTACCCTCTAGATTGAAAAATAGCTTGACTAGATGAAGAGTTTTGATGTTGGAGGTGCTTGGAGCTTGGAAATGGAAGAGGAATGAAGTGAAAAGGAAGGAAGATGAGAGGGAATGATGGGAGGTCTATAAGGGAGAGAGGGAGGCCGAAAATTTGAAGGAAGCAGGAAAGGATTTATGAATTTGATATTGAGGTAGTGGGTGGAATAAGTGGCTTATAAGTGAGCCAACCATGCTCACTCTTTATGGCATGGGTGGCGCCACTTTGGTGAGGGAAGTGGCTAAATTCTAGCCACTTGAAGTAGGGTTTAATAGGTTAAATTTGGTTAGTTTGGGTTTTGATAGTTGAAAATATCGAAATTTCTACCGATTTCCTTCAAATCGGTAAAATGGTTTTGAAGAAATTTGTGAAGTTTTATATGTTTCTATTCTAATTATTTCTAATCCTAATATCTCTAATTAACACTTAATTAACTCCTAATTAACCTCTAATTAGTTTCTAATTAACCTTACTTATGTTATAAAATCGAATAAATCAATTAATAACACAAATTGAGACGTTTTAAAAATTTTCGGATGTTACAGCAAGCCAGGCAAGCACATCCATTGACAAAGATCCAATGCAAGATCTAATCATGCAAGATTCTCAAGACCTAGATGAAGACATGAAAAAGACAGACCCTGAAGAAATACTGATGGAAGTAGGACTGAGAGAGTACAGAAAAAAAAAAAAAAAAAGAAAGCAGAGATAAATGAGCAAATCTGTCACCCAATCATGAACCTATCTTTAAGCAGTAGAAGTGTCAACAATTCAGCAAGGTTCAAAGCCCAAGAACACTGAAGAAAAAGCCATGTAGTGCCATAATAAGTGTAATAGACAAGTCATTTGTCTCTTGTAATAAAGTGTCCCTAAGTCAAGTACGTTGTAATAAATGAAGTACTTTATGATAAATCATGTCATGATAAAACCTACTGTGGTGCAAAGTCTTGTCCTTTACAATAAATATGGTCATGTACTTCCTCTCCTTTGTAATAAATAGCTTTAGGTGTCTAGTTCTTGTCAATATGACTTAATTAATACAAAAAAACAAAAAAATATCTCCCTCCCTCCCTTGTAGACTTACAGCCACTATTCACACATGCACACACTTTCACTTTTCATTTTCACACTCTCATTCTCTCTTTAACTCTCAAATCCTCCTACTTCTCTCTAAAACTCTCTTCTTCTTCTTCATCTTCTTCTTCCATTCTCCACCTCCATAACTAAACCTTCTTCACTTAGCCCTTCAAAGACCACATCTTTTGGTCATTGAAGAAGAGATTCAAACACTACAAGCTTCATTTTCAAGAGAACTCAAGAGCTTTTCCTTCCTCCTTGCAAAACCTCCACCATCTTCAAGGAAGAAACCACCATCATCTTCTTCTTCTTCTCTTGTTGTAAGGCCATTTTTAAGTAGAGGTAGTGATCTTCACTCTTTTATTTTGTTTTCTCAAGAAAGCTTGAAACTTGGTTCTTCTTATGACCAAGATCTTTAAGTGAAAACTTGAGAAAATCTTTCATGTTCTTCATGAGCAAAAGTTTCTATTTTTAGTAAAATATGTTCATATTCTTCTTCAAGTCTTCCTAATGTTTCCATTCTTGGTAAAATATGTTCATGCTCTTCTTCACAAGTGTTCTTGACCCTTTGAAAGTTTCTTACCCTAAATGCTTTAAAGTTCCTATTTTCTATTCTTGATGCATGAGATCTTGATGTTCTTGGTGGTATTTTGTTTAAAGTTTGTTCCTTTTCTTATGATGAGTTTATGATTGAAAAATTTCACCTTTCAATGTTTCTTTTATTATTTGATAAGACTATACACATTCCAAGAGTATAATGTAACACCCTAATAAATCCATATTACGCTTAAGTCGTATTACACGTGATTTATTAGTTGTTACTTATGCTCGTGGAACACTAAACTTTACTTGAAATTAAATTACGCGGAAAATACAGTAAATTTTTTTGAAATATGTCGTTGCGTTGGAAAAGTAAAGCCTTGCGCGAGAAGATAGCAATAAACGAGCGTATCGCAGAGATTTCGATATAAATGGAAGGAATATGAGATAAATCACAAAGTCATACATTCAAATTATAACATCAACTACATAATATACTTAATCTCACAATATCCAACAAATACATATAAAGGCAACTCATGGACATGCCATGGCCCCAAATATCAAAGGTACACAAGTCTGATGAGATACAATACTAAATGAAATACAAGAGTTAGGGAGCACAAATCAAAATAAGCCCTCGTAGACATATGCTGACTTCTGCGCCCTTCCATGCCCTTGCATCGAACTCAGGTCCTCGAATGTCGAGTCCTCCATGCTCCTCGGCCTCGCGGAACGCGCGGAGTGCGAATGATGCGGGGGTGCTGCGATCACCTCTATCTGACGGACGCGACGGTGGGAACATAGTTGCCCACCGAGGAGCGTGCCTCGGAGGATCCTCCTCGACGCGACGGTGATACTCGGGGAGTGGCGGCAAAGCTGCTACGGCCCTAGGGGTGGCCGTCGAACTCACCTCGACCACGGGAACCTCTGGCGGCGGCATAGGCTCGGCTACGGGTAGGCCGGGAGACATAGGCTCCATCTCGATCTCGGGCAATGGCTCGGGCGGGAAAGCCCAAGGACCCAATTTGTCCAAGGCGTGGCGAAGATCGTCCATAGGGGTGGCGGAATCTCTGGCTCCTCTTGTTCAAAAACTTCGACCGGATAGAAGTATGTGCGAACTATCGTGGTGGTCGTGGCCACGATAGCGTGGGCGTCCTCATCATAAGCCCACTCATGGTGGGGAGGCTCCATGCTCCACATCACGTGAGGCTCCATGAGTATCTGGTGACGAGACGAAAAAACAACTAGGATGAGAAATAAGATTTCTCAGTAGGACTCGACCCTGACACACCGGTGTCATCGTCATCATCCCAGCCACTTCGGTTTTTAAATGAAAACTGTGGGCATACAATAGGTTCAAATATTTGATTTTCGAAAACGTTACTACCCGAAGTGGATCCCATTTTTAGTACTTATCCTTGTTGTATTAACAACATCATGGCATACATGAAAGCTCATACGACTAGTCATAACATACATAAACAGAATGAGAGTTATGTTCTTTACTTGGGTTGGATCGAAGTCCCTTTCTTTCCTTAACTTGACTTATCTTAAGTCCTTTCTTTCCACCCACTAAACATAAGTGGTAATGAGCTCATACCGTGGCCGTCGCCACCATAAAATTTCGGTACTTACACTAGCTGGGTCATGCCATGCCTCATGTAAGCCCTATCCCCTATACTCACACTAGCTGGGTCATGCCATGCCTCATGTGAGTCGTGGGTGAGGTGAAACTTAACTTAGGTCACCTTCCCTTTTGAAGGATCACACTTTATCAAATCTTTTCTTATTAACTTATGATGCAAAATATTTCTAAGTCCATAGTTTCTACAAAATTTCGGCAGCATAACGGCTATACCGCAGCTTCCCAAAATTTTGCCAGACAGAATACCAGTATCACAGCATCATATCATATCATCATCATCATATCATCATATCATATCATCATTATCATGGCATCATAATCACATCATCATCACATCATGCTTGCAACATAAACATAGGCATATTCTCAAGTAAAGTCTTATGAGCTTAGCTTAGTAAATTAGGTGCAAGCTTTTACATTGGCTTTCGTTTTATTGATTCCTTCTTCTCAATTATTCTAACTTGACTTATATGATTCTCATATTTTAATTTGGAAGATTTATAGTTTAGGTTTTGCATTATAGTTGATTAGAATCTTATGAACTTAATCTAGTACCTTAACTACATCTACATTCGGTTTTTCGTTTTATTCGCTTCTTTTGTTAAGGATTAGGTGAGCTTAGTATTTTATTTTATCTAGTCCTCATTAAGTAAATTATGAAGTTTCATTACTTTAGGCTAAGGCCTTTTACCTTTTTAAGTCATTTATGCATAGTCTTACCTAAGGTTAAGTTTTGACAGTTTTACTTTTACCCTAGGCAGTAACTTTAAAAATTCACCATAATTTGGTATTTTATCATTTTAATGCGAAATTTTATATGCTTATAGGGTTCTGAGTCTAGTTTTTAACAAAAGAAGTCCCACTCAAAAATTCATTTTCTAACTCCAGTTATGCATATTTTATTCTGACTTGTTCAGTTTCTAGGTTCACTCCCGGTACAGTGGATTGTGACCTCTCATTATAATTGCTCAGAAGGAATCTGAGAAAACTGTTTTAGGGGTTTGTTCCTCTATGTCTTATCTTTCATTTAAACTTGGTCTCACTCAAAAATCATTTTTGTAGCTCGAGTTATACACATTTTAGTGTAGACTGCCCAGACAGAAACCGATCCGAGAACAGTCCACTTTGAAAAATCATATCTCACTCATTTTAACTCCGAATCTTATATATTTTATATGTATGGAAAGCTCTCTGAGTCTATTTTCATATAAAATTGGTTCCACTAATTTCTGAGTTTTCTGGAAAAAGTTATGCCGTTCGGTTTACAGACTGCCAGAAAATCCAGATTTCACGTTTTGATCTTTCTCATGTTTTCTCCAAAACACTCAACCTCACTTTCAAGAAACCATTCTCAAGTTATAAAACACTCATATACCACGAAAGATTAGTGAAAAACTAACATGTTGGAGTTCAAAAATAGTGGATTCAGCCATGCATCACACCAAACCGAAAACATATTTTCACAAACAACCATACTAGCAACAACATCTCATTTTATAACAAGAATGGCTATGATGCCCATAATCAATCTTTAAAACCACCTAGCTATGGAGAGCATAGGAGTTCTAAAGCTTGAAAAACAAGAGAGAAAAAGGGTTTAGAGTCACTACCAAGAAGCTTTCTTTGAAGGAACTTGTGATGGAAAAAGATGATGGTAGTGGTGGTGCTCCTCCTCTTGGATCTTGGAAGAGGCTTGATATGTGAGTGTCTTTGATTCTCCAAGAGCAAGAAATGGTGGCTCTTGAAGAGTTTGTGAGTGGGATGAGGAGAGGAAAGGATGAGAGAAGTGGGAGAATTCTAGAGAGAAGTTGGAGAGTTTAGAGAGAAGGAGGAGAATTTGAAATTGAGGAGAGAGAAGAGAGCTTTGTGTGTGTTTGGGAGAGGAGTGAAAGAATGAAATGAGGAGAGAGATATGGCTGAAGGTGGCAAGTTTGAGGGAGGGAAAGGTGATGGGACTTTGCTTCTTACAACAAGCAAGAGAGTGGAAAAACCTTGGGGCAAAAGAGTGAGTTGTTTTTCCTTGAGTCTTGGAGGCATTCTAATGCTCATTTTAAGCTTTTCTCTAGGGGTTAAAGGGGAGTATCCCTCTTAGGATTTGGTTGCTTGTCTAAGACTCATCCAAGTGTCAAGATCTAATGGTGGATGACAAGGATCCTAGTCTTGGCTTTTGATCTAATGGTGTAGGATTAAAGAGTTTGAATGAAGGGTGAGATGTTGCTCCTCCTTGGTAGGTCTTTCTAGGGCATATGCATAGAAGAACTTTTATCTCTAAATGTTATTAGAATTGTTTAAATGTAGTTTAACTTAATTGGCTTAATTACCCATGAGTTGACTCTTGTCAATTACACTTTTTATGATGTCTTGCATTACGGTTAAGCATATGCTTAATTTGGGGTTTAATTTTTCAAGAGTTGTCTTAAGTGTCTAAATCATTATAAACTTAATTGGTAAGGTTAGATTGTCTTACTTTTGTTTTGGCACATTCGAGTAATTAAGGATTAGGCCATTTAGGTTTTATTAAAATGCTTAGGACATTATGATTAAATTGTTGGCTAGACTTAATTTACTAAGCTCTTGCTCTCGGGATTAATCGATTAGTTCTCAATTAATCGCTAATCCCTCTAATTAGCCGGGAACACCGAGCTAATTAGCTTAGGTAAAAATGGGGATGTTACATTTCTCCCCTCCTTAAAAAGAATTTTGCCCTCAAAATTCGTCACCTGTAAACAGGTGGGGAAAATCTCTTTGCATCTCTGCCTCGAGTTCCCACGTGTGCTCTTCCAAGTTTCCTCTTCCCCAGGCCACTTTCACTAGGGGAACAGACTTGTTCCTCAGCTGCTTGACCTTCCTATCTATGATTCTCATAGGCGGTAGGTCGAAGGTCAGGTCTTCCCTTAACTGTACACTTTCTGGCTCAAGAAGGTGATTGGGGTCGGAGTTGTACTTTCTTAACTGGGAGACATGGAAGACATTGTGAAGGTTTGACAAATGAGGTGGTAACGCTATTTGGTAGGCAACTGTTCCTACTCGTTTCAAGATTTCAAAAGGGCCAAGAAAACGAGGACTCAACTTTTTGACTCTAAGGGCTCTACCTATACTGTTGTAGGAGTGATTTTCAAGAATACGTGTTCCCTCTTGGAACTCAATTGGCTTCCTCCTCTTATCCGCATAGCTCTTCTGACGGCTTTGTGCTGTGGGAATCCTTTCCCTTATCCTCTTAATTTGCTCGGTGCATTCTCTAACGGATCAGGCCCTAAGAGGCTTTGCTCACCAGGTTCATACCAACAAAGCGGGGATCGGCACTTCCTACCATCTGAGCTTCATAAGGCGCCAACCCAATGCTAGCATGAAAACTATTGTTGTGGCGAACTCGATGAGGGTAGGTGCTTGTCCCAACTTCCGGGTCGATCCATTACGCATGCCCTTAACATATCCTCTAGGGTTTGTATGGTTCTTTCTGATTGTCCATCAGTCTGGGGGTGGTAGGCTGTACTTAAACAAAGTTTCGTCCCAAATGCCTTTTGCAAGGCTCCCCAGAACCTAGAGGTAAACCTTGGGTCTCTATCCGACACAATGGTTGCAGGTACTCCGTGCAACCTCACGATCTCTTGGATGTATAGCTGGGCTAGCTTATCCAAAGGATAATTCGCCCTTATGGGTAAGAAGTGGGCAGACTTTGTCAATCTATCCACAACGACCCATATGGCATCAAATCCACCTTGGGTTCGGGGTAAACCCATCACGAAGTCCATAGAGATTCCATCCCATTTCCATTCAGGGATCTCCAATGGTTGCAGCATGCCTGAGGGTTTTTGGTGCTCAATCTTCACCTTTTGACAAACTAAGCACTTATCCACCACATCTGCTATGTCTCGTCTCATGCTTGGCCACCAAAACATCCTCTTGAGGTCTTGGTACATCTTCGTTATGCCAGGATGCATGGTGAAATGACCTTTGTGGGCTTCTTCTACAATTGTCCTCCTCAAGTCATCCTTAGCAGGCACGCATATCCTCCCTTGATACCTCATTACGCCATCAATGCCTTGAGTAAATTCTTTCAGCTTTCCCTCCTTCACTTGAGCTACCATTCTCAAGAACTCTTCATCCTCTTCTTGAGCCCGCATAATTTGCCCTCTGAACTCACTTGTCACCTTGATCAGACTCAACCTTAAACTACGAGGGGTCAGGGTAACTCCGAGATTTAAGTCTCTAAAGCTCTCAATCAACTCTGCTTCCTTGACCATCAACCACGACACATGCAATGATTTACGGCTCAGTGCGTCCGCCACCACATTGGCCTTACCAGGGTGGTAGTTCAACCCGAAATCGTAGTCCTTCAAGAATTCCATCCACCGCCTCTGCCTCATGTTAAGCTCCTTCTGATCAAACAAGTACTTCAGACTCTTGTGATCCGAAAATACCTCAAACCTAACTCCATAAAGATGGTGCCTCCATATCTTCAAGGCAAATACCACGGCCGCTAACTCCAGGTCATGGGTCGGGTAGTTAACTTCATGAGGTTTCAGTTGCCTAGAGGCGTACGCTACCACCTTGCGATTTTGCATCAGGACACAACCTAACCCTCTTCCAGAGGCATCACAGTAAACCTCAAAGGCTCCCTTAGGGTCGAGCAGACCGATGCAGTGTAGAAGTCAACTTCGCCTTCAACTCTTGAAAACTTTTTTCACACTCTTCAGTCCACACAAAAGCCGCATTCTTCCTAGTGAGCTTAGTCAAAGGTAGGGATATCTGAGAAAATCCCTTTATAAACCTCCGATAATATCCGGCTAGGCCGAGAAAACTCTGAATCTCCGTCACCGTCGTCGGTCTCTCCTAGTTCATCACAGCTTCCACCTTGCTCGGATCTACGGATATCCCTCCTTTAGTCACGACGTGACCCAAGAACTTCACTTCTTCTAGCCAAAACTCACACTTTGACAGCTTCGCATAGAGCTTCTTATCCCTCAAGATTCCCAACACAATCCGAAGATGCTCTTCGTGTTCCTCCTTCGTCTTTGAATAGATGAGGATGTCATCTATAAAGACCACCACAAACTTATCCAAATACGGCCTAAAGATCCTGTTCATATAATCCATAAACACAGTCGGGGCATTGGTCAATCCAAACGACATTACTCTAAACTCATAATGCCCATATCTAGTCCTAAAGGCCGTCTTGGGAATATCTTCCTCCTTTACTCTAATTTGATGGTATCCCGACCTTAGATCTATCTTTGAAAACACCACTGCTCCTCTGAGTTGATCCATCAAGTCGTCTATCCTTGGTAAGGGGTACTTGTTCTTCACTGTGACCTTGTTCAACTGTCGATAATCCACGCACAGCCTCATGCTTCCATCCTTCTTCTTGACAAATAGCACCGGGGCTCCCCAAGGTGAGACACTCGGTCGTACAAACTTCTTCTCCAGCAACTCCTCCAATTGGGTCTTCAGCTCTTCCAACTCCAAAGGGGACATTCGGTAGGGTGCAATAGATATTGGTCCAGTCCCTGGCACCAATTCTATGGAAAATTCTATCTCTCTCTCGGGAAACTCAGGAATATCTCGGGAAAGACTTCAGTGGTACTCATTCGCCACAGGAATCTCCTCAAGAGCTTGCTCTAGTTCAACCTCACTAGCCGATAGGAGAACGTATTCTTGATTCTCAGTCTTACAACAGTATAACACGATAGGTTTCAAGCTTAAACTAACAGGTTTAGAAGGTAAGGAAAGGAATACGATTGTTTTGGCTACACAATCTAACAGAACATGGTTGGCTGAGAGCCAATCCATGCCTAAGATTAGATCTAAACCAGACAAAGGAAGGCAGATTAAATCGGACTCATAAGTCCTACCCTCAATATGAATTTGACACTTCAAACAACACAGACAAGTTCTAACTGGTTTCCCAGTGGGAGTAGAAACAAGCAACATATAAGGTAGTTGAAAGCAGACAACCCCAATCTACTTACACAATCATGAGAAATAAAAAGAATGCGTGGCGCCCAAGAGTCATATAGTGCGGTTAAGATGTTACCATTTACCGTGACTTACCTCGAATGAGATCACCGGACTCCGTGGTCTCCTCGGCATTCATGGTGAAGACCCTCCCTTGGCGTTGCGGTTTGGGGGCAGATGTGTCCTTGGTGCAGTTCTTGGCAAAATGGCCGGGTTGTCCACATCGGAAGCAGACGTTTTGCCCAGCATAGCAAACCCCTTTGTGCTGCTTCCCACACTTAGGGCAGGCGGAATTGGTCGCAGGCTTCGGAGGCTGGCTGGCGGGTCTTGGAGGATTGGCAGAGGATCTCTGTGGCTGTTTGCCTCTAGAACCATCGCCACGGTAGGGCTTCTTTTGTGGGGGCTGTCTCTGGTGTTGCCCTTGAGATGCCTGCCTCCTCTTATGGGCTTCCGATCTCTGGATAGCCCGACTTGCGGTTGCGATCCTCCACCACGCAACTTTTATTGACAAGGGCCGGATAGTTCGAATCTCGGTGAGGCCGTGATGCCAGGATGTCAGCCCTCAAACCTCCTTCGTACTTCATGCACTTCCAGTGCTCATCGGGGTTTCGCTGATATAGCGTGGAGAACTTACACAGCTCCTCAAACTTGTTTGTGTGCTCGACAGCGCTCATACCTCCTGGTAGAGCCTCAGGAACTCCATCTCCTTTGCGTTCCTTACAGACATCGGGAAATACTTCGTAGAAAGGCTGTCTTGAAGGCGTCAAGTGATTTCCCTTTGGTCACTCTCCATCAAGCTCTTCGCCCCTTCCACGAGTCGGCATCCGCCTTCAAAGCATATAGGTAGCAAAGGCTACCTTTGGGTCTCCGAGCAAGTCAGCACTGAGTAGATCTTCTCGATCTCTTTAATCCACTCATCAGCTTCCTCAGGGTTGAAGGCCCCCTTGAAACTGGGCGGGTTAGCCTTGCGGAACTCCGCGAACTTCTGATATTCCGTGCTTGCCCCATTTCCGCCGACGGACTCTTGAGCCTCCGATTTAGCTGATCCATCATGTGTTCAGCTGCCGTAGCTTGAGCTTGCATGGCATTCGCCATCTGTTGAAAGGTCCTCATGAAATCAGCGATGTTCATGTTGTCGCTGGGCTCAGGGGCGGTGCATCTGCGAGTTGCCATTAGTTCCTGAACACACCAAAACAAAAATATCGAGTTGATCAGGCCCAATATCAAGCATAAGCATGGCAGCAACTAAAGGCAATCTCACATGACGGTCATGCATTCTAAGTCCTACATCCCATCATACAGATAGGATCCATAGCACGACTTAACATAGCGCGCGTAGAATTATGCTTGGAAGCATAGTCAGTCCAACCCCAGGCTTTAACAGGATGAACTGCTCTGATACCATAATGTAACACCCTCATAAATCCATATTACGCTTAAGTCGTATTACGGCGATTTATTAGTTGTTACTTATGCTCGTGGAACACTAAACTTTACTTGAAATTAAATTACGCGGAAAATACAGTAATTTTTTTTGAAATATGTCGTTGCGTTGGAAAAGTAAAGCCTTGCGCGAGAAGATAGCAATAAACGAGTGTATCGCAGAGATTTCGATATAAATGGAAGGAACATGAGATAAATCACAAAGTCATATATTCAAATTATAACATCAACTACATAATATACTTAATCTCACAATATCCAACAAATACATATAAAGGCAACTCATGGACATGCCATGGCCCCAAATATCAAAGGTACACAAGTCTGATGAGATACAATACTAAATGAAATACAAGAGTTAGGGAGCACAAATCAAAATAAGCCCTCGTAGACATATGCTGACTTCTCTGCCCCTTCCATGCCCTTGCATCGAACTCAGGTCCTCGAATGTCGAGTCCTCCATGCTGCTCGGCCTCGGGGAACGCGCGGAGTGCGAATGATGCGGGGGTGCCTGCTGATCATCTCTATACGACGGACGCGACGGCCGGGAACATAGCTGCCCACCGAGGAACGTGCCTCGAAGGGATCCTCCTCAGACGCGACAGGCTGATACTCGGGGAGTGGCGGCGAAGCTGCTACGGCCCTAGGGGTGGCCGTCGAACTCACCTCGACCACGGGAACCTCTGGCGACGGCATAGGCTCGGCTACGGGTAGACCGGGAGACATAGGCTCCATCTCGATCTCGGGCAATGGCTCAGGCGGGAAATCCCAAGGACCCAACAGCTCTCCATGGCGTGGCCAAGATACGGCCATAGGGTGGCGGAATCTCTGGCTCCTCTTGTTCAAAAACTCGACCCGGATAGAAGTAGGTGCGAACTATCGTGGTGGTCGTGGCCACGATAGCGTGGGCGTCCTCATCATAAGCCCACTCATGGTGGGGAGGCTCCATGCTCCACGTCACGTGAGGCTCCATGAGTATCTGGTGACGAGACGAAAAAACAACTAGGATGAGAAATAAGATTTCTCAGTAGGACTCGACCCTGACACACCGGTGTCATCGTCATCATCCCAGCCACTTCGGTTTTTAAATGGCGTGGGCATACAATAGGTTCAAATATTTGATTTTCAAAGCGTTACTACGAAGTGGATCCCATTTTTAGTACTTATCCTTGTTGTATTAACAACATCATGGCATACATGAAAGCTCATACGACTAGTCATAACATACATAAACAGAATGAGAGTTATGTTCTTTACTTGGGTTGGATCGAAGTCCCTTTCTTTCCTTAACTTGACTTATCTTAAGTCCTTTCTTTCCACCCACTAAACATAAGTGGTAATGAGCTCATACCGTGGCCGTCGCCACCATAAAATTTCGGTACTTACACTAGCTGGGTCATGCCATGCCTCATGTAAGCCCTATCCCCTATACTCACACTAGCTGGGTCATGCCATGCCTCATGTGAGTCGTGGGTGAGGGGAAACTTAACTTAGGTCACCTTCCCTTTTGAAGGATCACACTTTATCAAATCTTTTCTTATTAACTTATGATGCAAAATATTTCTAAGTCCACAGTTTCTACAAAATTTCGGCAGCATAACGGCTATACCGCAGCTTCCCAAAATTTTGCCAGACAGAATACCAGTATCACAGCATCATATCATATCATCATCATCATATCATCATATCATATCATCATTATCATGGCATCATAATCACATCATCATCACATCATGCTTGCAACCTAAACATAGGCATATTCTCAAGCAAAGTCTTATGAGCTTAGCTTAGTAAATTAGGTGCAAGCTTTTACATTGGCTTTCGTTTTATTGATTCCTTCTTCTCAATTATTCTAACTTGACTTATATGATTCTCATATTTTAATTTGGAAGATTTATAGTTTAGGTTTTGCATTATAGTTGATTAGAATCTTATGAACTTAATCTAGTACCTTAACTACATTTACATTCGGTTTTTCGTTTTATTCGCTTCTTTTGTTAAGGATTAGGTGAACTTAGTATTTTATTTTATCTAGTCCTCATTAAGTAAATTATGAAGTTTCATTACTTTAGGCTAAGGCCTTTTACCTTTTTAAGTCATTTATGCATAGTCTTACTTAAGGTTAAGTTTTGACAGTTTTACTTTTACCCTAGGCAGTAATTTTAAAAATTCACCATAATTTGGTATTTTATCATTTTAATGCGAAATTTTATATGCTTATAGGGTTCTGAGTCTAGTTTTTAACAAAAGAAGTCCCACTCAAAAATTCATTTTCTAACTCCAGTTATGCATATTTTATTCTGACTTGTTCAGTTTCTAGGTTCACTCCCGGTACAGTGGATTGTGACCTCTCATTATAATTGCTCAGAAGAAATCTGAGAAAACTGTTTTAGGGATTTGTTCCTCTATGTCTTAGCTTTCATTTAAACTTGGTCTCACTCAAAAATCATTTTTGTAGCTCGAGTTATACACATTTTAGTGTAGACTGCCCAGACAGAAACCGATCCGAGAACAGTCCACTTTGAAAAATCATATCTCACTCATTTTAACTCCGAATCTTATATATTTTATATGTATGGAAAGCTCTCTGAGTCTATTTTCATATAAAATTGGTTCCACTAATTTCTGAGTTTTCTGGAAAAAGTTATGCCGTTCGGTTTACAGACTGCCAGAAAATCCAGATTTCACGTTTTGATCTTTCTCATGTTTTCTCCAAAACACTCAACCTCACTTTCAAGAAACCATTCTCAAGTTATAAAACACTCATATACCATGAAAGATTAGTGAAAAACTAACATGTTGGAGTTCAAAAATAGTGGATTCAGCCATGCATCACACCAAACCGAAAACATATTTTCACAAACAACCATACTAGCAACAACATCTCATTTTATGACAAGAATGGCTATGATGCCCATAATCAATCTTTAAAACCACCTAGCTATGGAGAGCATAGGAGTTCTAAAGCTTGAAAAACAAGAGAGAAAAAGGGTTTAGAGTCACTACCAAGAAGCTTTCTTTGAAGGAACTTGTGATGGAAAAAGATGATGGTAGTGGTGGTGCTCCTCCTCTTGGATCTTGGAAGAGGCTTGATATGTGAGTGTCTTTGATTCTCCAAGAGCAAGAAATGGTGGCTCTTGAAGAGTTTGTGAGTGGGATGAGGAGAGGAAAGGATGAGAGAAGTGGGAGAATTCTAGAGAGAAGTTGGAGAGTTTAGAGAGAAGGAGGAGAATTTGAAATTGAGGAGAGAAGAGAGCTTTGTGTGTGTTTGGGAGAGGAGTGAAAGAATGAAATGAGGAGAGAGATATGGCTGAAGGTGGCAAGTTTGAGGGAGGGAAAGGTGATGGGACTTTGCTTCTTACAACAAGCAAGAGAGTGGAAAAACCTTGGGGCAAAAGAGTGAGTTGTTTTTCCTTGAGTCTTGGAGGCATTCTAATGCCCATTTTAAGCTTTTCTCTAGGGGTTAAAGGGGAGTACCCCTCTTAGGATTTGGTTGCTTGTCTAAGACTCATCCAAGTGTCAAGATCTAATGGTGGATGACAAGGATCCTAGTCTTGGCTTTTGATCTAATGGTGTAGGATTAAAGAGTTTGAATAAAGGGTGAGATGTTGCTCCTCCTTGGTAGGTCTTTCTAGGGCATATGCATGGAAGAACTTTTATCTCTAAATGTTATTAGAATTGTTTAAATGTAGTTTAACTTAATTGGCTTAATTACCCATGAGTTGACTCTTGTCAATTACACTTTTTATGATGTCTTGCATTACGGTTAAGCATATGCTTAATTTGGGGTTTAATTTTTCAAGAGTTGTCTTAAGTGTCTAAATCATTATAAACTTAATTGGTAAGGTTAGATTGTCTTACTTTTGTTTTGGCACATTCGAGTAATTAAGGATTAGGCCATTTAGGTTTTATTAAAACGCTTAGGACATTATGATTAAATTGTTGGCTAGACTTAATTTACTAAGCTCTTGCTCTCGGGATTAATCGATTAGTTCTCAATTAATCGCTAATCCCTCTAATTAGCCGGGAACACCGAGCTAATTAGCTTAGGTAAAAATGGGGATGTTACATATAAAGCTCAAAAAGTTTGCTTCTTGATGCATGAAAAGTGGCGCAAGTTTTGGTGCCTTCATTAAGGTTTTTTTTGTTTTGTTTTGAAGACAAGATTACATGTAGAAGTTTAAACTTTTTGATATATGAAGCCTTTTTGAGTTATAAAATGCTATCTTTTCACTTTATGTCTCAAAAATCAAACCTTAGTCATAAAATTTCAAACTTTAGTAAAAAAAAATGAAATCTTTAAGTCATAAAAGTGTTGTTTTGCAACCTTTAATTCATAAAGTTTGGATCTTGACTCAAAACAATGCTTAAAAGTGCTAATCTTTATAAAGATCAAGACTTTCTAACTTTAAAGTTAATGTTTTATATTCCTAGTTCATAAAGTAGGAATCTTTTAGACTTTAAGACAACTTTAAATCATAAAGTTGAGACCTTGATAGTCTTAGAATAAATAAAAGTGTCAACTTTCATAAAGAATAAGACATTTTAGTTTAAAAGCTAGTATCTTGTATCATTATTTCATAAAGTTTAATTCTTAAGACAAGAATATAATTTTAGAAGCACTTACTTTCATAAAGAATAAAACTTTACAACTACATTATAAAGAATGATAACTTTTATCATACTTAAGATAAGATGTTGTTATGTTAGTGATAAAAGCTTGAAACTTTGTAACTTGGTTAAGTTAAAAATCACTAGTGAACATGATGTTGCTGGGGTCATGATGTGGTTATGCATTGACATGACCCAAGGATTAGAAGGATCTCAAACTCCTTGGGAATAAAAGTATGATTAGGGCCTTTGAGCATACCATGAACCTAGGAATCACTAAGTGCACTATCTCAAGTAAAAGGAAACAATCATGTAACTTATTTAATTTGAACAAGTGTTCCATAAGACATGTACTCAAGTAAAAAATAATTTCACATGAGAACTAAGTAACTAAAAGACCACACACATATATTTTAACTATATGATTCTCTTAAGGGTAACCACGGAAAATCATATAATGATTCATAAGATTCTTCACAAAGAACAACACAACTATGAACCCCTTTAGGGTATGAATCTATGATGCCATTTAGCATGATGAATGATAAGTTTGATTGAGCTTTCTCTCATGATTGAATGATTGGTGTGATGACAAGATATAGATATGATGGACTGTTGGTTGAAAGTTTATGATTGGCATTTTGGGGAAGTTCCAGTCTAGCTGTTATGCTACTGAATTTCTGCCAAAATTATGGATTTAGTCATATCATTGTATGTGTCTAGTCAAAGAAGTATTATGCATGTAAAGTATAATGATAAGAAAAGAAATAATGGGATATGACCCTTCAATCACTTAGGTAAGGGAAGTGAGAGACGATTATCTACAAAGACTCAAGAAATCTCTATGAAGGAGATAAAGGTGACATGAAGGACCCTCCAACTTAGGTGTAACCAATATCAGCTTAGTCTGATTTGGTTTAGTACTGTGTGACGGCAGTCACGAAATGATCTTATGTCCAAAAGCAGTCTATTTCAAAGAAAAGTAAAGAATATTAAGCACGTGCTAAAAACAAAAATAAAGTCAAAAGTATAACCATGGTTAAATCTATGATAATGCATGCCTTTGCATGTATTTATATTGTCCATTTGCATTATGAATGTTTATTCTATGCTTTAGTATGTACGTTTAGTTATGATGTTAAGTTTAAAAGCAACCCGCTTCGGGGTTTAAGTTTTCAAAATTATTAAAATTGAACCTATACATGTCCACCATTTTTATAATTAAACCCAAAGTGGCTGAGACGATGACAATGTAACAGTGTTTGTCTAGTCGCGATTCTACAGAGAAATCTAGTATTTCTCACTCCTACGTTTCCATGTCGTCTTCAGAGGATGTCGATGTCAAGCACAGTGGTGATCTTTATTAAGTTTCCAATATGGCGTTGGCACTTTGACCCAGCGCTAAATGCCTCAATGATATCTGTAAGTCTAGCGAAGAGGGTCTACATTTTCCACAAGCGTCTGTTTCAGACTCCAGTGATGAGCTCATTTTTCTGACCACATCAGCCATATGGCGAGGTTACCTTAGATGACATTCGTCTTTACTTTCAGCCACCGAGATACCCCACCAATGATGAGACTGACTTGGATAACCGTCTGGCTCCATCCATTTCATTGGATTTCAACCCTTCAGAGCCTTCCCACTTGAGCTATCATGTGGAGACTGACCCATCTGAGCCTTCTTACCTGTCGGTGATACGTCTGACGTTTAATTCATCTTCTTTAGCAGCCCCTCGTCATACTCCAACCCCGGTTCGCGGTCGTAGGTTCATTCGCACCCATGCTGTGCCTCATGAACATGGCCGTGCTTGAGGAGGAGGACATGGTGATATTGCTTCCAGTGGATTTGGGAACAGTTTCTTCCTACTTGATGAGTGATATGCTGATTACATGCAGAACCGAGCATGAGGATAGCTCTTTTCAGTTGTAGTCATAGGGTTATCATTCTATTGTGTAACATGCTTGGGCAGTAGAGATTTTCTGTGTATTTTCCTTATGATGTATTTGTTAGGTTTCTTCTGTAGGACTGATAGTAGGTATCGAATCCATCATTTTCTTTATGTATGACTTCTTGTAACACTTTTATTATATAAAATATGAATGGCCATAGAATGAATGTTATGTTTATCTAAGTTATTATTATTTATGTTGCTTCTATTTAGTTTTTTCGCACAGTATGTACTCAGGATGCGCTCATGGCTCTTGGTTTTCAAAATAGTTTATTCGCTATTGTTAAAAAAAAAATTACCCGTATATTAATATAGAAGTATTTTCAAATCGTAATGTTAGTTCCGCGAGCAAAAGTAACAACTAGTAATTCCATAATATGACTTAAGCGGGACTATTAGGGTGTTATAGTTTCTTTTGAAGTTTTTGTAGTTGCTTATTCACTCAAGTGGCATGAGCTGTAGGAAGTCCTTCTTTGGAATCTGCTTTGGAATCTGAACGATGGAAGGTGTCTCATCATTTGAAGTGGCCAGGACCATCAAGGCATTCTCATTGAAACCTTTTGGAGTAGGCAGATCAAAACAATGATCTTGAAGTCCATAGATTAGCTGGTGTTGCAGTAAGGTGGCTAGGGCAACTCCATCTTGTGGAGCCCCTATGAGTTGGACCTGTACTTTAAATCTAGTGGTCAGAGTGGGATCTCTCAAATGGACATTAAAGCTTAAAACAATAATGCCTGCATTTAGTGTTGTCAAAATAGTTCCAATGGTGGCATGTTCAAGATTCTAGAAAGTAGTGTCCAGTAGGCTTACCCTGGCGGTAATAGGAAGTCCTTTTCTTCTATGAAGAGAGAGGACCAAGCTAATAACCCTAAGGTGAAGGCTAACATATCCTTCTCTCTACCATAGCCGGATGAGAGTAGGATTGATTTCTAGATCAACATATTGTTTAACACTGGTGGCTTGAAGAGCACATTCATCCATTTTTGTAGTCTGAATATACTCTTTTACACCAGGTCTAGGGGTTGACATAAGCTTTTTGTGGAGCCAACTAAATGGCCCTTTTTCTCTTCTATAAACATTATAAGGACTAAGGAGAGGAAGGATGGAGCTTTCTATTTGGGCATCTTCAGGGGCATAGGAATATTCTATAAGGTTTTCTATTTTAGAAGAAAGAGTTTTTATGCAGGATTCTGGGATGGATAGCTTTGAATTTAGGGATATAGGTTTTTGGAGGGCATTATCTGAGGAGGACACCGTTTGTGAGCTGGGTACTTCCTTACTCGTTCTCCTTACTAACATCTATAATATGCTCCCTCATCTTTAAGAAATAAAGGAAATAACTTAGCTGGGCATTTAGGCTCTGACACCACTTTGTCAGGAGCCTCCTTATTCTTAATATACAATCCTTACTTTGGCAAGGCGAGTATTTTGGCTTCAATACAATAGCCTACTTATCCAGCCCCAGTTACTCATGAGGATCATATACTAAAAATAAAGAGGACCGGTAAACTGGATCATTAGTCGGATACTTTTCTGATGCATAGGTTCCTCTAAAAGAAGCAAGTGCAAAGCACACTTGGTATCTTTTATAGCTTTGTTATTTCCTTTATTTTGTTCAAGATCATAGGAGCATACTAAGAGTAAGAAGGTAAGAACTTTTGAGAAAAAAGGGAGAGAGGTTTTAAAAACTCATGATTATGCAAACACACTCGTAATATTATTGTTGATGATTCTTAGATACCTTTACATTGAGTGAGCTCCTTCATTTATAGAGGAAGAAGCAAAAAGGAGGCTTCTTTGTTACGTGGCTAAGGCTTATCACAAGTCTTCTAATAAGACAAACATCATTACTACTTATAGGACATTTGTCATATTGGCAAGGACTAGACACCTAAAGCTATTTATTACAAAGGACAGGAAGTACATGACCATATTTATTGTAAAGGACAAGACTTTGCAAGACTTTTTACTTTGCTACGGTAGGCTTTATCATGACATGACTTATGATAAAGTACCTCATTTATTACAACGTACTTGACTTAGGGACACTTTATTACAAGAGACAAATGACTTGTGTACTACACTTATTATAGCACTACGTGGCTTTTTCTTCAGTGCTCTTGGGATTTGAACCTTGCTGAATTGTTGACACTTTTACTACTTAAAGATAGGTTCATGACTAGGTGATAGATTTGCTCTTTCATCTCTGCTTTCTCTTTTTTTGTACTCTCTCAGTTCTGCTTCCAACAATACTTCTTTCGGGTCTATCTCTTTCATGTCTTCATTTGGGTCTTGAGCATCTTGCATGATTAGATCTTGCATTGGATCTTTGTCAATGGATGTGCTTGCCTGGCCTGCTTCAAATCCTCCAGCTGGTGCCCCACCTGTATGGGTGATCTCAGATAGTGGACAAATAATATCTAATAGTTGAGTATAGGTGGCATCATCATCTTCTACACCATTAATTTCCTGTAAGTGAAAGATCAAATATTCCTTGTAAAATGGAGGTTCATTTTCTTGGACAAGTGGTCACAAGTTAGGGAGTGGTATATACACCCTGGCATGGTTCTGTGTTCAAAGGAGTTTTGTCTGTGGATGTTAGAAATATGGATAATGGATAATAAAAATTGAGATGAAATCATTAACTTGACTTTCATCTAATTTCCAAATATTGAATCTAGATAATTCTCTGTCAAGTTCCTTAATCCACCAATCAGAATTCCTAAGAACTATTGGATTTGCTTTGTGGACATGTTTTCATCAAGGAATTTTGGAAGCTATTTAGCAATGTGTGGCTGAGGCACATATTTTCCTTAAGCAAAGTACATTGCCAGAAAATCTACTTTAGTGGTTCCAATCTGGGACTTTCTTGATGATAGCATTACTCTATATTGGTCACAAACTCTAAAAAATTCTTCCAAGAGTTGTTTGTGACTATTTTCATTTGGAGAGAAAAGGAATATGTCATCAATGTAAATAAGAGCACGGTCAAGGAGGGATTCAAAGATTTTGGTCATGGCCTTTTGGAACAGTGATGGGGCGACTTTGAGTCAACAAGATAGAACAGTCCATTGATAATGGGCATTAGGAATACAAAATGCGGTTTTTGGTCTATCCTTCAGGTCAAGGCCCAATTGCCAAAATCCTGACTTTAGATCGAGCTTTGAAAAGATGTGGGCATTTCAGATGTATGAATAATGGCCGGTAATCGATGACAAGTCTCTTTTTTTCCTCGAACTTGTTCAGATCTCTTATTCACATAGAAAGCTTGGCATGCCCAATTAGATTTGGTTGGTTCAATCAGCCCTTGTTTCAACAATTGTTGACATTCTTCAAATGCTACTGCTTTGTCAGATGGTGACATTCCGGGATGAACCGCCTTTGTTACACTTATGTCTCATTCAGTTTGAATGGCAATTCTACAAAGAACTTTTTATTCTTCCAAAGTGGGTGAGGATACTTAAAGAGATCATGGTTGTAAACACTCATCTTAAGAAGTTTGTCCTTTATGTCTTCATATCCTAATGGTGCTTCATATCCCAATAGTGCATAAGCAAGAGTGACTAGTTTTGGGATAGTAGAATAAGGTTTAAACTCCCTCTTGAATTTAATCCATTGAGAAAGGATTTAAAGTTTATGATTTTGAGCATAGACATTCATGCCAATAACAAGATCTTTGTTGGACAAATCTGTTCCAATGACTTTGGAGCAAATAATGCATCCTGGTAAGAATTTAATGCTAATCTTGTGCTTGGTAATCAAATCGGTTCAGAACTTTTTTCTATTTGCAGCCTTGAAGAAATGTACACTGGGTTCCCAGGCAGATGATGGCAGGACTGCCGGATTCATCAAAGTTTTTTGTGCTCCTGTGTCCATGAAAGCAATCGCTTTGATTGGTACATTATGTTTGGAGGGAAGAATATGGATCTCTATATTTGGCAATGGTGGAACAAGATCAAGTGAATTGATCTCTAGGTTTGAAAGTCTGGGGACTTCCTCTACTTGCAAGACAGGCAAGTATTATTCAAAACCAGAGGAATCTGACTCGTTGCTATCTTCAGAGTCTGTGTATTCAAGTCTGAAGATAGTAGAGGCATCTGGTTGATCTTGATCATCATACTAGGACTCAATATCTTTGTCTGCAGCTAAGTTAAGAGAATGGATCAGCTTGGAGGCCTTTTCCTTTTTATTTGGACAATTTTTTGAAAAATGTCCTGTCTTGCCACAAATGAAACATCTTTTGCCATCTTTTCCCCGATAAGGCTTTCTTTTGAAAAATTTGACTTTTTTCTTTTTTCCCTTCCTATTCATGAAGATTTTGTTTTTCTTTTTGGCGGTTGGCTTGTAACGACAACTGCAATCTTTCTCTTTACACTTGATCTCCAAGTAATCCTTTTTGCATGCTTTAGTGTACTTCTTTCTATCTTTGAGGATGTTTTCAAAAAGGACTTACTGACTGCATAATTTGTCCAGTGCAGCAAGGCATGTCTGGTGGATTTCTCCAACAATCATGCTTACAACATCTCTTTGCATAGCCATAATCATCCGGTACATCTCTGCTTGGAGTTCTTCAAGAAGAGAACTGACGTAGGTGTTCTTAAGGCTAGGATCATTATAACCATTCAACTGATAAAGCCTTTGGGCCATTATTTTGAAATGGCGCTCCAGGTCTGGCTTTTTCAAGGAACAACACTTCATATCGAAGTATTCTTTTCGAATTTCCTTTTGAACAAGACTATGATCACCAAGGAACTCATGATGTAGTGCTACAACAACAGTATCAATGCTTTCTAGTCTATATAGTTCATCTTCCCAAATAGGACCAAGACTATAGTACCATTCTTTAAGAACACCGGTCATATGTTCACAGAATTCTTTGATGACTCGGTATCGATCAGCATTTGGTGCAATCATCTTCACATCTATCTAGGCTTTGAAGTCTAAGAATAATTTTCTCTATTGAGATGGAGGGATGTCATCTATGGTAAATAGTGGTCCTCCAGAAGGAGGGGGAGTGTTGATTTCTTGAGGATTCAAAGATGATGATGATTGAGCTCCCCTGGCTGTCTCAGTTTCTATAATTGTTATCATGGGAATCCTAGTGATATAGCATATTCACCATTAGCTTCTGTAGAAACTTTGACACTCTAGTCATCACTATTTATTTGTTCTTGGAAAGTATGCGAAGTTGTCATGGGTTGAGATAGTGGTTCTATATTGGGATCATCTGATGTATGAGTCTTCTTTGGAGATGGTTCAGGTTCAAGGAATTTTGGATTATTAAGTGGTTGGTTTAGAGAAATAGAGGTAGACTCAACAACCTCTTTCCTTTTTGGATTTTCTCTGGAGGGTCAAGACCTATCTCCAAAAAATGTTGTTCTTGGTGGTAGGATTGGTGGTAATAGAGGTGGAGTTTTGTGTGATTGTGAGCATGGTAGAAGGCTAGGAAATATTTTTGGCGGCTGAGTAAAGAATGGATCTGGCTCTAGTTATTTTTGACGGCTTTTTGTTTACTCATAAAGTTCTTCAATACAATGGCTAAGCTTTTGAAGTTCTCTTTCTCTTTGATCAAAAGCTTGGTCGTGGATATTCCGAATAGGAAGTTGTTGGATTTCCATTTCCAAGACTTCGATTCTGGCTTTTTTCTCCTTATAATATTTCTGCAATTTTTTTGACAGTATCCCCAACCGTTGTTCTACGACCGTCATAAGACTATCAACCTTTTGATTGATCTTTGTCAGCAAGCTATTTTAAGCTAAGGGGTTCTCTATTTGCCAATTTAGAACTTCCTTAGCTTGAGTCAGCGGCTGTAGCTTTCCGTCTGGTTGCACTTCAATAGGCTGGATAAAAAGGTTTGGTATGTATTTAGGTAGTAGGATTGGATTTTCTTTCCAAAGCTAGAAAGTCAGCTTCGTAAGTGGCTGAAGTGGAAGCAAACATCATGCATAGGATTTCTGGTGCTGTTAGGACAGAAAGTGTGGGTTCTGAGCTTTTACAGGAAAAAGAGTTTGTGGTATTTTGTGGTAGTGGCCAAGTGATAAGATCAGGGTCTTCAGGTGGTGGTGGATACCCTTCTTGTCAAAGTATTCTAAGGGCTTCTTCATAGATCGGCAAGGGTTCTTTTTTCTTTCTGATCCCTACCCAAGAACCATTGTTTGGATCAAATTTTCTCTGTGGCTTAAGAGGAGGCCTGTAAGGAGTAGTAAGATGCTTATAGTTTCCTTTGCATGCCCTTCGCCTTTCATCATTCTCTGGGCATAGGATAGAACCAGGTGTTACAAGTGTAGTTTGGTTCACACATCCTTGATCCAAAAATATCCCATAGGAAGTGACCATCAATTTTATCAGAATAGATGATTTGTCCATTTGGCTCAATAGCATCGATCGGCAGCTTCTTTTCAGCTATTCCGAGAGTAATCCTCATTGTGTGAAAGACTGGAGGGTTTCCTCCAAAGGTTCTTCTTGGTATGGCCTTTTAAAGACCATTCTGACAGTTCCATTAGCAAATCTTTGAAAACTTGCTTCAGTAACTACAGCAGGGGTGCTGTTTCTTTTGAAATTTTCGTAGCTGCTTATCCACTCAAGTGGCATGAGCTATAGGAGGTCTTTCTTTGGAATCTGCTTCGGAATCCTGAATGATGGAAGGTGTCTCACCATTTGAAGTGGCGAGTGTACTTCCCATGATTTTCGACTTCTGACTTCAACTTCATAAAATGGACATTATTTTCGATTTCATAATTTCTGACTTCCTACTTAACCTTCAAGGTCCAAACAAAATGGACGTGATTCTCGATATCCAACTTTATTTTTCAAAGAAAACGGACCCGATTTCTGAACTAATAATTTATTTCCAAGTTGCAAATGTGATGGATGCAAGTTCCGACATCCGAAATTGATTTCCACATTATACACGAGCTCTGACGTCCGAGTTCATTCCCAAGAGCTTTCCATTTCTATTAGTGTTCCCGAGTTTGGCCTATTACCAACTTTTGAGATTGAATTGGGACTTCTAAGATTATATAAGTTCCAATTTCCCAGCATATAAGGTTAATGTTTTGATTCCCGATTTCTGGTGTTATGCCTAGAATCAATATCCGAGTTTGATCATGAACCGAGTTTTAGAATCATGTGTAATGGGAGTTATCAAGCATCCTAGTTCTCGACTTCCGAAATGAGGGTATAAGGCGATTCGTTTGCTATGTGATTTTCGATCTCCAACCTTAAGCCACAATGAGTCTTCCAAAACTTTTATGTATTTCCGAAGTTACGATTCTGACTTCAAGCAGAATGAAGATGAGTTCCGATTTAAGATACAATGGAAGCGAGTTCCACTTTTAGGCAACGTGGAGAATAATATAGCCACAAAAGAGGGAGACATGGTTGAACTTTACTCACAAAGATTTCAACTAATCAAAACTCACAAAGCCAACTATCTCTTCAATGCTTAAATCAGATTTTTCTCTTCTCCCTGCTGACTTACATCTCATTCTCCTCTGGTTTCAGCCTTCTCTTTCTCTCCTTCTCTCAAACATCTCCATTAAACCTTCAAGCTTCACAAGGTTCCATCAATCCAAACTCAAATTCAGCAAGATCACACTTAAAGGAGGTAGGATTCAATCTCTATTCTTAATTTCTCTAAACTGTGGCTATATGAAGTTTCACCCTTCTTCATGTATTTGATGATATACTAGATGTATATGATGGATTATGGTTGGGTTAATAAGAAATCTTGAGTTGGAATTAAGGTTAAAAGAAGAAAACTAGGAGAATTGGAGAATTGGGATGCTGTCTAAGTGAGAAGCCCCACAGCAGCCCGTATGGTGGAGTGTACAACTCTGCCTACAGTTGTTCAAATTCAATGAAACCATTTTTAGATGAAAGTAGACATTCAGAGCTTTCCATACATATATAATATAAGGTCATTGGATTTATATTGAGAGAGATATGAATTTTGGAAGTTTGACCTATATTTTAGAGGTTGATGATGGGCAGACTGGGTTGTTCCGGGCATAACTTGCTCTATACAACTCCAAATTGAGTGAAACCAACTTTGATAAAAAGATTTCGAGTTTGATACAATCCCATTTGTCCCCAATAGTTCGAAGAATTTGCCCTATGTCCAAATCAGGCTAAAACAAGATAGTTCAGGAAGGTCAAATTTCGGGGCTCATAACTTGAGTTCTACTAAAGCAATTGAAACAAAACTTGTTGCAAATGAAAGGTTGTCCTGTTAGCTTTAATATGATACATTTTTCATATGATTTGAGCTAGTTTTCAATTTTTAGGGAATTTCTACTTTAAGTGTTTAATTCTGGCTAGCTGCAAGGCAGGCCGGGATAAAACTTAAATATCCTGAACTATACTTATCAAAATGAGATGGGACCATAGAGGTTAGAAAATAGATACATAAAACTCTAACATATCCAAAATTGAGGCCCAGATGAGTTAAATAGAAATTATGACCTGATTTACAAAAACCGAGTTGAATGAGTATGTTGAGACACCAATTATGTTTCAAATGCAACATTTACTTCTATGAGATTTATGATTGAATTATAAATGAAATGTTATGATTCCTCTGTCCAATTGACTGTCTGAGTACTGACACTATTCATGAGGAAACGGACACGTTCTATTATGCTGCCGAATTTTTGGTAGAATTGTAAAGAAGGTTATGAGCATTTATGTGTTAAGAATATGTATGTAGAAATTCCATATGCAATGATATATGAAGACAAATGACGAAGCATATGTAAGAATACATTCAGCATGTTTATGCATGATTATCTATGAGAATGAAAGTATACAAATATAATAAATGTGGGTCCCTTCACCTGGAGGCAGTTGCATTTTGAATCCTTCCCCGTGAAGGCAGTTAAAAGATATAATGAAGGCCCCATATTCCTAAGGAACGTGACATGGCGATCATGCGCTAACGGGGTATGACATAGCAATCATACTCTAGAATGTGGCATGATGATCCCACACCCTAAGGCATGTGACATGGCGATCACATTTCGATGGAGTATAACATGGTGATCATACTCTAGGATGTGGCAGGATGAATATATTCCTAAGGAGTATGACATGGTGATCACACCCCAATGGAGTATAACATGGCGATCGTACTCTAGAATATGTGTGACAAGTAAAGAAAGTAAACTAAGGGTGTGATCCTTCAAAAGGGAAGATGACCCAAAGTATGCTCCCTTCACCCGCATGAGGCATGGCATGACCCAGCTAGTGTAAGTACCGAGAAGTTATGGTGGCGACAAGTTAAGAGAAGCTTATAGCACAGCCATACATGTTTTATTGATGCTGAATTTGTTCTATCTATTTATGCAGAGATGTTTATTCTAAATATGAGATATTGTCAATGTGACCCAAGTGCGTGAATAAAATGAACTCTACTTCGAACAATATGTTTTCAAACTATAAAATTAAGCAGTTTGTATAACGTGTTCACCTTTTTCATAATAAACCGAAGCAGCTGAAGATAGTAACGATGACACAACATATGATAGTTAAATGAATCCTACTAAGAATTTAAAAATTCTCACTCTTTTTCCATGTTATCTCAAGATAGTTCAGAAGTTTTCGAAGAAAGCCCTCCAAGGCGAAGGTGGCCGAAGGATTACTGCCAGACAAGGTCCGATTAAGTGACAATAACTACTCCTAAGTGAGGTTATATGACTTAAGCATAGTACTGTACTTGGGAGGATGTTACAGCCAGGACCATCAAGGCATTCTCATTGAAGCCTTTTGGAGTAGGTAGATCAAAATAATGATCTTGAAGCTTATAGATTAGCTAGTGTTGTAATGAGGCAGTTAGAGCAACTCCATCTTGTGGAACCCCTATGAGTTGGACTTGTACTTTGAATCTGGTGGTCAGATTGGGATCTCTCAGATGGACATTAAAGTTGGGGAACATGGTTAAAACAACACTACCTGCATTTAGTATTGTCAAAATAGTTCCGACGGTGGCATAGTCAAGATTATGGAAAGCAGTGTCCAGTAGGCTTATCCTGGTAGTAATAAGAAGTCCTTTTCTCCCATGAAGAGAGAGGACTAGCCTAATAGCTCTAAGGTGAAGGCTAACATATCCTTCTCTATGCCACAGCCGGATGAGAGTAGGATTGATTCCCAGATCAACATACTGCTCAGTGCTGGTGGCTTGAAGAGTACATTCATCCATTTTTGTAGTTTGGATATACTCTTTTACACCAAGTCCAGGGGTTGAAATAAGCTTTTTGTGAAGCCACCTAAATGGCTCTTTTTCTCTTCTGAAAACATTATAGGGACTAAGGAGAGGAGGAATAGAGCTTTCTATCTGGCCATTGTCAGGGACATAAGAATATTCTATAAGGTTTTCTATTTTAGAAGAAAGAGTTTTCATGCATAATTCTAGGATGGATAGCTTTGAAGTTTAGGATATAGGTTTTTGGAGGGTATTATTTGAGGAGGACACCATTTGTGAACTGGGTTCTTTCCTTACTCATTCTCCCTACTAACATCTATAATATGCTCCATCGTCTTTAAGAAATAAAGGAAATAACTTAGCTAGGTGTTTAGGCTCTGATTCTAAAGTTGCGTGAATGTTTTACCTTAATCTTTAAAATTAAAAAAAATTAATTAATGATTTAGTGGCCAAAGTTGCAAAAAGTGATTGAAGTTAATTTCTAAGATAACGTTCGTAGAAATTAACTTGAAGTACTGAAAAAATTAATTTGAATCACTTTTTCTTACTTTAAGTACTAAATGAAAAATCAAACTGAAGCACACATGCAACTTTGATGATGAAAACGAATATTCACTCATTTTTTAAATATAATCATATCAAACCAAATTAAACTAAAATAAAATTTATTATTGGAATCAATTGAATCTTCACCTGAAAATTGAACCAAATAACCTCTGGTTTTATTCAGATTTGGCGAGTATATGGAATAATTAGTGGATTACAACTTTGTTATCCAATTTTGATGGCCCTTTCTAACATGTACCATAGTTGGTCATGCACCCCTGTCATACTATACCTTAAGTTAGATCGGAGGATTCTTTTAAGTAAAATGCTAATTGAATGGTGAAGATTTGTTACTAGCCACCTAACTACCAGGTTTTCTAAAATAAAATATATATCAATCATGTTTTCTGTACGTGACCATAAAGAAAAAGTGAGGAAAATAATAAAAATGCTCAGATAACTGGTCCCACATGATCATTGTTCCATTTGAATTTTTTTTCCAAAAAATTACCAAGGTCTTTGCTAAAAATACTGGTAAATTTGCCAAAAATGCTAGTAAGTTTCTAGAAAAAATAAATAATTTGAACAAAAGTAATAATGATCATATGAGATGCTAGTAAATTTGCCCAAAATATTGGTAAATTTGTCCAAAAAGCTAGTAAATTTGCCAAAAATGCTAGTAAATTTTTGGAAAAAATAAAAAAAATTTGAACAAAAGTAACTAAGAATATAAGATACTAATAAATTTACCAAAAATACTAGTAAATTTATCTAAAATGCTGGTAAATTTGCCAAAACAATGGTAAGCTTCTAGAAAAAATTAAAAACTTGGAAAAAAAATTCGTCAGACGTTGGTAAATTTGCTGAAAACACTGGTAAGAAATTTTTACTAACATTTTTAGCAAAGGCACAGATAAGAAATAATTTTTTTATCATATTTTTAAAGTACTGTTAAGTATGCTATATATATATATATAAAACTTACTAACTAATGTTCTCGAAAAAATAAATAATTTAAACAAAAGTAACAATGATCATATGGGATGCCAATAAATTTGCCCAAAATACTGGTAAATTTGTCAAAAATGTTGGTACATTTTTGAAAAATAAAAACTTGAAAAAAAGTAATAAAGATTATTAAAGTGTTGGTAAATTTGCTAGAACGCTAGTAAAAAAAGAGTTTTCTACAGCGTTTTCGGCAAAGACGCACGTAAGAAAGAGTTTTTTTGTTTCAAGTAACAAATATTATAGAACGTTGGTAAATTTGCGTAAAACGCTAGTGTGTGTGTGTGTGTATATATATATATATATATATATATATATATATATATATATATATATATATATATAACTTACTTACTAGTATTCTAGAAAAAAAAAAAAGATCAAAAAACTCTTTCTTACATGCATATATAAAACTTACTTACTAGTATTCTGGAAAAAAAATAACCAAAAAACTCTTTCTTACAAGCATATTTGCTAAAAATGTTAGTACAAAAGTTTTATTTAGTAACTTTTTATCGGTATTTTCAGCATTACGCTGGTAAATTTTTGGATTAAAAAAAAGTCAAAAGAAACAATGATACTCAGAGGTCAATTGTTTGAGTGTTTTTGTCATTTTTATAACTGAATATTTGGAGAAAACTTCAAATTATCTGTAATAAATCATATTAAGTACTTAATAATATATGATAAATCATGCACTACAATTTATAAGGTGCGTGTTAGCATGCACCAATTTTGATTCATTCATGACACCAAAGAAGCCAAACCAAGTTGTTGCTGCTGCTGCGCTTGGTGTCCTGTCTCGTGTGTCCTTAATGAAATAAAAAAGACAGGATAAATGTAATTTGATTTTGTTTCCTTCCCTCCTCTCTCCCTCTCTGCACTGCCGGTTCATGGAATCCCTGCAATTCGCGCAAGAGTTCCATTTCCACCAAACCCAATTCCATTTCATGAGCAGACTCTCTCCCAAACTCAAACCCATCATCCCCTTCACCTCCTCCTCCTTTCACATCAGGGCCTTCTGTGCTTCCTCTCCTACCCTCACCCAAACCCAGAGTCTGAATCTGAATGACCCTCAAATCATAGTTCCTGAGAGAAGGCGCGGCAGGGTCAAGGCTTCTGATGCTCAACTCAAGGAGAATTGGCTGGCTTCACTCTCTTACCCTATTCCAGAAAAGACCCATCTCTTGAATGAAGGGATAGAGCAACAAAAAAATGAGGGGCCCAAATGGGTCCTTGGAATCGACCCAGATGTCTCTGGTGCTGTGGCGCTCTTGAAAACTCATGATTCTGCTTGCGTACCTCAGGTACCATTCTTCTCTTTGTCTCTGTTGGATAAAGTTCATTCCTAATTTTTTTGGGTTATATGGTTAGATATCGAGTTACCTTATCAGTGAGAAACTTTAGACGGAATTTTTTTTTTTTTTTTTTGTTGAAGTTATTATATCTGCCACTTTGGGTTCTTCTTTTGCCTGAACATTTGTTGGGGTTATATGTTAGAAGGACTGTGGTTTGGTCAAATTAAATTTGTTTGACTTTGGGCAATGCCTTCTTTACAGTGCTTGAGATATTGTGGAGTGAAAGCTGTGTTTATGGATGCCGTGTTAGATCTAGGTTGTGTAAGGTGTACCTGTTGTTGCGCTTGTATTTATTGTTGCTTGTTGACTAGTAGCAGAAATTGCATTTATATGGGATAAGTCTACTTGTAGATAGTTTTGTGTCTTCGTATTACAGTGTCTGAGCCATGTTGTCTTGTGTTTAATAGTAAGTTCCCTTGAGGAAGGTGTTCGTCTAATGGGAAGAAGTGAGCTCCATTGTAGGTAATCTGCTAGATTTGTTTTCAGTCTTTTATTTTTCATATGTTGGCTCATTTAAACTAAAAAGTTTACGATATTTGCATAAGAACTTTTGAGTATAGGACTCTTCGAGGATGGTTGGATTTATCACGGCTTTGGGGATTAAGAATTGGGTCTTTTACAGTTTGCGTGCCTTCTTATCAAGACAAGATATAAAAAAGATATGAAAGAAATACACATTGCAGATAGGTATATGAAGAAGTGAGATTATTGATAGTAGAAGAGCTGGTATTTACTGTTAAAATGATGAGAGGCTGCTCTGCAGTGTTGTGTTAAATGCAAGAGGGCATAAAGGCTTATATGTTTCTTATAGTAAATGTACGTTATATTTTCACAACCACGAGACAAGATGAGTGATCTTTTATTATTATAATCCAAGATGAGTGATCTTTTATTATTATAATCATAATTATAATTATAATTATAATGAACAGAAACAGACAGGAAATTCTAGTCTATCCATCCTTAACTAATAGCCTTATGAATTATGGATAGTAATTGATTAATGTTTTCCAAGTGATTGATGTGTGTGCAGTTTTACTATTAGATTTCTCCATAAAAGGGAGAGCAATGAAACTATAAATCCTTTCTATTTTTGTGAATTGGCATTAGAATTTAGATCCTTTAATTCCCTTGATTTCCTTGTTTTAACCAGCCACTGTTGATGACGCTCAGGATTTTATCCCTCCATATCATGCAAAGGATGTTTTTATAACATTTTAGTCCAATATATGCAGGTATTCGACGCCCCTTATGTGCAAATACTTGTTGGCAAAAGAACTCGAAGACGCTTAGATGCCAAGTCTATTGTTCAGCTGATTCGTAGTTTTGATGCTCCAGTTGGTATACTATGGTTTCTCTATCTTTATCTCTACATAAATATGCAGGCCTTTTCTAGACTGCTTTTTTTGGGCTTTGAGCTTTGACAAAGTATTTAGTTCTATTTGTATTAATGTGAAAATGAATCATTGTAGGATTTTGTCCAATTATCTATTTTGTCATGTTTTCAAGTTGTTAGCCTGCAGTTATAATTGTTGACTTCTTCTTATCTTTACTGTTTTTCTTTCCACTTAAGATTATCATTCTCTTTTATCAGCTGGTGTGTTGTAACCATAATATATTGACAAGCCTACTAACGTGATTTATTGTAAGAATCTTATTATACTTGTGTGTGTGTTTGTTTAGTATTTTATTCGTAAATTTTCTGCAATGAGAAATGTGGAGTTGATGGAAACTATGGATGGACAGGCAGTTAGTTAAGTAAATAAACACAATCTGGGAGGTAGATAGTGTATGCAATCATTGTGGGATCTTGCTACCCCAAAGCCAAAGCTACCATTATGTTGCTACTCTTCACCCAAAGTCATAAGTTTTAATAAGATCTAATGTAAGATGAAGAAGTCACAATTTTAATATTTGAAAAGTTAAATGGTATTGCCATTTTCATTATAGGAATAACCTTATTCATGTGTAGTTGCGGAAATACTAATAGATGAAGTATCAATTGATGTTATTTCATATTTCCTGTGCTTGTCCTATTAATGTTCTCAATCTGCTGCTTGGTTACTTACAATTTCTGTGATAGATGATCTTAATTATTCTTTTCTATCTTTTGTACTCTGTTATAGACCCCTAGTAATGATTCCTCTGTTTGCTACTTGTAATTTTTGAATCATTATTTTGCTTTGTCATATTTCTTTTGAAGGTTGACAATGTTTATGGTTGGCTATTTGCAAATTGAATCTTGATTTCATTAGGAACCGCTGCATATATAGAGCAGTCACTCCCTTATCCACAAGATGGGAAGCAGGTTGGTATGCTTGCTCTAACTTGAAGATCTTTTGAAGTTTTCTAATGACATGAATATTTTGCTGATGGGTAATAAGTTGCTGCTTTCTTAAATTCCCCATTCATTCTGATTGGTGGGTCATGTGGCCTTGTCATAATTCACGTGATTCTGCATCAACTTCTCCTCTGATGGGAAGAAAACTCTGCCAGTCTGCAAGTGTAAATTACTTTCCTTTCAGCTTGACAAAAACCTTTCCCTTGAGTAGCAGTAAAAATGATGCTATTGCTCAAGTCTTCTCATAATCAAATTAGAATGTGATGATCATGATGCATGGTGTGGGCATCGGGCTGATGTCCTATTAGGTTGATGTATCTCAGAAATGCTGGCAGTTGCTGTAGTTGCTAGTGCTATCTGCTTACTAAGATGAATGATCTATCCCTTTTCTGAAAGAAACCCATTTTTGAGAAGGAAAAGGCCTTTTCCTAGTGTATATAACATATTTGTTACAACTTGCTACTTGTTATTTGAGTCATTATTTAGAGATTGGAAAAGGGGGTCGTTCAAATTGCTGACAGCATTAAGATTGGGCCTTTCTATTTCAAGAAGAATTTAAAGAAAATCACTGATGTTGGTTTGTTAGAGGGAAATTGATTTCACTTATTCAAACTTAATGATGGCATATCTCATGTTGGTATGAGCTGTGGCTAGCATGTCTGAGGGTACCTGAAGTTAGTGCAAGTCTGGTTTAAGCCAAGTGTTATATACTAATAGAAATGTGATTGAAACTGTGATCTGGAAATGGCAATGATGAAGGTTTAATTATTAAACTTTTTGGTTATGTGATTTATCTTTGAAGAAATGCATGTAGCTTGCTTTGTTCTATGATCTCTTTTTAGTTTCAATATTTAGATAATATTTTTAGTTTATTTGTATTAATAATTACATAGGTGTTTTCCAATTTTACTTAACTTGGATTAATACTTTCTCCTATTTTGTAATCAAGGGCTGGTGGAGTGGAGGATTTGGGTATGGGCTGTGGATTGGGATCTTAGTTGCCTCAGGATTTTCTGTTGTTCCAGTGCCATCTTTTACTTGGAAAGCGAAATTTGAACTCTCCGGAAGCAGGGCTACAAAGGTTGGTTTGTTCTAACTGTACATATTAGAACAGTTATTTGCTAATTATTATATGCAAATTGCAAATTTTCTTTCACTTTCAGAGTTTCTTCATTATTTCTGAAAAAATGAGTGAATATGATGTTAGATTTTGATCCCAAAACGAAAAAAAAAAAAAGAATATGTTAGTTGAAAATTAATAATATTTAGAAGTACTTAATGTATTAATATGAAATGATTATGTTGAGACTTGAGACAAATGGCTTGGGAATTTAGCTTGGCGGTGGTAGCCAACCCTACCTAGTGAGACAAGGGTTGGTGGTGGTTGTTGTTGTTATCAAAGGGGAAGTGTAAAAATGGGGAGGAAGCAAATGTACTTACACATCCACTGGATGTGGATGATGAAAAGGAAGAAGTATAATTCAAGATATGAATTTTTTATCCAATAATTGAAAAAAAAAAAATTCAGAGATGACTACTTTTATTTTCCTCCATTTCCCAAGCCAAAACTATTATTTTCTCACCCCTCGAAGCATAAAAAAGTGGTTTCCTTTGCTTTTCTTCTCCGTATCAATCATTCCATAAATTTCAAGCCTTTATGTTTTTGTCTCTCTTCAGATAGTACAGCGCCATCTTTCATGAAACAAACATTATAATAGCTTAGAATCTGTAGATGTTTTTATCCTGCACAATTTCTGGAACAAAAAATAAATCATTTCATGTGAGTCCACTTTGCGCTAACCCCCTTAGTGGGAAAAGACTTGGTTGTTGTTGTTGTTGTTGACTCCACCGTGCAAGTTAGTTAGGCTGGCATCTACAGGGGTTACATTCTTGTAAGTTGCTCTTAACATTTCATAACCTAATAGCTAAAAGTTTTCCCTTGATAAGTTTATTTGGAGTCCCAAATCTTCTTCTAAGGCGAAATCTGTTGTTTGAACTGCTGTACTGAATAGGATCAGTACAAATGTTTTGTTGCAGATTTGGAGACCTAAAGCAGCCATTTGCACTTATATATCTGTTTTGTTCATGATCAACTGGAATCAGTTATATATCTGTTTTTACTTTGTCTGATTGCTATCTCTTTGTGGAATAGGCTGTTTAATGTTTGTGGCAGGAGAGTGGGTTTGTCCTGACTCTAGAAGCTTGTTTGTCATAAGGTTTAAAGGGTTTTGAAGAAGAAAGAGGCCAAGATCCTATGGAACTGTGCTGTGTTTGTAATTCTGTGGTTCATTTGGTTAGAGAAAAATTCTTGGACTTTTAGATTTGTTGTGGGATAGGATGAGGTTCTTGGCTTTTCTTTGGTGCTCTGCTAATGGGTGTTTCAACTTTCAAGGGGGTCTGTGTTATTGATTTACATAAGGACTGGGCTGCCATTGCCCGTGATTAGTCAGCAGTTTAATCTTGTCAGTTCTTGGTAACTTTTGTATTAGCAAAATGATAGAACAGGAAATCAGAGAAAAGAGAATTGAAAGAAGGAATGAATTTTATTGATATTGGGTGTGGCAATGTGCCAAGAACCCTAGAACAGAATACAGAGGCTTGTGTACAACTCAGAGGAATTTCTAGAGTCCTCTCACTCTACCCAAGCAACTCAACAATGGTCTCAACACACTCACTTGCTGAATTCCTGCCTAATATTTTCCAATAGCTAACGAACCACCTAACAGCCTTCTAATGGTGTTTTCTGCCCAAACTCCCTCAGTCCTCCCTTGCTGTGTTGGTTATCTCAGCCTGTCTTGGGCTTTGCAGCCCAACTTCCCTATTCTGTCTCCTCAAATAGACTTGTCTCACTCTAGGGGTCCTAACACTGTATTGTTTCGGAGGACATCTTATCCTCCTATCTTTATATTCCTTTTCTTTCTTAATGATTTTCTTTTTCTGTAAAAAAGGACTATAAATATAGTGCCATGATGAAGTTGTCGTTCATATTTTAGTTGTCAACGCCATATATCTACTGTCTGGCCTAAAATTAAATAATATTTCGTTTGGTTCAGTTGTCTCCTCTTTCACAGGCTTTGTGATTTAAAGTTGATCTTGGTGAATCTATGGATGCCCCTGCTGCATATTATTAATTGTAATAACATTTTGAATGTGTCTTTGTAGAAGGCACACTTTTCTTAGCATTTAATACATAGTGAGCAGATAGCAGAGTATTGAGAATTCAGTGACAGCCGCTGATCATTATTATAGCCTTTGTTATTTATACCTCTTAACTTGGCCTAAGCTACACTATTTATAAAATTTTAATTAATAATAGCAATTTGATTTGATGTAAAATTAAAATTGTGCTGATCACTTTGCTTTGAAATTTAAAAAAAAAAAAATGATGTCAAACAATCATGTATAGAATTTTTTTGGTCTTAAGAATTGTTCACGCAATTTTGGGCTAGAGGTGATGGTTAGGTTGGGTAAGACGCTTCTCAAAGTGGCAACTCTGGAATTTTAAACCTTGACATTGCAGGTAAAGTTTGTCTAAGGTCACAGCTCGACCAACCAATTTTGGGTAAAGTGGTAAATCACTATATTTGGAATAATTGAAGCAAACATGGCCTAAGCTACACTATTTATATACTTTTAATTAATAATAGTAATAAAATTGGTGGCCCTTTGCATGAACTCCCACTTGGTGGGGTACAGAGAGAGTAGATGTATGTAGGCTTAACCCTTGCAAGGGGAGAGGCTATTTTCAGGGTTTAAATCTGTGACCTCTAGTTCACAATACAACAACCTTATTGTTATGCCAAGACTCACTTTCTTAATAATAGAGATATGCAAGGATTAATATATTTATGCCTAACTATCTCTATGGTTTTTCTCTCAAGGTAACTTTGTTTTGCACCACTATTAGTTTTTTTAGAAACAAACTCAGTTTGTACTCTTACTATCTCAAGGCCCAGCTTCATTGAAGGAAATTTATGCAACAGTGTCTAATGCTGATATTTCTACTTCCGCTGTATTTGGCCGTGCCTCTTAAGCATTTATTCTTGTTGAGTATAGTTGACTTTCCTTTGTTAATAACAGCTGTTGGATTTTTTCTACCGCAGGATGATAGCAGGAGAGTTGCATCCACATTATTTCCGTCACTGGGATCCCTGCTAAGTAGGAAAAAAGATCATGGTACCTATTTCTCTTAATCCATTATTTTAAGTACAATGCTGATCGATGATCAAAATGTAGAATGGGAATACTAATGTAACCAAACTCCTTGAAATCGTATATTGCTTTTAGTAATTATTAAATTCTGCCATTAAAATTTTTAATATCCTACGAACTTATCAAAATAGCCTTGTAGTTGGGTACTTTCCAAAAAGTTGCTTCCGATATCATGTTAATTTAATGCTTGTCTTCAAAATCCCACGTTTCAACTAAACTCTGGGTTTCCGGGTTAGACCAGTTTTTTATTTTTGGAGGTGAGTTGTGGCGGAACAGAATCCTGGAATAGCTATAGTTTGTGGTAGAATTTCTTTGTTAATTTTAGTCTGTAGTCACCCTCTATGTGTTCATACTTCATATACAGATGTCATTTGATCTTTTATGGTCATTAACTTTTATAAATTTATTTCTTTTCTACTTCTATAAAGTTATCAAATTCCCACTTTCCTAAAGAATAAAGTGATCTTTTGCTAATTATGAGATATAGAAGATTGAAATATTATTCATTATTGAACTTTCAGTTCCTCTACACATGCTATGATGCCCTATTCAAGTATCCTTTTTCAAAGTCCCGTTTCTCAAGATATCTGAAACTGATCTATTAGACCTTAGTTAGAATTTTTACATCCTAACTGACTAAAAATTTTCTCTAGTAGGGCCTCTACCATTTTAGGTGCATATACTCGTACCCACCCACCTAGAATAAATGGTCAGATATCCTCCTAATAAGAATTTTTCTTATTCGATGATGAAGAATTTTTAGGTAGGTTGTCAAAGCTTGTCTAAGGTTCAAATTACTCATGCCTTATCAAAGCTTCAAACATCTTTGAGCTGTAGTTGTAGGTTATCTCCAAAATGAACCCTCAACTTCTGAAATGTGCTTTGATTTTTAATGAATTTGTCATGTTACAGGAAGGGCAGAGGCTTTACTAATTGCTGCATATGGCAAAAACCAGAACAATAACTTGGAGTCATCTTGTGACACCATCTTCGAGAAATTGGAAACTTGAAAATTGGCATGACTAATATTTAAATGCCTCGGGCCCCATTCTTTTCCTAAGCATGTAATTTGAATACCAAAATGAATTGTTGTAAACAATATTTCAAACTATATTTTAGTTTATACTAGTGGATGTATGCAACTTTACCACTACAAGTGGGCAGGCTATATTCAATATTTGAACATGACTTCTAGGTCATAGGGCAACAATTTTACTATTGTGTCGAGGTACACCCTTTTCCGAACCTAATATTTATTTTTTAAAAAATCAATCCCCATTTAGAACTAGTTCTCACAGTCACGGATGGGTATGCTTTGGTTTTTTGTGAAAGCCAAATTGAATTGAATCAAACCAAAATCTGGTTCAGTTTTTTAAATCAAATTGATTGAAGAACACAAACAAATTCAAAACGGGATTGAAACTTGCTAAACTGGTTTTGACCCGGTTTAGAACTTTTTAGATCCATTTGAACCAAACTTCTCCTGGTGGTAGCAGTGAAGGAAAGTGCCAACATGGTCGACTGGAGTTTCCACTGGCAGGACCACCAAGAAGAAGAAGCAGCCCTACGACTGCGACTTTGTGGACATGAGCAATGCCATTTTACAAGAACCTTGGGGGCGGTGATTGGGAGGAGGTGGCAGAAGCTATCAACAAGCGGTGTTGTATCATCGGGGAGGGGAAGTAAGAAGGCTTGCATGGCTTCAAAGAACTCTTGAACGAAGATGAAATGTTGAGAACAAATTCGAAAAAAAAAAAAAAAAGAGAAAAGGAAAGGAAAAGAAGAGGCACTGCACTAAGAAGGCGTAGAAGGTGGTGCTTTAGGTAATTTGAGTGGGATATGGGCTTGATTACGATGTGGGCCGAATGCCTTTGACTCACCAATAGCACTACACACTTTGGGTTTGGTTTAAATCGGGGAACCAAACATTTGGTTTAGTTAAATAACTTGTTTTAAAAATTGGTTTAACATATTAAACTATTTAAAAAACAAAATCTGTTTTTATGATATAGTTCAGGCTTGTTTGAAATGTAGTTCAGATTTATGGTTTTTTTGTAGACCCTTACTCGCAGTAATTGTGCCTCCGTTTTTATTTGAAAACTAATCTAGAAGTCTACTTTATGTTAATGCCTTTAAATAGGCTAACAGACTTACATTTTAAAAGATTAGCGAATCAATCGATAAAATCTTTTAAATCTAACTATAGAAAATAAGCTTCTGAATAATTTACAAATTTGAATATTTTAATAAAGATAGTAGATTATTTCAATTAATATACTATATAAAGTATTATATTATACACAATAGTTATGTCAATAAGTTAGCTTATTAAGCTAAATAAGTGTTTTTAAATGTGTGAAGCTCGATCTGATTAGCTCGCTAGAATTCTCAGAAAGTATTAACCTGCATTTTTTATTAAATAGGCTAGGCTAGACCGTTGTTTTTTGATAGGTTATTTAGCTTTTTTTTTTCACCCGTAAATTATGAGTAGATTTTATTATAATAATAATTTAAAATGAAATTAATTAACAAAATTATTTTACACTAAAAAAATTATAAAAATAGTTAAAAATAAGATTATAATTTATATAAAAAATTATTCCGTATGTTTTGGTCATTGTTATTATCATTTTCACTTTAATTTCTAGTGTTCTTAGATAACAATCACACTCAAAATGACAATAACCATTATAAGATTGAGAATGCTTAAAATTGGTTAGAACAACTAAAAAGATAAATTAATGCACAACGTTAAATAAATTAAATACACATATTTTTTTATTTTATATGAAAAATTGAAATAAAATATGAAGCGAAACTCTCAGTTGAAATTTTTTTTAATACATTTATTTTTTATATGATTATTAATAACACTCGAGTTTCATTGCAAAAAATCACAGTACAACTCTTTTTTTTTCTCTTTTACTTTTAATGAAATATAATACATTCTTGATCATTTGTTGCCAATGAGTAAATAAGCAAGTCACAAATAAAATTGTTATTGTATCATTTGTTCATTTATGGTATAGATGTGGCAATTTTTTACTTTTTAATAGTTGATAATTTGGCATGTTAATAATTACTTGGTTGTCATAATTAATTATTATTCAATAAATATATAATGTCATATTTTTTTCTATGTACAATGCCATATATTCCACAAGATCAAGAGCGTGAATTTGCCAAATGCCTTTTGGATGTTTTGATATTTCTTTTCAATCAATATTGATTTCATACATAATTAATCAATTATAATTCAATGAAAAGAAAGTTCATTGAATTAAACTGTACTATAGTTAGATGATAGAATAAAAATCTATATAATATTGTATTAATGTCAAAAAAATATGAAAGTAGTGACCTACACTCCTGCTTGTATTTCACTACAAATATTAGGAAAAATAAAACTTCTAATTTCCACATGGAGTGAATTTAAATACCTATTAAAATTTATTTTTTTAGAAGAAATTGCCGCGATATAGGATTTCAAGTCATGTTTGCTCCTTTTACATGGATTATATTATATAGTAAACAAATTCTTGCGGTTCTCATGAGTATGACCCTTTTCATTTTAAACTGTTAAATTTGGAATACACACAAACACAAAAAATAAATAAATAAATAAATAATTGTACTTTGAGTTTGATTGATAAGTTACTTAAGAGCTGCATAAATTGTATTAATGTGTTTACAAAATTTCTAGTGCTAACATCTATACCACTAGAACATTCTTAGGCTCTTAAGTACTGTGGTGACTAATCGGTCTTCTATTTATGAGAATGGTCCATTTTGGGACGTAAAGAGTCAATGCAGCATGTCTTTCTGAAGTTTTGGCAATTTGAGTAAACTTTCTCTTTGGGATGCTTATTAGGCCTCTAAAAGCAAGCGGCAAGCACAGCGTTTTCAGTGTCAGTCGAATATAAATTGAATCTTAAAGTTGGCAAAACTTACTGATCAGTTTTAACTAACGCTTAGGATCAAGTAAGTTATACCTTACTGTTCATCATTATAATTACACCTACATTGGATAACATATAAAGTCCGATGACATATAGGATCTCACATACTTCCAATGAGCAGAAATTTGAAAAAAAAATGTGCTGATTCTAGGTCCATTTGTTGCACGTGTGATGACGGAGTTATGGATTTGGGGGGTTCTACTAAAGATTGCTAGTCATGATTATGGAATCAATGAAATACTTATTTCAATGTAATTTTGGTTAACTTTAAGGTTGTAGAGTATGAGTGTTGTATTCTTATTGATTCTAGGCAGATTATGTGATACACCTTACAAAGTGAGGTGCATCACACATCTTATGGAATAAACGGTCAGATCTGAGGGTGCACAAATATACCCTCACATCTGACCATTAATCTCACAAGATGTATTTGTGCACCCTCAGATCTAACCGTTTATTCCATAAGGTAGTGAGGTGCATCACAGAATTCGCCTTGATTCTAATGTCTAGGTGTATCTATATGAGAGATAGCTAAACCTGTATCAAAAGAATTGAAATCGCGCCACAAAAAGAGTACGAGACTATTAGAAATGAGTAAGAAGTTGTCTTTTTGCCATTGATAGTTCTATTGCGCTAAAAGAGCATAACGAATTATTTTTCATTATTGAATTTTATATTTTTAACATTTGCTCATATCTGATTATGCAATTGTCAATAATTTGTGTTTTAAGCATTTAGGTTGGACTCAAGGCTATACAAGTCATTTGCCGTGATGTTTATCAGATGTCTCTTTGACTGGAACTCCAAGCTCGGAATTTGAGGACTATGAAGTGGAAATTGATTATGAAATGAAAGTAGCTAAATTCAAGCAGCTCTTTCTCTAAGGCAGATGAGAGTGGAGAGGACAATATTGTAAGCTCCAATATCTTTCAAAAGCTACAAAATGGTCTGAGTTATATCGAACTAAGAGTTTTAATGAACAATAAATCAATTCTTAATAAAATCTTTTGTGTACACTGATCACGACATACGCTCATTAATGAGAGTTGAATCATATGAATCTTCTTCATTAAACAATTTCTCTGAAACATTCTTGTATATATCTTGTATATATATCCCAAGAATAGAACTTTTTATCAAGAGAATTTATAATTCAAAAATCTCTCTCTCTCAAGAAGCACATCATAAGCATCAGAAGGATATATATTTGTCCTCAGAAGGATATCCAGCCATCATAAGGATTCCCAAGCACATCAGAAAGATGGTCTATCCAGAAGGCTTTGATCGGAAGAGTGATCTTCAAAAAGATGATCTTCATGAAGTATCTCACTCTCAAAGCTTGCTTTGCATAATTCGTGAATCATTCCTAAAGGTCAAACTTGACTAGACAAGATCCAAAAAAAGCGCTGACAACTTTGAAAGGCTGATGGACCCAAACAACTAGTTTTCTTCTTTGGTTATGTTCATACTTGCTGAGAAAGAAAACAACCTACTTTTCTCTCCAATCTTTGACTGGTGGATCAAAAAGCTCTAGGCTCAAAGTTTGAAGTCTCAAGGTTAGATTTTGAAGCCTATATAAACCTGGAAGACGATGAAGAAGAAGTAAAGAACTCTGCGCATTTGAATATCTATCAAGCTTTCATCTTTCTTGACCTTCAAAACTTCCAGGAAGTTACTTGTTGTAACTTCTCGTGAAGAAAATCATCTCATTCGCTTTGTATTAGCCAATATCCTCTTAGTGAGATTATTGAGAAGTCACTACATACTAAACTTAATTGTTTCATACACCTTTGAGTGATTTAGTGTAAGTACTATTCAAACACAAACCTTTTAAACTCATCATTATAACTTGACCCAGCAGTGGTCATTGTGAGTTTGTAGAGGCTAGGAAGAATTACTCGGCTATAAAATTTGGAGAAGTTGGACAAAGAATACTCAAGCTTATAAAATCTCAACCAATTTGTTGGAGACTGGACGTAGGCAAGTTGTTTGGTCAAACTAGTATAAAAACTTCTTTGTGTGATATTCTATCCTTATCACTCTTCATAGTTTTCATATTTTATGTATTATTTTGAGTGCCAATTTTATTCTTTGCCTAACAAAGTTATTGTGAATACAATAACTTCTATTTCTAACTCAAAATGCTTTCACAATAACTTCTGTGTCTAACTCAAAATGCTTCCACATTCCAAGTCTAAGGACTTGAGAAAGTTTGTTTTAAAATTTCAGAAACGAAAATTTTTTTAAGCAGCACAATTCAACCCTTTCTCATGCTACTTTTGTAACACCCTCTATCATATAAGTCATGTTTGAGCCATGGAATTATATTCAAAGATTGCTACAGTGCTATGGGGACTTATAACTTGGTAAAAATATAATATATGGCCTTGACAATGTCATATTTTATTACTGAATAAGGATTTACAATTTCTAGTATTTGAAAAAATACGTTTATAATTTAAAAAAATACAACACTATGTAAGCCATAAAACATCATTATACACAGAGTATGTCTTGCTTACATGCTTCACTTCACACTTGAGCTGGAATTCTTGGTGTTGGACTCAAGTAATCCACACTCTGCAATTCATAGAAGATCTGAAGCTCTGCTACCACTTGAAGCATGTTCTTTATATTGGAATATTTACCAAAACACACAAATAAGTAGTGAGAATCTAAAATTCTCAATAGGTACACTCAATCCGCTAAACATACAAGTGTCATTGTAAGTATTTTAGCCACTTCAATTTATTATGGAAGGATAGACAAACACACAAGTTCAATTTTAAGTTTGAAAATGTATTTCTTGAAATGGGTTACTTTTAGCAATTACTTGGCTCTTTCTAGAACAGGCACAAGAGCAGTAATAATAAAATTTCTAATCATAGTATTGGCAGCTATGTAGCACAATAATATAACAAAATATGCATATGCAGATGCACATAAACTAAATCATGCAAGTGCACTTATCTTTGCTTGTCTTTCTTTAGATTTCTTTAATCTTTAGTATCCTTGGGTAGTCTGATTTGGGAGTGAGCTCAACTCATGATTATCATCACACAATATTGACCCACAAGGGGATCCACATGCCTCTAAATTGGAGGGATCTCATTTGGCTAACTACTTCCAAAATATCGGGATATCATAGTTTTAGCTACTTTCATAGGGAGTTATAACTATCTCCAAGTGAAGAGATCCACAACTTACTTGCTTAACTGCTTTCACAGAGAGGGATCCAATAACTACCTCCAAGTAAAGGGATTCACATCTTATCTGTTCATATTCTTTCACTCTTGTATATAATCATGCATAAACATGCTAAATGCACTCATGCATATGTCTCATTGCTTACTTTCATATATTCTAGCATGCATGATTTTCACATACATATAAATAACACATAAATGTTCATAGCATTCTCATAATTCTGCCAAAAATTTAGCAGTATAACAATTGAAAAGCCAACTAGTTATAGTAAATAGAAGTAGTATATTCATATACCAATATCACATCATTATAATAAAGAATTGTAGGAATAAATCATCCATTGGCTCCTTATGGTCTATGGAGCTTTTAAATTGTAGTGCTGTCAAGTTGCCTCATTTTCCTCAAATCTATCCTTTTCTTCTAAAATACACTAAAATTCCATTTTACTTTATTTTAACCTTGAAATTTAATAAATTGTATCCTTGTTTGTCTACTTTTAAAACCTTTTTAATTTCACTAAATTTTGATATGACTTAAGTTATTAAGATTTTATTCAAGGCTACTTTATTTCAAAATAGGCTAACACACTTAAATATATAAAATCACTAAAAATCCATATCTCCTCATTTTTATCCAAAATTTATATCAAAATATAGATATTTGAATCATCTTTCAATTTCAATAAGTTTCTCGGTAAGTAGAACTCAAGTTACGAGCTCTTAAAATAGACTATCCTATTTCTACCTAAATAGAGTATAGGTCAATTTCAAACAATTATGGGGGAAAATCCACTCATGATGTAGACCTGAAATTTTTATGGAATAATCTTTTATGTATTATCTTTCTAAAAAAATTAGTTTCACTTAATTTGAAGTTACAAAAAGCGAGTTATGCCTCTTACATTACACTTTGTCCAAGATAAAAAGTGAAATCCAATGGCCAAATTCTAAAATTCATAACTACTTTATTTTAAATCCAATGATCTTATAATTTATATGGTTGGATTTCTCTTGAAGTATAATTTCATTTAAAATTAGTTTCATTTGAATTTGACTTTCGTCTTATAATTTTTTTGTTTATAATCTATTCAAATTTTTTTACCGAAACATGTGAAATTATTTCAAAGCAACCAATTTTATTTTATTTTTTAAAAAAAAGAGTCATTTTTTTTTGCATTCCTAAATACACCCCTAACAATGCCAAGAGTTTTGTAAGTATACTTAGGAATCAACATAGAGCTTAGAATTAATAAATTCATTGATTGATCATTGAAGCTTCTGCTAAGCTCTTGTAATTGTTTATCTATTGTTATAAAAAGTATTTTCACTCTAAAATGATACTATCTTTTGGTTTAGTTATTTTTAACTTTGAAAAATAAGCTAATAGATTTTTAAGTTGGAGAAGCCTATTTATGTAAAATTGCATATTAAGATCTAAGCCTATATATATATATATATATATATAAATATATATATATATATATATAGATATATATATATATATATATATATATATATACATATTTGGGGGCCATGGCCACCCATTGCCCTAAAGAAGCTCTGCCCCTGATGTCGGCAACGTTTTAGAGCCTTGGCAATGCAACATCTTGCACAATCCTTATAACTAATCAAATCCCAGCGACAACCACCATACCCATGATAGAAGATGGTGACCAGCAAGCTTTCAAATCACCAGCATCATGACAACCTAAATGTAACACCCTACTAACTCAATGTTATGCTTAAGTCATAGCATGAAATTAAGTAGATTGTGTTACCGAAACTCTGCTTACTATTAACTTATCATTTCCCGTCTCTTCCTTTTCCTTTATAATTTTGTTTTTTTTGTTTAAACAGACGAAACAGTGCGCTGTATATGATAAACGTGATCAATATCGCAGAATGTAATTAAAATTACGACAGACAGGTAATATGTCATCAACTGTGTACATAGGTAGGTATATATGTGTAGAAGCTGACGCTTCAGTTTAAGTACCAATGTAAAATAGGATACATAAGTGGGGCCGGTATATCAAAAAGAAGGCTCATATTAGTCAAAATGATCCTATGTAGTTCTTAAAGGACATCTCAAAACAACCAATATGCCTGTGGCTAAGCCTATGACCCAACGCTGCACACTGCCAAAAGAGGGCCATGCTGTACAATGGAACTCTCGGCCGGGACCTACTCACTCAGGTAGCCGTTGGCCACGCCAGGCCCAGCTGGGGAGTAGTCCATACTCGGTCCCAAGGAGGAGGATGATGAGCCAGTAGCCTCCGAAAGGTCACTCTCGGAATAGAGCGGGATGTCTGGCACCATCTGCGGAGGTGATTTGGGTGGAGGACTGGCAGGTGCAGCAAATGCTGTGGGCGCCGCAAGTACTAGAGGAAGGTGTGCCATATGCAACCGAAATGCAAAGTATAGGGTAGCAGGGTCAAAAGCAGGGTGGAATAGGGGCACAGCAAAATTCCTATTGCTAAAAAGGTAGAGATGGAAATTACAGGAGCCAGCTATGTACAGCGAGTCTACTATAGGATCATGGTTGAGCTGCAAGTTGGAAATCTCAATAAAAAGTGTGGCGGTTGAGTCCATCGCTAGAGTCTGAGAATGATGCGGAAATATAAAGCGAGGTAAGAATTTAAGGAAATTCTCAGTAAGGTTTATATATCTTATTTAACTAATTTCTTATTCATTCTTAGTTGTTTCGATTTTTATTTAATTATGAAAACATGGGATCAAATTGAACTATCCATATTTAATAGGTTTGAGAAAGCGTTTAGTCCGAGGCTAGATTCTATTTTACTTAGGACAGTATAAGAAACAGAATAATAAGCAGAATAACTGAACATACAGCAGTAAGTAAATATAACAGTTAGACTGTAAATCATTTGTAATGATTATTCAATGCAACTATGCAAAACTCATGCTTGTACTTATCTTCATAAACTTTTCTATCACTTGTTCTCATAAATTTTTCCATTACTTGGTCCCCTGGGAGTTCTTGGCCATTTAGACTCCTAGGTAATAATCTGCTTTTCAGGATCGAGCTCGTTCCTATATAGGAATGCCGGGTTTACTTTCTCTAACCTTCCTACCGATCTATTCCCCTTAACTTTAATCCGGCGCTAGCCCAAGTATCATGAAACTTTCATCATAACATAACCTTTATGTTCATCATACATAACCTTTACGAACTTCTTGCAAATGCACATGAATTTGAATGTAGAGTATAACTCATGCATAGACTTACCGAAATTTGGCAGCATAATGAAACATGTCCACTTTCCCATGAATAGTGTCAACACTCAGAACATCAATTTTTCAAAGAACCCATAACATTTTATTCATATTTCACACATCAAATTCATGGCACAATTATTGTAATCAAAATATGGGTGCTATCTCAATACTTGGATTCAACCCAGTTTATGTAAATTAAGCCAAAATTTCTATTTAACTCATCTAGATCTCAATTTTGCATATGTTAGAGTATTATGTGTATATTTTCTAACCTCTTTGGTCCCATCTAATTTTGATAAGTATAGCTCAAATTATTTAAGTTTTATCCCGTCCTACCCTGAGATTAGCTAGAATTACACACTTAAAAGTAAAAATCCACTAAAAATCGAAAATCAACTCAAATCATACAAAATTGGTATCATGTTAAAGATAACAAGACAAGCTTTTATTTGCAACAATCCCATTTCATTTGCTTTAGTAGAACTTAAGTTATAAGCCCCGAAATTTGACCTTTCTGAATTGCTCTATTTTGGTTCAATTTGGACATAGGGCAATTTATTTGAATCACTGAGAGCAAACGAGACTGTATCTAACTCGAAAATTTTTACGGGATATTTTCCTATGTGTAAGCTTTCTTTAGAATGTTAGTTTCACTCAAATTGAAACTATATAGGGTGAGTTACACCTTTTTCAACTCACACTGCCCAAATGAAAGTCCTGATTTCTAGTTCAAACTTTAAAAATTCATATCTCTCTCAATATTAATCCAATGCCTTATATGATATATGTATGGAAATCCCTAAATGCTTAGTTTCACATAAAAATAGTTTTATTGAATTTGAACAGCTGTAGTTAGAGCCGTACACTCCGCTGTACGGACTGCTGAGGGAATTTAGTCTCTCAGCCCCTCACATCTTCTTATTCTCACTTTTTCCTAGTTCTTGATCGAATTAAAACAGCCAAAGATCATCATAATCATTCACTAATCATATCAAGAAATGAGAAAATAAAGTCAAAATTAGCCACCCACAATTAGAACAATAAGAACAAAATTAAACCTTTACCTCTTTATATGTGATCTTGCTAAGTTCTAAAGTTTGGTTGAGAGGAGAAAAGAAGAAGAAGTGAAGAAGAGAAAAAGAAGTCTGAAGCAAGGAGAGAGTGACGCAAATCAGGAGGGAAAATTCTGATTTAAGCATTGAAGAGGTAGTTGGCTTTGTGAGTTTTAATTAGCTGAAATCTTGTGAGTAAAATTCAGCCATGTTTCCCTCTTTGGTGGCTGACAATCGTTCTCCATTTTGCCTAAAAATTGGAACTCGTTTTCATTCTGTTTGAAATCAGAACTCATCTCCATTCTGCTCAAAGTCGGAACTTGGAACTTAAAAAATACAAAAAAATTTTGGAAGACTAATTGTGACTTAAGATCGAAAATCATAATTACAGCAAATATTTCACCTTAAAATAGGAAGTCAAGGACAAGAATATGAAATCTAAAATACTTAAACTCGGAAGTCGAGGATATTCATCATAAATTTGGAAGTTAGTACCAGAACATAAAACCTCATACCTACATCTCGGAAGTCAAGAACTAGCCCATAAAACTCTTATATATGTAATTCTAGAACTCGGTCCAAAATTAATCTTGGAGATCGATTCACCACCCTAGAAGTCGGGAATCAAAACAATAACCTTAAGAACTGGGAAGTCGAAACTTATATAATCCCGGAACTCAATTCAATCTCGGAAGTCGGTCATAAGCTCAAACTCAGGAACATCAATAGAAATGAAAGATAAATTCGGAGACCAGAACTCGTGTATAACTCCTTAAAGATCAATTCGGAGGTCGGAATTCATGTCGTTGAACTTTGGGATCAATCCTGAGGTCGGAACTCGTGTATATTCTAGTTGAATCTTAATTAACTTCAATTATTTGATAAAAATCCGAACAAATTAGGCGAAAAATGATAAGAAAATTATTTGATCCATGGGTCTAATTAAGTCAGACTAACTTGTGTAACACCCTTAACAAAGGAAGGGAAGAAAAGATAGATAGGTAGTTTAGTAATTTTAAAAATTATTAACTTATTTTATAATTTCATATAATTATCATATTTTAAAATTTGAACTATTTTTTATATTTGTATCAAACTGCCTAAGTAATGTCTAACGAATTTAAGTAAATGGACCACGGTGATCCACAAAATGGAGTGTACTATCTTAAAACTTACAATTAACTATGGTGGAGTTTGAATGTTTTTTATAACTAACTACTCTCAAGCTTATCGGGTAGAGTGTAAGTCTGGGGCTTAATAGCATTTTAACTAGTAATGGAAACGGGGCAACCTGCCTCATCGCAGGTCAAGTTTTAAGTGGAGTGGGTGCGGGTCAACTTGTATTAGTAATTTGGGTTGAACATACCAATCGTCTCGCGCTTGTCACGAGTTGGCATGCAAAAAATAGAAAATGAAGAAAAAACTTTTTTTTTATGAATTAATTCATCAAAATTATTTTTAAAAAATAAATTTTTAATTAAATACAACAAAATAACATTGAGTATTGTAGAGCATTTTATTAATAAAAATATATTAAGAAGATAGGAAATTAGAAAAAAAATGAAAAAAAAAGATAAAAGTATAGGGTGAAAAAGTTATGATTCTCACTTATTTGTGTGTAATAAAGAAAGAAAAATATTTGGGGGACGCATTTTATACGATGTAGTATGTGACGCATATAGAAAAAGCATACAAAATGACAAAAATACTTGGATGTGGATCCTATATAATCATTATTACTTTTATTTGTTATTTTTTTAATCCAAAAACTTACTAGTATGTTGTACAAGATACTGGTAAATTTTGTATTTTATATATATGCAAAACTTACTAGCGTATTGGTAAAACTTACCAGCATTTTGAACAATACACTAGTAAGTTTTTGGAAAAAAAATTGAGCAAAAGTCATAATGATTATTTGGGATCCAATATTCAAGTATTGTTGTCGTTTTGCTCACTTTTGTTGTATGTATCGTGTAATGTGTCACAGAAAATGTATCCCTCTATCACTACTCATCAAGAAATGCTCATCAAGAAATGCAATTGTGTTAATGGAGTTATCTTCTCCATTGTATCTAATACATATACACTAAGAGATGTAGAGTAAAACTCATAAGTCACTCATAATTGATTTTTTTTTTTTTTGGGTAATGTGTAACTAATTCTTTAAAGGTTGAGACATGTATGCATGGGTCAAAAAGGGCCCAAATATTGTGTGTGTTGCGTAGGAGAAAAAAATGATAAAAACAAAAAAAAGACCCACAGGCCAAACTTGTCCCATCCCACTTGAACCCTTGGGTCAAGCGCGGTGGATTGAAACCCTTTTATTGGTTGAAAATACCAACTCACACTGCAAAAAATTGCAGGTTATACTGATCAATTAGTAGATCCGACCTATTTTGATATCTCTAATATTAACAATCCTCATAAGTGATTTTCGGGTTTTATCCTTTTATTATTCTTTAACATTTTACACATTATTGTGCTTTTTTTCTTTGTTTTCCTTCACAATTTCCTAAGATATGAGAAAATTAATTTATACATATCTATCATTGACATACTTTGACACCCTCTTTTGATCTCTCTCCTATTTTCTCTTGCTTTTTCATTTTTTCTTTTTCTTTCATAACTTTTTTTAAAAAATTTTATGAGTGGATGTCTAATTGAATATACCTTTAATTATGTACAAATAACACCCCTCATTTAGTATTGCCATATTGATTGATAATAGCGAAGAAGTACGGGGCATGTTGATATATATATATATATATATATTTTTGGGGATAAACGTGTTTGACATGGATTGAAATTAGGAGCACTTGGGAATCCAATGGTGATGTTAGTACAAAGTTGTACTGTCGTTGAATAATGCAGACTTCATATTTCGTTTACGCATGTACTTCAGTTTAGTACATCTCAAGCCAAGAAGTACCAAGTTTTAGTCTATATATTAATTTTGTGAAACGATACCGTTTAAAACACGGTTGATAGTACAAGGTTCCGGTTTAGGCAAAGACATGTCCGAAGAGAGACACTGAGGTAGAGGGGTTCCATAGGGGCGTTCTGAGAACACATGAAGGTTGCTAAGAGGTTCAGAATACAATCATGTATGCTTGATGTGTTTCCTGTGTCTCTAGTACTCTGCCTCGTATGTTCTCAGGTCGCCCCTGCTGAACTTTTCTCTGCCAAAATGCACCATTGGCGTCTTAAGTTTGATTTGCCTATGTACCATATAGTATAGCAATTGTTCATTCATTCCTTTTAGCATTCACTTATACATATGATTTCTGAAGGACCAATGATCTTACTTTAATAGTCGTTTGAAGAAAATGGTTGGGAAACTAATTAGATGATGGGCTCAGCCATGAAATAGTTTCGATGATTTGTGGTCTATTTATTATCAAAGCTTTCATCACTACTATATTCTCTTTACATGTATTGTTTATTTATTGATTTATTTTTTTGAATTAACAATATTTGAAGTCTAGTAACATAAGTCAATCTTGTTCTGATTGGGTCAACTATTGTGCAGGTAAAATATTCCTACCACTAATTTCTCCATTTCACAAAATTCAAATCCGATAATTTACTTAAACTAGCAGGTGATCCTTGTGCCTCAAATTCCACCCAAAAATTCCTAATGTTGTCAATGGTAATTATATGATGGTCCTGGATTATTTTTTTGTTATTCTTGTTTAGTGGTTGAATTTGAAATCTTTCATTACCAAATATGAATTGCAACTGGAAGTTTGTAGATATTAAAGAAAGGATGCATTTGTTATGGGATACAACGCTGGCAAGCATCATAAATTTTCGGCTTAACTGCCCGTTTCACGTTAGGTTCTGCGTTATGGCTGAAGAAAAAAAGGAGAGGAAAATCTTCTAACCAGAATTATTGTTGTATATCTTAGAGGAACGTGGCAAAATATCTCTGACCGAGTATGTATGGTTGATAAGCACTGTATGTTATGTTTTCAGTTCATCTAAGTTAAATCGGCATCCAGTTCGGTAGTGAATAATGGAAAAAGTGTGAATAATGTTTACAATTGCACTGCATAACTGCACTACAATAAAATTTGAATCAGCTAATTGTGGCTTATTGCTGAAGCATATTTGCCTCTATCTCTGTCCCTCATTTCTTGATTTGTTCATATACTGTACTTTTACTTTCTTCATGAATTAATGTCCTAAGGCTCCATGCATAGCATTTAGTCCTTGTCATGAAATATCTAGATTCATAGTGTAGTTTGTTGACATAAAAACTTCAGTGTAGTTTCATTTTATCAGGGAAAAATTGAAGTAACCACTGATGGAGGAAGAGTTGTTTGGGAAAGTAACAAAGTAATGAACTGAAGGTTGCTCCAGGGAGAGATACATACAGACGCAACCTTTCAACTCTCTGTGTGATGGAATACGCAAGACAGAAGCTAAACATCAATTATTGTACCGCGGATAGCACGGCATGTGCATAATTTATTTTGACCGAAAATTCTTGCGTAAACTGTGGGCATGGTCTACTACAAGAACTGCTCTGTATATTCATTAGGATGTGTCAAAAAGAAAAATAAAAAGACAAAAACTTCAATAATGTAGTAGTATACAATACACAGGACACTAAGACTATGGAAGTCGCTGGACAAGTTCCTATCGAACTTGTCTTATGTTTATATGTATGTTAGAAACGTTAGATCCCTAGTACATTTAATACCATGAATCCACTATGACTTTGAAAATCAAGGAGTGGCCTTGGGGTCTTATCATTTCAGGGCGTAACACAGCAATGTAAGCAGTTCAGAGCGTTCTTTCGCTTCTGCACGTTCACAAAGAGCATGGATTAGAAATTGGTTGCACTGAATCCATGGTAGTGTCTTCCATCTTTCATGTTCTCACTTTCTCTTTCTCTCTCAACTGCTAATTTATTAGAAATGCTAAAGGGAGCGTAGTCCAGATGAAGCAATCATGTATTCAAAAGGCATGCACATCACACTTCAGAAGGAAACCAGAATCATAGAGGTTAAAATATAAGGTTTAATGCTATGTTGTATTGCTCCATTTGACAACACTCTACCTAGCAATGGTCCATGTGCGTTGATCAAGGGGGTATGGACCAAAGCTAGGTGAAGCAGTTGATCAAAGGGGGGATGTTATACAGTTGGAAGTTCAAACTCCTAAGAAGAATTATCGAGTAATAACAACCATAAATAATGTGCAAATAAAAGAAGAACAACTACTAGGAGAATGTTCTCACCATGAGAGGAGGATCTTCACGAGCACGTCCACGACCACGACCATGATTGGTATTCAGGGGAAGCCTTTCATTCCCGAGGCTGAGACGCTTGACCTCACTCAAATCGGTCTTCTGATTCTTCTTGTTTGCACGAGCTTGACCGAACACCAATGAGTAGTCGGTTGGTACTCCCGGCGGCTTTTTGTCCCATGCTCCAAACTTAGGCACAGACATCTTTGCAGGTTTTTTCTGCATACATGGGAAGATAAGATAATGTTGGTCAGTAACTTGTTGCTTACTATTCAGAATGCAAATTCAGAGAGCATAATTTATTTTGAGGAAGAAGTGGAAGTTCTATTTCTATCTACACCGTGAATTTGTATCGGTTAATATCCCCTCGATCAACACACATTAACCAATACAAGTTCAAGGTTTCAAACTCCAATCATGCAATCGTCTTGACCTTGTATTGGTTAATACCCCCATGATCAACGCACGTTAACCAATACAAGCTCAACGCTTCACTATGACAAGAAGATAAAATCCTATGATAAATGCTAAACTCAAGTTACCAGAAGAAAAACGAGCTATAACAATAAATGGGATTTCATCCCCTTCTATAAATTTAGTTGTATAGATGGGAAACATCCCATGTTTCATCGATGACTAATACCGTAAATTCTCTATACTACACTATATCACAATAACATTTCATCATGGTGATAAGATGAACTTGGAGAGGAGGAACGCTGCTGCATCATGAGAAATTTTGAGTAAAGAAAAAATAAAAATAAAAATTACAGATAGCATCATTTTCAACGGTTTGATCATATAGATACTGTAAGTTGCATCATGAGGGACATGTGGCTTCCAAAATAAGAAATCGTATTGTACAAATGTACGTGAAAGGATCTCCAATCTCACATGACATAATGTGAACAAGATTTAATCATATTGTAGAAATATTTAAACCTCTCTTCACTCTTTCCTTCCTGTCATGGCTAATAGCATCATAACTTTCCTTTTTTTGATAAAGCATCATATTGTACAACTATGGTTATAACACCAGTACTTTCTAATCGCGATTCATGATAGTGATCATATCTAATGATTTATATACGAACTTTCCACTGTATTTAAGAGATTGAAATAGTATATAGATATAATGTAAGATTTTGTTTTGTTTTTTTTTTTTTTTTGGGGATCCTATATGTAAGTCACATTGCTCTAGATGATACACATTTTGTTCTCTGAACATGCATGGTCCACGGCTCCAATATTAATTTCTAGCACGGCTCCAATATTAATTTCTAGCAGCTCAAAATGAATGTGTTATCAATTTATTGCTTTGAAAAAATATATTCTTTCCTCCCTCTATCTTCTATGCAGATTTAGGCTTACCTCTCTTCGTTCCATGGCTTAATCAGTCGGTGAGGCTGACCTCGGGAACAGGGAGCTTCAACTAAGGTCTATTTAATTGCAGCTTTTCAACATATATGCCTAATTGAAGAGGTTGGGAGTTTTCTCGCCATGGGGTATTTGATCTGTGGGAAATGGGACATGGGAAACTGGGGTTATACCTGAAAACTTGTCTTGTATGATACAGTATTCAAGATATCCCAGATACAGGGAGGACTCGACGGGATTGGTGTACTTGTTCTTGATGTGTCTTAATAAAGTCTTAAGTAAAAATAGGACAGAAAGAATGTAGGCCCCTTGTTTGTTTCCTTCTGTTACGAATTATTGCAGGTTAGAGCAGGCATTGCCCAAATTTAGGCTAGACATGAATAATATAGATTGTAAAAGATATCTATACATCGAATTTGTCTTTTTATATCCCATTTTTCGTTAAAGTTCTACCCATAAACACATCATTTTATTTTTTCATAACACGTTTTGTAACAAAATTCTACAAAAAACATATCATTTTTATCTTTATACAGTACGATTTACATCAAGATTCTTTGCATGACACATCATTTTGTCTATTTATATCACTTTTTAGATCAACATTTTACCAGAAAATTAGTTTTATACAGAAGTAAGGAGAAGTACACACGTTCAATACATGTCCATGTAGTCATGTTATTTTTTATTTGAAAGTTGAATTAAATTTTATTGAACTAATTTTTTTGATAGAATATTATTGAATTAATTATACAATATTCTCATCTAAAAAAATATATATATACAATATATTCTGTATCCCAAAAAAAAAAAAAAACATTATACAATACATTCGAATTTGTTTGTTATTCACAAAAATCTCTTGTGATCAACAAAATCAAATAACACAAAAGTTATTTCTTTTCAAAGCAAATTTTTCATCATTTTGGTATTTGATCAAGGTATCTTCATTCCAAGATTCAAACTTCAGTTCTCTCCGTGATAACAGGACTTATTTACGACTGCATCCAATGCTTATCAGTTAAAGGAAAGAACTTTAATAACAAGTTCCATCTGTGATTTTTGTTCCTCTCGGCAATCAATTGAAGATGAGCACTCTTCGTATATAGGGTTCATTTGTTTTAGATTTTTTTTTTTTTAACAGAAAGTGATTTTTTAAATACTAAAAAAATAACTTTTTATATAAATTACTCATTTCAATTTTTAAGTAGAAGATAAAATGGATAATTTCTATAAAGGTAATTTTTTAATAAAAAACAATTTTTTTTGTCAAAATAAATTCAACCAAACACACCCTATAATAGTTTTGAAGAAGGGGAAAAAATCTGAAATTTTTGAAACCTACGTATCTACCGCTGTGCTCGTACCAACGCGGCTGGTGTACCTCGGAACTTGCAAAATAAACTTCTGCATCTTTCCGCCTGCACAATCCATGTAGAATGTTGATCAACGAAGCTACAAAAGCTCTGTTACTTTGCTGCACAAAGGCAACGTCTAAAATCTGAATTGACTTGAAGAACCTCTCTCTGGTTGTTTTTCTATGCCGCAGTACTTCTATCGGTATTTCTTGCCCGTATTAACATCTCATCTGCATAAATCAGTGTGTATATTAAATGCTACGTGAATGGCAATAGTAAGAGGTTAGTAAGTTCATGAATGGTTTCAGTTTCTGGAAGGGCTAGAGAGGCTATACACTTGCGAGGATAGTTTGTTTTATCTTCTTTTACTCCCTTTGCTTTCTTCCATCTTTCCATGGACTTATAGTTTGGTTTACGGAGAAATGTGATTTAAATTGTAGACATCCTGCGGTGGGGCAACATCAAAACTACAACAGGCCACAATAGGCCCATTTCAAATAGCAAGTACACAAAAATAATGTAATATCTCCGATTCTGACGATGTGTAAACTTCAATTTTTTTCTTTTTGTTTTAACATAGGCATTTGAAAACTATTTTGGAGTCATTCCCTAGCTTATTTGAGCGTTAATAGAGTGAAATTATGGTTCGAAATATCCCTGAAACCTTTCAGATACTTATTGCTTTCAAACGAGCAAAAATTGAATTTTTTGTGCTATTGCACTGCCAAGGTGCCCAATAGCTGGCACCTAGGTGGCAGTATGGCAGTGTGAAGGAGTGTTCGAGCACCCAAATGCCAGTGTCTTAGTGCCTTGCATGACTTTTCTCCTTAAAATGTGCACCCTTCTCTTTCCTCCATCCTTCTCCTACTTTTCCACCATTTTTCTCTCTCTCTAAAGCTCTCTCTCTCTCTCTCTCTCTCTAAATTTCTCTCCCAAAACTCAATCTTTATTGTCCTAGCTTCTTCCTATCTCACTTTGCTCTCTTACCTGTTTGCTACGAACTAAGTTTCTAGCTATTCTACCAATTGATATTCCTTGAAGTGAGTTAGGGAGAAACTTGGGAAGTCTTGGATAGCACTCCGGGCTCTGCACCTTGTTCTTTTCCTTCTTTGGCGCTTCAAGGTAACATTCAAGTTCCTAGCTTCCTTTATTTTCCAATTTAAATGACCATCCTTTGAAAAGTTGGTTCTTGGGCTAAGATCTATGGTGTTAATCTTTTGCATCTACGGCTAATATTTCATTATGTTGTCATGTTATAGTGTCAAATCTATTCCCGGAGCAACCTGTGGGTTCTGTGGTTTCTTAAAGAAGGCACCACCTTTGGCCCTGAGTGATATGAGTTGGTAATATTGATAACTCCATTTGGTGAGTCATATTTTTAATTAGTTTTTGTTGAATTTGAGTTATAGTTGTTTAATTTAGCTTTTGTTTTTGTTATATTTTAGTATATAGTTTGGGTTAATTTGTATTTTTAGCCTTTTATTATTTTTTGTTATTTGTTTGGATACTTATTTTGGGTTTATTTGATTTATTGTAGGTGCAATTAGGCCCAAAAGAAGTTGGAAGATGCCAAGCCATGAATTCAGACTCAGCACCTTGCGCTATAGTGCAAGTCAGTGCGCTGCCGCACAAGGAAGAAAATGCCACATTCATGTTGCACTATGGCACAAGTCAAATTTCCAAGGTTTTAAGTTGCGCTGTAGTGCAATGCCGTGTTTGCAGACTTTGTCAACAATTTTTGTTGCGCTATAGCCCAACCAAGCGTGCTATAGCGCGCACCGTATTTCGCAAATGAGCCAAGAAGTGAGGTTTGCGCTATAGCGTAACCCTTTGCGCTATAGCGCAAGCCCGTTTGCGAGCAGATTATCAATTCAAGCTGAAAGTTAAAAGGGGGGATCTATGCACTATAACAAGGACGTCATACAGATCTCAAAGGGGGGAGGAAACACTTTACACACTTTTCAAGACAAAAAACTTTTCTCAGAGAGATTAAAGGTGAAAATTCAAGGATTTCAAAGCTTAATTATCAACATGAAGAGATCCAAATTTTTCTAAATTCCTTGTTTCTAGCCAGAATTCTCCATGGCTTTTTGTTTTTCTATTTCCTCGCCTTTATACTCTATTATTGTTTTCTTTTCCGTAGATATGAACTAAATTTCTCTTGCTAGGGCATTAATGGACCCTTTTGTATGACAAATTTCTTTATGGATTAATGTTAATATGGTTTTTATTTCAATTGCTTAGTGTTTTTGTTTGTGCTTAATGCTTTTGAGTGATTGGCTGCCATTCAATTGATTCGTTGGTTTGCAATAACTAGAGATAGGGTTTGTAAACAAAGCTTCTTGACATAACACCGTGAGCTGAGTAAAAACTAGAGATGGACAAACGTGGTTCATCCGGTCAACATAAGAACCCATAGAACTTCAACCTTTTCCTGGATTAGTTTGTGCTAAGAGATTAGGCAATCAATTTAGGATAAAAGAGTATTGCTTGACCTCGAGAGAAGCTAGGAATAAATTAAAGGGAGCCGACCGTGAGTCAATTAGGATAGAATGGATTAACAGAAATTCATAGGCAAGGCGTCTACAATAGGTGAAATTAATTAGCCCTAGCGTTCATTCCATTGCATTTAGTCAACCTTTCTTGCATCTGTCCTGGTTACTATTGTTCGTATTTATTAAATTCTTTTTTTTTTTTTAAATTCTCTACATTCATAATTTCATTCCTTCCAAATAGTCATCCCTTAAACTATTCGGTATTTAATCTATCCTCGTGGGAACAATACTTTTCTTATCACTTTATTACTTGTACGATCCGGTATACTTGCCGAAGTTGCATCAAGTTTTTGGCACCGTTGCCGGGGACAGTATCAATATCATTCTTAGTTGACGGGATACTACAATGGATATTTTATTTTATTTTATTTTTTTGCTATTTTTTCTATTTAGCCTTGTTATTTTGTTCACTTTTTCTTGTGTTCCGTTTTTGCAGTTTATGCGAAGGAGCCAATCTGTTGAAGACTTGCTCTTTGATCCAGAAATCGAGCATTCCTTGCATCAACTCAGGAAAGCACGGAGAGCAACTGAAGAAGTCCCTGGAGTTACCATGGCCAATGAAAATGAGCATGATGATAGAGTCATGAAGGACTACTTGGCACCCATTCTTAAAGGGTGCTCATCAAGTGTTATGAAACCGCCTATCCAAGCAAACAACTTCGAGCTGAAAACATCATTCATTCAGTTCGTGCAACAAAACAGCCAATTTGCTTGACTACCTAGTAAGGATCCAAACGAACACCTCAGTAACTTCCTCGAAATTTGTGACACCATAAAAATTAATGGTGCCACGGATGATGCTATTCGGTTGAGGCTGTTCCATTTTTCATTGAGGGACAAAGCTAGAGCTTGGTTGAAGTCTCTACCACAAGGGACACTCACTACCTGGGATATGGTGGCCAGGAAATTCTTGAAGAAGTACTTTCCTTCTACCAAGTCTGCTAAGATGAGGAATAACATCACTTCCTTCACCTAAGTAGATGGAGAATCCTTCTATGAGTCTTGGGAGAGGTATAAGGAACTATTGGCCAAGTGTCCACATCACAGCATCCCACTCTGGATGCAAATCCAAACATTCTACAATGGTCTCCTCATGTCCACCCGAATCATGGTTGATGCAGTAGCTGGCGGCTTTCTGAATAATAAGACACCAGAGCAGTCATGGGAGCTATTTGAAATAATGGCTAACAATAATTACCAGAGACCTAGTGGGAGAACTCAGAAGAGGGGAGTTTTGGAAGTTGACACCACCACTGCCCTTTTGGCCCAGATGCAAGCTCTCACGATCCAAAATATAGCCATTCAGAAGCAATTAGATATGCTCAATACCACTTCCCCAGCACCGATCTTGATGTGTGACTTCTGCCAAGGGCATCATCCTAATGGAGAATGTGCCACAGAGCCTACTTCTAATGAACAAGTTAATTACATGAATGGTCACAGGCACAATTTCTATTCCAACTGCTATGTTTCTAGATACAGAGACTATGGTCATTCCGGTCAGTTCCGTGGGAATCAGGGTGCTCCCAAGCACTCATACAACCCACCTGTCCAAGAGAAGAAGTCTAACTTGGAGGAAATGTTCTAACAATTCATTCAGACTCATTCTACTTTTGTAGATAGAACTAAAGCACAGTTTAAGCACCAGGAGGCTTCCATTAGAAACCTTGAAACTTAGTTGGGGCAAATATCCCAACAACTAGTTGAAAGAACACAGGGTACTTTGCCTATCAATATAGTGAAAAATTCAAGAAAGCAAGATAAGGCAATTATCCTGCGAAGTGGCAAAGAACTAGAATAACCTAAGATCGTGGAAGAAAAGCAACCAACTGAGACTGAAGTGCAAACTACCAAAGGGAAGAAATATGAGATTCCTATGAGGTGTAGCAAGGGTGTGGGAGAAGAAGAAGAGATGCCAGAGTATGTGGCACCACCCGCCTATGACCCTCCCATTCCCTATCCGCAAAGGGTGAAGCAACTGAAGAAAGAGCAGCAAGATAAACAATTTGTAAAATTTCTGGAAGTATTCAAGAAGCTGCAAATTAATATACCCTTCATGGAGGCATTGACTCAAATGCCTAGTTATGGCAAGTTTATGAAGGAAATTCTCTCTCAGAAGAGAAAAATTAGAGATGATGAGACTGTCCTACTTACTAAAGAGCACAGTGCCATCTTACAAAACAAGTTGCCTCCCAAGCTTAAGGATCCAGGGAGTTTTACTATTCCATGTGTCATTGGTGATGTTTATTTTAATAAAGCTCTTTGTGATCTTGGTATTAGTACTAATTTAATGCCTTTATCTATTTCTAAGAAGCTTGGAGTTGGAGAAGTCAAGCCTACCATGATGTCTCTATAGCCGACTGACAGATCAACCAAGCATCCAAGAGGCATTGTTGAAGATATTTTGGTAAAGGTGGATAAGCTCATATTCCCAGTGGATTTTGTAGTGCTTGACATGGAGGAAGACAGGGAAGTACCCCTCATTCTTGGGAGAACTTTCTTAGCCACTAGGAGAGCTTTCAGGGGCCCTGTCGTGCCAATCCCTTCTTAAGATTGCCACTAGACACCTTGGCGGCAGCCAGTTTCAGGTTACAATTGTCCACAAATCGGCATTTATTTACCAATATGGGGAAATCTCTAATCTCCATCGGCCCTATTACTGCAAGAATGTCTTCTCGTAGTCCTCCTTCGAATTTGACGCACTTCCAAGCTTCATCCGAGTTCCTCTGGTGAATTGTAGAGAACTTACACAATTCTTCAAATATGGCAATATATTTAGATACCGTCCGGTTTCCTTGACAAAGCTGCATGAATTCTAGTTCCTTGGCATTTCAAACTGAGGCAGGAAAGTACTTTTGGTAGAAAACATCTCTAAACACCGTCCAGGTGACTGTTGACTGAGATTCTTCGAATAATCTTCGTACGCCGTTCCACCAAAACTCTGCATCTGCTTCGAGCATATTGGTGTCAAAAGTCACCTTCTGATGATTTGAACAATCTAGAATAGAGAAAATCTTCTCTATAGCCTTGATCCATTCATCGGCCTTATCTGGGTCCTATGCTCGGTGAAAGCTGGGCGGTTTGCCTTCCTGAACTCAGCAAATTTAAAGTAGTCCAAGTTAGCTCCTGGGCCATGTGAATTTCCTCCATATCTTGCCTTAGGTCGTCTACCTAATTGATCCATCATCTAGTAGGCTGCCACGGCCTGTTCCCGTATTGCATGAGCCATCTCTCATACTATGTCCATAAAGTCAGCTGGGTCCTCTTGAGCAAGTTCTGTGCATAGTGTACCTCGCCTTCCGAAAGCCATTAAGTTCTGAGCACACAAAACAAAGGTTATTAAGTTGATCAAGCTCAATACTAAGCCTGATGTGCTAGTAAATAACAGCTCACACGGCCAGGCACATCATACACATGCACATTTATATCTCAACTTCCAGACAAGATTTAGTGCATGCCATCATCTAAAAATATAGAATATGCGCAAAGCATAGTTAGTCTAATCCTTAGGCCTTAGCTAGGATGAACTGCTTTGATACCAAAAATGTAACACCCTACCAAATTATTGTTATACTTAAGTCATAACATAAAATTTAGTAGATTGTGTTACCGTGTTATTCCGTCTATAGCTGTATTCATTATATTATATCCTCTTTTTCTATGATATATATGTATTTGATAAAATATACCTAAGAAACGGCGTGCTACATATAATAAACGTGATATGTATTGTAGAGCATAACAAAATTTAATAAAAGCACAGCAGAAAAGATTAAGACAGGTAATATATTGTCAGTTGTATATGTACATATATATACTGGAAGCCAATGCTTCAGTTTATATATAGGTTCCAAAGAGGATACATAAGTGGGGTCGGTGTACCAAAAAGATAGAAGACCCGTGTCAGTCAAAAACGGTCCTATGGGATCCTCAAGGGATATTTCAAACTAGCTGATATACAAATGGCTAAGTCCATGACCCTACATTGCCAAAAGAGGGCCATGCTATACAATATCACCTGCAACTAGGACCTACTCGATTAGGTAGCTGTTGGCCGTACCAGGCTCGGTTGGGAAGTACTCAACACTAGGTCCCGAGGAGGAGGATGATGAGCCGGTAGCCTCAGAAGGATCGCTCTAGGAACTGAGCAGAATGTTTGGGACCACCTGCGGAGGTGACTCTGGTGGAGGGCTGGCAGGGGCTGCAGGTGCTGCGAGTGTTGGAAGTGTTGGGGGAGGATATGCTACATGTAACGGGACTGCAAAATATAAAGTGGCAGTGTCAAAAGCAGGGTGAAATAAGGGAATAGCAAAATTCCTATTGCTAAAAAGATAGACACGGAAATGGCAGAAGCCAGCTATATACAGCGAGTCCCACACGGGGTCATGGAGGAGCTGTAGGTCAGGGATCTCAATAAATAGGGTGGCAGTCAAGTCCATCACCAGGGTCTAAGAATGATGCGGAAACACAAAGTGAGGTGAGAATTTAAAGAAATTCTCAGTAGGATTCGAGTACGGTACTAAAATGACGTCACATTCATTCTTAGTTGCCTTGATTTTTATTTAATTACAAAAATATGGGGTCAAATTGAACTATCCACATTTAATAAGTTTAAGGAAACATCTGGTCTGAGGCAAGGTTCAATTTTACTTAAGACAGTAAAAGGAATAGAATAAACTACTAAATAGTGATATGCAGAATAATGGGCAAAATAAATGAACATACAGCAGTAAGTAAACATAACAATCAAAGTGTAAACAACTTATAATGACTATTCAATGTGGTCATGCAAAACTCATTATTGTACAAGGTATAGGGTCACATTCATTCTTAGTTGTCTCGATTTTTATTTAATTACAAAAATATAGGGTCAAATTGAACTATCCACATTTAATAAGTTTAAGGAAACATCTGGTCCGAGGCAAGGTTCAATTTTACTTAAGACAGCAAAAGTAATAGAATAAACTACTAAATAGTGATACGCAGGATAATGGGCAAAATAAATGAACATACAGCAGTAAGTAAAAATAATAGTCAAACTATAAATAACTTATAATGACTATTCAATGTGGTCATGCAAAACTCATTCTTGTACTTATCTTCATAAACTTTTCCATTACTTGGTCCCCTGGGAGTTCTTGGCCATTCAGACTCCTGGGTAATAGTTTGCTTTTTAGGATTGAGCTCGTTCCTATACAGGAATGCCAGGTTTACTTTCCTTGACCTCCCCACTGATCTATTCCCCTTAACTTTAACCTAGGGCTGGTCCAAGTATTATGGAACTTTCATCATAACATAACCTTCATGAATTTCTTGCAAATGCACATGGATCTGAATAAATATTATAACTCATGCATAGGCCTTACCGAAATTTCAGCAGCATAACGGAATGTATCCGCTTCTCCATAAATAGTGCCAGCACTCAGGAAACCAATTTTTCAGAGAACTCATAACATTTCATTCACAATTCAATCATCAATTTCATAAAAACAATTGTTGCATTTAGAACATGGTTGTTGTCTTAGCATATTCATTCAACCCAATTTTTGTAAATCAGGCCATAATTCTTATTTAACTCATCTGGATCTAAATTTTGGATATGTTAAATTTTTATGTGTCTATTTTCTAATCTATTTGGTCCCATCTAATTTTGATAAATGTAACTCAAGTTATTTAAGTTTTATCTCGGCCTGCCCTATAGCTGGCCTGAATTGCACTTTTAAAATTAAAAATGCACTAAAAATTGAAAACTAGTTAAAATCATACAAAATGGATATCATATTAAATCTAACAGGATAAGCTTTCATTTTCAATAAGTTTTATTTCATTTGCTTTAGTAGAGCTTGATTTATAAACCCTGAAATTTGACATTCCTGAACCGCCCTATTTTGGCCCAGTATGGACATAGGGCAAATTCTTCAAATCATTGGGAGCAAACGAAACCATATCCAACTCTAAAATTTTTTATGGGATGTTCTCCTATGTAAAAGCTTTCTAAGAAAGTTGGTCTCATTCAATTCCAAGTCGTATAGGGCATGTTTGGTCCTGAACAACCTAGTCTACCTGGAATCAAACTTGAAAACCTAGGTCAAACTTCCAAAATTCATATCTCTCTCAATACTATTCCAATAGCCTTATATTATATCTGTATGGAAAGCTCTGAATGTATAATTTTATATAAAAATAATTTTATTGAATTTAAACGGCTGTAAGCGGAGCCGTACACTCTACCATACGGACTACTGAAGGGTTTTAATCTCCCAGCCCCTCACTTTTTCCTACTTTCACCCTTCTTACTTCTTAATCGATTTTAACCTCAAAAATAGCCAGCAAACTAGCCAAAGATCATCATATTCATTCAATCATCATATCAAGAAATGAGAAAATAAAGTCCCAAATCAGCCACCCATAACCAAAATAACAAGAACATAATTGAATCTCTACCTTCTTTAAGTGTGATCTTGATAGATTCTGAAGTTTGGTGGGTGGAATCTTGTCAAGACTTGAAGGTTGTTGGAGTAGATTGAAGGGAGAAGAGATGAAGAAGGCTGGAAGGAGAAGTGGAGGGCGCAATCAGCATGGAAAGGAAGAGAGAAAAATCTGATTCATGTATTAAGAGGGTAGTTGGAAACTTACAATTTGATTAGTTAAAAACTTAAGGCCAAATTTCAGCCAACTCTCTTCATTTTTGTGGCCTTTGTGGCGCCACCCTTAGGGACTTAAATGGCTGAGTATTCAGCCTTTGAGTCATAGGGTTTTGGACATATAATTCTATTGGTTCAGTTCCGACAGTTTAAAATACTGTAATCTTACTGATTTCCTTTAAATCGGTAAATTGGTTTAAGAAAATTTCTATGAAATCTTCTATACTTCTAGCCTAACTCCCTCATATCTAAACTCAATTAATTGCTAATTAATTGATCTTAAACAAATATTTAGTCAAATTTTAATTAACTTCAATTATTCGATAAAAATCGAATAATTAGGCAAAAAACGATAAGAAAATTCTGGTAGATGTTACAGCGGCAGGTGCTACGGGTACTGGAGGCGGTGTGCTACATGTAACGGGACTACAAAGTATGGAGCCGCAGGGTCAAAAGCAGGGTGAAATAAAGGAACAACAAAATTCTTATTGCTAAAAAGATAGAGGCAGAAATGGCAGGAGCCGGCTATGTACAATGAGTCCCACATGGGGTCATGGTGGAGCTGTAGGTCCAGGATCTCAATAAACAGGGTAGCTGTCCATCACTAGGGCCTAAGAATGATGCGAAAACACAAAGCGAGGTGAGAATTTAAAGAAATTCTCAGTAGGATTCGAGTACGGTACTAAACTGACGTCACATTCATTCTCAGTTGCTTTGATTTTTATTTAATTATAAAAACATGGGATCAAATTGAACTATCCACATTTAATAAGCTTAAGGAAACGTCTGGTCCGAGGCAAGGTTCAATTTTACTTAAGATGGCATAAGGAATAGAATAAACTACAAAATAGTGATATACAGAATAATGAGTAGAATAAATGAACATATAGCAGTAAGTAAACATAACAGTTAGACTATAAACAATTTGTAATGACTATTCAATGCGACCATGCAAAAACTCATTCTTAAACTTATCTTCATAAACTTTTCCATTACTTAGACCCCTGGGAGTTCTTGGCTATTTAGACTCCTGGATAATAGTCTGCTTTTCAAGATCGAGCTCGTTTCTATACAGGAATGCCAAGTTTACTTTCCCCAACCTCTCCACCGATCTATTCCCCTTAACTTTAATCCAGGGTTGGCCCAAGTATTATGGAACTTTCATCATAACTTAACCTTCTTGAATTTTTTGCAAATGCACATAGATCTGAATATATGTTATAACTCATGTGTAGGCTTTACCAAAATTTCGGCAGCATAACAGAATGTATCCACTTCCCCATGAATAGTGCCAGTACTCAGGAAACCAATTTTTCAGAGAAATCATAACATTTCATTCACAATTCAATCACTAATTTCATAGGAATAATTGTTGCATTTAGAACATGGTTGCTATCTCAGCACATTCATTCAACTCAATTTTTGTAAATTAGGCCATAATTTCTATTTAACTCATCTAGATCTAAATTTTGGATATGTTATAATGTTATGTGTCTATTTTCTAACCTTTTTTGTCCCATCTAATTTTGATAAATGTAACTCAAGTTATTTAAGTTTTATCTTGGCCTGTCCTGTAGCTAGCCAAAATTGTGCACTTAAAAGTAAAAATCAACTAAAAATTGAAAACTAATTCAAATTATACAAAATTGGTATCATATTAAAGATAACAGGACAAGATTTCATTTGGAAGAAGTTTCATTTAATTTGCTTTATTAGAGCTTGAGTTATAAGTCCTGAAATTTGACCTTTCTGAACTGCCCTATTTTGGCCTAGTTTGGACATAGGGCAAATTTCTCAAGCTGCTAGGAGCAAACTGCTCTGTATCTAACTCTGAAATTTTTATGAAAAATTCTTCTATGTGTAAGCTTTCTAAAAAAGTTAGTTTAATTCAATTCCAAATTGTATAGGGCATGTTTTGCCTTGAACAACCTAGTCTTCCCAGAATCAAACTCAAAAACCTAAGTCAAATTTCCAAAATTCATATCTCTCTCAATACTAATCCAATAGCCTTATATTATATATGTATGGAAATCCCTGAATATCTAGTTTTATATAAAAATAGTCTCATCAAATTTGAATGGCTGTAAGCAGAGCCGTACACTCTGCCGTGCGGACTACCGAGAGATTTTGGTCTTCCAGCCTCTCACATCTTTCTATTCTCACCCTTTTCTACTCCTTAATCAATTTGAAACACAAAACAGCCATCAAACCAACCAATAATCATCATATACATCCAAACACCATATCAAGAAGTGAGAAACAAAAGCCCTAAATTAGTCACCCATGCCCAAAAAGACAAGAATAAGGTTGAATCTCTACCTTTATTTTAATGTAACAACTAGCTAGTCTTGAGTTCTAGTAAAGGATATGGATGCAAGAGGTTTGATGGAGGCTGAAAGTGAAAGAAGGAGATGAAGAAGATGAAGCAAAGAAGAGAGGAAGGCTACTAGAAGGAGGTTGAATTCTGCTTGTGCAGAAAAAGGAGATAAGGTAGCAGAATATTTGGGATAGTTAGAAAGGAAGTATCCCATTGGTTGAAGAATCTTGTGGCTCAATTTTAGCCAACCTTCCCCATTCTTTGTGGCTGTCTTGCACCACCATTATGGGTTAAGTGGCTGAGTTTTCAGCCACTTGATGTAGGGTTATTGAGTATAAAATCCTATTGGTTTGGCTTCGACAGTTTAACACATCGAATCGTTATCGATTTCCTTTAAATCGATAAATTAGTTTTAAAAAAATTTCTATGAAATCTTCTACGCTTCTAACCTAATTACCTTATATCTAAACTCAATTAATTGCTAATTAATTGATCCTATTTAAATATTTGGTCAAATTTTAATTAATCTCAATTATTGGATAAAAATTGAACAACTAGGCGAAAAATGATAAGAAAAATCTGGTGGATGTTACACTTTGTCTCCCTGTCATCCAATTTATCCCCTTAATCCTTAATTAGCACAAAATTAAGAAAATATCTCTCCCCCACTTTCATTTTTTGAACTCTCATTCTCTCTATAACACTCAAATCCTCCAACTTCTTTCTAAACTTTCTTCTTCTTCTTCTTCATCTTCTTTTTCAATGATCTTCAAGACTCCATAACCAAACTTTCTCATTAAGCCCTTCAAAGATCACATCTTTTGGTCTTTGAAGACAAAATTCAAACATTACAAGCTCAATTTCTTCAAGAACTCAAGAGCTCTGATCTTCTACATTCAAAACTACCACCCTTACCACTTATAGGAGCCATCATCTTCTTCATTCTCTTTTTCAAGAAGATGCCACCCACACTCTAAGGTTGTGATCTCTACTCCTTTTTTTGTTACTCAAGAAAGCTTGAAGCTTGGCTCTCACCATGGTCAAGAACTTCAAGTGACAACTTGAGAAAAAACTCTATGCTTTTCTTAAGCAAAGTTTCTATTTTTAGCAAAGTTTGTTTCATGAGATCTTGTGTGTTTCCCTTCTTGAATGCTTTAAAAGGTTTCATTTTTCTCTCATGATGCATGTGTTTTAATGTTTTGGTGAGTTGTTGAAAAAGAAATATGCTTTCTTGGTGGTATTTTGTTTAAAGATTATTTCTTCTTTGTGAAGAGCTTATAAATGAAGGGATCTTCTTTTTACATCATCTTCATGATTTTGATAAGACTAAGAACATTATAAAAGCATAAAACTTTAAAAAAGTTTGCTTCTTGATGCACTCAAAGTGGCGCTAATATGTTTCATAAAATCTCATTTTGTTCTTCTTGAAGACAAGAATATATATAAAAGTCCAAACTTTCTTAAGATATGAAGCTCCTTCAACATAAAAGTAAGAACCTGTCACTTCATGTCTTAAATATTGGATTTAGAAGACAAGACACTTCATAAAGTTTTAAACTTTCTTCAAGGATATAACTTTTGGTCATAAAAATGTAAACTTGCCACTCTAGTAAAGATTGAACCTTGAGTTAAAAAATTAAGGAAAGTTCCTAACTTTCTTCAAGATTTAAACTTTTTTAGTTATAAATTTGAGATCTTGCAACACTAAGTTATAAAGTTGTAATCTTAAAGGCATAATAATGATTAAAAGTTTCAACTTTCTTAAGGATAAAGCTTTTTAGCCATAAAATTTCATTGCATCAGTATTTCATAAAGGTTGGTTCTTGAAGACATGAATATAATTTAAAGGTTCATACTTTCTTAAAAATCAAACTTTATAATCTTAAAGGTGAAATTTTGTTATCTTATTTAATAAAGCCTGAATTTTGTAATTTGTTTATAACAAAAAAAATCACCTTTTGATGTTGATAAGCTATCGCAACCCAACCGGGATCATGACTGGTGTATAGGGATGACTCCCTTGCAAGCCTATATGAGACCTCTTTCTAAAAAAAATCGAATAGAATCTCCTTTATATTTAGAACTATTCCTAAATAAGGATCCTCGCCCTGCATAAAACATACAAACATGCAAAAATCATTTGAGATCCAGGCATTCTCAGAATGCACCCCACAGCACATATCATAGGTGTTTAAAACATTTACATGCTTATGAAAAATATGTATACATATCCATAATCATGAAGCTTTAACTATTCATAAATAAGAACAATTATATAAATGCTACAATATAAGGCCAACATAGGAAGGATCCTACTTGTAAGTTAATGGAGAATAACTAGAGAGCTACCAATATATACAATACTAAGCTTCCCAAATAGAATAACATCAGGTTACCACACGAACAAAGTGTGGATTGACAAAGAGTCCAACACCTCCGGCTGACTATAAAAGCTTGAGCATAAGTAGCACCTGTCTAAAAAACATGAGAGGAGGGGTGAGTCATACAAACTTAGTGAAGGATAATATACCTATAACCAGAGTGGGACAAGCTTGAACAGAACATTTTAGCAAGATATAACTTTATAAGTTTCTTAAGAACCTCATACCTCATTTCTTAAGTAAAATACTCCGTTTATATATCTCAAATACTACAAAATTTTTTATAGAACATACATAGTTCGTTAAATCACCTCTTTAATTCAAAAGGATATAACTTTTTCATGGATATATAAGCATTGTACATATAGAAATAATTGCGATAAATCATGTGTACTAATTGTATATATAATTGGGCATAAAGATAGATATACTTTCGCATAACATGAAGAAGAAATACTTGCTTCAAACTCATAATAAAACTTAAGGGAGGATCCTATTTCAAAAAATAACTCCTTGACTAGGCTTGTCTAGCAGTAACTGATAATCTAACGTCTAGGCTTGCCCAACGTGTCTATATCTTCCGGACATATCGGCCAAACAATGTCGAGCTAGCAATCACCCTGTTAGCTGGGTTATTTGAGATGTACCAAGGCCAATGCTGTTACCATTAGCAAACAGTTCTGTTATAATTTGCTCCTCTCAGGAAGACACTCACACTTGCTGGGTCTTTGCCATGTCTCATGTGAGCCCTTGGCTAAAACTCCTTTGAAACACATTTACTTTCTTTCAAACATTTCTAGCTTTAAACTAGTTTTAAAACATCACAATTTCTAAAAACATAAAACTTCATCTTTTCTAAATTCTTGTCATTAAAATTCTTCTTTATATCAAATTCTGTGTAAATTAACTATGCTATCAACCACAGATTCAAGGTATAATTCCTTCAAATCTTTCAAACTTAAGGTATCTAAAGTTCTTTCTCAAAACATTGGATCTAAATTATCTCTTTCCATTGAATCACTCAATGTATTAACTTTAAAAACATTTCAATTTCTATAAACATGAAACTTTGTCTTTTTCTATCAAATTACTCAATGTTAGAAATCAATTTCTACAAGAGCCTGTCCCACTTATATATATATATGCATGAACATAACTAGCATCATTACTTCAAGTATTCTATAAATATGGAGTAAAACACATTGAATCAACTCTTTCATAAAACTTCACTAAAATACATTTTAGGCATGTACTTAAAAAATTAAAGATAAGAAACAAGCTATAGGTATACTATCACTCATAACTAGAAACCATGAGGAGGAGATTCGATCTTAACATGCCATAGAGCCCATGATTGATTATCACAAGCATCTAATGTCATAAAGAACACAAATCAAACGCTAATTAGTTTCTAGAGCTAAGAATTAACTTAAAATATTTCCTAAGGCATCAAATTCCCAATTTGGAACCCTAGGTTCCCAACCTCAATCTAGACTCAAATCTTCATCAAAATCCTTCCATGCTTTTCAAATAAAAGAAGATTTTGAGCTTAGAGAGTTATCTTGGGTTGCAAAAGAAGGAAGAAGCTTGATGGAGGATATGGGTATCCTCCCACCTTTGATTCTCTCACTAAAGGAAGCTAGATAGAGAGAGCTTCAATGGAGAATGAAGATAAAATATGATGGTGATGATGGAAGAAGATGGATGGGTGATGGATTTGAGTAGAAAATGGTGAAGGAAAGGTAGAATCCTTGTGTGGGAAGAGAAAGAAGAGAGAAAGTGAGATGGTGCAAAATGAGGGAGAAGGGATGAGATTCATATTTTAATATTGTCCAACAGGTGCCTGGGAGCTGCGGCTTGGCCACTTGGGCACCCGCTTACTTGAAACCAACTCAACCTGTAGTGAACCAATGGCTAGGCACCCAATTCCTTTTTTTTTTCCCCTTCTAAACACTTCTCTCATATCATCATATATACTTGGATATCTAAGGAATAATTATCGAGACTTTTAATCCCATGAAAATGTCCCAACCATATAGCCCTCTAAGGAGGTATAGGGTCTAGACTTAGAGCTTTCGCAAGGTTCAGCATCATGCATTATAGGCTTGGGTGTTACATAAGCACATGGTGTTGTTGGGTTTATGAGTGTCATTATGCGTTGTCATGACCTAAGGGACTAGAAGGATCTCGAAATCCTCTGGAAGCAGAAGTATAATTAGGGCCCTTGAGTATACCATGAACTTAGGAATCACTAGTGCACTATCTCAAGGAAATTAAAAGATTTAAAGACAATACTTGGGCTAAAATTCCTTTACATATTTTGGCCATACAAGGAGGGAATGGAAGGACAAATTTTTAATACCGAGGAATAATAAAAGTCTAAGATGTATGATTAAGTGAATAGACAACTCTCTTAAGTCAAAGATACATAAAGAAGCTCGAAACGCATAATCAAAGTATAATTTCATGTAAGAATCAAGTGGTTAAAAGTCTACAGCCCATATTCATTTTAATTATGTGGTTCTCTCATGAGTAACATGAGGAATCATATGATAACTAATAAGACTTCTCATAAAGAATAATACAATTATAAACACCCTTTAGAGCATGAATGTGATATGCTATTTAGCAATGATATATGGAAAGTTTGATTGAGTATTGACTCATGGTTAGATGATTGTTGATGATGGATATCATTATATGAGATAAATACAATTAGTTGTTGGTTAAAATTTCTATGCTTGGCATTCTGCGGAAGCTCCAGTCTAGCCATTATGCTGCTGAATTTCCATCAAAATTTAGGACTTAGTCATATCATTGCATGTCTACATGTGTCTTGTCAATAATTACAATGCATGTAAAATGTAATTATGAGAAAAGCAAAGAAATAAGTGGACATGATCCTTCGGTCACTTCGGTAAGGGAAGTAAGGGAAGGTGACCCATAAAAAACCCCTCTACTTTGGAGAAAAGAGGGCCTTAAACTCTCCAAAACTAGAGGAACCCTTGTTAGCTTAGTCTGATTTTAGATTAGTACTGTGTGGTGATAGCCACAGAATGAGCTCATGTCCAATAGCAATCTATTCCAAGGGAAAGTAAGGAATATTAAGCACGTGCTAAGAATCAAAGTAAAGTTAAAGAAAGACTTCGATCAAGTCCATGAAGTTACATGAATGTGCATGCATCTTTATTCTCTCATATACATAATTATGAATGTTTATACTATGTCCTCATATATATGTTCCTACCTTATGGCTTTGTGTCCCTTTATACTATGTTTATATGATGAAGATTAAAAGAAGCTTGCTTTGGGTACCTTTGTTTTCAAACCCTTTAAAAATGAAATCTATGCATGCTCACTATTTTCATAATTAAACCTGAAATAGCTAGGACAACGATGATGACACATTAATGGTCTAGTCGGGATCCTATGGAGAAATCTTGTCTTTCTCACTCCTATATTTCCATGTCATCTTGCGACGGAGTTGATGGCATCCATAGCAGCACTTTCGGTGGTACCTGACTAGATAAGGAGCTGTCATGTTACTTCACCTAGCTAAGAAGGATCGAGATAGTAGCATAGTATTTTCACTTTCTTAAGAGCCCTAGTTGGGCCGTTTATGTGTAATTGAGAGCATATGGGAGGTCATGCTTCTTGATTTGACCTATTACATATATGATAATTGTTAAATGTGATTATGACTCTTGATTATCGATGATTATATTGTTATTTTAAGGTATTGTGCTATGTCATTTCAACTTCATCATATGTCTTATCAGTAACTTAGCGATACAAGGAATAACGTTCATATGTATACGAGAAAGTAAACACTTAAAGGTTCAGTTTTTGTGTATAAACAATTTATGAAAAAGAAAAATTTACATGCTATTTTCATATATTACACTAATTTCAATGATAAGAACTTTTGCTAGTTAAGAATAACAACTAGTAATGCCATAAAATAACTTAAACATAGTATGGTATTATTAGGGTGTTATATAAATAGCATGTATTTTTTTTTTTTTATAAAACCTTTATGCTTGAAAATTGAGCCTTTAAGCACTTACTTATTCATATATATATATGGATGTTCCTCGTATCACTGAGTTACTAAAAGGACACATGACAATGTTGAAATAATATGACACGATACTTTAAGATAATAATGCAATCACAGATAAATCAACGATCACAATTATACTTAATAATTATCATATATGTAATAAGGCAATTTAAGTAGCAAGACTTCTAATAGGCTCTTAATTTACACATAAACTGCCCTACTAAGGCTCCTAAGATAATAATAACACTATGCTAATATCTAGATCCTCCTCAACTAGGTGTTATAACAAGACAACTCCTCGTCACATCCCAATAAGTACCACCGGAAACACTGCCATGGATGCCATTAACTCTGTCTGAAGACGACACGGAAACATGGGAGTGAGAAATACAAGATTGCTCAATAGGATCTCTACTAGACAGTTAATGTGTCATTGTTGTTGTCTCAGCCACTTCGGGTTTTATTTATGAAAAGTGAACATGCATAGATTCAATTTCAAAGGTTTTGAAAACATAGATTCCCGAAGCAGGTTTCTTTTAATCTTAATCTCATAAGCACAACATAAGGCCATAAAATAGAAACATACATACTAAAGCACAATATAAACATTCTTGACCATCCATATAAGAGAGTAAGGATGCATGCACATTCATATAATTATAACCTCATGGACTTGACCAGAGTCATTCTTTAACTTTACTTTTATACTTAGCACATGCCTAACAATCTTTACTTTACATGCCCTTGGAATAGACTGCTATTGGACATGAGCTCATTCTGTGACTGTCATCATACAGTACTAATCTAAATCAGACTTAGTTGAAAAGGGGATTTACATACCTCTAAATCGAAGGGATTTACTTTTGGTCACATGCCTCTAAAGTAAAGGGATTTCAAGTCTTAATGGATCACCTTCCCTTTTGAAGGATCATGTCCAAACATTCCTTTTATTTTAAGAACATGATACTTAATATTACGTCATTCATTCTCAATGCATTACATTCAAAGATAAGATACATATATGCAAAAGATATTTCTAAGTCCACAATTTTGGCAAAAATCTAGTAGCATAATAGCTAGATCAGAGCTTCCCCAAAATTTGCCAAGCATGGAAATTCCAACCAATAATCAATCATATCCATCTCATAACATCATATCAAGCATCAGCAACCCTCAATCATAAGTCAATTCTCAAATAGACTTATCATATATCACACTTAATAGCATCATACATTCATACCCTAATAGGTGCCAATGGTTACCTTATCCTTCATGACAGGTCTTATGAATCATCATCTGATTCCTCATGTTTGTGCATGAGAGAACCACAAAGTTTAAAATGATTGTGTGTTATAAACTTTAGTTTACTTAATTCTTGGGTAAAGTCACATTTTACTTTTGGGATTCATTTTTACCCAATAACTTAATATCTTTCTTATGTACACATCTTAAAGAATAGTTTGTTCAAGTTAATAAAGGTTGGCACTTATTTTGCTTTTTCCTTTTTAACATGGCCGAACCTAACATGGTATTTTAGACAACATTTTTCATTCATATCTTTTAGTTTCCTTGAGATAGTACACTAGTGACTCCTAGGTTCATAGTATGTTAAGAGGCTCTAATCATACTTCCGTTCCTAAAGGATTTCGAGATCTCTCTAGTCCCTTGGGTCATCCCAATGCATAACCACACTCATAAACCCAACAACACCATGTGTTCACTAATCATCAAGAAGGGATTTTTATTCCAAACAAGTTACAAAATCCAAACTTTATTAAATAAAATAACAAGATTTCACCTTTATGATTATAAAGTTTCATTCTTTATGAAAGTGTGAAAGTTTAATTTATATTCATGTCTTTAAGAACCAATCTTTATAAAATAGTGATACAAGATGCTAACTTTATGACTAAAAAGTCTTATTCTTCAAGAAAGTTGAAACTTTTAATCATTACTATACCTTCAAGCTTCCAACTTTATGACTTAAAGTTATCTTAAAAATTTAAAAGATTCATTCTTGAAGAGAGTTTGATACTTTACTCAATATTTTTACCTCAAGGTTTTTACAAGATTAAGTTGCAAGTTTACATTTTTATGACCAAAAAGTTACATTTTTGAAGAAAGTATAAAACTTTATGAAGTGTCTTATCTTCAAGAAAACAAAATGAAACTTTATGAAGCATATATGAATAGCGCCACTTAGTGCATCAAGAAGCAAACTTTTTAAAGTTTTCATGCTTTAGAATGATCTTGGTCATATCAAACCATGAAGAAGATGTAAAAAGAGAATCTTTTCAATCATAGACTCTCCATAAAGAAAGAAACAACCTTTAAACAAAATACCACCAAAAAATCATCTTTCTCTTCAACTCGCAAAATACCAAGAGCACATGCATCAAGAGAGAAAAATGAAATCTTTTGAGCATTCAAGAAGAGAAACATTCAAATAAACATCAAATATCTCATGAACAAACTCAAGAAGCAAACTTTGCCTAAAATAGAAACTTTTGCTCAAAAGGAGTATGGAGTTTTTCTCAAGTTCTTACTTGAGGTACTTGGTCATGGTGAGAGCCAAGCTTCAAGCTTTTTTGAGTAACAAAAAGAAGGAGTGAAGATCACTACCTAAGAGTATGTATGGCATTTTCTATGGAGAGGAAAATGAAGAAGATGAAAGCTCTTGTGTTCTTGAGGAAATAAGGCTTGTAGTGTTTGAATATTGTCTCCAAAGATCAAAAGATGTGATCTTTGAAGGGCTTATGTTTATGGAGTCTTGAAGAATAATGAAGAAGAAGAGGAAGAAGAAGAAAAAAGTATAGAGAGAGGTTGGAGAGTTTGAGAACTAGAAAGAAAATAAGAAGTTGTAAATGAAAAATGAGTGTGTGTGTGTGTGTGTGTGTGTGTGTGTGTGTGCACGCGCATGTGTGCACGTGTGTGCGTGCGCGCATGTGTATGGCTGTAACACATCAAGGGGTTTGGGGGGATATTTTTGTGTCATTTGTGTTAATTGAGGATTAAAGGGGACAAATTGGATAATGAAGGAGACAAAAGCATGGTCAATTCTTACAAAAAGCAACTTTGTCTCATTCTTTATGTTTATTGACATCACTATTGCTTTATTATCTAGTTGCCAAAATTTAAATTTTTAATGATATGACTAAGTGTTCTTGCAACTTAATTAACTTGATTAAGCAAGGATTAGTGACTAACTCATATGACCAAGATTAACAAAATTAATCTTTTAATTAAGCTTAATTACCCTTAATTAAACTCAATTAAGCTAATTATTGGTAATTAGTGCTTAATTAAGCTATTAAGAGTTTGACTTGCTTAATTAGAGATTCTGTAATCTTAATTAAGCATTCTCTTAACCTTTTTCTTCATAATCACCTCATAAATCCTTGCATTAAGCCTTAATCCTAGAGGCAGCAAAGCACTGTAAAGGTTGGAGTGAGAGTACGAAAATAGAAGGTAAGGGAGAGAAAAGAGAGAAAAAGAAAGTGCAGTGGTAGGCGAAAGATCGACAGTTTGCAAGAGGACAAGATCATACTACAAGAGGACAACATCAACAGTGGAGAAGCAATGATGTGGCATGGAAAAGGCTTGAAAGGGTGTCCCATATAGTTTTTGTTGATAACCTGCCCACATCCATGATGAGAAATTGGCTATGGCAATTATTTAAATTTGACGGAGAAGTAATCAACGTGTTTCTACCAAGAAAGCAAAGGAGAATGAGCAATCAAGCCTTTGCATTTGTTAGATTCTCAAAACTCAATGGGGCTCAAAAGGTAATCGATAGCATACATGGGATGGAGATTAGAGGATGTACTATTTCGGTGAAGATGGCAGAATATAAAAAGGGTGACACACAAACGTTTGATATTGGAAAATAGAAGATTGGTGGCTCCTCTGGGATGAACAAAATACTAATGACTTTCCGATCTGTTGAGTCAAGAAATGAAGCACTTAGAGAAGAAGACGTAGTCTTGAAATGATACATAGAGGAAGTCTGAGCATGGTCCGTTAAGGAAACTTACCAAACACAAAAGGTTTGGCTGGAATGCTTCGATGTCCCATTCTATGTATGGACCTTGGAGACATTCAAGAAGATTGGCAAACATTAGGGAACATTTATTCGATGTGACAACCAAACCATGCAACGAACGTCCTTTTGCTCTACCAATATACTATTAGACACAAACTATAATCCATTTTTTCAAGGCAAAGTATATCTCTCGGTTGAAGGAAATGGATTTGACATCTATGTTAAAGAAGTTTCAAAGTGGTGTACAAATGAAGATATTGACTCTAAGAAGGTGGTAGAAGATGATTGCAGTGGTGGGAAGCAAATTCCGGTGATCGGAGATAGGGCAAATCAATCAGAACGATAGAAACCAGTCAACCATGTTGTCAACGAATCATTGATGATAGAAACAGCTCCAATATTGGAATTAACAAAACTTATTAATGATGAAAACAAAATGTGTAGGAATATGGAGAATGTGTCAACTGAGAAGGTTGAACGTTCAACTAACTGCAATGGGTCTCAAACAATTGGGCTTGAAAATGATAGGAGAACTGAGGAAGTGTTAAGAGACTTGGGCCTTTTCCAATCTAACCTAAATGATAATAGATTTTTGGCAAATGCATATAAGGAATGGTCCATGTGTGCAGCAGATGAGGAGGAATGTAAAGCACAAGCATCGGGCCCATCCAAGCCCCCTAGTTTTGAGTAGTTTGTGCTTACTCAATCCCAAAGTGAAACATGTAGCTATGTCCCAAACTTCTTTATTCACCCACCACCAATTATAGAGGCACTTTATGATGAACAGAGTGAGAACTTGACGCAATCTGAGGACAAGGCAGATCACAAAGAAGCAACTAAGACTTGGAGAACTGGAAGGAAGGTGGGTTTATCTACTGAGAATGATGGTGACCCAATACAAGACATCTTCGAAGAGCGGAAAGAATGGAAGAAGAGCAAAAGGAATATGGCCAAGGATAAGAAAGGGAAAGGAAAAGGGAAAAAAGCAACAGGTAATTCAGGTGAGTCCAAAATCTCTAGATGAATTTAGTTTGTTGGAATATAAGAGGAATAGGTGGTGACAATAGAAGGGGGATAATCAAAAAGATAGTAAGAGATAATGGGGTTCATTTTTTGGTCCTTGCTGAAACCAAAAAATCTAGGTGCTCTGATCATGTTATTAGAGGATTATGGAGATTTGATGATGTTAACTGGTGTGAATTAGAAGCCGTTGATAGAAGTGGCAGAATAATCTACATGTGGGATAAAAGCTTTCTCACAAGAGAACAAATACTGAAGGATGATAGATGGGTATGTGTGAAGGCTTTTCATCAAAATATGCAAATGGTTGTGTCCTTTTGTGTAATTTATGGGTATCATGATAGTGAGAATAAAATGAGGGTTTGGCAGGAACTGATTGATCTTCGAGTAACTCTAGAATGTTCGATGTTAATATTGGGAAACTTTAATGAAATACGACATCCTCATGAGAGAAGAGGTTGCTTAGCAATGACTAGAAGTATGGAAGAGTTTGAGGACTGGATAAATGAAATAGGTCTTGTTGAGCTGACCCTAATTGGAAGGAAATTTACTTGGAGAAGGGGGAATTCTTGCAGTAAATTAGATAGAGTTTTTATGGAGCCAATCTAGATGCAAAAAATTGAAGATATGCAACTTTCAAGTATCAAGTGTTCTGTATCTAATCATGTGCCGCTGTTGGTTAGATCCAATGCCACTAACTGGGGCCCCAAGCCTTTCCGGACCATTGACGCATGGTTCACCTATCCAGGATTTGCTAATTAATTGAGGAACAATGGAAGAGCTATGGCAATGTGGATTTCTTGACGAAATTGGGGTGCCTTAAGACTCCAGTTAAGAAGTGGAACCGTGAGATATTTGGGAATATTGATTATAGGATTGAAAGTCTAGAGAATGAAATGGCAGAGGTAGTTGGAAGACTGGAGGAAGGTGAGGAAGGAGAAGTTCTACTTGCTAGATACAATGCTCTTCAAAGACACATCCAATTCTAGCATGATAGATGGTGTAATTTTTGGTGGCAGCAATCTAGAGAGAAATACATCAAAGATATGGATAGAAATTCGAAGTTCTTCCATGCTATTGCCTCAACTAGAAATAGGAAGAAAAAGATGATGCAAATCTGCAATGGGAGAAGACTCATCCAATCTCCAAGATTGATTAAGGCAGCTATGACGAATTTTTATAAAAATCTATATAAGTAAAATCATGCTCCAGAGATTTCTTTTGATGATAATCTTGTCAGCAAAATTTCTACAGAACAAGTAGCTACACTTGAAGTTCTCCCTTCAAATGAAGAGATTAAGCGTGCAGTCTGGGACTGTGAGTTCTCGAAAGCGCTCGGACCTGATGGATACAACTTCAATTTCATTAAGAAGTGTTGGACTGTGGTTGACACTGAATTTATGCGGTGCGTCAGTGATTTTTTCTCTGCAGGTTCGCTTCCTAGGAAAGCAAACATGACTTGGGTTACTTTGGTGCCGAAAGTGGAGGGTGCTGAGGAAATCAAACAATACAGACCAATAAGTATGATAGGTTGCTTCTACAAGGTGATAGAAAAGGTCATGGCAAACAGAATGAGAGGTGTAATGGCTGGAATAGTGGGTGACACTCAGATGGCATTCATTCATGGAAGACAAATATTAGATGGGACTCTAATTGTAAATGAGGTTATTCATTGGATAAGAAGACACAAGAAGGAGGCAGTAGTTATGAAATTAGATTTCAACAAAGCCTATGATTCCGTTCAGTGGCTTTTGTTGACCAAGTATTAGAAAAGACGAGCTTTGGAAGGAAATGGAGACAATGGATCTGAAAATGTATGTCATCTGCAGAAAATGTCAATGATCATTAATGGTTCCCCATCAAAACCCTTTAAGATGGAAAGAGGGCTACGACAAGGTGATCCACTTTCATCTTTCCTTTTTGTGTCAATGGCAGATATTCTGAATAGACTTTTGACTCAAGTTGTTTAGATTGGGCTGATTGAGGGCATTAACGCAGGGAGACAAGGAGTGACTCTATCACACCTGTAATTCCTGGATGACACAATATTATTTGCCCCAGCGAAGTATGAGGTTTTGGTAAATATTCGAAGAATTCTTACCTGTTTTGGTTTAATGTCTGGACTTAAAATTAATTATGAGAAGTCAGTTATCATTCCCCTATATTGTGATGAAAAGGTTGTATATGAAATTAAATCACAGCTGAGATGTTAGATCCTTTCCCTACCATTGAAATACTTGGGAATTCCTCTAGGGGCAAACCCAAGAAGACTAGAAACATGGCAACCTAGTATAGAGAAAATCCATAAAAAATTATGCGATTGGAAAGGGAAGCTACTATCTAGAGCAGGAAGACTCACTTTGATTAAAGCTGTCTTAAACAATCTGCCTATGTATTATTTGGGCATTTTTAGAATGCCAAAGAAGGTGGGGCAGAAGATAATCTCACTACAAAATAGGTTTCTTTGGGGTGATAAGGAAAATGGTCGTTCACTTCCACTGGTCAAATAGGAGGTAATTCAAAGGCCTAAGAGCATGGGAGGACTGGGGGTTAGTGATTTAGTCATCAGGAATGCTATGATGCTATTTAAGTGGTGGTGGAGATTTTCCACAGAGGAATGCTCATTATGGAAGAGAGTAATCTATTCCTGCAATAATCTGAGCCTTGACATAGCAATTGTTGACCAAGTTTTAAAACATAACGGAGGGATTTGGGGTGGTATCTGCGATATTTGGCGAATTGATAAGAATATTGAAGACCCAACCATTAATGGCATCCAAAAGGTAATTGGCAATGGCAAGAGCACATATATTTGGGAGGATACATGGATTGGTGATAAAAGTCCATGGGTGCAGTTTCTAATATTGTACTCAATGTCCTTGCAACAAAGAACAGCTATAGATGAATATGGGATATGGGATGGTGCTTTATGGCTATGGAACCTTCAATGGAGGTAGGAATTCTTCCAATGGGAATTGCAGTTAGTTGCTGCACTGCAGAATTTGATAGATCAAGTCATGATTGTGGAAGACCTTCAAGACTGGGTATGGTGGAGCTATCATAGCTCAGGATGCTTTTCGCTTAAGGCATTCCATCATAAGTACCATGACGCTCAAATGCATATCCTCCAATATGATACCTCTGTCAGCAAAGTATGGCATGGATTATGTCCTCCAAAAGCTGAACTACTGGTGTGGCTACTATTGCTGGGAAGAATTAACACAAAAGACAGACTCCAAAGGTTGAGTGTGCTACAAAACAATGACTTGAGGTTTGTTCTCTGCAACTCATATGATGAAACTATTGCCCATCTTTTCTTCACTTGTGATTATACATGGAGAGTGTGGTCTTTATGTTGCAATTGGTGGGGGGTAAATTGGGTTCAATCAATTTGTTCGCGAATGAATTTTGAATCTTGGAGTATTGTTGGCCTAAGGGGTGATCAAAGGAAAGCTTGGCATGTGTGTTTCTATGCCATTATCTGGTCTATTTGGGAAATAAGAAATAAGGTCATTTTTCATAATACAAATCTGTGCTGGGAGAGTTTCATGATGGAGCTTATGAATAGATGTAAGTGGTGGATTTCATCATGGCAGAAAGTATGAATGATAGTTTGGCGGAACTGTATGCAGATTCAAATTTCTGGTGTGTTTTGCGGAATTACATCTAGTGTTTTTGATGTATGTTTGCTGTTGTTATTTTCTTTCATGTACTCTACTTCCCTCATTTGGTTAAGCCTTATTTCTTGAATAATTATCAAAAAAAAAAAAAAAAATTAAGCCTTAGTTCTTTAATTGCTCATTAAGTGCTTAATTACTTAAGGTTACTGAGGTAATTTAACACGAAGAAAAAATTGAAGATGTTACACTTTAACGTTTTATTTTAATATTAAATCCATCCGTAATAATTAAATGAAACAATTCATTCATTAAACCCCTATTACCGATGGAAAATCCATTGATAAAGGCATCATTTCAACAAATGACTTTGCTGACAAAAAATCTGTTAGTGATGTTAAAATATTGGAAAACCGAACGGCTTCGGTGGTAATGCCTAAATTTCAAATACCAATGAAAATTCATATGGTAATAATTTAGATATTTAAATTAAAATTAAAAGTAAATAAAAATATTATTGGAGGATGTGCCATGTTAAAACAAAATATTTTATTCTCTTTTTTTACTAGTGAAAATTTGGTCGGTATTAATTTTGTATTTAATTTACAATTAAAATTAAATAAAATTATTACCAACGGATATTCTATCTATAATATTACTGCAAAACATTTTATTCTCTTATTTGCCGATGGTTGTTGTCAGTAAATACATTGGAAATTATTTGGCGCCGTTGGCCCCTACTCATTATCCACGGATTTACCAATGGATTTTCGCTTTGGTTGGTAAATTTTTATTTTTATTTTTTTATTTTTGCTATCCGTCAATAATTTCCATTGAAAATCTATGAGTTTCTAGTAGTGCCACCTTTTAAAGTTTGTTGATTTGATTTCTCTCTTTAATCACATATTTGGCTAATTCCTTTTTTTTTCCCATTGAATTAGTAATATATTCCTTAAGGATTGATTAAGTTCTTTGTAAATAAAGATGCTGATGATATGTACTCACTATTTTTTTTAGTTAGTGATAATATTTGCTCACTATTTTGTTTTGATAGTGATGGTGTGTATTCATTGACATTTCATAAATATTTATTTCATTTTCATATAACAAAAGACATAACTTAGTTAGACACGATTATTTGGATATGTGTGCGGAGTGATGAATGACGCTATACATATGCAAGACAAGCACAAGAAGAAAGCGTGCTTACGAGGGTCAGGGTTCAAAAGCCGGGTTGAGAGAGATAGAGTACACTCAGCAAGAGTGGTAAAAAGCAAAATATAGATTAAGAGATGGTCTAAGAGTATTATTGTCTACCTAAAAAATGTTTTTCATTCTTCTACTTAAATATCATTTAAATAGGTCATTCTTAATAATTTTGATATAGCTAATTCGTTTTCTTAATTAACACTTGCTAAAGGTTCCTAGTATTAATATTCCCATTAATATACCTACAATATATATCTACAGTACCTACGGCATCTACAATATCAAATGAATTATTAAGTTATTAAATACCTACCATATATAGCTACAATATATTTTAAATTATTAATTTATGTTTAAAAATATTTTTTTATATAATGCTTAAACGAACTTTAATCATAAAAAGTATTTTTCATTAATTTATATATGTTTGAATTTTAAAATTAAATACCCATTTTGATTCCTAATAAAAATTTTGGAGAGGCAAATTGGTTTTTCAATATTTAAAAATTTCTAAGTAATCCTTTACCATTCATAAAAGGAGACACGGTAGTCTTTCCGAGTATAGTATTCTTAATGGTATGAATCTATGTAAAAGGATTAATGCATCCCTTTTTTGAATGGTGATGGACTATTCAGGGGATTTTTAAACCTTGAAAGCTTAATTTATCCCTCGAAAATTTTATTAGGGACCAAAATGCGTATTTACTCAAATTTTAAAATTATTTTTTTTTAAATTTAATCTATAAAATAAATTTATACCTTTTTTTATAATTATACATGTAAAAGTGATTTTTATCAAAGCTCTCTAAAAATCATTTTAGACAATTATTTCTAAACATAAGTCATATTAGTATTAACTCAATTCTAATTAAAATCAAGTTGACTCAACTGATTTTTGTAAACTCTAAACTACACAAATTAGTAGTATATTTCCCACGCTATAACTTCGCAGAAGGCTGGTAGCTGCAGTCACTCGTAGTGTTGTATTTGACTTGGAAGTTGGAACGACGGTTAGGTTGAATTGCAAACTCCATATGAGGACCTATTGTAAGTAGCTTTTTAAATATTAGATATGTATCAAACCGTGATATATACTTACATTAAAAATATAACAATTTTTAATTATTTTTATACGAAAATAATTACATGAAATAATTAAGAAATGATGCAGTATATAATATTTAGTACGTCCTTAACTTATTTTGATTTCAAAACAATTTATGATCAAATTTTTTCAAACAATTGTTGAAGAAAAATAAATTTAATTTTTTAAAAAATGAATAAACTTAACATGCACTATTGAATAGCTTTTATAAAAAATGATTTTTAAAAAAATTCTAACTATTTTAATGTATTATTTTATTTGTTTCGTAAAATTAACCATTTAAAATTTTTACACAAGAATTGAAAAAGCTATTAGACATCATAAATTTTAGAGAAATCTAACAACATTTGATGAAATGAATCTTTCATTCCTCTAATGCTCTTTTGCATTCCACTTAGTGAAAAAAATATGGGATAAAAATAAAATTAAAAATGTAATTCATTCTTAATTTTCTAAAATAACAAATTAAAATAAGATAAAATTTCTTTTTTAAAACAATTGATGTTATGAAATGGAACGTAACTCGTTTACTTCTCATTTAACTCTGCTCATTTTTTAATTAGTAATAAGTGTTGTTAGGATATTCGTCAATAGTTAAACAAATTGAATTTAATTTAAATGCACTAACAGTGTAAAATAGTTTTACACTGTCAGCTAATAAAAATAGTAGAAAGTATCAATTCATATAAATAACTACCCATTATAATGAGGTACCTACTATGATTTCTCATTTTTTCCTATTTTTATTGATTGACAATGTAAAACTATTTTACGCTGTCAGTGCATCCCAATTAAACTCAAACAAATTTAGTATTATAATTAATACAAGTGATGATGTGTGAGGAAGTACATGTAAACTTATTCTTGTTTCACAGTAATTTATTAATTTATTAATATGTTTTAAAAGTTGTCAACGTAGATGGATTAGTTATTGAAAAGTTGAATCAAGCTTTCTAGCTAGTAAAAAATATCCAGGAAATATTTTCTTTTCATCTGTTATTCCTTTCATTTATTGAAGGTCGTTGTTTTAGCGAGAAACAAAGAAAAGAAGTTACTTACCGGCAAGTACCAGCACTCGCAATTGAATTATTATAAGAAAAATTTAATTTCACAAGCTCTTGATGTATGTATATATGTTTACGTCACCTTTCGGATGACAGAAACAGAATGTATATAAATGTGTAGAATTTTAAATGAAATTTATTGTACGATGTATGATATATGTTTAAATATTTATGGGTAGTTTTACTCTTCAGTATGAAATACTTATTGATAAATGGTTGATCACTTGCCACATATTTATCATTGAATGGAACTTTTATGCAATAGGGTGTAGGGTATTTCTAAATTGTCCTTGCATTAAGATAGTCCTTGAATTCTGTTTATTAAATTTTTTATATAATAAAATAATGATGAATTTTTTTTAAAGACTAGATTCAAGGATCATTTAAGTCCATAATTCATCAAGTACCATATTCAAACTTATCTAAGCTATAACTTGTAATTAACTAACGACCGCTCGTTGCTGCAATCCTAATCTACCGAGCAGTACATCACACCTATGACCCATGTTAAATACGACAGTACTCATCTCTTGAATCATCACTTCACGGTTCACACACTTCAAAGCGGCTTAAGTGCTTCACCACCATGGCGACCCTAGATAAGATGTTCCTTCTCAAAGAAATTGCTGTGTCCATTTTGATCTTCTTGATCACCCATCTCTCCCTTCGTTCAATCCTCAGAAACCATCACCGGAAACTTCCACCTGGCCCAAGAGGTTGGCCAGTTGTGGGTGCGCTCCCACTCATGGGAAGCATGCCTCATGCCACCCTCGCAAAATTGGCCAAAAAATATGGACCAGTCATGTACCTAAAAATGGGCACAAATAGCATGGTTGTGGCGTCCACACCTGCTGCAGCTCGCGCATTTCTCAAAAGCCTTGACCAAAACTTTTCCAACCGCCCTCCAAATGCCGGTGCAACTCACTTAGCTTATGATTCACGGGACATGGTGTTCGCTGATTATGGGTCTAGGTGGAAGTTGCTTAGGAAACTAAGCAACTTGCACATGCTTGGCGGAAAGGCTCTTAATGATTGGGCACATGTTCGAGATAAAGAGATGGGGTACATGCTTGCCGCAATGCACGATTGTAGCAAGATGGGTGAGGCTGTGGTGGTGCCTGAGATGTTGACATATGCTATGGCCAATATGATAGGCCAAGTGATACTAAGTCGTCGTGTGTTTGTGACGAAGGGTTCTGAGTCTAATGAGTTCAAGGACATGGTTGTTGAGCTAATGACCGTTGCTGGGTACTTTAACATCGGTGACTTTATACCTTCCCTAGCATGGTTGGACCTGCAAGGCATAGAGCGTGGGATGAAGACCTTACACAAGAAGTTTGATGCGTTATTGACAAGGATGATCGAGGAACATGCAGCTTCTAGTCATAAGCGTAAGGCTAAACCTGATTTCTTAGACGTTGTCATGGCTCACCATAGCGAAAACTCTGATGGGGAGAGGTTAACCCTAACCAACATCAAGGCACTTCTCTTGGTAAATCCCTTATTTCACTTTGTCAACTCTTTATTCGACCAAAAAAAAAAAAAGAAGCAAAAATCCAAAGTTATTGTCAATTAATGATGATAAAAACCAGTGAAGCTTACTTATTCACGATGCACATAATGTAGAATTCTTAAAATAGAATATTTATTTGGGTGGAAATAGGTTAGATTAGGCTAAGCTAGGTTTTAACTTTAATGAGTCTAGTTTGTATTTAAATATAAGTCCGGCGAAAGTTAGCAATAATGCTTTCCTAAATATGCTGAAAAATCTTTTTTCTAAATAGACTAAAAAATTTGTATTATCATTATAATTTTGAAATAGTAACAATATATTATAAATAGGTGACACTATTAGACTGTATAGGTTTTTTGCATAGTCTATAACCTAATATTTTTGGTTAAAAAGACTTTCCAAAAAGTTTTGGCCCAATTTATCTATTAAATAGGCTAAACCTGCGTAGGCTTAATGAGATTAGGACGAATGGACCTGACAAGCCTTCTAACCCATTTCTACTCTTAATTTGAACATAGTTCAATTTGCATATTGATACGAAATTTATAGTAATTGCGTTGCATAAAAAATGAATTGTCCAATGTATCCAAAATTTTGGTCGTGATAACGAGTTGCTAAAACTAAAGGGATCTGTGTGCTAGGATTTACATATTGAATCTATTGAAGAAGCAACTTTTTATAGTCTGTGTGTCATAAAGTGATTAATTAATAAAGGGTAGTCTTAGATATTGAAGTTTTAATTTACACACACAACGCAAAATCAATGTTGTGCATGACTAGATTTATCTCTTAATCTGTACCATTTTTGTGTACTTTTTTTGTCTCCTAATAAAATATATTGCTATGTGTAATATTATGTGTAATATTATGGGTTGTACGAAGAAAATTGTTTTTTAGAAGAATAATAGGTGTTTTTGTATGATATTATATATAGTTCTCAAAATATGAGTGCTGAGATAGAGATGGGGATAGAAAAATAAGAACTATCCCACTTTTGTGGTTTATATTAGTAGTGTGGGACTAAACTAAAAATTTAGAGCTGCCGAATGTGATGTTAAAGTCTTGGAAGAATGGGGAGGTCCCCACTTTCACCGGTAAACACCAAACATGGATAAGAGCTTTAGGACCACCCAAAGTGCCGTCTCAAAATTACTCTTTGCAAAGTAGTATAAATGTCAACTAAAGAACAAAGTCAAGTGACATTAAATTGTGCTTGTAATAGACATTATTATCCAAACTAAAGAAGGCGAAGATGATATTTAATATAGAAAATATTTATGACTTAATAGTTAATTTGCAAAAGTTTTTTGAGTACACACCAATGTCTTAGTTTGAGATTTTGTTGTAACCAGAACTATATGTTCCTATGTTACAGAATCTATTCACCGCAGGCACTGATACATCTTCGAGTATCATAGAGTGGGCACTAGCGGAGATGTTGAAAAACCGTAGCATCATGAAGAGAGCTCATGAGGAGATGGACCAAGTCATAGGCAAGCAGCGACGGCTCCAAGAATCTGACATAGAAAAGCTTCCTTACTTGCAAGCCATATGCAAAGAGACATTCAGAAAGCACCCATCAACCCCATTGAACTTGCCTCGAGTCTCAGCAGAACCTTGCCAAGTGAACGGCTATTACATCCCTAAGAACGCTAGGCTCAGTGTCAACATATGGGCCATAGGACGTGACCCTGATGTGTGGGAAAACCCTTTGGAGTTTCAGCCAGAAAGGTTTCTTAGTGGGAAGAATGCCAAGATTGATCCACGTGGAAATGATTTTGAGCTGATTCCATTTGGTGCTGGGAGACGGATTTGCGCTGGCACAAGGATGGGGATTGTGCTGGTTCATTATATTTTGGGCACTTTGGTGCATGCATTTGATTGGAAGCTACCAAATGAGGTTGACGAGTTGAACATGGAAGAGGCCTTTGGGCTTGCCTTGCAGAAAAAGATCACTCTCGCTGCTATGGTCAGCCCCAGGTTGCAATCAAGTGCTTACATTCCTTAGAATTGGTTTGGGCTTACACAGTTAGTGGTCTGAAAGAAATTTTTGGATGGTTTTAGCATAAGAAAAAGAATATTTCCCTATACTATTCATCACTTAATACAACAGTTATTGCATTAAAAATTTTGAGAGAAGAGGAGCCAATGATGACCCACAATACTAATGTATGAAATGATGAATAATATGGGGAAAATTTTTTTCTCTTATTCTAAGAGTATCTTAAAACTTCTCTCAGTGTAATTGTCTACATGCTTTAGGGCTGCAAATATTTAAATAAGCCATTGAGCTTCAGCTCTAGTGGCACCTCTCTGCATCTTTGTGTATAGAGAGTTGTTGGCTTTGGATTTCCTGCTTGTCAATTTCCTCCCCATTCATTCTTAATTCCACTAGGAGCTTTTTACAGCCAATAAATAAACAAATAAATAAGTATTTAAATAAGTATTTGCATTGTGGGCATTAGCGTTTTCTTGAAAAATTCTATGTTAAATGGAAATCTACTAACTTCCCCAACTATAAGTAGTTTTACTTTTGTTTTCTTCCTACCCATTCTCTTGATCGAGCTACTTAATATATTTATATTACAAAGGTTTAATATAAGTAATATTATTTATACATTAAAAATAGATACTAAAAGTGATAAAAAATTTTGACCCTATCCTATACTATTAAGTATTTTGTGCCTCTCTCTTTTTCGATAATGTTCATTATTAATGTTCATTTTGACCCTATATTATTAATATTCATTTTGAATGATGTAGTGTTTTATCTTTTGTTATTGACACTTGTAAAAATAATGATCAATAGTTGATTTTCTTATTGTGGATGTAATGTAATATTTTTTGTTTTTTAGAACGGATTTTATAGTCTGTCTAATTTTCCCTGCATTTAAGCACAACATTTTCCGACAATGGTAATATATTGTCGGGCAAAATCTCCTTTTAATTTTCTGCGCAAATAAGCATAATATTTAAAGGCGATTACTGATGCCGGTAAAAGTCTTCAATTGTATCTGGGCAAAAGTAATTGTCGGGAAATGTCTCCTTCAATTTTTCCCAGTAATAGCAAAGGTTGTTAGGAGGATGCAATTATAAAATTGGTTTTATGTCTTTTAAATTTGTAACACCCTCTACTAGTTAATTACTAGATTACTGTTTAGCTTAATACTTAATCTAATAATTAACTAGCATGTGTTACTTTTCTTTTCTATAACTTTGGGAAATTGAGGGATTTCTTTTTTGTTTTTAATTTACTTGTTCTTTGTTTCCCATTCTGCAGGAATTTATTAGAGTAATGACGCACATGCTAGTTGCAGAGTCCTTTAAACATTAGGCAAGTAACGCATATAATAACATAAACATCATATAGTGTGTGTGTTTATACATATATATATCATATAAGTTTAGCAGTTAGTACTATTGTGGACAGAGGTTCTAGTAGTTCGAAATATTTAATACAGATCCATCAGAATATGTATATTTAGTATTCCCTGTTTGGTTTATACACAAATCAAAATGGTAGATAACAAAGGATTTGTTTATCCATCAACTAGGAAATCAAAAGTAGGGCCCTCAGTACATAAGTATAACTAGGCGAGCTCCTCCATCAGCCAACAAAGTAGTGCAGTGAGCGGATGTACTGCAGTACTATCACTTGTTGATCTATGATCGGATCATTTGCTACCGTCATCTCGATCTTGATCATGATGATCAGACATGCCATCTTCAGGAACCTCTGAAAACACCTAGAAAGTAGTGAGAAATAAATCCTCCATAGGGGGCAATGTTTCGAGAGGCCTGCCAGAATGCCCAAAATCTCCATGGCGATATCTTATGAAGTAATATACCGCATACAGCAAAACAACATACTTGATGATCGTAAAAATAGACTCATTTATTGCTATAATTTGAAATAAATTTGAGCTTAATTTGTATAAAATTATTGAGTTTTTAGCTAAATATATATAATAATTTAATTTCTTATATTTATTGAGCATTTAATATTTGTTTGGTGAATGCTTGATTATTTGATAGGTCTTATGACTGATTTAGGCAAATCTTGCATTGTAAGGAGTTTATGGGCATTCATTGGAATATTTTGGAGCTAAATCAAGTTATTTTGGAGAAGTTTCAGAATCAAGAAAAATTGTATCTCTCTCTATAGAGGTCGAATTTGAATGGTTCAAAATTATCTGGCAAGATAAAGAAGATCTCCAACTTTGTTGCTAACCACAAATTCTTGTTCTTAAAGATTCCATGTGAAAATCTGATCACAATAGAAGAGCAAATCTATCCGAATCCTATCTGCTATGACCTTCACCTAGTATTTTGCCAATATCTCAAGCTACAAAAGTCAGACTGACACAGTTGCTATATATGGTTGTGGAAAGCTAACAAAAATATTTACTACTAATTCTACATTCGAAGGCAAATTAAGTTCCAACCGTAGAAATCGCTATAGTGCTTGCAAGTTGCGATCCAAATCTGATCCTGCACTAGAATGTGAATTGAGCTTCTCTAGCCCAATTGTGATACAACCAATAGTTAATTGGACCTTTTCCTCTCACCATCGGTTGTGCCTGGCCCACATCTTTGCTGAAGAAAATCATTCTCTCGACCCTAATTTTTTTTTTAAAATTTAATACAGGAGAATAGAGGAGATTAGAGGCTAGATCGAAAATCCACATATTGTCACAATCTATAGGCACATTTGGAATCCTTATCTTGGAAAGCACAAGGGAGTGGAAGTTAGAGCAACCTTGGAAGCTTGGAGGAGAGGAGATATATCACCACCATCATCACATCTTTCTCATCTCTCTCTTTTTCTCTTATATTTATGATATCTGTTTCTTTGTTGAGTACAAATATTATATTTATAAGTGGCTAGACTCTCTTATGCTAGGGCTAAGATTTAGCCTATGTGAATGATGATATATTAACTTTTGTTTTGCTTTTATTTGAATCTTATCTATTTCTATTGAGTTTTTATTTTTATGCTTAGTGCTTTGCTTGGCCTGATCACTTACATGGGTGATTCTAGAGTTGTGTACACTAAGAAGAATATAGTTGCACACTTGGAACATGGAATAAAAACCGCTATCCGCCTATTTGTCCATGAGTAGTGCAGAGTAATCATGGGACATTAGTTAAAGGGGAATCACAGGGCATAAATTTATATTGCCTTAGAATTCAATATCTTAGAAGTCTGGTTGTCTTTTAAGGTGTAGAACAGGATTAGTATACGAGAGAAATATGCTATTAATTACTTAAGGATCTTTGTCCATCAATTGAATAAATAGATTTAAATAGATTCCAGTGAACTAGACTAGTCCTTTGGACTTGGCTGCTCGCCCACACTCAAATTGTTCAACCTTAGAATCAGAAGTCGGACACTTGCAAGCTAGTATGGGCTCACCTTGGAGCTTGCCTTACCTATATCATAGCTAACGTTTGCATGTATCACCATCACCCATTACATCCCTTTTAACCCTCCATGCAGCATCGACAGATCACTCTAAATAAATAAACCACCAAGATCATGGGTATTAATGGCAACACGTCAACACCAATCATATCCCTGGCATTTAATGGAGAATCTTGAATGATTTCCTCCTACAATCAAGGGAGATTCCATGCACACAGACTATCCCAAATAACCTAGATAATATAAGAGCCTTGCACCTCTAAGGTATGATTGAATCCCTTTCCACATACACACTACCTCTAAGACCGTTTTCGACTTAAGCATTAGATGTCTTTGCAATTACCACCCATTATTGTGAACCACCACTCAACCGGAGAACTTGTACCACTCAACCATCAGGGAAGAACATTTTGGCACTGGTCATAAGGCCAAATAAACTTTACCTACACCATAATGGTTAACACTAGATGAACTACCACCAAATACATAGCCAATAGTCCACACCAAAACAAGCCCAATCCTAACCCAAAAAGAAGAAAAAATGCCCAACCTCCTAGAGATGAACTCCAATAGACATTTTAGGAACTCAGAGTATAGAATTTATGGTTAAATGAGCAAATTGAGGAGTAGGAGAGAGGAAGCTGCACAAAGATAGCAGCTCTCACCATAATGACTATGGATTTGAATCGAGGGATAGCGCCTCACAAGAAAATGGGTGAGCTTCCATGGACAAACACAAAATCAATGCCTCAAAGATTGCCTGCAACGCCCCCACCTCCCGTTCACTCAGGCCTCTTTGTCGAGCCACTTGTGGCCATGGACCTACCTAGCAATTTTAAGTTACACATGACACTCCCCTCTTACAACAGAATGGAAGACCCAACGATCCATGTCACCAAATTCAAATTTGTAATGCTACTTAACAGTGCCACTGATTGTCTATTTTGCCGAGCTTTCAACACCTTTTTGGAAGGCTCTGCGTTGTTATGGTTTGCTAACCTTCCCAATGGGTTAACCCATTTTTTGAGCTGTCTTATGACTTACTAGTTTCCACTCCCATGAATAAACCTTTTAGGACTAGTCAAGTTTGTATGAACCGTCTTTTTCAAATTGAAGGTAGAACCTTTGTAGCCAATTTGATTTGTCTTCCATTGTCTGGTCTTGATATGATTTTGGGCATGGACTGGCTTTTTGCCAACTGTGTCATGTTAAATTATTCTGATAGAACTATTGTATTTCCTTCCATTCCATTTGCTGAATCTGTAATCCCTGTAAGTCTCTATTTAAGCTCTTTATTGATAAACTGTTGTGGGAAAGAAAGTAAGGGATATGTTCTCCTATCAACAAATGTATTAGAATATGAGCAGAAATTGAATGAAATCCAAGTTATTAGAGAATACCTAGATGTGTTCCCAAGGACATCCCAGAAATTCCCCCAGAAAAGGAAATTTAATTTTCTATTGATTTAGTACCAGGAATGAGACCAATATCTATAGCTCCATATAAGATGTCACCTTTGGAGCTAGCCGAGCTTAAGAAGCAAATTGAGGAACTTTTAGAGAAGCGATTCATTAGACCAAGTGCTTCCACATGGGGAGCCCCTGTTCTTTTGGAAAAGAAAGAGGACAAAGGTATGCGGTTGTGCGTGGATTACTAACAACTGAACAAAGTCACAATCAAGAACAAGTATCCTTTACCAAGGATAAATGACCTCATGGATCAGCTACAAGGGGCAATTATGATCTCCAAAATTGATCTACACTTAAGATATCATCATATTCAGGTTTGGAATGAAGATATTCCCAAAATGGTTTTTTGGACTCATTATGGACACATGAATACATAGTGATGTCATTTGGATTGACAAATGCTCCAACGGTATTCATGGATTTTATGAAATGGATTTTCCCACCTAACCTCGATAAAGTTCATAGTGATCTTCATAAATGATATACTTGTTTACTCGAGGACTGAGGAAGAGCATGCAGGACATTCAAGGTTAGTATTACAGATTATGAGAGAGCAAAAACTCTATGCCAAGTTGACCAAGAGCAAATTTTGGATAAAATAGGTAAAATTTCTAGGGTATGCAGCACCTCAAGAGGGAATTTTTGTCAACCCTAATAAAGTGGAGGCAATAGTAAGTTGGAAACGGCCAACTACCGTTATTGAAGTTAGGCATTTCCTAGGTTTGGTAGGATATTATAGATAGTTTATCAAGGGTTTTTTTCCAGGTAGCATTACCTTTGACCAAATTGACTAGGAAGAATGCCTCATTTATGTGGACACCAGAATATGAAAGGAGTTTCCAAGAATTGAAGGAGAAGTTGACCATAGCACCATTGTTGCTATTGCCAGATCCCCATGGACTATTTAAAGTTTATTGTGATGCTTCGAGGAAAGGATTAGGGTGCATGCTAATGTAGAAATGAAATGTGGTATATGCTTCCAGATAGTTAAAGCCTCATGAGATGAATTATCCAATGCATGATCTCGAATTGGTGGCTGTGGTATTTACTTTCTTTACTTTCTTTTCTTGTTACACATATTCCAGAGTACGATCGTCATGTCATACACCGTCGGGTCGTGATCACCATATCACACTCCTTAGGAATATGTTCTTCCTGCCACATCCCAGAGTATGATCGCCATGTCATACTCTATCGGAATGTGATCGCCGTGTCACATTCCTTAGGGTGTGGGATCATTATGCCACATTCCAGAGTATGATCGCCATGTCATACCCCATCAGAGCATGATCACCATGTCACGTTCCTTAGGAATATGGGTTCTTTATTATATCCTTTAACTGCCTTCACAGAAAGGGACCCAATGTGCAACTGCCTCCAAGTGAAGGGACCCAATCTTATTTTATTTAGCTGCCTTTACAAGGAGGGACCTAATAACTGCCTCTAGGTGAAGGGACCCATATTCAATATATTCATATGCTTTCATTCTCATACCTAATCATGCATAGCCATGCTGAGTGCATTCATACATATGGTTCATCATTTGTCTTCATATATCATTGTATATGGAATTTCTACATACATATTCTTAATACATAAATGCTCATAACCTTCTTTACAATTCTACTGAAAATTCAGCAGCATAACGGAACGTGTCCGCTTCCCCATGAATAGTGCCAGTACTCAGACAGACAATTGGAGAGAGGAATCATAACATTTCATTTATAATTCAATCATAAATCTCATAGAAGTAAATGCGGCATTTAAAACATAATTGCTGCTTAGCACTTTCACTCAGTCTAGTTTTTGTAACTCAGGCCATAATTTCTATTTAATTCATCTGAGCCTCAATTTTGGATATGTTAGAGTTTTATGTGTCTATTTTCTAATCTCTTTGGTCCCATCTCATTTTGATAGGTATAGCTCAGGATATTTGAGTTTTATCCCGGCCTGCCCTGTAGCTAGCCAGGATTACACACTTAAAAGGAAAAATCCATAAAATTCGAAAACTAGCTCAAATCATATGAAATTAGTATCATATTAAAGCTAACAATACAACCTTTCATTTGCATAAGTTCCATTTCATTTGCTTTAGTAGAGCTCGAGTTATATGTCCCGAAATTTGACATTCCCGAATTGTCCTATTTTGACCTGATTTGGACATAAGGCAACTTCTTTGAACCATTGGGAGCAAATGGGACAAAACAAACTCAGAAACTCTTATGGAATGTTCTCCTATGTATAAGCTTTCTAACAAATTGGATTCACTCAATTTGGAGTTGTATAGAGCAAGTTATGCCGTGAATAACCTAGTCTGCCCAATATTAACCTCTAGAATCTAGGTTAAACTTCCAAAATTCATATCTCTCTCAATACAAATCCAATGGCCTTATTGATATATGTATGGAAAGCCGTGAATGTCTAGTTTCACATAAAAATAGTCTCATTGGATTTAACCAGCTGTAGGCAGAGCCGTACACCCTACCATACGGACTGCCGTGGGTTTCTCACTTAGATAGCATTCTAAGTCTCTTCTTCTTCTAATTTTCTCCTTCTAATCCTTAATTCTAACTCAAGATTTCATGTTAATCCAACCATAATCCATCATATATATCCAATATATCATCAAATACATGAAGAAGAATGAACTTTCGTGCAACCATAGTTTAGAGAAATTTAAGGACAAAAGTGAATCCAACCTCCTTTAGATGTGATCTTGCTGAATTTGAGTTTAGGTTGATGGAACCTTGCAAGGCTTGACGATTTGATGGAGATTGTTGAGAGAAGGAGAGAACAAAAAGGCTAAAATCAGAGAATAATGAGATGTAAGTCATCAGGGAGAAGAGAAAAATCTGATTTAAGTATTGAAGAGGTAGTTGGCTTTGTGGGTAAAATTCAACCATGTCTTCCTCTTTTGTGGCTATATTATTCTCCACATCGCCTAAAAGTGGAACTCGTTTCCATTGTATCTTAAATCAGAACTCATCTCCATTCTGCTTAAAGTCGGAAATCGTGTCCATTTTCTTTGAAATATAAAGTCGGATATCAGGAATCATGTCCATTTTGTTTAGACCTTGAAGGTTAAGTCAGATGTCGGAAATTACAATTTATTTGAATCATAAGGTCGGAGGTAGGAAATCATACTGCAAACAAATCATCTTATACCCGCATCTCGAAAATTGAGAACTAGCCCATAAAACTCTCATACATATAATTCTGAAACTCGGTCCAATAATCAATCTCGGAGATTGGAAGTTTAAAGTCGGAAATCAAAACATTCACTTAAGAACTGGGAAGTCGGGACTTATATAATCCTGGAGCTTAACTCAAGTCAGTCCTAAGCTCAAACTCGAGAACATCAACAGAAACGAAAAGCTCTTGGAATTTGTTTTGGAAATCGGAACTCGTGTATATCCTAGAAATCAATTCTGATATCAGAACTCGTTACATTCGACTCGGAGGTCGGTACTTGTGACCATTCTGGTTAAACTATAAACTAGGAGATTGGAAACCATGTACACTTGTTTCACAAATGAAGTCGGAAGTTGAAAATTATGCACAGTATATTCCTAACTAGAAGTCGGAGGTCAGAACTCGTTCCGGATGTTCATTACCACCCTCCTTAAAAAAAAATTTGTCCTCAAAATTTGATTAATAAACTAACTTGTTATAATTATAACAGTTTAAATAAGGTTCACAAATAAGCACATAGTAGATGTAAAACCACTTAGCATAATAGGATTGACTAGAACTACATTAGCCAATTCCTCATTCTGGTTTATCCCTAATTCTCGCCGTGGCTCCTTCGGGGTGTCGCCTTCTCCGTATTTAGAGTGAAAACTCTTCCTGAACATGGCGGTTTAGGAGTCGGTGATTGGTTTTTAGGGCATTCTCAGATCATATGTCCTAACTTGCCATATCTGAAACACACATACCATTTAACCAGGCGAGGCTTATTTCCATGATTCTTCCCACACTTCAGACATCGTTGTTTGACCACCGATTCTTGCAGCTGCTTGCCCTCATTTTCAATAAGGTGAAATTGCTTCTTTGGTGGTGAGGCATATTTGAGTTCCTGGTTTTCAAGTGCAGGCCTCTTTCCATAAGTATCAAACTGGGAAATCTCCAATTTCTTGTTATAGTCTTCCACAAGTCTGCACTTGTTTACCAAGGTAGGAAAATCCTTGATCTCCATAGGACCTATTGCTGCAAGGATATCTTCCCTCAATCCGCGTTCAAATTTGATGCACTTCCACGCCTCATCTAGATTTCGCTGATAGATTGTAGAAAACTTGCATAGTTCCTCAAACTTAGCGATATACTTTGACATGCTACTGCTTCCTTGGCAGAGTTGCATAAATTCCAACTCCTTGGCATTCCGAACTAATGGAGGGAAGTATTTCTTGTAAAAAGCGTCCTTGAACATAATCTAGGTGATCTCTGTCTGGGACTCTTCTAATAGCCGTTTCACACTATTCCACCAAAATTGTGCGTCTGCTTCGATCATATAAGTGGCGAAGGCCACTTTTCTGGTGGTTGGTGCAGTCCAAAATGGAAAAGACCTTCTCTATAGTCTTAATCCACTCGTCAGCCTTATCAGGATGAAAAGCTCCTCTAAAATTAGGTGGGTTCGCCTTTCGAAATTCTGCGAACTTGAGGTATTCCAGGTCCAGTCCTGAGTTATTTGGGTTTCCACCGTGACCGGCCCCAGGTTGTCTTTCCAGTTGGTCTATCATTTGGTGTGCTGCGGTAGCTTGTTCACAAATGGCATATGCCATTTCTCGTAAAGTGTCCATGAAATTAGTGGGGTTTTCTGGAGTGGATATAGTTCGTGGCCTACCACGCCCCCTGGAAGCCATTAGTTCCTAGTCACACACAACAAAACATTGAGTTGATCAGGCTCAACAATAAGTTAAGTGTGACAGCAACTAATATCATTCATAATTAGGTGGTCATGCATATCTAATTCCTATATCTTATTTGAACCGATAAATTTGCCTCATGACATTTTTTAAGGATTCCAGAGTGTACTGGAAATGTAGTCAGTCCAAATCCTCAAGTCTGGGGAGGATCGAACTGCTCTAATACCATTTTGTAACATCCTCCCAAGTACAGTACTATGCTTAAGTCATAATACCTCACCTAGGAGTTGTTATTATTACTTAAGCGGATCTTGTCTGGTAGCAACCTTCGGCTATCTTTGCCTCAGAGGGCCCTTTTTGGAACTTTTGAACTATAGGAGTGAGAATTATAAATTCTCAGTAGGATTTATTGAGAAACTTCATACCATGTCGTCGTTATTATCTCCAGTTGCTTCGATTTATTATAAAAAGTGAATACATTATATGAACTTTTCTGTTTTATAGTTTAAAAACACATAGTCCGAAGTAGAATTCATTTTATTTCATGCACTTAAGTCACATTGGCAATATTTCATATTTAGAATAAAAATAATTGCATAAATAGACAGAACAAGCTCAGCCTCAATAAAACATAGAATATAATAATAGTGAGCATAGATACAATTATAATTACATAAAACATGTATGCATGTGCTATAAGCTTCTCTCAATTTGTCGCCCCCATAGCTTACCGGTACTTACACTAGCTAGGTCATGCCATGCCTCATGCAAGTCCTATCCCTTATAATCACACTAGCTGGGTCATGTCATGCCTCATGTGAGTTGTGGGTGAGGGGAGCTTACTTTCTTTACTTTCTTTTCTTATTACACATATTCCAGAGTACGATCACCATGTCATATTTTGTCGGGGCGTGATCACCATCTCACACTCCTTAGGAATATGTTCTTTCTGCCACATCCCAGAGTATGATCGCCATGTCATACTCCATCGGAAAGTGATCGGAATATGATCGCCATGTCACATTCCTTAGGGTGTGGGATCATCATGCCACATTCCAAAGTATAATCGCCATGTCATACCCCATCAGAGTATGATCGCCATGTCACGTTCCTTAGGAATATGGAATCTTTATTATATCTTTTAACTGCCTTCATAGAGAGGGACCTAATATGCAACTGCCTCCAAGTGAAGGGACCCAATCTTATTTTATTTAGCCGCCTTCACAAGGAGGGACCTAATAACTGCCTCCAGGTGAAGAGACCCACATTCAATATATTCATATGCTTTCATTCTCACACCTTTTCATGCATAGCCATGCTGAGTGTATTCATACATATGGTTCATCATTTGTCTTCATATATCATTGCATATAGAATTTCTACATATATATTCTTAATACATAAATGCTCATAACCTTCTTTACAATTCTACCGAAAATTCGCAACATAACGAAACGTGTCTGCTTCCCCATGAATAGTGCTAGTACTCAGACAGTCAATTTGTAACACCCTAATAAATCCATTCTACGCTTAAGTCATATTATGACGTTCTATTAGTTGTTACATATGCTTGTAGAAAACTAAACTTCATTTATAAATTAAGTTACACGAAAAATACGATAAATTTTTTTTTTTGAAATACATCGTCGCTTTGCAGCGTTTTTGGAAAGTAAAGCCTTACGCGAGAATATAGCAATAAATGAGCGTGTCGCATAAATTCCAGTCATAAATTAAAGGAACAATGGATAAATCGAAATACCATGCATCCACATTACTAAAACAACCATATAGATATATATAGTCTCATAATATCCAACAATATATAAAAAGGAAACTCATGGTCACACCATGGCCCCAAAATATCGAACATAGCAAATCTTACAAGGTTCGTCACAAAATGAAACACATAGGATAAGGAACACTAATAGAATAAGCCCATGTAGACACGTGCTAGTTTCTTTGCCCCTCCTGCACCCCTCGATCAGATGGACTCAAGTCCTCGAGTGCCTGGTCCCCCTCGCTCCTCGGCCTCGGGGGACGTGAGGAGTACGGATAATGTGAAGGTGCTTGCTGATTGCCTCAATGCGATGAACGCAATGACCTGGAGTGTAGCTGGCCACCGAAGAATGTTCCTCGGAGGAATCCTCCTCAGACATGGCGGGGTGATACTTAGGGAGCGGCGGTGAAGCGGCTGCAACCCTAGGAGTGGCTGTGGAACTCACGTCAATCACGGGGATCTCCGGCGGTGGCACGGGCTCGGGTGCGGGCAGGCGCAGAGACATCGGCTCCATCTCGATGTCTGGCAATAGCTCGGGCGGAAAATCCCAAGGATCCAGCGGCGGTCCAAGGTGAGCCGAAGAAACGTCTACGGGTGCTAGTGGGACATCTGGCTCCTCTCCCTCAAAAATACAACCCAGGTAAAAGTGTGTGCGAACTACCGTGGTGGTCGTGGCCACGATAGCCCGAGCGTCCGCGTTGTTGGCCCACTCATGGTGGGGAGGGTTCATGCTCCACTCCACTGGGTGTGCCATAGGTATCTGGTGACGAAACGGAAAAACAACTAGGGTGAGAAATAAGATTTCTCAGTAGGACTCAAACCTGACACATAAGTGTCATCATCATCGTCCAAGCCACTTCGGTTTTATAAATGAAAACAGTGAGCATTCAATAGGTTCAATTCTTAGGTTTTCGAAAACATTAATGTCCGAAGCGGGTTTCATTTTAGGTGCGTATTTCTCATATGCTAACATCATGGTATACATAAGAACTTATATGACAATTCGTATCATGCATGAACATCTTGAGAGTTTCATTCTTTACTTGGGTCAGACCGAGGTCCTTTTCTTTTCTTCAGATAACCTTTATCTTAGGTCTTTTTCTTTTTCTTTTCATGCATTAGACATAAGTGGTAATGAGCTCATACCGTGGCCGTCGCCACCATAAAATTTTGGAACTTACACTAGCTAGGTCATGCCATGCCTCATGTAAGCCCTATCCCCTATACTCACACTAGCTGGGTCATGCCATGCCTCATATGAGTCGTGGGTAAGGGGAGCTTAAATTAGGTCATCTTCCTTTTTGAAGGACCACACACTTTATTAAATCTCTTCTTATTAAAGCTTATAATGCAAAATATTTCTAAATCCACAATTTTTACAGAATTTCGGTAGCATAACGGCTAGACCGAAGCTTCCCAAAATTTTGCCAAACAGAGAAACCAATATCACATATCATTAAGCATCATATCATCAACATATCATATTCATACTATCATCATCCATCATCATCATAACATTATGCTTGCACATAAACATAGGCATATTCTCAACCAAAGTTTTGTGAGCTTAGCTTAATAAATTTAGGGCAAGCTTTTAATTGAGATTGCCTCTTGTATGAACTCTTTATTAGGCATAGGGCCAACTTCATCTATTATCCCTTTTGAAACTTTTAAGTTGAATTATGAAGGTTTTCTAATACTTAATATGAGGGTCTTAATGTCTTAAAGCTTATTCCTCATTAACCTTTAACTTTTACTATAACTAGTTTTACTTTTACAGTGGGGCAGTAACTTCAAAAATTCACCATAATTTTGCCTTTTATTCTTTTGCTTCAAATTTTGGTGTGATTGTACTTCTCTAAGTCTATTTTTAAACAAAACAAACCCCACTCAAAAATTCATTTTGTAACTTGAGTTATACACATTTTATTCTGACTGTTCAGACTTAAAAGTTCATCTTGGATCAGTGGCTTGTCAACTTCACTGGGAGTTCCTCACATGGAATCTGACAAAACTGTTTTATGGGGGTGTTTTTCTATGTCTTAGCTTTCTAAAAAACTTGGTCCCACTCAAAAATAATTTTTGTAGTTTCAGTTATAAGGTTTTTAGTGCGGACTGCCCAAACAGAAACCCATCCGGGAACAGCCCACTTTGAAAAATCATCTCCCTCATTTTAAATCCAAATTTAATGTATTTTATATGCTTGAAAAGCTCTTTGAGTCTACTTTTAAGAAAATTTGTCTCATTGCATTTTGAGTTTTGTAGGATGAGTTATACCGTATGTATTATAGACTGCCAGAATTCCAGCTTAACTAGTTTTTATGTTTTACATATCAAGCTTATGGAGAAGTTGTTACACCACTTCAAATCCCCATTTTCATGTTTTATCTCACCATCATATCAAGGTTTTAGTCACCAAATCAGTATTTAAAACAAAAATAAAGCAAGACACATAAGAACTATTATACCATAAAATCTCATTTTAAGACAACATTTTCAACAAGGCAAGAAAACTCATAGAGCAAGATATGGTCATGAGACCTTGAGCAAGTCCTAAAACCACCTAGCTATGAGGAGCTTAGGGGTTCTAGTGCTTGAAAAATACATGAAAAAGAAAGGTTAGAGTCACTACCAAAGAGAGCTTCTTGAAGGATTTGGGATGAAGAGAAGGTTGAAAAGAGCCTTCCTACCTGAAAGCTTGGAAATGGGGCTTGTGTATGAGTGGCCTTATTTCTCCAAAGACCAAAAATGGTGGTCCTTGAAGGGATTGTGAGTGTGGTGATGGAGATGAGGTAGGAAGTAGTAAGAAGATTGGAAGAAGAACAAGGAGGGTTGGAAGAACAAGAGAGTGGGAATGAGACTTGGAGAGAGGAGAGAGCTTTGTGTCTTAGTAAGAGAAATGAAAAATGAAATGAGGGGGAGAAAGAATGGGCTGATGGCACAAATGAGGGGGGAGAGGATGATCTGATTTTGCTTCTTACAACAAGCAAGAAAGTGGGAAAAACCTTGAGGCAAAAAAGGAAGTTGTGTTTCCTTTGAGTCTTGGCACTTGGGTAAAGACCTTGTAGTGTTTTTCAAGTGGTTAAAAGCATGACCTCTCTTAGGATTTGGTTTGGATGGCTATGATCACTCCAAGTGTTATAATCTTGATGGAGGAGAGTACATCTCTTGTCTTGACTCAAGGAATGCTACTAACATAGACCCTTGATCGAGTGATGTATGATGAGAAGGCAAATGGATAGTTGGATATGACTCTTGCTTTGACCAAACTTTCAAACAATAATTAAAGGGAAGTTTCAACATTTTTACAATTGCTACAATTATCTAAATGTTAATTAATTTGATTGGTTCAATTACACCTTAACACATTTTTATTGAAAAGGATTTTCCTCATTAATTATGTAAAGAGGGTGTGAGGGTTAATTTTTCATGTGATTAGGATGTGATGCTTGTCATGCTCTTAGTTAATAAGGTTAGGTCACCCTGATTTTATGTTCTAAGTCATGAATTAACAAGGATTGAGCCATTAGGCTTTTACTTGTAACATTTAATGCATTATGTTTCAATTGTTGACTTTTCTAATTAGTCATTGACTTTCACTTATCTTGTTGACTTGCCTTTAATTTACTAAGCCCTTGCTCTCGAGATCAATTGATTAATTTTTAATTAATCGCTAACCTCTCTAATTAGCCGGAGACACTAAACTAATTAGCTTAGATGAAAACGGGGATGTTACACAATTGGAGAGAGGAATCATAACATTTCATTTATAATTCAATCATAAATCTCATAGAAGTAAATGTAGCATTTAAAACATAATTGCTGCTTAGCACTTTCACTCAGCCCAGTTTTTGTAACTTAGGCCATAATTTCTATTTAATTCATCTGAGCCTCAATTTTGAATATGTTAGATTTTTATGTGTCTATTTTCTAACCTCTTTGGTCCCATCTCATTTTGATAGGTATAGCTCAGGATATTTGAGTTTTATCCCGGCCTGCCTTGCAGCTAGCCAGGATTACACACTTAAAAATAAAAATCTACTAAAATTCGAAAACTAGCTCAAATCATATGAAATTGGTATTTGCATCAAGTTCTATTTCATTTGCTTTAATAGAGCCCGAGTTATAAGTCCCGAAATTTAACATTCCTGAACTGTCCTATTTTGACCCGGTTTGGATATAGGGCAATTTCTTTGAACCACTGAAAGCAAATGGGACCACAACAAACTCAAAAATTCTTATGGAATGTTCTCCTATGTGTAAGCTTTCTAACAAAGTTGGTTTCACTCAATTTGGAGTTGTATAGAGCAAGTTATGCCCTGAACAACCTAGTCTACCCAATATCAACCTCTAAAATCTAGGTTAAACTTCCAAAATTCATATCTTTCTCAATACAAAGCCAATGGCCTTATATGATATATGTATGGAAAGCTATGAATGTCTAGTTTCACGTAAAAATAGTCTCATCGGATTTAACCAGCTATAGGCAGAGCTGTACACTTTGCCATACAGACTGCTGTGAGTTTCTCACTTAGACAGCATTCTAAGTCTCCTCTTCTTCTAATTTTCTCCTTCTAATCCTTAATTCCAACTCAAGATTTCATGTTAATCCAACCATAATCCATCATATATATCCAATATATCATCAAATACATGAAGAAGAATGAACTTTCATGCAACCATAGTTTAGAGAAATTTAAGGACAGAAGTGAATCCTATCTCCTTTAGATGTGATCTTGCTAAATTTGAGTTTAGGTTGATGGAACCTTGTGAGGCTTGAAGTTTTGATGGAGATTGTTGAGAGAAGGAGAGAACAAGAAGGCTAAAATCAGAGGAGAATGAGATGTAAGTCAGCAGGGAGAAGAGAAAAATTTGATTTAAGTATTGAAGAGGTAGTTGGCTTTGTGGGTAAAATTCAGTCATGTCTCCCTCTTTTGTGGCTATATTATTCTCCACGTCGCCTAAAAGTGGAACTCGTTTCCATTGTATCTTAAATCGGAACTCGTCTCCATTCTGCTTGAAGTCGAAAATCGTGTCCATTTTCTTTGAAACATAAAGTCGAATATGAGGAATCATGTCCATTTTGTTTAGACCTTGAAGGTTAAGTCAGAAGTCGGAAATTACAATTTATTTGAAACATAAGGTCGGAGGTCGGAAATCATACAGCAAACAAATCATCTTATACCCGCATCTCGAAAGTCGAGAACTAGCCATAAAACTCTCATACATATAATTCCGAAACTCGGTCCAATAATCAATCTCGGAGATCGGAAGTTTGAAGTCGGAAATCAAAACATTCACTTAAGAATCGGGAAGTCGGGACTTATATAATCCCGGAGTTCAATTCAAGTCGGTCCTAAGCTCAAACTTGGGAACATCAACAGAAATGAAAAGCTCTTGGAATTTGTTTCGGATATCGAAACTCGTGTATATCCTAGAAATCAATTCTAATATCGAAACTCGTTACATTCAACCCGGAGGTCGGTACTTGTGACCATTCTAGTTAAACTGTAAACTAGGAGGTCGGAAACCATGTACACTTGTTTCACAGATGAAGTCGAAAATCGAAAATTATGCACAGTATATTCCTAACTCGAAGTCGGAGGTCAGAACTCGTTTCGGATGTTACATCTACACTTCATGAGCATGGGTCAATCTATTTTGTGTAATGGCCCAACATATTATACCTACAATGTTATGTAACTATGACTCTAAACTCAACACTTATGTATATATGCTAACGAAGGTCCCATGAATGTATGATATTGCTTCTATTCAACTTATCTATTTTCTGTTAGTATGCTGCGCCACACTAAAGGTGTATATAACATCATGAGTAGCAAACAATACATATATATAATGACAATAGATATTTTGATATCAGAATGGTAAAACGTCATTGATTTTGTATCTAGTTAATATAATATGGCAGGGTAAGTTAACGTAAAGGACTGGATGTGATAAATTGCCAAGTTCATTATTATGACTTAAGTATAGTAATAAATTTTGTGGGATTTTACAAGGTTTCATTGCTTCCTAGCATTATTTCAATGAAAAGAACATAATCCTATATGATGATCTATGACCACACAAAAATTTCTCGATTCCTAAGCTTTGAAAGGATTTAAACATGCCATCTCAACCATCCATATTTTGCTACATAAGCTAAAACTAGCTAAATTCTTAGTTCTACCAATAGTTAAAATCAGCTATGTTCTGTCACATACATTTTGTAATCTTTACTATTTCCTTTTTGTATCTCAATTTTCTTTAGTGCGCTTACTATAACTTCAATTTCAGCTTTCACACTTCTTAATCAACATTAAGGAAAATAAGTTCATTATTGAATCATAGTATTTTATTTTATTTTTAAAAAACAGAATGTCCATGTACTAAGAGCAATTAAATCCTTATTTGTAATTGAGAAATTCTTAGTTAGGCAATTTCTTCCATCCAGCGTTTAGGTATTCCATTTATATTTTGACACATATAAAAATAATGGTCTGTATTTCTCCATTTTCATTAATGCTATAAACTTATTAATTGTTTTACACTCATTATATTTGTCTATTAATAATTGCTAATATCAAAATATAATAATTATCTTTTCTAAATTATCATTAAACCATTCGAGTACGGGCACAAAGGAAAAACAAAAACACAAGTCTTACTATAAATCACATGCATGAGCTCTAAGAAAATCTTTATTATTATTATTATTATTATTATTATTATTATTATTATTATTAAAAAGATAAAATATATGGATATTAACAATTAATTCAATACGTATCTTTATGTTTTTAAAATTTAATTAACAAAGATAATTTAAAATTATAATTTCTATATTTTAATATTGTTATTATTAAATAGATGTAATATGTAAATATTACTAATTAATTTAATATTATTTTCTTGAACACATTTATTAACATAAAAATAATAATTATAATTATTTAAATTAAATTATAATGATATAATAAAAAAACTAAATTCAAATAATATATATCTATAATTTTTATTTTATATTAAATATTTAAAAATTAATTAATAATGATAATTTTTTAAAAATAAACTGCTGAAAAATAATTTAAAAAATGATGATTTATATAAAGTCACACATGTAATATGAGTATTATATCATATTTAATACATGGATGCCATTATTTTTGATATATTATATAAATTACTTCGGTTGTGAGTTAGTATGTGCTATATAAAATTATATATGTGTAATACTAATGGTCATGCTTTACAATTTTGATGATTTAATGATAATTTAGAAAAGATAATAATTATATTTAGATATTAGTAACTATTAACAGGTAGATATAATAAATATAAAGCAATTAAAATGTTTATAATATTAATGAAGATTGAGACATGTAAGCCACTATTTTTACGTATGTTAAAATATAAATGAAATGTCTAAATGCTGATGTGATAAGAAATGTCTATCTAAAAAAATCTCGTTGGTAATTATGATGTTGTTATATTATTTTTGGATATAAAATCTCTCCATCTGTTTAAATTAATTTATTATAAATTTTCAAGATCATCCCCTCCATTCAAAATAATCACTGAATAATTAATACGTAGCTTGTGCTATTATATGAAGAGCATCTCAGAGGACGTTACTATTGTTGATTTTTTTCTTTTTGTCCCCTTTTCTTTTTTTTGTGGGAAGAGGGGGGGGGGGGGTGGGGTGACGCTTCGTTAATACCAAAAAACGAAGGGTAGTGCTTCGGTTATCTGCTATTTATTACATGAATTATTACATGACAGTTGAAGCCATCCATTTAAGATGAGTAAAATTCATTCCAAACAAAATCATTTAATAGTAGTTATTATAGAAGTTAAACAGTTTTCTGCCTTTGTTTTCAAAATTCTTCGAGTGAACAATAAATATAAGGAGAAACAGAGAGGCAAGAGGTAATATATAGAACTTCTGAGTTCTGAAGACTAGAGCCTACAAGAGTGCAGGGAAAACGAAAAGACCTGTGTTTTTCGGTTCTCATGCTAAAGGGCTAGTTCCTTGAAATTTAAACATTTGTGTCTATTAAGGGTAATGCACAAGGCTTTTCTCTGACACTTTCATGTTTCACACTCACCCTCCCACCTTTTCCTTTCGAATATAGAGTTACATTTCTTACTACATTTCTCTGACAAGTCAATGAAGTTATAATAGTCTCGGGTGGAAATTGGGTTATTGATCACATACTACTATCCGCATTGCATGAATACATTTTGCGATTGTTTCTGCCAAGGTTACTGACGTAGTAAGGGAATGATGGAAGCTGAGACTTCCTACAAGAATGGAGCAACTAAAAATAATTATGGCTTCATGGATTTGATTTTTTCGTGGTCTATTGAAGACATTTTTAATGAAGAACTGTATGAAAACCAGGTTTCTACAATCCCTCCATTTTTATCTAATTAATGTTAAGCATTATTGTTTTGTTTTTGATGTAGCTTTATCTGATCTAATCCCTTAATTTCAAGGCGATCTCTATGTTATATTCAGGTAGAGAAGATTGAACTATCGTTTCACTCTGTTGATCATTACCTTGGATCTTATGTGTACCCTTTATTGGAAGAAACTCGAGCACAGCTTTGCTCAAGTATGGAGAACTTATCCAATTCACCTTTTGCACAAGTGATAGGTCTTGAGATGGCTAAACCTTATGGAAAGAAACTGTATAATTTGAAAATTGATGGATGGCAAAACAGGTTTACTCTTCGCGCAAAAGAGCCATACAGAGTGTTGCCCGGAGATGTTCTAGTTTTGACTGATTATAAACCCGAAACTGTTAATGATTTGCAAAGGTTGGGAAGGATGTGGAGTTTTGTTTCAATAGTAAAGACAAGCGACGATGAAAATGAGGGCGATGCCAATTCTGTTTATTTTAAAGTGAAGGCATCAGAAGATATTGACCAGAATAAATTAAGGCATAAGTCTCTGTTTCTTGTTTTCTTGACAAATATAAGCTCGAACAGAAGAATATGGAACGCCATTCACATGAATGGTAATTTAGAGCTAGTCAAGCAAATCTTGACCACCAGTGACACGGTAAGAAACTTAATTTAATGTTGCGGGATAACAGAGTAACAGTAGTTTTAATACATAATCTTAAAGTTATATTCACCGTTGCAATGAAATGCTAAGTCAGTGCCAACATGCATTCATCCCTGACTTACTGCTAGTAGGAAAATGATACTGCAATAAGGCAGAGTCTATATTCACATTCGGTGCTAATTCCCGGGAATTTTTGCTTGCTACATAGTGCAATTATCTGTAACAATCATCTTCTTATGCGCCATACAGATACTAGACAGGACTAGGCACACCAACCAGATTTATAGTTTCTCAAGTTGATAAGAAATATATTTTTAGAATCTGTGATGTGATATTTTAGAATAATTGACGTTGATATCATTGCTAAAACTGATGAATGTATGCTGGAAAACAGGTTGCGGAAAGTTGTAATTGTTGCTCTCTGCCTGAAACTGTAAGGGATGACACTTCATATCAAAGGTTATCATCGGAGCTGAATGAATCCCAAAACAAGGCAATTCATGCATGTCTTTCTACCCTTCATTGTAACCACAACTCGAAGGTGAAGCTGATACGGGGTCCACCCGGGACCGGGAAGACTAAAACATTGGCCACGCTGCTGTTTGCTCTGATGAAAATGAAATATAGAATCCTTGTATGTGCCCCAACTAATGTTGCCATCAAAGAAGTTGCATCACGCGTCTTGAGCATTGTGAAGGAGTCACTTGGTAGAGAATCTGGTAATTTATTCTGTTGTGCTGGAGACATGCTATTATTTGGGAATAATGAGAAGCTAAAAGTGGATGAAGATATTGAGGATGTATATTTGGATTATCGTGTGCAACAGCTCACAGAATGTTTTGCACCTTTTTCTGGCTTCAGCTCTTGTCTTCAATCAATGATTGATCTTCTTAAACATTGTGTGTCCCGTTATCATATCTACATCAACAATGAGTTGACGAAGCAGAAGAAGAATGAAGATGAACTTAAGCCCAAATCATTTCCAGAGTTTCTGAGAGAAAGTTTTCTTTCTACAGCATCGCCTCTGAGGCGCTGTATTTCTGTCTTATGTACACATATAACCAAGAGTGTCATGTTAGAACAAAACTATCAGAACTTGATCTGCTTACACAAGGCACTTGAATCCTTTCAGGATTTGTTGTTTCACAACAATTTGCTTTCTGAAGGATTGGAAAAGCTTTTCTCCAGTACAGAAATGCCAGAGAATTCTTCTTGGTCATTCAAGGATGCGGCATACGAGTTGTGCAAGAAGAGAAACGAATGCCTGTCTGCTTTAATAACTGTGAAAGATTCACTTGGTAGATATAAGTTCATAAAATCTTTTAACAATGAGGCAATCAAAGAGTTCTGTTTCCAAACATCATCATTAATATTTTGTACTGCTTCTAGTTCCTATAAGCTACACTCGGTTGCGGTGAAGCCACTGGACATTTTGGTGATAGACGAGGCGGCACAGCTGAAAGAGTGCGAATCACTGATACCTCTACAACTTCCCCGAATAAACCACGCAATTCTAGTTGGTGATGAATGTCAACTACCTTCCATGGTTGAAAGTAATGTATGTAGCTGCTATCATGCATATATACTAAATTTTATTTTTCGTTTAGTAAATTTACAACCCCAACCTACCTCTATTGCTAATTTGCATTTCTACTTTTCCCTTTTGTGTGTAAGGTCTCTTCTGAAGTTGGTTTTGGGAGAAGCTTATTTGAGAGGCTTCACTTGTTGGGTCACACCAAGCACCTTCTCAATATGCAGTACAGAATGCATCCGGCGATAAGTTCATTTCCAAATTCATATTTCTATTTTAAAGAAATTCGTGATGCTCCAAATGTCGAAAGAATTGACTACAAGAAGCAATATCTCCCAGGGCCAATGTTTGGTCCCTATTCTTTTATAAACATAATTGGGGGAAGAGAAGAGTATGATGATGCTGGACGGAGCCGTAAAAATGTGGCTGAGATAGCAGCTGTCGTGACAATACTCAAGAATTTGCATAAAGGTTAGTTTATTATTCATTTATTGCTGTCCCTGTCGATAGTATTGGGCTATATATGATGATGACAAGTCCATTTTGGTCATCTGACACAAGTCCTTCTCAACACGAAGAGAATTTTTTTTTTTTTTTTTTTGTTCTTACTAAATTATTGTACTTGCTTGTATGTTCTTATGTAGGAAATTCTTTAAGTTATAGTAGTAGTATTGAAAACTAAAAATCAACCAAATCACTCTGTATGATAAAAGAATAACTTAATTTTTGCTTACATAATTCCACCCAAATAGACCAAAGGAAAGAACAAAAAGATGCAGAGTAAAATATTAGGGTAAAACATGTAAGATATTATTAATAGTGGTTAGTTTGTTTCATGAAGAATACGTGTCTTGTGAATTCTGATAATAATCCTTGTATGAACTGCAGCATGGCTCACCACAAAGGAGAAACTCTGCATTGGTATTGTGTCTCCTTATGTAGCTCAAGTTGATGCGATCCAGCAGAAGCTAGGACAATTGTATAACAGCCATGATCGATTTAATGTGAACGTGAAATCAGTTGATGGCTTTCAGGGTGGCGAGCAGGACGTAATTATATTGTCAACGGTAAGAAGTAATAACAGGACATCTCTTGACTTCATTTCGTCTCCACAGAGGACTAATGTCGCTCTTACAAGGGCTAGGTACGTAGATCTTGCACCTGCAAACTTTTCTTGGAGTCTTAGTTGCTCTACAGTTTTATATTAAGTGAAAAAGCTGCTGTTTCTTTGATATTTACTAGGCACTGTCTATGGATTTTGGGGAATGAAAGGGCCCTGGCGAACAATGAGAATGTATGGAAGGCTGTGGTCCTTGATGCTAAGAATCGTAATTGTTTCTTTAATGCTGATGAGGACCAAGAATTGGCTAAAGCTATCTTGGATGCTAAAAAAGAAATGGATCAATTTGATGATTTGCTTATTACAAATAGTGTCCTTTTCAGAAATGCTAGATGGAAGGTATATGGATCCTGTAGTTATTTTTATGCCTTTACTTGTTCTTTCTATTAACTTGTAACTTTTTATAGGTGCAGACGTGGTAGATAGTTTTAAATTTTTTTTTTCTTGATTACCACTGTGTTGATGAGTTATCTATTTATTAGTTGTTGATTTTCATAAAAAAATGTTTGGAATTTACCTATAATAACCAGCAACAAATAAATATTTAATGACTCATTAAATTGGTTCTCGCAGAAAAATGGAGATACTGAGTAACTCCTATTGTAGATATGCTCTCATATATGTACTTGATCTCCGCTTAATATTGCCACCATCAACTTATCTGCAGGTTCATTTTAGTGATAAGTTTCTTAGATCATTCAAAAGGCTGCGATCAGAGCAGTCAAAGAAGTTGGTTATCAGACTTCTAGAAAGACTCTCTAATGGGTGGAGACCGGAGAAGACTCGAGTTGAATTGTATTGTGATAATCCATTTCAGATGTTGAAACAATTCAAGGTCGAAAGACGCTATGTTATATGTTCAATTGACATAGTCAAACTTTCAAGTTATACTCAGGTTTTGAAGATATGGGACATATTGCCTCTTGAGGATATTCCAAAATTGGCTAAGCGCCTCGAAAATGTATTCAGAAGATACACTGATGATTATATTACTCGGTGCAAAGAGAAAGGCTTTGATGGGTAAGTACATTCAGTTGCAATCATTTTAATAGTCTCAACTCTTAAGCTGTTCTTTCAATAATTGATATGGAGCTTTTTGGCTTCTTTGATTGCCAACAGGAATGTCGACAGTCCCCTCGGCTGGCCACTCTCAACCAATATTCAAAGATACAAGAGTGCTAACATTGGAAATGAGGGAGAGTTAAACGCTTCTGTTTCTGATGGCAAAAGAAATGCTGAAAAATCAAAGTTTGAGGAGAGTCTGATGTTGATGAAGTATTACTCCTCCGCAGCAGGTTCTGGTCATAATGGCTTAGAATTGGATCTTCCAATTGAATTAACAGATGAACAACGTAGAATAATCTTCTACCCTCGAAGTACGTTTGTACTGGGTCGTTTTGGTACCGGTAAAACCACTGTTTTGACTACTAAGCTGATTCAAAACGAGAAACTGCACCACGTAGCAGTTGAAGCAGTCTATGCAACCACGAATGCTACGAGTCAGGCGCACGAGTCTCAGGAGATTGCTGGTGAGATAGACAGGCCAGTCTTGCGCCAGTTGTTTGTGACATTGAGCCCTGAACTGTGTCAGGAGGTTAAACATCATGTTTCTCGTTCGAAAAGGTGTGTGGTTTCTTCCGTAAAACTAAGGTCATAGTTATTACACTTGATCTCATTACAACTAATTTTAGACTGTTTTGTGGATCCATCGTACAGGTTGCTTTGTAAAGGAACAACATCAGCTGAAAGTAGTTCAGCGAAAGATATTATTGAGACACCAACGGACATTATTAATGTGCCAGATTCCTTTGTTGATGTTCCACTTAGATCATATCCACTTGTGATTACCTTTCGCAAGTTCTTGATTATGCTTGATTTGACTTTGGGTAAGTCCTATTTTGAGAGGTTTAAATACGCCAAGAATTCTTCTCGCGGTAACAACCTTGGTCTAAGTATAGTTTCAGTGGAGACTTTCATACGGACGAAGGAGGTGAACTATGGAAGGTTTGAATCATTATATTGGCCGCGTTTTAATTCGAAAATAAGCAAGAAGCTTGACTCTTATCAAGTGTTTACTGAAATAATGTCGCATATCAAAGGCGGCATACAAGCCGCTGAGAATGGCAAGCTAAGCCGTAAGGACTATCTTGATTTCTCTGAAAGCAGAGCATCAAGTTTGAGCATGAAGACAAGGGAGATGATTTATGATATCTTTGAAAATTATGAGAAAATGAAGATGCATAATGGTGAACTTGATCTCGCTGATGTTGTAATTAACCTGCACAGAAGATTGAGAGCCGAAAGATACCAAGGTGATCAAATGCATTTTGTATATATAGATGAGGTGCAGGATCTCACCGTGGCGCAGATTGCTTTATTTAAACATATCTGCCCAAATGTTGAAGAAGGTTTTGTTTTTTGTGGGGATACAGCACAAACCATTGGAAGGGGGATTGATTTTAGATTCCAAGACGTAAGATCCCTTTTCTACAAGAAGTTTGTGTTAGAATCAAAGTGTTGGAATCATGACAAAAGAAAAGAGAAAGGTCATATTTCTGACATGTTCCTATTGAGTGAGAACTTCCGCACTCATGCTGAGGTGCTTAAGTTATCACAGAGTATCATCGACCTCCTCTTTCATTTCTTTCCTCATTCTGTTGATGTGCTGAATGTGGAGACTAGTTTGATAAGTGGGGAAGCCCCGGTTGTATTCGAAGGAAATCCAATTGAATCAATTTTTGGAGAAAGTAGGTATGATGGGAAGATTGATGGATTTGGAGCAAATCAAGTCATCTTGGTACGAGATAATGCTGCTCGAGAAGAAATCTTGCACCATGTTGGCAAACAAGCTGTTGTTTTAACAATTTTAGAATGCAAGGGCCTTGAATTCAAGGTAGTCACAGCAGAACTTGATTGATTTACAATTTCCTGATCTATTATTATTCATTTCTTTATAAGAATTTTTTTAAGCTTAATTTTTTTTTTTTTTTTTTTTTGCGGTCTCTTCTGTGGCATTTTTTAGGATGTATTGCTGTACAACTTTTTTGCCACTTCACCTTTGAAAAGGCTGTGGGGGGTGATATACGAGTACATGAGGGAAAAGCATATCTTGGACTTTAGAGCACATATGTTCTCTCCAAGTTTTGATGGTTCCAAGCACAATGTTTTGTGCTCTGAACTTAAGCAACTATATGTGGCTGTAACTCGACCAAGAAATAGGTTGTGGATATGTGAGGAGGCACAAGACCTGGCCAAACCAATGTTCGATTATTGGAAAAAGAATAATCTTGTCCAATTCAAGCCACTTTATTATTCAGATGTCGAAGCAATGAAGGATAAAAGCAATCCAGAAGAGTGGAGGGAACGTGGAATGAAGGTAATCATTTATAACTTTACTCAATAATTAATTAGATTAAATAACTTGTCACTAGTGTTTTCTAATGCTGCTTTTTATGATTTGCTTAATTAACTTAAAGAATAATAATAATATGTCATTTTCTTATCAATATTTCTGACTTTATTAGCTCTTTAAGATCAAAGGTATTGACTTTATTAGCTTTTTAAGATCAAAGGTATTGACCAATTTGTTGATTCACCACTTCTATGCCGTTGCTTTTCCAAACGATATGTTGCAATGTGACTGTTTCTTTGCAGCTATATTATCAAAATAACTATGACATGGCTACCATGTGTTTTGAAAGAGCTGGGGATCATTACTGGGAGAAAAAGTCCAGGGCTGCTGGTCTCACGGCAACAGCAAGTATTGTTTGATTCGCTTAGGGAAATTGCTTAAATATTTGAGATAATATGAAAAGTAGATTTTGCTGTGCAGAGTTTTTTTGTTTTGGGGGGACTTGAAAGCGCTTGAATGTATTTGTTTTGCTGTCACATGATGTCATATAATTTCCTTCTCTTTTGTATGTAATATATTTTTATGGCTTTAGAACTTCGAATGTTTTGCATTGCCAAATAGTCTATTGACTTAGTAAGCGTAGGCTGCATTGTCAATTAGTCATGCGCCCTGTCCTCGGCACGGGCTATCCAGATTGAATATTTGAAGATTTAAACTCATTTATTCTATTTGAACTTTGCAAATATGCAAAATGCGTCCTACACACTTCTTTAAAAAATGTATGCTTTTTTTTTTTTTTAAGTAAATGGTTCCGATAATAAAAATTGCAAAATGCATCCTACACATTTCTAAAAAAAATTGCATCGTACACTTTAGTCTCTCAAAATCAATTCTGGCAGTTTGTTGAGTTCAAAAGGTTAAACAAATCCGTTGTTATAGTCATCTTCCCCAAATTAAACTTCTCTAATTCGAAACTCCTTATTCCTAATTTCAATTTTGCTCCCCATTGCATGCTACAAAGGCTAAAAGTAAGGCATTAGGAAATGATATAGGTGGTGAAAACCTCAAGTGCAAAAATTCACTATCTTCTAAAAACTCTCAATTTCTAATGGTGGATGGAGCATGAGCGCAAATGCAGGTTTGATGGTAACGATCCCCATTACAGAGAGGCAATGGAAGATTTCGGAAATATCAAGTGCAATTATTAGACAGAAACAGTTGTGTGAGTCCCCAAGACCTAAAAGGAGATCCGAGGTTTCATTGCTTGCATTGCTCGTACCAACCCCTGTAACATAATAATTCACTTTAGCTCTTGTAAAACCCATTACTAACTCATTTTAGTTCCTAACATATGCATAAATATAAGATTTATAAATAATTCATTTCAATATTTTTGAATTATCTTTTACACATCTAAGAGAAAGTTCTATTGATAAAATATAAAAACTAGAAAGGAGAATTGAGCGAAGCGCACAACTGCTATGGTGGTAGAATACTGTGTTTTCTGATATTCATTTATCTAAAATATAAGGGCAGAGCAAAGTACATTATTACAAGAAAAAAAGGTATGGCTTATAAAAACTAAGTACAAGCACTACCTCAAAACAAGGGTTATCATCTATTTCCAGTTTTCTACCTATCACATACCAATTTTTCTGGTTTAAACCAGAATAAATATCAAATCTAATTTGTAAATATCAATAGAAGTCTCAATTTTTAACACTTCTCCTTGAGAAGTTTTTCTTGAATATTCCAAGAGTTAATCCCAACACTTCAAGTTTTGCCCTCGAAAGCGATATGTGTATTGTAGTTTACTGATGTGCAGTGTATCTTGTTACTTTCCTTTAGCTTATCTAGTTTTCCAATGACATGATGCTTGATAATTTTGGATTGCACAAGGTAATCTCCCAAACAATAGGAATTTCTTCTTCAAATTGCTGCACTACCAAAATCAGCACATCTCCTATTAGAACAAGCTAGATTCAACATAGTATCAAGTTCATTATCTCTTTTTGCTTCTTGAAGATTGATGCTTTCATCACTAAAGTCGATATTGTTGAATTTCACAGCTGCCATGGTATTTTGATCAAGTTCATGTGGAATATGCTCTGATGCTATATTTTGACTTTGTCGTCCTTTCTTGCCATCATTGACATAGCCAATATTGCTGCTCATTTTATCTTTGTTGGAGACAATAGAAATTTCACCCACAGCTTGTTTTATAATATTTGCATTAGCTTTAGGCAACTGAATTACATGACTTCGTTCAAAGAAACAAATTTTACGAAAAGATATGAATAATATGTGCATAAAGTTAGGGTATGTTTGGTATATTGTATTAGGCATAATATGATAAGCTAATACTATATATTATACTCTTATCCATTTTTTGGTGCAGACAACATATTGTATAAACTTATTGTAAAGTCATGGAGTCAATAAGGGGAGGAAACAAAAAAGCAGTGGCATTTACATAATTTTTGCAAGAAGAGACAAAATAACAAAAAAAAAAAAAAAGGTATATCACTTTAAAAGGACCAAAGCCCTTCCCCCTAATTTCATGCATGTTCATCCACCTCATCCTCCATTATTTTCTTCTTCTTCTTCTTCTTTCCATCAACATCCTTGATATCTATTAGCTTTCAAAGGTTGAGTTGAGTCTTTAATCCTAAATCTTTTTCTTATGGGTAGACATTAAAGTTTTTCTTAAGACTAGTGAGTAGCAAAAAATAACATGAGTAAATGTTTTGGGTTTTGAGTAAGAATCTAATTAGTTAAGAGCTTGAGAACTAATAGGTTGCATTGAATAAGCCAATCTTTGATTGTCACTCCAATCCTTAGGAACCCTAGATTTCACAATTTGGGGGTTTCATTCAATAACTCTATAGATTGTTTTTCTTCTTCTTCTTCTTTCCATCAAGCTCCATTTTTTCCATTTTTTCATTACATGCTTGATATCCGTTAGCTTCCAAAGGTTAAAGTGAGTCTTTAATCCTAAATCTTTTTCTTATGGGTAAACATTAAAGCTTTTCTCAAGACTAAAGATTAGCAAAAATTGTGACATAAGTAAATGTTTTGGAATTTGAGTAAGAATCTAGTGAGTTAAGAGCCTAAGAATTAATAGGTTCTATTCAGTATGTCAAACTTTGATTATTACCCCAATCCTTAGAACCTCAAATCTCACAATTTGGGGGTACTCTATAAATTGTTAATTTGTCTTCAAATAAATTACCTAAGTTTGTCAAAATATTTGTTTTGGTCATATCCTCTTGATACAATTCTAGCTACTCTTTTTGGAGTTGTTGAGAAGCAGCCTAATTGATTCCTCAATTTATGAGCGAATATTTATTTAGTGACATTATTTTAAAAATTGTTTTCATGGGAAAAATAATTTATTCAAGTTAATGATTTTATTTTGTGTTATTTGATTTATTTAGTTAATTCTTTTTCCTAATTACCTTTCTCTTCTTAGATAATGAGTAAATTATGACTTGATGATTGGTTTGAAATTATTACTAGCTTACCTTATTATTTTTATAGCCTCACGATATTGTTGTAGCTTATTTCATATTTGTGCTAAAATAATTTGTAAGAGTTGTTAGCTTCAAGAATAGAATCATATTGACATTGATATATGGATTTGAAAGTTGTGTTCATATAAGTTGTTTGAGAAAACCATAATGAGTCTTAAGTTAGAACACCGATCACCCTAGTGATGAGATATAACGGCACCACTTGACGTAGCGGAGAAATATAATAGCACCACTGTAAGTTCCAATGCCCTTCTGAAATCGTCTCACAGCCTAAGACGTTTCAAGCTTTAAGGTTTTGATGAATGCCAAATCTAACTTTAAGTAAATCTTTTGTCGGTGAATGATTTGTTAAATATTCTTTCGTGAGAAAAATCATTTATCTCACGCTTAAATAGTTTCTGAACCAAGCAAAGTGTCTTAATCCATAGTACTTCTCATGAATAGACTTATACTGGTACAAACACTTTGTGGTTTATATGACTTCTTTCTTAAGAAGCAGACAGAAAGTTAAGAAGGATGAAATTATTGCATCAGAAAGGAAATTGTGCCACGAGAAAAATCATTGTTCATTCAGAAGGATGACTTCATCCAGAAGGATAATCATCAGAAACATGCTTCTCATGAAGTACCTCACTTTCAAAGCTTCTTCTACACAATTCATTGATAAATTCAAAAAGTCAAACATGATTTGACGAGATGCAAAAGAAGCACTGACAAGTCTGAAAAGTTGATGATCACTTCAATGGCTATTTTTCCTCTTCTATGTCATTTCTACTTATTGAAGAAGAAAACTGCATTTTTCTCTTTCCAGTCATAGACCAATGGATCAAAAAGGCACAAGGCTCAAGATCTGCAAGCTTCAATAGTCATATCTTGAAGTCTATATAAAGCTGGAAATCGAAGAAGAAAAGTGTTACACTATTTTGAATATTTCTTATGCTGTAAAAGTTTTCATCCTTTAACCTTCTCAACTTTCTAAGTCTCCAGAAAGTTATATATTGCAACTTCTATTTGAAAATTTTCTCTACTGATTTGTAATAGATAATATTCTCATTTTGAAAATCTATAGAAGTCACACACACTTTATATCATTGATCATACTCTGAAGAGAGATTTAGTGTGAGTGCTCAAGAGCAAACCAATATATCAACTTCTTATAGCCAAACCCGATAGTGGTTAGTGTGAGTTTGTAGAAGCTAGGATAAATACTACTCTTTTAGCTTGGAAAGGCTAGGATAACTGCTACTCTTTTAGCTTGGAGAGACTAGGACAAATACTACTTGTTTGTAAGAGTTTGGAGAAGCTTGAGAAAGACTACTAGGCTATATAAGCTTGGAAAGGCTTGGACAAAGAACACTCGTTATATAAAAATTCTTAACAAAGTGTTAGAGACTAGACATAGGAACTTGGTTGGCCGAACCAGTATAAACTCTATTGTGTGATCTCTTTGTCCCTTCTATTAACTATTTTTACCTTGCATATAACTTAGTGTGTATACGATAATTGTAACACCTTACTAATTTGATGTTATGCTTAAGTCATAGCATGAAATCAAGTAAATTGTGTTACCGTATTAACACTCTGTTTACCTTTCATGATTCGTGCTTCCTTAAATCATCATCTTTCTTTTTTTTTTTGTGAACAGACGAAACGGCGCGCTGTTATACTAAAAGCGAAACGAATTTAACAAAATATCACAAAAGATAAGAATAGTACAATAACATTACTGTATATGTGCATATATATATATGTATATATCAGTAGCCACTGCTTCAGTTTATGTACAGAGTTTCAAAGTAGAATACATAGGTCGGCCAGTATACCAAAAAGACAATATTGCCCGTATCAGTTAAAAGGTCCTATGGTCCTCAGAGGACATTTCATAACCCACTGCTAATCCTACTGTCAAGTCTGTGACCCAGAGCTACATGCTGTCCAAAATAGGATCATGCTATATAACATCTCCTGCTGGCTGAACTACTCTGTCAGATAACTGTTAGCCATGTCAGGCCCGGCCGGAGAATACTTTGCGCTGGGTCCCGAGGAGGAAGAGGGTGACGAGCCGGTGGCCTCGGAAGAGTCACTCTCTGAACTAAGCGGCATATCAGGAACGGCCTACGGAAGTGACTCCGGTGTAGGATCAGCAAGAGTCGCTATGCCGCAGTGCAGAGAAGTCGGAGGTGGAGTGCGCCATGTGCAATGGACAAAGAATGTAAGGAGTCGTAGGGTCAAATATAGGATGATGTAAAGGGACAGCAAAGTTTCTGTTGCTAAAGAGGTAGAGGCGGATGTTACACAAACCGGCTATATACAAGGAATCCAACATTGGATCATGGTGAAGCTGTATAGCTGGGATCTCAATGAAGAAGGTAGCCGTGAGGTCCATCGCTAGCGTCTGAGAATGATGCGAAAAATATAAAATGGGGTGAGAATTTCAAGAAATTCTTAGTAGGGTGCGTGTATAATGGTTAGCTGACGTCACATACATTTTCAGTTACCTCGGGTTTTATTTAATTATAAAAACATGTGGTCAAACTGAAATATCCATTTAAATGAGTTCAAGAAAATGTTTGATCCGAGGCAAGGTTCAGTTTTACTTTAGACGTCACAAGAAACAAAATAGATTACTAATAATGATACATAGAATAATAAACAAAATAAATAAATAAACAACAGTAAGCAAACATAATAGACAACAGTAAACATCTTGACATAATTATTCCATGTAACCATGTAGTCATGTGATCATGCAGACTTAATCATGAACTTTTCTTCATAAGCTTTTCTATTACTTTTCATCATTTTCCATCTCTTGGTCCCCTGGGAGTTCTTGGCCATTTAGACTCCTGGGTAATAGTCTGCTTTTCAAGATCGAGCTCGTTCCTATACAAGAATGCTGGGTTTATTTCCCCGACCTTCCCACCGATCTATTCCCCTTAACTTCTTATCCGGGGCTGGCCCAAATAGCATGGAACTTTCATAGTAATATATTCCTTATCATAACTTTCATAGCTTTCTTGAAAATGCACATGCATTAACATGTAATTCATAACTTATGCATGGATTCTACCGAAATTTCGGCAGTATAACGAAACGTGTCCATTTCTCCATAAATAGTACCAGCACACCAGAATATCAATTTGTCACAAAGGTCACAACATTACATACATATTCCAACATGAAATTCATAATAACACTAATCTCATTAAGGCAAAGTTTCTGCCTCAGCATAGTCAGCCAACCCGGTTCTTCTAAATCAAGTCATAATTTCTATTTAACTCATTTAGACCTCAATTTTGGCTATGTTAAAGTGTTATGTGTCTATTTCTAACCTCTTTGGTCCCATCTCATTTTGATATCTATAACTCAAGATATTTAGGTTTTATCCCGGCCTGCCTAGTGGCCTAGAATCAGACAATTAAAAGTAAAATCCATTAAAAATCGAAAACTGACTCAAATTACACGAAATTTGACTCATATTAAAGCTAACAGGGTAAAGTTTCATTTACAAAAATTTCCACTCCATTTACCTTAGTAGGGCTCGAGTTACAAGCCCTGAATTCTGACCTTCCTAAACTGTCCTGTTCTGGCTCGGTTTGGACATAGGGCAACTTTCTTAGATCATTGGGAGTAACTGGGACCTTATATAATTCTAAAATTTTTATAGACATTCTCCTATGTGTAAGCTTTCTAACAAAGTTGGTTTCACTCATTTTCAAGTAGTATAGGGCGAGTTCTATCCTAAAAAACCTAGTCTGCCCAGAACTAGAGTCAAAACCCTAGGTCAAAATTAAAAAATTCATATCTCCCTCAATTCTAATCCAAAAGCCTTATATGATATATGTATGAAAAGCCCTAGATGTCTAGTTTCATATAAAAATGGTTTCATCAAATTTAATCGACTACAGGCGGAGCCGTACGCTCTGCTGTATTGACTGCCGAGGGTATTTGGTTCTCCAACCCCTCAACTCTTCCTATTTTCATTCTTTCTTGCTTCCAATTTGGTTTTAACCAAACAAACAGCCCAAAACCAATCATATATCATCATAATCATTCATTTAACACATCAAAGATTGTGAAAATAATCCAACCTCAGCCAGCCAAGACCACAAGATTGATGCAAGAATTAAACCTCTACCTTTGTTGTAAGTGATTTTGCTGAATTTTTGAAGGCTTGGATGAGCAAAGCTTGATTAAGCTTGATGTAACACCCCACTAATTCAATGTTATGCTTAAGTCATAGCATGAAATTAAGTAGTTTGTGTTACTGTGTTAATATTCTCCTTATGTTTCACCTATCCAAATTATTTGGGGGAAATGGGATGCCATACAATGAACATGATAGAGTTTACTTCATTATAACCACATGGTAAGCATAAATAACACACATACTATCAACTGCATATAGGTATATATATATATAGATAGGAACCACTGTTTTGATTTACAAACAAGTTTCAAAATAGGATACATAAGTGGGGTCGAGTACAAAAAAAACATAAGACCCATGTCAGTCGATTCGATCCTACGTGGTCCTCAGTGGACATTTCAAAATCTACCACTGCATGTATGACCCAAAGCCGCAAGCTACCAAAAGAGGGTCATGCTGTACAATACGGCTTATGGCTGACCTACTTAGTCAGATAGTCGTTGGCCACACCGGGCCTGGCTGGTGAGTAGTCAGGAGCTGATCCAGAGGAAGGTGAAGCTGAGCTGGTGGCCTCTGAGGGGTCGCTCTCGAAGCTGAGCGGAATGTCAGGTACCACCTGCGGAGGTGACTCCGGTGCAGGGTCAGCAGGAGCCACAAGTACTACAGGTGCAGGGGGCGCTGGTGGAGGATGTGCCGTGTACAACGGGACCTCAAAGTATGGGGTGGTAGGATCAAAAGCAGGATGATGTAAGGGGATAGTAAAATCCCTATCACTAAATAGATACAAGCGAAATTGGCAAGAGCCGGCTATATACAACGAGCCTACTGCCGGATCATGGTGGAGCTGCAAGTCTGGAATCTCAACGAAGAGGGTAGTTGTCGTGTCCATCGTCCACGTCTGAGAATGAGGCGGAAATGCAGGACGAGGTGAGAATTTGGAGAAATTCTCAGTAGGGTTTGCATATAGTGTATACTGACTTAGCGTTCATTCTCAGTTGCCTCGAGTTTTATTAAATTTTCTTAAAACATGAGATTAAACTTAACTACTCATACTTAGGAAGGTTGAGAAAAATGTCTAGTCCGAGGCAAGGTTCAGTTTTACTTAAAATGACATAAGAAACAGAATAAACCATCAACATTAATACATAGAACAAAGGGGCAAGATAGTGAATACACAACAACAAGTAAACACAACGGACAAACTGCAAATATTATGCAATGACATGTTAAATGCAGCCATGCACTTGATGTAATTATGCAAGTCTCATTCTTGTACCATTCTTCATTACTTTTCCTCTTACTTTTCATCATTTTCCATCACTTGGTCCCCTAGGAGTTCTTGGCCATTTTAGACTCCTGGGTAATAGTCTGCTTTTTAGGATCGAGCTCATTCCTATACAGGAATGCCGGGTTTACTTTCCCCGACCTTCCCACCAATCTATTCCCCTTAACTTTTTATCCGGGGCTGGCCCAAGTAGCATGGAAATTTCATTATAACATATTCTTTGAGTTCATCATAACATAACTTTCATAGCTTTCTTGGAAATGCACATGCCTCTACATGTATCTCATAATTCATGCATATACTTTACCGCAATTTCGGCGGCATAACGGAATGTGTCCGCTTCCCCATGAATAGTGCCAGTATTTAGCATATCAATTTATCAAAAGAAACGCCTCATTCCATGCATAATTCAACATATTTCATTCATACTTCAATCCTCAATTCAAGACACAAGTATTGCACTTTAGAATATGCTTACTGCCTCACTGCTGGTATTCAACCCGGTTCTTGTAAATTATGCCATAATTTCTATTTAGCTCGTTTGGACCTCAATTTTGGATATGTTGAAGTGTTATGTGTCTATTTTCTAACCTCTTTGGTCCCATCTGATTTGGATAACCATAACTCAAGTTATTCGGGTTTTATCCCGGCCTGCCCTGTGGGTGGTCAGAATTGCACACTTAAAAGTAAAAATCTACTAAAAATCGAAAACTAGCTCAAATTATATGAAATTGCCTAATATTAAAGCTAACAGGACAACCTTTCATATATAAAAAGTTCCATTTCATTTTCCTCAGTAGGGCTCGAGTTACAAGCCCCGAAACTTAGCCTTCCTGAACTGCCCTGTATTGGCCTAGTTTAGACATAGGGTAATTTCTTCAAATCATTGGGAACAACTGAGTTGGTAACAAACTCGGAATCTTATATTGGGGTGTTCCCCTGTGTGTAAGCTCTCTAACAAAATTGGTTTCACTTGATTTGGAGTTGTATAGGGTGAGTTACACCCTTCTTAACCCATACTGCCCGGGTGGATGTCCTGATTCCTAGGTCGAACTTCAGAAATTCATATCTCTCTCAATATTACTCCAATGGTCTTATATGATATATGTGTGGAAAGCCCTAGATGTCTAGTTTCACATAAAAATGGTTTCATTAATTTTGAACAGCGGGAGGCGGAGCCGTACACTCTGCCGTACGGACTGCCGAGGGTTTGGGTTTTCCAGCCTCTCAATTTTTCCTATCTTCATCCTTTCTTGCTTTCAATTCAGTTTTAATCTCACAAACAGCTAATAAACCAGCTGTAGTTCATCATAATCAATCAACCAACATATCAAGTTAAGGAATTAAATCACCATCAATCATCCAAGAGTCAGACAAAAATCAGGCAGAAAGAAAAAGAAAACCTCTACCTCTTATTATCTAGTTAGGCTTGAGCTGGTAGCTGAGATGAAAGTTGGATGGAGTGGGTGAGTGGAGAAGAGAAAAGAGGGCTGAATTGAGGAAGAGAAGACAACGTTGGAAGAATGGGGCTGAAGAGGCAGGAGGAGAGTATATATATACGTAAGGCTTTGGAGTGGTAGTTAGGATGGGTGGTTTTGATTGGATGAAATTCTTGTGGGTAAAATTTAGCCACGTCTCCTTCTTGTGTGACAAAAATGCTCTCCACGTCGCTTAAGAAGTGAAACTCGCTGCCAGCGCATATGAACGTGACATCGGAACTCGTGAGGTTCTTAAAGTCGGAATTTGTGCACATCTACTCGGATTAAGTCGGAACTCGTAATTTATAGGATCTGGCACTCCAGCTCGATATCGGAACTCGGGAATGAGGAGAAAAGACCTTGGTAATAAACTCAGAATCCAATTTAGCTAAACTCGGAGGTCGCATGTCGTGTACATTTTGAATCACCTGATGTCGGAACTCGTATATCACCTTCGTTCCCACTTGATCATAAGGTCGGAAATCGTGAGTCATGCATGATGTCGGAAATCGAAAGAAATCCCTTGTAAGTCTCGGAACGAAGTCAGAAGTCGAAGCTAATATTGAAGTCGGAAGCAGATTTATAAGACAAACTCGGAAATCAGAAATTTCAACATTAGAGGGAATCGGAAGTCGGAAATCGGATGTTCCATTACTACCCTCCTTTAAAAAAATTTTGTCCTCAAAATTTAGTACCTGTGAATAACTCCGGATATCCTTTTCTCATATCTGATTCCAGTTCCCAAGTGTAGTCTTCAGCTCCTTCTTTTCCCCATGCTACCTTCACTAGTTGCCCAGATTTATTTCGGAGTTGTCTACTGCTTCTGTCTACAATTCGTACTGGTTGAACATGGAAAGTCAGGTCCTCCTTCAACTTTATTGATTCGGGCTCAAGGGAGTATGTAGGGTCAGGTTGATACTTTCTGAGTTAGGAGACATGAAAAACATCATGGAGGTTCGATAGATGTGGAGGCAAAGCGACTCGGTACGCCACTGACCCGATTCGCTTTACGATTTGGAAGGGGCCAATAAAACGAGGATTTAGCTTCTTGATTTTGACAGCTCTACCAATCCCTGTGGTAGGAGTAACCTTTAAAAATACATGGTCTCCTTCCTGAAATTCCAGAGGTTTCCTCCTGGTATCCGCGTAACTCTTCTGGCGCTCTGAGCAGTAAGCATTTTGCTTCGTATTTTCTTGATCTGCTCGGTGGTCTGCTCGACTAAATCAGGCCCCAATAGAGTTGATTCTCCTGTCTCATACCAACATAAGGGAGATTGGCACTTTTGTCCATATAATGCTTCATAAGGAGCCATGCCGATGCTAGCGTGATAGCTGTTGTTGTATGCAAATTCGGCCAACGGTAAATATCGATCCCAATTTCCTCGTTGCTCCAGTATATAGGCTCATAACATATCTTCCAAGGTTTGAATTGTCCTTTCTGTTTGGCCATCCGTTTGCGGGTGGTATGCAGTGCTTAGGCATAACTTAGTGCCGAACGCCTTTTGTAAGGCTCCCCAAAACCTTGAAGTAAACCTTGGGTCTCGATCGGAGATAATGGTTGAAGGGGTTCCATGCAGCCTTATAATCTCTTGAATATACAGTTGTGCCAATTTTTCCAACGGATAATTCGCCCGGATGGATAGAAAGTGGGTAGACTTGGTCAATCTATCCACGATGACCCATATGGCATCATATCCTGTTGGCGTTCTTGGCAATCCCATCACAAAATCCATGGAAATGCTTTCCTATTTCCACTCAGGGACTTCCAAGGGTTGGAGCATACCAGAAGGTTTCAGATGTTCTGCTTTCACCTTTTGACAGACCAAGCATTTACTTACGAAGCTCGCCACGTCTGACTTCATGCCTGGCCACCAAAACATTTTCTTGAGATCCTGGTACATTTTAGTAATGCCAGGATGTGCAGTGAACTCACCCTTATGTGCTTCCTCCAAGATTCTTTTCCGGAGATCGTCCCCCTCAGGTATACATACCCTATCATGATGTCGCCAGATGCCTTCTTTATCCTAAGTAAAACCGGTTAATTTCCCTGATTGCACGAGCTTGATCATACGTTGGAGATTAGCATCTTGCTGCTGTGCCCGCCAAATCTGTTCCTTGAAGCTACTGGCTACCTTGATTTGGTACAATTGAAGGGTTTTGGGAGTCATAAGGATCCCCAAATTAAGATTTCAGAAGCTTTCGATAAGTTCTGTCTCTTTGATCATTATCCACGCGACAGTCAATGATTTCCTGCTCAACGCATCTGCCACGACGTTTGCCTTACTTGGGTGGTATTTCAATTCAAATTCGTAGTCTTTAAGGAGTTCCATCCACCTCCACTGCCTCATATTTAATTCCTTCTTATCAAAGAGGTACTTTAAACTCTGATGATCAAAAAAGACCTCGAACCGTACACCATACAGATGATGTCTCCATATCTTCAAAGCAAATACTACTGCTGCCAACTCGAGATCATGGGTTGGGTAGTTCCTTTCGTGTGGCTTTAATTGCCTGGAGGCATACGCGACCACCTTTCTGGTTTGCATCAACACGCACCCTAACCCTTGTTGGGAAGCATCACAATAGACTTCAAATGGTCCATGAGGGTCTGGTAAAGCTAACACTAGTGTCGTGGTCAATCTCTTCTTCAAATCCTGAAAACTCTGTTCGCATTCCGGCGTCCACTCAAACGGAACATTCTTTCTGGTTAGCTTGATCAAGGGTAAGGCTAGCCGAGAGAAATCCTTAACAAATCGCCTGTAATATCTAGCTAAACCCAAAAAACTCCTGACTTCAGAGACTATAGTTGGCCTTTCCTAGTTCAGAACCGCTTCTACTTTGCTGGGGTCGACAGAGATTCCTCCAGATGACACTACGTGGCCGAGAAATTTTACCTCCTTCATCCAAAATTCACATTTGGATAATTTAGCGTAGAGTTTCTTTTCTCTTAAAATTTGTAGGACTAACCGTAAGTGTTCCGCATGCTCTTGCTCCGTCTTCGAGTAGACAAGTATATCATCGATGAAGACCACTACAAATCTGTCTAGATATGGGCGGAATATTCGATTCATGTAATCCATGAATACCGCTGGTGCGTTCGTCAGCCCAAACGACATCACGGTAAACTCATAGTGTCCGTAACGAGTTCGAAAAGCTGTCTTAAGAATATCTTGTTCCCGAACTCGAATTTGGTGATATCCGGAACGCAAGTCGATCTTGGAAAATACTGCTGCACCCTGTAGTTGGTCCATGAGGTCATCAATCCTTGGCAGTGGATAATTGTTCTTAATTGTCACTTTGTTCAGTTGTCTATAATCCACGCATAAGCGCATGCTTCCATCTTTCTTTTTGACCAACAAGACCGGAGCTCCCCATGGCGACGCGCTTGGTCCTATGAATCCTTTTCCTAAAAGCTCTTCGATCTGTCTTTTTAGTTCCGTCAGCTCCATAGGTGACATTCGGTACGGAGCTATAGATATTGGTCCCGTACCTGGAACCAACTCAATGGTAAATTCAATCTCTCTTTCCGGAGGGAATTCAGGAATGTCTTCTGGAAAAACATTCGGATATTCTCTGACAACGGGAATTTCCTCTAGTTCTTGCTCGGATTCAGTCACATTAGCTGACAAGAGGATATACCCTTGCTTCTTTGGCCCGAAAGAATTCAAATAGAGGAGTGTTGCCGTCTGGGATTCAGAAGGTGAGACAGAGGGAAGTACCACTGTCTTATCAGAGCAATTGAGTACAACTCGATTGGCAGAAAGCCAATCCGTACCCAGAATTAGGTCAAGTCCAGATAGAGGAAGACAAATCAAATCGGCGGCAAAAGTCCTACCCTCAATTCGAAGAGGGACATTGGGGCATATTTGGCTAGTTCTAACAGGCCCATTGGTAGGGGTAGAAACCAATAGGTCATAAGGTAACTCAGAGATTGGCAATCGCAAGGCAGCTACACAGCTATGAGAAATAAATGAATGAGAAGCACCCGAGTCATAGAGTACAGTTAGGGCCTCACCGTTCACGTCACAGGTGTCTTGGATTAGTCCCTTAGACTTATCAACTTCCTCCACATTCATAGTAAAAACTCGTCCTTGACGTTGTGGTCAAGACGACTGTGGTGGATTCCTGGTTGGGCATTCATTAATCTTATGGCCTGGCTTGCCACACCCAAAGCAAACATTCTGGCCTGCTAAGCATGGCCGATCGCCATGATTCTTACCGCACTTCTTGCAAGTTGGATTCGGAGGGGGCCTTTGAGGCTGCTTGCCTTTGCTGCCCATCGGCGGGAATCTCCTTTGCGGTTGAAAGTTGGACTTGAATCTTGGGCCTTGCGGGGCTAACCCCTTCTTGAATCCACCGCCAGATGCCCTGGCTGCCACTAGTTTCGAGTTGCAATCTTCCACCAGTCGGCATTTGTTTACCAACGTGGGAAAATCTCTAATCTCCATTGGCCCGATTGCGGTAAGAATATCTTCTCGTAATCCTCCTTCAAATTTGATACACTTCCAGACTTCATCTGGATTCCTCTGATAAATTGTAGAAAATTCGCATAGCTCCTCAAATCGGGCAATATATTCGAATACTGTCCGATTTCCTTGACGCAGCTGCATAAATTCAAGTTCCTTGGCATTTCGAACTGAAGCAGGGAAGTACTTTTGATAGAATACATCCTTGAACGTCGTCCAGGTGACTACCGTCTGAGATCCCTCGAACAATCTTCGTACGCCATCCCACCAAAACTCGGCGTCTGCTTCCAGCATGTAAATGGCAAAAGTCACTTTCTGATGATCCGAGCAATCTAGGACAGAGAAAATCTTCTCCATGGCTTTGATCCACTCGTCAGCTTTGTCCAGGTCATACGCCCCTCGAAAACTTGGCGGATTTGCCTTTCTAAATTCAGCAAATTTGAGATACTCCAGGTTAGCCTCTAGGCCATCTAGGTTCCCTTCACAACCTGCTACAGGTCGCCTGCCTAATTGTTCCATCATTTGGTGAGCTACCGCGGCTTGTTCCCGCATCGCATGGGCCATTTCTTGCATTGTGGCCATGAAGTCAGTCGGGACCTCTAGAGCAGGTTCCGAACGTGGTCTACCTCGCCTTCCGGAAGCCATTAAGTTCTGAGCACACAAAATAAAAGTTATTGAGTTGATCAGGCTCAATACTATGTCTAATGTGCTAGTAAATAACAGCTCACACGGTCAGACACTTCATACACATGCACCACTATATCCCAACCATAATGGCAAGATTTAGTGCATGTCATCAGCTAAAAACACAGAATATGCGCGAAGCATAGTCAGTCCAATCCTCAGGTCTCAGCTAGGACGAACTGCTCTGATACCAAAATGTAACACCCTACTAATTCAATGTTATGCTTAAGTCATAGCATGAAATTAAGTAGTTTGTGTTACTGTGTTAATATTCTCGTTATGTTTCACCTATCCGAATTATTTGGGGGAAATGGGATGCCATAAAATGAACATGATAGAGTTTACTTCATTATAACCACATGGTAAGCATAAATAACACACATACTATCAACTGCATATAGGTATATATATATATAGACAAGAACCACTGTTTTGATTTACAAACAAGTTTCAAAATAGGATACATAAGTGGGGTCGAGTACAAAAAAAACATAAGACCCATGTCAGTCGATCTGATCCTACGTGGTCCTCAGTGGATATTTCAAAATCTACCACTGCATGTATGACCCAAAGCTGCAAGCTACCAAAAGAGGGTCATGCTGTACAATACGGCCTATGGCTGACCAACTTAGTTAGATAGCCGTTGGCCACACTGGGCCCGGCTGGTGAGTGGTCAGGAGCTGATCCAGAGGAAGTTGAAGCTGAGCTGGTGGCCTCTGAGGGGTCACTCTCGGAGTTGAGCGGAATGTTAGGTACCACCTGCGGAGGTGACTCCGGTGCAGGGTTAGCAGGAGCCACAGGTACTACAGGTATAGGGGGCGCTGGTGGAGGATGTGCCGCGTACAACGGGACCTCAAAGTATGGGGTGGTAGGATCAAAAGCAGGATGATGTAAGGGGACAGTAAAATCCCTATCACTAAATAGATACAAGCGAAATTGGCAAGAGCCGGCTATATACAACGAGCCTACTGCCGGATCATGGTGGAGCTGCAAGTCTGGAATCTCAACGAAGAGGGTAGCTGTCGTGTCCATCGTCCACGTCTGAGAATGAGGCAGAAATGCGGGACGAGGTGAGAATTCGGAGAAATTCTCAGTAGGGTTTGCATATAGTGTATACTGACTTCGCGTTCATTCTCAGTTGCCTCGGGTTTTATTAAATTTTCTTAAAACATGAGATTAAACTTAACTACTCATACTTAGGAAGGTTGAGAAAAATGTCTAGTCCGAGGCAAGGTTCAGTTTTACTTAAAATGACATAAGAAACAGAATAAACCATCAACATTAATACATAGAACAAAGGGGCAAGATAGTGAATACACAACAACAAGTAAACACAACGGACAAACTGCAAATATTATGCAATGACATGTTAAATGCAGCCATGCACTTGATGTAATTATGCAAGTCTCATTCTTGTACCATTCTTCATAACTTTTCCTCTTACTTTTCATCATTTTCCATCACTTGGTCCCCTGGGAGTTCTTGGCCATTTTAGACTCCTGGGTAATAGTCTGCTTTTCAAGATCGAGCTCGTTCCTATACAGGAATGCCGGGTTTACTTTCCCCGACCTTCCCACCGATCTATTCCCCTTAACTTTTTATCCGGGGCTGGCCCAAGTAGCATGGAAATTTCATCATAACATATTCTTTGAGTTCATCATAACATAACTTTCATAGCTTTCTTGGAAATGCACATGCCTCTACATGTATCTTATAATTCATGCATATACTTTACTGCAATGTCGGCGGCATAACGGAACGTGTCCGCTTCCCCATGAATAGTGCCAGTATTTAGCATATCAATTTATGAAAAGAAACGCCTCATTCCATGCATAATTCAACATATTTCATTCATACTTCAATCCTCAATTCAAGACACAAGTATTGCACTTTAGAATATGCTTACTGCCTCACTGCTGGTATTCAACCCGGTTCTTGTAAATTATGCCATAATTTCTATTTAGCTTGTTTGGACCTCAATTTCGGATATGTTGAAGTGTTATGTGTCTATTTTCTAACCTCTTTGGTCCCATCTGATTTGGATAACCATAACTCAAGTTATTTGGGTTTTATCCCGGCCTGCCCTGTAGGTGGCCAGAATTGCACACTTAAAAGTAAAAATATACTAAAAATCGAAAACTGGCTCAAATCATATGAAATTGGCCTCATATTAAAGCTAACAGGACAACCTTTCATGTATAAAAAGTTCCATTTCATTTTCCTCAGTAGGGCTCGAGTTACAAGCCCCGATACTTAGCCTTCCTGAACTGCCCTGTATTGGCCTAGTTTAGACATAGGGTAATTTCCTCAAATTACTGGGAACAACTGAGTTGGTAACAAACTCGGAATCTTATATTGGGGTGTTCCCCTGCGTGTAAGCTCTCTAACAAAATTAGTTTCACTCGATTTGGAGTTGTATAGGGTGAGTTACACCCTTCTCAACCCATACTGCCCGGGTGGATGTCCTGATTCCTAGGTCGAACTTCAAAAATTCATATCTCTCTCAATATTACTCCAATGGTCTCATATGATATATGTGTGGAAAGCCCTAGATGTCTAGTTTCACATAAAAATGGTTTCATTAATTTTGAACGGTGGGAGGCAGAGCCATACACTCCGCCGTACGGACTGCCGAGGGTTTGGGTTTTCCAGCCTCTCAATTTTTCCTATCTTCATCCTTTCTTGCTTTCAATTCAGTTTTAATCTCACAAACAGCCAATAAACCAGCTGTAGTTCATCATAATCAATCAACCAACATATCAAGTTAAGGAATTAAATCACCATCAATCATCCAAGAGTCAGACAAAAATCAGGCAGAAAGAAAAAGAAAACCTCTACCTCTTATTATCTAGTTAGGCTTGAGCTGGTAGCTGAGATGAAAGTTGGATGGAGTGGGTGAGTGGAGAAGAGAAAAGAGGGCTGAATTGAGGAAGAGAAGACAACGTTGGAAGAATGGGGCTGAAGAGGCAGGAGGAGAGTATATATATACGTAAGGCTTTGGAGTGGTAGTTAGGATGGGTGGTTTTGATTGGATGAAATTCTTGTGGGTAAAATTCAGCCATGTCTCCCTCTTGTGTGACAAAAATGCTCTCCACGTCGCTTAAGAAGTGAAACTCGCTGCTAGCGCATATGAACGTGACATCGGAACTCGTGAGGTTCTTAAAGTCGGAATTCGTGCACATCTATTCGGATTAAGTCGGAACTCGTAATTTATAGGATCTGGCACTCCAGCTCGATATCGGAACTCGGGAATGAGGAGAAAAGACCTTGGTAATGAACTCGGAATCCAATTTAGCTAAACTCGGAGGTCGCATGTCGTGTACATTTTGAATCACCTGATGTCGGAACTCGTATATCACCTTCGTTCCCACTTGATCATAAGGTCGGAAATCGTGAGTCATGCATGATGTCGGAAATCGGAAGAAATCCCTTGTAAGCCTCGGAACGAAGTCGGAAGTCGAAGCTAATATTGAAGTCGGAAGCGGATTTATAAGACAAACTCGGAAATCGGAAATTTCAACATTAGAAGGAATCGGAAGTCGGAAATCGGATGTTACACTTGATGTTGGCTGGAGTTATGTGAGTGAAGAATAGAAGAAGAGAGTTGAAAGGAGAGGAGAAAGTGGCGCAAGAAAAGGGGTCTGAATGGGTGATAAAGGGCGAAAAAAATCTGATTAGATTGAGTGGTTGTAGTTGACTTGCTTTGGCATTTGATTGGTGGAGATTCTATGGCTGAGTTTCAGCCAACTTTCTTTGCTTTTGTGGCTAAAGTGGCACCACTTTGGTGCTAAGTGGCTGAGTTATCAGCCACTCAAGGTAGGGTAAAAGAATTGAGATTCTATTGGTTCAGTTCCGACAATTTAGAATACCGTAATTTTATCAATATCCTTTAAATCGGTAAATCGGTTTTCAATAAAATTTTATGAAATCTCCTATACTCCTAACTTAATTCTCTCATATCTAAACTCAAGTAATTGCTAATCAATTGATTCTAAATAATTATTTAACCGAATTTTGATTATTCTCAATTATTCGATAAAACCGAACAATTAGGCAAAAAATGGTGGATGTTAGAATAATCCTACTTAATCATGTTTAGAAAGTAAAACAACTTTTATTACTAATCAAATCACTTCTGCATTCCAAGTCCTAGACTTGAGAAAGTTATTTTATTAAAGTTTTAGGTACATAAATTTTTATTTAAAGCATGATTCAACCTCCCCTTCTCGTGCTATCATTTCCAACAACCACTTGCTGTAGCAAAGAGATATAACAGCCTATATCCACATATTTTATCCAAATGAAATAAAGAGTGAGTGGACCTGAATATGAGATAGTATTGGGTGAGGCAAAGCCTCCAGCTTGATATAAGATGAGATTTATGCTTAGATGGGTCAAAATTACTCCCCACATGATTTAGTTTTTCTTATGTAACCCTCATGGAATATTTAAGTAATTGATTGAGAAAAATGATTTGTGAAAAATATTGAGAAGGCATATTGAGAGTTACTGAGTTTCTATTTATGAGTTCTATTTACAAAAGAGATATATGAACGAGTTTCTACTTATAAAAATATTGAAAAGGGATAGAACTGATAAACTTTGATTTCTACTAATTACTTTCAATGATTGTACAATTGTTAAGTTATTTTATTTTATTTTAAAAGTTCGTGTGTTTACCGATTCCTCCTTCCTGTCCATTCGTTTATATGCCCCTCACCGAGTTTGTGTGACTCATCCTTTATATATTATTAGATTTGCAGGCTTTTAATGTATTTTTGGTAAAGACTTGTTCAATTGGCAGATTTTGTTGGTGTCACGGCCCATCTCAGGGTTCGTGATCGGTGGACAAACTATATAAGATCTAATATGGCTTGGCTAGCCTACCAAGATATGTTGTTTCTTTAACATCAACATTTTATATAAAAAGCATAATCAATTTTAAATCTCAAGCTCATTATCATTACTATGTAGATAACGCTTATATTCTCAGTTTTTATCTAAATTAATATAATACATAACCTACAGTTGCAGACTCTAGAATCAAACGCAACGGAGTACATCCAAAACATTTTGGAAGCACACCAACAATATTAACCAATTGAACGAGATGCAACCACAGTAACCTGCAAATATGATAACATATAAAAGGTGAGTCACACAGACTCAGTGAAAGCATATAAACAAAGTGGACAAGAAAGAGAAACAAATAGATGCACGAGCTTTTAAAGTAAAATAAAATAATTTAACAACCATATGATCAATGAAAATAGTTGGTAGAAATCACAGCTCATTAGTTATATTCATCCTCAATATTTTCATAAGTAGATATGAATCCATATCTTTGAATCATAAATAGAAACTCATAAGTTGGAACTCAATAGTTCTGAATATACTTCTCTATATAAACTCAAATATTCAACTAGTTAAATACTCCATGAGGGTTATATAAGAAGAACTAAATCTTGTAGGGAGTAGTCTCAATCCATCAAATCACAAGTCCCACGATATCTCAAATCGAGGGCCTCGCCTCACTCGATATAGTCCATAATTAAGGTTCTCTCACCCTTTATCTCAAATAAATATACTATGTACACATAGGCCGCTATATCTCTTCACTACCGTGAGTGGTAGTGCCATTATATCTCTTTGCTATGGCAAGTGGTAGTGCCATTACATTTCTTCGCTATGGTAAATGGTTGTTTTAACTTAGAATCCATCATGGTTTTCTCAAAACAACTTATATCAAAACTCAACACTCAAATCTATAAACCAATATCATTATGATTTCAATTTTAAAAGTAACAATTTTACAAATCATTTTAGCACAAAGAACTAAAATACATCAACATCATGGGATTATAAAATTAACAAGGGTAACTGATGTGAAACCCCGTGGATATAAAGATCCAAAAACCCTAATTACACACTTTGATAGAAACAAGATTTAGGATAGAGAACCTTCCTATTAAACCCCCAAGAAACCTGATCTTGAAAACTTAGATATCACGGAAACGATAAAATAGAAACTGATTGAATATCAAAGGGAACTTATCTTAGGAAGAATTTTCTCAATTTCTTGATGCAGCAAGCAAAGCAAATTATTCACCTCACTTGAACACAATAGCATTGTTTTCTTGAAAGAAAACAAAATAAAATATCAATTAATCAAAAGCTCCTGAACAATGTGTTCCTTGAGATATTCATAACCTCTTACATTAGATTAAACACTTAAACTAAACCCAAGCCCAATAAGTAGTATTCAGACACTAAATAATAAGGATTTGGCTTGATAAAACATAAAACATAAAATCTAGGCTAAATAAAATAATTAAAAGTTTAGACATTCAAAATGCTTAAACTATACTTAAACTAACTAAACTAAACAAGATCAAAATAAGAGAATGACCCAATATGGCCATAATAAGCTTTTAAGCCCAATTCACAACATGTTACCCATTAGTATGAGTTGGCATCTTGATCTCCTTAACCCTTTCTTAATGCATCTCTTCCATAATTGCTTTAGCTAAGTTCCCCCAAAGTCTTCCCTAAGCCTCTTTGCTCTTGCTCATATGATTGGTCCTGCAAGCATGCTAAAATCTCTATCTTCCTCTTGGGTTGGAATGTCCAATTTGTTCTCCGGAGCACAGATCATTCCCTCGTTCTTCAAAAAGTTTCATTCTCAAATCTGCATCCATATCAAAAGGAGAAAAGTCAAAAACATTAAAAGTAGTTGAAACATTGTACTTACCCGGAAGGTACATCTTGTAAGCATTATCATGGATCCTCTTTGGTACTTGAAATGGACCATCACCCATTGAATCAAGTTTAGATTTCCTTTGAATAGGAAACCTCTCTTACCTCAAATGGACCCAAACCTAATCACCGGGTTCAAAGACAAGATCTAGCTAAATTCCTATTTATCTATCTTTGTGTTTTATGTTTCTGTTTTTGTTTTCTTTTCCTGGTTTGTTTGCATTCCCGCTTTCTTTGTTTTTGCTTCCTATCATCTTCGCATCTTTGTTCTTGTCTCTGTATTTCTTCTCTATTTTGCATTTGTTTTGTGTTGCCAGTTCGGATCAGAAAAAAAAAAAGGCAAACATAAATGAAAAAAAGAGAAAAAAAAATGAAAAAATAAGCAAAAAAAAAGATGAAGAAAAAGGAGAAAAAATTAGAAAAAATTAATTAAAGTAAATTGACGAGCAAGCAAACTTATTATGTTGGCAGTGCTACTATCCAATCCAATATGTGATGGGATACATTTAGATTGTGCCTAGATTTGTTTTGATTTCTTTTGATTTAGTCTAAATTTGCTTAGATTTGAATTAAATCAATTTATCTTTTAAGATTTAAATCCAATCTGATCAAATATACAAAGATCAAATTTGACTTAAATTAGTTAGGAATAAGTCTTTTAGGATGAAATGATTTCTATTTTTATCTATTTTAGTATTTATATATAAATAGGTAAATTGGCTTATAGACAATTCATAGTTTTTACTATCAACACAATTGTGAGGTTTTCCTCATTTTGGTTCTATATGATGTAAAATTTTCTTCCCTTTGATTTAGGTTGTCAAGGATAGGTTCTTTGAAGGTTTAGTAGGGAGGATCTTTATCCTAAATCTTGTTTCTATCAAAGTGTGTGTCTGGGGTTTCTGGATCTTTATATCCACAAGGTTCTGCATCAGTAGCTGACATCAGTTTCAAACCAGTTACCAAAGTCATAAGTTGAATATTCTCATAGATAGGAAAAGTAGCTAATCAAAACAACAAATCAAATAAACCAAATATTATAAAGTAAAGTTATTAACTTTAATGTGTTAATTTCTCCCATAAAAATAAATTTAAAGAAATGTCACTAAGTAAATATTTACTCACTATTTTGAAAAGTGTAACGTCCAAAAAAAAATTTATCGTTAATAACCGAGTTGTTTGGTTTTCATCGAATAATTAGGATTAATTAGAATTCGATTAAGCATTCACTTGAAGTCAATTAAGTGTGATTTAGAAGGATTAGACGAATTAGATTCGGAACATAAGACACCTCATAGAATTTTTCTACAACCGGTTTACTGATTTAAGAGAAATTGGTAAGATTTCGGTATTTTAAACTGTCAGAACCGAATCAATAGAACTTATATTATGAGTGCCCTAGCATGAATGGCTAAGATTTAGCCAAAACACCCCCATATGTGGCGCCACTTTCAGCCAAAGGAGGCAGCCACAAATCAAGTGAAATGACCTATACATATCCACCAATCACATGCAACTTACTTTAAAAGTTTTCATTTTTTTTCCTTTTCTACCCCTTGCAATTTCGGCCTCCTTATGTAGTAGACCCCTCTCCATTCTTTTCTCCCTCATCTCATCTCATCTCATCTCATACCATCTTCATCTCCCAAAATCTTCAAGCCACATCAAGATTTCTTCAACTCAAAACACAAATCTAACAAGAATCACACCTAGGAAAGGTAGGAATCCAACTTCTCTTCTTGTTTTCCTTGATTTGGGGCTGTGTGGGGATCCTGATTTTTCATGATACTGATGTGATTTAGAGTGATGATGATGGATTATAGTTGATTTTGCACGTATGTTGTGATTTGAATTGGAATTGGTATGAAAGAACTTGAAGAATAGAGAGAATTCAAGAAGCTATTAGGGTTTTCACTCAATAGTCCATATGATGGAGTATACAGCTCCACCTAAAGTCATTTGAATTTGATAAATCTATTTTTATATGAAACTAGACATTCAGAGCTTTCCATACATATAAAATATAACGCTATTGGATTAGTATAGTATTAGTTATGAATTTTTGAAGTTTGACCTAGAAATCTAGATCCTCATTTGGGTAGTATGAGTTGAGAAGGGTGTAAATCACATTACACAACTCTAAATTAAGTGAAACTAATGTTGTTTGAAAGATAACTTGTAAAGAAACATTCCATAAAAAGTTTAGAGTTGGATTCATTGTTAATTATTCCCAGAGCATCAATGAATTTATCTTAAGTTCAAACTAGGCTAAAATAGGGTAGTCCAGTAGGATCAAGCTACGGGTTTTATATCTCAAAATATACTCATTCAAATGACATGCAACTTATTTCATTTGAAATCTTGTTTTGTTAGCTTTAACTTCATATAAATTTCATATGATTTCATCTAGATTTCTATTTTTAGTGAATTTTTACTTATAAGGGTGCAATTCTGGCTCAGAATAGGGCAATCTGAGGTAAAATACTAATAACTTGAGTTATACAAATCAAAATGAGATGTGATGAAAAGGGTTGAAAACTAGACATATAGAGCTATGACCTATGCAAGATTTAGGTTTAAATGAGTTGAATTGGACTAAGGGTGGATTATACAAAATTCAGGCAGAATAGGAGGAAGTAAATAGAAAACGCTATTGATGTTTGAATTGAATTTGATGAATGATATTATGAATATATAATTGCTATCCCATATTGAATTGCAAGTTTGAATAATTTTACTGGTAGTCTGGCAGTATTCATGGCGAAGCAGACTCGATTCGTTATGCTGCCAAAATTTTGGCAAAAAATTCATATGTTGTGTGAGTTACAATTGCATGAACACATGATGTTTGAAAGAATAAAGTTAGTTGTGCATGCAATTCATGAATATTACAAAGGATTTCATATTACTTGGGCTAGCCCCTGAATAAGTTTAAGGGGAATAGATCAATGGACAGGTCGGGGAAAGTAAACCCAGCAATCCTGTATAGGAACGAGCTCGGTCCTGAAAAGTGGACTATTACCCAGGAGTATATAGCCAATAACTCCTAAGGGACTAAGGATGGAAAATAAGTTTCAGGAGGCAAAAGCCTTCAAAGTTAAGATGCATTCCCTAGCTGCACATTTATATATATTGTATGATAATTGTTAATTGATTGTCATAGTTATCTATTTATTTCTCATGATATGTTACTGTTTATTTATGGTTACTGTCTTAGTTGTATTAGTATATCTATTAACTATATTTCATTTTTCCAATTTAAAATTTAGTTTGTTTCAGTGTATGTTTCTATAATAAGAATTTAAGTTGAATACTACCATTATGTCGTACTATTTAAAATTACAGAAAAATCGAAACAACTGAGAATGACAGCGATGACAAATATGTATAAATTTAGGATTCCTACTGAGAAATCTTTATTTCTCGCCCTAATATATGTTTCCGCGTCATTCGCAAAGCATGGAGAACGCGGTAACAGGCATCCTATTCATCGAGTTCCCTAAGCTTCATATCCATCTGAACCCGTTTTTAGACTATATATATATATATATCCGGTAGATGTCAGTTCCATTTTTATTTCTTCTTTCGTAGAGATTTTGCTGTTCCCCTAACTCACCCACTCTTCGACACCACCACACCTTATATTGCTATCCTACTATACATGGCCCATCATTTTCCACCTTCACACGCAGCAGCAGTAGCGGCACTCCCATGGCTCTGCCAGCTTCACCACCGTAGCAGATTCTCTTAGTCTCACTGTCTGAGGAGGATCCGTTGCAGGTGGCGAGCTCGTCTTCCTCATCTTCTGCCCCGAGCATGGACTACACCCTAGCTAACACCGACATGGTGAATGGATTCCTTTCCTCGGAGTCCATCTAGGGTGCCCGTGTAGTGCTGCAATAGGAAATGTATACAGTGGCTCTCTTTTGGTAGCACTGGGTCATAGATAGTAGTTTAGTGTATGCTATATGTGGATGGGTAGTATACAAAATATCCCTTGGAAACCAGTTAGGGTATTGTTCATAAAGACAAAGCCACTTTATTTTGTATTAGCAGCCTCATTTTAACACCCTATACTATTTTATGTATCTTTTGACAAACTTTGAAAACAGACGTCTATGTATATATGTATATGATGTCATTTCAGTAGTTCCGTTTATTCCCTATTTTTATTTATTTTACTTTATTTATGTTATAACGATTATCAATTACTTATTCCGTAGTCAAATGGAAATTTATTAAGTGAATAGTTAACTTTGTATGGGTAATTAATATTAAATCAGAAAATGGAATTTAATTAGACAGTCATACATAATAACCTATCAAGTAACATATTATGACTTAAACATAGTATTTTGCCTGGTAAGGTGTTACAAAATGAATCAACTAAACTACACCCCAATAGCTCCAAAAGGAGTAACTAACGCAATCTTCAAAGAATCTGACCAACACAAATATTTTTGACAAGCTTAGATAATTTATTTGAAAACAACTTAACAATTATTGAGCCTATTGGACAAAACCCCCAAATTTGAGAGATCTAAGGTTCCTAAAAATTAGAGTGGAATCAAAGTTTGGCTTACTCCTTAACAACTTATTAGTACTTAAGCTCCTAACCCACTAGATTTCTACTCAAAACTCCAAATATTTAGTCACCCACTATTTTATTACTATTCATTACCTTTGAGAAAAACCCTAGAGTTTACTCATAAAAAGAAAGATAGATATTAGAGACATACCTCAATTTGTAGAAGTTAGTGGTTGTCAAAGTTTTGTGGCAAAATAAAAAAAAAAAAAAAAAAGTGAAGCTTTAATGGGAACAAAGAGAATAGGAGGAAGAAAGGAACATAGGAAGGGAAACGAGATGGAGGGACATGAAATTGAAGGGGTGGGGCTATTGTGATGTGCTTAAATGCAATTCCTTTTCCTTTTCTTTTTTTTAATACTTTTGCATAATTACAAAATTGCTAGCACCCACTTTTTTTCTCTTTCTTGGTCGTCGATGTCGCAATACCTCCCCTTAAAGAAAAATTCATTCTCGAATTTTAAACTATATATTAACCTTGCACATCAAAAAGGTATAGGTGGAAGGGCTAAGTGATAAGTTGCCTACCTTACTCTCTCCGAAATCTCAAGAGGCCCAACAAATCTTTGGATCATCTTACCTCTCCTACCGAATCCCAAGATGCATGTTCTTTTGTGCGAAACCCCAAAGGCTGGCATCTCTAATTTGAATAAGATTTCTACTTACTTTGGGTTGCCGCTAAGTGATCTCGAGTTTGTTGAATCCTCTTAATAACTTTCTCATTCACATCTCGACGAATAAATCTTGATTCTCCAATCTTAAACCAACCTATTAGGGAACTACCACATCTCCTATACAAAACCTCAAACTATGTTATAATACCTAGTAAACATGTTCAACCTCGTCTAAAAAGTCCCCACATCCAAACTCGATCTAGTCATATTCTAAAAGTGGACCCCTCAAAGAACTTCCATTCCAGGATTTGCATAAAGACTTGAAAACTACGTTAGCAACATATATGTCGAACACCTATACTTCAAATCAAGATTTGCTAAGAATTTTGATATGGGATTTTCCCAAATATGAGCTAACATATAGAAACATAACTATCATGAAAACAAAAACTCAAATCTAAATTAAGCCTCATATTTTAATTGTTCTTATACTCTCTTCCATGCAACATTTTACTCATCATTAAAGAAATACAATAGACATAAGTCACTTAATGACCAAGAGTTCCAATTGACATTTCTAGGTCAAGTTAAGTGTATTTTCCAAATGTAAAGTAGAAGTTAAATGTGAAAGGTTCATCTTTACTCTTAATATGGTCACAACCTATTTATGTTGCACTTAAAGGGGTTTTGAATCTTCTTTCAAGAATTTTAACTCCCTAAAATTGTCTCAATCCTTCAATTTACGTATTATTAAGCTAGAGCATGTTAATCTTGAATAACTCTCCAAATAGGTCATCATTATGCTTGTATTCAAGAGGAAAAAGTTATGGTATAGTGTTTAAGCTCCAATGCCCTTCAAAAGCCACAAAGTGCCATAAGCTTTATGAAGTTGAGAGTTTTGATGAACAAAAAATCAATTCTTGATAAAATCTTTTGTGCATACTAACTATTTGTTCAAGTGTTTGTCTACAAGTGCACTAGATCACAAAAATACACACAAAGATGAGAATTAGATCATACAAAGTTAAAAGTTCTTATGTATCTAGTACATATTTCCATGGAAAGAACTTTATGAGCAAAAGAATCTATGATCTGTCTCTCAAGGAGTGTATCAAGAAGATCAAAAGGAATCAGTTATGTCATCAAAAGGAAATCCAGCCATCAGAAAGGTCACGAGCACTTCAAAAGCATGAATTGTCCAGAAGGCTATATCCAGAAAGGTGACTTCCGAAAAGTTGACTCACATAAAGTACCTCACCCTCAAAACTTCTTCTACCCGATTCATGGATCGTTCATAAAAGTCAAACTTGATAAGACAAGATCCAAAAGAAGCGTTGACAACTTTGAAAAGCTAGTGAACATCAACAGCTAGTTTTCTTCTTCTGTGATATTTCTATTTGTTGAAAAAGAAAACAACCTCTTGTCTCTCCAGTCTTAGACCAATGGACCAAAAAGCTCTGGGCTCAAGGTTTAAAGTCTCAACGGCTAGACTTTGAAGCCTATTTAAACCTGGAAGACAATGAAGAATATGTTTGTTTGTCAAGCACTCTAGACATTTAAATATCTTTCAAGACTTCATCTTTCTTAACCTTCTAAACATCCAAAAAGTAACTTGTTGTAACTTCTAACAAAAAAATCTTCTCATTTGCTGTATATAGGCCAATATCCTCTCACTGAGAGTATTGAGAAGTCATTGCATACTGTACTTACGTGATCATACACTTTGGAGTAATTTAGTGTGAGTGTTATCCAAACATAAACCATTCAATCCTTATATTGTAACCTGACCCGTTAGTAGTCTTTGTGAGCTTAGAGAGGCTAGGATAAAATACTACTCATTGTTAGCTTGGAGAAGCTTTGTAAACACTACTCATTTGGTTAGCTTGGAGAGGCTAGGAAGAACTACTCAATTGTAAAAGCTTGGAGAAGCTTGGACAAAGATTACTCAGTTTATTAAAATCTCAACAAAGTATTGAGGACTAGACATAGGCATGTAGTTTGGCCGAACCAGCATAAATCTTTGTGTGATTCTCTATCCTTATCACTCTTGGTATGTTTCTTATCTAGTTTATTTTACTGTGTGCATTCATTCAATTGCTACTTTGCAAAAGTGTTATGAAAACAACACCATTTAATATCCACCTTAAACACTTTCGCATTCCAAGTCCAAAATCTTGAGAAAAACGTGTTTAAAGCTTTCAAGAATAAAAAGGTTTTACAAATACGATTCAATCCACCCTTCTAATGCTACTTCTTCCTACATAGTGATTGTTATAAAGTCTCTTAACTTCCTTACTTTTATTTTATTTTATTTTCACAGTTAGAGTAGTAAATCACAGTCAAATCCATAAACTAATCTTACAAAATCTTACTAACATGAATCAAAGTAAACGTTGGTAATTCAATAAAACACAGATTTATTATTCCTCCTTTTTTCTTTTTAGGGGGTCTTACACTCATACATGTTACTAGTAAATCACACTCAATTATCATTTGATCACATAGTCATATGACCTCGTAACTTCTTCTTACATCATGCTAACAGTACATACTAGTCATAATTCAAATAGCCTAAATATGGTCTAAATAAGCAAGCAATTTCACCACTGAAATCTTCGTATTCTTTTTCAATTTCAACCTATGCTTCCTCTTTTTTTACTTTTACTTTTTTTTTTTTTTTTTGAGACAGCAACCATTTTCCACTTCCTACTTTCTTAGCAATGGTAAGTTGTACAGTACTCTATTGGCACATTTTATTTTTGTAACATAGTCTAACAACAAGTTAGGAAGCAATATATCAATATTTTATTATCCAACTAATTTATTTTGTTCTTATGATATCTTTAGAAATAGACCAAACCGGTATAAGGGTTCACAATAAGGCAATTAAATTATCCTCTTAAGCTTTAAGTATTCTAGAACATTTAAATATCATTGAAACTATCTAGATCAATCACTAGGTTCTTAATCACATCATAGGCAAGGGTTAGAGTATAAATTACCCTTTAATGCTTAAACTAAATCAAAACTTTTTAGTCATTTATAGATAATTATTTCAAATCTAAAGCAACAAATTTTAATCATTATTTTGCCATAAAGTTTCACTTAAACTCATTTATGTCCTATGCACCTTGGGTCCCAATTGCAAACTCAAATACAAAGTCTAAATCTCCACATCATGAACTAAATCACATTGTTCTTTAAAATATTTAACGTAGCTTCCATATAACATTTCCATCTAAGAGAAGTTTTGTAATATACTATACTGTTTACTAAAGTAGCACATAACTAAATTTCAGTTTTTTTTTTCCTAAACATTTCACAACTTATTTAATAAAATACCATAAGCTTGACATGAGTCCATTTTTAAGCTTGAACTAATCATATTTTCCTTTCCTTCTTTCTTTCTTTTTTTTTTTTAACTTGTTTACACAAATGACTCATCTAGATCTACAATTTTTTTATCAACTCACTTATATTTAGTCATTCAATTATTAGCTAAACAGTAACAGTCGTGTATCCTCCAACACAGCCCGTATTTATCTATTTCTTTATGTCTAATCTAACCCCTAACATTTAATTTAATCCTAAAATGATTCGACGAGATAAATGTAAATTCGAGCTTTGTTTCATTTACTTGACCCCCGCATGCTTTCTCCTTAGTCCATTCTACCTTCACTTCAACCTAAATTCCAAAATTCGCAACCTATAATATGGATTTATTGATGTCCTTATCATGAGGCAACATATTTGATAATCTTCATTCTCTCCTATATATAATGCTACAAGAAAAGGTCTAGGGTAACTCTAAACAGGCATGAGTGAACAATTTCCATTAATAACTATTCCATGGTTTTAAATTCGAAACTAGAATTTCATTAATTCTTTTTTTACTGTCTTTCTTTACCACCTTATTTCATAAGAGTAAGAGCTAACAACTTATACACAAGGAGCTTCTTTAACTAGACCACATTTAGAACTTCGTCTGGCCACGCATGTTCGTCATGAATTAACTAACTTTGTCATTGGATATAATTATAATGGCTAAACTTGTATTTAGATCAAGACCTTAGATTTTTTGTTTTTTAGGTTCCTCTCCTTTATTTTAGGGGGGAAAAAATCACATTCCCATTAGATAGCCTTTGGGATTTAGCAAAATGAACTTAAATGAATCACTATGTTACAAAGTTAAATTTTAAATTATTATGGCACCTAGGATTAACATAGACCATTCCTATTTAAACAACACAATGATGTAACTATGAGAGAAATCATAATTTACTAATTACCTACTACCCAAGTATATTTATGAATAGCTTTCAGCTCATCTAAATTATTTAAATACTATTATCTTTTCTATTCTTTCTCTTTTTCTTTCTTTTTTTTTCCACTGTAATTTTCTCACTTCTATGAAACTAACAATACTATAGCAAGAAAAGGATTCTAAGAACTAGCACTCAACAAGATAATTGCTTAAACATTTACATTATATACAAACATATTTAACTCAATTATTATTTTAACTTTTTAAATTACTATATTTTTTGTTTGGTAACACATATCCATATAGCACAATCATCGATAAACTTAGGTTTTTTTCCCCCTAGATTGACATATAATTAAAGAGCTTATAAATCATATCATTAATCTTGTCTGTGTAACACCTTACCAGACAAAGTACTATGCTTAAGTCATAATAATCTATCTGATAAGAGATTACGTGTAACACTGAATAAATATCTCTTTTAGTATTAGTATTAATTGCTCGAATAAGATTACCCGATCTCATCACAAAATTTTCTGCGGAATGGTGGAATAAATACAAATCAATCGGCAAACTGTAAATAATTTAATACATAATAAAAATTATAATAAGAACAGAATAACTGCAAATGACGTCATAGGTATGTATATAGATTTCTGATTTCAAAGTTTGTTAAAAATGTACAGGGTGTCAAGATGAGGCCGCTAATACAAAATGAGACGGCCAGTACCTATGGATGACACCTAGCGGTCCCCATGGGACATTTCATGTACATTCCTAATACCTGCCTATCCCATCATGACCCAAACTGTCAAAAGAGGGTCATTCTGTACATCCAATCCCACTACAGCATGCACGCTATCTAAATAGAATCTGAAGAAAGGAAACCGTTCGCCATGGCGGCGTCAGCTGGAGGGTGCCCGGCACTGGGAGCAGATGACGACGAAGAACTAGTAGCCTCGGACGGATCCTCCTCTGAGGTCGAGGCCGATGACATCGGCTATGGCGGCGAAGCAGGGGGAGCCATGGGAACTGGAACTACTGGTGCGGCTGGTGCTGCTGCTGGTGGTGGTGGAAATGGATGGGCCATATGAAGAGGTATAGCAATGTAGGGGACAGCAGGATCAAAAAGAGGATGCATAAGGGGTACAGCAAAGTCCCTCTGGAAGAAGAAGTATAAACGAAACTGGCATCTACCTTATATGTATACAGAATCTAGAAAAGGGTCGAGGTGGATGTAAAGCTCAGGAAACTCAATAAACAGAACTCCGGTCGCTGCATGCTCCATGGTCTAAGAATGACGCGGAACATACAAAAGGGTGAGAAATGAATATTTCTCTACAGAGAATCCTAACTTCCATACATCTGTCATCGCTGTCATTCCCAGTTGTTTCGGTCGTACAAAATGTTCACATAGTACAGTAAAATGAGACTATTTAACTCTAATATTCATTTGTAAATCATACACCAAAACAAGTTCAATTTTAATTAACGGATATACTAGTGGACTCACACAGTAATCAGAGTGGAACAATAACATCTTATAAATAATAAACAGAGATCTAGAACAATCAATAGAAAAGTATTACACTGTACGTATGCATGTATAATGAGAAGATGCATCTTTTTATTGGAGGCTTTTGCCTTTTATAACTTATTTTCATACTTGGTCCCCTAGGAGTCATTGGCCATATACTCTTGGGTAATAGTCTGCTTATCAGGATCGAGCTCGTTCCTATACAGGAATGCCGGGTTTACTTTCCCCGACCTTCCCACCGATCTATTCCCCTTAATTTCTTATCCGGGGCTGGCCCAAGTAGCATGGAACTTTCATAGCAAAAAAATCCTTTTCATAACTTTCATGGCTTTCATAAGAATGTATATACACTAACATAGAATTCATAGCTTGTACATGGGTTCTACCGAAATTTCGGCAGCATAACGGAACGTGTCCGCTTCCCCATGAATAGTGCCAGCCAATCAGTATATCAATTTATCATAAAGAACATTACATCACATTTATATTCCAACATATAATTCATATCAACATCAAATTCATTAAGGCAAAATTCCTGCCTTAGCATATCCAACCAACCCGATTTTTATAATTCAAGCCATAATTCCTATTTAACTCCTTTGGATCTCAAATTTGAGTATGTTCAAGTGTTATGTGTCTATTTTCTAACCTCTTTGGTCCCATCCAATTTTGGTATCTACAACTCAAGATATCTAGATTTTATCTCGGCCTGCCCATTGGCTAGCCAAAATTAGGCAACTAAAAGTAAAATTCCACTAAAAATCGAAAACGAATTCAAATCATACGAAATTGGTCTCTTATTAAAGCTGATAGAACCATCTTTCATTTGCAAAAAGTCCCATTCCATTTGACTTAGTGGGGCTCAAGTTATAAGCCCCGAATTTTCACCTTTCTAAACTGCTCTGTTTTGGCTTGGTGTGGACATAGGGTAACTTCATTAGTTCACTGGGAACAATTGGGACCATAACAAACTCGAAATTTCATACCAGTATGTTCCCCTATGTATAAGCTTTCTAACAAAACTGGTTTCACTCAATTTGGAGTTGTATAGGATGAGTTACACCCTTTTCAACCCCTACTGCCCGGATGAATGTCTTGATTCCTAGGTCGAACTTCAGAAATTTGTATCTCCTCAATACTACTCCAATGGTCTTATATGATATATTTATAGAAATCCCTAGATGTCTAGTTTCACATAAAAATGGTCTCATTAATTTTAAATGGCGGGAGGCGAAGCCGTACACTCCTCACTGCATTTGACTGCCGAGGGTTTTGAGTTTTCCAGCCTCTCAACTTTTTCATATCTTCATCCTTTCTCCCTTTCAATTCAAGTTTTAACCTCATAAACAACCCATAGTTCAGCTATAATTCATCATAATTATTCAATCAACACATCAAAATAAAATTAGACCACCATCAATACTTTAAGAATCTAAAAGTCAAGTAAGAATTTAGAACCCCTACCTCTTATTATGAATGATTTTGGTTTAAGTTTGTAGCTGCAACTTGGTAGAATTTCAAGGTATGATGGAGTTGGGTGAGAGATGAAAAGAAAAGAGAGAGTTGGAGTGAAGTATGCAAGGTGAGAGAAAAAAATCTGAAGAAGAGAAGGAGAGTGTGTTATATAAGTATGAGTAGTAGTTAACTTGGAAGGTTTTGATTGGCCTCTAAACATAAGGCTGAGTTTCAGCCAACCTTGCCCTCTTCTTGTGACCAAACTACTCTCCACGTTGTCTTATTTGTGCGGTACATTTGCTCTCCACGTTGCCTAAAGTGGAACTAGTTTCTAGTACATTCTGAAAATGAAATCAGAACTCGCACTCTTTATAAAATCAGAATTCGTGAACATCCTGCATATGAAGTCGGAACCCGGGAAACGTGTGTCAGTTTATTTCGAAACTTGAAAGCAAAGCCTGATGTGAAGCCAAGCACTCAAAGTCGGAAGTTGTGAATTGTAGGACCTCGATATCGGAACTTGGTGGGATAAAGAAATGAGAACTCTTGGTATTAAACTCGAGACTGGAACTCGTGAAAATTTGACTCGGACCTGGAGACAAGTTCAAAATTTGATTCTCGTGTCCATTTCTGGTCCGATAAAATCGGACGTCAGACTTAGTGTTAAGTCGGAAGTCTTAAGATCGGAAATTGGAAACATCAGCCACTTAAAATTAAATCGGAAATCGGAATTCGTACCGATGAGGTGGAAATTCATACATGCTTACACAAGGTCGGAAATCGGAAATCTTCAACATCAAATTAGGTCGGAAGTCGGAAATCGGACGTTACATTACCACTCCCCTTAAAAAAAAATTTTGTCCTCAAAATTTAGCATTGGAGAATAGCTCAGGATACTCTTTCCTCATGTCCGATTCTAGTTCCCAAGTATAGTCCTCAGCATCTTCCCTTCCCCATGCTACTTTTATTAGCTGCACGGTCTTGTTTCGAAGTTGTCTAGTACTCTTATCTACGATCCGTACTGGTTGTAAGCGAAAAGTCAGGTCCTCTTTTAATTGTATTGATTTGGGTTCTAGGAAGTGGGTGGGGTCAGGTTGATATTTCTTGAGTTGAGAGACATGAAAAACATCATGAAGGTTAGACAATTGTGGAGGCAAAGCAACCCGATAGGCGACTGGTCCAATTCGTTTTAGAATTTGAAAGGGACCTATAAAGCGGGGGCTTAGCTTTTTGACTTTAATGGCTCTACCTACTCCCGTTGTGGGTGTAACTTTCAGAAACACGTGGTCTCCTTCTTGAAATTCCAAGGGTTTCCTTCGGACGTCCGCGTAGGTCTTCTGACAGCTCTGGGCTGCAAGTATTCTGCTACGGATCTTTTTAATCTATTCTGTTGTCTGTTTGATCAGCTCCGGACCTAGGAGATTCCGTTCTCCTGCTTCATACCAACATAAGGGAGACTGACACTTCCGGCCATATAAAGCCTCATATGGGGCCATGCCAATGCTAGCATGATAACTGTTGTTATAAGCAAATTCGACTAACGGTAAATATCGATCCCAATTTCCCTGTTGTTCCAGAATGTATGCTCGCAACATATCTTCCAAAGTCTGAATTGTCCACTCCGTTTGACCATCCGATTGCGGATGATATGCAGTACTTAGACATAGCCTAGTACCAAATGCCTTCTGGAGCGCTCCCCAAAACCGTGAGGTGAACCTTGGATCTCGATCGGAAATGATTGTCGAAGGAATACCATGTAGCTGAATTATTTCTCGAATATATAGCTGAGCCAACTTTTCTAGAGGAGAATTCGTTCGAATGGGTAAAAAGTGAGCTGACTTGGTTAGTCTGTCCACTATGACCTATATAGCGTCATATCCTGAGGGGGTTTTCGGTAAGCCCATCACGAAATCTGTAGAGATGCTCTCCCATTTCCATTCCGGAATCTCCAAGGGTTGTAATGTTCCTGCCGGTTTCTGATGCTCTATCTTCACCTTCTGGCACGTTAAACATTTATTCACAAAATTGGCTACATTTGTCTTAAGGCCTGGCCACCAAAACATCTTCTTGAGATCTTGGTACATCTTGTTAATGCCAGGATGTACAGTAAACTCACTCTTATGAGCTTCTTCCAAAACCTTCTTCCGGAGATCATTCTCCTCATGTACACATATTCTTCCATGATATCGCCACATTCCTTCCGGATCCTGAGAGAATCTTGTTAGCTTGCCAGATTGCCCTAGTCGTATTGTATGCTGGAAGTTATCGTTTCTTTGTTGTGCTTGCTGGATTTGGCCCTTGAAAGTACTGACTATCTTCAGTTGGTGTAATTGAATGGTACTAGAAGTTACAGAGATCCCCAAGTTGAGGGTTTGAAAGCTCTGTATAAGTTCTGTTTCTTTTATCATCATCCACGCCACCGTCAAGTATTTTCTGCTTAGGGCGTCTGCTACCACGTTTACCTTGCCTGGATGGTACTTCAGATCGAACTCGTAATCTTTAAGAAATTCCATCCATCTTCGTTGTCTCATGTTCAATTCCTTCTGATCAAAATGGTATTTCAAACTTTTGTGATCAGAAAATACTTCAAACTTCACTCCATAGAGATAGTGTCTCCACATCTTCAAGGCAAATACTATCGCCGCCAGTTCGAGATCATGGGTTGGATAGTTTCTTTCATGAGTTTTCAATTGCCTGGAAGTATATGCCACTACGTTCCTAGTTTGCATTAATACGCACCCCAATCCTTTCTGAGAAGCATCATAGTACACTTCAAACGGTCCACGAGGGTCCGGCAAAATAAGTACTGGGGTGGTTGTCAACCTTTCCTTTAATTCTTGAAAACTCTGCTCACACTCGAGCGTCCACTCGAATGGGGCGTTCTTCCTGGTCAACTTTGTTAAGGGTAGAGCTATTTGGGAGAAGTTCTTAACAAATCTTCTGTAGTATCCTGCCAACCCTAAGAAACTTCTAATTTCCATAACTGTAGTTGGTCGCTCCCAGTTTAATACTGCTTCTACCTTACTGGGATCCACTGAAATTCCCCCATGGGATACCACATGGCCAAGAAATTTTACTTCTTCCATCCAAAATTCACATTTGGATAACTTGGCATAAAGTTTCCTTTCTCTTAAAATTTGCAGAACTAATCACAAGTGTTCTGCGTGCTCCTGTTCTATCTTCGAATAGACAAGTATGTCATCTATGACCACCACCACAAATTTATCAAGATATGGTCTAAATATTCAGTTCACGTAGTCCATGAATACTGCCGGTGCATTTGTCAATCCGAAGGACATCACGGTATACTCATAATGTCCATAACGAATCCGAAACGCCGTCTTCGGAATATCTTTCTCTCGAACCCGAATCTGGTGATATCCAGACCGTAGATCAATCCTGGAGAATACTGTAGCCCCTTGCAGTTGATCCATAAGATCATCAATCCTTGGTAACGGGTACTTGTTCTTGATTGTCACTTTATTCAACTGCCTGTAATCTACACAGAGTCACATGCCTCCATCTTTCTTCTTAACTAACAAAATTGGGGCTCCCCATGGTGATGCACTTGGCCTAATGAATTTCTTTTCCAAGAGTTCTTCAATTTGCCCCTTAAGTTCAGCCAGTTCCAAGGGTGACATGCGGTACGGTGCTAAAGATATTGGTCCCACTCCTGGCACCAGTTCAATAGTGAACTCAATCTCTCTCTCAGGAGGGAACTCAGGAATATTTTCGGGGAACACATCAAGATATTCCCTAACAACTGGAATATTGTTTAACTCCTGATCAACCTCTGTCATACTGGTTGATAAGAAAATATACCCTTGACTTCTATTCCCACAAGGGTGTACCATTAAGGAACTCAAATAAAGACTTACAGGAATTACTGATTCAGAAGGTGAAATAGAGGGGAGTGTAATGAATTTATCAGAGCAATTTAACAGGGCTTGGTTGGCAGAGAGCCAGTCCATACCCAAGATGATGTCAAGTCCAGACAAAGGAAGACAAATTAAATTAGCCAGAAAGATCCGACCTCCTATCTGACAAGGGACATTGATACCAATGTGATTGGTCCTAACGGGCTCATTTGTAGGAGTAGAAACAAACAAGTCATAAGGTAATTCAGAAATGGATAACTGCAGGGCTGTCATGCAATCATGAGAGATAAATGAGTGAGACGCACCTAAATCGTACAAAATGGTTAAAGTCTTACCATTTACTTCGCATGTATCTTGGATCAAATTGTCTGACTTTTTAACCCCCTGTGCATCCATAGTGAAAACTCTCCCTTGGCGTTGTGGCCTAAGAGTCGATTGAGGATTTCGGGTAGGGCATTCATAAATCCTGTGGCCTGGTTTGCCACATCCAAAGCAGACATTTTGACCTGCCAAGCAGGGGCGGTCGCCATGATTATTGCCGCATTGGCTGCAAGTCTGATTCCCAAAAGGCCTCTAAGGTTGCTTGCCTCTGTTATTCGCCGGCTGAAACTTCCTTCGCTGTTGCAGGTTAGGCTTGAACCTCGAACCTTGCGGAGCTAACCCCTTCTTAAAGTTATTGCCAGATGTTCTAGCAGCAACTAACTTCTTGTTACAATCTTCTACTAAGCGACACTTGTTCACCAAGGTAGAAAAGTCTCTGATCTCCATTGGTCCTATGGTGACAAGAATGTCTTCTCTCAGTCCACCTTCAAATTTCATGCATTTCCATGCTTCGTCGGGGCTTCGTTGATAGATAGTAGACAATTTGCATAACTCCTCAAATTTGGCAACGTACTCCGACACGTTACTGTTTCCTTGACGGAGGTGCATGAATTCCAACTCCTTGGCATTGCGAACAGACACAGGAAAATACTTCTGGTAAAATGCATCTTTGAATGTGTCCCAGGATATTTCTATCTGAGCTCCTTCTAATAATCGTCGTGCACCGTCCCACCGTAACTCAGATCGCCTTCTAACACGTAGGTAGCAAAAGTCACCTTTTGATGGTCCATGCAATCTAACACGGAGAAAATTTTCTCCATAGCCTTAATCCATTCAGCTACTTTATCTGGGTTAAAGGCTCCCCTAAAGCTGGGTGGGTTGGTCTTCCGAAACTCTGCAAACTTAAGGTATTCCAAATCCATTCTAGAGCCATTATGATTCCCACTACGACCTATCTCTGACTGCCTTCCCAGTTGGCCCATCATTTCAGTGGCTGCAGCTGCCTGTTCACGCATAGCGTGCGCCATCTCTCGCATCGTATCCAGAAATTCTGAAGATTCTTCCTGGGCTGGAATGGTTCGCGGCCTACCTCACCTTCCAGAAGCCATTAAGTTCTGAACACACAAAACAAGAGTAATTGAGTTGATCAGGCTCAACACTAAGTTCGGTGTGCTAGTAAATAATAGCATACAGTTAGACAAACCACTTCATGTCCGTCCTATCCAAATGGACAAGACTCGGAACATAATAAGATCTAGGGAATACAGAGCATATGCGAAGCATAGTCGGTCAAATCCTCAGGCCTATATTAGGATGAACTGCTCTGATACCAAAATGTAACATCTTACTAGACAAAGTACTATGCTTAAGTCATAATAATCTATCTGATAAGAGATTACGTGTAACACTGAATAAATATCTCTTTCAGTATTAGTATTAATTGCTCGAATAAGATTACCCGATCTCATCACAAAATTTTCTGCGAAATGGTGGAATAAATACAAATCAATCGGCAAACTGTAAATAATTTAATACATAATAAAAATTATAATAAGAACAGAATAACTGCAAATGACGTCATAGGTATGTATATAGATTTCTAATTTCAAAGTTTGTTAAAAATGTACAAGGTGTCAAGATGAGGCCGCTAATACAAAATGAGACGGCCAGTACCTATGGACAGCACCCTAACTGGTCCCCATAGGACATTTCATGTACATTCCTAATACCTGCCCATCCCATCATGACCCAAACTGTCAAAAGAGGGTCATTCTGTACATCCAATCCCACTACAGCATGCACGCTATCTACACAGAGTCTGAAGAAAGGAAACCGTTCGCCATGGCGGCGTCAGCTGGAGGGTGCCCGGCACTGGGAGCAGATGACGACGAAGAACTAGCAGCCTCGGACGGATCCTCCTCTGAGGCCGAGGCCGATGACATCGGCTGTGGCGGCGAAGCAGGGGGAGCCATGGGAACTGGAACTACTGGTGCGGCTGGTGCTGCTGCTGGTGGTGGTGGAAATGGATGGGCCATATGAAGAGGTATAGCAATGTAGGGGACAGCAGGATCAAAAAGAGGATGCATAAGGGGTACAGCAAAGTCCCTCTGGAAGAAGAAGTATAAACGAAACTGGCATCTACCTGATATGTATACAGAATCTAGAAATGGGTCGAGGTGGATGTGAAGCTCGGGAAACTCAATAAACAGAACTCCGGTCGCTGCGTGCTCCATGGTCTGAGAATGACGCGGAACATACAAAAGGGTGAGAAATGAATATTTCTCAGTAGAGAATCCTAACTTCCATACATCTGTCATCGCTGTCATTCCCAGTTGTTTCGGTCGTACAAAATGTTCACATAGTACAGTAAAATGATACTATTTAACTCTAATATTCATTTGTAAATCATACACCGAAACAAGTTCAATTTTAGTTAACGGATATACTAGTGGACTCACACAGTAATCAGAGTGGAACAATAACATCTTATAAATAATAAACAGAGATCTAGAACAATCAATAGAAAAGTATTACACTGTACGTATGCATGTATAATGAGAAGATGCATCTTTTTATTGGAGGCTTTTGCCTTTTATAACTTATTTCCATACTTGGTCCCCTGGGAGTCATTGGCCATATACTCCTGGGTAATAGTCTGCTTATCAGGATCGAGCTCATTCCTATACAGGAATGCCGGGTTTACTTTCCCCGACCTTCCCACCGATCTATTCCCCTTAACTTCTTATCCGGGGCTGGCCCAAGTAGCATGGAACTTTCATAGCAATAAAATCCTTTTCATAACTTTCATGGCTTTCATAAGAATGTATATGCACTAACATGGAATTCATAGCTTGTACATGGGTTCTACCGAAATTTCGACAGCATAACGGAATGTGTCCGCTTCCCCATGAATAGTGCCAGCCAATCAGTATATCAATTTATCATAAAGAACATTACATCACATTTATATTCCAACATATAATTCATATCAACATCAAATTCATTAAGGCAGAATTCCTGCCTTAGCATATCCAACCAACCCGGTTTTTATAATTCAAGCCATAATTCCTATTTAACTCCTTTGGATCTCAAATTGAGTATGTTCAAGTGTTATGTGTCTATTTTCTAACCTCTTTGGTCCCATCCAATTTTGGTATCTACAACTCAAGATATCTAGATTTTATCTCGGCCTGCCCATTGGCTAGCCAGAATTAGGCAACTAAAAGTAAAATTCCACTAAAAATCGAAAACGGACTCAAATCATACGAAATTGGTCTCCTATTAAAGCTGATAGAACCATCTTTCATTTTCAAAATGTCCCATTCCATTTGACTTAGTGGGGCTCGAGTTATAAGCCCCAAATTTTCACCTTTCTGAATTGCTCTGTTTTGGCTTGGTGTGGACATAGGGTAACTTTGTTAGATCATTGGGAACAATTGGGACCATAAAAAACTCAGAATTTCATACTAGTATGTTCCCCTATGTATAAGCTTTCTAACAAAACTGGTTTCACTCAATTTGGAGTTGTATAGGGTGAGTTACACCCTTTTCAACCCCTACTGCCCGGATGAATGTCTTGATTCCTAGGTCGAACTTCAGAAATTTTTATCTCCTCAATACTACTCCAATGATCTTATATGATATATGTATAGAAAGCCCTAGATGTCTAGTTTCACATAAAAATGGTCTCATTAATTTTAAATGGCGGGAGGCGAAGCCGTACACTCCGCCGTACGGACTGCCGAGGGTTTTGAGTTTTCCAGCCTCTCAACTTTTTCATATCTTCATCCTTTCTCTCTTTCAATTCAAGTTTTAACCTCATAAACAACCCATAGTTCAGCTATAATTCATCATAATTATTCAATCAACATATCAAAATAAAATTAGACCACCATCAATACTTTAAGAATCTAAAAGTCAAGTAAGAATTTAGAACCCCTACCTCTTATTATGAATGATTTTGGTTTAAGTTTGTAGCTGCAACTTAGTAGAATTTCAAGGTATGATGGAGTTGGGTGAGAGATGAAAAGAAAAGAAAGAGTTGGACTGAAGTATGCAACGTGAGAGAAAAAAATCTGAAGAAGAGAAGGAGAGTGTGTTATGTAAGTATGAGTAGTAGTTAACTTGGAAGGTTTTGATTGGCCTCTAAACATAAGGCTGAGTTTCAGCCAACCTTGCCCTCTTCTTGTGACCAAACTACTCTCCACGTTGTCTTATTTGTGCGGTACATTTGCTCTCCACGTTGCCTAAAGTGGAACTAGTTTCCAGTACATTCTGAAAATGAAATCGGAACTCGGAATTCGTGAACATCCTGCATATGAAGTCGGAACCTGGGAAACGCGTTTCAGTTTATTTCGAAACTTGAAAGCAAAGTCTGATGTGAAGCCAAGCACTCAAAGTCGGAAGTCGTGAATTGTAGGACCTCGATATCGGAACTCGGTGGGATAGAGAAATGAGAACTCTTGGTATTAAACTCGAGACCGGAACTCGTGAAAATTTGACTTGGACCTGGAGATAAGTTCAAAAAATTTGATTCTCGTGTCCATTTCTGGTCCGATAAAATTGGACGTCGAACTTAGTGTTAAGTCGGAAGTCTTAAGATCGGAAATTGGAAACATCAGCCACTTAAAATTAAATCGGAAATCAGAATTCATACTGATGAGGTGGAAATTCATACATGCTTACACAAGGTCAGAAATCGAAAAATTTCAACATTAAATTAGGTCGGAAGTCGGAAATAGGACGTTACAGTCTGGATATCAGTTCAGTATTTCATTTAACATTATAAACATTAAGAAACAAAAAAAATTAATAACATTCCTATAAAGAAGGCTTCCTTCCAAGTAAATGTTAAAATTCTAAGACTGCTTCAATTTAGATTTCTATATTTTAATAATCCTCTGTTTTGGAACCAAAAAGTGCAGTCCTTATTTGCCGAACTCACATGTTATTACTCTGATTGGCAGAATAAAAATATTTCATGTTAAGCGGCTACTTGCTTATTTTTCAATAGCATAGGATGCAACAAAATATCCAAGAGAAACACTTGTTGATTATTTCAAGTATTTTTCCAAAAGCAATAATTACACACCAAATTGAGGTGCACCAAATCAGGAACTAGTGGTAGAAGGGTATCTTTCCCAGCACTTAAATTAGAAAGTCATATGGCCAGAACATTCAAGAAATCCAAGAAATAAAACAAAATTGACACCACATGACTAAATACTTTATTCCGGGATACATGGGTGTTAAAAACTCCTTGCCTGTAAGTTGTGCCCAGGTACATATGCCACAAGTAAGGTTCTACGACTACCCATGTTTGCAACCAATAGGATTGACAACCTATGTTATGATAAAAACTTTGTCACAACCAGTCTTAAGGTCAGTGACCAGTACACAGACTATATCAGATCTAATATAGCCTGGCTAGCCTGCCAAGATAAGTTGTTTCTCTAACATCAACATTTTATATAAAAGCATAAACAATTTCAATTCTCAAGCTCATTATCACTACTATATAGATAATGCATATATTCTCAATTTTTATTTGAATTATCTAGAAAAATATAATACATAACATAACCTATAGCTATAGACTCTGAAATAGAAGCAATGGTATACATCCAAAACATTTTGGAAGCAGATCAACAATATCAACCAATCGAACGAGATGCAACCACACTCAAATAGTAACCTGCAAATATGATAACATATAAAAGGTGAGTCACATAGACTCTGTCACGACCTAACCCGGCGGTGACCGGCGCATAGGGACAAGTCCCCACGCAAGCCTTCCACCACAGAATTTTTATAAAAATTTCGACAGAGTTCCCTTTGTAATCAGGATATTTCCCAATTACAAATGGTACCCTGCAAGATAAACAAACACAATCTTCCATCGGGGATCCAGGTATTCTCAGAATACACCCCTTAGCAAATAGTATAACAATGAAAGTATATATATTTACAAGTATTTATCCAAAATACATAACTTAAATTATTTAGAAAACCAAATCCTTTTAAGAAATCCAACAACATAGTATAAGCATATGAAATACAACAAAATCAATATAGCTAGGTCAAGCTAGACCATGCCTGTAGTACTATGGAGCTACACAATCTAAGGATTTCTCAAAATTCAAATGTTTACAATATATCCTTGAACAGAAAAGGGCTTATCCGCAAAACTCAGAATTTAATCAGGAGGGCTAAAGGATTAGATCTTACCGGAACACCTGTATCTGAAAAAGAGGAAGAAACAATAGGGTGAGTTTATGAAACTCAGTGAGAGATAAAGTGTCCCTAACCCATATGAGATAATGTACAAACCGTAATTATTAAATAGATATTTAGATAATACAATAATATGTATAATAAAACCAAAAGAACTCTTAATCAAACGTTTTCCAAGTTTCCTTTTCCAAAACCATAGAATCCATCTATTCCAGGATAAACAGGTAGGAATTACACTTAGGTGACCCTTCTTTCGTGTGAATCCCATAATTAGACACGCACCACTCTTTCAATGGCAACGAATATCAGGCACGCACCACACTATATGTATAGCCATAAATATCAGGCATGCACCACTCCCTTGAGTGGCTGTGAAATCCATCATCTTAGGTGCACCTAGGGCTAACACCTACTGTCGTTAGCCTACAGATCCTAGCCTAGATTTTCCCAAGTCTTTCTTTTCTATTATACAGAACATATAATAAAGATTCTTATAAAACATATCAATATACCTTATATAAAATAATAAAATTGTAACTTCAAGAAAAATAAAGCTTTAACACTTCAATAAATCAAAAGTGAACAAAAATCCAAAGCTTTTATCCAAAAACCTTTCACTTGACTTTTTACATAACCATTCATAAATTAGATGCGGAGCAATCTATACCAAACCATACCCATTAAGTATATCAAATCCTTTCAAAACCAAGATAATTTCCAAAGTTTAATAGAAAACCAATGCAATAAACATTTATCATATTTTCTTCCCAAAAATCAAGTCATTGTCTCATGTGATCAAGTAGAAATAGATAAGCTACCAAAATTTAAATTATATTGCTAAGACATACCAAATCATTTGCATATGTATGTATATAGACAAAATACGATAAAACTAAGATAGGGATAAACTATCTACTCACAGACTTAAATCCAATGGCGGAGTCCTAATCCCACGACTTGCTGGAACCAAGAATTGAGCCTTCAATGAAATCTAGCATTATAATTTTGACAATCTAATTCAATAGTGATCATTGAGACTAAGAATGAACCTAACATGTTCTCAAAAATGAAAATCTCCAATTCTCTAACCTAGGGTTCTCTATGAACTCATTATAGAGTAAATAATCTGTAATCTTAAGATAAGAAAAAAGAAAAGCATCAGAAAGTACCTTTGGAGATAGAAAATGAAGAAGGGAGATTAAGGAGCCTTAATGACATCTACTCCAAGGTCCAACACCCACCAAGGGTGTGGTTGGGGATTTGAAGAAGAATGAAGATTAAAAGTGAAATTGTTGCTATGAGAGTGAAAAGAATGTAATTTGATGAAGTTTGGAAAGGAAAAGTTGAAGGATTTGAGTGGGGATTGAAGAGAAATAGGTTTTAGAAAGAACGGAGAGAGTTTTGAGGGTAGAGAGAGAAAGAAAATCGCGAAATAAGGGGAAGGAACACGTCTCGGCTTATATATTGACTTGTGGTAATCGATTACCAATTCTGGTAATCGATTACCATAGCCAAAGAGCTAGTAATCGATTACCAACGCTAGTAATTGATTATCACAAACCCAGAACTAGTAATAATTACCATCTTTGGTAATCGATTACCACACGAAAAATTTTAACTTGTGGGCATACAGAGAGGATTGTAATCGATTACAGATCCTCTGTAATTGATTACAAACTCCAAAAACTCGGTTCCCTCCTTTTGTACTCCTTTCCCAAGTCCAGGATATTGCACAAACTTATTTATATTTCTTAATTTTAAATTAATGTCCCCTTTAACTTTACTCTTTATTAACTTTAAAACATAAATATAAATAAGGGAATACCCCCCATTTGGATTCAATAAAAATATTTAAAAATTCAAAATCCTTAGGAATCAGAATCCAACTTTTAGGTTTTAGTACAACTCTCCGAAAACTTGCATTTTTATGAACTCAAGGGTTGAAAACAAAGGGGTTATCTATTTCCTAAAATTCGTTAAAAATCCCTCTTCAACTCATTGATGTCTAAGAAACCATTACCGGGACTTTTGATCTTAAGAAAACACCTCAAATCTATAGCTCTCCAAGGAAGCATAGGGGTTCAGACTCAGAATTTTTCAGATTCCGATTTCGACAAGTAACTACAACTCAGGCTGGGGTGTTGCAGACTCAGTGAAGGCATACAGATAAAGTGGACAGGAAGGAGAAACAAATAGACATACAAGCTTTTAAAATAAAACAAAATAACTTAACAACCATACGATCAGTAAAAATAGTTGTTAGAAATCATAACTCATCAATTCTATGTCTCCTCAATATTTTCATAAGTAGAAATGCATGCCCATATCTCTTAATCATAAATAGAAACTTATAAGTAGAAACTCAATAATTCTCAATATACTTCCCTATGTAAACTCAAATATTCTATCAACTAGTTAAATATTCCATGAAGATTACATAAGAAGAACTAAATCTTGTGGGGATAGTCTCAACCCATCAAATCACAAGTCTCATGATATCTCAAATTAGGGCCTCGACTCACCCAATATGGTCTCATAATTAGGGTCCTCTAACCCTTTATCTCAAATGAATATACTATGTGCATATAGGCCACTATAACTCCTTGCTACGATGAGCAGTAGTGCAGTTATATCTCTTCACTATTACAAGCAATTATTTTAACTTAGAACCCATTATAGTTTTCTCAAAACAACTTATATCAAAACTCAACGCTCAAATCTATAAATCAATATCATTATGAGTTCAATCTTAAAAGTAACAATTCTTACAAATCATTTTAGCACAAAGAACTAAAATACTTCAACATCATGGGATTATAAAATTAATAAGGGTAGCTGATAACAGTTTCAAACCAGTTACCAAAGTGATAAGTTAAATATTCTCATAGATAGAAAAAGTAGCTAATCAAACCCACTAATCAAATAAACCAAATATTATAAAGTAAAGTTATTAACTTTAATGAGTTAGTTTCTACCATAAAAATAAATTTAAAATAATGCTACGTAATAAATATCCACTCACTATTCTAAAAAGAATCAACTGAACTACTCCCCAAAAGCTCCAAAAGAAGTAACTAACATAATCTCCAAAAATTCGAACCAATGCAAATAATTTTTGACAAGTTTGACAATTTATTTAAAGACAATTTAATAATTAATGAGCCTATTGGACAAAAGCCCAAATTTGAGAGATCTAGGGTTCCTAAAAATTAGAGTGGAATCAAAGTTTGGCTTACCCTTGACAACTTATTAGTGCTTAAGCTCCTAATCCACTAGATTTCTACTCAAAATCTCCAACATTTACTCAATCACTATTTTATTACTAGCTTTGAAGAAAACCCTAGAGTTTACACATAAAAAGAAAGTTGGAGATTAGGGACATACCTCAATTGTAGAAGTTAGTGGTTGTCAAAGTTTTGTGGCGAAATAAAAGAAAAAGTGAAGCATTAACGGGAACAAAGAGAATAAGAGGAAGAAAGGAACAAGGGAAAGGAAACGAGAGTAAGGGACATGAAATTGAGGGGGTAGGGCTGCTGAGATGTGTTTAAATAAAATTCCTTTTTCCTTTTCTTATTTTTTCCTTTTAATACTTGTTGCATAATTACAAAATTACCACCACCCATTTTTTTCTCTCTTTCTTGGTCGTCGATGTCACAGCTGGTGTGCCTCCAATACATTTTGTGTGGATATTGTCACTTCTAATTCTAGAGTCTACAGTCATAGGGTTATGTGTTTGATTATTCTAGTCATTTCAAATATACTTGGGATGTAAGCGCTATCTAGTTATTAGCATGAGTTTAAGATTAAGAATTGGTTGTGATTTTATATGAAATATTCATATTTGAGGTATAGTTTATCTTGTTAGACTAGCCAAGCTATAATAGATTTGGTATAGTCTGTATACTGGTCACGGGCCCTAAGATGTGTCATGACACCTATCCATCATAACCCTTTATACATTAAAATGATGAATAATTTAATCAAATCAAGAGATATTGAAATAGGCTTGATTAGCTTTTAGTGTATAAGGTCACTTTCATATTTTTTTAAATATTTTATTAAATAAAATAATTCTTAAATAAATAACAATTATATAGATAAAAAATTTTAATAAAAATATCTTAAAAAATAAATACTTTTAAAAAATAATAATTACTATAAATAATTTAAACAATAGCTAGTTATTAAAAATTGTAAATAAAAAATATATAATAAAAATAAAAATAAAATAAAATAATTATAATTGATAAATAAAAATTATTATTTTGATATAATTTTCTTTTTTATGTAGTACGATGAAAAACACAACTCACAAATATTAAAATATATAAATGAAATAGACTATTATATTTTTTTAATATTTACATTTTATTAAATTAATAAATAATTATTTAAAATTGAAATAAATAGTAAATTATATTTGATATAAATTATACTTTTAAATAATAAAAATTAATAAATATTTATTATAAATGTAATTACAAGCAATAAATATTTGAATAACAATATTTATTTTTTAATTTATAATTAATAAAAATTATTATTTTATCATTATTTTACTTTTTGTTAAAAATTTACTTAAGATTAGAATTATTTATGATAGTAAGATAATAGTATTATATTTTAAATGTCAACGGCTATTTGATTAATGCTTACACTTTCAATGACTAATTTGAAACTTTACTTCATTTTTCATAATGCTTTATGTTTGCTATATATCATCATCATCTAAGCCCAATATGCTTTTAACCTAGTACCTACGTAATACATGTCTTGAACATTAATCAATAAGGGTGCGTTTGGTTTGTGAAAATATTTCCTATTTTCATTGTCTATTTTCATTTTCTGAAAATGATTTTCATTTTCAAATTTTTTGGATTTAGAAAATGTGTTTGGTTTGTCTATTTTCAAAAAAGGGAAACAATGAAAATATGTTTGATTTGTCTGCTTTCAAAATATATTTTCAAAATCAAATTTGAGATAACCAAAATAACTATTATGCATTATGCATTTTATTTATGGCATTAATCGATATTACCAAAAAAATTCCAAACTATTATTTCCTTTGCCATATTAAATATGGGTTTCCTATCCTTGTATACTTCCATTGAGAGACCTCAAACATCTCTACTTTACATTTAACTAGATTGAGACCCAGGCGATGCGCGACTTATAAAGTATAGCAATAATTTAGTAAAGTGAAATAACTATATAATAAAATAAAAATATTTTTTATTAATCTTATTAGTGAAAGTCTCACAATATACTAAAAAAAATGGTATATGGATTTTATGGTTATATAGAATGTATTGAAATTATATTGAGGTACTTGGACTCAAATAATATATACATATGCGCTTACTTAAAATCTACTTTAGATTTTTCAGCTAGCCTGTATTCAAATTTCATAATTGCTGCAATGTTGCAGAAAGATCATATGATTACCATAATGTTAAATAGTTATTCCTAAGATATTTATTTGAAAAAAGCATTACTTGACAATGTGTGCACTATCACGAATGTTGCTATCTTAGCTAACATTAAATTTTCTATGTAACCACATCATAACAAGTACAGTACACCAATAACTCTCTTGCACAAGACACCATTCGAAATAACTCAAGTAATAATCTCTTGTCCAAAGTGAACTGTAGTATTATATACTCAACTCCAGAATGCATGCATTACCTTCAATGTTACTATCTCAGCTAATAACAATCTCACTCAGGAACAACTATAAACACATGAATATGGCTACAAAATCAAGTTTTATCCTTTCTAAAAATGAATATCCAAGTAAATTCCATTCAAGGGTCATCCACATAAATGTTCATATCACAAACCATTTAATTTCAAATTCACAAAGTTGTTATTGTAACATTACATGATTATATTACATAAATGAAAAATTCCAAACAAGTATATTACGGAAACATGTTTTTCATTGAAAAAGAAAATAACAGAAACAATAAACATAAAGCATCAAAGAAAAGACAAATGCACAATGCATACCAGTTTGGCAGGTATAGCGTCTAGCTATGGCGCAGAGGCTCAAGTCACAAATAGACAATGCAGAGTTGCATCTGACACAGTGTGACACAATCAATAGTGGTTGGGCGGAGGTGAACGGTGATGCGTGATGGTTCTGGGCGTGAAGACGCAGTGGTTTGAGGTGTGGTGGTCTGGGGGCTGACTGGCAGGTTGGAGTGGCGCTATTCTCAGTGTGGGGTTGTGGCTATGTTGGTTTTTAAGGCGAAGTTGGAAACGCCCCAATGGTAATGTATAGGGGAGATTGGTAACGTAAAAAAAGTGTTTCAAAAGGATGGGTCATGGGGAAGTGTTTCAAAAAGAGGAATGCGTTTTTCATTCAATAACAACAGGGGTCGACGACGGTGTTTTTGAGAATAAAAAGCAGATGACATTATAATTACACTCATGCCACCGTATTTTCAAGTTGCAATATTTTCAGCATTTGACAACGAAAACAATGAAAACGTGAAATCGACATTTCCTATTTTATGGTGTTTTTAGGAAATATTTTCAAGAAATAATTTCTTCATGATCACAACCAAACATATTTTCATGTATTTTTTCATTTTTATTGAAAATGGAAATACAAAATGAAGAAACCAAATAGGCTCTAACACTCTTCTTTTACTATTCTCTAATCTGTATTTTGAATTTTTATATTTATTTTGATTCAAAAAGTGTTTAATGTTATTAGCAATGTAAATCTATTATTAATTATTTTTATTTTTAGCCATTCCTACTTGTTTAAATATAAAAGTTTCACTTATAATGAACGAAACTCATGAATTTTAGTATAATTAAAATAACCACAACTACAATCATATTATATTATTTCATTCAAAGGAACAAATTTTAGGAAAAGATATGAATAATATGTGCATAAAGTTAATCAATATTCATTTTGCATAAGTTAAACATAACTTCAAGTTTATAAGAATAACTAAATTGTACAAGTTCACTTTTTTAACAAATAAAAAGAACAAAACGATCCTCTTGAAATAATACAAATATTATTTATTGTCCCTGCTGGTTTGCTTTATTTTTGCAAACCTTCTATAACACCCTCCATCATATAAGTTATGTTCGAGTTATGGAGTTATATTTAGAGGTTGCTACAGTGCTATGTAAACTTATAACTTGATAAAAATATAATATATGGCCCTAATAACGTCGCATTTTATTACTAAATAAGGATTTACACTTCCGAGTATTGAAAAATACATATATAATTTAAAAATATAATGCTATACAAGACTTAAATACCATTATCACAAAATAGGTCTCGTTCTACATCCTTCACTTTACACTTAAGTCAGAGTTCTTGGTGCTGGAACTCTGCAATTCGTAGAAGAGTCAAAGGTCTGCTACCACTTGAAACCTATTCTTTGTGCTAGAATATTAAGGGGAAGACACAAATAAGTAGTGAGAATCTAAGATTCTCAATTGGTTCACTCAATCCACTAAGCATAAAAGTTTCATCATAAGTATTTCAGCTGTTTCGATTTATTATGAAAAGGTGGAGAAACACACATAGGTTCAATTTTAAGTTTGAAAACATATTTCTCAAAGCGAGTTACTTTTAGCAATCACTTGGCACTTTCTAAAATAAGCACCAGAGCAATAATAATAAAATTTCTAGTCATTATATTGGTAGCTATGTAACACAATAATATAATGGAATATGCATATAAAGATGCACATAAACTAAATCATGCAAGTGCACTTGTCCTTCTTGGCTTTTCTTAACTTTCTTTATTTGACACACCTAAGAGCTACGTATCGTCATCCCTAGGATGTATGCATATATCTTTAATCCTTACTACCTTTGGGTAGTTTGATTTGGGAGTGAGCTCAACTCGTGACCGTCATCACACAATACTGACCCGCAAGGGGACCCACATGCCTCTAAATTGGAGGGACTTAGCTGGTCAACTGCCTCCAAAGTAGAGGGATCTAATAGTTTTAGCTGTCTTCAGAGGGAGGGACCCAAATAATTAGCTCCAAGTTAAAGGACCCACATTTTGTCTTTTTAACTGCCTTCATAGGAAAGGACCCAATAACCTCCAAGTGAAGGGATTCATCTTACCTATTCATATTCTTCATGGCTCACGTGCCCATATATTCATATATAAATATGCGAAAGAGACTTATGCACATGCTTTATATCTTATTTTCAAATATTCTTGCATGCACGAGTTTCATGTGATTAACACATAAACAATCATAACATTCATATATTTCTGCCAAAAATTCGGCAGCATAACGGCTCAAACATGGAGAGCCCCAAAATAGATAATATATCCAGTCAACATACAAGCATAACAATCATATTCATCATGAAAAATGTATTAATTTAACAATTTATTAGTGTGAAATTACATAAAATTTATGCCTTTGAACTTTTCATAGCTTATGGGACTCTTAATTTAAGACAACTTTTAAGTTATGCCTTTATCCTTAAATCTACCGTATTCTTTTAAATTGCACCAAAATTCTATTTTAACTCATTTTGGTCTAAAAATTTAATATATTGTAGTTCTGTTTGTCTACTTTTAAACCTCTTTAGTTTCACTAAATTTTGATATGTATAACTTGAATTATTAAAGTTTTACTTAAGGCTGCTCTATTTTAGGACAGACTTGCACACATAATTTTAGAAAATCACCAAAAATCCATCTTTTGTCAATTAAATCTGAAATTTATATCAAAATGTAATTTGAATCATATTTCAATTCTCGCAAATTTTGCTTCAATTGGGTAAGTAGAGCTCAAGTTATTAGCCCCTAAAATGAACTGCCTTGTTTCTATTGGAGCAAAGCATGGGTCGACTTCAAAGAATTACTGGCGAAAATCTATTCATTATCTAGTTCTAAAAAGCTTTTTAATAAAATTAGTTTCACTTAATTTGAAGTTATATAGGGCAAGTTATGCCCTTCATATCATATTATGGTTACGATAGAGACTGAAATCCAACAACCAACTTCACAAATTCATAACTAATTCATTTTAAATCCAATAGTTTCATAATTTATATCCCTGGATTGCTCTTGAAGTCTAGTTTTATTTAAAAGTAGTTTCATTTGAATTTGAGTTCTATAGGGTGATTTATAGACTTCGTTGTATAGACATCACCCTCGAGTTTCTCCAACAGCTTGTTCTATTTTGAGTTTATCTTAATCTTTTGCTATATGCTTCAACCTAAATCAAGTTTTCCTATCTTAAATCATTAGAAGAGAATCATAACAAGATCAAAAGATCTTGAATCAAGGATAGTACCAATAAGAACACATCAACCAAACAATCCACAAATACAATCAAAATTAAGGATTTGAGTTACCTACCTCAAAATCTTTGAAATAATGGAAGCAAGAGAGCCAAGAACAACATCCTAGCCTTCTTCCATCATGGCAACAACCTATATGAAGATGGAGAGCCTCAAATTGATGCATAATCATCAAATAATTAGAGGGGTTCGTAGAGGAAGATATGAGGATTAATTTTCATAAAAAGATCAAGTGGTTTTAAGGCCAAGAAGCCTTCATATTTGAGGTTAAAGCTCTCAACCATGGAGGTGGTGGAAGGAAAATAAGGATAAAGAAGAATGAAATGGAGGATGATATGTTAGAGAGGGCAGCTAAATTTTTTATGGGCAAAATGGGAAAAATATTTAGCTTTCTTGCTAAGTTAAGTTGACTTACTCGTGAAGCTTTGTGGGTTAAATTTCATTGGTGAGTTTGGAACAAAATTTAAATTCATTTAAGCTTGAGTTTTGGGTGGCCATTGTGACGTCCGAAAAATTTTATCATTTTTAACCGATTTGTTCGGTTTTATCAAACAATTGTGATTAATTAGAATTCGATTAAGTATTTACTCAAAGCTAATTAAGTATCATTTAGAGAGATTAGATTTAAGGAAATTAAATTAGAAACATAAGAGACCTCATAGGATTTTTCCAAAATCGTTTTACCGATTTAAAAGAAATTGGTAAGATTTCAATATTCTAAACTGTAAGAACCAAATTAATAGAAATTACACTGTGTAAACCCCAAATCAAATGGCACAAATTCAGCCACTTCCCCCTTGAAAAGTGGCGCCACTTGCATGCCAACTTTGTAGAGAGTTGTGGCTCAATTTCAACCATTCAACCATCAATCAATCCTATTGTTTGCTTTTTCCAATAACACAAAAAATCCCCTCCTTCTCCCTTAAGCATTTCTGCCTTAAGTGTTCAGGCTAACCCCCCCTTTGTTTCATTTTTCTTCATCTTCTTTATCCTCCTTCATCTCATCTCACCCATAGGTTCAAGCTCTAATCACTTATTTCACTCCAAGATCAAGATCCAACTCTATTCTACTTCTCTAAGGTAGAAACTTCATCCTTTCTCTTGTTTTTCTCTGATTTGGGGCTGCCTAGGGCTCTTCCTTCTCCCTTTGTTTTGATGTTATATTGGTTGGATATGATGGATTATAGGTGGTTTAAGATGTATGATTAAGTTAGGATTGAAGATTGGATAGACTGATTTAAGGAAATCATGAGTTCAAGATGCTGTTAGGGTTTTTCCTCGACGGTCCGTAAGGTAGAGTGTATGGCTTTGCCTATAGCAATTTAAATTTGATGAATCTATTTTTATATAAAACTAGATATTCAGGGCTTTACGGCCATTAGATTAGTATATAATTAGTTATGAATTTTTGAAGTTTGACCTAGAAATTTGGATTCTCATCTAGGCAGTATGAGTTGAGAAGGGTGTAACTCACCTTACACAATTATAAATTGAGTGCAACCAATGCTGTTTGAAAGCTAACATATAAGGAAACATCCCATAAAAATTTTAGATTAGATTCGTTGCCATTTGTTCCCAGCACATCAATGAATTGACTTAAGTTCAAACTGGGCTGGAACAAGGTACTCCAATAGGGTCAAATTACAAGGCTTATATCTCAAGATATAATTATGAAAATGATATGCAACTTATTTCATTTGAAAGCTTGTTCTGTTAACTTTAATTAGGTATAAATATCGTATCATTTCACCTAGATTTCTAGTTTTAGAGAATTTTCACTTATAAGGGCGCAATTCTAGCTAAGTGTAAGGCAGTCTGAGGTAAAATACAAATAACTTTAGCTATATAAATCACAATGAGATAGGACTAAAAGGGCTAGAAACTAGACACATAGAGCTATAACATATCCAAAATTCAAGTTTAAATGAGTTGAATAGGAGTAAAGCTGAATTTTACAAAATTCGGGCAGAAGAAGATAGAGTGAGCAGAAAACTCTGTTGATATTCCTGTTGATTTTGACATATCATATGATTAATATTGTGGTTATAAGTTTGTTGTCCCATATTGATTTGAATGCTTAATTGGTTTTACTAGTATTCTGGCACTATTCACAGGGAAGCGGATATGATCCGTTATGCTGCTGAATTTCCAGCATAAATGAGTGATTATAACAACCATTGGATTTTTATCATTTTTCACCTAGTTATTCGGTTTTATCGAATAATTGAGATTAATTAAAATTCAACTAAATATTTATTTAAGGTCAATTAATTAGCAATTAGAGAGATTAGATGTGAGGAGATTAGATTAGAAGCATAGAAGATTTCATAGGTATTTTCCTAAACCGATTTAAAGGAAATCGATAAGATTTCGGTATTTTAAGCTGTCAGAACCAAATCAATAGGATTATGCACCTAAAATCCTATGACTCAATGGTTGAATACTCAGCCACTTATTCATCCATTGGTGGCGCACAAAATGAAGAGAGTTGGTTGAAATTTAGTCACTAGGTCTCAACCAATCAAAATCCAAGTTTCCAACTACTTCATTAAAGCCTTAGTGACATATTGCTTTCCTTTTCCCTTCAGCAGATAGCACTCCCTTATTCTAGCCTCCTTCTTCTCTTCTTCTTTCAACCTACTCCATCAAATCTTCAAGCTTTGATAAGGTTCCATCAATTTAAACTTAAAGTTAGCAAGATCACACCTAAAGGAGGTAGAGATTCAACTTTGTTCTTGTCTTCTTAGATATGGGTGGATATCGGTGGTTATTTGGGGCTTTTGTTCTCACTTATTAATATGGTGTTTGGATGTATATGATGATTATTGGCTGGTTTGATGGCTGTTTTTGTGTTGAACATTGATTAAGAAGTAAAAAGGGGTAAGAGTAGGATGCAGTAAGGGGCTGGAAGATCAAAACCCCCTGGCAGTCCATACAACGGAGTGTACAACTTCGCCTACAGCTGTTTAAATTCGATGAAACTATTTTTGTTAAAACTAGACATCTAGAGCATTCCAACCATATAAGCTATAAGACCATTGGATTAGTATTGAGAGAAATATAAATTTTGGAAGTTTGACCTAGGTTTTTGAGTTTGATTCTGGGTAGACTAGGTTGTTTGTAGCAAAACTTGCCCTATACAACTTAGAACTAAATGAAACTAACTTTTTTAGAAAGCTTACGCATAGGAGATATTCTCATAAAAATTTTAGAGTTAGATACAGTCACATTTACTCCTAGTGGTTCAAGGAAATTGCCCTATGTCCAAACTAGGCCAAAATAAGGCAGTTCAAAAAGGTCAAATTTTGAAGCTTATAACTCAAGCTCTACTAAATCAAATGAAATGGAACTTATGTAAAATGAAATCTTGTCCTGTTATCTTTAATATGATTTCAATTTCGTATAATTTGAACTTGTTTTCGATTTTTAGTGGATTTTTACTTTTAAGTGTGTAATTCTGGCCAGCTATAGGGCAGGCCAAGATAGAACTTAAATAACTTGACCTACATTTATCAAAATTAGATGGGACTAAAGAGGTTAGAAAATAGACACATAACACTCTAACATATCCAAAATTTAGGTCCAGACGAGTTAAATAAAAATTGTGGCCTGATTTATAAAAATCGGGTTGAATGAAAGTGCTGAGACAGCAACTATGTTTTTAATGCAACAATTGTGCCTATGAAATTGATGATTGAATTGTGAATGAAGTATTATGATTTCTCTATAAGATTATTTTTCTAAATACTGGCACTATTCATGGAGAAGTGGACACATTCCATTATACTGCCGAAATTTTGGTAAAGCCTATGCATAAGTTATAATATACATTTAGATACATGTGCATTTTCAAGAAATTCATAAAGGTTATGTTATGATAAAAGTTCCATAATACTTGGGCCAGCCCCGGATTAAAGTTAAGGGAAATAGATCGGTGGAAAGATCGGGGAAAGTAAACCCGGCATTCCTATATAGGAACAAGCTCGATTTTGAAAAGTAGACTATTACCCAGGAGTTGAATGGCCAAGAACTCCCAGGAGACGAAGTAACGGAAAAGTTTATGATGCTAAGTTTAAGAATAAGTCTTTGCATGGTCGCATTGCATAGTCATTACAAGTTATTTACAGTTTAACTATTAGTGCTGCTATCTGTTTATTTATGCTACCTAGTATTCTGTGTAATACTATTTAGTAATTTATTCTATTTCTTCTGCTGTCTTAAGTAAAACTGAACCTTGCTTCAGACCAGATATTTACTTTTTTTTAATTAAATGAAAATCAAGGCAACTGAGAATAAATGTGACGTCAGTTTAATACCGTACTCGAATCCTACTAAGAATTTCTTTAAATTCTCACCTCGCTTTATGTTTCCGCATCATTCTCAAACCCTAGTGATGGACACGATAGCCACCCCGTTTATTGAGATCCTTGACATGCAGCTTCACTATGACTCCATGTTTGACTCATTGTATAGTATGGCCCTCTTTTGGCAGTGTGTAGGATTGGGCCATAGCCTTAGCCATATGTACATTAGTTAGTTTAAAATGTCCTCTGAGGACCTTGTAGGATTGTTTTCACTGACATGGGTCTTATGCCTTTTTGGTACACCAGTCCCACTTATGTATCCTCTTTTGAACCTATATGGAAATTGAAGCGTTGGCTTCCGACATATATATGTATGTATATGGCTGATGACATATTACCATCTTTATCTTTTCTGTTGTGCTTTTTATTAAATTTCGTTTCGTTTTGTGATGTTGATCACATTTATTACATACAGCGCGCTGCTTCTTCTATTTACATATATGATCTTTGTGTCCCGAGTATATTTACATATATATATATATATATATATATATATATATATATTTACATATATATATATATATATTAAAGAAAAAGAAAATATAATATAATGAATACAGCTATAAACAGAATATTAACACAATAACACAATATACTGAATTTCATGCTATGACTTAAGCATAACATTAAATTGGTAGGGTGTTACAATGATAGTTCTAAATGTTTGTGTGTTAATGTTATGTGATGTGTATGAATACCATGCAAGTGTTATCCTTTGAAAATAAGGTATGTAGCCTATGAATTTATGATTCTATGATGAAAGATACAATGATGAGTTCATATTCCAAAAGAACATGACATGGTGATTATGCTCTGATGGGGTATGACATGGCGATCATACTATGGAATGTGGCATAATGATCCCACACCCTAAGGAATGTGACATGGTGATCACACCCCGATAGAGTATGACATGGCGATCATACTCTGGGACGTGGCAAGATAAACATATTTCTAAGGAGTGAGACATGGTGAGAGTATGACATGGCGATCGTACTCTAGAATATGTATGACAAGTAAAGGAAGACAAAGAAAGAAAAAACAATTATATATATCTGCATAAATTCAAGTATAAGTAAAGGCATATGCAGATTTTAAGTTTCCAGTATATTGGTGTTATTATATTTTAATACATTGCAGTTATTATTCATAGTATGATTCATGACTTTATTTTGTATTGGCTCTCCCAAATGACAAGTATATGAATAAAATGAACTCTGCTTCGAACAATATATTTTCGAACTATAAATTAAACAATTTGTATAATATGTCCACCTTTTTCATAATAAATCGAAGCAGCTGGAGATAATAATGATGACACGATATGAAATTTCTTATTGAATGTAACACCCTCTATTATATAAACTATGCTCAAGTCATGGAGTTATATTAAGAGGTTGTCACTGTGCTAGAAGAATACTTAAAATGCGAAAAATATGATACATAGTTCTTCAACTGTATACTTTATTACTGAAATATAGCTCATAAATTTCGTTGTCTCTGACATATAGAGAACAAAATAATTACAATTTAAATTTATGACCAACATGTCACATATAACTTGCCCCTGTTGGTCATCAACTAGCTTCAGTAGTCTCTTGATTTAGTTTGCTTCTGAGTCTTGCTCTGTGAATGTTCCAGTCTTCCGCCTCACACTTGATTTTCAATATAGGTGCTGGAATGTTTACAGAAAAGAAAACATACAAGCAGACAGTGAGAACCTATGGTTCTCAGTAGATAGATTCAAACCATGCTATGTCATCATAAACATTCCAACCGCTTCAATTTCTTATAAAAAAATATGAGCATATATTCACAACCAGTGGTTCAATTTTAAATTAAAAACATCTTTCTTGAAGCGGGTTATACTTTAACAACACTTGCCATGTCATATGACAGTCATAGAAATATGAATAGTAAAATATGCTTCAACAAGAAACATAATAACATGATGACTTAACTAGATAATTGAAAATGCACAAAAATTGCTTATACTTGATTATATGCAAGTGCCTTTGACTTAATTCATATCTTTCTTTAACTTGCAACTTGATCTTCATAAGCTTTTCCATTACTTGGTCCCCTGGGAGTTCTTGGTCATTTTAGACTCTTAGGTAATAATCTACTTATTAGGATCGAGCTCGTTCCTATATAGGAATGCCAGGTTTACTTTCGCCGACCTTCCCACCAATCTATTCCCCTCAACTTTAATCCGAGGCTGGCCTAAGTATCATGGAACTTTTATCATAACATAATCTTTATGCTCATCATAACATAACCTTTATGTTAATCATAACATAGCCTTGGTAAACTTCATGCAAAATGCACATGGATCTCAATATATATTGTAACTCATGCATAAGACTTACCGAAGTTTTGGCAGTATAACAGAATGTGTCCGCTTCCCCATGAATAGTACCAGTAATTAAAACACCAAATTCTTAGAAATCTCATAATATTTTATTCATATTTCACATATCAAATTTATGGCACAATCATTGTAATTAAAATATGGTTGCTGTCTCAACACTTATATCCAACCTGATATTTGTAAATTAGGCCATAACTTCATTTCAACTCATCTAAACCTCAATTTTGGATATATTAGAATGTTATGTGTCTATTTTCTAGCCTCATTGGTCCCATCTCATTTTGACTTGTATAGCTCAAAATATTAAAGTTTTATCCCGGCCTACCTTGCAGCTAGCCAAAATTTCACACTTAAAAGTAAAAATTCAGTAAAAATCAAATGCCAACTCAAATCATATCAAATTGATATCATTTTAAAGCTAACAGGACAAGCTTTCATTTGTAAAAAGTTTCATTTTATTTGCTTTAGTAGGGCTCGAGTTATGAGCCCCAAAATTTGACCTTCCTGAACTGTCCTGTTTTGGCTTAATTTGGACATAGGGCAACTTCTTCAAAATACTGGGATCAAAAAGAACTATATCAAACTTGGAAATATTTATGAGATGTTCTTCTATATGTAAGGTTTCTAAAAAAATTAGTTTCATCCAATTCCAAGCCATATAGAGTAAGTTTTACTCTGAAAAAAACAATCTACCCAGAATCAACCTCACAAATCTAGGTCGAAATTCTAAAATTCATATCTCTCTCAATACTAATTCAATGGCCTTATATGATATATGTATGGAAAGCCCTGAATGTCTAGTTTGATATAAAAATAGTCTCATCATATTTAACTAGCTATAGGCAGAGCCGTACACTCTACAGTACAAACTACTAAGGGAGTTTGGTCTCCTAGCCCCTCACATCTTCCTATTCTCATTCTACTTCTTAACCAAATTTAGGCATAAAAATAGCGAAAGATTATCATGTTAATTCACTAATCACATCAATAAGTGAGGAGATAAATTCAAAATCAATCACCCATAATCAGGTTAACAAGCACAAAATTGAACCTCTACCTCTTTGGAGTGTAATTTTGCTAGGTGTTGAAGTTTGAATTGATAGAACCTTATGAAGCTTGAGGGTTTGATGGAGCTGGTTGAGAGAAGGAGGGAAAAAGAAAGCTGAAATTAGAGGAGAGACTGGCACAAATCAGTATGGGAACAAGAGAGAAAATTTTGATTTAAATATTGAAGAGGTAGTTAGCTTTGTGAATTTTGATTGGCTGAAATTTTGTGGGTAGAGTTCAGCCATGTCTTCCTCTTTTGTGGCTAAATTATTCTCCATGTCGCCTAAAAAGTGGAACTCGCTTCCATTGTATCTGAAATTAGAACTCGTCTCGATTCTACTTAAAGTCGGAACTCGTGAACATCTATTTGAAACTGAAGATGAAATCGAAGATCGAGAATTTTGTCTGTCTTATTAGAAACTTAGAAACAAAGTCAGATATTGGAAATCAGGCACAATTTATTTGAAACATAAGGTCAGATGTCAGAAATCATATAGCACATAATCACCTTAAAATCGACAGTCAAGGGCAAGAATGTGAAACCCAAAATACTTAAACTTGGGAGTCGAGGATATTATCATAAACTCGGAAGTTAGTACCAGAACATAAAACCTCATACCCGAATCTCGGAAGTCAAGAACTAGCCCATAAAACTCGTATACATATAATTCCGAAACTCGGTCTAATAATCAATCTCGGAGATCGATTCACAACCCAGGAAGTCGAAAATTGAAACATTCACCGTAAGAACGGGGAAGTTGGAACTTATATAATCCCGGAGCTCAATTCAATATCGGAAGTCGGTCCTAAGCTCAAATTCGGGAACATCAATAAAAAAGAAAAGCTCTTGGAAATAAATATGGAAGTCGGAACTCGTATGTTACTTGGACCTCAATTCTTAGGTCGGAAGTCGTACACATTTAGTTGAGCTTAGAGATCACTTCGGAGGTCGGAACTCATGTTTATTCTGGTTAACCTTGGTTATAAACTCGGAGGTAGGACCTCGTGTCTATTCTAGTTGATCTTGAACATCAATTATGAGATCGGAATTTGGGTACATTTTAGTTAGATCTTAATTAACATCAATTATTTGATAAAAACTTGAACAAATAGGCGAAAAAACGATAAGAAAATTCTGGGGGACGTTGCAGTGAATCCTACTGAGAATTTAAAATTTTCACTCCTATTTCCGTGTTATCTCCAGATAGTTCAAGAAGTTTCGAAGACGGCTAAAGCTGCTGTCAGATAAGGTCCGCTCAGGTATCAGTAACAACTCCTGGGTGTGGTACTATGACTTAAGTATAGTACTATACCAAGGAGGACATTACAGCCGTGGTCCATCCACTTAGAGCACTGGTATGGCTCACCTCTGGCCACATGCTCTAACTATTCCTTTGACAAGTCCATTTGGTGCTCAGTGGTTTATTCCCTTAGGTTTTCATACCTAGAGACAATATAGGATCCTTGAGGATTAATTCAAGGTGTCTAGATATTAATTTGAGTACTCTAAGTTACTCGAGATAATATATATACGGTCTAAGTAATATTATGCTTTTATTTAAAATCAAGTATAGAAAATACCATTTATAGAGTTATTACATGTACTTTAGTTGTCTACTAGAGTCGTGAGGCCTACATAAATCCCCAAATTGGCATTTTGCTATCATTGCCCGTCCTGATAGTCGTAGAGCCTTATTTATAGCTTCGCCATTGCAATCTAAAAATTTCAATTCCCCCCCCCTCTTGTACTACAACTCACCTATTTACTATTTTGCCCTTGCTTTGGACCCAAGCTTCCTCTATACGGGGCTTTCCCCTGAGTTGGGAATGTTACAATTCTTCCCTTCTTTTAAAAATTTTTGTCCTAAAAAATTCTATATTCTTTTAACCTATAGGGAAAATTCCCTCTTCGATTTTGTGTCTCGTTCCAAGTTTACCCACTAGAAGCCACAACATCTTAGACTATTCCTAGCATGTAGACAATTGGCCCTCTCGAGCAGCAATTGCCTCCTTGAGAGCTCCCCGTGACATATATATCGGGGAAGTCCCTAATAAGCCTGTTAGGTGCCATAGGCTCCTGTTCACACAAAATGTTATATTGAAGTGATCAAGCTCAACACTCGGTCAAGTGCGATAGATAGACTACAACACTCACAACAAGACTGCCATGCCAAATTATCTGTGTCCTTATCCCATAAGTACCTAAAGCATGACTTATCTAGACTCTCAGAGTATGCCTCGGAAACATAGTCAGTCCATCCCCAAGACCTATATAGGATGAATTGCTTTGATATCAAAATGTAACACCCTCTATCATATAAGCCATGTTCAATTCATGGAGTTATATTTAGAGGTTGCTACAGTGCTATAGAAGCTTAAAACTTGATAAAAATATAATATATGGCCCTGACAATGTCATATCTTATTACTGAATAAGGATTTACACTTCCAAGTATTGAAAACTACATATATAATCTAAAAATACAATGCTATGCAAGTCATAAATACCATTATACACATAATAGGTTTTGCTCTGCATCCTTCACTTTACACTTGAGTCAAAGTTCTTGGTGCTGGAACTCTGCAATTCGTAGAAGACCCGAAGTTCTGCTACGACTTGAAACATGTTCTTTATACTGGATTATTTACAGGAACACACAAATAGATAGTGAGAATCTAAGTTTCTCAATAGGTACACTCAATACACTAAGCATACATATGTCATCGTAAGTATCTCGGCTGCTTCGGTTTATTATGAAAAGATGGACAAACACACATAAGTTCAATTTTAAGTTTGGAAACACGTTCTCGAAATGGGTTACTGTTAGCATTCACTTGGCACTTTCTAGAATAGGCACAAGAGTAGTAATAATAAAATTTCTAATCATTATATTGGTGGCTATGTAGCACAATAATATAATGGAATATGCATAGATGCACATAAACTAAATCATGCAAGTGAACTTATTTTTCTTGGCTTTCTTTAACTTTCTTTATTTGATACACTTAGATGTTACGTATCATCATCCCTAGGGTGCCTGCATATGTCTTTAGTATTTACTACCCTTGGGTAGCTTGATCTGGAAGTGAGTTCAATTCATGATCGTCGTCACACAGTATTGACCCACAAAGGGACTTACGTACTTCTAAATTAAAGGGATTCAGCTGACTAGCTATGTCCAAAGTAGAGGAATCCAATAGTTTTAGCTGCCTTCACTGGGAGGGATCAAAATAACTGTCTCCAAGTAAAGGGACCCACATCTTATCTTATTAAATACCTTCATAAGGAGGGACCCAATAATTACCTCCAAGTGAAGGGATCTCAGGTTATCAATTCATATTCTTCATGGTTCACATACTCATATATTCATGTGTAAATATGCTAGAGAGACTTATGCACATGCTTCACATCTTACTTTCAAACATTTTTGCATGCATGAGTTTCATGTGCATAATACAAACAATCATAACATTCATATCCTTCTATCGAAAACTCGGCAGCATAACAGTTGAAACATAGAGAGTCCCAAAATAAATAACATATCCAGTCAACATCCAGGCATAGCAATCATATTCATCATGAGTTTATTAACATTATATTAGTGTCAAATTACATAAAACTTAAGCCTATGAATCTTTCATAGCTTATGAGACTCTTAAGTTAAGACAACTCTTAAGTTATGCCTTTATCTATAAATCTACCCTTGCACCAAAATTCTATTTTCAGGCATTTTGGTCTAGAAATCTGTAACATCCCGATTTCCGAGTTCGGCTTCGCGCTCAGGATTGATCCATCCCGATTTCCGACTTCATCCGTGAAACACAGATAAGACATTATTCCCGAGTTCCGAGTTAGTCTGGCTGAATCCTCGACTTCATGTCCGGTACGATCTCCGAATTCGTCTATATCATTTTCCACGACTTCCGAGTTTAACCCTCAAGTCCGGACACATGAACGTAATTTAATGAGATCCGACTTCATGTCTCAAGGGAAATGTACACGGTTTCCGAGTTTAAGAACTTGTGTTTGGAAACGTGACTCGCGTTCCCGAGTTCCGACCTTAGTGTTGAACTCAATTGGAGTGGACACGAGTTCGGACTCTTGAGTAAACCATCAGTCACACGAGTTCCGATTTTATATCCAGCATTGGCATTCCCGAGTTTATTCCGAGATTATAGGATTGCCAGTTACATGAGTTCCGACCTCCGACCTAAGATAACAAGGTTCAAAACAGTGTACGTGGTTTCCGAGTTTGAATTGGGAATTCCGAAATTATGTGATTGTAATCTTTCGACTTCCGGAATCCGACATTGATGCAAGATTTCCTCAAGACACAAACAAACTGATACGAGTGCCGACGTTAGGATTCAGTTCAAGCTCAAGTAAGAGCGACACAAGTTCCGACCTTAAGCGTAATATGGACGAGTTCCGCTTGAAGTAGGATGGATGCGAGTTCCGATTCGTTTTAGAATATGCTAGAAATCGCTACCACTTAGGCGACGTGGAGAGTGATTCTACCATACAAAGAGGGCAACCAATCACAACCTTCCAAGTTAACTCCCACTCATGCCTATATAACACACCATCCTCCTTTGAATCAGACCATTATTCACGTTGCTTTTCCTCTTCTCCATCAGCTCTCTTTTCTCTTGCTCACACATCCAAGACTCAAGCTAAGTTCCAGCCTTGTTCATCCAAACTCCAAGTTTCAGCACTTAGCCAAAGCTTGCTCCAAAGAGGTAGGGTTCACCTGCTATTCTTGATTTCTCTGAACTATGACTTATATGAGATTCCACTTTTCTTCAATTATTTGATGATATATTGGATGTATATGTTGGATTATGATTGGATTAATAGGAGATCTTGAGTTATGATTATGATTAGAAGTAGAAGATTTGAAGGAATGGAGAAGTAGGATGCTGTCTTGGTGAAGAGTTCCACGGCAGTCCGTACGACGGAGTGTACGGCGCCGCCCACAATCGGTCAAATCCGATGAAACTATTTTTAGATGAAAGTATACATTCAGGGCTTTCCATAGATATATCATATAAGGTTTTTGGATTAGTATTGAGGGAGATACGAATTTTTGAAGTTTGACCTAGGGTTCAGGATCTTCATCCGAGCAGGGTGACATGAGGAGGGTATAACTCACCCTATACAACTCCAAATCGAGTGAAACCAATTTTGTTAGAAAGCTTACACACAGAGGAACACCCCAATATAAGATTCCGAGTTTGTTATGGCCCCAATTGTTCCCAGTGATTCGAGGAAGTTATCCCATGTCCAATCTAGGCCAAAACAGGGTAGTTCAGAAAAGTAAACTTTCAGGACTTATATCTCGAGATGTACTTAAGAAAATGGAGAGAAACTTGTGGCAAATGAAAGGTTGTCCTGTTAGCTTTAATATGAGACCGATTTCGCATGATTTGAGCTTAGTTTCTATTTTTAGTGAATTTATACTTCCAGGAGTGTAACTCGGGCTAGTGACTGAGCGAGTTGAGGTAAGATTTGAATATCTTGAAGTATGTAAATCAGAATGACATGGGACCAAAGAGGTTAGAAAGTAGACATATAGAGCTATGACATATCCAAATTTCGGATCTAGATGAGTTGAATAGAAATAAAGGTGGATTATACAAGATTCGGGCAGAACCGAATAGAATTGGCAGAATGGCCACAATGATAATTTTACAAGTGTTAGTGGAACATATAAGGTTTGAATTGAGGATTGCCAGCTTGACATTGTTATATGTATGTTAAGTTGATTATGTTGCTTTGACTAATTTGTCCGTGAAAGGCTGGCACTATTCATGGGGAAACGGACTTGATCCGTTATCTTTGCGGATTTACTGACAAAAGTCTAAGAAGTCATGAATGTTTAAATGTAAGGATGGGTTGAAATATAAAGGGTATATAGAAACCCTATATTTAAGAATGACGTAATTATGTTATGAGGTATATGAGAGTAAGTGATGTAGCATATGTATAACTATGCTGGAATATGTTTGAGAATGAAAGAACGTGAACGTATTGAATGTGAATCCCTTTACTTGGAGGCAGTTATTTGAAATCCCTCCTTGTGAAGGCAGTTAAGTGATAAAGATATGAATCCCTTCACTTGGAGGCAGTTGCACTTGAATCCCTCCCTGTGAAGGCAGTTAAGACGATGAGATCCCTTTACCTTGGAGGCACGTGGTCAGATGAGATCCCTCTATGTTGAAGGCACGTGGTCAGATGAGATCCCTCTATGTTGAAGGCACGTGGTCGTAACCGATCCTCAATTTTGAGGCACGTGACCGTAATCGATCCCTTCAGCTAGAGGCACGTGACTAATCGATCCCTTTAGCTAGAGGCACGTGACGAATCGATCCCTCCAAGACTAGAGGCACGTGAATTCCCTTGCGGGTGAGTCGGTGTGACGACGGTCACGGGTGATGCTGACGAGCTCACTCCAAGGCCAGGCTACCCAAGGGCAGTAAATGCACCCTAGGGACGGCGATACGTAACGCCTAGGTGTGCCAAGTAAAGACTAAAGACTAAAGATTAAAGTATATGCAAGCACCCCAATCATATGAGGCATGGCATCGACCCAGCTAGTGTGAGTACAGGGGATAGAACTTATATAAGACATGATATGATGCTGCACTTGAGGACGGCGATACGTAACGCTCAAGTGTACACAGTTTCAGCCACCCTACGGACGGCGATACGTAACGCCTAGGTGTGCCGAAAGAAAGAAAAGTAAAATTTTATGCATATGTATGAATTCAAGTGCAAGTTAAGTTAGGTACAGATGTTATGTTTCCAGTAGATTAATGTTATGTGCGTTTTATATGTTGAAGTTATTATCTCTGGTATTATTCATGAATTAATCTTGGGCACATTTCCCCAAAGGACCAGTATATGAGTAAAAATGATCTTTGCTTCGGATAAGACATTTTTCGAAATGTAAAATTAAACAATTTGTACTGCATGTTCATCTATTTTCAAAATAAACCGAAGCAAACTGGAGACGACCATGATGACATTATGTATGAAGATTAGAGAATCCTACTGAGAATTTTATAATTCTCACTCCTATTTCATGTTGTCTCCAGATGATTGTAGGAGTTTTCCGAAGACGGCTGAAGTTGCTGTCAGATGAGGTCCGCTCAGGTAACAGTAACAGCTCCAAGGTGTGGTACTATGACTTAAGCATAGTACTGTGTCTAGGAGGGTGTTACAAAATCTAATATGTTGTCGTTGTATTTGTCTACTTTTAAATCTTTTTAGTTTCACTAAAGTTTGATATGTGTAACTTGAGTTATTGAAGTTTTACTTAAGGCTACCCTGTTTTAGGATAGACTTGCATACTTAATTTTAGAAAATCATCAAAAATCCATCTTTCATCAATTTAATCCAAAATTTATATCAAAATTAATATTTGGATCATATTTCAATCCTCACAAATTTCACTTCAATTGGGTAAGTAAAGCTCAAGTTATGAGCCCCAAAAATGAATTGCCCTATTTCCATTTAAACAAAGCATAGGTCAACTTCAAAGAATTACTGGGGAAATCTATTCATTATCTAGTTCTAAAATTTTCATGGTATATTCTCCTATGTATCAACTTTCTAATAAAATTAATTTGACTTAATTTGAAGTTATATAGTACGAGTTATGTAACATCCACCAAATTTTTTTATTATTTTTCACCTAATTTTTTTATTTTTATCGAATAATTGAGGTTAATTAAAAATTTGACCAAATATTTATTTAGGATCAATTAATTAGCAATTAATTGAGTTTAGATATAAGGTAACTAGGCTAGAACCATAGAGGATTTCATAGAAATTTTCTTAAAATCGATTTACCGATTTAAAGGAAATCGGTAAAAATTCGGTGTGTTAAACTGTCGGAACCGAACTAATAGGATTTTACACTCAATAACGCTACATCAAGTGGCTGAAAACTCAGCCACTTAACCTATAATAGTGGCGCAAGATAGCCACAAAGAATAGGGGAAGGTTGGCTGAAATTGAGCCACAAGATTCTTCAACTAATGGGATACTTCCTTTCTAACTACCCCAAATATTCTGCTGCCTTATTTCCCTTTTCTGCACAAGCAGAATTCGACCTCCTTCCAGCAGCCTTCCTCTCTTCTTTTCTTCATCTTCTTCATCTCCTTCTTTCACTTTCAGCCTTCATCAAGCCTCTTGCATCCATATCCGTCATTAGAACTCAAGACTAGCTAGTTGTTACATCAAAATAAAGGTAGAGATTCAACCATGTTCTTGTCTTCTTGGGTATGAGTGACTGATTTGGGCCTTTTTTTCTTACTTGTTGATGTGGTGTTTGAATGTATATGATGATTATTGGTTGGTTTGATGGTTGTTTTGTGTTTAAAATCAATTAAGGAGTAGAAAAGGATGAGAATAGGAAGATGTGAGAGGCTAGAAGACCAAAATTCCTCGACAGTCCATACGGCAGAGTGTACGGCTCCTCCTACAATCGTTTAAATTTGATGAAATCATTTTTATATGAAACTAGACATTGAGGGATTTCCATATGTATATAATATAAGGCTATTGGATTAGTATTGAGAGAGATATGAATTTTGGAATTTTGACCTAGGTTTTTGAGTTTGATTCTAGGCAGACCAGGTTTTTCAGGGCAAAATTTGCCCTATACGATTGGAATTGAATGAAACCAACTTTGTTAGAAATCGTACACATAGGAGAATATTTCATAAAAATTTTAGAGATAGATACAGTCCCGTTTGTTCCCAATGGCTCAAGAAAATTGCCCTATGTCCAAATCGGGCCAAAACAGGACAGTTTAGGAAAGTCAAATTTTGGGGCTTATAACTCAAGCTCTACTAAAGAAAATGAAGTGGAACTTATTGCAAATTAAAGCTATTAGGTTTAATATGATATCAATTTCATATGATTTGAACTAGTTTTCAATTTTTAACGGATTTTTAGTTTTAAGTGTGCAATTTTGGCCAGCTACAAGGCAGACCAAGATAAAACTTAAATAACTTGAGTTACATTTATCAAAATTAGATGGACCAAAGAGATTAGAAAATAGACACATAATATTCTAACATATCCAAAATTTCAATCCAGATGAGTTAAATAGAAATTATGGCCTGATTTACAAAAATTAGGTTGAATGAATATGCTAAGACAGCAACCATGTTCTAAATACAACAATTGTTCCTATGAAATTGATGATTGAATTATGAATGAAATGTTATGATTTCTCTGAAAAAATTGGTTTCCTGAGTACTGGCACTATTCATGGGGAAGGGACACATTCCGTTATACTGCCAAAATTTCGGTAAAGCCTATGCATGAGTTATAATATACATTCAGATCCATGTGCATTTGCAAGAAATTCATAAAGGTTATGTTATGATGAAAGTTCCATAATACTTGGGCCAGCCTCGGATTAAAGTTAAGGGGAAGAGATCGGTGGAAAGGTCGAGAAAAGTAAATCCGACATTCCTATATAGGAACGAACTTGATCCTGAAAAGCAGACTATTACCCACGAGTCAAATGGCCAAGAATTTCCAGGGGACCAAGTAACGAAAAAGATTATGATGCTATGTTTAGAAACGAGTCCTTGCATGGTCACATGGCATGGTCATTACAAGTTGTTTATAGTTTGACTGTTATATTTACTTGCTGCTGTTTGTTTATTTATTCTGCTCATTATTCTATATAACACTATTTAGTAGTTTATTCTGTTTCTTCTGCTGTCTTAAGTAAAATTGAACCTTGCCTTAAACTAGATATTTACTTAAACTTATTAAATGTGGATAGTTCCATTTGACGCCATTATTTTAATAATTAAATGAAAACCAAGACAACTGAGAACGAATGTGACATCAGTTTAATATCGTACCCGAATCCTATCGAGAATTTCTTTAAATTCTCACCTCGCTTTGTGTTTCCGCATTATTCTCAAATCCTGGTAATGGACATGACAGCCACCCTGTTTATTGAGATCCCAAACCTGCAGCACCACCATGACTCCTTAGTGGACTCGTTGTACATAACCAGCTCCTGCCATTCCTGTCTCTACTTTTTTAGCAATAGGAATTTTGTTATTCCTTTATTTCACCTTCTTTTGAACCTGTATATAAACTGAAGTGTTGGCTTCCAACATATATATATGTATGTATACAACTAATGATATATTACCTGTCTTTATCTTTTCTGTTGTGCCTTTTACTAAATTTTGTTACATTATGCGATGTTGATCACGTTTATTATATACAGCGTACCGTTTCTTCTGTTTACATACGTCTATATGACCTCTGCATCCTGAGGTATATTCCGTCATATATATAAATATACATATCAAAGGAAAAGAGAATATAATATAATGAATACAGCTATAAACGAAATACCAACACAATAATGCAGTCTACTCAATTTTATGCTATGACTTAAGCATAGCATTAAATTGGTAGAGTGTTACAAGTTATGCCTTCACATCACACTCTGATTAGGATAGAGAGTGAAATCCAATAGCCAACTTCAAAAATCCATAACTAATTCATTTTAAATCCAATAGTATTGTAATTTATATCCCTAGATTGCTCTTGAAGTCTAGTTTGAATTTGAGCTCTTTAGGGCGAGTTATGGGCTCTGCCGTTTGAATATTGCCCTAGGGTTTCTCTAACAACTTATTCTATTTTGAGTTTTTCTTGATCTTTTGCTATATCTTCAACCTAAATTAAGTTTTTCTATCTTAAATTAAGTATGACTCCAATACCTTTTGGGTGGATATTGTCACTTTTGATTTCAAAGTCTGCAACCATAGGATTATGTATTTGACTATTCTAGTCATTTTAGATAAACTTGAGATGCAAGTGTTATCTAGTTAAGAGCATGAGTTTAAGATTAAGAATTGGTTGTGATTTTATATGAAATATTCATATTTGACGAACAGTTTATCTTGCGAGACTAGCCAAGTTACATTAGATTTGGTATGGCCAACGCACCAGTCATGAGCCCTAAGATGTGTCATGACATTTATCCATCATAATCCTTTACACATTAAAATGATGAACAACTTAATCAAACCTATAAAGAACGGATTAGGCTTGATTAGCTTTTAATAAGCTCTCTTTTATTCTTTTTTTTATAAATATTTTATTAAATAAAATAATTCTTAAATAAATAAATACTTTTAAAAAATAATAATTAATATAGATAATTTAAATAATAGCTAGTTATAAAAAATTGTAAATAAATAATATTAATTAATAAACAATATTTAACATAACTTTACTTATGTATAAAAATAAAAATAAAATGATTATAGTTAATAAATAAAAATTTTGATTACAATATTTGTTTTAAACTTAAATTTGAATAAATAAAAAATTATTATTTTGATATAATCTTCTTTTTTGTGTAGTATCATGAAAAAGCACAACTCACAAATATTAAAATATATAACAGAAATAGACTATTATATTTTTTAATTTTTACATTTTATTAAATTAATAAATAATTATTTCAAATTGAAATAAATAATAAATTATATTTGATATAAATTATAATTTTAAATAATAAAAATTAATAAATATTTGAATAATAATATTTATTTTATATTTTTAATTAATAAAAATTATTATTTTATCATTATTTAATTTTTGTTAAAAATTTACTTAATATTAGAATTATTTATAATAGTGAAAGAATACTAGCTGGTGCACCATATACCGTTTAAAAAAAGAATAAATATCCATTTTATTCATAATATTTTAAAATTAATATCAATTTAATCTTAAAAAAATTTTCGACATCAATTTAGTCCTAATATATTTAATTTTGATATTAATTTAATCCTATATTGATGATTTGATAAAAAATTTATTTTTATGAAAAATTTGTTAGGACTAAACTAATGTCAAATCTCAAAATATTAGAGCTAAATTGACGTCAAAATTGTTTTCAAAACCAAATTGATGTTAATTTCAAAATGTTAGAACTAAATTGATATTAAAATATTTTTTAGGATCAAATTAATGCCACCTTTAAAATATTAGGACAAAAGATTATTTTCTCTTTAAAAAAATATTGGTCTACCATGTTCCGCACGGCTTCCCCCTTCTCGCAGCTCTCCCGAGTCAAACTGCGTCTCCTCCTCCGTGGAGCTCGGCCTCACCGACCATTGTCACCGAACAACCTTCAGCTGCTCCCATCAAATCCGCTGCACCCACACCAGATAATCCTAATCCTATACCCACAATAACAACCTCCCTTGATCCCACTAATTTGGCTGCACCCACACACCATGTAATTCTCGTCCTATACCCACACCCATGAATTGTGTCTCTCCTAGTTTGGCTAGGACATCTATATCGATCTTTAATTCCCACCCCCCCCCCCCAACAAAAAAAAAAAAAAAAGGAATTTAGATAGCCATGGGTTATCATCCGCTGGGGACATTATCGGCTTGAGCCTAAAGATTTGAAGGCATTCCTTTGAAGGAGTAATCAAATACACTGGCACGTGTTGGGGTTAAGGGGGGAAAAAAAAGAAAGAACGAAAGAAACATTAAGATATTAGTTTGCTTCAAGACCTCATCTTCCTCATGCTTGTTTTCTTCTTCACCCTACTCTTTCCCTTGCCTTGCAGAAGACTGCTTGACATTGATTTGGAAGCTGTTAAAAAGTGTTGATTAGTTTATTGAATGGAAAGTGGGAACAGAAAACAAAGAATTATTACTTTTGATGATGATGTTGCTTGCATTTGTGTTGGCTCAGAGAGAGTGAACTTAGTGTTGGTTTGTGTTGGTGATGGATAGGAGGCTTCCAATGTTTGTGTGTTGGTGAGGGTGGGGATGCAACGGGTGCAACCATGCAACAGGGGAGGTCGGGCTGCATCTGCGATGGGGCTGGAGGAAGCCGTGGGGTGCGAGCAAGGTGCATTTTCCCACATTCTCATACGTAATTAGTGGCAAATATCGAATGTGGCTAAAAACTAGTGTGTGGTCTATTCATATGGTACATAACAGAATGCGCCATATTTTAAATGTCAAAGATTTTGATTAATACTTACAATTTCAAAGACTAATACGAGGCTTTACTCCATCTTTCATAATGATTTAGAATTTAATTTAACTCACTGACAGTCAGCTAATAGAAGTGCTAGAAAGTATCAACTCATACAAATAACCACTCATTATAACGAAGAATCCACTATGATTTTTCACTTTCTAGCATTTTTATTGACTGACAGTATAAAATTATTTTACACTGTCAGTGCATCCCAATTAAACGCAATACTTTATGTTTGCTATATATTATCATCATCTAAGCCAAAAATGCTTTAACACCTACGTAATACATGTCTTGAACATTAATCAACAACACTCTTCTTTTGCTACTCTCTAATATGTATTTTGAAGTTTTATATTTATTTTGATAGAAAAAAAGCTGTTTAATATTATTACCAATGCAACTCTATGTAAATCTATGTATTAATTATTTTTATTTTTAGCCTTTCCTATTTGTTTAAATAAAAAAACTTCACTTATAATAAACGATACTTATGAATTTCAGTATGATTAAAATAACCACAACTACAATCAAATTATATTATTTCATTCAAAGGAACAAATTTTAGGAACAGATATCAATAATGAGTTTAATTTAAGTGCACTGGCGCTGTCATCTAATCAAAACCGTTCATTTGCATGACTATTCAAATAGTAAGTAGTTATATCAAATAATTTTTTTAATATAACAAGTTATAATTAAATATTTATATAAAAAAAATTTATACTGACAATACATTTAAATTAAATCCATCAATAATATGTGCATAAAGTTAATTAACATTCATTTTAATACTCATTTTGTATGAGTTAAACATAACTTCAAGTTCATAAGAATAACTAAATTGGACAAGCTCATTTCTTTTAACAAATAAAAAGAATAAAATAATCCTAATAAAACAATACACATTTTTTCGCTATATAAAAAAAATGTGGTTGCTTTGATACCCTTAAATTTGGAAGGGTTTAGATACCCTTTTCAATTGACACAACTGAAAAAATGACATATTAATTTAACTTTAGTATTATTTAAAATTGATCAAATTTTATATGTTTACTCTAATATCCCTTATTTAAATTTTGTGTTTAAGTAGTATCCCAAAAAAATTTTATTAACCTTTTAATTTTTATCCTTAAATTTCCTGTACTAATTATCACTTATTTTGTTAATATCCATCTCTCGTTAAGATCAAAACATTAAACTCAACTAAATTAAAATTATCAATATTCATGAGATGTGAAGAAGCCTAAAATCCCAAATTGAATAACCACCTCCATTGTTAATCTGGCAAACCCAGGAACTTCTGTTACTTTGAAGATCACATCCACAAAGATTTATTGCACATGGAGAAAAAGGGGGAAAAAAAATTCCCATGAAAATGTACTATGGCCTTCTCTCTTGCCCCGAGCACTTCCCCTTGTGTCCATTCTCCAACCTTTTCGGATGCCTCCTTCGCCAATAATACTAGAAGGTTGCGAAGAGAAACGTGCTTAGAGCTCAGGGCGGCTAATGGAAGCACGTGCGGTGGCAGGGAGCAGTCACGCCGGCGACCTGGGACGACGATGTCGGCGGGCATGCTACGCAACGTGTGGCGACGCAGAGGCGTTGCAGCAGGTCACGTTGACGCGGTGGGTCAATGGCATGGAGAGTTACAGAGGAGGGAGTAAGGCGAGGCGGTTGGGGAACCTATGATTGTTTTTTTTTTTTTTTTTGGTGATTTTGGCTATGTTCTCATACCAATTATTTAAATATATTTTTATAAGATTATATAATTGGTAAGAAGGACATTCACATATTACTCCTAAGCTTATGAGAATTTCTTGTTGAACATGTTTAGGTTTCTGTTGCAGATTATGGGTGAAGGTAGCGGTGGTGTGACTAGCAATGGTCAATGAGGGGTTTTTTGTTTCAAAACCGGAAGTATAGTGTGGATTTGAAAATGGCTATTCTTAGTGGCTTTTGATTTTTCTTTTCCTAATATGTTTTGATCTAAATGAAATAAAGATATATATCTAATAAGTGAAAATGGAATGAGGGATTTATGTGTAAAATTTTAAAATTAACTTACAAGACATTTATGGTCAAATTGTAAGAAAAATAATCATTGGGGATTAAAACAAAAGTTTGACCAACTCTGAATGACGGGGCAGTTACACTGAGACATGTCACATTTGTTGTCCTCTTCTTGTTAACTCTGGTCCCTCTTGCTTCCTTTAAGTGCAAGCTTTATCAAAATTAATTTTCAACCACGTATGAATTTTAGAAGACGACGACAAGCAAACAAAGAGCCTCTAGGATGGTTTTACTTCTAGCTTGCACTTGCCCTCAGGTACAAGTAGTACCCTACAAGTTAGTTGTGCACGTGAACTAACCTAATCACCTAACCATTGCCCCCAGAATTAAGATGAAGTGTCCCATTAATCACTTCCCATGTTGCCATCAACTCAATCTCGTATATATGTAAATGTACTTGCATAAACAATTGCCGTCTTCAATTGTACAACATGGCCCTTGATGCATTGTTTCTCAGAGAAATTGGTGTTGCAGTGCTCATCTTATTCATCTCACACATCTCCATTCGCATAATTCTCAGACGCAGTTACAGCAACCTCCCACCAGGCCCAAAAGGATGGCCAATTCTTGGCGCTCTACCACTATTGGGGACCATGCCTCATGTCACCCTCACAAACATGGCTAGGAAATTTGGTCCAATCATGTTCCTCAAAATGGGCACATGTGACACTGTGGTAGTCTCAAGTCCAAATGCAGCCAGGGCATTCCTCAAGGCCTTAGACCACATTTTCTCAAACAGACCCACAATTGCTGGCGCTACCCATTTGGGGTATAATTCACAAGACATGGTTTTTGCAGATTATGGGCCTAAATGGAAGCTACTTAGGAAACTAACTAGTGTGCACATGCTGGGTAGGAAGGCCCTTCAGGATTGGGCTCATGTGAGGGCAACTGAGGCAAGCCACATGCTGAGAGCTATGCATGAGTCCAGCAAACAAGGTGAACCAGTAGAAGTTGGTGATTTGTTGAGTTGTGCAATTACAAATATGGTGAGCCAAGTTGTACTCGGCAACAGAATATTTGCAAGAAAAGGGTCTGAGTCTAAGGAGTTTAAGGACATGGTGGTGGAGTTCATGACAATATCTGGGGTGAATATTGGTGATTTTGTACCTTGCGTTGCTTGGATGGACTTGCAGGGTGTGGTGGGTAAGATGAAACGCTTGCATACGAGGTTTGATGCGTTTTTGACAAAGATGATTGAGGAGCATCTGAAGTCTGCTCATCAGCGCGAGGGGAAGCCAGATTTTTTGGATATTCTGATGAAAAATGGTGAAGATCCCTCTGGTGAGAGACTGAGTTTATCCAACGTTAAGGCTCTGCTATTGGTACATGCCTCTTTCCTCCAGCTTCCTCACTTCCTAGTTTATTTTATAGATAATCTTTCTCCTTCTATGCTGTGTTTTTAGAGTAGACTTCTTCAGTTTTAATCTTCGATCTTTTCTCCTCTTTACGGGAATATGTGATGTTTTATGTGTTATGTGTTATTAAAGAACAATAAAATTTTATCAATATATTTTTGTATATAGTTATGATTGAGTTTTGTTATTAACAAATTAACGTTGCCTTTTAGTTCAAATTTGTGCACTAAATAAATCTACGAAAGATAATGATCTTGGAAAGCATAAATACCTACATTGTGTATGTTGAGTAAATGTATTAGAAGATAATAATTTAGGTAAACTATATTAATATTAAACAAGAGTGTGGTAGCAAAGAGCATGCAAGTAAGTACAGTTGTCATAAACACAAAGGTAGATGAAGTAAGTAGTTGTCACATACACAACTTTAGATGAATATAGAACTGTTCGGGCTAAGTGAATTATGTAAAGGATGCTCTAACACTGATTTGCAGTGTGAGACTTATTAATGAAGCAATAGGAATGCACTTTCAAATAATGCTAAAAAGCCTTACTCTTTAACTAAAAATCTCCGAAGTTTTATACTTGAATCCCTATCAAAATAATGATATAATAGAAAAGTTAGATAGAGAATAAACCATCATTGGATAGAAATTTTTTTTCCCATTGCATAACTAGAAGTCCCTCAAAATTTCTTCATCAATCCCCCTTAATTATGATGTTACGCAAAACAAGGTAACTTAATTTTGAAGGCTTTGGAAGTATCAAATTCTCCCAATTTTTTTGGGAGGATCATAGGCAAACCCTCTATATCAAATATTTCTTGAAGATGTCATTCGTGATCCAAAGTACAAACTTCCTTTTCTGGCTACTTGCTAGTACTTACTAGTGTAATCATGTAGATGCATATAAAATTATTCTAAGATATTAGCTAGATAGGTGACACATTGATTTCCATCAAGCAAGGCATACCCATCTATAGCTACTATTCTTAATCAATATGCACTAAGTATTACAGTTTCAAAAAATAATTAACTTTTTTTTTTTGTTACTTTACTTCTAACCACAATTTATATCTTCCTATCAAGAATTTATTCACTGCAGGCACAGATACATCGGCTAGCATCATAGAGTGGGCACTAGCTGAAATGTTGAAAAATCCAAACATCCTCAAAAGGGCACAGAAAGAGATGGATGAAGCCGTAGGCAGGCAAAGACTTCTTGTTGAATCTGACCTACCAAAACTCCCATACCTTGAAGCAATATGTAAGGAAACATATCGGATGCACCCATCTACACCTCTTAGTGTTCCCAGAGTGTCAACCGAAGCATGCCAAGTTAATGGCCACTACATCCCCAAGAACACAAGGTTAAATGTGAATATATGGGCCATTGGAAGAGACCCCAATGTTTGGGCCAATCCATTAGAGTTCAATCCAGAGAGATTCTTAAGTGGGAATAATGCAAGAGTTGATCCCAGTGGAGTTGATTTCGAGTTGATTCCCTTTGGAGCTGGAAGGAGGATTTGTGCAGGGTATAGAATGGCTATTGTGGTGATTGAGTTCATTTTGGGCACTTTGGTGCACTCTTTTGGCTGGAAGTTACCAAATGGAGTGGAGCTAAATATGGATGAGGCCTTTGGACTCACTTTACAAAAGGCAGTGCCTCTGAAAGCTATGGTTATCCCTCGATTGGTCCCAGAAGCTTATGCTTGATATATATATATATATGTGAAATGTATTTACTTAGGGCTTGCTAAAGAATATGTGAAATATCATTACACCACATTATAATTAGGAGATTTATCTTCAGTACATTGAAACCTTTTTTGTCTTGGACCAATCCAGATTCAACACTACTTTTTCTTTTGTTCCGTAAAATTGGCCACTATGTATTTTTTTTTTCCCTTCATTTTTCTTCTGTTTTGTTCTTTACTCATCCTTATGAAGATAAATTTTGGATCCGAATCAAGTTTCTAAAGCCCAGAATAAGACCTTAAGAACTTCTACTAATAATGACGTAGTAACTAGTGCTAACTTCCTCAGTATGTTGTCTAGCCTCAGAAATTGACACAGGTGAAGATCTTCCATTAAGTTTTGGTATATGCCGAATTCATAATTAATTGAGTAAAAATCCTATATATTATTTTAGTGCTCACTGAAAACTGAACTCCAAGTACATGTCAAGTTTCTTGTTAGCATGATCATCTTAAGTTAGTATAAACCAACCACCCATTTTTGTTTCCTAGTGATCATCAATATGTATACATGATTTGTTACAATTTTTCACAACAAAGGAAAAGGAAAAGAAAAAAAATGTTAACCAACCAAATACCTAGCATATGTTCACATTTCTCAAAGGTTAGTTTCTGTTCTTTTTCCCTCGTCTTTTTAATCTTTTTTACATTTTGTTTCCACCTTAGAGCCACTTCTCACCTATATCCCCTCCCAACCAACAAAGCTATGATGCAATCCTGTCCATGATCTTTCACCCATCAGCTTCTCCACCGAAGAAAAACATAGGGCTGAATCAGGTGATGAACCCTTTTAAGTATTTTCCTTCAGACCCCTCCACTAATGCAAAGCAATTGATTCACGCCTCTTCTTAGTATGAGCTTCTAGATTTCCTTTTCTCATCATTGCCACAAATTCGTCATAGTTAATGCGGCCATCCTTCACAGATATGACAAATTCCTCATGGTTACTAACGACATACTTATCCGCAGAAATTAACTTCCATAAGAACTATAAGAATACAGTTAATTAAATTGATTATAACACTTACATTATCTACATCAACTTCTTGAAGGATTTCCTTGATGTCCCTGCCATCATGGATGTTATATTCATTGAGAGCTTGCTCTAGTTCTTCAGTGGTAATGAACCTGATTAAAATCGCATAAAACTGAGATTAGAACCTGATTTTTATAAGGCACCAAGTAGTTTACAGAGGGGTGACCTGAATGTAGTCAATTTTTACCCGCTATTATCTTTATCAAAGTACTGGAAGGCAGTATAAAGATGTTCCTCTCTGTTCATTCGGTTCATGTGCATTGTTGCCGTGATGAACTCATCGTAATCTATGGTACCATTGCCATCAGCATCAGCCTGAAATTTGCAGGATAAAGAGAAAACCTATGTGTAAATGATCATAGTCTTGTGGTACTAGCGGTGCGTTGATTTTCTACATTATTCTCCGATTTGGAAAAAGGGAAGAATGATAAACTTACAGCTTCCATTAATTGTTGAACTTCTTGTTCTGACAACTTTGTCCCCTGTTTTGAAAGCCCGTGCTTGAGCTCTTCAATCGTAATGGTTCCACTATTGTCAGTGTCCATCCCCTTAAACATTTCCTTCAGCCCCATGATTTCTTCTTCTGATAGACATCCAGCAATAACCTAATCATTTTGAAAATTTAATGTTATATTGGCTTGTTCATACACTTCTTAGCATGCGGTATGGAGCAAGAGAAATATGTATATGCTGACTAACACAAGTAGTTACTGAGAGTCCTGATAATATATCTTGAATAAGTGTTAGAATTATTAATGATTATATGTCAAATGTGTACACAAGACTTAAAACCAAAATAGTACGGTACCCTTAGAGCAACTTTCTTGAATTGGTTCATTGCTCTGAACTGCTTGAGCCTATTCAGCACAGCATTATCAAGAGGCTTATCTGGTGCTTCTCCGTCTTCCTTAATCCAAGGATGATCTATTTTTAACATAACCAAGTGCTTCAATTATCAGAATTGCATCTAATGAATCCATGACGTGTAAAATTAGTTAACAAATCAGGGAAGTTGTAAGTGAACACAAGCAATTTCTAAGAAAAAGGTTGAACGAGAAACACAATTAAGAAGCCAAAGAATATACTCACTCAGAACTTCGTAAGCTGTAATTCTTTGTTTGGGATCTGAATTCAACATTTTCCGTACAAGATCTTTTGCCGCAGGTGAGATTGAAGGCCATGGATCGCTTGTAAAGTCAACGTGACCTCTTAGGATAGCATTGAATATACCATGTTCGGATTCTGTCAAACCAATTCTTTGTTTTCAATTTCAAGCTATAATTATATATACCATAACATTTTAGAAGAATTTTGTTTGCTTTAAGCACACTGCGACTGCTGTACATATATAGCAATTTCTTCTGGTTGTTCAGCACAAAGTGGTTGCTTTGAAGATGAAAGGATGAAATACAAACCTGCCCAAAATGGAGGAACACCACATAGAAGAATGTATAGCATGACACCAACACTCCATATGTCAACTTCTGGCCCATATTTCCTCTTTAAGACCTCGGGTGCAATGTAATACGCACTACCAACGATGTCTTTGAACAGGTCTCCTGTAAAAATGGATAAATTCGCCATTAAAATATGAATTGTAAAAGCATGGCATGATTCAAGATTGTGTTATCTAACATTTGCCTCACAGTGATCATTTTGTCGATCATAAAGCTTCAATAATAGTGCATGGAATATTTTTCGCCAAGATTATAAGTTTTAACATGATACTACTGAAGCCCCCCACCACAACCCACATAAAAATGATATTGACCCAAAATCAAATTCGCCTCACTTATATTAAGTTGTGCAAAACTCCTTAAATGAAAATTTTTTATATATCAATATCTGGCATTGAATGTATGAGTTTTATTAATTTCTAGTATGAACATAGATGAGGTTTCCTAAAAACAACCCAAATTAATCAATTATTAGTCTCATGCATGCTAATCAATATTTTCTACACTACAAATTGTATTAAAAAATAAAATAAAATAAAGAAAAAAGAATCTCTGTCATGGCAATGAAGTACTTTCTTGCCAGAATTAATGCAGATAGTGATGATAAAAACAACAACAGAAGTAGATGACGAAAAGAAAAAAAGATGATCTAAAAATTAGAATGAATAAGAAAACCTTGCTTGTAAAAAATGGATAGACCAAAATCCGTGGCCTTGAGGGGTGCATTCTCGTCCTTGTTCAACAAGAGGAAATTCTCTGGCTTAAGATCCCTATGAATGACACCCATGGAATGGAAAGTGTGAACAATCTTCACAATGGTTCTCAACAAGGAAGCCGCGGCACGCTCGGTGTAATGCCCCTTGGCGATGATGCGATCAAAGAGCTCACCACCTTCACACAACTCCATGACCAAGTGAACTGATTGCTTGTCCTCAAAGGCACCCTTAAGCTCCACAATGTTGGGCTGCCCCGAGAGGTGGTGCATGATCTGCACTTCCCTCCTAACGTCCTCTATATCCTCCTTGTTCACAAGCTTCCTCTTGGCTATGGTCTTGCATGCAAACTTTTGACCCGTGGCCTTGTGGGTGCACAAATGTGTCACACCAAACTGGCCTCTCCCTAACTCCTTGCCAATGGAGTATGTGGCTTTGACATCCTCCATTGGCCTCCCTAGAACTGGGCCAATAGGGGCTGGCTTTGACGGCTTTGAGGATGATTGAGGAGGAGGTGAGGCTGAGGGTGGTGGATTGGATGTTGTCGGTGGCGGGGTGGTGGCGGCCGCGACGGCCATAGGGCCTGTGGATGGGTCGTTGTTGCTGCGTGCATGGTTTGTGCTTTGTTGTTGATTGGACTCTCCCTTGTTGGCAGCGGCTGCATTGTCGGCCTTCGGGGCATCGGTGGAGTTGCCTTGAGAGCAACAGTTGCCCATATGGTGGAAGGGAGGGAGGAGGAGACAAAAAATAATAAAATGTGAAAATGATGAAGGAAAGAGAAAAAAAAAAAAAACAAATAGCGATATAGGTTGGGAATGGCAAAAGTGGTAAATATTGGGTTTTGGGGTTTGAAAGAAAGTTTGTTTGGAGAGAGGAATAACTAAATGCAAAAAGTAGTTAGGAAAAAAATAAAAAAAGGAAAAGAAAAAAAAAGAGAGGAAAATTTAAGGGTGTCAGTCAAAATGGGATAGCTTAGTTGATTCACAACTTGGAATGTTGATGAAATTAGAGAAAGGCATTGATGGTGAGAGATTGTAGGAAGGTTAGAGGGTGCATTTTGAAAGAGTCTTTGGCGTGTCTATTACGTGGTAAGGGTAGGGTTTATTGAGACAAGGGTGAAGATGATTTTTCGGAAGGGGAAAGTAAAACAGTCATTTGTAGTTATAACTTAAAAAAGGATAAAGGTGGGTGAGCTTTTAATGTAGCCTGTTAGAGAGATGAAGTTGTTACTAGTACTGGAGTAACTTACACAAGCAACTTGACTATAAGTTTTCTATTTTAAGGGAACAAAGTCATCTCATTGTTAAATGAGTCCAATTTTGCTGGTGCAAATGTTGTACCCTAACCTTATCATATTCTTTCCATAAATGTCTCAATTGAACCAAATAATTATACAATTGATACCACCATTTGGTTAAAATATGTTAAATTCGGTGTGTTGAATTTGTAAGAAAATGAAAGAGGAGGAGGAGGAGGAGAATAACAACAATGTAGGGCTAGATAGTTTCTTTGGTTGGACACTTGACTTCTTAGATATCCATCGGTACTATATATAGTGCAATAGGGAGTAAATACATGTATAGTGTCAAAGATAGACAATTAATGCTAGTTGTTTTTTAAGACTATATGTTTTCAGTGCCATGTTTTCAGTGCCATGTTAATCACATGGCATCTACACATTCCATGCCACATACATGATAGCTACATATTCCAATGCCACACATGTTAATCACATGCATCATTTCTAACACTTCCCCTCAAGCTAAAGCTACTAAGCTTTAACCTTGTTAAAAAAGAAACCTTCAAAAAACTAGAAAAAATATAAAATGAACTCCATAAAAGCACTGACAAGGCAACTCAAGGATGCTAGACATGTCAAAAAAGATGACACATGGATAAGAACATGTTGGAGTTGCTAGAAAATGGAAAAATTGCTAGAAAATTTTCTGGAAAATGATCAATAGGAAAATTTGCTAGGAGCAGTGGAAGCAAAAGTTTGAAGGAAAAAAGGTTGCTAGAAAGATGACATGGTAGTGGTTAGAGTGATTCACAACCAAGAGGAGCATGGATAGAAAATAAAATAAAAAGTGAACTAGGTCAAAGAAGGTAGATGGTTTTGATGGCTGAAATTCTCAAAGCATACTCAAGAATATACTTCAATTTTTTTTTTTTTTCACTTAGCTCTTAGGAACTCAGTAGCCAAAAAGATGAGACAAGTCATGGAGGATGATACTATTCTGATATCAAGTTGAATTTGTTAAAAAGTGAAAGAGGAGGAGAGAAACAATGATATGAGGCTGCATAGTTTCTTAGGTTCAATACTTGAGTTCTTAGATACATCACTACTATGAGAAATACTTACATGGTCCGAGAACATCACGTGGATGTGATCCCGACCAATCATGCAAGTGCATTTTACATGGGATTGTGTGTTAGTGATAAGTTTTATGTAAAACACACTTACATGATTGGTCCAGAAATATAGTCACGTGGTGCTCCCAAACTATGTAAGTATTTCTCTCACTACTATATATAGTGCAATAGGGAGTAAATACATGCATAGGATCAAAGATAGATAATTAATGCTAGCTATTTCCTAGGATTCTATATGTTTCCAATGCCACATTAATTACATGGCATCTACATATGAGAAATTCTTACATGATCCGGGAGCACCATATGACTGTGCTCTCGACCAATCATATAAGTATATTTTCATGGGATTGTGTGTTAGTAGTGGGTCTCATATAAAATATACTAATATGATTAGTCCAGAAGCACAGCCACTTAATACTCTCGGACCATATAAATATTTCTCTCTACATATTCCCGTGCCACATACATGAGAGCTACCCATTATAATGCCACGCATGTCAATCACATGTATTATTTCTAACATGGTGAATAATTAACTATCGCCTAGCTTGTATGGATGGCACAAGTGATTGCTGCTTGTTTCTTTTCTGGAAAAAATACGAGGCAATCAAATGTAAAAATCATATGAGGAGAGTTTTATTATATTGTGAGTGATTCATGTGGAAATGCTCTCATGTAAAAATTTCATATAATATTGTTATATGTAGATTTTTATTATTATAATTTTTGAAAAGTAAAAAATTAAAATATATATTAAATAGTTTTTACTATAAAAAATATAATCATATATTAAAAAAGAAAAAAGTTAGTTTAGATGCCTTTTATAGCCGCACTTATGTGCCAACAAAATAACAAGAGAATGCTAATGGAGATATGCACAAGTTACCTCAACATCACAAAAACCCTGTTACTGCGGACTCTTGGATTTACGTTACCTTTCCATAAGTCTTTGGTTTTTATTTTTGTAGTGTGGAAAGGAAGAAAAAAAATTAAAAAAAAAAACAAAAACAAGCTTCAGCCCGAGTTATAAGGCGCGTTCTACGGTGCACTTCGCTGGTCACGGAGCGTGGTGCACCTTGTAATCTGAAGGTGAGATTATGAGGTGTATCGATGCACCAATCACCTATGTGCATTATAGTAATATTTAATTTTAAGAAAATTTAAAAACATAATTATATATATTTTAAAAATTAATTATCATATACTGATAATGTAAAATTATATTGGTAGTATAAAATAATTTTACACTATTAATGTAATAAAAAAATTTTATCAATATAATTTTACTCTATCAGTGTAATTTTACACTGACAATGTAAAATTATTTTATACTGTCAGTGTAATTTCATATTATTAGTGTATAAAAATTAATTTCTAAAAATTATAAAAATTTTATCAATATAATTTTACACTGTCTATCAGTATAATATTACAATAATAATGTAAAATTATTTTAGATTATCAATATAATTTTATATTATCAATATATAAAAATTAATTTCTAAAATATATTTAATCATATTTTTTAATTTTTTAAAAATTAATATATTACTATAATACATCATAGATAATTGATATATCAATACACCTCACAAATTTCCACCATCTGATGTGCTACAGTCACAAGATGCACTAAGCACCTTGAACTGCGAAAAAGAGTTCAATTTGTAATTTATACATGAGAAATGTTATTTGGCCCACGGATTGGGCGACACATACGGTGTCCACTGTATAAAAACAAGCAAAACGACAAAAGTCAGGTCTAAATACGGAGGCAGCTTCCGGAGAGAGAAGGCAAGTGAAAATTCAAAAACAAAACGAAAAACCCACACCCCGTGAGAACCTCGAGTCTTCCTCCCTCCACCCTCATGAAACCCCACCCCTTCCCACTACTCTCCAAGCCTGTCTTCCCCTCCCCCTCACAAATGGGCTTCCACCACAACGATCAAGTAGATCCTGGCAGTTGGGCGGGAGCTTCGACTCCCAAATGGAATCAATGGAGGCGGTGCTGGGGAATGCGTGATTGAGGTAGGCGAGATTGCAGATCTCCGGCAGCGAGGGATGGAGGAACACACCACACAGCCCTTAGGTATATCGCTGAGGCTGGGGCCGATTGTTGAACCATTAGTTCCGAGGTTCGATAAAGACACCCCCGTCACCTTTTTTTCTTCTTCTTTCTGCTTTGTTCTTTGTTCGTATTCTTTGTTGTTGCTGTTATTGTTTGAGGTCGTGGTTTATGAGATGGAGGGAAAACTGGGGGGAAATTTTGGGGAAAGGGGAATGATTTAGAGTGTGAGGGGAAATTTGGGGGAATTTTTGGGGAGTGAATGGAAATGTGTTCTTGTTGTTGCATGAGCGTGTGTTCGTCGTATGAGGATTTTGATTTTTTATTTTTTTTCTAACAGGGGAATTTTCTGGGAGTATTTATGAAAAAGAAGATTTATTTTCGATTTTCTTAGGAAAATGCGATTTAAAAACGGGCGAGTACCTGTATTTTGTATCAAGAAATTGATTATATAAATGAAGGAGAGAACGTTGATAGGTTCTGCCGAGATTTTTGAAACATAAAGTGGGTGCGAAGAGCTGTATGTTTCTTGCTACAACACTATGTCCAACTGAATATTCAGAGAGTTTCAGCTTCCATGAAACTTAATTTACCCACCCAACCTTCTTGATCTCTTGCCTAATATATTAGAAACTTGTTGAATGTAGCCTCTATAAATTGCCAATATCTAGCACCAATTTTAATTTTAATTACAGCTCCTCCATTTTCACCTTTGTTGCTAGTTTATTGGGATTATCTTTGCATCAAAAGTAACCTTGGAGTATGTACTAGGTTGTCATCTTCACTAGTACATATTCCTTGGTTTTTGTTTTTCCTTTACAAGTGTTGGCTAATAATTTTTTTTCCCCAAGTTATTGTATGTTGTTATGAACCTAGTTTCTTAATTGCTCTTATTTTTATTTTACTTTTGGAACAGGTATTAAAATAAATCAAGTGGATATGTTAACTTCATGTGGTTATGATCCGTTACGGATCTCATCACATGTTATCGAGGCATACTTGATTTAGGTCCATAGCTTTGTTTCTCTCAAACATATCTAATATCTGATGTTGAATAATGTCATTTCTTTGGGTCATGCAATTTTAGTTACCTCTGTTCCTATATTTCAATAAAAAGGAAAAGAAATTGTTACTTCATGATATGTTTAGTTTCTTGCTGTTGGTTTGCATGCTTTGTATGATAAATTTTGTGAGGGAGTTAAATGAAAATAGAAAGCAGAAGAAGTGAGGAACTTGATATACATAATCATAATTTATGCTCATCATTTATTTGCCTTCGTTCCTGTGTGTGAATTAGTGTGTTATTTCCATTCTCATCGTAGAAATGCCGTTATATCTTTCAGGTGACTGTGCTTGGTTATAATCACAAGCTAAGTATTTTACTTGAAACCATAGTTGAAAAGATTGCAGCATTCAGAGTGAAAACTGACAAGTTCTCAGTTATCAAGGTACTGTATGAGGCACTTCTCATATGACATTTAGTTTGCTCTTTGGTGTCCTTTGCGTGTTGAATTGATTTCTTGTATTGTATATCATGAGCCATGACTGATTCTTTGGTAGTTTCTTCTCTTCTATGTCTTTTTACATAAAAAGTTGGCCGTTGTTTTCTTTAACTCTATCGTTATAGGAAAATATGTCAACAAAACAATAAGAGGTTGTGTGCAATATTCGATCTATAATTTGTCCATGCTGTTTTTCAAAATAAAAATGTCTTGATTTTCATATTTACTCTTAGTCAGATTTAATTTTCGTTTTTTACGAACCCTTTTATCAGGAAATGGTAACCAAGGAGTACCATAATCACAAGTATGAACAACCATATCAACAAGCTATGTACTATTGCTCATTGATACTATAAGATCAAACCTGGCCTTGGATGGAATAGCTAGAAGTACTTCCTTTTCTTCAAGCTGAAGATCTTTCTAAATTTGTACTAGCGATGCTCTCAAGTGTTAATTTCTACATTGTACTGTTAATTTTTGTACTAATTATTTGGTGTTCTTTTAGTATGGCCTTATCTTGCTGTTGCTTGTGCTTGTTTTGATTGTATATTTCTCTCAAGTGTTGTTCAAGCTTTCTTTTATGCAATGCATGACACTGTGATATTTTTTACTGATTATGTCTCTTAAATGTGTTACATGTATCTTTATAAAGTGCATGTCATTGTAAATGTGCTAATGTAGTGTTTTTACTTACTCTTATTTTCGATGTTATGAATTATGAACAAAGCATTTTAAAGCTTCTACTGATTTTGATTTCTATTTTTTTGTGCTGATATATTTTAAGATTATCATATATTTTAAGATTATCTTTTCAATGATTTCTTTGATGTAGGTTCCGTATTGCCATTATTTTAACAATACCAAATTGGATTTGATATTCATATTAGTAATCTGAAGCCAACTTTTTAACTGACCAAATGTGAATGTGTTATTCATATCAATATTCCCTTAGCTTTCAATTATGCAAATTCCTGATTCTCTCCATTCTATCTTCAAATTTCTCATGTTGCTTTTGTTTCATGTTTCTTCTATATACATAATATAGATATGTCAGTTTTGAGGTTATTTCTTTTTAGTTACACTTCACATTACCTGTGTATGCTTATAGTTTATTGAATATCACTAATGCGATTCTTTATTATTTGATAGTCATGCCTTTATATACTATTATATGGAAAACTTCCTTGTTTTGATATTGAAATATCCATGAGTTGTATGGAAAAGTGGGATGCATTATATGAGGAGTATAGCAAGGATATGAGTAATGCCTGCTCTAAGGCCAAAGATAATGTCAAACATGAGGCAGCTAAAGTCCTCAATTTATAAGCAGGTGAACTTTTCAGGTCCTCCCCTTAGTCTTTACTTTCAGATTTTTCATCATGTTTGATATGCTAATGGGAATCTTTCTTTGTAGAAATTGTATGGTGTGGACAAGATGTAGAATAGTCTAGAGGATATCAATAATATTTATAACGAGGCTTTGGCTGTGGATTGCGTTACTTATGGCTACGCCATTGAAACAAATTCAATTGGAAGATGCAGCCTTGCATGGAAGTCGATGCTTTAACTCTCATGAGTCTCTAGACCATTAAACAAAATCGAAAGGCTTCGAGATGTGCCGTATGTGTAGTGCGCGAGATTTTTGGATCATAAAATACTGTTAAAATGTGTCAAATTTTGTGGCTGTATATATGTCTAGTGTAGCATAGTCATATCGACACAAATGTCTCATATCCTTTGATAATATTTATGGTTGATTAAATCTTGTTAAAGTGTACCATAGTTGTGCTGAACTTTTCTATCTTACTGTTATATAATATTGGATTCATGTTATCGACCTATAAGATTAGTCAATGGCGAGCAATTTCTGTGGATGGCAACAGAGAAAATGTGATTTTGCATGTCATTTCAAATTTTTACATGGTGAAATATCACTTGACAATTGATTACCTTTTATTACGAAAGCAATCGAGGGTGTAAATTTCAATTTTCCTTCATTTAATACATGTTATCAATATCTTATTTCCCTTCTTATTGGTTATAGATGTGTCATATTATTTACCCGATTTCAATGTTTTGTAACCATCTTTTTTAAATGCAATACCTACACTTGGTTTGGATATTATTTTATTAACAGATTCGAAATTAATAGGAATGGATTGGAAAATAAAAGGAAGGAATGAAATAAATTAGTGACAACTTTTTGAAAAGGTTGGTAACTTATTAGGAAATTATTGTTTGGGTTCTATAGGGCTTGCGGAATGGATTGATGCATCCAAACAAGTCAAGACCACACTTCTTCATGCTAGATTGGTGAAGAAAGTGTCATGTCCATGTGGAGATTGATTTGCAAAGCCTAAGTGAGGACCTGTACTTGGTTAGTAACTTCACAAAAAAAACTGATAATTTTAGTTCAATAAGCTAGTAATTTCAACAAAAAGTTGGTAACTTATCAGTTAATTCTTATTTTGGTTCTATTGGCCTTAAGAAATGAATTAGTGCATCCAAACAAGTCCAGACCACATCCCTTCATGCTAGATTGGTAAGGGGAACCTTAACTCCACATGGGGAGTGGATTACAAAGCCTAAGTAAGCAAATGTGGGTCCTACACATAGTTGGCAACTAGTCACAAAAAGTTAGTAACTTTTCAAGTGCTTAGAGTTTTGTTTCTATTGGGTCATGGAATGGATTGGTGCATCCAAACAACTTAACACTACACCCTTTTATGTTATACTGCTAAATGGAGTCTCAACCCCATGTGAGGAGTGACTTGCAAATCCTAAGTGAGGACCTGTACTTGATTAGTAACTGAACCCAAAAAGCTGGTAACTTCAATTCAATAAGCTAGTAACTTTTGCAAAAAACTGGTAACTTATCAGTTAATTAATGTTTTGGTTCTATTGGCCCTGTGAAATAGATTGGTGCATCCAAATAAATTAAGACCACACCCCTTTGTGTTACATTGGTGAGGGGAACCTTAACCCGATGTGGGGAATGACTTGCAAAGCCTAAAAAAAAGGTTCTCAAAATCTTGTTCAGTTAGGCAAGTTTATTTATAAATCAACATACTTTCACAATTTTGCAATACATGAAAAGTTACCAAAAACTTAAAAGAGTTATCAGCTTCTTGATGAAATGTATAGTACAAATGATATCTCTTAACCTATATTCTTACACAAATTTAGTGAAGAAGCTATAACCCCTACAAATTTATATAATCTCAGAAGTTAAGTCATTTGGATGCACCAATCCATTCCGCAACCCAACAGAAACAAAACTGCAAGTACCTGAAAAGTTACCAGCTTTTATAAAAGTTACTAGATTATTAAACTGAAATTACTAGCTTTGCGGCCAGTTACCAACCATGTGCAAGAATGAGAGGTGCTAACATAAGCTTTGCAAGTCTCTCCCCATGTGGTCTAATATCCTAGAGTATGATCTTAACGTGTTTGGTTGCACCAATCTATTCCCCAAAGCCAATATAACCAAAGTCCAAATTTCCTGTTAAGTTATCAACTTTTTAAAAAAATTACTAGCTTATTGAATTGATGTTACCAGCTTTTTGACTCAAGTTACCAACCAAGGGCAGGACGAACCTGTGCTCACCAAGGCCTTACAATTATCTACCCATGTGATCTAATATTTTAGGGTGTGATCTTAACGTGTTTGGTTATGTCAATCTATTCCCCAAGGCTAATAAAATCAAAATTCAAATTTCTTGATAAGTTACCAACTTTTCAAAAAAATTACCAGCTTATTAAACTGAAGTTACCAGCTTTTTGACTCAAGTTACCAACCAAGGGCAGGACGGACCCATGCTCACCAGGGCTTTGCAATTATCTACCCATGTGATCTAATATTTCAGGGTGTGATCTTAACATGTTTGGTTACGCCAATCTATTCCCCAAGGCTAATAAAACCAAAATCCAAATTTTCTGATAAGTTACCAACTTTTTAAGAAAGTTACCAGCTTATTGAACTGAAATTACCAGCTTTTTGACCTAAGTTGCCAACCAACGGCAGGATGGAGTAATGCTTACTAGGGCCTTGCAATTCTCTCCCCATGTGATCTAATATCTTAGGGTGTGACCATAACATGTTTGGTTGCAACAATCTATTCTCCAAGGCTAATAAAATCAAAATTCAAATTTCCTGATAAGTTACTAGCTTTTTAAAAAAGTTACTAGCTTATTGAATTAAAGTTATCAACTTTTTGACCTAAGTTACCAACTAAGGGCAGGACGGAGTAGTGCTTACCAAGGCTTTACAATTCTCTTCCCATGTGATCTAATATCCGAGGGTATAATCTTAATCTGTTTGGTTGCACCAATCTGTTCGACTTTGAATAATTAGGTCAACTTTGAATAATGACAGTATGATACACTTGCTTTATCAACAAAGATGCTTAACACACTGCAGGTTGGTTTCAAGTAGACCAAGTGGCTAGAACATCCAGGAACAGAAATCTAATTTTCAATATTGCATCAATAGCAAACCTTAATTACAAAATTTCAGAAAATTTCTTATATGATAAACAAGAAAACTCAAAACTACTATGCTCCAGCGACCAACACCTTCTTGTTTAGCTCATTCTTTGAACTGTCATAGTTTTGGTAGGTAAGGACTCGCTTCTCCTTTCTGTGACCCCTGCTATTTGACCTGCAAGAACAAGCTCGCAACAATAAAATTCAGCACTAGCCAAAACACATCCTTGAGTTTTCCTGATGGAAGCACATACAACATTCATTCAACCTTTACCCATCCTTGAGAAACAACCAGCATTGCAACATTTTTGTCTCTGAGCAAAATGATTTCGAACTCTTTACCTATGGATGGCACAATGTAATCAACTTTGAAGGCCACCTCCTATTCCAACAAGAACACAACAAATTAGAGACAGAGCATGCTTCATGGAAGGGACATAAACATAAAAGCACACTACTTAATCACATATCAGAATAGCAATTCTATCCAAATATTCATCCCACCTTCCCTATGCATAGCTTCCATAGAAACTCTCTACTTTTCCATGCAAATGACTCATCCACACCACCTCTACATGCTTATCAAAATTTGCATAAAATAGCACCAATGCAAAATTTATAAAAAATATATATATCAAACAAAAAATTCGTTCAAAAAAGTATTTTTGTTGCAATGAAAAAGTGAAAATTCCCAAGGCAATGAGAGATGATAAAGTGAGGGTCCTTTCAGGAAGGCAACCATTTCATGCTAACTTTCAAAATCATCTTTTCTTTCTTTTCCACCATTTCATTTTACTTTTCACCCTTTTCCTCTTTTTTCTATTTCTTTTTTCTCTTTTTTTTAATTTCTCTTTTTTCTCTTTGCCTTCTTTTACCTTCATTTTCCTTTTGTACTTACACATCTCTTTTTTCCAACACCTTAAGTTCAACTGAACCATAAATTTCAACTATATCATATCTTAATTTTTCATTAACGAAAGGATAATATTTGACTCAATTGGGTAGGGAACCATATGGAACCATGAAGGCAACATAAGCCACAAAACTAGAATAGTTAAGAAATTATTGATGAAAGCAGAAAATTAAGAATGCCTTTTGAAAAGCATAATAATGAACAATAATATCAGTTGCTACGTGTTACCCGTAGCATATTTGGATAAATGAAATGACTATTTATTAAATTTATTATGCAAACTAACTAACAATGTCTTAACTTAGCTCTTAACCTTAGCTAATCCAAGCTCATTCAGAAACATAAAAAACAAGCTCCTCTATTTAATCCTATATATAAACATAAATATCCATATAGACTTGGCTTGCACAAATAAAAGTACAGTTAGATAATTATATAGCGAGATTGTCCTCAACTCCCTCGAGTTAGGCTTATGCAAAAGCCACATCGGAGCACTACATGATTTTTTCCTGGAACATTCAATTTTTGCTTAATTACTCCATTGAGTTCTTATCATATAAGAAACCAACCAACATTACTATCCACTAAACTAACATAAATTCCAAGTAATCAAAACTTAAGTTCCACCCAACAAAAAAGTATATTGCTAGCATACCAAAGTAGCCTCCTATGAACTAACTCTTTAACGCACAATTACATACATGCTAAGCCATTTTTTACTAGTATAGAAAGAACAAAAGAGTTATAGCTACCCACTAATCAAAACTTCCTTAATTTTAGATTAGGTTTGTAGACTAATACACCAAACTCAGGTCTTTCCACACAAAATTGGCACAGAAGAAGCGAGAGTCACTTGCTTCTTGTTCCAATCATATGTGCACATGCCAACAGCAGGAGCAAACTGAAGCAGGATATAACCTTCCCTCGATACTTTGAAAGCCCCAAACTGCAAAATTCACAATAACAAAAAAAAAATTCCATAATTGAACAGTCTATTAATAATAGAACACAAAAAAAAAGAAAAAAAAGAAACATACATACAATTGTGCAAATTCCTGAGGTCTAGGGGAGGCACTATGAGTGCGACCTTCCCTTTGTAAATTGAGTGACCCACATAGACCCTAGGCGGTAAAGTTCCACATCAAAACACATTAAACACAATAATTTTTGTTTAAACTATTTCTGAAAAAATGGTAAGAAGAATTACAAGTATGAGAGAAAAGAAGATACCTGAGGGTTGTGGTGATGGTGGTAGGCATCGTGGTGGTAGGCATCGTGGTGGTAAGGCAAATGGCTTTGGGTCAAAGAGGTCGGCGTGGGTGCATTTGATAGAAAGCGAAGAAGGGATGGTGAAGGAGAAGACAAAACAAGAAGAAGAAGAAGATTTACACCTCAGAGGAATGAAATTTGGAGTGAAACTGTGGTTTGGGACTGGGCATAGCTCAATCATGGTAGTAGTAATGAAATGTTGTGTTGTTGGTGCTAATGCTGATGAACAGTGGAGCTGCACCATCTTCTTCTACTTCCCTTCTTTTTTCATTTGCTATCTTTTATTTATTTTCTGTTTGATACGAGAGAGATGAAGATGGGGTTAACAGTGAGATAGTGGTTTAAGGGCGAGGAGGGAAGAGGTGTGGGTTTCAAGTTTTCCCTCTTTTTTATTTTCATTTTTACTTTCAATTTTACTGAACGGATGCTTGCACTGTGTCTACCGTATGCTTGCTTTCTATACAATGGGTTTTGTCATTTTCCACCTTTAGATACTATAGACACCGTATATGTCAATAAAGAGGATGTCAAAATAACATTCCTCTTTATACATTAGCAGTTAATTAGACGTTAGTGTCAACAAGTACTCCTGACTAAAATAAATTCAATTTTAGCCACTAAAAGTGGTTTAATGATGAGGAACTTGAGTAATTTGCTTAAGATTATATGCTCAACTCCAATATCACTTCTCTACATACAAAAAATTAATAATAATAATAATAATAACTCAACTTCGGCTGATATTAACTCACTCAGCAATTGTTTCGCATCTTTAATTGGAGTTCACTTTTACCATTTACAACTCTTGCGATATCCCACCGATCAAAGGTTAGAAAAGCCATTCAAGCTACGCTACACATACACAGAATGTGCAGATTACGTCTACAAAAGGACTTTTACCTCCGGAGCCTTACACCACTATAACAGTATCTGAGCATTCAACCAAAAGGAGATTGTACCACTTGAAATAGTAGATACTCATAGACACCTTTTATCTTTAGAGTTGAAAGAATTGAAAAAGTGTAACATGACAATGATAAAATTATAGGGGCCTACCATTCTGTGCGTAGATGTCTACAGGTATCTCTAAAATTAGATATACAAATAACACAACTCATACTTCTAACATTCTATCCTTGACACTTCCTTTCATGATTCCTCTATCCATGAAATGACTTTGCCTCACCATTTCAACAATTACTAGAGTTATCCACTGTTTCTTTATCACTTGAGAAGCTCAGGAGGATTTCACTTCATATTTCCCTTGCTTCACGCATCATTATCATTTTTTGAAACAAATTTCAACACTACTTCATTTATACCTATTCTCTTGCGACCACAAAGAAAGACTGGGACTGAATCATTGGTTCCGTTTGCTGTGAAAATCTTGTGAGGCTTGGTACAACTCATCCTTGGTGCTTGGGGCAACGCTGCTGCTGGTGAAGTTCAAAACCCTCCTCTCTAGGTGGAAGCCGTGAAGGAAGCACTGGAGGAACCACTTGAAGGGGTCCATGCATAAATGAGTAAGCCCATGATGAGAATGATGGCCCCTGCAAGAAAGCCTGTTGGAAGAGAGGAAGCAACACCGAGGTATGGCAATGGCAGTGTGAACACATAGATCGATATTGGGACTGCCACACAAGCCAAATTGCATGAGTTGGCTTTAGCTCATAAATTTCAAATTAGCATGAATTTTACAATAGATTATACATGTTAAAACAAAATGAAAGAAAAGTAAATCACTTCAATATTTCAGCAACTCATAAATTCCAGTGACTATAGCAATCTGTGTGGTGTCAAGATTTCCTGCAACGTTCAGCATGGTTTTATGAGAGGGATCGGGCCTTTGAGATAAGGCCTTTGATTAGTTAGGAGCTAGTTAGTATATAAAAGCTTGTTTGTTTTACTGTTTGAGAGAGCTCAAACGTCCATTTGGGAGAAGTAACAATAAGTTTACTTCATATAAAAGTGCATTGGGAAGCTCATCACATTCTTTTGCAGTGAGATAAATGTAAACCAAACAAGCTATAACTAGTTAGGGAGGAAAAAGGAGAGGATAGTAATTCAGTTGTGGAATTCAGATAGCTCTGGGAGAGAAAAGATGCAGGTGGTGCAACAGATGCAGATTTGGGGTTGGAGTGGTTAGAAGGACTTGGAGAATCATAGCCATTCTCAGGGCATTCACCCGGAAATGGCCTTTAAAAAGGAAACCACAATTGTTTGCAATAGCTCAATGGGAGCAGGAGGAAGTTCTTCAGCAGTTATGTTATGCTTTCCAAACCATCATCTTGAGGACAACATGGATCTTTTTTAGTTAAAACAACTTTTTGGTCCCAACACATGTTGCAGATTTTAGCTTTATTCCCTACACTAAAAAAATTTTGGCTTTGGTCCCTATACACTAAAAAAGTTTTAGTTTAGGTTCTTATACTACTACTAAAATAGTCCATACTGCTAGAAAATTACTAGATAGTGTACCCAATCCTTAGACAAGGCTAGGGTGAGAATAACTTACATGGTTGCAAGTTTCACAACCAGGGATAGTAATGGCAATGGATACTCAGGGGGCCAGGGACATGCCCCCCGCCCCCATCCCCGTTTAGAATTTTGTCCCTATCCCCGTCGCGTGTCGCCATTCCCCATTCCCTGTGGGGATTCAAATCCCCACAGGATATTTACAGGTTTATGTAAAATAATTCAAAAAAATGTTGAGTCTAAAAAATGTTTTTTCGATATCGTCTCAATCAGTTTTCTATTTTTGAAAGAAGCGCATTTCAGACCTAAAAAAAGTTGTTTCAAAACTACATTAACAGCATATCATGCCTATGTCAAATTCTACTCTATTAGCTACGTCAGCAAAAACTAACATCATCTAGTAATTTTCTAATGACAGGGACTAACTCCTTAATAGAATACCACGAGAGGGATCTATACCAAAACTCTTCTGTTAGAAACTCAAACCAAAATCTAGGAGACGTGTAGAGACCAAAAAAGGGTTTTTAACTTTCCTCCTTTTTTTTTTGGTTTTTTCTTTTTTTTTTTTGGGGGGGAGGGGGGGTGGGGTGGGGTGGAGTATTGTAGGGATTGGGCCTTTGATTAGTTAGGAGCTAGTTAGTATATAAGTAGTTAGGGAGGATAAAGGAGAGGATAGCAATTCAGATAGGACCCTAAACCCAAACAATCAAACAAGGACAACAGCCATTCCACCCAAGGACCCTTTTAGCCTAAATGTCATCTTCTCTCCAAATAACTAAACAGTACTCACCGGTCTAACAACATATACAATCAAGTTCAGGCCATCATAATCAAAGCCTTCAATGGTCTAATTGTTCAATGAAGCATTGACTAAAAGTTGTTATTAACTCTGGTAATGAAAGCATTGAATACTGTAATTAATGAACTATCTAAAAGATCTAAAATGATTGCATTAACTAACTAAGATTTTACACAAGACTCCCAATAGAGCAAAAGATTAGATATTCTAGCGTGAATATTCCTTCAGAGTGCTGCATCACTCTGATGGTCCACCCATTGGCAGGCCCACATCCTCCAAACTCTAGAATCTCCTTCCTCTCCTGATAACTCTAATTCTTCCTCTCCCTCTTCTATTCCCTCTCAGATCTGATATGCATGGGGCCCCCAAGATTGGGGGCTCTGATACCAATTGTAAGGAACCTGGTCATGGGAGATAGAAATAGAAGGAAACTGTCATATTAATTCCCTAACAAAGATGATATTAGTGTGATATCAGTCTCCTAAAGAGATACAATCGTTTCTAGGTATTCGAGAGACCTAGAGCTCTCCCAATTCCAAGTCTGTCCAGTTCAGAAATAACCCCCCTCAGTATCCCTCCCTTTGCGTATATAGCTCTAACTAACTATCCACCTATTTAGAATATTCTCTCTCTTATCTAGCTTTGCCTAGCTAGCAAAGTTAGTTACAAAACCCCTCACCCATGCCTTTACCACAGGCCCCACATATATTAGTAGCCCCTTTCCTTTTTCTTCTCACATATACAATTAACAGCATTAATATTAATATTAGGAATCCTAACAGCAAGATAGAGGCGGACTTCCAGGGAATGAGTTTTTCTTGGAGCAAGGGAGGAGTTGGTAGGGGGATCCAACACTTCGCAGAATTCAAAGTTCTTGGATAGCAACTTTTAAGGCCTTGAAGGAGAGTGATGAGGGGTATTGTGTAACACCCTTGCTGCGGGATGCTGGACAGCGGCATGAAACTCCAATTTCTGCAACAACTGAGGGAATCCTGCAGCAGTTTGAGGACTTATTTTGTGCCCCAACAGGCCTGCCACCTAAGAGGGACCAGAATCATGCCATTACCTTGAAGGATGGAGCTCCTATTCCTAACATCCATCCCTACAGGTATCCCTATTATCAGAAAAATGAGATTGAGAAGATTATTTCTGAAATGTTTCAAAGTGGAGTAATTAGGCCTAGCACTAGCCCATTCTCGAGCCCAGTCATTTTGGTCAAGAAGAAAGATGGCGGATGGCAGTTTTGTGTTTACTACAGGCTTGAACAAGTTGACTATCCCTGACCAATTTCCAATCCCTATCATAGATGAATTATTGGGTGAGTTAGGAGGAGCTAAAGTGTTTTCCAAATTGGATTTGAAGTCAAGGTACCACCAAATTAGGATGAGAGAGGAGGATCTCCCCAAAACAAGTTTTAGAACTCATGAAGGCCACTATGAGTTCTTAGTTATGCCATTCGGCATATCCAATGCACCCTCAACCTTCCAATCACGAATGAACAAGGTGCTGAAACCCCTCCTTAGAAAGTGCGTGTTGGTGTTTTTTGACGATATCCTCATCTACAGCAAGGATAAGTTGAGCATTGCCAACATTGGAAGCAAGTCCTTTTGCTGTTGAGGGACAACCATCTGCTCATTAACTGCAAGAAGTGTAGTTTTGAGCAAGAGACACTCAAATATTTAAGGCATGTCATCTCTGGTGCAGGGGTGGCATTAGACCCAAAGAAGGTAGCTGCTGTGATGAATTTGCCTACTCCTTCAGAGTTGAAGGGCCTTCGAGGTTTTTTAGGCCTCATAGGGTATTATCAGCAATTTGTCAAAAATTATGGTAAAATTGCATGGCCTCTAACCCAGCTACTGAAGAAGGATAAATTCAAGTGGAATGCAGAGGCGCAAGCTGCTTTTGATACGTTGAAGTTAGTGATGACTTCTCCACCAGTGTTGGCAGTACCTTACTTTGATAAGACATTTGTAGTTGAAGCTGATGCTTCAGGTAAGGGAGTGGAGCTGTCTTAATGCAAGAAGACCGGACAGTAGCTTTTATAAGTCATACTTTATCTGAGCGTCCCAAGTGAAATCAGTTTATGAGAAAGAATTAATGGCGATAATGATGGCTGTGCAAAAGTGGAGGCACTACCTCCTTGGGAGGAAGTTTATCATACATACTGACCGGAATAGCCTTCATTTGTTGGTGGATCAGAAGGTTATGAGTAAGGAGCAGCAGACATGGGTCTCTAAACTGCTGGACTTTGACTTTGAGATCAAACATAAACCGGGCAAGGACAACCGGGCGATGGATGCGTTGTCAAGGAAGCTCCAATTCTCAGCCATAACCACGGTGCACACAAATGTTTGGAAGAGTCTAGATTCTGAAGTGGCAGCAGATCAGCACTTGAAAGGGGGATAGTGCAGGATTTGTTGAGGGATCCTGGATCACATCCCGGCTTCAGTTCGAAGAAGAGGGTGCTATACTATAAGGAAAGGCTGGTATTACCTAAAACTTCCCCTCGTATTCCTACTATCTTGAAGGAATTTCATGATTCAGCTTGGGACAGACATTCTGGAATTTTCAGAACGTATAAGAGTATTTTAGAGGTGTTCAATCGGGAGGGGATGAAAAATATCATTCAGCAGTATGTGCGTGGGTGTGAAGTCTGTCAAAGAAACAAGTATGAGGCTTTAAGTCCAGCAGGATTACTACAACCTCTTCCCATACCTACTGTGATTTGGTCAGACCTATCTATGGATTTTATTGGGGGCCTCCCTAAGTCTCATGGCTATGACACCATTATGGTGGTGGTGGATAGGTTAAGCAAGTATGCTCACTTCATTCCACTCACTCACCTGTACACAGCAAAAAAGGTGGCAGAGGTCTTTATCAAGGAGGTGGTTAGGTTGCATGGATTCCCAACATCCATAGTATCAGACAGAGACAGTTTTCATCAGCTCTTTTTGGTCTGAATTATTCAAATTATCAGGGACTACATTGAAATACAGCTCAGCCTACCATCTACAATAGGATGGACAAACCAAAGCGGTCAACAAGTGCCTAGAAACTTACCTCACTGGCCACAAGCCTAAACAGTGGTATAAGTGGTTGAGTTGGGCTGAGTTCTAGCTCAATACGAATTATAACGCATCTTCCAAATCTACCCCTTTGAAGATCTTGTATGGGAGGGACCCCCCAGTGCTGATTAGAGGAGGTTTTCACCCAACTTCCAATCCGGAAGTGAAGCAGATGCTGGAAGACAGGAACTGCATGCTGGATGTTCTGAAGGAGCAACTTTGTTTGGCCCAAAATTGCATGAAAATGCAGGCAGATAAACACAGAAGGGAGATCAAGTTTCAAGAGGGTGACTGGGTCTTCCTTAAGATCCAATCATACAGGTTCAAAAATTTATCACGAAGGAGCAACCAGAAGTTAAGTCCCCATTACTATGGGTCTACAAGATTGAGAAGGTGGGGCTAGCAGTTTACAAACTAAAGCTCGCAGAAGAATCGAGGGTGCAACCTGTGTTTCATGTGTCACTTCTCAAGAAGTGCATTGCTGCAGATGCCACCAGCCAGCCCTTGCCATCTTGTTTAACCGAAGAATGGGAGCTGAAGGTGGAACCCGAAGACGTCCTAGCAGTGCAGGTCAATCCACATGGAGAGCAGGAGATTCTAGTGCAGCAGAAGAATTTGCCTCCTTTTGAGAACTCTTGGGAGCTGGTGCAAGACTTTGTGAAGCAGTTTCCTTACTTTCAACTTGAGAACAAGTTGAGGCTTGAGGGGGGAGTATTGATAGGGCCCACGATGTTAGGCCTAGGATAAAAATTGTTTATGTCAGGAAAAGGAGAGGAATAGGGCCGACAGCATGAGGGGAGAGACCTTGGGGAGGGGGGTTGGTCAAATGAGAATTGTAACTAACTTAGTGCTGAGCTGGAAGTGAGAGAGTATGGGGAGTGAAGGTGTGATTCGGCTAGTGAGTTAGGAGTATATACTGAGGGGAGGTAAGAGAATGAGGTAGGCTATTGCTTGGCTTGAATTGGGAGGGTTGCTGGGTCTCTACACTACTCAGTGTATTTTCTTTTCTGCATTCTTGCTGTTTCCAAATTCCAGAACAATCCACATTGGGTTGCTCTGTGAGATAGTCAATACAAAAGTTCCTTTTCTGTATCCTTGCTATTTGCTGTGCTCCTATCATCCAGATATGTTAAGTTATAAACAAAATCATTGACAAAATACCGGAATATATTTCTAATATAATTGAAGTTGTTAATCACATATAATAAATATCAACTAAAAGCATTATACACGTAGTAATGTAATTTTTTAACCTAATAGTTCCACATGGAATAAGTAAAAAGAGAGTAGTAAAGTTTGTCATCTCATATTAGTCTAACATTGAATTGGTAAATTAATAAGAGTAAAGCTGAGTTTTTGGATATAAATTAGAAACCAAATAATCAGTTTAGTGAAAAAGTTAAAAGTATTTTATTAATTGTATTATTTACTTTAAGGGGAAAAAAAAAAATTTCCATCCCTGTGACCTGTGGATTTGATTTATCTAAAGTGAGAATCCCTCTGAAGTGAGAAAGTGAGAGGGTTTCCACCTTTAGATCCTTTGGTGCACCTCACACAAAATTCAATTTATTGATTCAAAGGTGAGCACTCCCTCCTTTTCTTACTTTACAGGGATTCTCACTCTAAAGGATCCCAGTCCATCAACTGTGACCATGTCATATGGGATGACCGGCTCACACAGGTTGAATGGTTGGATGCAGGCTTTCCAGTTCAAGCATAGGCTATTGAAAGGCCAGAGCCGATCTGACTGGCCAGTCCAGTTCTGATAACCATTCTGCCTACTATTTGCTTTCAGAGAAGAATTCAGAAACTCCCCCACCCCCTTCCCCTCTTCTTGAAAACCTAAATAATACTCCTCCCTGTCAAAAAATTGTTTAAAGAAAGTGCACCTCACTGTACTCTCCTAAAACTCTTCTTAAAATCCCAAGAAAGAAGGAAGAAACAATGAAATCAGCAACTAATCCTGAATGTACCAAATCAAACATAATTTTTCAATCCTCAAAACATATTCTTTATCAGCCACTCTTTAGAGGTCTCATGAATACTTCCCTCATCAACGTTATACTTCCTGTGAAACAAATCACATACCTGAAAATGTGGACGCTAGACAGGAGACAACAGCAGAAGAGATCTTGAGGAGATAAAGCAATGAAATATTGAAACCCATGTTGACAATAATAAACAGCATGGGCAACAGGGGAGCTCCATCACATCCTGGAAATCAGATCTAAAGCAAAATTACTATATGAATTTTTTTGATAACAAGAATTTCAAAGCAATATAAAATTAGGATTTGAAGCCACCCAACCAAGAGCTGATTACAGATATCCTTCTTAAAGTTTTAGAGATACAAGTAGGCAGTAGCATTTTAATAGGATACTGCAGCCAGCATTCAAGTTTTGAAAATCATGAAACCCTAAATCATGAGTGTATATTTTGGTCACAAAAATTACATTAATGAATTGAATGCTAAGTCAGACAATACATTTGTTATCCTAAAGATATTTCTTTTGGTTAAAACCTACAAGAGATGCTGAAATGATAAGAAAAAGAGATTAATTTACATACACTGCTAGTGTAAAGAGTTAAACACCATTATCCCATCATATGCTACTGTATAGGTGACTTTCGAGTTTGAATGAAACAAAATTTTTATTGATATAAAAATACATGATTGGATAATTATGTTAAAAAAAAAATTTACACTAATAATGTATCAAAATTAAATTCTATGAAAAATACAGCTTACCACTTGAAAAAGTCCCAACATTCAGAAAGCAGGCTGCACCATCTTTAAGGTAGTTTGGTAGTTGACTGAAAGGGATGCCCCATAATTTTGATAAGAAGGGGAGGAGGAGGCATATAAATAGTGCCTACACTAAACATATATTCGTGCATTTAGGCATCCATTTGTATATATTTTAAAAACTTAATTGTTATTCAAAAGATGCAAATTTCATGACAGATTTTAGGATACCTACTTGGAAAGCTGATCCGAAGGAATTGACAACAAAGAGATCAACAGAGCCTCCCTGTTTCAGATAATATTGAACATTAATTAATTTATTACCATATCAGAAGTTTATATATATATATATATATATATATATATATATATATATATATATATGTATGTATGTACATACAAATTTGCAAGTTTAAATAGAATTAGTTTAGCAGCATGCATATGAAAAGCATGGTTTAGAATCTTGTATGATAAAAGAGTATATTCTTTAACTTGACAATTAAAAATAAGTCTATCATGCATGAATATGTAAGGAAACTTGCATGAAGCCTTAAAAAATACAATCAAGCATTTGTTGGCAATGTTGTGATGGCTTTCTGTCCATTTAGTAACAACATTTTATTTTGAAGTTTGAGGCAGATTTGTTACCAAAAGCACCAGAAGTGAAATCACTTACTTCAGAGCCTCAAATGACCCTATGACCATCAAAAGTCCTAATTTACACATATGTATGGATCAAAAGAATTCATTACTATATGCACCTTCAGTTTCCTGGTTGCATCCAGAAAGATTACTTCCTACAAAGTATGAAAAAGCCATGTGTCACCACAGAGAAATAGTTTGAAACCTAGGAAAATGCAACAATCATTAAAATAGACAACAACCTTCAGCACAGTATCAGCTGCTTGGAATAAAAATGAAACTATCATTAAAAGACTCCAAAATATACCAGCTTCCTTCAATGAATTTCCAGCACCAGATCCACTACATTACATCAAAAGAGATATAAAATCAGAATGCCATACACAGAATAAACACAAAGTTTACATATAGTTGGTACCAGCCACAGCTACGTTGCAAAATAACAACATATACTTGTGACCCTATAAGATGCTATCATCAATGTTTTAAAGAACCTTTTTTTTTTCCCCAAAGTTTTACAGCACACCATAGTAGGAAATTCTACAAGTTCCATACAAAATACAACTGCTTTTAGTAAACAAATGGAGCTCATCCATAAAAATTTCCACCCCCCACTTTTACCCCCCAACCAAACACGCCCTTACTTTTGAAAGGCATATACATTTATGGACTGAATTAAAGATTCAACATATAACACAAAAAATTGACTTTGCAGTTCAGCATGAAATCTGTCAATAAAATTTGAAAGCATTAATTAGTTTCTTTACCCACGTCTCTTAAACTCACATATCAAAGAAATAAGACCCCCTATCCTTAAATCAATTTGACCAAAAAAAATCCAAAAAAAGAAAACATCTACTGAAAATTTGTGCCAAGGTGCTTAGGAGATTTCAGATTTATTTCTTGAACCATGGTCGATGATAGACACCAACTAGGGAAAGAGCAGAAAAATGAAGGAAATAGTGTATTATTCACACCCCTTCAGCTGATAGCAAGATGTTAATAGTCAAGGAAGAAGAGAAAACAGTATGAGAAATGCAGAAAATGAGAGAAGGTTCTAAGCACTATAGCAGCTCAGCCTCTCCTAACCCAAAGCCAATATCCTGGTTACCCTATACTCTCCCTCAGTGCAATACAAATTGCGACTTTCCCTAACAGAATCACACATGCACACACATGCCACATGACACCTGCACATTCACTGCTACATCAGCAAATTAGCTAGGCTCTAGGAGGCCCACATGATTCTTCCACATTCTCTGACTTATCATTTCCTATAATACCCGTGTTTCTTACACTTATACAATTCTATCTCTTCAGGGAATCAATCTCCTAACAGTCGACAATCAACATCATTGCAGACCATGATCTTTGGCCTACAGGTACGTGGTTCAAGATTGCAGTGTCCTTTTTGAAACACTGAAAAAAACAAGACAACATAGTCCAACATCTGTAAAAACTAACATACACTAACCTTGCTACAGTCATAATTACACCAATGGCTACAAGAAAGCATCCAAGCAATTGGTTGACTTTATACCGTCTCCCAAGAAAAATAATTGACAGGAGAATTTGCCACACAAGAAAAGTCTGCAAGAAAAGTATAAGTTAAATCAACTATCAACCTTTAATTTACCTTGTACATGAAATCTATGCATGTTACATGTAGATGAGCTAATAAATGTAAAGAAACTAAGCTGAGTTGGTTTAGATGACAATCCATGTACAAAAAACTTTTTAATTTTGGCTAACTTTGACAGTTCACATCAGGATGGTTGCATTGTGTTTGTTGGGGGAAATACTGCATCCCATCATCACGTGATGGTATAAATACAAATATAGGAAAAATTATCACACAAAATTTAACATGATTTGGCCCAAAATGCCAACATCAACAGATGAGAAGAGATCAAATCCCCTACGAAAAACATTACAATACAACTTTTGAATGGAAAAGCTCCAAACCCTCCCATGCTACAACTTTTGCACGTATGAAGCTGTAAAATCTAGACACTACAATTTTTGAGGACAAAGCTAAAAGCCCTCCACAACAACATTACTCATTCTCATGCCTCTAACAACTTCCCAATAAATGTGTTTATAACCCACAATAATTTAAATGAGAATCGACTACTGTCACGCTCAATCTTAATCATTAAAGACTTCTTAGTTACCTGTCTTTCAGGCATATCTCACAAATCTATCTCATATTTTTCTCATATCTATCAAATATGTTAATGATAATTACATTTAAAATTTGAATCTTCCAAAAATGGGAAACTATAAATAACAATTTTCAATTAGGAATTTGAGTCAAACCCAACACTGTCACCATGTTTTCTAGCAAAATGTTTTACAGTTGGGACAACCTAACCAGCCATGAAGCAGGAGTCATATCCAAGGACTTCAGCCGTGCTTCTTTGGGTGCAAGGTACTACTTAATGGCTGACTGCTAAAAACAGGTCAAGTAGTAAATATTTACAAAGGCATACGTACATTTACTTTCAACTCATCTTTATTAACATACGAAGTTTGTGAATATTTCTGAAATTTATAGATTTCACCAATGCAAATGCAGTAGTAACAGAATTTAACAACAAATTCCAGAGAGCAATTGAATACTGATGGTTTTTACCTGAGACAAAATTGGAATCGATGCTCCAGATAGCATTGCTGATACAACATAGAGGAAAAACAAACAATTAAATGAAATTATGACATAACCATTTTTATAAACAAACCAAACTTGCACAACCCAATGATATTAGCATCTAATTATCTCCAACAATATCTATTAAGATATGAAAGAGGCAGCAGTCATAGATGCATTACAAATTAGAGTTAAAGGTGAAAACAGTAAAATGTAGATAAAATGAAATTGAGAATCTTCACTGTTAGGAATCAGAGATTTAGGCAAGTCTACACTAGAAGAAATAGGAAGGACAGGGTCATGGGCCAGAATACGAGCCCAGTTGTAAATAATGAAGACAGGTTGTAGGCTGAGAGGCCGGGCAGTTAGTTAGTGGGAAGGAATAGGCGGGAAAATCAGTTGGAGCAGAGAACAAAAAGGGGAGCAACAGAAAGGAAGTTAGTTAGTCAATTTTTAGTAAGTTGGTTAGTGCATAGAGAGAGGACTCGAGAATTCCCTCTTCAGGAGGAGCATCCCCTGTGTAATGTTCTTCCCCAAATTCTAGGATTCCTAGTGCTTGCTAGGGATTCTGATTGAATAAACATACCTTGCATTCCCTGGTTCTAACATTCACAATCTATCTCATTTAATATTAACAAGTATGTGTAACTCATTCAGAAAAGCTGAAATTGGTAAAAATGAACCTGCACAGCCTTTTTTTTTTTTTTGGGAAAAAAAAAGTGCTGACTGCTGACAGTAGAGATGTACATTTTATGATATACATTGTCAGTACTGTGAAAGCTGAAGTTCTTAATGATCAGAATATTTAACATATTCTACTAAATGTTGATTCACTCTAACTGTGGGTGGCTACCCATATGCCTGCAGCTGTTTTTCGTTTTTTTTTTATCTTAAATGTTTCTGCAGTTTACAAAGCAAATTTGATGGAATTCGTTGGAGGAAGACTGACTAAAGACAATCAGAAAATGTAGTTCAGGATAAGCATTACCTCCTGCTGCCATTCCTGTGGCAGCACCAAGAGCCTCCAAGAGACCAACAACTAGAAATGGAGCTTTTGGCATAGATAACATCTCATCCGTAACAATGCCCGCATGGTATCGAATGTACAAAATTGAAAAGTACACAAGTACATATCTGAAAGAAAGAAAATATCACCAGTTTCAGAATGCAATTTGTGTCTTCATCAGGGTAAAAAGATGCAAGTACTTTGTTCCTAGACATATCAGATTGATAGGTTTTAGGTTATTCCAATAAATAAATAAACAAATTAAGAAGTGGGCGAAAAATAAATATCTTATAACAGGCGTCAATCGCACTCAGTTAACATTATTTTGTTTTCAAAACCGTGGCTCTTCATCAATTACTAATTGTCAAAGTATTTCTTTTTTTTCATGGAAACTCATATTCATCACGTCACTAGCACGCTTTTCTATATTCCATTAAGAGGGAAAATAGGATGTTTACCCTCAAAGATTTTACACTTCTATCAAATAACAGAACCACTCCCAATTTCAAGTAAACAAGTTCGTTTCGCTCAGTGTTTAAAATCTTCCATTCAAAAGACCAACTTTTCACAAAGCGTTTCCTTTTTTTCTAGCAAAAATGCAGTAAAAGTTAAAAGCCTGCTCGTCAAAACTAATATTCACCAATCAAAAGTAGAAAAGAAAGAAGAAGGTGGTGAACCATAAACATCATCAGATAATGCTTGGACCCACAAGAAGAGGTTGGATTAGGGCCCATCAAAATGATAATTGTCAAACAACGCATTAACCAGGAGAGAAAAAAGAAAAAAAAATGTAACAATGGTGAGGGGAGAAATTAAATATAATTGACTAGAAAACAAATAGCAAACAAATATTTATTAACTCATCCTAAATATCCATAGTGAGAAATTTGAAATTAACGAGAATAAAAAAAATTATAAAATTAAAGGTGAAGGAGTAAAAACAAAGAACTTAGTTCGTAATCGCAATAACCATTCAGAATAATTAATTGACTGTCCATATCGATTAATTAGCTTTCGTAAAGTTAGCTATCACTTCTTGACAACTACCCATTGATTTTCCGATATTCATACGCATAATAAAATATTTTGAAAAAATTAAGTAGCGGAATAATCTCCGCAACAAGAACAAAGCATGCAAGAAAAGAGCGGTGAAAGGGAACAACAACAAGTACCCGAAAGTAGCAAGCTGAGCCAGAAAGAAAGGGTACTGCTTCAGAGGAACGAGGGCGAGCTTATAGAGCACCCTGTTCCCAACACCCATCACCGCCGTTACCGCTGCCGCCGCCGCCACCTTCGCCGCCCGATTCACGCTTTTCCGGCCATCTGCCGCAGCCAATTCCCCGACCGCGGACGACAACGGCCCCGCCTTCTCGCCGTCCTCCCCCGCACCACTGGATCTCTCCCACGCGCCTCCGTGCCCCGCCTTCTCCGCCGCCCACCTCCGCCACCGCCTTGGCTGTCGCAGCACGATTCCCTGCCGCCCCAGAGAGTACCGGTAGCGGACCCCGCAAATCGAGGCAGACCTCGCTGGCTGCCGGAACCGCACGCGACCGGATGATGAGGCGTCGTAGCCGGCGGGAAGGCGCCGGCAGAGTGACGTCATGAAACGGGGATTGATAATTGAGGAGTAGAGAGAGAAAGAGGAGAGAGAAAATGGGAAGTTAATTGAACTTGAGTTGAATGCGTTTCACGTGGCGGTGAAAAAAAAACAGACGAGAGAGAGAGAGAGAGAGAGAGAGAGCAAAGCGAAGCGAAGGAACGCAATGGTAACTTGGGAGGGCGCAACTCCACGGCTCTGACCAGTGGCGGAGTTTGAATAAAATTTTTAGAGGGGCCAAAAATTTAACATGTAAATTAGAGGATAGCAACTAAATTAAAATTAACTATACATCAGTATACAATAAGCAAGTTTAAAATAATAATTAAACCAGTTATACATCCAATTAACATTACTGGTTTTATTGTTAGCCGTGGGGTAAGGATTTTAAAAATTGAAATAATAAGATAGAAGGGAAAAAAAAGACATTGTGTCATGTATTCAAGATTTTGGGTAAAGGATTATATGCTTTTCTTGTAAAACTATGTTGAAGGAGTGCTAAATAAAGTAGGTAGAAACGTAACCTACGTATATGACTATGTTGCAATCCAACCATTGTTGGTATTGATTATTTTTAAGAAATGTTATTTTGTCATCCTTTTTATCGACATATACGGTGTCAACCGTATCTAAACCAATATAATGACAAAACCCACTATACAGAGAGCAACCATACGGTCATTTGGTGAAATTGAAAGTATGAATGAAAATAAAAAAGAGGGAAAACAAACCTGCGCATATCTCCTCCTCCTTCGTCCCTTCCCTCCTCGCCAAACCACCTTGTAAACATCTCCAAACCCGCTATGAACTTCAACCTGGGCACCCAACTCTCACTTTGAACTTGAAACCCCCCTCTCCACCAGCAAAATCTCACTTTGAACTCCAGCTATCTCACTCTTTCTCTCACTCTCTCTAAAGGCAGAATCGAAAGATGCAAAACTGACAAAACGTGGCCAGCTCCTTCTCTCACTCTGAAGACTGTGAAGGCAGAAGCAAAAGCTCACACATTGCTTCAGTGTATAGCTCCAACTCCACAGTCACTGTTTCTTGCCTCCGGTAAGCTTTTACTACTATTTCTTCTTCTCTTTGGTTTATAGCTTCTCTTTGCTGGCCGTGCATCCAAACAAGCTAGTAACTTTGGTATATGATTATTGTTGAAAACCGATTTATCTCTAAAATGAAAACCCATCGATGAAAACCCTATCTATTCAGCAAACCCATTTCTGTTGATGATTGTTCTTGTCTTTGATGTATGTGTTTTCTTTTGGTAGTTTGAAAATGAGAACTTGCTTAATCATTGGTAGTTTGAAAATGAGCAGTCATAACTGGAGGAGTTTGTGAAAATGACTTGGCATAGATGGTTAAGTCTTTAATTTGGGGAGGTTGGTTTGCTTTGTTTACTACATCAGTCCTATTACTCTGCTTTTTCACTCTGAGTTGCTTTGCTTTTTCACTATGTGTTGCAGTTGCATAACGTCCTTCTTGTTATGATTGTTAAAATGAGTCCTCAACATTAGAGATTTTCAAAGTGATAGCTAAATTTCTTCCCAACAATAATTCTGGGTAACATAATGAGTGTCATTGAGAATCAAATTTGGTAGTCAATTGGCACGGCTTTCTATAATCTGTGCAAGTACCAGCAAAGATTGTCTTAATTATTGGTTATAAGATTGTTTAGTGAGCATTTGTCTTGCTTTAGGCAAAGTAAGTAATTTGCATATTTATTCATCAACCGAACATCTTGTTATAAATATAGAAGACCATAATTGTTTCACTATCTAATAAGAGATTCACTCCCTGTATGAAAAGAAGACATATAGCATGTAGTGAAGGCAATAATTTTGGACTTTCGTATCTTGGTAAGCTGCTTGTGAATGTGTCTAAAGAGACCAAAGTATGAATAATTGAAAACATGTAATATAGCTTTATATATACTTTGTGATTTTGGTGGAAAATGCTAAATTAGGAATAGAACCAAAACTCAGTACTTAAAAAGTTACCAGCTTTGTACAAAAGTTACTAGTTTTTTAGGTGTAGTTATCAAACAAGTGCAAATTCTTACTTAGACATATCAAGTCACTCCCTACGTGGAAATGAAGCTCCCCTTACCAACCTAGTATGAAGGGATGTGGTCTTAACTTGTTTTGATGCACCCATCCATTCCCCAAGGGAAATAGAACCGAAACTTAATACCTGAAAAGTTACCAGTTTTTTACAAAAGTTACTAGCTTATTGAACTAAAGTTACTAGCTTTTTAGATATAGTTACCAACCAAGTGCAGTTTCTTACTTAAGCATATCAAGTCACTCCTTACATGGGAATGAAGCTCCCCTCACCAACCTAGTATGAAGGAGTATGGTCTTAACTTGTTTGGATGCACCCATCTATTCCCCAAGGGAAATAGAACCAAAACTTAGTACCTGAAAAGTTACTAGCTTTTTAAAAAAGTTATTAGCTTATTGAACTAAAGTTACTAGCTTTTTACATGTAGTTACCAGCCAAGTGCAGGTTCTTACTTAGGCATATCAAGTCACTCCCCGCGGGGGGATGAAGTTCCCCTCACCAAAATAGCTTGAAGGGATATGGTCTTACCTTGTTTGGATGGACCCATCCTTTCCCCAAGGGCAATGAACCAAAACTTAGTACTTGAAAAATTATCAGCTTTTTAGAAAAGTTACTAGCTTATGAAAGTGAAGTTACCAGCTTTGAAGATGTAGTTACCAACCAACTGCAGGTTCTTACGTAGGCATATCAAGTCACTTTCCACATGCGAATGAAGCTCCCCTCACCAATCTAGCTTAAATATACTTTGTGATTTTGGTGGAAAATGTCAAATTCATGTAATTTAGCTTTGTATATACCTTTATACTCTCTACTTCATATGTATCATGTTTTTAGGAGTGTTGCTAATGCTAAAGAAGCAATTGAATGTTTGTAGCCTCTCTTCCATTAGCTGGTACATATTTTTAGTCATTTATGCTTTGTTGATAATGATAAAGATGTTTTCCTAGTTATATTATTTGCTTTGTGCTAGTGCCACTTATGTAGATAGTGTTAGCTATTCCAAAGAATAAGATCTATTATACTATCAGTAAGTTATCAGAGGATTATGAAGTTATAATGAATTACGATAATGATTATTTTATTTTTGGATGAATTATTCAATAAAAACGAAAGAACACAGGATGCAAAGGAGGGCTCTTTTTCGTATTGTAGCAGAGCCTAGTTAATTTTCTTTTCCTATATTGTGTAGGTTGCTCCATCGTATGCAGCAAAACACCATGGAAGATACAAGTGGTGGTGATGCAGACTGTTGGATCCATACCGAAAGTTGGTATGTTTAAGGGCAATATTGAAATAGTTGAGCCCAGTGTTGAGATGATATTTCATTCGACTGAAGAAATAAAAGCATTTTACCAAAAGTATACAAATGTGATGGTTTTGGATTGGAAAATACGAAATTCCAAAAAAGGAGATGATGGGGAGTTGAATTATCTGATGCTTGCTTGCACACAAGAGGGAAGTCGAGCATCAAAAATTCCAGTAGCATTGAAGACGCTACCTACACAAGTTGCAAAATATCATGCAAAGATTATTGCAAGCAAGGCATCAGACGATTTATGATCTATAAAGTCAGTTATGCTTGACCATAGTCATGATATTAGCCCCACAAAGTCAAGAATGTATAAGGCAAATAAGAATATCAGTCTACATGTGAAGAGAACTATGGAGCTAAATGATGAGGCAGGGGTGAGGATTAGCAAGACATTCCAAGCTCTTGTACAAGATGCAGAAGGGTACAAGAATCTTCCACTTGTTGAACAAGATGTGAGGAACTACATTAATAAGGAAAGACGTACAATTGGGAAGGAAAGAGATGCCAAAGCTTTGGTAAAGTACTTTGATAGGATGAAGGAGCTGAATTATAATTTTTGGTATGACATTGATTTTGATGATCAGTTCCATGTGAGAAATATATTTTGGGCAGATGTTAGGAGTAGAGCTGCATATGAAACCTTCAGAGATGTTGTGAGTTTTGACACAACGTATTTGACAAATAAATATGAAATGCCATTTGCTGCATTTGTGGGTGTAAACCACCATGGCTAATCGACCTTGTTTGGGTGTGGTTTGCTTTCAGCTGAAGATACGAAATCATTTGTTTGGCTTTTTGAGTGCTGGGTTAGATGCATGGTTGGGAAGCATCCTGGAGGTCTAGTAACTAACCAATGCAAGGCTATGCAGAAAGCAATTGGGATAGCTTTGCCCAAAACCTGTCATAGGTGGTGCTTGTGGCACATAATGAGAAAGATCCCTGATAAACTCAAAGGATATGCTACTTATAAGGGAATCAAATATGCAATGAAAGAAGCCATTTATGACACTCTCACAGAGGAAGAATTTAATGACAAATGGTGCTTTTATGTGAAAGAATTTCAACTTGAACAAAATGAATGGCTGAGTGGATTATTCAGTGAGCGACATAGGTGGGTTCCAGTCTCCTTGAGGAAGGATTTTTGGGTAGGGTTATCCACTACCCAACGCAGTGAGAGCATATATGCTTTTTTTGACGGATATGTCAACTCTAAAACAAGCCTTCAACAATTTGTAAAGCAGTATGACAATGCTCTTAGGAGCAAGGCAGAAAGGGAGTTTGAAGCTGATTTTCGCTCCATAAATACTACAATTCCCTGTGGGTCAAACTCCCTAATTGAAAAACAATTTCAAGCTGAATACACACATGCAAAGTTTAATGAAGTTCAAGTTGAATTCAGAGGGAAAATGAATTGTGGCACATCCATCAAATATGTGGAGGGGATTATTGCCACTTATAATGTGCTTGAGGAGGTTTTGGTTAGTAGCCATGTGAAGGAGGTTTTATATGAGGTTAAATTTAATCGTGACAACCATGATGTCAGCTGCCAATGCTTGTTGTTTGAATTTAGGGGTATTATGTGTAGGCACTCACCTTCTATGCTTGCTCTTGAAAGAGTAAAGCATGTGCCTTAGAAATATATTTTGGTGAGATAGAGCAAGAAAATCAAGTGGAGGCATTCATACATTAGAAGCAGTTATGATGTGACTGAGTTAAAACCAAGGTCAGATAGATTTGATAAGTTGTGCAAGCATTTCTATAATGTGGCAAAAGTAGCTGCAAAATCTAATGATGCAAGCAATCTCCTCTATAGTGCACTTGATAAAGTCCTTGGTGATATGTATGGAATGGCTTCTTTTCAAAAGGAAATGAATGCAACTTGTAAGGACTTGCTCAGGGGCCACCATGGGTGAGGGGTGTACGGATCACATGATTCAAATTTGTAGCCCTTCCCATGTAACACGTAAAGGTCGGCCAGCCTCAAAAAGAAAAATCTCTCATGGCGAGAAGGTTGTGCAAAAATATAGAAAGCAAAGCATGAATGGTGCCAAGTTAGTTATGAAAGTTAGTTTATTATATCATCTATTATTGTTTATGTTTACTCAAATACTCTCAATGGAGATAAATCTTAATGTTTGATTTTGATTGCAACCTGTAGGACTCCGTTGCTGGACTTGTCATCCAGCAACATGGAAGCAACTTCTCCATAGAGTCCTCGTTGGAGATTGGACCTATAATGAATGTGACTGATGACAATTTTATGTTGTGTGTGCACATGGATTTAACATTAAATTTGTAACTTCAGTTTGATCTTAGTCTGCATGCGCAAATTAATTTTTTTTCACTTTGTTGTTGGTATTTGATGTGAATTGTGAGATAAATTGTATTGACCAGATGATGTTTAAATTCAGGAAATACTTTGTTATATAGGATGTTGTGCATCTATTATTTGAATATGGGAAAAATGGTTGAATAGTGTAATGATTGTGATTATGCATTTATGGATTTATGAAATCTATTTTTTTTTTCTACATGCAATTAGTGAAAATGTTAGTTTTGCAAGCGAGATTCATAGGGATGAACAGTTAACAATGATTAAACTACCACGAATATGGCATGAAGTGACCACTAATTGTTACTTGTCTAATGTTGTTTAGAGCCAGAGCAGGGGTATTCATGTCAATGAACCTGTTGCAACTCCAAATTATGAAGAAACTTGTTTGGTTTCAGAACTATCAATTGTTCAATAAGGTGGATTTGTGTCATTGCTTGAAGGCTTTACTACTGATGTTGGTCTATCTATGCAGGCATGTAAACAACTTGGTTATCTTTGAGTCTAGTTTGGGATTATTTTACTTATACTATCCTCTTATATTGATTCGCAGGAACACCTCCCCAGTCCCATGTATGCTAAGGACCGTTCTCAAAATGTTGCAGAATCATAGTAACATTAGTTAAGCACTTTGACTTTTTGATTGATGATATTTGCTATATGTAAGCAATACAAATATACTGGCTAATGTAAATGAAGAATGATGCCTTTCTTTTTCTATAAGTAAGTGAATTATTAGTAGTGCATTTGTTATTGATAAAGGTTTGTGAAGTTTGCATGTGGACTTTAAAGTTACAAAAAATTTTTCCATGTATTCCTTATGTTTCAATTTTTTATGTGCAGGACCAGGATTACAAGTGTACAAGTTGACATAGCCATTTTTTTTTTTGCCAAGGAAACTTACAGTCATGAAGCACATCTTTTTTTTATTATTATAGATGTGCTTGATAACAAGACAAGGGAAGCAAACAAATAGGAAATCACCCAAGATTTGGAGCATATGGGACAATATTAGAGAGGGCACGGATCAATGCTATAAGATTTTGATTTTTTTTTTGTTTTAGTTTTTTGTATTTGGAGTCCCAAAAGTGTAATAGAATAGACAGTTTATTTAGTGGCACATGAGTTATTTACAATTATCTATTCTTGGTACTACCATGTGTTGTAGGAAAGCTTTATGGTGGATGTTACATAATATTCACGTGCCTTCAAATATACTATTTGCAATTTCAATTGGGTCTAATAAAAATGAATATTGTATAACAAAGTATGATTTGGATTATGAAGAATTTATTGGTATCTTGTAGTGGGTTTGTACATTGCATGTTTAATTTATTTGCTACTTTCAAGAGTAACTTTGAAAGAGAAATCAAATGCAAACCTACAAGTCAGAGGGAAAAAGCTTGAACTTTGGTCCAATTAATTGCCTATCGATATGTTGGTCTTATTGTTTATAACTTTCCTGAATTAGTTGCCAAAGCATGCCCATTGGGCTGACAATTTTAAGTGTACTTAATTGTTGAGGTTATATAGATTTGTGACGGTTATAGCTTCTTGAATAAAATTATGTAAGGAAACGATGAGAGATATCATTTGTGCTATACATTTTCTCAAGAAGCTGTTCACCTTTTAAGGTTTCTAGCATGAAAGTGTATGATTTTAATTTGTTTGGATGCACTAATGCATTCTACAAGGCCAATAGAAAGAAAACTCAAAGTAACTGATAAGTTACTAGCTTTCTAACAAAGTTATTAGCTTTTTGAACTAAAGTTATCAACTTTTTGGATAGAGTTACCAATTGTGTTCAATTTTCTAATGAGGCATTTCAAGTCACTTCCCAAGTGAGAATGAAGCTCTCCTCACCAACCTAATATGAAAGGGTGTAGTCTTAACTTCTTTGGATGCACCCATCCTTTCCCCCAAGGGAAATAGAACCAAAATTGAGGAACCTGATAAGTTACCAATTTTTTAAAAAAGTTACTAGCTTTTTAAACTAAAATTACCAGCTTTTTGGGTGGAGTTACCAACCATGTTCAGTTTTGTAATGAGGCATTTCAAGTCACTCTTCAAGTGGGAATGAAGCTCTCCTCACCAAGCTAGTATAAAGGGATGTGGTCTTAACTTGTTTGGATGCACCCATCCTTTCCCTCAAGGGAAATAGAACCAAAAATGAGGGACCTGAGAAGTTACTAACTTTTTGGGTGGAGTTACCAACCATGTTTAGTTTCATAATAAAGCATTTCAAGTCAGTCCTCAAGTGAGAATGAAGCTCCCCTCACCAACCTAGTATGAAGGGGTGTGGTCTTAACTTCTTTGGATGCACCCATCCTTTCCCCCAAGGGAAATAGAACCAAAATTGAGGAACCTGATAAGTTACCAATTTTTTAAAAAAGTTACTAGCTTTTTAAACTAAAGTTACCAGCTTTTTGGGTGGAGTTACCAACCATTTTTAGTTTCGTAATGAGGCATTTCAAATCACTCTCCAAGTGGGAATGAAGCTCCCCTCACCAACCTAGTATAAAGGGGTGTGGTCTTAACTTGTTTGGATGCACCCATCCTTTCCCCCAAGGGAAATAGAACCAAAAATGAGGGACCTGAGAAGTTACTAACCTTTTGGGTGGAGTTACCAACCATGTTTAGTTTCGTTATAAAGCATTTCAAGTCAGTCCTCAAGTGAGAATGAAGCTCCCCTCACCAACCTAGTATGAAGGGGTGTGGTCTTAACTTGTTTGGATGTACCCATCCATTCCTCCAAGGGAAATAGAACCAAAAATGAGGAACCTGATAAGTTACTAGCTTTTTAAAAAAGTTACAAGCTTTTTGAACTAAAGTTACCAGCTTTTTGGTTTTGGTTACTAACCATGTTCAGTTTCCTAATGAGGCATTTCAAGTCACTCCCCAAGTAGGAATGAAGCTCCCTTCACCAACCTAGTATGAAGAGGTGTAGTTTTAACTTGTTTGGATACACCCATCCTTTTCCTCAAGGGAAACAGAACTAAAAAAGAGGAACCTAATAAGTTACCAGCTTTTTAAAAAAGTTACTAACTTTTTGAACTAAAGTTACCAACTTTTTGGGTAGAGTTACCAACCATATTCAGTTTCATAATGGGGCATTTCAAGTCACTCCCCAACTAGGAATGAAGCTCCATTCACCAACCTAGTATGAAGGGGTGTGGTCTTAACTTGTTTGGATGCACCAATCCTTTCCCTAGAGGGAAATAGAACCAAAAATGAGGAACCTGATAAGTTACCAGCTTTTTGGGTGGAGTTACCAACCATGTTCAGTTTTGTTATGAAGCGTTTCAAGCTACTCCCTAAGTGGGAATGAAGCTCCCCTCACCAACCTAGTATGAAAGGGTGAGGTCTTAACTTGTTTGGATGCACCCATCCTTTCTCTCAAGGGAAATAAAACCAAAAATGAGGAACCTGATAAGTTACCAGCTTTTTGGGAGGAGTTACCAATCATGTTTAGCTTCGTTATGAGGCATTTTAAGTCACTCCCTAAGTGGGAATGAAGCTCCCCTCACCAACCTAGTATGAAAGGGTGTGGTCTCAACTTATTTGGATATACCAATCCTTTCCCCCGAGGGAAATAGAACCAAAAATGAGGGACCTGATAAGTTACTAGCTTTTTAAAAAAGTTACTAGTTTTTTGAACTAAAGTTACCAGCTGTTTGGGTTTGGTTACCAACCATGTTCAGTTTTCTAATGAAGCATTTCAAGTCACTCTCCAAGTCGGAATGAAGCTCCCTTCACCAACCTAGTATCAAGGGATGTAGTTTTAACTTGTTTGGATGCACCCATCCTTTCCCCCAAGCTAAATAGAGCCAAAAATGAGGAACCTGATAAGTTACTAACTTTTTAAAAAAGTTAATAGTTTTTTGAACTAAAGTTACCAGCTTTTTGGGTGGAGTTACCAACCATGTTCAGTTTCGTAATGAGGCATTTCAAGTCACTCTCCAAGTAGGAATGAAGCTCCCCTCACCAACCTAGTATGAAGGGGTGTGGTCTTAACTTATTTGGATGCACCCATCCTTTCCCCAAAGGGAAATAGAACCAAAAATAAGGAACTTGATAAGTTACTAGCTTTTTGGGTGGAGTTACGAACCATGTTCAATTTCGTTGTGAGGCATTTCAAGCCATTCCCCAAGTGGGAATGAAGCTCCCTTCACCAACTTAGTATGAAGGGGTGTGGTCTTAACTTGTTTGGATGCACCCATCCTTTCCTCAAAGGGAAATAGAACCAAAAATGAAGAACCTGATAAGTTACTAGCTTTTTGGGTGGAGTTACCAACCATGTTTAGTTTCGTTATGAGGCATTTTAAGCCACTCCCCAAGTGGGAATGAAGCTCCCCTCACCAACCTAGTATAAAGGGGTATGGTCTTAACTTGTTTGGATGCACCCATCCTTTTCCCCAAGGGAAATAGAACCAAAAATGAGGAACTTGATAAGTTACTAGCTTTTTGGGTGGAGTTACCAACTATGTTCAGTTTCTTTATGAGGCATTTCAAGTCACTCCACAAGTGAGAATGAAGCTCCCCTCACCAACCTAGTATGAAGGGATGTGATTTTAACTTGTTTGGATGCACCCATCTTTTCCCCCAAGGGAAATATAACCAAAAATAAGGAACTTGATAAGTTACTAGCTTTTTAAAAAAGTTACTAGCTTTTTAGGTGGAGTTACCAACCATGTTCAGTTTCCTAATGAGGCATTTCAAATCACTCCCCAAGTGGGAATGAAGCTCCCCTCACCAACCTAGTATAAAGGGGTGTGGTTTTAATTCGTTTGGATGCACCCATCCTTTCCCCCAAGGAAAATAGAACCAAAAATGAGGAACCTGATAAGTTACCAGCTTTTTAAAAAAGTTACTAGCTTTTTGAACTAAAGTTACTAGCTTTTTGGGTGGAGTTACCACCTATGTTCAGTTTCTTAATGAGGCATTTCAAGTCACTCCCCAAGTCGGAATGAAGCTTCCCTTACCAACTTAGTATGAAGGGGTGTGATCTTAACTTGTTTGCATGCTCCCATCCTTTCCCCCAACGGAAATAGAACCAAAAATGAGGAACCTGATAAGTTACCAGTTTTTTGAACTAAAGTTACTAACCTTTTGGGTGGAGTTACCAACCATGTTCAATTTCGTTATGAGGCATTTCAAGCTACTCTCCAAGTGGGAATGAAGCTCCCTTCACCAACCAGTTGGACTCATAAATTATAAACTTCCATAGCAATTATTTTTTTAGTGTAATTGAGCTCATGGATTACAGTTGGTTTTAGAGAAATAATTAGAAGAGAATTTTTTCATTGGGTTTTGGGTCAAAATTTGACCATAACTACTTATGTAGATCAAAGAATCAGGAAGCTTGGAACCAGAAGCATCCGCTCATAGCAAATGATAGCATTGTGGAAATTAAATGAGTCAGGTTTTTAATTTCACAAATTCATGTAACAGAAGATAATTTTTATAAATCACAATCATAGCTAAATTTTTTCCAAAGTGTGTCAACCTTATTACACATTTAAATTTTAAAGTAGAAAGCTCGAAACATCTTAAATCAAATAATATTTCCAGCCCTATGTGTTTCTACTTATGGACACTAGAATAAATACATATTCCCTAGGTTCTAACATTACTAGAGGTCATTCAAAAAGATACAAGTTGACATGGGGAAAGCTACCCAAATATGGCATAGCAGCAAAATGTGGACTTCAATCGAACTTGAGGTGAGATGCTGAAAAGGTAACAAACTCCTGTGTTTCTACTTAGTAAGTCTCATGTTTATTCTTTCCTCTTATTTTCGCCCATCAGGTATTGTCAGCTTAAATTGTTCATAGGCCACCTTCATCAAGTCTCCTGGCATATTCAACGAAAATGTAATCCCAGCCAATTTATAAGCTTCCTTTTGAAGAGACTTGAGTCTTTTCTTACACAATTTACGCACCTGGATGCATCTCTCGAGGTTATCACCAATTCCCCAAATCTCCATGTCAGCAACAACATTCACCTAACAGAGATATCATTTGTAGCATCAAATACTTGCTGCATGCAAATATTTAAGAGAACTGATAACATAAAACCATAAAAATTTTTTTAAAAAAAAAACATAACTTCATATACACATACATACATATTCTCACAAAATATCCCACTGCATTGAATATTTGTACCATGCATCATGCCTGCAAAACTCCGAGTCTTTCCTTTTAGAGGAACCAGAGCACCACTTTCAAATGATTTTATCAAGTCTTCTCTTTTATTTTCAAAAGCAAGTCTATTAGAATTATCAATTTGGTCTGCATAAACAAAGATGTGGACTTTTGGAGCAAACTATTGGAAACCTATCATTGTATTCCTCACCAGTTACACATAAAATTACTCCACTAAGACAGTCTGGTCAAAGGATAGGCCAACCTCATCACTCAAAAAGACCAAAATAGAACCCATGGCACTATTACTTTCTTGGCCTTAAATGACGCAATGGTGTGTACGAGGTTCTCGCTCTAGGTGCAGGCTTTTGCTTTCTTCCGTAAGTCTTGACCCTTGTCGCAACGGTTGATTTCGGCTTGTCCTGGGTATTAATTGTCGTAGCAGCTTCACTATCAACACCTTTTAACATAGACAAGGAATATTTAACAATCAAATTGATATACTAACCACATGCTTAGTTTTTAAATCTTGTTTATGCATATAAGTACATCAATCTATGCACAAACCTTTGGCATTATCTTCATACACCAGTACATCTCGATTGGCAGTGCTAGTAAAGGCCTGTATTGGAGTTTCCATGTGACAAGAAGAGACATCTGCACCTGATGGGGTATGGGCAGCAAATGGGGATGCTGTTGATAGCAGCGCATCAACTCCTGCATTGTGTGCAACTTTTGCTCTGTATACATTTCTCTTATCTAATACCCAACTGGTTAGCAACTCACGCCGTAACCTTTCATCCTCATCCTGTGGCAATCAAACTTGTAATTTTAGATAATGCGAACCTAAACTACTATAGTTTCAATATGCGGACCAAATAATAGAAAGCTCACCTCAGTCCAATCAGGCATAGTGCTGCCTCCCTCATATGTTGTGACCCCATCCCACATCTCTATCTACTTAATGGTGTACAAACCACAATCATACTTCACAAGAACCATACAAAGCGAAAATCCCAAACAACAAGTTATGCTAACATGATAGATCCAATTGACAAATATAGAAGAGTAAATTTTATAAATAAAACCCACTATGACTCACCTATTCTTTTGTTTTGGCAGCAAAACATTATCGACTCTCAATTCCACTTCATTAGGACTCAACGTTGGCACTGTTAATGCCAACATCTCCTTGAAATGAGTGGCCTACAGGTTGACAAAATGAAATAGATTCAATATAATTTTGGCAGCACATAGAGGATGCATTTTTTAGTTTGCATTTTGTACTACTCATTTTCACATTTGGAGCATGCATTCTCTAGTACCAAGGAAGTCAACAATTTCATTTGTAAATGCTATTAATCAATATCATCCCAATGGTAATATAAGATTACTACTAGACACTCCCTGTTCACTTCTTGCTCCATTTTCCTTAATTTGACTATGGATGCATCCTTACATGACATCTGTTTTATTCATTGACTTATACAGTCCACCATTGACCATTAACTATCCTTCTATTTTGTACAATGTTTACCAAAATGCATGATGCTGTAAGACTACTAACAACTTCTTTGCTATTGAAATGGAGTGAAAACTCAATCAAGGCTTTAGCTTAAATACAAAGAACTCAAAAAGGTTTAAATTTTGCTCCATCAAATATTTGCTGGATTGCTACTATATTCATAAAATATTGTACAAGGGACAGAAAGAGTGAATCAAGTGATTACCAACTATGCCATCAACTCTACAAGTTCAGAAAAAAGAATAGATTCAATGGACTTTTTAACAGCCAAATACTGAGGATACGTATAAAATAAAGTAATCAAGTTATTTGTAGCACTATACCACTAATTTGTCAAGGCGAGCCTTGTCACCCTTATGCCTTCCCTCCAAAGAGTCTAACACATATAACCTCTTCTTTTCCCGGTTGAAAGCATAGCACCACTAGTGGTGATCAGATACAATAGGCGCAAACACCTTTATCAACAACGTAGAAAATATCATTAGCCTATAACCGTATTATATAAAATAGACTGACACAAAGGATGAAATTAAATACTAGGTTGCTAGTGGCAATGACAGATTGAAGGTCCCTGAAAACTAGTCGATAGCGTATCCCATGGTTGGTGGTGATGTCTCCTGAAGGCTTCCAAACCATGTGTGACCTTCTCCTAAATTCAGAGAAACAAACATAAGCATACCGAACGAATTCTGAATTAAAATATGCATATCAGACATATATAAGTTAGATGACATTACCATGAAATACAAAGGCAAACAATAACGGGCCCTCGCCTTTCGTCCCTACTCAGACTCATTAAAAATCGCTCCTGCAAAGGTAACAACCTGATATAACAATTGAATATTCATTACTAACTAGTTCACTCTGAGGCAAGGATGCAATTCAAACTAAAACACTGATATTAAGAGTTATTATTACATAATTACTAATCCACCCCCCCGGGTCCCAATGTTCGAGCATCATGCCGATCCAGATACTGACCAAATATGCTAACCAAATTCCTGAATCACATATCCAAAGTAATTAGAGAAATATCATGTGAAGTAAGTTTGTTCATTGCAAGTATCTAGATTAGGGCAAAAAGAGTTCAAGTAAATATCCATACTTGCTTGCAACCCCTGGCTAAGTGCAGTACGTATAAAGATCAAGTAGCATTTTCCCTTTCCCGGTCGAGTGAGAAGGGTCATCCCGAATATCTGAATCAAACCTTTCCACTTTCTTCTTCTCGTTAGCAGTAGGTTCGGCCTCTTTGAAGCTTGGTAAGTAAAGGACAAAATAGCATGCATCGAACTTGCTTGGCAGAATGGCATCATCCATGTCCTTCAGCATCTGCAAATGCGCCACAACCCAATCTTGCACAATCTGCATACACATGATTACGTCAATGATAATAAATAATTTGCAAGTGGGCACAAGCATAATAGAACGTCGATAGAAATAATTGCTTCAAAAATAGAAGTCATCAATTTTAGGAAGTAAGAATCAGCTTCAGCTCAAAATCCATCCAATTATGCACAGAAAAGATAACAGATGCTAGCATCCAAATCATTTGCGATGCCAGTGCTGAATCTTTAATCACTCTTATTGAATTCACCACCTATAAAGTTCATATACTCATAGAAATGCATATATTAAGAATCAAGGTCTATATAATACTAGTTTTGGACTTCCTAGTTGTGCAAGAAAAATTAATAACTAAATTCACAAATAAAATTAAAAAAAATCATAAAACCATAATTTTAAATAAACCATTGACCTACCAAAAAGCTAATCAATTTTTTTGGATAACATAAGGAAAATATGCTTAAATCGTAAACCCTTTCAATTATTCAGGCGTTAAATAATGCCCATTACCTCTGTCTTATAAGTCCTCTTTAACCACACTTCATCATATAGCTCACCTCGGCACCGAGTATGATACAATATACCCTATCAAAAAATTCAACGGATGACATGAAGAAAAGCAGTGGAAAATACACAATACCAACAGCTTCGAAATTAAGTTTTCACCTTAATCTCATGAAATAAACAAGAACCACAAAACTATTTTTAACAGATTGTAACTCTATTTATCCAAGTTACCTATTTTAAGTTTCTCTTGTTGTGAATCCGACTTCGCACCATTTCTTCATCCCAATATGCGAGTAGCGGACCAGTGGATGCCGGATCCCGAGCACCAAGCGGCTGATGATGAAGGTATATAATCTATGAAATGCCAAGTCAACTCACCAAATTAGGTTACCGACATCTACGTATATATGGGCAATAGACAAGTATACACAAGCATGATAAACTATCAATAGAAAGGTTAGAAAAGAAGCTTCACTACAACAGACAAATAATGATGCATTACATACCATCAGGAAGAAAAGGCAGCCACCAATGCTCCCTGTCTTCCGGTGACCTGACTTGTAGCTTGTGATCTGAACTACAAGCCAGTCGAAAATGAACCGGCTCCAATTATACTTTTTTACATTTTGAACATCAACAATGGCACCAAATAACTTTGGACTAGGTGCCATCTTTGATGTTAGGCAAAAGAACCTGGACATGACATAAAAAATGAAGGCTTGCTTGAAGCTATTATCAACTTTGCCCTGTCGGATCATCTGCTCTAACTGACCATCAATGACCCCCTCAAAATCCTTCAATAGAAGCTTCTGCTCTTCGGTCACGGATGTAGGAAACTCTAACCCTAATATTGCATGGTTGGCATGCTTACCCATCATGTGCAAAAAAAAAAAAAATGCAATAACAAATAGGCAGGTTTTAATACCTGAAGCCGGCAAGCCAAAGGCTATGCCTGCGTCATGGTATGTAAGTGGGACCGGCTCACCCTTCACGAAAATGCACATCTTGGTTATATCCAATGCATTCACAAGCTCCAAGCATAACACCCGCTCGATCCGGCACTTGACATCGAATACTGTGCCAAATCTCATCTCCTTCACAAGGTCGGCTTGTCGTTCTGTCAGAATTTGGCACAAATTCTGCAATCAGAGAGGCGAACACCGCGTAGCAAAAGCAGCCTAAAATTCACACACATTGCAATCAGTACATCTAAATTTACAAAATCACTATGGATGCAACAAGAGAAAATTATCTAAATAATTACATCACAAAGCAATACAACAAGTAGGGTATGATTTACTACTTCATGACTAGACTGGCGAGAACCTTTCTGACTAACAAACCTGCATTCTTATGCAAGCTTCCTTTCTTATCCTAACCAAAACAATGCAAAATACTCACATAGTCCCTCATTTTAAATGCATTTATTACATTTCAAACAATTGTATCACTTAACACTTACATTTGCTTTATTCTTCATACTGTGCTTCTTTAGTTGTCCGGCCATACCTTTAGCTCCTGACCTATCGGGATCACTAAACCATTCTCTACTATCACTTCTTTGATCTCTACACAACATTGTAGGATAAGCATATAATTAAGTGTACCACTAAATAAAAGTAAAATTAAATTAGTCTGAAAGACATTTTATGGACTAATCGCTCCCATCCTCACCCACTACGTCAGAATGAAACTCAGGGTCAGATCCAAAATCTCCATTTGCTGACACATCCTTCACATGTTAGCCTGTCAATTGAAAAGAAATCTACGATTAGAATGCATTATGAATATTATAAAATTATACATGGAATAATGTGTATTCCAAAAGAAGGATTACAGTGAAATGCAAATCCAAGTAAAGGAAACAAAAAAGTTACTACGACAAATTAGTCAAATAGAAGAAATGAGGGATTCGCAAATCATTTCTTCTTAAATCTAACATATCTGACTATTTTCATGAATAAAAAAAGCATTTATAATAGAATCAAAGGTAGCAAATACAAATTATAACCAAACAAAATCAAGAACTAGCAAATAAAAAAAGATACAACTTCTTACCAGTCCCATACCAAGGTGAAGGTTGTACAAAAAAATTTATTACCAAACAAAATGTGTGGGATAAATTAAAGTTGCTTCAACGAAAAGGGTTCTTAGTAAAGAACAAGAAATAAAGCAACAATAAGAAGTGTCTTTGCAGTAGACTAATAAAATTATTAGGTTTCAGCTAAGGGTTGGATTGCTTTGGTTGTGAAATTAGTTTGGTCCTCTACTTTATTTTAGCATTATAATTGTACCTATTATCATGAATTATGACAAAACAAGCATTTCCAATTGGGCCTTAGGTCAACTACATCACTTCATTATAAAGTTTACATAACCCCCAATCTTTAATGAAGCTCTGTTTAATATTACGTATTAACTTTAAGTTGAACCCATGCATATTATCCAACCCCGCCTACTAGGGGAAAGCTTGGTGTATTGTCAACTTTCCCAACATTCAGCGCCTCTCAAACCAAATAAGTAATAATAGCATGACATACCTGTAGTAGGACTTCCAGCGTTTGCTTTCCGCCGCCCCATTTTAGTCTGCGTCTCAGTTGATATTACTCGAACTGCTAAGGTTGACTCACCTACAGTAAACCACCAAAACTTATTTACCACAGATTCCAACACACTAGATACTATCTAAGCCCAATAACAATTAACACCATAGGGCAGACATGGTTAACTAGGTCAGTAGAAAGTTAATTTGCTTGATCCTATTTCAAAATTATAATTCTCATACCTATCTTCCAAGTCATACTGTCAACAGAAAAAAAAAAAAGAGGAAGAAAGCATTGATGGTGGGATTAGAAATAGCTAAGCTCTTATTATAGTTTACAAAAAAAATTAAAATTGATTACATATATAAATCAGATTACAGATGCAACCTTTTACCACATAAGCTATGAATAATGGAAGTTGAAGTGGAAATCATTTCTAGAGAAGACATTAGGCCTTCTTATCCCACACCCCCTTACCTAAGAACCTTCAAACTCTCCCTTTTGGATCTGTTCATTCCTACTCCTTATGGTCTAGTCGTCCTATTTTACACCTCACTTAATAACACAAGAAGCATATCTGAAGTCCCAAAAAGATTAGAATTGCTAAAGCAATCCTTATCTGAGACACTAACCTAGTTTTACCCTCTAGGTGGCAAGATCAAAGATGACTTATCCATTAAGTGCAATGATGAAGGTTCTAATCTTGTAGTAGCCCAAGTGAAGTGTCCTCTTTCTAAATTTCTAAGCCGGCCTGATTTGGCCTTATTGCACAAGTTTCTTCCCACTGAACTCTTCCCTGAAAAAACTATAGGAACTTATGTGACTAATATTCAAGTCAATGTCTTTGATTATGGGGGAATTGCTATTGGCATATATGCATTTCTCATAGGATCCTAGATGGGCTTGCACTAACCACCTTCCTAAAGGGTTAGATAGAAAGGGTAAGGGGTTGCAATCAATTAACATGCCCTAACTTCATCACATCTTCTCTCTTCCCAGCAAGTACTTTATGGTTTAGAGACTTGTCAAAGAGCATGTGAGGTTCCTTGTTTAAGCAAAGCAAGTGGATCACAAGGAGATTTTTGTTCACAAACTCATCCACAGCCACTCTCAAGGCTCAAATATTGGCAAACTCTTCTTCATGTGTGGTGCAAGATCCTACACATGTGGAGACAGTTTCTGCAGTGTTATGGAAGTGTCTCATGGCTGTGTCCAAGGCACAGTTTGGTACTCAAAAGCCTTCTATGGTGAATTATTTGGTGAACCTGAGCAAGAGAATGGATGAAGCTCTATGTCTAGAACATGCCATAGGAAACTTTCTTTGGTTAATGGCTGCAAATCAATTAAGTGAACATGAGTTGGGGTTGGATGAGTTGGTTAGTAAGTTGAGGTATGCAATTTCAAGAATTGATAAGGAATTTGTTGAGAAATTACATGGTGATACTGGAAGCTCAGCTATGCAAGAGTCTCTTAGAAAAATTGGTGAGACATGGTCAAAGAACGAAGTGGACCAAGTTGGTTTTAGCAGTTGGTGTAATTTTGGGTTCTATGAAGCAAATTTTGGGTGGGGAAAGCCTACATGGGTGAGTAGTATTGGTTGAACTACTCTAGTGTTTTTTAATGTAATCATCCTAGTTGACACCAGGTTCAAAGATGGCATAGAAGATTGGGTTACCTTGGATGAGCAAAAGATGACTTATTTGGAATCAAGCACTGAACTCCTCACTTATGCAACTGTTGATCCAAGTCCTTTGGCAATGGGGTTTGTAAGGTGTAATTAAAGGTTATAGGTAAGGTGAATGTTTAGCTATTAGTTTTCAATATATGTCTATCTAAAATCACCTTCTTGGCATCTAGTTCATGCACTTGAGAGGAGAGTAATATTGTGGCCCATATATTAGCCAAAATAGCTCGTAATTCTCATACTAAGGTGTGGATTGAAGAAACACCACTAGAGCTCCGCACTATTGTACATTTCACAAGTTATTAGTTAATGGTATGCTACATATGAAAATAAGAATAACAAAAGATTAAGTGTTTGGGATTTTCGATTTGATAGTGTTCTATGGTTTACCTTGTGTGGAAACTAAATATTATTTTCTTATGAGATTTGGATCTTCAGTTAGATGTTTTCTGCCATTTTCATATGGTGACACCATATATGTCGCTAAAAAGAATGTTAAAATAACACAATCCATTGTCCATTCAAAGCTTTTATCTTCAGAAGATATAAAAGGCTAACCCTTGCCTACACAACTTAATCCTTACTCACACGAAGCCATGTGCCAAATACACACAATTGAATCCTAACACATTTTATGAAACATACCAGCCAATAGAGAATATAAGTGCAGGAGTGAGAGTGATTGGAGAGCTTTCCAATGAAAAGCTATATCAATACTGATTCCTTCTGCTTCTTTGCTTAAACTCAGAACATCATGAAGAGCTTTCTAGAACAAAACGTCACTAGTCAATAATTGCTTCACAAGCTAATGAAGAAATCTAGTCCAAATATAAAAAATAATAAGCATTTATTGCATTAAAGGGAACATATTAAAACATTGAAGATTTCTTAATTTACAAAATCAACACTAACAAAATCTTGTTGTAGTACTCGTAGCTATTCATATAAGCAAGGTTGTTGTAGTACTCGTAGCTATTCATATAAGCAAGGGGAACACACCCAATTGTAGAAAATTGAAGTAAAAACTAAAAAAGAAATCAAATGAGAGTTAGAATTGCCCATGAAGCATACAAAGTAGTCGTAATGCTACCCCAGTACAGGTCCTTAAATCATATTGCAAAGGTCATTAATTTCACACACTACATAGATCAAACGGCCCACGGCATAGGCGCGTTCAATTATGACCAACCAGTTTTGTCAACAGCATTACTCCAAAAGTAAATAATACAACTTACATAATTAATATAATTGCAAACCTGAATCGAAAGGGCCCCACTTAAAACTTTATCAGGAATAAGTGCCATGCGAGCAAATATTCACAGTTGTGAAAAGTGTTGTGCAAAATATTATAAGCTTCATGATGGAGATTTTACAAAAAAACACAAAACATAGATCAGAAATGTGAGATATACAATAGAGATTTCTTTGTTAATTGAAGAAAGTAAAACAAAGGGTAAGGTCTCATTTTTCCAGCAAAGCACCACCAACAAAAAAAGAAAATAGAACAATTTCAAATGGATAATAACCACACATTACAAAATAAAACTACAAGTTACATGACCTTATCAATGTTAAGCCGTTTCACATATTCAACCAAACCCTTAGCATAGAAATATTCATTATATTGAATCTTTTCTAGATGATCATCTGAAAAGGTCAAGAAAGATGTTAAGATGCAAAATAGATAGAAAAATGCTCGTATAGAAGTCTTGTATATGTGGCTAAATGCAGGACATAATGTTTGGTGGTGCTTAGTCTCACTTGTTAGATGAGCAGAAAGATAAATTCAAACTAATATTGAACTATCAGAGGGACTCAACAAATTTCCAAGCACAGACAACAATCAGCAATGATATTGACAACAAAGGGAGTATAACATGGGTATATTCTCCAATAAGCAACAGATGGTGTTTCTTGATTTGAGTAAGGTTAACATGAAACTATACCTCTAGAAGTACTATAGGCACAGCTTAAATTGTTACCAATTTCATATAATTTATCTCTAATTTAAATGGAATTTATTTTTCCTTTTAAGCCACTACAACAATTAGCAGCATAACTTGCAGATTCAAAGCATAACCAAGCATAATATGCCATCTATGAAAGCATATGAATGGTTAATGATTTCTGTTGACACCAAGGAAGAAGTTTTCATTCTTCTAGTCATGAAAGGAATTTTGTCACTGATCAAAACACTCATGCAGTAATGAAAAGCCATCAATAAAATGTCATGATGAACTATCCACACTGAAGACCATTTTAGTTGAGAAAAGCAAATGTCAAATGAGACATCACAAATAGAAATTATTAAATCAACAACTTCACCTTTAGGTTGAGGAATGCCAACTTCCTAATGCGTCCAACTATTTTGTTGTAGTCAAACTGAATAGTAGTGGTGAATACTACATTATTAAGTTGACATTAAAGTGAAGCATATGTAAGACAAAAGTTTAAGGTTACTAGACAAACCATAACCTACAAAATGCATGATCATAAAAGATTATATGAACCTTCTTTGTCAGGCCAAAACCTGATACATGTCTCTTGTCGATCTTTCTTTTCATCTGGAAGCACAAGGCATGTCAAAGTTGTCACTGGCTTCCCACGAGAATACTTTTGCTTGTATTCTAATCCATCAAATCAAACTATTACCTCTAGCACCTGTTACATTAGATATCGAATAGGATCTTCAGGTAACATTGAACATTTTGAACATTTACCTAAGCTGGTTATCAGGAGCTGAACATGTCACTGTGGTTCTCCTTATATTAAGATAGCTAGAAAGCAAAAAAAGAAATGTGATGCATATTAATATTCAAGAATAAAACAAAAACGAGAAGATGAACTACCACATAAAAGGTAAGTGTAATGATTGCAACTAAATTACTGCATTAGCATAGAAAATAAAATAATAGCTCATACTCCATGATACACAAAATCTTCAAATGTAAACAACAACTTTTGAAGACTACACCACAACCAATGCAAATAAATATAAAGGATATTGAATAATATTCATGCCTAAAGTCAACAAGACATACTTTTGTGTAAGCTCAAACAACAAACTTGGCTGATTCCACTCTGCAATCTTTCATCCCAGGTTGACAATGGACTCAAGCAAATAGCAGCCACAAAGTGGCATACATATTACAGAAGTTGACATACATGGACCAAAATACTCCAGAAGTCAAGAAGGTAAATTGGTATACATATTAAAAGGCTGACATAGTAAAGAAGTAGTCATCCATTTTCATTTTCATGATTTGGTTAGCTCAATTGAAGAGCCACACCACATCAGTTTAGTTACATACAATTCTATTTTTACACATTTAGCATAAACAACAAGGACTTTTTGCCAAAGGAACACAAAGATCAACAGAATGAATATAAACAAGTACTCCATGCAATGGTCAACTTAATTGCCTCATGCCCACGAAAAAAATATTAAAAAGAGAGAAAAGGAAAAAAAATTTAATTCTCTCCAGCTTCTCACTTTACTAATCTGAATGGTGAAAACAAGAGAAAAGTCTAACAGTTCAAGCAGCATTTCAAGATTACTTACCAGATTCCATTAAGAGAGGCTTGAATTCATGGGGCAACAACAAACTTTAGGCATCGTCAGACACATTCAGCATAGAATCGAAGCCGGAAAGGATGGGCTGATGGCCAGGAGGAGGCGAAGCTTCACCTCGATGTGGTTGCCGAGCACCCATAAGCTTGCCGACAATTCCTCATCGACCAACACCCTTGGAATTAGGAATATGGTGGTGTTTGTTAGGGATGAGTTCACAGGGGGAAGAGTTTCAACCGAGGGGTAGTGGGGAGAGAGGTTCAGACAGTGAGTGAGTGGGCAGTGGAAAGGGGAGGGGTTCACTAAGTCAGATTGTGAGTAGTGGGAAGGGATTCAGAGAGTGAGTGAGTGAGCATGGAGAAGAGAAAGGGTTTCGCAGAGAAGGGGTTTTGAGGGTGTGTTTTGTTTTTGTATTTTGTTTTTGAATTTTTTAGGACCCTTTTCTCCTTTTACATCTACCACCATCTCTGCCTTTGTTTTGTCGTTTTCCTCCTTTTCATATGGTGTCAACCGTATGTGTCACCTACACGGTGGGTCAAATAACGTTTCTCATTATTTTTTATTCAGCAATTAGTACTTTTTACAATTGGATGATAGTAATTAGCATATATTAGTATTATATTGATCTCTTTGAACGTTATCATAAATAGTTAAATAAGCTCAAACTAGCAAAAATAATATGGCTAATAAATAGCTTAAATACATATATATATGTTAAGTTCAAATTAATCTTCTCTTATATATATATATATATATATATATATATATATATATATATATGGATGTTAATTTTTCAAAAAAAATTGGGGGGCATGGTCAAAGTGAAGCTCCGCCTCTGGCTCTGACTTTGGGAGGCAGTATACTGTACCACTATATGTTGGGTAGCAAGCCTGCTAGGGGTGCTGTGAATGTTGGAAATGGATGGTGATTTATGATTTATGATATAAATATATTATATAATATAAGAATTTAATTTTAATATATTGTTATTATAAAAAAAATTTATATGGATATTTAATTATATATTATTATATTAATAAAAATATTTGATTTAATCACCTATTATTTTAAAGATTTTATAAATAGAAAAATGTAACTGAATAATATAAAATTTTTTTATACTGATAATATATCAAAATTAACATTATAATATAATATAGAAAAAATTAATTTGCCCTCTGCTAAGGCTTATTAAAAATACATTTGTTTTCCCTTAGAATTTTAAATATATCTCTCTTAATTGTTTAAAAGTTATTACAATAACACTCTTGACCTTCAATGACCCCATTTACACATAATTAAAACATATGAAATAACTTTTATAATCTTAATTCTTTTTCAATTTCGATTTGAATATCACTCCTCTTAACTCCAATTCTACCTCTATTCTCACCATCCTCTTCCACTAAATTCAACCATCAAATTTCAACTCCCCAAATTATTATGTCTTGTTCATCAATCTTACGATCATATTCAAATACACACAAAATCATAAAAACCAAAACAAGAATAAAACTAAGCAAAATATACTCAAAATCAAAAATAGATTCTTGTTGCACCCAAAGCCTGGGACGAAAAAAGAAATCTTGCGTGTTGAGAACATAGGAGATTTGTAGATGAAACTGGTGACTAAGAAAACAGAGCACTCAAATGAACATAACATTTAGGGAAATGAAACCAAAATAAAAGATTGCTCTATGGCTATCAATTTAAAAGAAATAACTAATAGTTAATAACCCAAAAGATCAAATTGCCTTGTCAATGTTTGGTGCTTCAAATTCCACCCCAAGGCCTAGATTGTCAAACACTCAAATGCAGGGGCTCATAATGCCAGGTGCTACAAGAACTAAAGGCTTGTACCCATGTCAAATGGAGAAATGCGGAAAAAATAGGATGGGTGTTGATGGAGTTAGGAGAGGGTTTTTTTCCCCCATTATAAAGGGTAATTTAGGAATTTTAAAAATTATTTGATGGTAAGAGAGGTAGTTATAATTCTAAAATTTGGAAGGGAGCAAGTATATTTTCAATAGGCCTCAAGGAAAGTCAATGTAATTTCTCCTATAATTAATATGCATATATATCAATTCAATTTTGATATACTATCAATGTAAAAATAATTTACAATGATATTCAATTATATATTATCATATAAGTAAAAGTGTTAACTCAATTACCCACTATGTCAAAAATCTTACAAATAAAAGTATATAATTAGATAATAATATAAAACTTTTTTACACTAACAGAATGCCTAATTTATACTATTATAAGAAAAAAAATTTAATATGATGCAATTTTTTGTTAAAAATTAATAGAGAATAATTTTCATTCATTAATAACATAAAATAGTTTTATACTAAGTTAGCACCGTTGAGCTTCTTTTTGATCGGCATGTATGACTCCAACTCTGGTGGGCGAGATTGGGAACTTTAATGCCAAATGGGGGGTTGATACTACGGCTCCAAGGGTGTTCAGTGTAACACCCTTCCAAGTATGGTACTATGCTTAAATCATAATACCTCACCTAGGAGTTATTACTGTCACTTAATCGGATCTTGTTTGGCAGCAACCTTCAGCCACCTTTAGTCTTACTAGTCAACTCCACCTCGAATGATCTTTTTTGGAACTTCTGAACTATCTGGATATAACACGGAAATAGCAGTGAGAATTTTAAATTCTCAGTAGGATTCTTTAACTGTTATACATAATATCATCGTTGTCATCTCCAGTTGCTTCGGTTTATTATGAAAAAGGTGAACATGTTATATAAATTATTTGGTTTTATGATTTGAAAACATACTGTCCAAAGCAAAGTTTATTTTATTCATACACCTGTTATCTGGATGAGCCAACACAAAATCAATTCATGAATTATGCTATGAATAATAACTGAAACATATTAAAATATAATAGCACCAATATACTAAAGACATAAAACCTGCGCATTTCTTTACTTGCACTTGAATTTATTCAAATACACATAATCTTCTTTTCTTCCTTTATCTTCCTTTATTTGTCACACATATTCCAAAGTATGATCGCTATGTTATACTCCATTGGGGTGTGATCATCATGTCACACTCCTTAGGAATATATTCATCCTGCCACGTCCCAAAGTATAATTACCATATCGTACTCCATCAAGATGTGATCGCCATGTCACATTCTTTAGGGTGTGGGATCATCATGCCACATTCCAGAGTATGATCACCATGTCATACTCCATTAGAGCGTGATCGCTATATCATGATCCTTAGGAATATGGAACCTTCATCATATCTTTTAACTGCCTTCACAGTAAGGGATCTACATTTAATATATTCATATCCTTTCATTCTCATACATATGCTTCATCATTTACTTTCATATATCCTTGCATTTAGAATTTCATATTCATAACTTAAATCTTCATAACACAAGCTATTATAACTTCACATGATTCTGCCGAAAATTCGGCAGTATAATGGAACGTGTCCGCTTTCCTATGAATAGTACTAGATAACCAAGAAATTTTAATCAAAATATTATATCTCCACTAGTTGTCACACACAATAAAGTCTTATGAGCAAAGCTTAGGTAGTTAGGTGCGAGCTTTAAACTCTTAAGTCTTAAGCTATCTTGTAACCTTTTAACTTCTAATGATGCTCCTGAGTTCGAGTTTAGGACTGACTTCCGAGTTCTGAGATCATGTAAGTTATGTACATAAAGTCAATGTCTTGATTCCTGACTCCCGGGATCGTGTTCAATCTTCCGAGATTATATAATTTCTGACATTATGCCACAATTGGTCTTCCAAGACCTCCATGAAGGTGTTTCCGATGTTCCGAGTTCTGACATTAATCTTACCCGATTTAGTTCTCTATTTCACTATGTCCGAGTTCAACATTAAGTATACCTGTTCTAGTTTCCTATTCACTAAGTTCCGAGTTCAACATCAAGTATACCCGTTTTAGCTCTCTGTTTGCTAATTCCCGAGTTCCGACATTAACTAAACTTGATCTAGTTTTCATATATGTCTCTAGCCAGAATTGCACTCTTCTAAGAGAAAATTCACCAACAATAAACGAAATCATACAAAATTTATATCAATGTAAAGCTAACAGAACAAGCTTTCAAATGAAAAAGTAGCATATCATTTGAATGAGTATAATTCGAGATATAAGCCTTGAAACTTGACTCTACTGGACTACCCTGTTCCAGCCCGGGTTGAACTTAGGATGAATCCATTGATGTACTGGGGATAATTGGCAACGAATTTGACTCTAAAATTTTTATGGTATGTTCTCTCATATGTTAGCTTTCAAACAACATTGGAATCAATCAATTTGGAATTGTGTAGGGTGAGTTATAGCCTTCTCAACTCACATTGCCCGGATAAAAGTCCTGATTTCTAGGTCAAACTTCAAAAATTCATAACCACCTCTATACCGATCCAATGACCTTATGTTATATATGTATAGAAAGCCTTAAATGTCTAGTTTCATATAAAAATAGTTTCATCGAATTTGAATGTTTGTAGGCAGAGCCATACACTCTACCGTACAGAGTATCATGAGGTTCCTCACCTAGATAACATCCTAATTCTCCACTTCTTCTAGTTTTCTCATTCTAACTTTAATTCCAACTCAAGATTTCATGTTAATCCAACCATAAACCATCAAATACGTCAAATATATTATCAAATACTGAAGAAGAGTGAAATTTCATGTAGCCACAATTCAAAGAAATTAAGAATAGAAATTGAATCCTACCTTCTTGTATGTGATCTTGCTAGATTTTGGAGTTTAGATTGATGGAAACCTATCAAGCTTGAAGGTTTGATGGAGCAAATTGAGAGAAGAAAAGAAGAAGACTAGAATCAGAGGAAAAGTGGCGCAAGTCAGCATACAAATGAAGAGAAAATTCTGATTCAAACATAAAAGGGGTAGTTGGCTTCCAAGGTTGTGATTGGCTGAAATTTTGTGGCTGATTTCCAGCCATGCTTTCTTTTCTTTGTGGCTTTGCTTGCGCTACTATTATGGGCTAAGTGGCTAAGTTCTCAGCCACTTGATGTAGGGTTATTGAGTGTAAAATCCTATTGGTTCGGTTCCGATTTAAAATACCATAATCTTACCGATTTTTTTTAAATCGGTAAATTGGTTTTGAGAAATTTCTATGAAATCTCCTATGCTTCTAACCTAATTCCCTCATATCTAAACTCAATTAATTGCTAATTAATTGATCCTAAAATAAGAATTTAGTCAAATTCCAATTAATCTTAATTATTCGATAAAAATTGAATAACTAGGCAAAAACGATAAGAAAAATCCGGTGGATGTTATATTCAGAGATGGTTTTCCATGTATCATATGATATGAGGCTTAGAGATCAATTACCAAATACCGAACATCAACGATTTTAATGTTCAGCTCAATTCCAAAGGTTGTCCTTAACTCAATGACTCCTAAGACATTAACTTGATCTCCAAAGAAGCCCACCAAATCTCCATTATATGGGCTAAGGCTAGATTTGGGTATTTGCATTTTCTGCAAGGTGCAGGCGTAAAGGATGTCAGCTGAGCTCCCCTAATTGACCAATACCTTCCAGATTATGTAGCTTCCTACAATCACAGAAATAACCACGGGATCATATAGATTTTGATCAATACTCTTAAAGTCAAGACAGGAGAACGAGATTATTGGATTTGATATTTTCAGTGGTTAAAGAGTAGTGGATTCCACGGTCATGATTACTCGGAGGTACCTCTTCCTTGCTGAGTCTATCTCTGCTCCTCCAGCAATATAATCTATCACTCCTCGGATCTCCTATGGTTGCTGATTTCTAGGTTCCTCTTCATTACTCATCTCTGGTGTTCACTTCCTCTGACTTCGGCTTCTCTGCCATTTTTTCCTTGTTTCCCTTTCTAGGCTTCGGCTTCTTCTTCTTCTTCAAACGATATATTTATCTAGCAATCCTTGTATCACTAGTCGTTCGATCTGGTTTCTCAAGATGGTGTAATCTTTAGTGGTGTGGCTATAATTCCTATGGAACTTATGCCATTTGCTATTATTTGCCCTTGAGGAACTTGTTGCCTCCTTGCATTGGGCGATAGCCAGATTAGCCAAGCGTTGTACACTTCCTTGAGATAGTTTCCCTCTTAGTATTAAGAGGTGTATACTCGTTATAGCGAGATTTACACCTTCCCTCATCTCGGCGTTTCTCCCTTTTGGGCAGGTTCGGGCCTCCTCTGATCCTCTTCTCCTATCTTCGACTTTTCTTCGAGTCCTGGGCTCTTCCATTCTCTGTCTGAGCTTTCTCTTTCCTTATTTTTTGAACTTCTTCCATGTTGATATACCCTACTGCTCATTCCCTAAATTCGGCCAAGGACCTCAGCAGATTAATTGCCAATGAGTTGGAAAAAGGACCCGCCTGTAAGCTTCTTCTAATGGAGTGTAATTCCATGGTAGGGTCGAGGTCTTGTATATGCATGGCCATGATATTAAATCAATCTAGGTATTCTGAATGGCACCTATTGTCCTTGTTGTATAGTGTTCAAAATAATCCAAGGTTTTCTTATAAACTCGGCTCGAGGAAAAGCAATTCACAAATGCTTGTGAAGGCTTAGCAAAGTTATGGATCGACCCTACTGGTAGTGATGAAAACCACAAAGAGCTGCCTTTTCTAGAAAGATAGGAAATTTTTGGCAAAGAAATGGGCCACTCGCTCTATTGACAACATCATTGATTTGAACATGGTCACATGGACTGAGGGTCTTAGGTTCCATCATACGACTACAATGTGGTCAACAGCTTGAAATTCTCCGGGAAGGCCACAAACATGATAAATTTCGAAAACAGCCCCGAGTATATTAGCAAGCCTTAGGTAGTGGTCGATTGATAAGTTTCCTCTCTCTCGCACGAGTTTTGTGGGTATTTTTCTCTTTCTCGTGTCTACTGGGGTCATCATTATTCTAACGGCTACTACCCTCATTCTTTCTCCTACTGTTTTACGATTCATTGCTGCCATGTGAGGTGACAGTTTCCTATTCTAATCCTGAAGTTGTTAGATCATCTGATACAACCCTTCCATGGGGTAGGAGGCTAGGGAATATTGTTTGCCTCGTTCCCATTATGCTAATAGTGGTTATGCAAATTATGTTGGTTGTGCTGGCTACATTGGTTGTGCTAATTGTGTTGGTTATGCTGGTTACCAACATGCTCAGCCATATTCAGCTCAGCCATATTCACACTTTGACTACTTATGATGACCATTCACCTTGCATGGAGGTTAGCCTCAGCCCCATGGTAGGCGTCAATCTTCTGACCTAATTTCTTAAGGTCATATGATATTATCCTTTGCAAGTTTGAAACTCTTCGTCACGCCTTCAATGGGAGACCTATAAGGGACTCTGACGCTCAAATTAAAACTTTATTCCAGTTAGGTGCAAATGAAAAGGATTAGTTACCTGCTTTTGGGTCCTCCGAGCCCCTTCTTATATCCAAGTTCAAATTTGTATTCCCCAATTCCTCGGTGATTCCATATCTTCTATGCTCATGGGATTTTCCCATGCTCGATAACCACCCTTAACGAATTAGCTACCTTCATGTGTTGACTTGATTTGAGTTCCTTCGAGGTAGAATCCTTCTAGAAAGCCCTTATTAAGCTCATTTTAGACTGAGTTCTATGGCCCAATAAATTACTTTGCTCAATCCAGCACAAAAATCTCAAAATTAATTATATGTTAAAATAAAAAAGTTATAATATGAAATAAAAAGCTACATTGAATGCTAAGGAATGGATGAAAAATTTATATGAGTTGATTATGCATATATTTTTATAATCGATATAAAAAGATGGGTCCTAACTTGGATTTCATGAAAAAATTTAGTTAGTGATAAAATTCTGTACAAAACTAGATCATATGAAATTTTATATGAGATGATTTAGTCCTTAACAATAATGATATTACATTATGGATTGAGTTTCATCGTACATTTTTTTAAAAAATTATTTTACAACGCACATATTTTATGTGATAATAAATATTTTTAATATTGCAAATTATTATACCAACTTATAATTTTTTACCTTAAATTGTAATTTTACAAATAATATTATAATATAATATCTTCAAATTATAATTTAAAAAATGTATTATATAATCTTTTTTTGGAGATAGTATAGAAGTGAGATTCTAAAACATATCAACCACAAAGGGAAATTGTACTTTACTAATTGTTTGTGATTTTCATTGTTAATTAATGTTTCATTGAGATGATAGTTTGGTTTTGAATGAAACTCTGCAATGGTTATGGAAAATCATTTATTTTTAAATTAAGATTATCTTATTTATGTCCAAATTATAGATAACATTTTGTGAATTCCCTCTTATTGACATAGATGTCTAATAAAAATATTATACACTCATGCAAACTACTATTAAATGATTTTTAAATAAAGTTATAATATATTGAGTTTAATTTCTATGCATTGCTAATATAAAATAATTTTATACTGTCAATTAATAAAAATATAAAAAAGTGTCAAATTATACTAGGAAACTATCCATTAAAATAAGAAGCTATCATAATTTGATATTTTCTTACATTTCATTGGCTGATAGTGTAAACTTTACATTGTATATGCATAAAAATTAAACTCTAATATATTTACCCTAGGCTCATTTTCTCTTAGTTTTTCTTTGGGCACTTTTGCCTTGATGTGAATGAAAAAAAAAAGTTATAATATAGGGAGAATCACTATTTTGTCCTTAAAAAATCTATTTGTTGACAAATTAATCTCTAGAATATGATTTATTAATTCGTGATACTTCAATGATGAATTTCATTATTGTTAATGGATTTTCTTAGTGTTCATAAAATATGTTTTAGGGATTAATTTGTTATTATATTGATCTTTTAGAAACTATTTTGTCAGCATATTGATTTTTAATGAACTAATATGCTAGCGCATTGATCATTGAGATGTCACATAGTAATAAAATATGTTTTAAGGACTAGTTTGCCAATGCATTGATCTTTTAAGGGTCAAAATTGTAATTCTACCTATAATATATTTAAAATAAGCCAAAATATATATTATGAATTACAACATTCTTTTTGTTTATAATTTTATAAATTTAATATTCAAGTTCACGATCTATATAAAAATTAATTGATGAAATTTCAAAAACGAGATTAATCATAATAATTTCTTTTTATAAATTCACAAAATTTAGCATCAATTTAATTATTTATATTTTCCACCTCATTGAAGTGTCATGAACTAACGAACATATACATTGTTTCAAGAAACTAAAATATCAACAAATTATATTATATACCTATAATTATTTAAAATATAAAAAATTTTGCTGTGCTAGATTAGCTGCACTTAGAAATCTAATATTAACTTAAATATACTTTACATATATAAAACATTCATTATCATTAGATTTAATGCTTTCCAATTTGTGCAATTCTAAACCAAACAAAAGATCACATAAATGAATTGTATATCGAGATTATGGATTCCAATGATGGATTATTATTTGTGGACTACCATAAATCAGATTATAAATTTTAATTCTAAAACTCAGATTAATTGGATGCCAAATGTTGGAGTATTTGTTGTTTAGCCCAATTTTGTGATCCATATTGTTATTAGGCTTAACGATATAAAAGGATATGATATGGACTTTGTGTGCAAGCCTTGCTATAATGGATGGCATTACAGCAAGGCTTAGCCCACATTTTGTTGACACACAGAGAATCTTCTTCTCCTAACTCTATATATATAGGCTCCTATTGCCCCATTGAGGTAGGTAACTCATTCGGCTATATTGGAAATTGGAGAAATCTCTCTCCACTTCCTCTTTCTCTCTCTCTTCTCTTGGATCTCTCTCTCTAGTTCTCAAGATTGAGGAAGAACTCCAGATCCACCAACCATGGATTCCTCAAGTTCTTCAATCACTACAAATAACCATAAAACTCAATCTTGCTTGTGATTTGTGTTGGTTTTCATGCCTTAATTAGAGTTAAACAAAAGATCTGAGAGTTTAAATTCTAACAATTAGTATTAGAGCATGGTTTAATCTCTGATTATGGCTGTGAACTCCAAATTGGTTGTTCTTATTGCTGAAAAAAGATTAAAATTGTCTTGTATGAACCCTAAGCTAATTGAATTGGGATTTTTTGTTTAGGTCGATTAATTCCAAAATTGATTGAGGGTTTTTGTTCTTGGGCTTTTTATGAAGCGATTGACGTATAGATCACTCAAAACAGCTTCCATATGAGAGAGAATTTGAGAAACGAAAATCAAGAACTCTAACCCCTTTTTGCCCTCTCTTGTTCAAAACCCTAGAACACATGTAAAGGCTAGTTTCATTCAATCTCCTTATGGCTATTGTAGAGCTCTTCAAGCCAATTCTAAAGAGCCATAGATCACAAAATTTCACTGAGAAATGAGGTAGAAATTAGCAAAAAACCACAAAAGTCCACACAATAGTTCTTCAAGATCGTATATGGGTTTTGTGGTCTCTCACGAATCTATAGACACCAAAAACACTTCAAATGGTGATCAAATGAGGGAAAAATCCCTCTCAACCCATTTCGTTGTGGTATAGGTCGTGTAACCCCTTTTTGGTCCTATTAAAGGAAGGAGAAAATGAATAGTGGCCATGCGCGAGACCCACTTGCGGGACCAGGTGCGTGGGGGCACATGCAAGGCCCGATTTCAGCCCAAAATTCATCAAAATTTACAGGCTTGAGTTTCTAACTGAAATAAAACTATTGGTGAATTTTATTTTATTGTTTGGGCAATAGAAATATTTATTTTAATTTGTTTCAAATTTAAATTGCTCAAAAATATATGGTACTCTCCGATTTTGGCCTGAAAATTTTTGTGCATATTTGTGCTATTATTGGCCATACTGTGTTAAGCATACTTTTAGAGTTGACTTATTTTGCTTATTGAGATAATTTTGTTCCTTTATGTTTATTACATTGCACATTAAGACTATGAAATGTCACTATTATTGAATATTGTGCAATATTACTCTGAGAATTACTACTTGAGACATATTAATGCTATTGTGAGATATTTTTAATGATTGTGAGCTTGCCTTCGCGGGATCAATTGTGATGAAATGTCAATTTTTTTAATAATATTATTACTAGTGTTGCATTGAGAATTACATTGATAATGTACTTACCCTTCAATTTGTCTTTATTGATGTGATTTTTAATGAGTTGATAATTATGTCCTTAAAGTTCTTAGTATCCTCTCGATACTAGCTTTAGGGATACGATTCTATTATTTATTGGGAGTTTACTCATGTAGCGTAATTCGAGACCTTTCTGTGGAATTAGATTGCATGAGGGAACTACACTATTATTAATGGCTCAGTTTTTATGTTGATATGCGTAACACCCTCCTAAGTACAGTATTATGCTTAAGTCATAATACCTTACCTAGGAGTTGTTACTGTCACTTAATCGGATCTTGTTTGGCAGCAACCTTTGGCCACCTTCAATCTTACTAGCCAACTTCGCCTCGGGGGGCCTCCTTTGAAACTTCTGAACTATTTGGAGATAACACGGAAATACGAGTGAGAATTTTAAATTTTCAGTAGGATTCTTTAACTATTACACATAATGTCATCGTTGTCATCTCCAGTTGCTTCGATTTATTATGAAAAAAATGAACATATTATACAAACTACTCGGTTTTATAGTTCAAAAATATATTGTCCGAAGCAAAGTTCATTTTATTCACAAACTTGTCATTTGGGTGAACTAATCCAAAACATCAACTAGCGTATTACACTATCAATAATAACTGAAACATATTAAGATACAATAGCACCAATATACTAAAAACATAAAATCTGCACATGCCTTTACCTGTACTTGAACTTATACAGATACACATAATTTTCTTTTCTTCTTTTATCTTCCTTTAACTTTCTTTGCTTTCTTTTCTTAGCACACCTAGGTATTACATATCGCCATTCATAAGGTGCTTGCATAAGTTTTAATCTTTAGTCTTTACTGCCCTTGGGTAGCTTAATCTAGGAGCGAGCTCGTCAACTCAACTCGTGACCGTTGTCACACAGACTAACCTACAAGGGGATTCACGTGCCTCTAGTCTTGGAGGGATTTTATTTTGGCCACATGCCTCTAAATTGAAGGGATCTCTTCTGGTCACGTGCCTCAAGAATAGAGGGATCTCAGCTGACCACTTGCCTTCAATGTAGAGGGATCTCTTCTGACCATGTGCCTCCAAGGTAGAGGGATCTCATAGTTTTATACTGCTTTCACAGGGAGGGATTCAATGTGCAACTGCCTCCAAGTGAAGAGACCTAATCTTGTCTTATTTAACTGCCTTCACAAGGAAAGATCTCATAACTACCTTCAGGTGAAAGGATTCACATTTAATATATTCATATTCTTTCATTCTCATATATAATCATGTATAGACATGCTGAATGCACTCTTACACATGCTTTGTCATTTGCTTTCATATATCCTTGTGTATGGAATTTCTACATACATTTTCATAACATATAAATGCTCATAACTTCCTTACTATTCTACCAAAAATTCGGCAGCATAACGGATCATGTCCGCTTCCCCATGAATAGTGTCAGTAACCATGAAACTTTAATCAAATAGCAACCTCAATGTAGAACATTATAATCATACCAATAATATAACAATATCAATAGGTGCAAGTTTTAAACTCTTAAGTCTTAATCTATCTTATAAGTTTTTAACTTCTAATGTTGTTCTCGAGTTCGAGCTTAGTAACGACTTCCGAGTTCCGAGATCATATAAAGTTATGTACATAAGGTCAATGACTTGATTCCCAACTTCTGGGATCATGAATATCTTGATTCCCGATTTACGGGATCATGTTTAGAATCGACCTCCGAGATTGATTCTGGACTGTGCCTTGGAACTACGTGCATAAGAGTTTAGAGCATCCATTTCCTGACTTCTGAGATATGGGTATAAGGTTTCATAACTTCCGATTTCCGACATTAAGCCACAATTGGCTTTCCAAGACTTTCATAAATGTGTTTTCTATGTTCCGAGTTCCGAGTTCCGATATTAACCTGGCCCGATCTAGTTCTCTATTTCACTATGTTCTGGGTTCAACCTTAAGTATTCTCGATTTAGCTCTCTGTTTACTAAGTTTCTGAGCTCAATCTTAAGTATACCCTTCCAAGTTCCGAGATTAACTCAAATTATCTGGGTTTTATCCCAGATTGCCATACTCCTAGCCAGAATTGCAGCCTTGTAAAAGAAAATTCACCAAAAATAGAAATCTGAGTGAAATCATGCGAAATTTATATCAATCTAAAGCTAAATGAACAAGCTTTCAAATGAAAGAAGTTGCATATCATTTTCATGAGTATAATTCGAGATATAAATCCCGAAACTTGACCTTCCTGAACTATCTTGTACCAACCCGGGTTGAACTTAAGTTAACTTCATTGATGTGCTGGGACTAATCGACAATGGATCTAACTTGGGAATTTTTAAGGGATGTTCTCCCATATGTAAGCTTTCTAACAAACTTGGTTTCATTCCATGTTATATAGGGCGAGTTTTGCTCTAAACAAGCTCGTCTGCCCATAATCAAAACTCAAAAACCTAGGTCAAACTTCCAAAATTTATATCTCTCTCAATACTAATCCAATGACCTTATATGATATATGTATGGAAAGCCCTGAATGTCTAGTTTCACATAAAAATAAGAGCTGTACATCTCGCCAGTACAAACGCCATAAGGTTTCAAGGTTCCAGCTTCTGTTCTGCATCCTTTTGTTTGAATTCTCTCCCAAATTCTCATCCAAACTCAATATTTATACATTAATCTAGCCATAAGAATTTATATAAACACCATATATCATCAATCTAACGAAAAGAATAGAAATTCTACTCAGCCACAATAGCACCAATAATAGAAGAAGTTGAAGAATCCTATCTTTATCTTGAAGTAACTAGCTAGTCTTGAGTTCTAGTGAAGGATATGGATGCTTGATGGAGGTTGAAAGTGGAAGAAGGAGATGAAAAAGATGAAGAAAAGGAGAGAGGGAGGCTGCTGGAGGGAAGTCGAATTCTGCTTGTGCAGAAAAGGAAATAAGGCAGCAAAATATTTGGTGCAGTTAGGAAGGAAGTACCTCATTGGTTGAAGGATTTTGTGGCTCAATTTCAGCCAACCTTCCCCCATTCTTTGTGGCTGTCTTACGCCACTTTGTATGAGTTAAGTGGCTGAGTTTTTAGCCACTTGATGTAGTGTTATTAAGTGTAACATCCTATTGGCTCGGTTCCGACAGTTTAAAATACCGTAATCTTACCGATTTCTAAGAAATCGATAAATCAGTTTAAGAAAATTTTTATGAAACCTTCTATACTTCTAATTCAATTTCCTTATATCTAAACTCAATTAATTGCTAATTAATTGATCCTAAATAAATATTTAGTTGAATTTCAATTAACTTCAATTATTCGATAAAAATCGAATAATTAGGTGAAAATGATAAGAAAAATCCGGTGGATGTTACAATATGCTTGACATAAAAGTCTCCCGCTAATGTACGAAATCACTCCAGCCTTGCCTACGAATATGAGCACTTTGATAAAGCTCAATGGGACGAATTATGAGGATTAGCTTGAATCTATGAAATTGTGCCTTACTATTTCGAATATTGATGTTGCTCTCACTAAGGATGAGCCACTAAAGCCCACAAATCAGTTGATGCTAATAGGGTAAAACATGAAAAGTGGGCTCATTCTAACAAGATCTGGTTGATGACTATGAAGTATAGCATGGTCAAAAGCATTAAGGATAATATCCCTGAAACAAACAGTGCAAAGAAATTTCTTGAATCTATTAGCAAGAAGTTCAAGAAGTTCGGTAAGACCAAGAAAGCATTTCTTTACAGGAGCTCCAAACTAGGAAAAAGCCAAATAAAAGAGAATTGGCAATCACAGTTGGAAATGGAGTTAATGTCAAACTGAAGCATATAAGAGTAGTTTGTTTAAAGCTATGTAGTAGACATGAGTTAGTCTTGAAAGACACTGATTATGATGACAAGGAATTTGATTTCTGTTTCTGCTTTGGATAGTTGTGGATATTCTTTTCACTTTGGTGGTGGAAGAGTTTATATATATTATAACTCTGTTTTGGTTGGCTATGGCATTTTATCAAATGACTTATATATGTTGCATGTTGATCCTTTTTCTATTGACCAACGACAGTCAAATGTTAATACCATTATTGGGAATAAACGTGGTAGAGTTGTTGAAAGCTGTTCTATGTTGTGGCATAAAAGGTCAGGACATATTTCCAGGGAAAGAATAGAGAGATTGATCAAGGAGAATATTCTTCATGATTTAGATTTTTCCGATTTTGAAACCTATATTGATTGCGTGAAAGGAAAACTCACTATTAGAATCAGAAAGAATAAGGTTAATAGGAGTAAAGGAATACTGCATTTGGTTTATATTAATATTTGTGGGCCCTTTACTCCCGTTGCCTTGGGGGGTTTTAGATATGTCATCACCTTTATCAATGATTTTTTTAGATATGGATGGGTTGAATTGTTGCATGAGAAATTTGAGTCTTTAGATGCCTTCAAAACATTCAAAGCTGCTGTTGAGTTAAAATTTAGCACACGGATCAAGTGTGTAAGGTCTGATAAAGGTGGTGAATTTAATGGTAGATGTGATGAAACTGGTAGAAATCCTACGCCTTTTGTTAGATTTTTCCAGGAATGTGGTATTGAGGCACAATACACTATACTTAGCACTTCGTAACAAAATGGAGTTGTTGGGAGGTGAAATCGTACCTTTATAGAAATGGTGAGATGTACGCTTAGTTATACTACTCTACTAGAGTTCTTGTAGGGAGAAGCCTTGAGGATTGTAGCTTACATTTTTAATCATGTGCCAAGTAAATCTATTCCAAAGACTCTATACTACTTGATGACAGGGAAAAAGCCTACTTTAAAGCATTTTCGTGTTTGAGGTTGTCGAGTAGAGGTTAGGCCTTATAACCTACAAACAAGGAAACTTGATCCTAGAACTAGTAATGGTTTCTTTGTTGGATTTGTATTGGATCAAGAGGCTCCAGATTTTATTATCCCATACATACGACCAGAATTATAGAATCTGATTGTGTTGTTTATTTGGAAGGGGAATCAAAATAGGTTGAGACTGAAGACCTATGTGCTGTTAGCTTCAGAGAAGAGTGTGTTGTTCTTCCAACAGTTATTCCTTCTATTTTGGATCTAAATGATCCCATTAATCCCGTTGTTGATATTGCTGCTAATCAGCATATTGGGGATGATGTACAGATCCAGATATTGTCGTGTCTCCATCAAGGAGATCTGAGTGAGTTTCTATATCTACTAAATTGTGGAGATTCAAAGATTATGTTTTATATATATATATATATATATATATATATATATATATATATATATATATATATACACACACACACACATGAACATGAGTTCATATCTATTGAGGATTCTCATCCTATTACTTTCCAAGAGGCTATCTCTAACCCCCATAGTTACTAGTGTTTGGTTGCTATGGAGGATGAATTAACTTCTATAACAAAGAATAATATTTGGGATTTAGTGGAATTGCTAGCTGGTTACAAGATTACTGGCTGTAGATGGGTCTTTAAGACCAAATGTGATGCTGAAGGAGAGATAGTAAGAGATAAAGTCGGACTTGTTACTAAAGGATACAATCAACAGGAAGGTATAGACTACAAAGAGACATTCTCTCCTATCTCTACTAAAGATTTCTTTCATATTGTGATGGCTCTTGTTGCTCATTTTGACATGGAGCTTCGTCAAATGAATGTTAGAACTGTCTTTTTAAATAGTGATTTATATGAGGATATTTATAAGGATCAACCTAATGGTTTGTTGAAAATGGCATGGAGCACATGGTCTGTAAGATAAGAAGGTCGATTTATGGCCTGAAACAGGCCTCAAGGCAGCGGTATTTGAAGTTTGATCGTATTATCACATCTCTTGGTTTCAAGGATAATGTAGTGGATTAATGCATTTAACTTAAGAATAGTGGGAGCATATTCATTATTCATGTTCTATATGTTGATGACATTCTTTTATCTAGTAATGATGTTCATTTTCTAAATGAGACCAAACGGATGTTGATGACACATTTTAATATGAAGGATCTCAGTGATGCCTCCTTTGCTTTAGGCATCGAGATTCATTGTGATCAATCTCGTGGTATTCTTGGTTTATCTCAAAAGAGATATATTGAGAGAATCCTGAGCAAATTCAATGTGGGATCTCGTAAGCCTTATAAAGCCTCAAATGGGTGAAAGACTCTGTAACGACCAATGTTCTCAGAATGATGATGAAATTGTAGAAATGGAAAAAATCCCTTATGCTTCTGTTGTTAGCAGCCTAACGTATGCTCAAGTTTGTACACATCCTAATATTACTTTTGTCATTAGTATACTTGGGAGATACTTGAGCAAAGTTGGTGTAACTCATTGGTAGGATATAAAATGAGTTATGAGATACCTATAGGGTAACAAAGATTACATACTCATTTACAAAAGAGCAGATCATCTTGAGGTGAAAGGTTGTTCTGATTCTAATTATGGCAGTTGTCCAAATGATCATAACTCCACATCAGGTTTTATTTTTATGTTGATAAGAGGTGCTATTTCTCGGAAAAGTGCCAAATGGGCACTTACAGATACCTTGACCATGGAAGCATAGTATATTACTTGTTATGAGGCTACACATCAAGCAATATGATTGAAAAACCTTTTTGCAAAATTTGGTATTGTGGAGAGTATCTCTAGGCCTCTAACAATATATTGTGACAACTTTGCCGTGGTATGCTGTAACAACTATAACTGGCCCATTGGGCCCAACTGGCGAAGGACTCTTTTGGATGCATACCAATGGTATCAAAAGAGAGAACAAAGCATGGTAAATCATCATGACTATTGTAGTATTATCCATTTATCCTCCTCCTGATGATTCTCCTTCCCTCCGATTCCCTTTCTTCTCTCTTCCTATTCTGATATCACTCTTCTTCTTGGTCCAGGTCCATTGAAGCTTATCAAGTGGAGACTAATATGTTTCATTCTCAATTTACTCATACACTACCTTTGTTTCTACTGTTATTTCGTTTATCTTGTAATCCACTGTTACGTTGAGACTTATACTCATGTTCTTGGACTTTTCATTTGAACTGAGGAGTTTTCTTGTAGTTTAGTTTCAATATTGTTACAATGGTGCTTTCATTACCCACCATGCCCAAAGCATTGATGACAGAGCAAGAACGTGCCAAAAGTTGGGTGCGAATTGAAGCAAGCTTAAAGCATTTGAACCCGGATTTTCAGGTGAGGAAAACACTAATGACAGAGCAAGAAAGGAAAGCAAGCTAGGAACGAATCAAAAAGGGTTTGAAGTGCTTAGACTCGAACTTCAAGCTGCCGACGCATGCTTTCCATGGTGGTTCAGCGTTCTTAAGCTATTAGCCTTACCAAACACAAATAAATCTCTTTAAGGAAATTAAAAAGAGCCATGCAAGGATCACTGCAATATTGGATGAATTGACTCAAAAGGAAGAAGAACACGCACTGATGGAATCCCCTGTTGATGTCAAAGACAATCTAATTCAGAATGTCGATCTCTCCACTCAACCTGAACATAATGTCGAAGAGAAACTAGTTTTTGAAGTCATAGAGCAGACGAGCTTGAATGAGGATTCTTCAACCATAGGAATTAAAAGCTCCACTCATTCCAAAATTCAAGTTGTTATACCCATTCAAAACCCAGATCTGATTTCGAGCTCAAATTTACCCACACAACTTGTCGATGACGCAGCTGTGAAACCTAAGAATAGAGCTAACAATGAAGTTGATGCTGACAAGAAAAATAAGGAATTGGCAGTTTATCCATCTCAATTATGTTATAATAGCTTGTTAACTAGCGCCAAGGTTAGGTGGGGAGCAACAATGGATTTGCAGAGAAGTAGGGGTAACTTATGTCAATCAAATTACCGGTGGAATCATATTAGTTCCACAAGAATCACATCAATTCAACAAGGATGCCTGACCACTGCAAAGGAGCATAGGTTCAACAAGAAGGGTGATGTGAGCAACTTTCTTATCTTCGATCCTAGAGGTGAGATCTGCTATTCTACTATCACCGTTGGGAACTTCAGTGCAAACAAGTGTGGGAAGGGCATGCATGCTTGCCGCTTGTTTGATGAGATTCCCAAGAGTGATAGTCTAGTTTCACACTATGAAGGTATTGATTTGTATTATTCTGCCAATAGAGTTAGATTTGAGGTGTGGAGCATAGGCATATTTAATGAGTGCAAGGTGCAATTATTACATGTAAGGTGGTTAGTTTCAGAGTGCCATTTTGACTCTAGAAAAATTTATGAGCATCTAGGGAGTTTCCAGTCCTACGTTGTAGCACCTGCATATGAGATGAAATTGGCTCCAACCACATTGACCAATTTTAGAGGAATTCTCATTTTCATTGGCCTTCTTAGTTGCTTCTCAGATGATGCCAAATTTGGGAGATACTTGACTATTACTATAGCTATGGTGGAAAAGTGTTTATCAACTATGACTATAGTCATTTCAACCATGAAGTCCCTTCCAGGTAGTGTGGTCGGAAGACAACACTATGAGTACATTAAGGTTAGAGGGAAACAATTGGTTTTGCTATTTGTAGGACCTTGTACCATAGCAGTGGATGAAAGAATAAAATCCATTGTCTCAAATCCTGGATATAATCAATTTGATGTAATTGGCCCTAAGGAGGAAAAGAAAATGATTTTCTTCTACAATAGGTTCTACTTCCTTATTAGCATTGGCTCCTCAATGGAGATGGTAGTGCTGGTATATGTGCGAGACAATATAGGAAGAGTGCGAGGAAATTGTATTTTAACTGAGACAAAGTTGATTATAGCTACCATGTTGTATGGTGTTACCCCATTTTATCGAGCCAAGAAGCCTGAAGGAAGCCATATAACGGCTAGGTGGAGGGTATGGATTTTGGCTAGGAAGAAGAGGAGTTTTACTACTCGTTTGCAACATAATTTTCTCGATTGCTACCTTGAAACTAAGGTCCCTCATACAACGAGATTCAAGCCCCTTGATCAAGGCATGGATGGTTACCACAATGACACATGTTGAGGAGGTTAAGATGATAACCAAGCTCATTCCCATTTGGTCCACAAGTATCCTATTTTGGACAGTCTCACCCACCTTGGAATGTACAGGAAAAGTATGTAGTAGACTAGTTACCCTCTTTAATAATATGCCAATTGAGAACATACCTGGTTCAAGCTACTTATGACAATCAGTCTCATGGGTACACCTAGGTATATTGAAGATTTTGTTCCATATGCTAACCGTGTTTTCACTATCAATTGCGCTGCATCTACTTTTAGTCTTCCTACCCCTGATGATATTACTACCCTCTCAATGTGTGCTAATACAGAGCCAATTCAATTTGGGATTTCTTTGCATAATTGCCATTCACATATTGCTTATGAATTTGGAAATTGGCAGTCATGTTGTGAATGGTCCCTGAAGGAAAGTTATGGTCTGCAAGAGGTAGGTTCAAGGATTTTAATTGTTGTGCATTTCAGAACACTGGGAACTATTTTTGGTACCAAGAGGGCCAATCTAATTCTATGGTCAAAAGCCTTCCACATGGAAAGGGAAGCAATCTTTCAACAGCTTTTCCCACTTTTGGTGAATACCAAAAAGAAGGTTGTTAATGGCTTCAGAATGAAAGTGATATTAGAGTCACTATATAATGCAGCTCACAAAACAATGTTTTTGTATGCATCTACAATGTCTCAAGGCAAGACTTCAAAGTGGTGCAAACACATTAGCCCAAACTTTGACCTTGAGGACAAGGTTAATTTTAAAGGGGAAGGACTTTTTTGGATGCATACCAACGGTATTAAAAGAGAGAACAAAGCATGGGAAATCATCATGACTATTGTGGTATTACCCATTTATCCTCCTTCTGATGATTCTCCTTCCCTCTGATTCCCTTTCTTCTCTCTTCCTATTCTGATATCACTCTTTTTCTTGGTCCACGTCCATTGAAGCTTATCAAGTGGAGACTGATCCATTTCATTCTCAATTTACTCATACACTACCTTTGTTTCTACTGTTATATCCTTTATCTTGTAATCCACTGTTACGTTGAGACTTATACTCTTGTTCTTGGATTCTTCGTTTGAATTGAGTAGTTTTTTTTGTAGTTTAGTTTCAATATTGTTACATATGCTTTTCTCTTAACAATCAAAGCGATCAAAACACTTGGACACAAAATTCATGTTTGTTAGAGAGAAGATTCAGGATTTTCAAACATGTGTCGAGTATATTTCTACTGAGCTAATGATTGCTAATCCCCTAACCAAAGGATTGACTGCCAGAGTCTTTGTTGATCATGTAACCTGTATGGGTGTGGTAAGTACTTTTGATATTTTTGGTTAGTGGGAGTTTGTATTTGAAATCTGTTATGACCTCACATATTTTGTTGTCTTAAGATAACTTTTGATGACTATTGTTGCCATTATTATCATTGCATTTTGTTATATATATATTGCGCAACTTAATTATCGTGGATAATGGCATATTGTGGAAACATTTGGACCCAGTCTCATTTTGTTGTTAAGATATATATCTCATATGGCATCCAACACAAATGCTCGAGTCATTTTGATTGGGAATTGCACTAGATCACATTTTGGCATGCCATTTCGTTGTGCTTTCCTAACAATTCATATCCTACTCTTGTGTTGGGTCTAGGGATGGCAATGGGTCTCCACGGTAGCGAGGACATGCCCTCCGCCCTCATCTCCATTTAGGATTTTGCCCCCCGTCCCCGTCCCCGTCCCCATCCCCATCGCGGTCCCTGCTCCCCATTGCCCACTGGGACTCAGATCCCCATGGATATCCGCGGGTTTCTATAAGAAAAACTCAAAAAAATCTAAAAAAAGAGAAAAATCTAAAAAAAAAACTTTTAAGTCTAAATAAAACATCCATAGTTATGCATATTTCATACCATTATCCAACACAATTTAAATTACAAATAAAATATATAATTGCAAATTTGTTATAAGACAATAGAATTATCTAAATTACAAAATAAAAATATTCATATTATAAAAACTCAAATATCCAAATTTCAAGTAAAAACTTTAACAAGCCACTTCACATTTGGGTTAGAAAGAAAGAAGTCATGTCACCCTCTTATAAAGAAGTAGAACGATAGTGGAGAAAGTGAAGTTAGTCTAGGGTATTTTCATATGGTTATATATATAGAAGGGTATTTGAGTAATTTTTTATATTTATGCAGGGATTTCATGGGTCCCCATGGAGCAGGGACCGTATCCCTCATCTCCACCCCCATTAGCTAAATGGGGATATCCCCCCGTCCTTGTGGGGACCAAACTTATCCTCGTCCTCGTCCCCATTGTAGATAATCCCTGCGGGTACCCACTTAAATGGGTTTTTTTTGCCATCCCTAGTTAGGTCACTGGGGTATAAGTATCTTGCATGTATGATATCAATACTCCTTCGAATGTGATTTTTTTTCACTATTGAGATGCTCATAATCCCATATTGGACCTATATTTGAAATATTCGCTCAACTTTGGTATTATATTGTGGCCACATATCATAAATTAATCTGGAGTATTGTTTTCATTTAAAATCGTAATTTGATTTATATTATCCAAATGGGAGAATGATGGATTATTATTTGTGAAAATTCGTAAATCATATTATAAATTTTAATTCTAAAACTCAGATTTATTAGATGCCAAATGTTGAAGCATTTATTGATTAGCCCAATTCTATGATCCATTGGAATTAATGATATAAAAGGATATGATATGGGTCTTGTGTATAGGCTTTGCTGTAATGGGTGGCTTGACCCACATTTTGTTGACACAAGAAGAGGCCATTTTTCTTGACAATATATATGTGTGTGTAGGCTCTTATTGCCCCATTGAGATAAGTAGCTCATTTGACTATATTGGGAATAGGAGAAGTTTCTCTCCACTTTCACTCTCTTTCTCTCTTCTCCTGGATCTCTCTCTCTACTTCTTAAGGTTGAGGAAGAACTTCAAATTCACTAACCATGGATTCCTCAAGTTCTTCAATCATTCTAGGTAACCATAAAACTCAATCTTGCTTGTGATTTGTGTTGGTTTACATGCCTTAATCAGAGTTAAACAAAATATCAGAGGCTTTAAATTCTATCATCCAAGGCACATGTAGAAGTGGTACTACTGTAGATCCATAGCTTCACGATTTAATTGTTGGTAGTCAAATCCCTATTTTTTTTTTTTTGGTACCTTATTGTATCTTGTTGGATATAAAAACCTTGCATTTGTTTGGTCAGTTTGAAAGCTACATTAGATCCAAATTAAGAAACTAGAAAAGGAAGAATCTATGTCATCTATGTGCAAGATTCATGTTGAAACACTAATTAGTGAGTGTGATAATATCCCTCATATATAAATAATATTACACATATGATCTGGAAAGATTTCTAAGCATCATTGGAGTTTCAAATCTTAAAATCAATGCATAATATATTTGACCATGTGATCAAAGCTATTATAAATGTGTCAATACAGTTAGCCCATCAAAGATTCGTACATCAAGTCAGTTGAACCAAGTTAATTGTAGATTGAGGTGCAGCTCAATGGCTCGAACTTTGGCCTCGTGTAAAAGCTACATCCAAGCACTAGAGAGAGCCGTGTCCAATCCACCAAGGTTTGAGACCCTTCCAAAGCCCCGCCCCCAAAAAAATCGACTAAAAAAAACCAAATTAATTAAAAGAAAGAGTAGATTGAAAGCAAAAAAAAAAAAAAAAAGGTCAATAAAGAGTAGATTGAAAGAAAAAAAATAGATCAATCTAACCTAACTTGCCGAGGTTGATGGATTAAACAAGTTATCCTGAGTATAAACTTTATAAAATAAAAATGAGCTATTAGAGCCTTGCTCTTGTTCTAATGCCCTTTGCTTCAAGAGTAATCTTTGGCAACTAGGTTGTTGGATGCTCCTTGTGTAACGACCGAAAAATTTACCGTTAACAACTGAATTATTCGATTTTTAATCAAATAAGTGAGTTCAATCAGAACTTGATTAAACATCTACTTAAGTCCCATCAAGTGTAACTTAAAAGGGTTAGGCTAGATAGAATTAGGTCAGGAGCATAGAAAACTTCATTGAACAATTTCAAACTGATTTACCGATTTAAAGGAAATCGGTAGTATTTCGGTATTTCCAACCGCAATCCCACCAAAGAGAAATTAAACCATGAGAGCCCTAGAATCAATGGCCAAGATTCAGCCAAATGCTCCCCCAAGTGGCGCCTAGATAGCCATTAGATGAGGAGGATTGAATCAGATTTTATGACCATTTTAGGTCCACCAATGAAAATCAAGCCAACTTCCAAATATCTCACTTCCTTTCTCTTTCTCCATCAGAAAAATCTCGACCCCTCCATCAGCTGAAACTCCCTTCCTTCTCTTCTCCTTTCTCTCATTTTCTACTTTATTCTCATCCATCTTCAAGCTTCATCCCAAGCCACCACCATCCAAGAACACAAAATCAGCCAAACTACTCAAGACAAGGTAGGAAATCCTATTTCTCATCTTATTTCTCTGATTTGGAGCTGCATGTGGGGTTTGTCTAATATGAGGGTTGGATGTTTTATAGAGTGATGATGATGTTTTATGATTGATTTTGCATGAGTGCTGTGATTAAAATTTGATTTGGGGGCAAATAGCTTGAAGGGAGGAGACAAACCTAGAAGCAGGATAGGATTTCCCTCGGCGGTCCGTATGGCGGAGTGTACAGCTCCGCCTACCGCCGTTTAAATTTGATGAAACCATTTTTACATGAAACTAGACATCTAGGGCTTTCCATACATATAAAATATAAGGTCATTAGATTAGTATAGAATTAGTTGTGAATTTTTGAAGTTGGAACTAGAAACTTGTGTTCTTACCCGGGCAGCATGGGTTGAGAAGGGTGTAACTCACCCTATATAACTCCAAATTAAGTGCAACTAACGGTGTTTGAAAGCTAACACATAGGAGAATGGCCCATAAAAACTTGCGATTTTGATAAGGTCCCATTCATTCCCTAACAAGTCGAGAAAGTTAATCTATGTCCAATCCGAGTTAGAGCAGGACAAACCAGTAGGGTCAAGTTCTAAAGCCTATATCTACGGTTATATTCATCCTAATGACATGAAACTAAATTCATTCGAAAGTATGTTCTGTTAACTTTACATGGATATAAATTTCGTATGATTTCACCCATATTTATATTTTTAGTGAATTTTCCCTTCAATAGTGCATTTCTGATTCGAAGCAGAATAAGTCTCAAAAGAATCTGAGTTAATGTCGGAAGTCGGGAGATAGTGGATGAGAAGCTAGGTCGAAAATCTTGGAATTGAATTCTAAACTCGGCAAAACAGAAAGCTAGGTCGGTAGCGTGTAAGGACAAACCCGGAAATGCATGCTTAAGGTTAGACTTGGAGGGATTTACTTAAGTGATTGAACTCAGATGTAGTAAATAGAAGTCCCTATCGGGTATATTGACGTCGAACTCGGGATTTAGTAGTTAGGAAGCTCGGGAATTACGAAATATACCTATCAGAGTCCCAAACGACTAATGGTGGGTTAAGGTCGGAAGTCAAGCAACTCGGAAATCGGAAAAGAGACATAACCTCGGAAGGTCGAACGTCGTGTAGGGAACTTGGAACAAAGATAAAATCGGAACTCGGAATAACATTGAGTATTTGTGTCGAGTTCGGAAACCTTAACAAAAATTAACAAGCCTACAAGTTAGATTGATGCTTGAGACTTTGAATCTCGTACTTATCAATGTTGTTATATTCTTGATATGAATATGATGTACTGTACGAAATTTACAAGGTGTATGAATGTGCATTCATTTCATGATATGATAAAGAATTCCATATTACTTGGGCCACTTTAATAAGTTAAGGGAATAGATCAAATGGGAAGGTCGGGGAAAGTAAACCCTACCATCCCAGTATAGGAACGAGCTCGGTCCTGAAAAGCGGACTATTACCCAGGAGTATATGGCCAATGACTCCCAGGGGACCAAGGATGGGAATGAGTTTTAATGGGCGAAAGCCTCCAAGAATAAGATGCATCTTCTTATTGAACATGCATATGTACAGTGTAGTACTTTCTATTGATTGTCCTAGATCTCTGTTTATCATTCAGAACCTGCTATTGTTCCGCTGTGATTACGATTTGAGTTCCTTAGTACATTAGTTAGTTAAAATTGAACTTGTTTCGGTGTATGCTTTACAAATGAGTATTTAAGTTAAATTTTTATTATTTTACCATATTATTTGAAAATTATTGCATGACCGAAACAACTGGGAATGACAGCGATGACACATGTTTAGAATTAGGAATTCCTACTGAGACATTTCTATTTCTCACCATACTATATTACCGCGTCATTCTCAGACTATGGAGCACGCCGCGATAGGAGTCCTCTTCATTGAGTTCCCCGAGCTTCACATACACATCGATCCATTTCTGGACTCTGTATATATATCTGGTAGGTGCCAGTTTCGTTTATATTTCTTCTTCCAGAGAGATTTTGCCGTACCCCTGATGCATCCCCTGTTTGATCCCGCTGTCCCATACATCACCATTCCACTTCATGTGGCCCAGCCATTTCCACCTCCTCCAGCAGCACCAGCCGCCCCCGCTCCTATGGCCCCTCCTGCTCCACCACCACAGCCGATGCTCTCCGCCTCGATGTCAGAGGAGGATCCATCGGAGGCAGCGAGTTCTTCCTCTTCCTCTGCTCCCAGTACGGGCCATCCTCCAGCAGATGCACCCATAGCGAATGGGTTTCTCTCTTCAGACTCCGCTTAGCTAGTAGGTGTACTGTAGTGATAGTAGATGTATAGAATGGCCCTCTTTTGATAATCTGGGTCATGAGTAGATGAATATGGATTAGGGGTAGTATGTGAAATGTCCCATGGAGACCACTCAGGGTAGAGTTCTTAGGGACCGGCCGTTTTATTTTGTGCTAGCAGCCTCATATTTTTTTTACCCTGTATTGTTTTGTCAAACAGATAAGGCAGATGTTTATGTATATATATATATATATATATATATATATATATATATATATATATATATATATATATATATATATATATATATATATATATATTGCAGAAATTCCATCCTTATCGCACTCTTATTTATGTTATGTTCCTTACAGTATACCGAGTAAGCAGAATTTATTCCGTCGTCATGCAGAAATTTTATTATGCGAATAAGCATTCTTAGGCGAGTAATTAGTACTAATACAGAAAGTAGAATTAAACCAGTAGCTCATGTAATCACTTATCGAATAATTTTATTATGACTTAAGCATAATATTTTGTCTGGTAAGGTGTTACACCTTGTGACACTACTTTAAAGGTTTTAGATGTGTTTGTGGGTTTGTGTACCAGTGGCGGATATAATGGTCCACACTTTGTTTGGGAATATTGCACAGTCCACTCTTGTGAATTATTAGATTTGGTTTAATGAAAATCAACAATTGAGATTAAACATGTGTGTTAATGGACCTTAATTGATAGGAAGCATGTTAAATCCTTGTCAAGTCCTTCATGGTCTTTCTCTTTTCCTAGTCTTCGTCTACAAAAAAAAAAAAAATACATCTAACCATTTCTCGGCATAGCCCATAGCCCACAAACACAGACAAAGAGCATTTTTGGGTGAAAATAAGAATAAGGGCAAATTAATGTGCATTGCACATGCAAGGCTTCATACCAACAAATTAAAACAAATATTTATTTTACCTAAGGCTTCCCACCTACGGTTACCTAAATAAACTATGCAAATTATTAATACGATTACCTTAATTAACTTAATCCCACAACACTTATAGTGAGATTTAGCTAAACCTACAAAATAGGACTAGGTGTAAACCTTAGGGGCATCTTTGTAAGACAAAAGAAGAGAAAAGGAAGAGTGGGTGGCTGTGTCTCTCAAAATCACAATTCCCTACATCAAAGTAACAAAATTGCCTTCCTCTGGCGACAGAACTACCTCAGGCACGACGGGGTGTAAGCAACAGTGTCAAACAACAATGGAGTAGTGGTAAGGCATGGAGAAGAAAGGTGCACGGAGAGGGAAGCTGGAAAGGAAGAAGAAGGGTGGAGAACGAGAGTGAAAGACAGAGTTGCGTATTGGTGTCTAAAATGGAAGGGATGAAGGGTGTTCTTATTTTATAAAGAAGGGCGTTATGCCTTTAACATATTTATTTAAACTTTTTAATTTGGACAAAAAGGACTTTTTGGTTCCTTATATTTATTTGTTTTCTTAATTTGGTTCTATATATTATAAATTGTTTTTAATTTGGTTGTTAGTCATTTTTCAATCACATAATTAATAGAAAATGCTGATGTAACCCAAACGATGCTGGAGTAGCATACTCACGAATTTGACATGAATTATGCCACATTAGCATTGTTCATTAGTTATGTGACAAAAAAGTAATTAGGAACCAGATTGAAAATGATTTATAACATAAGGGACCAAATTGAAAAAAAAAATAAAGACAATGATCTAAGGAACCAAATTAAAAAATAAATAAAGATAAGGGATCAAAAAGCCTATTTTACCTTTTAATTTTAACTTAATGAATGAGATTAACTTTAAAATATAAATTTAAGCAAGTAAATACCCTCATTTGAATTCAACAAAAATATTAAAATAATCAAAATCCCTAAGAATCAAAATCCAATTTTTTGGGTTTTAGTTCAAATTTGGAAAATATGAGTTTTTAAAAACTTTTAGGCTACAAATGAATGGTTTAATGTTTCTCTAAATTCATTAAAAAATTAATCTTTAGTTTTTTGATATCTAAGGAACAGTTACTGAGATTTTTAATTTTAAGAAAATGCATATTTTGTATAGCCCTCCATTATAGCTCCCTATTGCATACTTTGAAAAATTTTAGGACTCGAAATTATAAACTTTTGCCAATCACATTCAAATAACTTAGTAGGTTTTTTTTTTTCTTAAATATAACTTGAACTCAAACAACTCAAAATATGCAAAAATATGGCTCACAAAGTAAATTCCAAAGGCTCAAACTCATGCTAAAATTATAGATCATGCTAGTATCAGTTTATAAGGAACCGAAGTATTACAAAAGTATTATATAATAGTTTTATGTGATAGTATAATATTTTAATATTTTTTTGAAAATTACAATTTAAGATAAAAAATTTTAATTTGGTATAAAAGCTTACGATGTTAGAAATTTTTATTACAACACAACTTAAAAAATCCACTATAATTTTTTTTTTTTAAAAGTGTATGGTGAAAATCAATCCACACTACAATATCATAATTTTCAAGGAATTGGTTATTTTATATAAAAATTTCATGTGACTTGTTTATGTGTAGTGTTTCACAATTGATTAGAATCTTTTATGAGACCTAAGTTAGAGCCCACCTTCATGATCAATAACGAAAATCTAACATGACTTTTATCCCTTCCCTAACTTTCAATGCAATAATGGTAATTTTTTCAAAAAAAAAAATTTATGCATTGATAATGTAAAAATAATTTTGCATTATCATCTAATAAAAATGATGAGAATTGTTATGTCATGATAGGTAGTTACATTGAAATGGACCATGTTGGTCGTCCTTTGATTTTTATTAGATAATAGTATAAAGTTATTTTATAATGTCATTATATGAAAGTTATTCTCCATAATTTTTAATAAATATTGCATCATATTAATTTTTTTAAATAGTCTCATTGTGACTGGGAACATGATGGGTTGATGAAAAGAAAGAAAATTAAAGCAATAGTTAAATGAAGTCACCACTAATTCTATTTTATTGGGAAAAACATTGAAAAAAATCCATTTATTTTAGAAAAAGAAAATGACCTTCAAAAGCTTGATTTGAATTTGGGAGTTAGTTATGTACATGGAAAGGTAATAACTTAATCCCATAACACCCTTAATACATCCGTATTAATACAGTTACCTTAATTAACTATGCAAATTGTTGTTAAAAAATAAAAATTATATATATATATTTACTTAGCACATTTGGTTTAGTCACCAAAGATATTTATTAAATAATAAACAGTACTATAAAATAAGGTACTTCTAATAAAATTACATCTAATAACAAAATTTGTTTGGGAACATACTTAATTTTTGAGTAAATTGTAGTCATAATAAAAAGTGACATAAAATCATGTGTACATTTACTCTAGATATGTGTAAGGTTTACCCTTAAACTTTATATCTGTAACGTCCGAAAATTTTAAAACGTTTAATTTAGACCATTAGTCAATCTATTTGATTTTATTAAATATGTCAGGATAATTAGAAATTAACTAAGATTAATTAAAAATTAATTAGATGTTAATTAGAGGGATTAGAATTGAGTAGTATTAGAGTAGACAATTAGAAAACTTTAGCAAAAATAGATAGAAAATGAGTTGCCGGTTAACGGCAAACCAACGGAATTTTGGTATTTTTAACTGTCAAAACCCAAACCAATCAAATTTAATCTACTAAACCCTACTTTAAATGGGAGAAATTCAGCCACTTCTCCTACCCAACATGGCACCCTCCATGCCACAAGAATGAGCCTTGTTGGCTCACTTAGGAGACAATAGATTCCTCCACCAATGAGAGCTCAAAGGATCCAACTACCATCTTTATACAAATTCAATTTTCTCCCCTTTGTCCGCAGTAAACTTTCAACCCTCACACCACCACCTTTCCTCCATCTTCTTTCTTCTATTCCTTCTCCATTTCATCTTCTCTCAAGGTCTCACCCATACCCTTATCCATAAACTCCAATCTTGGTTAAGAAATCTACTTATTAGAGGTAGGATTCACTTGTTTTGATTGTTGTTCTTAGATTGGTGACTGTTTCTAATCTTCTTTCTACTCATGAATATGATGTTGTGTGATATGTATGAGGTGGTTTAAGTTCGATTTGGTATGGTTCTATTTGGTTTAACTTCAAGCTTAAGTGAGAATCACTAGAAATACCCAAAATAGAATCAGGATTTTCAAGAAAACCCTAAGCTATCTGTACTTGTGAGATGTACAGACCATCATGCGGCCATTAAAATTTAAATAGATTATTTTAAGATGAAACTAGATTTCGAGGGCTTTCTATACATATAAATTATAAGGTCATTGGATTAGTATTAAGAGAGACATGATTTTTTGAAGTTTACCTGGGAATCCCATGTTCTATTCTAGGTAGTACGGGTTGTGAAAGGTATAACTCACTCTATATAACTCGAAATTAAATACAACCAATTTTATTAGAAAGCTTACATATAGAGAAACATCCCATAGAAATTTCAGAGTTAAATTCGGTTCCTATTGCTCCCAAAAAATTCTTGAAGTTGCCCTTTGATTTGGTGGAATAGAGACATAGTAGTCCAATCTCATCAAACTTGTGAGCTCACAACTTGAGTTCTCCTTAGGTGAACAAAGTGGAACTTGATGTATATGAAAATGGATTCAATATGATTTAAAATGACATAGGTTTTATAGGGATCCAAGTAGAATTCGATTTTTGGTAGATTTTTACTTTTGAAGGTGCAAATTTGGCCAGCTACAGGGTAGGCCGAGGTAAAACCCTAATAACTTAAGTTATATTTATCAAAATTAAATGGGACCAAGAAAGTTAAAAAATATACATAAAGCTCCAACATATCAAAAATTCAAGTTCAACGGAATTATATAGGAATTATGGTGAATTTCCAAAATCGGGCAGAATTGAGATACATAGGCAGGAACTTGAAGTCAAGTGCAAGTGTTATACCTATGAGAATGATAATGATATATGAATGCATTGTTGTGATTTTCTGAATAATTGATGATCTGAATACTGGCACTATTCATAGAGAAGCAGACATGATTCGTCATGCTGCGAATCTTCAATAGAAGCTTATAAAGTTATAATAGCTTATGTTATGAAGATTTATGATATGAATATGAAATTCGACATGCAAGAGTGTTTAAAAGTAAGTGCACTATAATGCATGTAAACATTGCATGATGATATGATCATGATTCCTTTTATGAAAGACGACATCTTTGCATGCAAAAGAAGAAGATATATGAATATGTGAGATTAGATCCCTTCACTCGGAGGTAGTTATTTGGATCTCTCCCTGTGAAGGCAGTTAAAAGGTATAAGGAAGGTCCATATTCCTAAGGAGTGTGACATGACAATCACATCTCGATGGGGTATAACATGGCTATCATACTCTATAATATGGCATGATGAACACAGCTTAAGAAGTGTGACATGGCGATCGCACCTCGATGGGGTATAATATGACGATCATACTCTAACATGTGGCATGATGGGCACATCCTAAGAAATGTGACATGGCGATCACACTCCGATGGAGTATACTATAGCGATCATACTTTGGAATATATATGACAAGTGAAAGCAATTAAGAAAGACTCTGAGGACGGCGATGTGTAACACTCAAGTGCAAACACAAGCAGACGCTTTAGGGACAATGATATATAACGCCTAGATGTGTCAAGGAAGAAAGTTATAGAAAAGTAAAGAAAGGTTAAATAAAAATACAATTGTATTTGCATATGTATATTCGGATTTTCTTATTATGTTAAAATTTACTATATTTGTGAGCGCTGTGACTGCTATGCTAATTATGAGATATGAAATGATCATATAGTTACAATGTGATTCAAGTGCTTGAATAAGATAAACTCTGCTTCGGACAATATGTTTTCGAACTACTAAATTGGGCAGATTACATAGCATGTTCATCTTTTCTTAATAAACTGAAGCAACTAGAGATAATGACAATGATACGGTTTATGATGAATTAATGAATCCTACTGAGAATTTATAATTCTCACTCCTATTTCCGTATTATCTCTAGATAGTTCCAAGAGTATTGACGACGGCTAGAGGTAGCTGCCAGACAAGGTCCGTCCAAATAACAGTAACAACTTCCGAGTATGGTACTATGACTTAAGCATAGTACTGTACATAGTAGGATGTTACAGTATCTCTATAATCATGTCTTCTCTTGATATAATATGTAGCAAAAATAGTCATATAAAATGTGCAAAAATTCATAAAATAAACAAGCATTGAAGCATTTAAATACATAATGCAGTATTTATTTAGTGACTAATCATTTGGCATAGCGGTAATGTGCCTAGGTGTGTGTGGGTGAACCTGCGTTGAAATCCAACAATGCGTAATTTGGGCCTTCTTTTTATTGAATTAGGCATGTGTTTGAACAAGTAGAGGCATGAAATATTTAAAAATAAATATGGATTTATCTTTGAGCAAGTTCGAATATGGTGCATTGAAGTAAAAGAAAATTTTTCTAGCAAATTTTCATATGTATTTTCTATTTTTACTGAAAATGAAAGTGGAAAATGGGTAAACCAAATGCATTAACTTCTCTTTACTATTCCATGTCTCATTTTTCGCTGTTGTTGCAAAGAGATTTTCTTCAAGCTTCCAAGCGATTCCTCATGTTCTTGCAACCTCGTCGTAGCCATCCTGTCTTTCTTCCATGTTGTTTCAATAGCTCCCCACTTTAATGTTTACATCTCAAATTTTTTCACTTTGTTCTTCAAAAATGATTATGTGAATCTAGGTAGTAGACGTGTTGGTCGCTCTTCCTCGTCTCCTCTTTCTTCTAGATTGATTTGATGCTTCGAGAGTTGTTCTTACTTTAACTATCAAAACATAAACTTACGAGTGTTATGAACTTCCTCAATTTTGTCTTGTTTCCCAAACAACCATGGCTAGAGATAAAAAAAATAGCTAATGATTCAAAGCAAAAAGGAAAAGCCCTTGTGAGCAACTCAACTTCCAAGGACCCATACTCTTGGATCCATTTGGAGGTTAGAGAGGCCTTTATCTCTTTATAGCAATAGGAAAATCATAGCTTAGTTCAGGAGAGATAACAGGATCTCAGCATGTGGGAACGAGACCTTGGTTGAGTGCTTATCCTACAACTCCCGCAACTAAGTATGCCATTTCTAGGAATAGTGGAACCGAGCTCATTTTCTTTTATGTCTATGATACTATCTATTCGAGAAGTTGAGTCCCTCATAGGCCCTTTCTTGCAATGACCTACTCAAGTAGAACATTGACAGATCCGAGGTAAGTTCCTAAGCTCATTTTGTAGTTCTATTTACTTGCATACTTTATTTGTCTTGAGCTAATCCTTGAATTTTTTTTTTTCGGCGGAGGATATGGCCTCCCACTGATTATTTTTTGATTACATTATCAATAATAAAATTTCAATTTATGATTTCATATAATCTACCTAAATCCCTCGTTATTAAATCAATCCTAGTAGCTTAACTCCCACTTATTCTTAGCCTTTGATTATGAGGCAAAATAGGAAGAGGAACACCGATGATGTCATTGCGGTTAATGACTCGCCGCAAAAAATAAAAGACCCATGACTATGCCAGCAGCCAAAGTCTCCAGCTTGCCCCCACGCCAGCTAAGGATCGACTCCTTGAGGTTAATCTCCTTCTCCAAGACTTCCTCTCTCAGGCCGAGCCACGCTTGGGGCTTGCTACGGAACGCTGAGTTCCCAATGGATTTTTCTTTTATATTTTACATTTCTTAAGGCTGAAAACTACTTTTGAAAATAAAATTCAGACAGACCTTTAATTGGTTTTTCATGTTTTAATTTTCAAAAATGGAGCGATTTGGTTCATTTTTCGTTTTTTATAAGCAAAACTTGCCGTCACTAAAATACCCTTTATTTTACCATAAAGACAAGGATACCCGAAGTTACCTTACCTAAGTTCTCCTTGTCTTTCTTTTCAATCTGACAACCGCAACCGCAGCCGCAGCCGCAGCCGCACCCCGAGTACAACAGTCAGTCCCACACTTTCCCCTGCTTCCCGTCTCGCGACCTCTCTCCTCCCTCACCTCAATCTCTGCTTGTCCGCTGCCTCAACTGTCCGACGACGCTCTGCCCTGGTCGGTCCGCCGCTCTTCCTCAGCTCATCCGCCGCCTTGTCGACACTCTGTCTCTGCACGCCGCTGCCGCTCCTCCCTCTCAGCCCGCCACTCCTGGCAGGTTGTTTCCCAATGCCCACCTCTTGCTTGCATTCTTGTTCAGTTTTCCATATTCATTTTTTCTGAGATTTTATTGGTTTTTCTGGGATTTTTCTTGTCCATGGGGAATTTCTCATCTTCCTCGCTTATGTATGGTTATTTCATTTGTGGTGATTGAATTTTTCTTAAAACCAAACTGAACTTAAGCGTGAACACGCCTAATTGCTTTCCTTGGACAGAACAATATAAAAAGATGGTTGATGAGAACTTTGTTCATGTTTACTGTGAACTGTACATATCTTGTTTTCTTGTAGCTTGCATGATGAAATTTGTTCAGAATATTGTTACTTTGTGTTAGAGAGGAGCGTAGAACAGAAGCTGTCTATGAACAGAGAGAAAATATTGAAACTGTGAGGAATCTGAAAAGGGTAACTGAATGAATGAATTGATTCTAATTGATGTACAGATTGTACATATATATATATATATGTGTGTGTGTGTACATGGCTATTGGCTACAGGACTTGGTTAAGACCTTTTTAACAAAAAAATTACTGCTGGACACTAACTGAATTCTCAACTAACTAACCAACTGACTTCAGATAACTGTGGCGGCTGTGATTGTGATTGTTGTTGATGTACTGTTACATTGTGACAACGTCTTTAACTGTGCTTGTAATTTCTTTGCAGATTGGACTACATCATAATAATGTGAAATCACTTGGTTATGTTTTTCAAATCTCAACTATATTCATAGAAGAAAATTTCTTCTTCTAGTGTTTGTCAATAATGGCCAGATGGGATGCAATCCTATCTCTTCCAGTACAAAATCCTCCCACATTGGAGTTTTCTTCTGCTGACCTGGTGTGGTCGAAAGTGGAAGGCTGGCATGATAAATTAGATAGAGTTGCTCTAATCCCATTTGCTAGAGTTGATGATTTTGTGAGAGGTGAATCTAATAATAAAGAATGTCCGACAAGATTTCATGTTGAAGCAAGGCGTCGACGGCCTCCATCAATGCCTTTGAAGCCAAAGGTTGATGGCATACTAGAGTATATTCTGTAAGTTGTAAATGTCTTCATTTAGTGTCCATTATTTGTTGCTCTTGCGTCCTGTATTCCATTGCAATGTGGTTCTTTTATACCATCTCAATGTAGGTATTGGTGTTCCTTTGGTCCGGATGACCACAGAAAAGGTGGCATTGTACGACCAAGTCGGACTACTTATGTTCCAAAGAAGAAAAATGCCGGTCGGCCAAATACTAAGAGAGGTTGCACCTGTCACTTCATCGTGAAACGCCTCATAGCTGAACCATCAGTTGCCCTTATCATATATAATGATGATAAACATGTGGATAAAAAGGGTTTGCCATGCCATGGTCCACAGGACAAAAAGGCTGCTGGAACACGTGCAATGTATGCCCCATATATCTCAGAAGATCTCCGATTGCGGGTTTTATCTCTTCTATATGTTGGAGTCTCTGTGGAGACCATTATGCAAAGACACAATGAATCAGTTGAGAGACAAGGTGGTCCATGTAACCGTGATGACCTTTTGACCCACCGTTATGTTCGACGACAAGAGAGGGCAATCCGTCGTTCTACATATGAGCTAGATGCTGATGATGCTGTTAGTATCAAGATGTGGGTTGAAAGCCACCAAAGTCATGTTTTCTTCTATGAAGATTTCTCTGATTCAGATCCATTCACTTTGGGCATTCAAACTGAGTGGCAATTGCAACAAATGATCAGATTTGGGAACCGAGGTTTGCTTGCCTCAGATTCAAGATTTGGTACAAATAAATTAAAGGTCTGTTGCTTTCTTTTTCCTTGATTTTAAGTAACCAGAAACATATTTCTTTTCATTTGGTTTGAAAGAATAACTAACAGCTAGCACATTGGTTATTTCATCCAGTACCCCATTCATAGTCTTCTAGTGTTCAACTCTGACAAGAAGGCCATTCCAGTGGCTTGGATAATAGCACCAAGGTTTTCAAGTTTGGATGCACATCGATGGATGAGGGCTCTTTACAATCGACTTCACACAAAAGATCCTACTTGGAAATTGGCTGGCTTCATAGTAGATGATCCAATGTATGATATCCTGGCAATAAGGTTGGTGCAATTTATCTGTGAAGTTAATATTCTTTCAAACTTGAATCACATTTACAAGAACATTACCAACTTCTACTTCTATTCCAAGATTCCAATGTCAAAAATAGGATAATTTAATTTATAATTGTCGCCTGCATGTGAAATATGAATCATTTGAATTTAATTAGGTTTGAAAAATTGTTTACATTGGACTGTGCTGAATATTTTTGATGTAGATGCTCCTTGGTTCAGGTTATCTAGTGATTTCTTCCTGTTTTCTGCTTTCCCTCAAAGCCAAGATTAATCCTTCTATTTTATTTTATTTTTTCCTTGAGTCTAATTATTTTAAAAAATTGAACTTGAATTATATACTACTAGCCTTAAAGGACACAGATGAGATGGATTGGAAGTATAGTTGAGTTCTTTATCCTGGTCATGAGATATGGTGCTTGCATGGTTTGGATCTTTGAGCATGATGATGACTGGTTCAAATATTGATATAGAAATCTATTTAGCATTTTGAATCTGAACCTTGTTCTTTATCAGATCAAGGAATTTATGTTGTCGCAATTTCTTGAGTAACAAGTACTACATTCTATATATTTCCCAGGGATGTTTTTCAGTGCTCAGTGTTGATAAGTTTCTGGCGGGTGCGTCATTTGTGGCATAAAAACATGGTGAAGCATTTGGAAACTGATATGCAAATAAAGATATCCAAACGGCTTGGGTGGATAGTGGATAATATTTGCCACCTTCAAGGGCCCATGACACTCTTTGAAGATTTCATGGAAGACTTTGTTGATGAATCCAATTTTATGGACTATTTCAAGGCCACTTGGCATCCTAGAAAAGGTTAGTTCTATCTTGATAGTGGAATGCTATTATATTTAATGAAATTGAGAAATAATATTATGCTCACAACCAATTATCATTGTGCTCTTCTTTTATTTCCGTTATGTGCCTAGAATGGTAAAGATCAGCATTTATTTCAAAGCTAGTTTGTACATGAAGCAAATGCATGAGACTTTGATTTCAAAATTTTGCATGTATTTTTGGAATACATTGTTTGGTATCTTTGGTAAGTGTTGGTGTGTCCTACAGCACTAGATCAGTTCCCATTGACAAGTTTTGCTGGTTTGGGGAAAAGGAAGGAAGCCAAACCTTTGTGGCAGTGTGTTGTCTTTGCTATTGTTTAGCGTATTTGGTTGGAACGTAACTCTTGCACTTTCAATGACAAATTTTCAAACAAACAAGTTTTGTGGGATAAAATTAGGAGATTGATCTCTATTTTGTGTAAAGAACTTGATTTTTTCAGAGGGGCTTCTCTCCCATATGTTGAGAGATTGAAAAGCTATGCTTCATTAATAATTTTTTCTCTTGTTTGTTCTTGTTCTTGTAGAGAGGATCTCTTGTCCTCTTATCTATTTGTATACTTCTTTTCATCTTATAAAATTCTTCTTTTATCAAAAAAAAAAAAAATGCATATATTTATGAAAATTTTACTTTAATTTGTAATTGTAAATGAAAATTTAGTATTTTTTTTTATGGTAAACTTAAATTGATATGATCATTTTTAAAGTTGTTTTGTTTGTAATTTAGTATGAGTATTAATTCTGAGACTTTTTAGTCACCTGCAATACTTCTTTGGAATGCATATATAATAGTTTGTTGAATTGAGTAATTAACTATATTATTTGTTTGAGTTACAAATGTTTTGTTTTGGAAGGACACATGGAGTGGGAAACTATATTTTTAATCAAGATGTTAATTTTGGTTTTCAAATAATATGGATTCATCATATTCTGGTGAAGATTTTGTTAGCATAGCTACTCGTTCATCAACATGACTGATGCCAATATATTGTCATGATGGCTATTTCAATCACCAATTATAATAGTTTTGGAAGGCTATATTGCTTGAAAAATTGACTATGACCATATGTTCCAAAAGCTACATAATTTTATGGTATTGTGATCCAACTATTTATAATTTGATTGGTATTGCTTTTATCACACTGGCAAAACATCCATGGACTTGATGCCTATTTGTGTGACTAATTACTGTTACTTTTATACTTATAGCATACTATTTGCAGGATATGTCCTGAGAATTTGTCTACTAACTGAATTTCTATTAGGTCAAGGAAAAGATCATATATTGCTTTATTGGGGTGTTTATTTATATATGAAGTTGACGTTATTGTAATGATGTACATTGGAATTTTGTCCCTTTGATGCAGGAGCATGGACCCATGCACTTAAAACACTTCCTCTTGCTAGCCAGGAGACTTGTGCAGCAATGGAATTTTACCACAACCAACTGAAGCTCAGGTTGTTCAATGAGAAAGACAACAGTGTTTTTCAGCGTGCTGATTGGTTGGTTGACAAGTTGGGTACAAAAGTCCATTCTTATTTCTGGCTTGATGAGTACTCTGGAAAAGATGATTTTGCACGCTATTGGAAAAATGAATGGATAAGTGGCTTGACATCATGGCGCAAAGCGCTGAAGATTCCAGATAATGATGTCTTATTGGAAGATGGGTGTGCTAAGGTTACTGACGAGGATGATCCAGAAAAAGCTTATGTTGTTTGGAATCCTGGTTCAATGTTGAGCATATGTAATTGTAGTTGGGCACAAGTTGGCAACCTCTGTGAGCATGTCCTGAAAGTTATTAGTATCTGCCGAAAGAGAGGGTCCATTCTGCCATCTGTCAGCTTATTTCAGTATCAGCAGGCACTGAAGAAGATGCTGCATTGCCCACCCTATGATTCTTTAATTTGTGATCATGCTGTGTCTTTGGCAGTTTCTGTTCAGCAGCAGTTAAATACCCTACTTGATAAAGAAAGTGTCGCAACTGTTATGGATCCTAGTGAGAAAAGAATCGTTGTTGATATCTGCCTGGAGACATCTGAAGTAGTCTTGGCTAACCAAGATCAGAACTTCGATAGTGAGAAGCACGTAATCAATGATGTTTTATCTCATGATGGTGATGGCTGTGATGATGGAGTCAAAACTCTTGGATGTGCAATGCATGACATTGCTGATCAAGTTGTAGACCGTCGCAGCAGTAGAAATGGCCTTCCATCTGAGAGTGCTAGAGAAGACAATCTACCTGCTGACATGGACGTTGACCCATCATCAATTTTTATTTCCCCTCCCAGGTTGTACTCTGTTGATGAGACTATTTCAAGTAATGAGTTTCGAGAGAACCAAGAGAGAGCTTTGACTACTACAGTAAATGAGGTTTCAGCTTCTAAAAATGGTGCTCTGTGTGACGATAACGTTAAAGATGGTATTTTGGATAAAGGCTGCAAAGATAATGTAATGGATGTGGATCCTCCGGCCTTAGATGTCTCCTCATCAGCAACAGAGGCTCTGAAGCATTGTGAAACACATCAGAATGGTGTCAATGATGTTCCCAGAGGTACTTCTTGCACAAAAGATGCTGAGCAATAGCATTCCTTTATTATGCATGGATGTTGACCTCAGCCACAGGTCACAGGTGGCTGCTGAGCAGTAGCATTCCTTTATTATGCATGGATGTTGACTTGAGCCACAGGTCACAGGTGGCTACTGAGCAGTGAGCTCTTGTTATAGTTGAACTAAAGGTATCATCAAGGAGGATGTGAATTTGGGTTCAAATACATGAAATTAAAACACAAACCGAAGTTCAACTCTTGAAGGCTATTGTTGGTATTGCATTACTTGAGGACATGAATCAGAACATAGTTGACAATTAGATATAGTTGCCGATGAAGATGTCAGTAAGAGAGATTAATATATTTGAAATATCCAGCTCTCAATCATTACATGTCTGGATTATGCTGAATATGTTTTGCTATATTGAGGTTATCAGCCTGCCTGAAGTGTCAATACTCAATAGCATTGCCGTTGATTATATTCACAAAGCGTTACCAGGACAAATTGCTGATGCGACTGCACCGAGTGTAAGATAATAGCTTCAACAGTTGCTATTACCTGGTGGCAATTCCTAAATTGGGGCTCTCTTTGGATTCTTTCTTTGTGAACAAACTACCAGTGGTACGCATGAAATTATATTTATTCTTTTTCCAATATCAAATAATAAACGAGTTTGTGCTGATAAACTTAGCTACTTTTTGTAGTACCTAATTTACATTGTAAATATGAAGCCTTCTTCTCTTCTGTGGAGTTCACATTTAATTGACCATGATATTCTGATCGGTCTTGGATAGAAAAGAGATGTCTCTAGATTGCTTCATTCTTTGGTTCCCTTAACAGCCATTATTGTGGTTGTTATATGGAAACAAAGAATTTAGGGAAATTATGTCTAGTTTACGCATAAGCCTTATTTATATTGAGTGCATTAAAGTACAAGAGCTAATCAAGGGTTAATTGCAAAACTGATTAACAGCCAAACCATAATTATAGTGAGACTATTGTTGATTAACATGTTCTTTCTTAGGGTTTTATTAGATCGGAGTTAGTATGATAGTTAAGATTCTGTTATAGTCCTGTTAGTGGGTTACTCAATTAGCTTAATCTGTTAGTTTGTTGATTCTGAAGGTCCTGTTAGTTGGTTACTCAATTAGCTTAGTCTGTTAGTTTGTTGATTCTGAAGGTAAGGTATTAAGCCACTTGTATAAATTCAGGTAATTAGAATGTGTACTTTTCACTCTTCAATCAGTTCTATTTGGTTTAGCTACCTAGGACAGTTGTTAAGAAATAAAAAAATAAAAATTGTTAAATAAATAATGGAGATTTTGAAGCCATCTATTACATCAGGAGTTTAAAGTTTAACCTTTTTGCATAATATATTTATTTGGATAAATTACACTAACCTGTCTTGAGATTAGGCAATATTCCACCCTAAGGTTTATATCCGATACCTTTATATTTTGTGAAATATGACACTGAGCATCTCTTCAAACATGACACTGAGTACTCTTGTAGGGGGGTTAGTGTAGGCATGACAAATCAAGTGATGCTGTGTGTAATATCACCTAACCTCATGAGAGGTCAGTGTAATTTATTCTATTTATTTTATTCCTTAACAAGGGTCTCTAAGGCTACTTGATAACAATATATATTTTTAACGGTTAAGGGTGAGTCTTGATGCAAAGGTAAAGTTGCTACCTTGCTAATATAGTGTCCAAGAACAAAGCATTGGCAGCTAAGTGACTTTGGTGTTTATCTTTGCATCCTAATTCTTTATGGTAGCAAGTCATTCGAAGTAAGTATGATTTGCATCAGAATGGGTGAGACACCAACTTTGCAAGTGGCATGACTTGTAATAGTCCTTGGAAGGTCATCTCTCAGGGTTTACCTTCTTTTTATTCTCTCTTGTCCTTCCATTTGGGTGACGACTCTTGCACTAAATTTTGGAAAGATATTTGGGTACCAACTGCTCCTTTTTAGTTTCCTCTCCTTGAGTTTTCCCTTATCTTTGCATAATGCCTCTATTTGTCAATTTTTTTTCTTAGGATGATCTTTCTTAGAACTTCCATTTTATTCCAAACCTGAATGATAGAGAAGTTAATGAATTAGAGTCCCTTCTTCCTTTATTTAATCCTAATAATCTTTCCAATACCCTTGACACAAAGGACTTAGACTCTGTGTCTTCTTTCTTGTAAATCTTATTTTAAATTCTTGACTTCCTCTTCTATTATAGAAAGATTTTTCTTGGATAAATGCATTTGGAAATCTAAATCTCTCTTTAAGGTTGAAGCTTTTGTTTGAACTGTTGTTTTTAATTGGATTAAAACTAATGACATATTCCAAAAGCACAGACCCTCTCTGCTTTGTCTCCTAATGTGTATAATGTGTGATTTAGATTTTGAATTAGGGCTCATCTCTTTCGGCATTGTCTTATGGTGAGATATATTTGGAGCATGATTTTTGGTATCTTTGGAAGATCAAGAGGTTTGCTTTGAAGATTTACATAAGTTTCAACCCATTAAGTACCAAAGTTTTGGTTTTTGTAAAGAAGCAAAGATTCGGTGGTAGTCTTTAGGTAGCGTTTGGTATGGGGTAATCCATTTGGATTATTAGTAATATTTGATTAAATTATTTGGGTCCACAATATTATTTTATTTGGTTGGGCAATATTATTGATAATCCAGATTTCTAGGGGGCGTTTGATAGAGGGTTTAGAATAGGATTCCCAGGAATCTCATAAAGATGTCTATATTTGGTACAAGTTTTGAAAAAATATTCCTGAAAATATAAAAATATTCCCGGGAATGTAACATTCCCGGGATTGATTTTGGGGTAAGATTTCCCCCAAAATAATCTCATCTTATATATGGGATTATAATATTTTCATGGTAAGGGAATATTTTTCTATATGAAAAGATTAAATTATCCCTACTACCACCCTCCACCACCACCCTCCATCGCCGGATTGCCGTCAGACCACCGTGGGCAGTGCTAGACCACCACGAACCACCGGCGGCTGCTGCTGCCAACCACCATCGGGCAACTACTGGACCATCATTGATCATTGCTGGACCATCGCCGTTCGCCGCTAGACCATTCCTGATCGCTGCCAACCATCGTCGTTTGTTGCTGGACCACCATCAGTCGCCATCGAACCACTGTCGTTTGCCGTCGGACCACCATCGATCGCCACTAGACCATCGCGGGCCACCACCAGACCACCATCGACCACTGTGAATCACCATTGGCCACCGTCGATCGGTGCCGGACTATCACTGTTTGTCGCCGGACTGCCAAGGGTACTTTTGGAAATGAACAAAATTTTCCTAGGAATTTAATCCGTCTATCAAACGCCTTAAAGTACACATGCTTAGTAAAACTATTCCTGGGAATAATATTCCTAGGATTAAGATTCTCAGTAATGAAAATTGAAACCCCCTACCAAACGCTCCTTTTAAGGTAATGTGGATTACTATCAATGTGGTTATATAAATTGCTCTATGGTAGGTGATAATGTGGACTACTACCAATGTGGTAATCCTTCCATAATAATAATAATAATAATAATAATTGTTATTATTAAAAATAATATTAATAATTTTTAGTAATAATTATTAATAAAATTGACTGTTATAATCATAATTAATTATTAAATTTTCCTATTCCTATTAATTAATAATTATTATAATTAATAATTATAATTAATAATTTTTATTAGTAATAATAATAATTAACTATTTATCGTTATTGTTATTATTATTATTATTATTATTACTATATTGGTTTAAGACATATGTTATCTAGTAATATTTTTGATATATCAAATAGATATTATAAATTGCCACTTAGATTAAATGTACATACGCATTTAACATTATCAATAATTTAAAATATGATAATTTATATTACTGATAATCTTAGTAGGTAATGTGCCAAATATTACTATAATTTTTTTAGTGCTTTGATGTATTTGGTTGAAAAGAAATTATAGAGCTTTTGATGATTTCTTTTTAACTGTTGATTTTATTTGGGACAAAATTATATTTTTGGTATCCCATTCGTGCTTGGTTTGTTTAATGGTGTTGCTCTAGCTAATTTTCAAAGGTATAGGCATGCATTCTTACATAATTTATCCTTATAGGTTTTAATTGTCACTTTTATATATTTGTGAGGACTTCTTATCGATTTTTGTTCTAACAAAATTTCTGCCGTAAGGGCCTGGTACAATGGGGCGCTCTTTTAAATTAGATTAAATGCAGAAGCACCTAAATAGAAGAAAGAAGCGGCTTAGTAGAATATAAGTACCAGTCTCCCAATAAGTTTTATTTTATTTTTCAATGCTAAGTATCTTTTATAGAGATTAGTTATTTGTTATAATTTATTTGTTTTCTAGCTAATATTTTAAGAAACACTATTATAAAATTTTAATATGATTAAGTGATGATATAAAATTTTTAATATCAATAATGTATCAAAAATAATATCATTTAAGGTTATGACATTGTATTAATTAGATTGAAATATATAATTTAGTCCACTCTAAAGAAATTAGTCCTTGTGTTAGTTTATTGAGTCCTGGAATTTATGAAATGGCATTGTCAATAAAAATCCTTTTACTCACAAGTAAAATATTTTCACTCTATTTTTCTAAGAGTATGTTTAGAATGCCATATTAAGTGTGATAAGATAAGTTAATATTATACATTATTACTTTATTTGCTATTTAATGTAATCAATATATTGTATAAATTAATTCATTATAATAAATAACTTAATCAAGTCTAAAGATGTCATATTAGACCTGATCAAATTTTAATGTATTAGAACTATTTTACACTTTATTTTTTATGTATTTTTTAAAATAAAAAATTATTAAATAAATAAGAATGTTTAATAATAAATAAATATTTTTTAAAAAGTATTTAATACAAAATAACTATTCAAACTAATATAAAAATATATAAAGGATAATAACAAATATTTAATATAAATTTTATTATAGATAATAAATATAATTATATATAATATATAACTCGATCACGTCTCGGAAACGAGATTACATCCAACTGAATTTTGATGTATAAAGATATGTATTTTTTTATCTTTTCTCTCCCTCTCATTTTTTATATTTATGAAAATAATAAAATAATCATTAAAACTATATAAATAAATAACAAATAATTTTCAATATAAATTATATTTATATTTACATATAATACAATTTAAAAATAATTAAAATAATGATAGTTGAAATAATAAATATTTGAACAGTTATATCAATTCTTAAATTTTTAATTAACAAATTAATAAAAGTTATATTTTTTTATAATTCCTTTTTTTTGGTTTTATTTTATAGAAAAAAATGGAAAATATCAAAATATATAAAAGAAAAACTATTATGTATTTGTTTTTTTTTATATTTTATCAAAACAATAAATATTTATTAAAATTTTTCATAAATAAATAAAAATATTATTTAATATAGATGATAAATCTATATAATAAAAATAATAAATATTTAAAAAAATTTATTTAAATTGAAAAATATTTTTGTTAATTTATAATTAATAAAAAATACTATTTTGTTATAATTTTTTATTAAATATTAACTTTTGATTAGAATTATTTGTGATAGTGAAAGTATAATATTATCTTATATAATATAATATTTTATATTATAATATATCAAATTCTGCATAATATTAAAATTTTATTAAGCATTATACAATCACGTCTTATTCTATCATGCCTTATTTTATTAGGTGTGCCAAATGGAAAGGTTTGTGAGATACAATATTGATATTTCCTTTTACTTTTTATATTAGTATTATGCTAAATTTTATCTGATTGATTTTTTTTATCACGGTTAGAAGTTGATCTAGCTCTCACTTCTGCATATTAAAGTATCAAAGTATTATATAAATATGATTATGAACTACTAACTAATTATTTTTAAATTAATCTTGACTATGACAATTTTTTTTGTGCTCAATATTTTTTACGGTAAACATGCAAATTGGTTGTTAAAATAGTTGTATTATATCAATTTAATTCTTGAAAGATTTTTTATATCAAATACTTCTCTAAAAGGTTAAATGTGACATTATATTAGTTCTCAAAAATTGTTTGATACTAAATAAATCTCTAAAATTTAAAATTTGGTATCATTTTAGTTTTTCTAAAAGTTATTTGACATCAAATTAAATAGTTCTACGAAAACTTAGGGTTTATTTGGTTACTATTTTTATTTCCTGTTTGCATTTTCTATTTCAGTTTTCATTACAAAAATACTACTCTATTTTCAACATGTTTTCATAATAGTGTGAAGAAAATAATGAAAATAGGAAGATGGAGGTAGAAAGGAGGTTTTTTTATCATCACCATTTCCTTTATAAAATAATGGAAATAGGAAATAGAATGAAAACAAGGTGGAGATAATGAAGACAAACTAAATTAAAAAGAGGATCAATCAGTCTTCCAAAAGGTTAAAGTGATATTATATTTTAATTTTTAGGGATATGATATTAAAAATTTTCAAGGATTAATGTGATGTTATATATGATTTTTTAGAGAGTTATTTGGCATTACAAATTTTCCAAAGATCAAACTACATGTTTACTCTATTTTTTTTTGTTACAATTTAATTTAACAATTATTTTGTTATTAGGATACTACATAAGAGAATGAGTTTTAATCCAACGATAAGATTGTTTTATTAATCACAAGTTTAAATTTTAAAGACACATCCATATTATTGTCCGAGTTCAACATACTAAAATATTATACTTACATGATTTGATTTTTGATTTGATTTTTCCTAAAATGCGAGACTTGTTTTAGAACATAAAATATATAATTATAATTATTAGTATAAAACTAAATAAATAAATAATTACACATATATAATTTGTAGTGTAAATATTTATATTTTATAAATTATAAACTTTTAACTATTATTAATAATTATAAGAGTTTAATTACTATGTACTGATAATATAAAATAGTAATATATTATCATCTAATCAAATATTATATTTATAATATTTTTAAGGTAGTAAGTGATTGAATAAAATATTTTTATTAATATAATAATATATTATTAGATATTTATATAAATTTTTTTATTAAAAATATATATAAATTAAATTCTAATATATATATATATATATATATATCCGACACCCTATAAAACTTTGGCTTTCACTCCTTTATTATAGCGGGTCCCACTTTGGACATTGGAAAACGGTGGCGAGCTTGTGGTCAGCATATTACCATTTCCCACCAGTCTTCCCCACAAACAAACATAAAAACGAAGGAACATCTGTTTGTAGCTCTTCTTCCCCTCCTACCCTCTTTACATCTCCTCCAGTGCAGTTACACGCTGAACGTGGTTCGTTTCAGTAAAGGAACTGGTAAGTTTATTATATTCTGAGCTCACGATTCTTTTACATCTTCCACTTGTCCTTCAATATTCAAGTGTGGTATTTCTTTTTTGATCAAATTCAAATGGCTGTTTGTTTATAGCACAGGACAGAGAGAGAGATTAAGTGATGTATACTTATGTACAGTTTGTTAACAGAAGGTAATTAGCAACTAACTGCCTAACTAACTCAAGTTAACAAACTATACATAAATATACATCACTTGATAAGAGAGAGAGAGAGAGAGAGAGAGAGAGAGAGATAAACCCAATTTTTCTTTTTCCTGTAATTTCCTTTTTAAAGCTGACAAATATATATGGTAGATTGAAGTTTGAGTGTTCTTTTTTGTTTCTGCTTAATTTATGCACTTTCTTAACTGCTGAAGACATCATTGGGTGTACTAGTGCTTGATCAAAATTTATTGAAATTTGCTCGCTTGACTGACTTGGTTTTGAAATGATCCATGTGATTCAAGACTTAGGACAAGTTCAACACAGTTTTTTTTTTTTTTTTTAAATGCAAATTGTGGTTGCAGACTTAACTGTCCACAAACTTTTAATTTGGATTTTTTTTTCTTTTAAAAATATTTATCTGTTTCTTACAAAAAAAATTAATTTTGGATAACTTTTTTTTTCCCCCTAATGAAAAAGATTTAGTTGTTTCTCTGTGGCAGGTTAACAAAATATTTTGTGATATGAATGCTGTATGTGTAATTTGGTGACGCTGTATATCCAACATGAACTTGGGGTTTCTAGGTAACATCCCATGGTTTAGAGCTCAATTGAACACAGATTCGGTGGCAAATTCAGTTTCTTCCAAAGCTTTTAATGAACAACCTCAACAAGAAGCTGATAATGATCCCAAATTGTCTGTGTGGCCCTTGTCCTTCCCTTCACTGTTTCCTTGGGTGAATAATGCTGGGGATAAATTTCAAAGACCATCTACTATCAATAAAGAGTTAAAGAGGCAAGCAAAAACTCGTAGGAATGTTGTTGGTAAAGATAGCGGGGCTACCCCATTACGCTTTAGGCCATATGTTTGTAAGGTTCCATGGCATACGGGGGTTAGAGCATTTCTTTCTCAATTGTTCCCTAGATATGGGCATTATTGCGGACCAAACTGGTCTAGTGGCAAAGACAGTGGATCTCTTGTTTGGGACAAGCGACCGATTGATTGGTTGGATTTCTGCTGTTATTGCCATGATATTGGGTATGATACTCATGATCAAGCCAAACTGCTAAAAGCTGACTTAGCCTTTCTTGAGTGCCTGGAGAAGCCACATATGAGTGCAAAAGGAGACCCTCAAATTGCTCATCTGTACAAGACAATGTGCATTAATGGTATGCCTTATATTGAATACTTATATTATGCATTAGGAATAGTGTTATGCTTTGGATAAGAATTGGGGCATAAGCTAGCATATATATTACACAGTAGAAGGGTACATGTGAAGTTACTAGTTGTGCACTAGTTTAGAATTATTTGATAAAAATTTCTGTAGAAATACGAGGATAAAGCATTGTAATCATAGAGTTAAATGTAAATAAGATTTGAGGAGTCTTTCGTTTACACTTCAAGGAGTTTATCGTGACTCTAATAAGGGACTTTTCAATGCTGCTTTCATTGAGTTCACTTAAAAGCTCATCAACAAAAAAAAAAAATAGCAGTTTCTATATAAACAATTAAAATAAAAAGCAAGTGAGTTCATATATTAAAATTTTCAGATAAAATATTTCATTTTAATTAATTCAACTCTTATTCAACTTCCATTCTTCCATTGATATTTTCCTTATTTGAGTCAGAAACAGGACTCCTTGATTACCCTCTGAATGAGAGAAGGCCTCGTCATGGCTTATTTACATTCAACTATATGATTACAATGCTTTGTTCTCCTATTTATATAGTAGCTCTTACTAATTCTAAAGCAATGCATAATAACTTGGAACTAGCTAGATATCTATTCTTATGATGTTTTCTAAGCTGGCTTATGCCCCTATTCGTATCAGGTTTGCTGTAGGCATTTATGAGGAGAGGAGTTGATTTAGGACATGCATACTGACTTCTTTCTCCGCTATGAATGACAGGTCTTAAGAATTTTCTGATACCATACAGAAGGCATCTTGTGAACATACAACAGTCTGGACAACCTTTGATTCAGTTTGGATGGCTAAGTAATTTGAGATGGAGAAGTTGGAATTTTCAGAAAACATGAAGATTGATATCGGAGTTACCGATTGTGAATTACATCAAATTTTTAAAACATATGGCCCTTTCGCCATTAATCCTCCACATTCCTATGTTTTAGGCTTTTGTTTGCCGGAGCGTGATCCTTGGTGTTATGTGTCTTAACATTTTGTACGTACTACATCATATAGATGATTTCTGATATAAATTGTATTGACATATTCTTTCCAACAATATTGCCTATGTTTGTAACATCTCAAACTCTAAGGATAGCCCAATATAAAAGGAAGCTTCGGCTCGAGACAAGGGCAAAACTGTAAATAGGTAAGCTGTAGTAGAAGTGGGGTCAAAATTATAATTATTAGACCACAATGGCAAAGCTGAAAATAAAGATTTGTGATTGTTAGGAGGGCTATTAGCAGAACAATCTCCATTCCGGGAATATGTAGGCTCCACAATACTAGTAGACATCTAAAATATATGTAGTAACTCTATAATTGATATTTTCTACACTTAGCTTTAAATAAAAGCGTGAAATTACTCACACAGCACCTAATAACTTAAGTAATTTCGAGTACCTGAATTAATAGCCGGACACCTTGAATTAATTCTTAAGGGTCCCATATTATTTTTGAGTATGACAAATCCAAGGAAAACAAACTTGTGAGGATTAGATAAACCTGTCAAGAGAGTAGTCAAAGTATGTGATCTAGAGTAGGCCACATGGCATAATGTGGGCTAGATACCCCGTATATTGAATCACTCTTACTTTTTCCTAACTATCTCCCCCAAACCCTAGAATTTTCTACACACTCTCATTCTCCCTCTAGCTTGGTTGCCACCTTCCTCCCATTCACTCGCCTCCATTTTTATTCTTACAAGCTTTTAAACCCTTGATTTTCTCGTTTCTTCACCATCTACTTAGCTTTTGAGCTTGTTTATTATCTCTTAACCTATATAGGAGCTAAAAATCCCACACCTTTGGACTTATATAGCTTTAGCCAAAAGGAAGAGGAAGGAATCAAGAGTTGGCTTGTGATTCAATGGAGGCTTTAGACCTAGTAGAATCAAGATATGAAGCTTCTCCAAGCTTGGAAGTAAGGTAGGATTCTTAAAACTTGTTGTGTTCTAGGGTTTTTATGAAATTAGGGTTTTCTTGTATCATTCTTGATCTATTCATTTAGAGCTTGTATGATGTTAATAAGACTCTTTCTAGTGGTTTAAGATTAGGGAAACTTGATTTGTTTTAATGGATAGATTAGAAAACCAAAATAGTCACAAAACAGAAAAGCTGTTGCAGGAGAGCTCAGAAGCAGTCCATAGTGTAAGGGGTATAGATCAATTTATAAAACTCAATTTGAAGTGAAACTAATTTTAGATGAAACTTCACTTGAAGATGAATCTAACAATATAAAATATGGGTCCACTGGACTTGAGATGAAGGAGTTATGATTTTTAGAAGAAGGCTGTTAGTTAGCACCCCTTGTCCTAACTAGTGCATCAATTCAGGGGGATAACTCACCCTATATAACTTTAATTTGAATGAAACTATTTTTTATTAGAAAGCTAACACATAGAGAATCATGCCTATAAAATTTCAAAATCAGATTCTTGGTAGATTGTTCCTAGTAAATTCTTGAAGTTGATCCATGCCTTATTCGGGCTATAACAGGGCTGTCTTAATGAGGAGCTCATAACTCGAGCTCTAATTAACCATTTAGAGTAAAGTTTATTGAGTTTAAAAGAGGATTCATATAGGTATATCTTGGTAGAATTTCAGAGCAAAATGAATCGAGATAGATTTTTAGTGAATTTCTAAATTTAGGTATGTAAGTTTGCCTGGAAATAGGATAGCAGTGAGTAAACCTTTAATAACTTAAGTTATACACATCAAAATTTGGTGAGACTAAAGAGGTTTAAAAGTAGACTAATAGGGCTACATTATATTAAAATTTGGGCTTAAAACAAATTAAAATGGAATTTTGGTGGAATTTATAAATTTAGAGCATATTTTAAAAAAAGTGAATTAAACTATGAGACAAGTAGTTTAAGAGTCTCTAACCTTATGGAGACTAAGCTAAGTGAATATTCATACAATTACACATTAGAATAATTTTATGTTCGAGTATCATCTATGATGCTGATTACGTTTGAACTATCATTGGCATTATATTAAGATTCATGATTTTCTGTGACTGGTTGGCTATTGTTTGTGTTACCTATTTTGGAAACCTTTATGTTACAGCTGTCATATTGCCGGATTTCTAGCATAGCTAAGTTACAAATGGTTTATGTAGCATCAACATAAGTACATCCATCATTTTCATGTATGAATACAAATGATAAACTATGCTAAGAACATAAGAAGATGAGGTCTCTTCACTTGAAAGTAATTATTGGGCCTCTCTCTGTGAAGGCAGCTAAAACTATGAGATCCTTCTACATTGGAGGTAGTTGGACAATGAGTCGGTCCAATTTAGAGGCACGTGGGTCCCCTTGTAGGTTAGTACTTTGTGTTGACAATCATGAGTTAAGCTCACTCCTAGATCAGGCTACCCAAGGGTAGTAAAGATCAAAGACATAGCAGACATCCTAGGGACAATGATATGTAACACCTAGGTGTGTTAAGTAAAGAAAGCTAAAGAAAGAGACAAAAAGAATGAAAATCAAGTGCACTTGAATGATTATATAATGTGCTGCTACCTGTTATGGTGATAAAATGGTGATAAAATTATATTGGGTTCCATATCTTCTTGCTCATTATCCATTGAACTGGAGTGTCAAAGGGATAGATGTGATTAGTGACTACTTGAAAGTCAATCCTATATATAGGCAATTAGTTGAACTCGACATAAGCAGAAGTCTATGTAGGATTTAGCAATTGAATCTCAAGGCAAATGGATGTAACATCCCTAACTCTCAGGATAGCTTGGTATAAAAGGAAGCTCAAGCCCGAGACAAGGGAAAAATACTAAATAGGCGAATTATAGTAAAAGAAGGGGTAGAATTGTAATTGTTAGATCATAATGGCAAATCTATAAATAAAGGTTTATGGCTATCAGGAATGTTATTAGCAAAAAAATCCTGATTCCGGGAGTAGATGAGCACTACAATACTAGTAGATAACTAAAATACATATAGTAACTTTATAACTAATATTTTCTACACTTGATTTTAAATAAAAGTGTGAAATTACTCACACAGTACCTAATAACTCAAGTAACTCAAAGTACCCACATTAATAGCTGAATAATTTGAATTAATCCGCAAGTTCCTTTATTGTCTTTGGGCAAAACAAATTCAGGAAAATAATCCTATAAAGACTAGATAGACATGTTATAAGAATAGCCAGGATATGTGGGCAGAGATGAGTCACACTGACCTAGTTAGTGGATTTATCACTATCATTCACTCTACAAAATATCAAGACACCCTCATCCTTTGCTGGTCTCCTTCATGTTGGCCCACACACACACACACACCCACACCACCATCATCTTACCTTCTTCATCTTCTTTCTCACCACCTCCATAGCCATGAGCTTCAAACTCATAGTTGATGGCTTTCTTGGCCTTAAAACACCTTACTTCTTTTATGAAAATTAACCCTCACCTTCTTTTCTATAAAACCCCTCTATCAATTTAATGATCAAGCATCAAGTGGAGCCTTTCCACCTCCATACATGCTGCAGCCATGAGGGAAGAAGAAGGCTAGAAGTTGTTCTTGGCTTCTTTGCTTCCATGGCTTCAAGAACCTTGAGGTAGGCTCTTACATTTGTTGTGGTTTTGTGATTTTATTGATGATTAGGGTTTTATCTCTTTGATGTTGTTCTACTTTTATGAGGACAATATCATGTAAATCTAATTTTTTTTAGTGATTTAAGATTGATGAAACTTGATTAGCATGGAGAGACACACCAAAGAACCTTAATAAACCCAAAACAAAAAAATTGCTGCAAAGAAACCTAGGGGTAGTATGTATTGTGAAGGGTATGTCTCAAGCTATAAAATTCTATTTGAAATGAAACTAATTTTAGATGAAACCTAATTCAAAGATGAATCCAATCATATAAATTATGGATCTATTGGACTTGAAATGTAGGAGTTATGATTTTTAGAAATAAGCTATTAGTTAACGCCCCTTATCTTGACCAACGGGTGATGAAGTAGGCATAACTCGCCCTATATAACTTCAGTTTGAGTGCAACTATATTTTTTTAGGAAGGTGACATATAGATAATCATGACCATAAACTTTTAGAATCAGATCATTAGTAGATTGTTCCCAGTAAATTCTTAAATTTAACCTATGCTCTATTTGGATTAAAACAGGGTAGCTGTAGTGAGGAGCCCATAACTCGAGCTCTACCTACCCAATTAGAGTGAAACTTATTGAATTTGAAAGAGGGTCTATATAGGTATATCTTGGTAGAATTTCGGATCAAAAGCATATACGATGAATTTTTAGCAATTTTCTAATTTTAGGTATGCAAGTTTTTCTTGAAACAAGGTAGCCTTGAGTAAAACTTTAATAACTTAAGTTATACAACTCAAAATTTAGTGAAACTAATGAAGTTTAAAAGTATACTAACATGGCTATATACTTTGAGAATTTGAGATTAAAATGAATTAAAATAAAATTTTACTGCAATTTACAAGTTTTGGGCAGATTTAAGGAAAGTAGGATAACTTGAGAGTTTTCTGGCTCAGAGGTTCCACAAACCATGAGGAATCAAATGGACCTAATATTTATGCATTTACATACCAAAATGATATTATGTTGGGATATTATTTATGATGATCATGATTGTTGTGGCTAGTTAGTTATTAATTGTGCTGTCTATTTTGGGACCTTTCCTATTTCAGTTGTCATACTGCCAGGTTTTTGGTGTATGAATTATGTAGCATAATTATAAGCATGTGTAAAGATTTATGTAGCATCTTCATGTATGACCATGTACAAGAAATGTATATGAGCATATGAATTATGAAAGTATATGAACATATAAGATGGAATCCTTTTACTTGGAGATAGTTATAAGGTCCCTTAATTTAAAGGCAGTTATAATAAAAGATGAGATCCCTTTACAATGGAGGCAGTCGCACAATGAGTTTCTCTAATTTAGAGATACGTGGGTCACCTTGTAGTTAGTACTGTATGACGATGGTCACGAGATGAGCTTATTTCCCAGATCAGGCTACCCAAAGGCAGTAAAAATTAAAGACATATGCAGGCACCTTAGGGATAGCGATATGTAATGCCTAGGTGTGTTAAGTAAAGAAAGTTAAAAAAAGCTAAGAAAGATAAGTGCACTTGTATAATTATATGAGGTGTATCTGTATATGCATAAATTATATTCTTTTTATTAGTATTATGAATCTGCTTTCTCAATTGTCAAGTGTGCGAATAAAATTAAACTACTTCGGAAGGATATTTTTGAATTTTATAAAATAAAATCTATAGTTAATATGGCATGATCATTGTTTTTATAATAAACCAAAGCAATTGGGGATGATGACGACGACGCTGTATGCGGTAGTATAGGATGTCATACTGAGAATTTATAATTCTCACCCCTATATGTGTTCCTGTGTTGTCTTCAGATAGCTCAGGAGATCTTGATATTGGCCATCTTGGATGAAGTTGATCAGGATTGGATTGACGACCAAAAGTTACTATCAGACAAGCTCCATTTATTTATTAGTAACAACTCGTAAATGTAATACTATGACTTAAGCATGGTATTATGCTAATGAGGGTGTTACATTTTAGTAATAGAGCACTTCATCCTAATCGAACTTGGGGATGGACTGACTATACTTCTGAAGCAAGCTCTAAGAGTCTATAAAAGCTATGCTTTAGGCATGATAAGGACATAGAAGTCTGCGCATAGTAGCTTTGTTGCAAATACTGCAGTTTATCTGTCACACTTAACTGCATATTGAGCCTAATCTTCGCAATATAATGTTTGTTGTAGGCAGGAATCTACAGCATCCAGCTGGCTTAATAGGGATAACATAATTTTGAGGGCAAAATTCTTTTTAAGGTGGGTAGTATTGTAACTTCCCCAACTTTGGGATAGCCCAGTATAGAAAGAAGCTCGGACCCAAGATAAGGGCAAAATAGTAAATAAGAGAATCATAGTAAAAGAAGGGGTAGAATTATAATTGTCAGACTATAATGGCAAAGATATATAAATAAAGATTTATAGTTGTTAGGAAGGGCATTAGCAGAAAAATCCTAATTCCGGAAATAGATGGGCCCCACGACACTAGTAGACAACTAAAATATATGTAATGACTTTCTAACTAATATTTTCTACACTTGATTTTAAATAGAAGTGTGGGATTACTCACATAGTAAATAATAACTCGGGTAACTCAGAGTACCTGAATTAATAGTCGGATATGTTGAATTAATCCTGAAAGGTCCTATATTGTCTATGGGCAAGGGAAATAATCCTATAGAGACTAGATTGACATGTCATGAGAATAGCCAGAGTATGTGGCCAGAGATGAGCTATATTAACCCCAATTGGTGGATTTATCACCACTATTCACTCTGCAAAATTTCAAGATGCCCTCATCTTCCCTTGGTCTCCTTTATTTTGCGCCACACCCACACCCACACCCACACCCACATCACCATCATCTTACCTTCTTCATCTTCTTTCTCACCATGTCCATAGCCATGAGCTTCAAGCTCATGGTTGATGGCTTTTTTGGCCTCAAGACACCTTATTTCTTTTATGAAAATTAATCCCAACCTTCTCTTCTATAAAACCCCTCTATCAATTTGATGATCAAGCATCAAGTAGAGCTTCCCCACCTCCATACATCTTGTGGCCACAATGGAAAAGGAAAACTAAGAGTTCTTGGCTTTTTTGCTTCCATCGCTTCAAGAACCTCGAGGTAGGCTCCTAGATTTATTGTGGTTTTGTGATTTTATTGGTGTATGGGTCTATCTCTTTGATGTTGTTCTACTTTTATGAGGATAATATGATGTAAACCTAATTTGTTCTAGTGATTTAAGGTTGATGGAACTTGATTAGGATAGAGAAACATACCAAAGAACCTTAATAAAACCAAGACAAAAAACTACTGCAGGGGAGCATAGGGGCAGTTTGTATTGCAAAGGGTATATCTCAAGTTATAAAATTCTATTTGAAGTGAAACTAATTTTACACGAAACATGATTCAAAGATGAATCTAATCATATAAATTATGGGTCCATTGAACATAAAATGAAGGAGTTATGATTTTTAGAAATAGGCTGTTAGTTAACACCCCTTATCCCAACTAGCATGTGATGAAGTAGGCATGACTCGCCCGATATAGCTTCAAGTTGAGTGCAACCATTTTTGTTAGGAAGCTAATACATGCATAATCATGCCTATAAAATTTCAGAACTAGATAATGTGATTGATTATATTGCAAGTTTTGATGATGCCAAAATGGATATCAATGGTTGCAATCAAAATGGCGTAAAATTACTTGAAGAAGAACGAGTCCAAAGCTCACATGGTTAGATTCTTAGGACTTAGGTTCTTTTTTTGTTAAAAATTTTCTTTTGGTAAGCTTAATGGCCACCGTCTTGATTAAGATTCAAATTATTCTTAAAATTAGTTTAAACAAGTCTTTCTTTGAATCTTAATAATAGACTTTGATTTGAAATGAAACTATACTAAAATAGTTTTTCTTGAAGAAATTGGGTTGAAAATGAAGCACAATAGATTTCACTTTAAAAGGAAAATAATCAACTCATGATAACAAGTATTTTCAACATTTGTGATCGATTATATATGTATTTTAATCAATTACAATTGGTTTTCTTAGCATAACTTGCGAATTGTCGTTTTGGTAATCGATTGCTAGTAACTGTAATCAATTACAAGGTTCTTATTTTTACCTAGAATCGTGTTCTTACACAGTGTAATCGATTACTAAAACTTATAATTGATTACAATGCAATTAAGTGCACAAAATGGCTAGTTTTGAAAAATCATATCTTTGGGGATAAAATTCCCAAATGGCTAGCACGTTACTATGGCTTATAGATACCTATTGAATGACAGATTTTCAGACAAGAAAAATCAAGTATCAATTGCAGTTAATCATCTCCTTTATCCTTTAATTTTTTCTATCAAGTTTGGTGGCCAAAAAGAATTATCTCTTAAAAACTTCCTAATGCTTTAATTTGTAATATCTACTCTAAGCAAAGAGTGAATTTCCTATGTTCTTTTATTTTGAGAACTTGTAAGAGGGTGAGGCATCCCTTAAAAAGTGAAAGGGTGAGGCATCCTTTGTTCTTGAGTGACTTAAGCACTAGAGTGAGGATTCTCAAAAGTGTGAGTGCTTAAAGCATTGTAAAGTTTTCCAAACACCTTGAAAAGTTGGAGAACAGTGAAAAATCATGAGTAGTTTGCTTAGAGAATGGATGTAGGCTATAGGGAGTGACCGAACCAAGATAAATCCGTATTTGCTTCTCTCTTCCCTTAACTTTTACTTTATTGCCAGTTTTTAATTGACTGTCTTATTTATCTATATTAATAATTTACTTCAACAACTTGCATTAATTTTCTCATATTCACACTCACTTAGGAAATCCTTCAATAATTTACACTAACAAAGAATTAAAAAGGGATTTTTGTAAAAAAATTGTAAAAAATTTTAGAACTCAATTCATCCCCCTCTTGAGTTCTTGAGACCACTTGGTAACAAGTGGTATTAGAGCCCAATTCTTGTAAAGGCTTAACTGCTTCAAGAAGTAATGGCCTCATCAAGCTCCTTTCTATTAGAAGCTTCTTCTGTAAATAAGCTACCCGTTTTTAATGGGGATGGATATTCATATTGGAAAATTTGCATGAGAATTTTTATTGAAGCCATAGATTTAGACGTTTGGAATGCTATAGAAAAAGGTCCTTTTGTTCCAACTAAGTTAGTTGATGGAAAAACTGTTGAAAAGCCTAGGAGTGAGTGGACTGAATGTAACACCCTACTAATTTAATGTTATACTTAAGTCATAGCATGAAATTAGGTAGTCTGTGTTACCGTGTTAATGTTCCACTTAAATCTCGTGATTAGTATCACTAAACCGTTGAATCGGCGCGCTATTACATAATAGATGTGAATAGTGTTATAAAACGTAATAAAGTTTAATGTAATATAACAGAAAAGATATAAATAAGTGATATATTCTCAATTGTATATGTACATATATAGGTTGGAAGCCGATGCTTCAGTCTATACATATAGATATATATTAAAAACAGATGAAACATAGGAACGTCAAAATTCCTATTGCTAAAAGCAGAGGCAGAAATAACAGGAGCAGGCTGTGTCGAACGAGTCCAACTCGGAGTCATAGTGAAGCTGCAGGTTTGGGATCTCAATGAAAGGAGTGGTCATTGAGCCCTTCACCAGCGTCTGAGAATGATGCGGAAATACAACACAGGGTGAGAATTTCAAGAAATTCTCAGTAGAGTTCATGTATGGCGTTCTTCTGACATCACATTCATTCTTAGTTGCCTCGGTTTTTATTTAATTATAAAAGCATGTGTTCAAACTAGGCTATCCATTTTAATGAGTTTAAGGAAAAGTCTGGTCTAAGGCAAGGTTCAGTTTTACTTTAGACGGCACAATAAGCAAAATAGATACTAATAATGATGCATAAATAATAAACAGAATAACTAAATAAACAGCAGTAAGCAAATATAATATACAACTGTAAACATCTTGACATAATTATTTCATATAACCATGCAGTCATGTGATCATGCAGACTTAATCATGAACCTTTTTTCATAAGCATTTTCCATTTCTTTTCATCATTTTCCATCTCTTGGTCCCCTGGGAGTTCTTGGCCATTTAGACTCCTGGGTAATAGTCTGCTTTTCAAGATCGAGCTCGTTCCTATACAGGAATGCCGGGTTTACTTTCCCCGACCTTCCCACCGATCTATTCCCCTTAACTTCTTATCCGGGGCTGGCCCAAGTAGCATGGAACTTTCATAGTAACATATTCCTTATTATAACTTTCATTGCTTTCTTGAAAATGCATATGCATTAACATGTAATCCATAACTTGTGCATGGATTCTATCGAAATTTCGGCAGCATAATAGAATGTGTCCGCTTCCCCATGAATAGTGCCAGCACATCAGAACATCAATTTGTCACAAAAATCACAACATTACATACATATTTCAACATGGAACTCATACTGACAATAAGCTCACTAAGGCAAGGTTTCTGCGTCAACATAGTCAGCCAACCCGGTTCTTCTAAATCAAGCCATAATTTTTACTTAACTCATTTGGACCTCAATTTTGGGTATGTTGAAGTGTTATATGTCTAGTTTCTAACCTCTTTGGTCCCATCTAATTTTGATATCTATAACTCAAGATATTTAGGTTTTATCCCGGCCTACCCAGTAGCTAGCCAAAATCAGGCAACTAAAAGTAAAAATCTACTAAAAATCGAAAAATGACTCAAATTACACGAAAATTGGACTCATATTGAAGCTAACAGGGTAAAGTTTCATTTAAAAAAAGTTTCATTCCATTTGACTTAGTAGGGCTCGAGTTACAAGCCCCGAATTCTGACCATCCTAAACTGCCCTGTTCTGGCCCGATTAGGACATAGGGCAATTTTCTTGGATCACTGGGAGCAACTGGAACCTTATCTAATTCTGAAATTTTTATGGGATATTCTTCTATGTGTAAGATTTCTAACAAAGTTAGTTTCACTCATTTTCAAGTAGTATAGGGCAAGTTCTACCCTGAACAACCCAGTCTGCCTAGAACCAGAGTCAAAACCCTAGGTCGAAATTAAAAAATTCATATCTCTCTCAATTCTAATCCAAAAGCTTTATATGATATATCTATGGAAAGCCCTAGATGTCTAGTTTCATATTAAAATGGTTCCACCCAATTTGATCAGCTGTAGGCGGAGTCATACACTCCGCTGTACGGACTACCGAGGGTTTGTGGTTCTCTAACCCATCAGCTCTTCCTATTTCCATTCTTTCTTGCTTCCAATTCGGTTTTAATCAAACAAACAGCCCAAAACCAATCACATATCATCATAAATTCATTTAACACATCAAAGATGATGAAAATAATCCAAGCTCAGCCAGCCAATACCACAGAATTGATGCAAATATTAAACCCCCACCTTTGTTCTAAGTGATTTTGTTGGATTTTTGAAGGCTTGGATGAGCAAAGCTTGATTAGGCTTGATGTTGGCTGGAGTTATGTCTATGAAGAAGAGAGGAATAGAGCTGAAAGGAGAAGAGAAAGTGGCGCAAGAAAGTGGTCTGAATGGGTGAAGAAATGGGCAGAAAAATCTGATTGAAGGAGTGTTATATATAGGTGGCTTCTTAGCTTATGATTGGTTGGATTTGCAAGGCTGAAATTCAGCCAAGCCTCCCATGAGTTGTGGCCAAGATGGCGCCACATTTGGGGACTAAGTGGCTGAGTTATCAGCTACTCAAGGTAGGGTAAAAGAATTGAAATGCTATTGGTTCGGTTCCGACAGTTTAAAATACCGTAATTTTACCGATTTCCTTTAAATCGGTAAATCGGTTTTCAATAAAATTTTATGAAATCTCCTATACTTCTAATTTAATTCTCTCATATCTAAACTCAGGTAATTGCTAATCAATTGATTCTAAATAATTATTTTACCGAATTTTGATTATTCTCAATTATTCGATAAAATTGAATAATTAAGCCAAAAACGGTGGATGTTACATTACCATCCTCCTTAAAAAAAATTTTGTCCTCAAAATTTAGTACCTAAGAATAGTTCAGGATATTCTTTCCTCATGTTTGATTCCAGCTCCCAAGTATAGTCCTCCGCATCTTCTTTTCCCCATGCTACTTTTACTAGCTGCACGATCTTGTTCCGAAGTTGTCTACTACTTTTGTCTACGATCCGTGTCGGTTGCGCGCAGAAGGTCAAGTCCTCTTTTAACTGTATTGATTCGGGTTCTAGGGAGTGGGTAGGGTCTGGTTGATACTTTCTGAGTTGGGAGACATGAAAAACATCATGGAGGTTTGATAGATGTGGAGGCAAAGCGACTCTTATGCAACTGATCCGATTCGCTTCAGGATTTGAAAGGGACCAATAAAACAAGGATTTAGCTTCTTGACTTTGACTGCTCTATCTATCCCTGTTGTAGGAGTAACTTTCAGAAATACGTGGTCTCCTTCTTGAAATTCCAGAGGTTTCCTCCTGGTATCTGCATAACTCTTCTAGTGGCTTTGAGCGGCAAGCATCTTGCTCCGTATTTTCTTGATCTGCTCGGTGGTTTGCTCGACTAAATCAGGCCCCAATAGAGTTGATTCTCCTGTCTCATACCAGCACAAGGGAGATTGTCACTTTCGTCCATACAATGCTTCGTAAGGAGCCATGTCGATGCTAGCATGATAGCTATTATTGTATGCGAACTCGGCCAACGGTAAGTATCAATCCCAATTTCCGCGTTGCTCCAGTACATAAGCTCGTAGCATATCTTCCAAGGTTTGAGTCGTCCTTTCAGTTTGGCCATCTGTTTGTTGGTGATATGCAGTGCTTAAACACAGCTTTGCACCGAACGCCTTCTGTAAAGCTCCCCAAAATCGTGAGGTAAACCTCGGGTCTCGATCAGAGACAATAGTTGAAGGGGTCCCATGCAACCTTATAATCTCTTGAATGTACAGTTGAGCTAGTTTTTCTAGCTGATAGTTTGCTCGAACGGGCAGGAAATGAGCAGATTTGGTTAATCTGTCCACAATGATCCATATAGCATCATATCCCGCTGATGTCCTTGGTAACCCCATGATAAAATCCATGGAGATACTCTGCCACTTCCACTCAGGAATGTCCAAGGGTTGTAACATCCCAGAAGGCTTCTAATGTTCCGCTTTCACCTTCTGACAGACCAAACACTTACCCATGAAGCTTGCTACATCTGACTTCATGCCCAGCCACCAAAACATTTTCTTGAGGTCTTGATACATCTTGGTTATGCCAGGATGTACGGCAAATTCGCCTCTATGTGCTTCTTCTAAGATTTTTCTTCGGAGATCATCCCTTTCAGGAACACAGACTCTGATGTGGCACCGCCAGATGCCCTTTTTATCTTGGGCAAAACCCGTTAGTTTCCCTGATTGCACGAGACTAACTGTATGTTGAAAGTTAGCATCCTGCTGCTGTGCTTGCCGAATCTGGTCTTTAAAGCTACTAGTTATCTTAATTTGGTGTAACTGAAGGGTCTTAGGAGTTGTAAGAATTCCCAAATTAAGATTTTGGAAACTTTCAATAAGTTCCATTTCTTTAATCATCATCCAGCGACAGTCAATGATTTCTTGCTCAACGCATCTGCCACGATGTTTGCCTTATCTAGGTGGTATTTCAATTCAAATTCGTAGTCTTTAAGGCATTCCATCCATCTCTGCTGCCTCATGTTTAATTTCTTCTGATCGAAGAGGTACTTCAAACTCTTATGATCAGAAAAGACCTCGAACTTCACTCCATACAGGTGATGTCTCCATATCGTCAGAGCAAATACTACTGCTGCTAATTCGAGGTCGTGAGTCAGGTAGTTCCTTTCGTGTGGCTTCAATTGCCTGGAGGCATATGTGACCACTTTTCTGGTTTGCATCAACACGCATCCTAACCCTTGTTGGAAAGCATCGCAATAGACCTCAAATGGTCCATGAGGGTCTGGTACAGCTAACATTGGTGTCATGGTCAATCTCCTCTTCAAATCCTGAAAACTTTGTTCGCACCCTGGCATCCACTCAAATAGAACATTCTTTCTGGTTAGCTTGGTCAAAGGCAAGGCTATTCGAGAAAAATCCTTAACGAATCGCCTGTAATATCCAGCTAAGCCCAGAAAACTCCTAACTTCTGAGATTGTGGTCAGCCTTTCCCAGCTCGAATCGCTTCTACTTTGTCAGTCGACAGAGATTCCTCCAGAAGACACTACGTGGCCGAGAAATTTTACCTCCTTCATCCAAAATTCACATTTGGATAATTTAGCATAGAGTTTCTTTTCTCTTAAAATTTGCAGAACTAGCCGCAAGTGTTCCGCATGCTCTTGCTCCGTCTTCGAGTAGACAAGTATGTCGTCGATGAACACCACTACAAACTTGTCCAGATATGGGCGAAATATTCGATTCATGTAATCCATGAATACTGCTGGTGCGTTCGTCAGCCCAAACGACATCATGGTATACTCATAGTGCCCATAACGAGTCCGAAAAGCTGTCTTAGGGATATCTTGTTCTCAAACTCGAATTTGGTGATATCCAGAACGCAAGTCGATCTTGGAGAATACTGTTACACCCTGTAGTTGGTCCATGAGATCATCAATCCTTGGCAGTGGATATTTATTCTTAATTGTCACTTTGTTCAGCTGCCTATAATCCACGCATAAGCGCATGCTTCCATCTTTCTTCTTGACCAACAAGACCGGAGCTGCCCATGGCGACACGCTTGGCCGTATGAATCCTTTTTCTAAAAGCTCTTCAATTTGTCTTTTTAGTTCCGTCAGCTCCATAGGTGACATTCGATACGGAGCTATAGATATTGGTCCCGCACTTGGAACCAACTCGATGATAAATTCAATCTCTCTTTCTGGAGGGAATTCAGGAATATCCTCTGGAAAAACATCCGGATACTCTCTAACAACCGAAATCTCCTTTAGTTCTTGCTCAGCTTCTGTCATATTAGCTGACAAGAGGATATACCCTTGATTCTTTGGTCCAACAGAGTTCAGATAGAAGAGTGTTGCGGTTTAGGATTCAGAAAGTGAGACAGAGGGGAGTACCTCCGTCTTATCAGAGCAATTGAGTACAACTCAATTGGTAGAAAGCCAATCCATGCCCAGAATTACATCAAGACCAGATAGAGGGAGACAAATCAAATTGGCGGCAAAGGTCCTACCCTCAATTCGAAGAGGAACATTGATGCATATTTGACTAGTTCTAACAGGCCCATTGGTAGGAGTGGAAACCAATAGATCATAAGGTAATTCAGAAATTGGCAATTGCAAAGAAGTTACACAGTTATGAGAAATAAACGAATGTGAGGCACCCGAATCATAGAGTACAGTTAGAGTCTCACCGTCCACATCACAAGTGCCTTGGATTAGTCCTTCCGACTTATCAGCTTCTTCTGCGCTCATTGTAAAGATCCATCCTTGTTGTTGGGGTCGAGGCGGCTGTGATGGAGTCCTAGTTGGATACTCATAAATTTTGTGGCCTAGCTTACCACATCCATAGCAGACATTCTGGCCTGCCAAACACGACCGATCGCCATGATTCTTGCCACATTTTGTGCAAGATGGATTTGGAAAAGGCCTTTGGGGCTGCTTGCCTTTGTTGCCCGCCAATGGATATCTCCGCTGTTGTTGTACGTTGGGCTTAAATCTCGGGCCTTGTGGGGCCAACCCCCTCTTGAAATTTCCACCAGATGCCCTGGCTGCAACTAATTTCGAGTTGCAATCTTCCACGAGTCGGCACTTGTTCACCAATTTGGGGAAATCCCTGATCTCCATTGACCCTATCGCGGTAAGAATGTCTTCTCGTAACCCTCCTTCAAATTTAATGCACTTCCACGCTTCATCCGGGTTCCTCTGGTAAATCGTGGAAAATTTGCACAGCTCTTCAAACTTGGCAATGTATTCAGATATCATCTGGTTTCCTTGATGTAGCTGCATAAACTCGAGTTCCTTAGCGTTTCGAACCGAAGCAAGAAAGTACTTTTGGTGGAACACATCTCTAAACACCATCCAAGTGACTATGGTCTGAGATTCTTCAAACAGCCTTCGTATGCTGTTCCACCAGAACTCGGTGTCTGCCTCGAGCATATAGGTGGCAAAAGTCACTTTCTAATGATCTAAGCAATCTAGGACAGAGAAAATCTTCTCCATGGCTTTGATCCACTCATCGGCTTTATCAGGGTCATACGCCCCTTGGAAGCTGGGCAGATTCGCCTTTCTGAACTCAGCAAATCTGAGATAGTCCTGGTTAGCCTCTGGGCCATGTGGGTTCCCTTCACAGCCTGCTACAGGTCGCCTGCCTAGCTGTTCCATCATCTGGTGAGTTGCCGCGGCTTGCTCCCGCATTGCATGGGCCATTTCTCGCATTGTACAGGTTCTGCACGTGGTTTGCCCCGTCTTCCGGAAGCCATTAAGTTCTAGCACACAAAACAAAAGTTATTGAGTTGATCAGGGTCAACACTAAGTCTAATGTGCCAGTAAATAACAGCTCACACGGTCAGGCACTTCATACACATGCACAACTATATCTCAACCATACAGGCAAGATCTGGTGCACATTATCAGCTAAAAATACAGAATATGCGCGAAGCATAGTCAGTCCAATCCTCAGGCCTTAGCTAGGACGAATTGCTCTGATACCAAAAATGTAACACTCTACTAATTTAATGTTATGCTTAAGTCATAGCATGAAATTAGGTAGTTTGTGTTACCGTGTTAACGTTCTACTTAAATCTCGTGATTAGTATCACTAAACCGTTGAAACGGCGCGCTATTACATAATAGACATGAATAGTGTTATAAAACGTAATAAAGTTTAATGTAATATAACAGAAAAGATATAAATAAGTGATATATTCTCAATTGTATATGTACATATATAGGTCGGAAGCCGATGCTTCAGTCTATACATATAGGTATATATTAAAAACGGATGAAACATAGGAACGTCAAAATTCCTATTGTTAAAAGCAGAGGCAGAAATAGCAAGAGCAGGTTGTGTCCAACGAGTCCAACTCGGAGTCATAGTGAAGCTGCAGGTCTGGGATCTCAATGAAAGGAGTGACCGTTGAGCCCTTCGCCAGCGTCTGAGAATGATGTGGAAATACAACACGGGGTGAGAATTTCAAGAAATTCTCAGTAGAGTTCATGTATGGTGTTCTTCTGACGTTACATTCATTCTCAGTTGCCTCGGTTTTTATTTAATTATAAAAACATGTGTTCAAACTAGGCTATCCGTTTTAATGAGTTTAAGGAAAAGTCTGGTCCGAGGCAAGGTTCAGTTTTACTTTAGATAGCACAATAAGCAAAATATATACTAATAATGATGCATAAATAATAAACAGAATAACTAAAAAAACAGCAGTAAGCAAACATAATAGATAACTGTAAACATCTTGACATAATTATTTCATGTAACCATGCAGTCATGTGATCATGCAGACTTAATCATGAACCTTTCTTCATAAGCATTTTCCATTTCTTTTCATCATTTTCCATCTCTTGGTCCCCTGGGAGTTCTTGGCTATTTAGACTCCTGGGTAATAGTCTGCTTTTTAGGATCGAGCTCGTTCCTATACAAGAATACTGGGTTTACTTTCCCCGACCTTCCCACCGATCTATTCCCCTTAACTTCTTATCCGGGGCTGGCTCAAGTAGCATAGAACTTTCATAGTAACATATTCCTTATTATAACTTTCATTGCTTTCTTGAAAATGCATATGCATTAACATGTAATCCATAACTTGTGCATAGATTCTACTGAAATTTTGGCAGCATAACGGATCGTGTTCGCTTCCCCATGAATAGTGCTAGCACATCAGAACATCAATTTGTCACAAAAATCACAGCATTACATACATATTTCAACATAAAACTCATAATGACAATAAGCTCACTAAGGCAAGGTTTTTGCATCAACATAGTCAGCCAACCCGGTTCTTCTAAATCAAGCCATAATTTCTACTTAACTCATTTGGACCTCAATTTTGGTTATGTTGTAGTGTTATATGTCTAGTTTCTAACCTCTTTGGTCCTATCTAATTTTGATATCTATAACTCAAGATATTTAGGTTTTATCCTGGCCTACCCAGTGGCTAGCCAAAATCAGACAACTAAAAGTAAAAATCTACTAAAAATCTAAAACTGACTCAAATTATACGAAATTGGACGCATATTGAAGCTAACAGGGTAAGTTTCATTTACAAAAAGTTCCATTCCATTTGACTTAGTAGGGCTCGAGTTACAAGCCCCGAATTCTGACCTTCCTAAACTGCCCTGTTCTGGCCCGGTTTGGACATAGGGCAATTTTCTTGGATCACTGGGAGCAACTAGGACTTTATCTAATTCTGAAATTTTTATGGGAAATTTTTCTATGTGTAATATTTCTAAAAAAGTTAGTTTCACTTATTTTCGAGTAGTATAGGGTGAGTTCTACCCTAAACAACCCAGTCTACCCAGAACCAGAGTCAAAACCCTAGGTCGAAATTCAAAAATTCATATCTCTCTCAATTCTAATCTAAAAGCTTTATATGATATATCTATGGAAAGCTATAGATGTCTAGTTTCATATAAAAATGGTTCCACCCAATTTCATTGGCTGTAGGCGGAGCCGTATACTCTGCGTTACAGACTGCCGAGGGTTTGTGGTTCTCTAACCCATCAGCTCTTCCTATTTCCATTCTTTCTTGCTTCCAATTCAGTTTTAATCAAATAAACAACCCAAAACCAATCACATATCATCATAATCATTCATTTAACATATCAAAGATGATGAAAATAATCCAAGCTTAGCCAGCCAATACCACAGAATTGATGCAAATATTAAACCCCCACCTTTGTTCTAAGTGATTTTGTTGGATTTTTGAAGGCTTGGATGAGCAAAGCTTGATTAGGCTTGATGTTGGCTGGAGTTATGTATATGAAGAAGAGAGGAACAGAGCTAAAAGGAGAAGAGAAAGTGGCGCAAGAAAGTGGTCTGAATGGGTGAAGAAAAGGGTAGAAAAATTTGATTGAAGGAGTGTTATATATAGGTGGCTTCTTGGCTTGTGATTGGTTGGATTTGCAAGGCTGAAATTCAGCCAAGCCTCCCATGAGTTGTGGCCAAGATGGCACCACATTTGGGGGCTAAGTGGCTGAGTTATCAGCCACTCAAGGTAGGGTAAAAGAATTGAAATGCCATTGGTTTGGTTCCGACAGTTTAAAATACCGTAATTTTACCGATTTCCTTGAAATCGGTAAATTGGTTTTCAATTAAATTTTATGAAATCTCCTATACTCCTAACTTAATTCTCTCATATCTAAACTCAAGTAATTGCTAATCAATTAATTCTAAATAATTATTTAACCGAATTTTGATTATTCTCAATTATTCGATAAAACCGAATAATTAGGTGAAAAACGGTGGATGTTACACTGAAGAGGATAAAAAAAAAAGTCCAGTATAATATGAAAGCAAAGAATATAATTACTCTGCCTTATGACATGATGAATTCTTTTGTGTGTCAAATTGCAAAACTGCATAAGAAATATGGGATACCCTATAGCTTACTCATGAGGGTACTAGTGAAATTAAGAGGGCAAGAATCAACACTCTCACACATGAGTATGAACTTTCTAAAATGAATCAAAATGAGAGTATTCAAAATATGCAAAGGAGATTTACTCACATTGTCAATCATCTTGCTTCATTGGGAAAGATATTTCCAAATGAAGACTTAATTAATAAACTTTTGAGATGTTTGAATAGGCAATGACAACCAAAGGTGAAAACAATAGCAAAATCAAGAAACCTAGCAACAATGACTCTTGCTACGCTCTTTGGGAAACTTCAAGAGCATGGGTTGGAACTCAATAGACTCAATCAACATGAGGAGAGACACAAAAGGAAGAAAGGAATAGCTCTAAATGCAACCTCTTCTATGCAAGAAGGAAGTGATGAAGATGAACAAGATAGTTTAGAAGGAGTTGAAGAAAATGATGAAAACTCTAGTCTCCTTATGAAGAAGTTTGGAAGATTTCTTAGGAAGAAAGGAAACCAAAGAAGAAGTCCTTTTCCACCAACGAATAATCTTAACAAGGGAAAAGATGCTTTATCTACATAAAAAGGCTATGAATGTGGTCAACCTAGCTATATGAAGGATTGTCCAATTTATTTAAAAAGAATGGAGAAACTTGCTAAGAAATCAATCAAAGAAAAGAAAGGCAAGAAGGCATATATAACTTGGGAGGAAAACGACATAGATTTATATAGTGACTCTGAAAATGAAGTTGCAAATCTTAGTCTCATGGTTAGAGACAACAATAGTGGTGAAGAGGTAAAATCTTCAAATATTAATCTCTCTTTTTCATTTAATGAGTTACAAGATCACTTTAACGATCTACATGAAGAATCCTTGAGGCTTACCAAACTTGTTGCTTTTTCTAGGAAAAATATTTCATCTTTAGAAAAGGAGATCCTTAGATTGAACAAAAAATTAGAGGAATTCAAAACTAAGAAAGAAGCTCTTAAATTAACTAATGCAAACTTCACTTACTCTAAATGTCAAAAATATGAGAATGCAATTACATCCAGCTCCTGCTCATCTTGTAAAAATTTTGAAAAGAAGATTAATAATTTAAAAAATGTGCTTGCTAAGTTTATCTTTGGTAGAAATAATTTAGATATACTGTTAAGAAATCAAAGGTGTGCTTCTGATAAGGCAGGATTAGGATATAATCCTAAGGGACAAGAAAAGTTCTATAAAAACTTCTTTTCTTTATTATCAACCTCTAACTCTCCTTTCACAACGTGTTTCTATTGTGAAAAAAGGGGGCATAGTGCATCTACATGTTATGTTAGAAAGAATGGACATTCTAGTGTAAAGATGATATGGGTTCCAAAAGGCATGTTGCCTAAGTCTAACAATCAAGGAACCAAGAAATCCTGGGTACCTAAATCCAAGAATTGAACTTGTGATGTAGGTATGTCTAAAGGTCAAGAGCTTAAATTGGTATCTTGATAGTAGATGCTCCAAGCATATGATAGAAGATATATCAAAATTCTCAAATTTAACTAGTAAAAAGCATGCACATGTGATCTATGGAGACAACAACAAAGGAAAATACTCGGAGTAGGTAAAGTTGGTAAAACTCCCTCTATCTCTTTAGAAAATGTTTTATTTGTTGATGGTCTTAAGCATAATTTACTTAGTATTAGTCAATTATGTGATAAAGAAAATAGGGTCATCTTTGATTCAAATTGTTGCATTATAGAAGGCATTAATGATAAGAAAGTTAAGTTTGTGGACATATGGTAGACAACATGTACATGATTAGCCTGGATGATATTTCCTTAAATAATATTCAATGTCGCATGAGTAAGGAAGATGTTTCATGGTTATGGCACAGAAGAATTGTATACATTCACATGGATCACTTAAATAAGTTGGTTATGAAATAATTAGTAATTGGACTATCAAAACTTAGATTTGAAAAAGACAAGCTCTATGATGCTTGTCAAAAGGGAAAACAAGTAATAGTCTCTTTGAAATCAAAGAATATTGTTTTAACCTCTAGACCCTTACAACTATTACATATGAATCTTTCTGGTTCATCAAGAATTATGAGTTTTGAAGGAAATTACTATGCTTTAATGATTGTAGATGATTATTCAAGGTTTACATGGGCTTTATTTCTAGCTCATAAAAATGAAGCATTTCAAGCATTTAAAAAACTTGCTAAGGTTATTCAAAATAAGACAAATCTTAGCATTGCATCTATAAGAAGTGATCATGGTGGCAAGTTTGAAAATGAGTATTTTGAAACTTTTTGTGATGAACATGGTATTGAGCATAATTTCTCTGCTCCAAGAACTTCACAACAAAATAGAGTAGTTGAAAGGAAAAGTCACTCTTTAGAAGAAATGACAAGAACTATGCTAAATGAGTTAAATCTTCCTAAGTATTTTTGGGCATATGCAGTAAGTACCACTTGTTATGTAGTGAATAGAGCCCTAATAAGATCAATTTTAAAGAAAATCCCCTATGAATTATACAAAGGAAAGAAGCCAAATATTTCCTACCTTCATATCTTTGGGTGTAAATGCTTTGTTTTGAATAATGGAAAGGATAACTTAGGCAAATTTGATACTAAATCTGATGAGGGAATATTCCTTGGCTACTCATTGTACAGTAAAGCATATAAGGTCTTTAATAAGAGAACTTTGACTATGGAAAAGTCTATTCATGTTTATTTTTGATAAGACTAACCTCTTTGGTCCAAGAAAAGATATTATTGATGATGTTGCAGAAGCTTTGGAGAATCTTTGGAGAATACTCAATAATTGACAAAGAAAAGGAGCAAAAGAAAGAGGAAGAAAGTGAGAAAGAAACTCCACAACAAAAGTAAACAAGGACAATGATCTTCCAAAAGACTGAGGACCTCTAGACACCATTCACTTGGCAATGTTATAGGTGATATCTCAAAAAGGGTGACAACTCGAAACTCTCTTAGAAATACATATAATCACATGGCATTTGTTTCTCAAATTGAACCTAAAAACATAGATGGAGCTATTGTTGATGAACATTGGATCTTAGACATGCAAGAAGAATTAAACCAATTTGAAAGAAATCGTGTTTGGGAACTTGTGCCTAAGCCTAGTGATCATCCTATCATAGACACCAAATGGGTCTTTAGGAACAAACTTGACGTAAATGGTGTCATAATAAGAAATAAAGCTAGATTAGAAGCTAAAGAATATAATCTAGAAGAAGGACTAGACTGTAAAGAAACATATACTCCCATAGCTAGATTAGAAGACATTAGAATGTTACTTGCATTTGCATCTATCATGGATTTTAAACTTTATCAAATGGATGTGAAAAGTGCATTTCTAAATGGTTATATACAAGAAGAAGTGTATGTTGATCAACCTCCTAGTTTTGAAAGTTTTGATTTACCCAACCATGTTTTCAAATTGAAAAAGGCTCTTTATGGATTAAAAAAAAGCTCCTAGAGCTTAGTATGATAGGTTGAGTAAATATTTTTTAGAAAAAGATTTTTCAAGAGGAAAAGTTGACACTATACTATTCATTAAAAATAAGGAGCATGACATTCTCTTGGTACAAACATATGTAGATGATATTACCTTTGGTGCCACTAATGATTCTTTGTGTCAAGAATTTTCTAAGATAATGCAAAGTGAATTTGAGATGTCCATGATGGGAGAACTTAATTTCTTCCTTAGATTTCAAATCAAGCAAGCAAAAGATGAAATATTTATCAATCAATCAAAATATTGCAAGGAGTTGCTCAAAAGGTTTGGGATAGATAATGCAAAGGAAATAGCTACACCTATGAGCCCTTCATGCTACTTGGATAAGGATGATGAAGGTAAGCCTGTAGAAGTGACAAAGTATAAAGGTTTGATTGGTTCTCTCCTTTATGTCACTGCTAGTAGGCCAGATATAATGTTCCATGTATGCATGTGTGCTAAATATCAAGCTAATCATAAGAAATCACATCTTAGTGCTGTAAAAAGGATAATGAGATATTTACTAGGCACATTAGTATAGGATTATGGTATCCTAAGGGAACCTCATGTAGTTTAATAGATTATTCTGATTTAGCCTTTGCCAGTTGCAAAATGGATAGGAAAAGCACTAGTGGAACATGTCAATTGATTGGTAGTGCTTTAGTTTCTTGGCATAGTAAGAAACAAAATAGTGTGGCTTTGTCTACTGCTGAGGCTGAGTATATAGCGATTGGGAGTTGTTGTGCACAAATACGTTGGATAAAGCAATAACTTCTACACTATGGCATACATCTTAATCATATTACTATAAGATATGATAATACAGGTGCAATAAACTTTTCTAAAAATTCTGTTTTGCACTCTAGAACTAAACATACTGAAATTAGACATCACTTTTTAAGAGACCATGTGCAAAAAGGTGATTGTGTTTTAGAATTTGTAGAAACAAATAAGCAATTAGCAGATATATTTACTAAACCCTTGCCAAAAGAGACTTTTATTAACATTAGAAGAGAACTTGAAATACTTGACTTTTCAGATATCTAAATTGTTTAAAGATTTAAATTTGTTGAATATTTAAAATTCATCTATTGTATAAATTAATAACTTGAGCATCAAAGTTTCCTCTAAATTTGTTTTCCAGGTACTTTGTTACTTGCTAAGTCCCCCATTTATCAAAGACTCAAGAAATAGAACTGAAATTCACGTATAAGCCAAGTTTGATTCATTGTAATCGATTACAATATTAATTGTAATCGATTACTAGAGACATTACTGGAGCCAAGGGGTGTAAAATGGCATATGTAATCGATTACATATTTGAGTAATTGATTACATCTTCTAGGTTGAGTGTTGCAATCGATTACAATATTTGTAATCGATTACAATTCCATATTAAAGCTTCCGTGCCACCTTCTTTCTCCTCAAAACTCACAAACTCCCTGTCTTCCACCTCTTTCTCTCTCTATGCGACCTACTCTTCTTTAACTTCTCTCTTCAATTTATCCCATATTTTCCAACCAAATCCAACCATTTAATTACCAAATTTTTTGTCTTCCTTTTCTCTACAAAATCCACTGAGATAAACTTACCAAAACTCGTTGAAATGGCTGAATCCAACCACCCCCAACAAAAGTACCCTAAGTCTACAGCCAGAGGGAAATTTGCTGCACCACTATCATTCGCTACACCACCCAACAGCCGTCTAATGCTCCATTAAGGTTTCTTGATCACTTTTCCAATTCAGCCCAGGAACAAAGATACTTTGAGCATTACAAACCTAAAGATCTTATTCAGCCTAAGTATTTGGATTTAGGTTTCTTTGAAGGAGAGAATTTTCATTGTTATGCCACATTTAAATCCCTAGGATTGGTAAAGTTTATGAGTTGAAGGAAGTAGATTTATCTTGATTTAGTTAAGATGATTTACTCCAATTTAGAAATTAGAGATCATTGCATAATCTCTAAAATGAAGAAAATTAAAATATGTGTTGATGCTGGCCTCTTCTTTCATTTGACTGATTAACTTCTGAGGGAGACCCATGTGTTGGCTTTGTGCCAAATGATTGGAAACTTGATTATAATGCTACGAATGCCAAGAAAATGATTTGCAATGAGGGTGCAAATCTTTCCGTCGAATGCTTGCTGGGGCTTTGGGATTAGATAATCGTCTAATGCATTATATTTATGTTCGAACTTTGTGTCATAGGCCTCATAACCTTGCCCAATTAACTAAACGAGATCTTATGGTCATGTGGATATTTTTTACTGGACGGAATATAGATTGGGGTAATTTCATGCGATTTCACATGACCTTGGCCAAGAAGGATGGTGAGGCTCTTCCATATGCCTTATTCATTATCTGTATTCTCAAGGAATTCAATTTGCTTCTCGATGGTGAAACAGTGGAGAAATCTAAGCGAACTCATGCCATTAGGGCAACTGCCATGGCCAGAATGGGTTTCCAAAAGCAACGGCATTAGTAGGCTCTAACCAAGGGTCAATGACAACAAGTGTAACACCCTAATAAATCCATATTACGCTTAAGTCGTATTACGGCGTTTTATTAGTTGTTACTTATGTTCGTGGAACACTAAACTTTACTTGAAATTAAATTACGCGGAAAATACAAAGAAAATTTTTTTATAAATATGTCGTTGCTTTTAAAAAGTAAAGCCTTGCGCGAGAAGATAGCAGTAGACGAACGTATTGCAGAGATTTCAATATAAATGGATGGAACATGAGATAAATCATAAAGTCATACATTCAAATTATAACATCGATTACATAAAATACTTAATCTCATAATATCCAAACAAGTACATATAAAGGAAACTCATGGTCATGCCATGGCCCCAAATATCAAAGGTACACAAGTCTGATGAGATACAATACTAAATGAAATACAAGAGTTGGGGAGCACAAATCAAAATGAGCCCTCGTAGACATATGCTGTCTTCTTCGCTTCTTCCATGCCCTTGCAACGAACTCGCGTCCTCGAATGTCGGGTCCTCCATGCTGCTCGGCCTCGGGAACGTGCGGAGTGCGAATGATGCGGGTGCTCGCCGATCACCTCTATACGACGGACGCGACGGCCGGGAACATAGCTGCCCACCGAGGAACGTGCCTCGGAGGGATCCTCCTCAGACGCGACAGGCCGATACTCGGGGAGTGGCGGCGAAGCTGCTACGGCCCTAGGGGTGGCCGTCGAACTCACCTCGACCACGGGAACCTCTGGCGGCGGCATAGGCTCGGCTACGGGTAGACCGGGAGACATAGGCTCCATCTCGATCTCGGGCTCTGGCTCGGGGGGGAAATCCCAAGGATCGAATGGCTGTCCAAGGCGTGACGAAGATACGCCCATGGGGTGGCGGAATCTCGCTCCTCTTGTTCAAAAACTCGACCCGGATAGAAGTAGGTGCGAACTACCGTGGTGGTCGTGGCCACGATAGCGTGGGCGTCCTCATCATAAACCCACTCATGGTGGGGAGGCTCCATGCTCCACGTCACGTGAGGCTCCATGAGTATCTGGTGACGAGACGGAAAAACAACTAGGATGAGAAATAAGATTTCTCAGTAGGACTCGAGCCTGGCACACTGGTGTCATCGTAATCGTCCCACCACTTCGGTTTTGAAACGAAACCGTGGGCATACAATAGGTTCAATTATTTGATTTTCGAAAACGTTACTATCCGAAGTGGATCCCATTTTTAGTACTTATCCTCGTTGTATTAACATCATCATGGCATACATGAAAGCTTATATGACTATTCATAACATATATAAACAGATCGAGAGTTATGTTCTTTACTTGGGTTGGACCAAGTCCCTTTCTTTCCTTAACTTGACTTATCTTAAGTCCTTTCTTTCCACCCACTAAACATAAGTGGTAATGAGCTCATACCGTGGCCGTCGCCACCATAGACTTTCGGTACTTACACTAGCTGGGTCATGCCATGCCTCATGTAAGCCCTATCCCCTATACTCACACTAGCTGGGTCATGCCATGCCTCATGTGAGTCGTGGGTGAGGGGAAACTTAAATTAGGTCACCTTCCCTTTTGAAGGATCATACTTTATCCAATCTTTCCTTATTAAACTTATGATGCAAAATATTTCTAAGTCCATAATTTCTACAAAATTTCGGCAAAGATAACGGCTAGACCGCAGCCTTCCCAAAATTTTGCCAGACAAGATACCAAAGAGTATCACAGCATCATATCATATCATCATATCATATCATCATCATCATATCATCACATCATATCATCATATCATGGCATCATAATCACATCATCATCACATCATATTTGCAACCTAATCGTAGGCATATTCTCAAGCAAAGTCTTATGAGCTTAGCTTAGTAAATTAGATGCAAGCTTTTACATTGGCTTTCATTTTATTGGTTTCCTCTTCTCATTTATTCTAACTTGACTTATATGATTTTCATATTTTAAATTTGGAAGAGTTATGGTTTAGGTTTTGCATTATAGTTTGATTAAAATCTTATGAACTTAATCTAGTACACTAACTACATTTACATTCGGTTTTTCGGTTTATTTGCTTCTTTTATTAAGGATTAGGCAAGCTTAGTATTTTATTCCATCTAGTCTTCATTAAGTAAATTATGAAGTTTCATTACTTTAGGTTAAGCCCTTTTACCTTTTTAGGTCACTTATGCATAGTTTTACTTAAAGTTAAATTTTGACAGTTTTACTTTTACCCCAGGCAGTAACTTTAAAAATTCACCATAATTTGGTATTTTATCATTTTAATGCGAAATTTTATATGCTTATAGGGTTCTGAGTCTAGTTTTTAACAAAAGAAGTCCCACTCAAAAATTCATTTTCTAACTCCAGTTATGCATATTTTATTCTGACTTGTTCAGTTTCTAGGTTCACTCCTGGTACAGTGGATTGTGACCTCTCATTATAATTGCTCAGAAGGAATCTGAGAAAACTGTTTTATGGGTCTGTTCCCCTATGTCTTAGCTTTCATTGAAACTTGGTCTCACTCAAAAATCATTTTTGTAGCTTGAGTTATACTCATTTTAGTGTAGACTGCCCAGGCAGAAACCTACCCGAGAACAGTCCACTTTGAAAAATCACATCTCACTCATTTTAACTCCGAATCTTATGTATTTTATATGTATGGAAAGCTCTTTGAGTCTATTTTCATATAAAATTGGTTCCACTCATTTCTGAGTTTTCTGGAAAAAGTTATACCGTTCGGTTTACAGACTGTCAGAAAATCCAGGATTCACGTCTTGCTTTTTCTCATGTTTTCTCCAAAACACTCAACCTCACTTTCAAGAAACCATTCTCAAGTTATAAGACACTCATATACCATGGAAGATTAGTGAAAAACTAACATGTTGGAGTTCAAAAATAGTGGATTCAGCCATGCATCACACCAAACCGAAAACATATTTTCAACAAACAACCATACTAGCAACAACATCTCATTTTATGACAAGAATGGCTATGATGCCCATAATCAATCTTTAAAACCACCTAGCTATGGAGAGCATAGGAGTTCTAAAGCTTGAAAAACAAGAGAGAAAAAGGGTTTAGAGTCACTACCAAGAAGCTTTCTTTGAAGGAACTTGGGATGGAAAAAGAGATGATGGTGGTGGTGGTGCTCCTCCTCTTGGATCTTGGAAGAGGCTTGATATGTGAGTGTCTTTGATTCTCCAAGAGCAAGAAATGGTGGCTCTTGAAGAGTTTGTGAGTAGAATGAGGAGAGGAAAGGATGAGAGAAGTGGGAGAATTCTAGAGAGAAGTTAGAGAGTTTAGAGAGAAGGAGGAGAATTTGAAATTGAAGAGAGAGAAGAGAGCTTTGTGTGTGTCTTTGGGAGAGGAAATGAAAAATGAATGGAGGAGAGAGGTATGGCTGAAGGTGGCGCAAAAGAGGGAGGGAAAGGTGATGGGACTTTGCTTCTTACAACAAGCAAGAGAGTGGAAAAACCTTGGGGCAAAAGGGTGAGTTGTTTTTCCTTGAGTCTTGGAGGCATTCTAATGTCCATTTTAAGCTTTTCTCTAGGGGTTAAAGGGGAGTACCCCTCTTAGGATTTGGTTGCTTGTCTAAGACTCATCCAAGTGTCAAGATCTAATGGTGGATGACAAGGATCCTAGTCTTGGCTTTTGATCTAATGGTGTAGGATTAAAGAGTTTGAATGAAGGGTGAGATGTTGCTCCTCCTTGGTAGGTCTTTCTAGGGCATATGCATGGAAGAACCTTTATCTCTAAATGTTATTAGAATTATTTAAATGTAGTTTAACTTAATTGGCTTAATTACCCATGAGTTAACTCTTGTCAATTATACCTTTTATGATGTCTTGCATTACGGTTAAGCATATGCTTAATTTGGGGTTTAATTTTTCAAGAGTTGTCTTAATCATTATAAACTTAATTAGTAAGGTTAGATTGTCTTACTCTTGTTTTGGCACCTTTGAGTAATTAAGGATTAGACGATTAAGGTTTTATTAAAACGCTTAGGACATTATGACTAAATTGTTTGGCTAGACTTAATTTACTAAGCTCTTGCTCTCGGGATTAATCGATTAGTTCTCAATTAATCGCTAATCCCTCTAATTAGCCGGAAACACCGAGCTAATTAGCTTAGGTAGAAATGGGGATGTTACAACAAGAGCTACAAGACCGAACTCCATAACCTCCACGAGCCTCTGATTTGACTCCCCTTCCTACATATATCACCGCCGTTAGTATTTGTTGGGTAGTGACTTGATGGTTTTGGCCAACAATTTTCTATGCGGTTTGACACATTAGGGCAGCAGATTGATCATCTTGGACACCGTGTGAGCCACTTAGAAGGTGACATAGGATCTCTTAGGAGCCACTTAGGAGCCATTTTGGTCTCCCAAAATACATACATCCTGTCTCACCTCTGGTCCTCACTACACCGTCTATCCGTCGCTAGATGCCTTGCTTAAATCCAGAAGACTGTGATGATCTGATTGATGAGGATGGCAAGGATGCTGCCGATGATGATGGGGCTTAGTGTGTGCTCGAATTTCTTTTTTTGTTTCTGCTTTTGACTAACCTATAGTTACTTTTCTTATCCTTTATGTTTTTATTGACTTGATATTTGGACTTTGTTTAGTCTATTTTGGACCTTGGATCTTGGTTTTAACCATTTACATTGACTAATGTTAGGTCCAATGGTTATATACTCCGCACTACTCATTTACGGTGGATATATCTCCTATTCCTTTGATTATTTTCTGGTTTTGATAGGCTGAATATCTTCTAGTAATGTGCTGGTTGTGCATTGGCTATGTAATGATAATGGTTGTGAATGGCTGAATATCTTCTATTAGCTTCTTTTTGATAATGCCAAAGGGGGAAAGCTATCATGGTGAGGATATAGGTATAGATTAAGGGGGAGGATATTTCTTATTGCTTTTGATTAAACCATATTGCTCTTGATTCTTGATTAAACCATATTCTTAGGGGGAGTGCACGTGATTATTATATCTCTTATTATAAATATTTTTGCTCCTCAGCTAAGATGGTTGTCATCATCAAAAAGGGGAGAATGTGATTGATTATTATTGGAAGAGATAACACAAGAAGGGGATTGAATCATGTTTTTTTCAACAATAAAAAATAACCTGAAAAGTTAAAATTGAAAATCTATCTCAAGTCCTAGACTTGGATTGCGGAAGTGTTGTATTAGTTAATAAAAAGTTATTTGTTTAAATTAAAGAAGGGAATGAACAAATTGATGTAAAAATGCATATAGAATAACTTATGTGATCAAGATAAAATGCTAAGTAGCTATGGAAAAAACACACAAGAGATTTTTATACTGGTTCGGCCAACCACTTGGCTACTTCCAGTCCCCAACTCTTTATTGAGATTTTATAAAATCCGAGTATTCTTTGTCCAAGCTTCTCCAAGCTTCTTATAACAGAGTAGTCTTTTCTCAAGCCTTTCCAAATTCTACCTCAAGTATTCTTTGTCTTTGTAACACCCTCTATCATATAAGCCATGCTCGAGTCATGGAATTATATTAAAAGGTTGTCACTGTGCTAAGAAATATTTAAAATGTGGAAAATATAATACATGACGCTTAATTTCAACAACTTGCATTAATCTTCTCATATTCACACTCACTTAGGCAAAATTTCAATATTTTACACCAACAAAGAATTAAAAAGGGATTTTTGTAAAAAGATTGTAAAAAATTTTAGAACTCAATTCACCTCCCTCTTGAGTTCTTGAGGTCACTCGATAACAGATAATTAGTAGATTATTCCTAGTAAACTCTTAAAGTTGATCTATGCTCTATTCAAATTGAAATAGCACAACCCTAATGAGGAGCCCATAACTCGAGCTCTACCTACGTAATTAGAGTGAAACTTGTTGGATTTGAAAAAGGGTCCATATAGGTACATCCTTGAATTTCAGACCAAAACGATATAAGATGAATTTTTAGTGAATTTCTAATTTTTGGTGTGCAAGTCTATCTTGAAACAGGATAGCCTTGACCAAAACATAAATAACTTAAGTTATAGACCTTAAAATTTAGTGAAACTAGAGAGATTTAAGAGTAGACTAATAGGGCTATATTCTGTTAAAATTTGATATTAAAATGGAATTTTAGTGCAATTTAGAAGTTCTAGGCAAATTTAAGGAAAGTAGGACAACATGAGAATTTCATGCCCTGGAGGTTCCACAAACCATGAGGAATTAAATGAACTGAATATTTATGCAATTATATACCAAAATGATTTTATGTCGATATATTATTTATGATGATCATGATTGCTATGAATGGTTGGTTTTTAATTGTGCTATCTATTTTGAGACCCCTCTTATTTCAATTATCATGCTGCTCGAAGTTTAGCAGGAGTATATAAATTATGTATCATAATCATAAGCACATGTGAAGATTTAAATAGCATCTTCATGCATGACCATGTACAAGAAATGCATATGAGCATATGAATCATGAAAGTATATGAATAGACAAGATGGAATCCCTTCACTTGGAGGCAGCTACGAGGTTCCTCCATTTGAAGACAATTATAATAAAAGATGAGATCTCCCTATAATGGGGGCAGTTGCACAATGATTCCCTTCAATTTAGAGACATGCAGTTTCCCTTGTAGGTTAGTACTGTGTGATGGCAATCATGAGATAAGCTCATTTCCCAAATTAGGCTACTCAAGGGCAATAAAGTTCAAAACATATACAGATACCCTAGAGACGATGATACATAATGCTTAGGTGTGTTAAGTAAAGAAAGTTAAAGAAAGTCAAGAAAAACAAATAAACTTGCATGATTATATGAGGTGCATCTGCATATATATAAATTATATTCTTTTTGTTAGCATTATGAATATACTCTCTTAATTGTCAAGCATGTGAATAAAATTAATCTACTTTAGAATGATATTTTTGAATTTTATAGTGTGAAATCTATAGTTGATATGGCATGATTAATTTTTTTTTATAATAAACCAAAGCAGTTGGGGATGATGACGATGACACTGTATGCAGTAGTCTAGGACGTCCTACTGGGAATTTATAATTCTCACCTTTATGTGTGTTCCCATGTCGTCTCCAGATAGCTTAGGAGATCTTGATGATGGCCATCCTGGATGAAGTTAATTTAGATTAGGTGGACAGTTGATTACTGTCAAACAAGGTTCGTTTATTTATTAGTAACAGCTCCTAAATGTAATACTTTGACTTAAATATAGTATTGTACTTAGGAGGGTGTTACATGGAATATAGAAGGAAAGAAGCATTTCGATTACAAAGTTTAACAATACCAAGACTTTGAGAGAATGCCATATTTGAGTAAAATTACTAGATAAGATGGAAAGGTTTTGTAGAAGGATGTTTATAAATGGTGGTCCATCCATGACATTGTATATTGTCATTTGTGAGTTTGGCTAATGGCTCAAGTAAAATTAGATCTTTTCTTTGATATGGCTAGCTTTTGTATTACTGACTCAGTATCTAACTGAACCCTATTGACAGTACAAATATGGTGCAAATGAGGAAGAAAAACATGGAGTTCCATGCCTAAACCTTTGGAAGCCATAATATCTAAATGATTAAAAGACTTTATAAAAAATATGCGCAAGGATCTCAATATAGATGGCTTCTATTTGAAGCACTTAGCTTAATCAACAATACAAGAGATTCCTAACCTTAACATGTCTCATTAATACATTTGAAAAAGAACAACACATATGATGAACAAAAAAAAAAATAAAAAATAAAAAAACTCACAACTTTTTTTTAACATGATGCTACTAATTTGTAATGTAACATATTGCATTTGTATTGCAAAGAAAAATGGAAGATAAGGGAGAACTCAAATATTTAAGCATTAAGAGCTCAACATAATAGAGATGCCTAACCTAGCCACTAATTAGCTTCCCCTCAAATAACCATTGAACTAAAACTTAAAGAAAACAACACCAAGAGTAAGCAAAAAATGTATCATCACCAAGAACATCAAAAGCATATGGCATCAAAAACCACAAGAAGGCATAAACAATTCCAAGCACCAAATAATCATGAGAGCATTGAGAGAAATGGTGATAGGCGCATAAATACATATGATAAACTAGAAAGAAGGGAATCAAGCTATAAGAAAAGAGATGGATAAATCGCATAGCTAAACACAAATTTGGAGTGTGGCAATGCAGGTGGTTGTGATGGTATTGGTGAAGAAGTGGGAGGAAAAGAGTGGGAAGAATAATAGGGGTGAAAACAAGTCAGACTTGTATTGCAATTTTTTGAGAAATCTTAAAGATTAATCTCATATGAGCATGACCAAGCTTCTTATGCCACATCCACTTCTCATCCACAAAGGATGCCAAGCATTTTACATTCTGATTTAGAAGGTCATCTAGATATAATACATAAATATTATCATGCCTTCTAACAATAAGAGTGATTTTGTCAGATGTTGAATCTTTTATAACACATTGAAAAGGTTCAAACACAACTCTGTAGCCTTGGCCACAAAACTGACTAATGCTTAGAAGATTGTGAGTTAATCCTTCAGCTAACAAAACATCAATAATCAAGTAAGAATCATTCTTATCAACATTACCTATGCCAACAATTTTAGACTTGATACCATATGCAAATTTCACAATTCCACCATCTTTGGGTTTGAGGTTTTTGAATCAAGATTTGTTTCCAGTCATGGGTTTGGAGCATCCACTGTCCAGATACCATTTAATCTTCGTTTGGTGGTGTGATTTAAGACACACCTGCATCAAACGCAATTTTCACTTTAGGTATCCATATTTTCTTGGGTCCTTTTAGGTTAGTTTTATTTTGAAGGTTCTTGTCACAACCCAACCCAAGCTGTGACCGGCGCTTAGAAAATGAGTTCTCTAGCAAGCCTTTCACAGGAATATTTCACGAAAATCGGACAGAGTTTCTCCTATATTTAGGATAATTCCCAAATAAGAGTACTCCTCCTGCATAATCAACAAACACATTCTTCCATCGGGGATCCAGGTATTCTCAGAATACATCTCTCAGCACACAACATATTTAATCCATCAAGCACAATTCAACAAACCAAACATGCACATTATAATATAACTATCCATACTATTCCAATACATAACTCTATCACAACTTACCCAACCAATTTAGTTTACATAATTCCACAATACTAAGACTATTACAAACTAGTAAGGGTCAGACCCTATCCATAGTACTATGGAGCTACGTTTCTAGGATTTCAAAACAATATAGAATAACTAAACTAGGCCCTTATCTATGAGGGCTCACTAAGAGTGGAGGTCAACTACTGCTGAGCAGGGGGATCGGCTCCGAAGTCTGAACCTATATCTAAAAAAGATAGAATAGCCACAGGATGAGTTTATGAAACTCAGTGAGAGATAGGACACCTTTGAATTCATGAGTCAATGCATATTTGAAAACTATAGTTTCAGTTCAATTTAACAACCATAGGAACTATTTAACAGGATAATCCGTTAGGATTTACACTTAGGTAGCTTCCTTCGTGTGAATCCCATAATCAGGCACGCATCACTATTAGAGTAGCTGTGAATATCAGGCACGCACCAAACCATATGTATCGCTATGAATATCAGGCACACACCAAACTATATGTATCACTGTGAATATCAGGCACGCACCACTATTAAAGTGGCTATGAAATTCATAATTCAAGGTGCACCAGAGCTAATATCTACTGCCATAGGCAGATCCTATATAGACTTTCCTAGTCCTTTTTCATCATATAACATGCCTCAATTTTCAAACATTTCTCACAAATATTCATCATTGACTCATGTGAAGTTTCTAAAACAATTTCACATAAAAATTTATATAGATAACATGAATTTAAGGCAATAACCAGGACAAAAGAATTCTATCTACTCACAGATCACCCGTCCACGGAAAGATCTCAATTCTCCGGAGCCACAAAGCAAGAAGGGTGTTCCTTAGAACAATCTACCACCACAACCATAACCATATAATTGTATATTAGCTTCTAACATGAAAGATTTATCCTAATCATGCTTAACTCCCAAATCCCTAAATTATCTATCCTAAGGTTTAAGATTGGACCCCCAATCCAACAAGAATTTGAAATTTATATGAAAGGAAGGAGGAAAAATGATAGGAATTACCCTAAGGAAGCCAATGAGGGTGAGGAGAGGAGTAGATTCGCAGATTCATCCCCCTTTAAGCTTCAAACTCTTCAATGGAGTTTGTAGAGAGAGAAAGAGACCAATTTGATGATGGTTGTAGTTGATTTTTGTGTTTAATGCGTGTTTATAATTGGTCAAAGTGAAATAAGTTGATGGGGAAGGATTAAGATGAAGTTTGGGTGAGTTTTGGAGGAGAAAGAGACGAGTTTAGGGGAGAAGAGAGAGAAAACATTGAGAAAATAAGAGAGGAAGCATCGCAGGTGGTTATATAGATGCCTGCTAATCGATTGCAATCCTTTGTAATCGATTACCTGGCACCCAGAATTGGTAATCGATTACAAGCCTGTGTAATCGATTACCAGAGAGCATGCGAAACCTTGGAAACCCATTCAGCATTATGTAATTGATTACATAATCGATTACTTAAAGAAAAACTTGATCTTTGTATATCATGGTCCCTAGTAATCGATTAAATCGATTAAAAGACCTTGTAATCGATTAAAATCGGGAAAAATGCAACACCAACAACGTTATGTAAGGAAAGTGCTTAAATTATATCCTAGACATTACATTCTTCCCCCTTCAAAAGAATTCATCCTCGGATTCTAAACTAACAAGAATTACCTCAAGAGTCAAAGAGGTGGAGGTGCTTTGATCTCATGGCTTCTTTAGCTTCCCTAGTTGCTTCATCACTTGAGTGGTTTCTCCAGATCACCTTTACTGAGGCCACTTCCTTCGTATGCAACTTCTTCACTTGATGGTTAATTATGGCTTCAGGTTCTTCTTCGTAGATTAAATCTTCTTTTAGTTGAATAGTATACCGAGCAAGCATGTGGGATGGATCGGGAAGGTACTTCTGCAACATTGACACGTGAAATACCAGATGGACCATGGATAGGTCAGGTGGCAGTGCTAAATGGTAGGCCACTGCACCTATTCTATCAAGAATCTCAAAAGGAACTATGTAGTAGGGGCTAAGTTTAGCTTTCTTCCTAAACCTCATCATGCCTTTCATAAGCAACACCCGAATAAACAGTAGTCCTCCATAGAGAATTCTAGATCACGTCTCCTATGGTCAGCATAGGCCTTCTGCCTACTTTGGCTGCTAGAAGCCACTCCTTAATTAAACAAACCCTTTCTATGGCATCTTGTAGAAGATTGGGTCCTAAAAGTTTGACTTCACCAATCTCAAACCATCTAATGGAAGACCTACAACACCTCCCATAAAGTGCTTCAAAAGGCGCCATCTGGATGCTAGCTTGATAATTGTTATTACAGGAGAATTCCACCAAGGGCAAGTAACCATTCCAATTCCCACTAAAGTCAAGAACATAGGATCTCAGCATATCTTTTAATATCTGGATGGTCCTTTCGGATTGCTCATCAATCTGAGGGTGAAACGCTGTACTGAGGTCAAGTTAGGTCCCTAAAGCCTTTTGGAAGGCCCTCCAGAAATGAAAGGTAAATTGAGGTCCCTAATCCGAGATAATGGATACTGGAACCCCATGAAGTCCGAGGATCTCATCTACATATAGTTTGGCATAACGAGAAGCACTATAGGTAGTCTTGACTAGTAGAAAATGGGCTGACTTGGTCATCCTATCTACTATAACCCAAATGGAATCAAAACCTCTAGAACATCGAGGTAGCTTGGTCACGAAGTCCATGGTAATTCTTTCTAATTTTACTCAAGTATTTCTATTTGTTGCAGTAATCCAATGGGTCTTTGATGTTCAGCCTTGACCTGCTGACATACCAAATAATGAGACACAAAGTTCCCTATGTCCCTTTTCATGCCTTCCCACCAAAGCAACTATTTCAAGTCCTTATACATCTTAACAAAACTAGGATGAATCATATACCTAGAGTTGTGAGCTTCCTCCAAGATAGTTCTCCTCAAATTGCCTACTCCAAGTACACACAACTGGTTACCATATCTTAATACCCCTGCTTGATCAAGAGAAAGTTCGGATTTCTTTCCGCTATAGATGTCTTATCTCATTTTGCATAACTTTGGATCCTCATACTGTACCGCCTTGATTTGCTGGACCAAGGAAGAATGAGCCTGAATATGCTCTAGAAGTAGCCCGGAACCTCCAAGCTCAAAGTACACACCTTCAACTTCTAATTTGTGGATTTCCTCCACTAAAGGCCTCGTCACAAGAGCAACATGCGCTAGACTACCAATAGATTTTCTGCTCAAGGCATCCACCGCAACATTAGCCTTGCCCAGATAGTATAAGATAGTACAATCATAGTCCTTGAGCAGCTCTATCCACCTATATTGCCTCATGTTTAAATCTTTCTGTTAAAAAATGCACTTCAAACTCTTATAGTCAGTGTAGATTTCACACATTTCGCCGTAGAGATAATGTCTCCATATTTTCAATGCAAAAACAACGGCTGCCATTTCCAGATCATAGGCCAGGTAATTTTGCTCATGTCTCTTTAATTGACATGAAGCGTAGGCAATGACTCTGCTGTGTTGCATAAGAATACATCCGAGTCCTACTCAACATACATCGCAATAGACTGAATAAGCCCCAATCCCTGAAGGCGAAATGAGCACCGGGGCTAAGGTCAAACAAAATTTAAGGCTCTGGAAGCTCTCTTCACAAGTGTCAGACCAATCAAATGGTACGTGTAACATCCGCCAGAATTTTTCTTATCGTTTTCACCTAATTATACGGTTTTTATCGAATAATTGAAGTTAATTAAAATTCGACTAAATATTTATTTAAGATCAATTAATTAGAAATTAATTGAGTTTAGATATGAGGGAATTATGTTAGAAGTATAGAAGATTTCATAGAAATTTTCTTAAACCAATTTACCGATTTAAAGGAAATCGGTAAGATTACGGTATTTTAAACTGTTGGAATCGAACCAATAGGATTATATGCCAAAAACCCTATGACTCAAAGGCTGAATACTCAGCCATTTAAGCCTCTAAGGGTGGCACCAAAAAGGCCACAAACATGAAGAGACTTGGCTGAAATTTGGCCTTGAGTTCTCAACCAATCAAATTGCAAGTTTCCAACTACCCTCTTAATACTTGAATCGGATTTTCTCTCTTCCTTCTCATGCTGATTGTGCCTCCCACTTCTCCTTTCAGCCTTCTTCATCTCTTCTCCTCTCAACTACTCCATCAAACCTTCAAGCTTGATAAGACTCCATCAATCCAAACTCCAAAATCTAGCAAGATCACATACAAGAAGGTAGAGATTCAATTTTGTTCTTGTTATTTTGGTTATGGGTGGCTGATTTGGGACTTTATTTTCTCACTTCTTGATGTGATGATTAAATGAATATGATGATCTTTGGCTGATTTGTTGGCTATTTTTTTTATGTTAAAATCAATTAAAAAGTAAGAAAGTGTGAAAGTAGGAAGAAGTGAGGGGCTGGAAGACCAAAATCCCTCGGCAGTCCGTACGATGGAGTGTATGGTTCTGCCTACAGTCATTTAAATTTGATGAAACTATTTTTATATAAAAGTAGACATTCAAGAATTTTCATACATATATAATATAAGGCTATTGGATTAGTATTGAGAGAGATATGAATTTTGGAATTTTGACCTAAGTTTTTGAGTTTGATTCTAGGCAGACTAGGTTGTTTAGGGCAAAACTTGCCCTATACAACTTGGAATTGAATGAAACGAACTTTGTTAAAAATTTTACACATAGGAGAACATACCATAAAAATTTTAGAGTTAGATACAATCTCATTTGCTCCTAGTGGTTCAAAGAAATTACCCCATGTTCAAACTAGGCCAAAATAGGGTAGTTTAGGAAGGTCAAATTTTGGGGCTTATAACTCGAGCTCTATTAAAGAAAATGAAATAAAACTTATTGCAAATGAAAGCTTGTCCTATTAGCTTTAATATGATACTAATTTTGTATGATTTGAACTAGTTTTTGATTTTTAGCAGATTTTTATTTTTAAGTGTGTAATTTTAGCCAGCTACAGGGCAAGCCGGGATAAAACTTAAATAACTTGAGCTATATTTATCAAAATTAGATGGGACCAAAAAGGTTAGAAAATAGACACATAAAACTCTAACATATCCAAAATTGAGGTCCAAATGAGTTAAATAGAAATTGTGGCCTGATTTATAAAAATCGGGTTGAATGCAATTGTTGAGATAGCAACCATGTTTTAGTTGCAGTAATTGTGCCATGAATTTGATGTTTGAAATATGAATAAAGTGTTATGATTTCTCTGAAAAATTGGTGTTCTGAGTACTGGCATTATTCATGGGGAAGCGGACACATTTCGTTATGTTGCCAAAATTTCAGCAAAGCCTATGTATGAGTTATGATACACATTCGGATGCATGTGCATTTTGCAAGAAGTTATAAAGGTTATGTCATGATAAATGTTTCATAATACTTGGGTCAGCCCCGAATTAAAGTTAAGGGGAATAGATCGATGGGAAGGTTGGGGAAAGTAAACCCAGCATTCTTGTATAGTAACGAGCTCAATCTTGAAAGGTAGACTATTACACAAGTGTCTGAATGGCCAAGAACTCCTAGGGGACCAAGTAATGGAAAAGTTTATGAGGATAAGTTCAAGAATGAGTTTTGCCTGATCACATTGAATAGTCATTATAAGTTGCATACAGTTTGACTATTATATTTACTTACTATTGTATGTTCATTTATTCTGCTCATTATTCTGTATATCACTATTTAGTAGTTATTCTGTTTGTTATACTGTACTAAGTAAAATTGAACCTTGCCTTAGACCAGACATTTTCTTAAACTTATTAAATATGGATAGTTCAATTTGATCCCATGTTTTTATAATTAAATAAAAATCGTGGTAACTGAGAATGAATGTGACGTCATTTTAAATACCGTACGCGAATCCTATTGAGAATTTCTTTAAATTCTCACCTTGCTTTATATTTTCGCATCATTCTCAGACCCTAGTGATGGACTCGACTGCCACCCTATTTATTGAGATTCCCGACCTGTAGCTCCACCATGACTCTGAGTTGAATTCACTGTATATAGCAGGCTCCTGCCATTTTCACCTCTACCTTTTTAGCAATAGGAATTTTGTTGTTCCTTTATTTCACCCTGCTTTTGACCCTGCTGCTCCATACTTTGCGATCCTGTTACATGTAACACACCCCCTCCAGCACCTCCAGCACCTGTAGCACCTGTAGCTCCTGCTAGCCCTCCACCAGAGTCACCTCCATAGTTGGTTCCAGACATTCTGCTCGGTTCCGAGAGCTATCCTTCTAAGGCTACCGGCTCATCATCCTCCTCCTTGGGACCTAGTGTAGACTATTCTCCAGCCGGGCCTGGTATGGCCAACGGCTACCTGACCGAGTAGGTCCCAGCTGTAGATGATATTGTACAACATGACCCTCTTTTGGCAATGTGCAGCATTGGGTCATAGACTTAACCGCATGTATATCAATTAGTTTGAAATGTCCTCTGAGGACTCCATAGGATCATTTTTTACTAACACGGGCCTTATGTCTTTTTGGTACACCGACCCCACTTATGTATCTTGTTTTGAATCTGTACATAAACTGAAGCATTGGCTTTCGACCTATATATGTATGTATATAGTTGATGACATATTACTTATTCTTATATTTTCTGTTGTGTTTTATTAAACTTTGTTACGTTCTGTGATATTGAGCACGTTCATTATATATAGCGTGCTATTTTGCCTGTGTACAAGAGAAAAAAAGAGAGAGCGATGTGATATGATAAATAAATAGTAAGCAGAGTATCAACATGGTAACATAATCTACTTAATTTCATGCTATGACTTGAGCATAACATTAAATTGGTAGGGTGTTACAATACTCCCTTTGAGTCAACTTGGTCAAAGGGGCAAAGATTTTCGAGAAATCCTTAACAAACCTTTGGTAGTAACCTACCAAACCCAAGAAGCAACGAATTTCCGTCACAGTCGTGGGCCTTAGCCACTTTTGAATAGCCTCCACCTTCCAAAGATCTACCTTAATCCCTTCTTTAAATACCACGTGTCCTAGAAAGGTCACCTGGTCTAGCCAGAATTCACATTTAGAGAACTTCGCATATAGTTGGTGATTTCTCAAGGTTTACAGGATGATTCTTAGATGATACTCATGTTCTTCCTGATTCTCGGCATATACTAGAATATCGTCGATAAAGACAATCATAAAGTGATTTAGGAATGGCTTGAACACTCGGTTCATAAATCCATGAAAGCAGCTGGAACATTGGTCAATCCGAAGGACATCACCAAGAACTCATAATGTCCGTAACAGGTTCAGAAGGTAGTTTTGGGAACATCTTATTCCCGAATCTTCAGCTGGTGATATCCAGAGCGAAGGTCAATCTTAGAGAAACAAAATGCTTCTTGGAGCTGATCAAACAAATCATCAATTCTGGGTAAGGGGTATTTATTACGAATGGTCAATTGATTTAATGGTCGATAATCTACACATAATCGCATTGTTCCATCCTTTTTCTTCACAAAAAGTACGGGAGCACCCCAAGGGGAAGTACTTGGGTAGATAAACCCCTTCTCTAGCATATCTTGCAATTGAACCTTTAACTTTCGTAACTCGGTCGGAGCCATACGATAAGGAGGAATGGATATGGGTTGGACATTTGGGGCTAGATCAATACAAAATTCAATCTCCCTATCGAGAGGCATTCCGAGCAATTCCTCAAGAAATACATCAGGAAATTCCTTGATCACAGGGACCTGGTCAAGGCTTAAAATAGTAGCATCAACATTCCTTTCCATAGTGAGATAACCTTCATTCCCTTTGTTCATTAAGTACATAGCACTCATAGAAGAGATCAAACTGGCAAGAGTTAAACAACTATTCTTATAGAATACAAAAGATGGCCCGTCTATAACCTCGAACTTTACTGACTTAGAGTAGTAATCCATTGTGGCATGGCACGAGGATAACCAATCCATGCCCAAGATAACATCAAAATCCACCATCTCCAGTAGCATTAAGTTGGCCAAAGTATCCACACCATTTACACTAACTATACATGATGGAAACATTAGTTGAATATTCAAGGATTGCCTCATAGGGGTACCAACCCAGAGCGGGTAATCCAACATCACCGGTTGTTTGCCAAACTAAGGGGCGAAATATGGAGATACATATGAGTGAGTTGAACCTGAATCAATTAATGTACAAGCCTCTAAGGAATATACATGTAAAGTACCTGCAACCACCACATTTGATGCCTGAGCACCTTGTCTCGTCAAGCCAAAAACTCTGGGCTGGCCTTTACCTGCCTTTCTACCACCCGCTTCTCGGCCTGAAACCCTTCTAGAGGGTCCATGAGAAGTCCTGGAAATAAGGCTGAGTAGGATGGTGCTGGCATGGTAGGACATGCGAAGCTCGGATCATAAGCCATTTTGAATAGGGACATTCCTTCCTGAGATGTCTGGTATGGCTACATCCACAACACACTGCCCTGAGTGGTAATTCCCACAAAATTGATAGAATTGCCTGGGGAGATTTGATTGTCTGAATCCTTGCATACCTAGCTGGGATACAATGCCAGCTTGGGACCCAGAAGCAGACACACTCATCAAAATGGGTCCAGAGGAAGTGGCCCTGCCCGATGGTGCTTGGCATCGACCTTGGTAGCTCTGGGCTCCCCTAAAGCTAGATCCTTTTGAGAAATTTCCCTTCATTTTCTGCTTTTTGCTTGACTTCTTTTTGTTCTTCGTTCTTCTCTTCCAATCTCAAGACCGTAGGCAGCATGCACTATCTCAGCGTACGACATTCTCCTAACCATAGGAAGTAAATTGGAGAATAGAGGGTCAAGTAGGCCTCGACCAAATCTCCTTGCCCTCATGGTATCAGTGGAGACAAGATGATTAGCATAGCGGGACAAATTAGTAAATTACTCCTTATACTCTGCCACAAAGATTCCCGGGGTTTGCCTCAGTCTCTCAAAATCAACAGCAAATTTCTCCCTCTTATTGCCAGGAAGGAACCTCAATCATAAAAATCTTAGTGAATTCCTCCCAAGTGAAGGGAGGGAGACCAGAAGCATTCGTTATTCCCAAGAAGGTTGTGTACCACTGTTCTGCAAGCCCATTTAAATTATAGGCCACCAATTCCACCGCCCTCTCACTCGGAGACCTGAGGACCTTGTTAGTATGGTCAAGGAATTATTGACGATCATCCGTCAAAGGATTTCCAAAGAAACTTGGCGGATTTAATCTAAGGAACAATTCAATCGACACTTCCATCCCTTCACGTTGAGGATGAGGCTCTCTGACAGGTGGAGCTAGTTCTACATGGGGTTGAGGTTTGTTCCTCCTTTGACGAGTTAGGAGTTCTACCAAAGTATTAAGGGTCTGGTGAACCCCTCTTATTTCAGCTGCTAAGTTGATTGGCTCTCCTCTGGAGCTGGTTCTCCTTCAGATTGCCTGGCCGATCTCATTTGGCCTCCTCTTTGACCACGGCCCCTCCCTCTCCAGGGAGGAGAGGGAGCCTAGTCAAATTCGGCATCAGAAGCCCCATGGGCCTCTGCCCTCGCAACACGGGTGCGAGTTCTAGGCAACATTGCTCCTAAAGGAATGGTCATTGGATTAGAAGCCAATTTAGGCCACACAAGAGAAAACAAGTGAGGTATAATTACTCAAAATAATAACATTCGAAATGATAATCCTAAAGGCCTCTGGTAACATCACGCTTTGTAAAAATGGGTCGGCTTCCATTTGCACAAATATGATCCTACTAAAGGACACTTGCTCCATAGTATACAGAGAAACTTAGGCTCTGATACCAACTTCATCACGACCCAACCCAGGCCGTGACCAGCATTTAGAGAATGAGTTTCCTAGCAGGCCTTTCACAGGAATATTCCACGAAAATCAGATAGAGTTTCCCCTATATTTATGATAATTCCTAAATAATAGTACTCCTCATGTACAATCAACAAACATATTCTTCCATCAGAGATCCAGGAATTCTTGGAATGCACCCTTCAACATATAACATATTTAATCCATCAGGCACAATTCAATAAACCAAACATGCACATCATAATATAACTATCCATACTATTCTAATACATAACTCTATCATAACTTACCTAACCAATTTAGTTTACATAATTCCACCATACTAAGACAATTACAAACTAGTAAGGGTCGGACCCTGCCTATAGTACTATGGAGCTACATTTCTTATATTTCAAAACAATACAAAATAACCAAACTAGGCCCTTATCTATAAGGGCTCACCAAGAGTGGAGGTTAACTACTGCTGAGCAGGGAGATCGGCTCCCAAGTCTGAACCTGTATCTGAAAAAGATAGAATAGTCACAAGTGAGTTTATGAAACTCAATGAGAGATAGGACACCTTTGAATTCATGAGTTAATGCATGTTTGAAAACTATAGTTTCAATTCAATTCAAGAACTGTAGGAACTATCTAACAAGATAATCCGTCAGAACTCACACTTAGGTAGCCCTTCCTTCGTGTGAATCCCATAATCAGGCACGCACCACTATTAGAGTGGCTATGAATATCGGGCACAAACCACACTATATGTATGGCTATAAATATCAGGCATACACTACTATTAGAGTGGCTATGAAATTCATAATTCAAGGTGCACCAAGGCTAACGTCTACTGCTGTTAGTAGACAAATCTTGTATAGACTTTCCTAGTCCTTTTTCATCATATAACATGCCTCAATTTTCAAACATTTCTCACAAATATTCATCATTGACTCATGTGAAGTTTCTAATACTATTTCACATAAAAAATTATATAGATAACATGAAGTTTAGGTAATAAACAGGACAAATGAATTCTTTCTACTCACAAATCACCCGGCCACGGAAAGATCTTAGTTCTTCGGAACCATAGAGCAAGAAGGGTGTTCCTTAGAATAATCTAGCACCATAACCATAACCATATAATTGTATATTAGCTTCTAACATGAAGGATTTATCCTAATCATGCTTAACTCCTAAATCCCCAAATTATCTATCCTAGGGTTTAAGATTGAACCCCCAATCCAACAAGAATTTGAAATTTATATGAAAGGAAGGAGGAAAGATGATAGAAATTACCCTAAGGAAGCCAATGAGGGTGAGGAAAGGAGTAGATTCACAGATTCATCCCCCTTCAAGTCTCAAAATTTGTAGAGAGAGAAAGAGATGGATTTGATGATGGTTGGAGTTGATTTTTGTGTTTAATACATGTTTATAAGTGGTTAAAGTGAAATAATTGATGGGGAAGGATTAAGATGAAGTTTGGGTGAGTTTTGGAGGAGAGAGAGACGAGTTCAGGGGAGAAGAGAGAGAAAATGTCGAGAAAATGAGAGAAAAAATGTCGGAGGTGTTTATGTAGATGCTTGATAATCGATTACAATGCCTTGTAATCGATTACTTGGCACCTAGAATTGGTAATCGATTACAAGCCTGTGTAATCGATTACCAGAGAGCGTGTGGAACCTTGGAAACCCATTCAACCTTATGTAATCGATTATGTAATCGATTACTTAAAGAAAAACTTGATCTTCTTATACCATGGTCCCTGGTAATTGATTACAAGACCTTGTAATCGATTACAACAGGGAAAAATGCAGAACCAAGAACATTATGGAAGGAAAATACTTAAATTATATCATAGACATTACAGTTCTTCACTTTCCATTTTTTTTTTTTTTTTTTTGCTTTCTTTCTAGAAAAGCATCTTTTACAAGTGTGTCCCTTTTTGAAGCAATAAATGCATGAAAAAAAAAAATCTATTTTGAGACTCTATGAATGATTTCTCATCTTTATCCTTCTCAAACCCAAGTCTAGTTTTATCAAGGTATGGTCTTTAGCCATGAAGCATCAGATCCAAATTTTTGGAGTCATTCACCATCTTCTTAAGATCTTTATTTAAGAAGTTTAATTATTTTCTGAAGTTCAGAAACATCATAAGATGTTTTCTAAGTAGCTTAGAAACTTTGGCTTTCAAGGTAGTTACATCCTTATGGAGAAAGGTGTTTTCTTTTAAAAGATTCATTTTTTCCTGCCCAATCTTCTCATTTTCAATCTAGAGGTTTTCAGACTCAGGGGTAAGTTTTCGAAAATTTTTCTTTAATGAAGCATAATGAGAAGTAAGTGTTTGAGAGTCATCCAAGAGCTCATCATATGCTTTCATAAGATCACTATATGAGAGTTCAGGTTCAGAATCCAATAGCTCAGTTTCTTCTTCATAACCTATGTTTGCCATGAGCGAAGATTTGCAACTATCTTTTCCTCTTCTTGGGATTCTGCACTTTCTTGCTCTTCATCAAGATCTTCCCATGTAGCCATCAACGCTTTCTTCTTGGGTGCCTTTTTCTTGGAATTCTTCTTCAGCCTTGGACACTCTGATCTAATGTATCCAGGTTCTTTGCACTCAACGCAAATAACTTCATCTTGCTTAGTTTTTCCATTTTTATCCTTTTTAGGGACAAAGCCTTTCTTCTTCTTCCTCTTAATCTAAGCTTTTGTTGTCCTCCTTGCCAAATAACCAATGTCATCCTTCTCATCATCAGAGGATTCATCTTCATTTCATCTAAATCTTTTGCAACTTTCATGGCTTTAGAGGAGCTTGACTTTCTTTGAGTGGACTTCAAGGCAATGGATTTGCCTTTTCTGTTAGACTCCTTATGGGCTTCATTGAGTTCAATCTCATGAGTCTTTAGAGACCAAATGAGTGCATCAAGGCTCAACACATTCAAATCTTTTGCTTCTTGAATGGCTATTACTTTGGGATGCCAGACCTTAGAGAGACTTCTCAGAATCTTTCTTACCATTTCAACATTAGTATATTTCTTGCCCAATGCTTTCAGCCGATTTATGATGTACATAAAACTAGTTTTCATCTCATCAATATTCTTATGCTCTAACATTTTGAACATTTTATATTGATGGACTAGCATGTTGATCTTGGTCTCCTTGACTTAATCAGTTCCTTCATGGAGAACTTGGAGTCTATCCCAAATCTCCTTAGCAGAGTCACACAATTCGATCTTATCATATTCACTCTTGCTTAAGGCATATGTGAGAAGATACTTTGCATTGTCATTCATTTGAACTCTAGCTTTGTGCTAATTAATCCATGGGTTCCTTAGGATGGTTGTGACCACTACAGGTAGAGGTTGATTAAGATTAGCAACCACTTGAGGCACAGGTTGCTTAATAGTAGGTATATAGTCATCATTCTCTATAATATCCCACATGTCAGTACTTGTAAACTCAATCAAGAGTCTCATTCTATCCTTCCACTATAGATAGTCATCACCATTGAAATATGGAGGGCGATTGATAGAGTGCCTTTCAGCTATATAGTTGATTTGTTGTGCCATTTTTTAAATCTTTATCCTTTACAACCATTAGGAAGCTCAACCCTAGAGGCATGGTTTTGATACCAATTGTAGATTGAAGTAACATGAGAAAGGGGGTTGAATCGTGTTCAATTAAATGTAAGTTCCTGAAAATCTTTAGAAACAACTTTCTCAAGTCTTAAACTTAGAATGCGGAAGCGATTAAGTTAGTTATAAGCTAAACAATTTTCAGAAAGGTTTTGATGCAAATAAAACAAATGATTCAAAGTATAAAACAGTGAAGAGTTGTAAGGATAAAAAGATCACATAGAGAATTTTATATTGGTTTGACTAACCATTTTGCCTACATCTAGTCCCCAACACTTTATTGAGATTTTTATAATCAGAGTATTATTTTTCCAAGCTTCTCCAAGCTTTTACAATAGAGTTGTTCTTCTCAAGCCTCTCCAAGCTTTACAACAAAGTAGTCTTTAACAAACCTCTCTAAACTATAACTGAGTAGTGTTTGCTTAGCCTCTCCAAGCTCTGAACGACCACTAACGGGTCTGATTACAATGAATGGATTTGAAGGTTGTGTTTAATATACTCACATTAAGACTCCCAAAGGAACATATTCAAATAAGTACAGTGTGTAACCTTCTCAATATTCTCAGCAAGAGGATATTATCAAATACAATATGAATGAGAAGATTTTCTAATCAGAAGTTGCAACAAGTAACTTTCTCGTAGTTTAGAAGGTTAAGAAGGTTGGAAGATGAAAGTTTTTGTATGCGCAGAATATTCACTCCATCTAACCAATTCTTCTTCGACTTCCATCTTTTTATAGACTTCAAAATATATCTATTGAAGCTTGTAGATCTTAAGCTTTGAGCTTCTTTGGTCCACTGATTTAAGATTGGACAGAGAAGAAATTGTTTCTTTCTCAGCCTTTGAAACTAACATAGAAGAGGAAAAATAGCCGTTTGATGATTCACCAATTTTTAAGACTTGTTAGCATTTCTTTTGGATCTTGTCACTCACATTTGACTTTTTGAACTTGATCCTTAAATCTTGTTGAAGAATTTTTGAAGGTAAGGTACTTTATGAGAAGCATATTTCTGGTGGTCACCCTTTTGAATAGAGTCTTTTGGATAGATCGTGCTTCTAAATAGTTTGTGACCCTTCTGATGGCTCGTTTTCCTTTCTGATAATATAAATCCATCCTTCCAAACTTACTAATGTGTTTCTTGAGTGAGGGATCATAGTTTCCACAAAGTGTTCATTCCCAAAAAGTGTATATTCAAGAGATATAAGGAAGAACATTTAGCTTTGTGTTATCTAAAATGTATTTTAGTTTGATTTGAGTGATCTTACTCACAAAAGAATACATTCACATTAACAAATCATTAGTTGACAATAGATTTAATTAAAGCTTGATTTGTTACTCATCAAAACCTTAAAGGTCAAATATGGTTTAAACCATAAGATGTTTTCTGGAGGGTATTGGAGCTTACAAATAAGGTAATTAATTTAATAATTTAATAAAATAATAGCCATTTTTCTATAGTGTTTGTAAAACGAAGCAATTACGAAAGTATGATCGCTTTTATAAGATGATGTTATCCAATGTAAGGACTGCAAAAAGTGGCTATTGATGAAATCAAAATTCACAAACTATGCATCAGAACAAGTTTTGCCTAATTAGCCTAATTAATCAAGGATTTCAAAATTGCCTTTTAGCCTAATAAGAATTACATACCATTTGCATACTTGTAGTCCCTTCAATAATCAAATTTCTCAAAAGCACTTAGTCTTGGACTTGGAATCAATGACGTCCTTGGAAACACAACGAATCACAGTGTAAGACGCATTGAGAGAAAGAATTGAAAAATCAACTAAATGCAAACCTCTTATCCTCTAATGTCATTGCAGCTTAGTAGAAGAAGAAAAATTGGAGAGAGAGAGAGAGGGGGGAAGGGAGAGGGAGAGAGAAAGAATGAGAAAACTAAAAATGAAGAATGAAAGATAATCAAACCTTGGGAGAAGAGGATGTAGGTGACATGGGTAGGGTGATGAGAAGCGACTGAAAGAGAGAGTGACTAAGAGAGGGAACACGGAAGATTCAAATTTTTAGAGATTTTAGGTTTTCCTCTTTTTAAAAAAAAAAAGAAAAATTACAATTCAAAAGCCCAGCGATTATGTTGTAAATAAACCAGCAAAAAATGCCAACTGCCTTAAATTAAAACAAAAAATTGCTACAAAATAATGTAATTTGCAACAATTGCCATAAATCACTTGTCCAACTATTACAAAACCAAAATATCTAGGTGGTTCAAATCGTTAATATATAACCACCGCTGATTTTCAATTTTCTTGTAGTGAACGATTACAATTCCTACCTCATAGTCTAAATCATTCATAAATTTTTCAATTTCCTGTACAACTCACATATCAATTTATGGGCTTTCAAAATATGAAAGCATTAATAATAGAGATATAAATTCAATTGAAAAGAAAAAGACTTTTCATTTAATTAAAAGAAATCAATATCAACATTCCAACTAGATTACATCTTCACCCTTGTATAGAAAGGAATTTACCCACTAAACATATTTAAAACATCTAAATTTAATAAAAGAAAGAACATCTTAAAATAAATCAAGAAAAGATGGAATAGATGAATAGATCTAAGAGCATGAATCATTTTCTCATGATGTATCTGCTAAACCCTAACACCCCTCTTAATCTCCCAAGCAAAGAAAATTCAAAATCTTCCCAAGAATGATCCAAAGATCCTTCTTTAATCTCAAGAACCCTAATTGTACCCCTCTTCCTTGTTTTGTTCTTCATTAAGCCTTAATTGTCTAGACTAGGCCTTATACTCAAATTGCTCCATCCTATTTGTAGGCATTATTGTATTTGAAGGATAAAATTTATTTCAAAAGGTTAAACAAACTATTTCATTAGTTTTCTTGAGTTGATGATAATTGTGATTTATCATATCAGTAGCAATATTGTTACCATTTGTTTCAAAATATTTTCAAATCCTTTTAAGTGAATTTAATGCCATTATTATGAGAACATTGAAAGAACAATATTCTTTGATAACTCCTCTTTTTACACATACATTTTTATGGTGTATGAAGCATTATGTCATCTTTATTTCACCTTCTTTTACACGTTGCTTTTGTGCCTTCATAATAACTCATATTGCAACTAAAATTATCATCCACTTTAAAATCTTTATTTTTCTATTAACTCCAACATTTTTAATTCCATTAAGTTGTGAAACGTTAGCATTTTTTGGGTTTTTAAATATTGCAACATCAAGAAGGATATAGATAAATGTTGGACTTATTTTTTCTTTTGCAATTCTCAATCAACTTAATCTATTCTATTCTTCTTTTTAATTCTTCTGTTACTAGGTCATACATGATAATTTTACCTTGTAGTTTTATGTTCTTAGTCAATACTAAAGGAGCCTGCTATACCTCAGGATATTTCTGTACTGTGGCAGAATAATCCTTAGGGGCAATGCAAGTATGCACAACTTCATATTATTTCTGTGTTTTGTCTTTTGCAGGACCATCATTTCCAATAATCTTATTGCTCTACAACATCTTTCTTTACAAATGATACTAGATGTTTCATTCATTATAGCGTTTAGAACTTCAATCTTAGACTCGAGCAACTACATATGCAGGTTAGTTTCTACATACTCTTATTATGTGTGTAGTCTATTGCTTTCTAATATGAATTTGTGAAGTTTTTATGCATCTATATAATGGATAAGTTTAGATTTCGCATTCTTAGTCAATGAAAGGGTCACACCATTAGAGTGACTAAGCCATTTTGCTTGGAATATTCATATTCAACAGATTTTGAAATAATTGTTTTCATTTGGGGAATTGAAAAATAAAAAATGCAAAACATGTTTCACATCTATGGTGAATATGTGATTTATCAAAGCTTTTTGGCCATTTTTTTGTTAAATTGTATTTGTGGTTTGTTGATTCATGATTGAATACATCTTTCTTCATGCAAATAAATCAACCTGCTCTAACCTTTGGTCCAACTAAGGTTGTTTACTTACTTCGTTTATCATGTAGATTGCATTTTAGAATACTTTGCAGAATGAATGCTAATTGTTTTTGATATGTGATAAAAATATTTCATTTTTGTAGCGCTATTAATTGATATTGTGACCATATAGAATCTTGATAAGATTATATTTGGATATCATAACACCTATTCAAGGCATCTTTGCAAGTGCCCAATTGCAAGTGTAAAATGAGTTTTTTTCACTTAAAAATTATGCACTAAAATGTGTAGCATCAAAATAGTGCAAACACCTTTTTGAGAATTAATAGGTAACTTTTGGATGAAATGAACTTATTTGAATTATATAGATTCACTTGAAAATACCAACTAACAAGTGATAAGTGTATAGTCTACATTAAGATAAACAAAATGATATGATGCTTTAACAACGATTTTTTTTGGGAACAATTGCCAAAGAAATAATGGCAATAAAAATTATTATAAAAGTACATTGGATAGAGAAATTTTGACATGAAAGAAGTAAATCAAAATATTATTATATAATAATAGCATGCAAAATCTAGAATTTATATGAAGGTGTCACCACGGTTAAAAAAAAAAAAAGAAAAACTTTAAAACATATATTGTTTTTGCCTTATTTGTATGATGTAATTAATTGTGTTCCTGTTGGATATCTATTATTCCTTTGGTTTTTATTGGTCAAATATTGTATATTCAACAGTAATTGATATTTATAAAATTTTTGGATATTAGAGTCATGGTTGGGAGATAAAATTTATAATGATTTTTTATAAATTAAAATTAACCAATTGCCATTTATTTGCTAAAATTATAGTGTAATTGAAACCGATTTTATGCCCTTCTTTATTAACAACAACTTTGGAGTTTAAAAAAAAAAAAAAACAACAACTTTGGAGTTTACATAATTGCTTTTTTTTTCCTGTTGTTTACTCCTAATTTTATGGTGATAATTACAATTGTGACCATATACCATTATTTGACATTTATTTTCTTTAAAGTGATACATATGAGTTTACTAACCAAAATGTTGATGATGTAAATATGGTATTCAAGATGTATTTTCTTTTCATCTCTTGGATTAGTGCAACAAGTGTGATTTTAGGTGTTAAAATTATAAGGAAGTGTGATAGTATAATACTATCGCAAGATTAATATATTGAGAAAATTTTAAAAAAGTTTAGACATGTGAATGTCAAATTAATCCCTTATGACATTAATACTCCCTTAAAGAAGAATAAGGGCAACTCTATTGCCCAGGATAAGTATGCATAGATTTTTTTTGGGTGTCCATTTGCACAAGAAATACTTGTATAGTCATGAATCGCCATGTAGGATTGTGCTCTCACTAATCACAACATATCATTTAAACTTAATTAGTGGTGGGTCCCATCACTAAAAATATAAAATAATAATAAATATACGAGTTAGTGGTGGGATCCACCACTAACTAAACTTAAATGGCATGTAGTGATTGGTGGGAGTATAATCTTATGCGGTGCTCCATAACCATGCAAGTATTTCTTCTGTTGCACTTAATGAACTTGAGTAGATACATGCATAGTCTAAATAATGATTATTGGGTCGCATTAGCTAGATTGATGAAATATTTTAGAGGTACCATGAACTATAGATCTCGATCTATACTGCATGGATATCCAAATGTACTTGAAGGATACTCTAATAATGCTATGTTGTGTTTCGTGCTATCGCTTGGAACTCATCCAAGCAGACTTGTATGGAGGTTGAGTTCATTACCTTTGACTTGGCAAGATCTAAGACTGAGTTAAAATTTTCATAAGCAAAATCTTATTGAGAATAAAGTCGATGCCTTTTGTGTCGGTATACTGTGATAAAAAAAGGCAATAGTTATTGTAAATAACATGAAATATAGTCATAAAAGCAAACATATAAGGTTGAGATATGAGGTGATAAATTAGTTGATGAAATATGAAATTATATCCATGGATTATGTGAAGTCAGAAATGAATCTCACATCCTCTAACTAAGGCTCTCGGAAGGAATTTTGTAAATGCCACATCGAGGAAATGGGACTTAAGCAAATTTGAAATTAATAGTGATGGCAACCCAACCTTTGTGAGCAGAGATCCTAGGAATAAGGTTCATATAGATAATAACAAGTCACTTGTTAGTTCTTGCTAGCACATTATGTGTCCCTTCCTATGGTGTGAGAAATATGAGTTGTGCTAGACTGTATTTACATGAGGGTAAGCTAAATGCTTTTAATGAAATTCATAGTCCCTATGGGTGGTGTATAAAATGTAGTATACACTTGATGAAATGGCCTATATAAGTGTGAAGTGGGGCTGCTCCTATAAGATTATGGCTAAGTCTCTAATGCACTTATGAACAACTAGACATGTGCATGGCTGAAAAGTTCAAAACAGTGTTAATAGTAAGGAATAAGTGGGGGTGTAAATGTGATTAAATAGGACTCTAAGTTACATAGAAAATGTTCAATTCATAGAAGTTGAAATTTCACCAATACATTGCAATTTAAAGTTCTATCTATCTAGGTTTGGTTCATAGTTCAAAAGACATTAGATTTGAAGTGTTTGCACCCATGGATAAATTAGGATTTTTTTCTCAATTTTTTTAAAACCTTTTGAAATAAGTGAGGGGTTTTTGTATTTCGAGCATCAAATTTATTTCAAAAGGTTAAATAAATTATTTAATTAGTTTTCTACAGTTGATGCTAATTGAGATTCATCATATCAATAGGGATATTGTTACCATTTGTTTCAAAATATTTTCAAATCCTATTCACTATGAGAACATTGAAATAGCAATATTCCTCGATAACTTCTCTTTTTATACTAATATTTTATGGCGTACAAAACATTATGCCATCTTTATTTCATCTTCTTTTATTTGTTGCTCTTGTGCCTTCGTAATAACTCATATTGCAAGCAAAACTGCCATCCTCTTTAAAAACCTTATTTATTTATTTTTTAACTCCAACATTAATTCCATTAAGTTGTGAAACATTAGCATTTTTTGGATTTTTAAATACTACTACATCAAGAAGGATATAGATAGATGCTGGACTTATTTTTCTCCTGCAATTCTCGATCAATTTTTATCTATTCTATCCTTCTTTTTAATTCTTCTATTACTAGGTTATAAATGATAATTTTACCTTGCAGTTCTTATGTTCTAGGTCAATACCAGAAGAATCTACTATATCTTGGGGATTTCTATAATGTGCCAGAATAATCCTTAAGAGTAGTGTAGGTATGCATGCCTCAGGCTTTACATTATTTCTGTGTTTTGACTTTTGTAGGACCGTCATTTTGCAACAAGCATCATAAGGGTGTGTTCAATCTTACATGGGGGACTGTGGTGTGCTTTGATAGCGTATAAATATGTAGCTTCTTCTTAGATCTATGTGGCCTTCTATAATGTGATTTAAGTTTTGACTTTTGGCTTCCTAATATCTTTGGAATCACTTCAATCGGACTTTTATAACTCAAGATGTGGATGATATAGTGCAAAGAGGTCAAGATTAGAGATAATTTCAACTCCCTTCTTGTCTTCACTTTCTCCATAAAACTATGAGAATTTGGAAAAGTACTGAATATTAAAGTTATAGACCATTGTCTCTACTTTCTAAATTCTCTTGAATAATCAATTTTGGATCTTTGGAGAAATGAAGATTCTACCTTAAACAGGTCTGATTCCATGCGATCTAAGCGCTCAAAGTGTTAATATTAACTCATTGAATCTCGAATCACCAAGATAATGTAAATTTCACCTAAAAACCTCAAAATGCATTCAAAATCACCAAACAAACATAAAATCTAAGGAGTATATCAATTTCCAATAAATTATTTAGACAATTAATGACTAGTTCTATTATAATATACTCAAAATTATGTCAAAATTAGTAATAGATATCTTTTTCACACACAATTACCACAATAGCTTGACATAAGTAAATGAAGATTTTATTTTACTAACTAATACTTTAAGAATATTGATTAAAAAAATTTAAAGTAAAAAGATAGTCATATCAATACTGTCATCATGAAAAGAAATATATGTATACTTTTCTTTTATCTAACGATTTAAATAAGGAATGAGTTATCGATAATTTGGCACGCTCCACTGGACACTATTAATTTCATTTTAATTAATATCGCAATACTTAATTATTTTTTTTTGCACATTAAATATTTATTTTGATTTTAATATAAATTTAAATTGAATTGCAAACACGTATATATCCCAATGATCCAAAAAGGAAGAAAACTACGAGGCGAGGTCAATTTCAAGTAGAAAAAGAGAAACATCGGCTTCTCTTAAACGCCGTCGTTGGCTTCGCCGCCCGCAAGGAGAACACCGTAATAGAGAGAGAGAGAGAGAGAGAGAGAAACACGTTGAATTTTTTAGCCTCATCCTTTTTGGATCCCAACAGAAACAGCCACGCCTCTCTCTCTCTCTCTCTCTCTCTCTCTTAACGAAACGAAACCCTAGCGAAGACCCTTCACCTTCACTCCCCACATATCAATCCCATTCTTTGATCCTTGCCCTTTTCCTCGATCCAATTACACAGGTCAGTTTCTTTTCTTTTCTTTTTTATTTTTCCTTTTCTATTTTTCTTTTTGCAAGTTTTTTTTTAATAATTTGTTTATCTTTTTTGGGGAAAATTTTGACGCCGATTGTCCAAGATATGTTGTATCGTTGACGGATTTTGCAGATCTGGTATTAGAGGCTTCGTTTATGCATTGTATCACGTTGTTGTCTTCCTTTTTTCTGATTTTATTCGATTACTCTGCGGGTGGGAACATAAAAGATATTTGTCTTTGGAATTTGTACAAAAATTGTTTAGTTTTCTTATTTTTGATTAAATTGGGCTGAGTTTTTTTTTGGGGGGGGGGTGTTATTAGGGGGTTTCTTTGTCTTTGAACTTTTGAAATTCTTGTAAAAGTTGTTATGATTTGGGCAGCGATTAAGGGTTCTGTTAAAGACATGTTTTTGTAAGAGCCTTGTGCTATGAATTTTTTAATATGGCCTGGGTTGTTTACGTATGTTCAGTTTATATATTTTCTTTTATTTCAGACACTCTTCATCAAGGAGTGAAATTTGTCTGTGCGTTTTAGTGGAATTTAATTTTTAGAATTTTGCTTCAAAGGGTATGATCATTGAGATATTTTGTGCAACAGACATATCCGTTTTTTTTTTTTTTTTTTTTGTGATTAAAGCCATATCAGGCTTTATCTATTATGAACTGAGCAAAGTGTTTATTTTATGTATTTTTGTAGGTTTTATGTAGCTTTAGTTTAGCGAAGATATATTTGATGGATGATGATAGTACAAATGGATAAAATGTCTGCTCCTTCATCAAGGGAGCGTGCACAACGCCTTTATGAAAAGGTATTCCTTTTCCTATATATTCGGTCATTCACTGAGCTGTAAACCTGATAAAACTCTATGAACAAACATATAATCTGGCAACCAAAATGGAGGAGTCTGGTTACTTTACTTGATGAGCTCTCTTGGTATTATCATGGATGTATTGGCTTTCTTCTGTTGTTGATCCATTTAGGGGAATCAGTTTTGCTGATCGGTGTTCTTTCTTCCTTTTTCTTTTTAAATAAATTATCTAATTATCTAATTGGCAGATGACTCTACATTGCCATGTGAGGTTTGCTCTATTTCCCCTGTGATTCCGTTTCGGAATCAGTGCTGGTTTGTTATTGGTACACTCCGGTGTATACTCTTTGTTGCCAAACTATTACATACTCTGTTTACGGCTTCATGTTTAGGTGCCTTGAGTTGGATATCTGATGCACAAATATTTAATTTGATCTTTACTTTTCACCTCTTTGGTTTCAACTGTAATCTTGAATGCTCTTCCTTCTCTCAATCTCTTTGATGCTTTTTTTTTTTTTTGGGTTTATTTAGAGTTTTGAATTTTTTAAAGTTGGAATTTTATTTGCAATTTTGCATCATCTTTAATATCTTATTTACAAAACATCCACTGGATAAAAAAACCGTTGTGTGAAAGACCCTAGTAGATTGGTATTGACTAAGAAAATGAGAATACATTAGAACTAATCAATGAATCAAACTGCTGATCTGAAGCCCCCCCTCTCTCTCAAGACTTGACTTTTTCAACTTAGATGAAAAGATAATGATATTATTAAGAAGTCTTAATGGTATTGTGCATTCACTTGCAAAATATGTGACAAATCAAATGAAAATGGTTAATGTTGCAGAACCTATAGCATGCTGTTGTTTGCCATGGCTTCCTTCTTATTTCTTAATTTATTTGCTCTTTTTTTTTTTTTTTGGAGATGAATGCAAGAGGTATGTTTTGTGCTTTGTAACATGTCATTTATTTGTTACTTAGAACCTTGAATTGGAGAATAAGCGTCGGAGATCAGCTCAGGCGCGGGTCCCATCAGATCCAAATGCTTGGCAACAGATGCGTGAGAATTATGAAGCAATAATTCTTGAGGATCATGATTTCTCTGAGCAGCACAATATTGAGTATGCCCTTTGGCAGTTGCACTATAAGCGGATTGAGGAATTTAGGGCATATTTCAGTTCTGCTCTATCTTCTGCTAGCTCAAACTCATTGCAGGGAGTGAAGAGCCCTGCACGACCTGATCGGATAACTAAAATAAGGCTGCAGTTTAAAACTTTCCTTTCGGAAGCAACTGGATTTTACCATGATCTTATTATGAAAATCAGAGCAAAGTATGGGCTTCCTCTTGGTTACTTTGAGGATTCAGAGAATCGGATTGTGATGGAGAAAGATGGAAAGAAATCCGCTGACATGAAGAAAGGTTTAGTATCTTGTCATCGTTGTCTGATATACCTTGGTGATCTTGCTCGTTACAAAGGAATGTATGGTGAAGGTGACTCAATAAAACGTGAGTTCACTGCAGCTTCTAGTTACTACTTACAAGCTGCATCACTTTGGCCTTCAAGTGGAAATCCCCATCATCAGGTTTTTGGCATTCCGGCATCCATTGTCTTTTATGGTGGCTTAATATTTCTGAGTCATGGTTTCTAGTCATTATAGTTGATTTTAATGACCCTGCTTTTTTCAGCTTGCTTTATTGGCTTCATATTCTGGGGATGAGCTGGTTGCTATTTATCGGTATTTTCGGAGTCTGGCTGTGGATAGTCCATTTACAACTGCAAGAGAGAACTTGATAGTTGCATTTGAGAAGGTAACTTGACCATGGGGTTGCTCTTGGGATGTTCAACTATTTTATCTGGAATGTCTAAAATTGTTGAGTAATATGTATTTCATTTTATGTTTTGATATGTTATTCAACTTAATGTTTATATATTGATTACTGCTTACATCCTGAAGTATTATTATGAGGAGGAAATTCAGTCTTTTACCATTGATGTTTGACACACCTTTTATTTGTTATGGTGTGTTATTCAACCTTAATGTCGTTCACATCTTGATTACTGCTTGCATAATAATTTTATGAGGATGAAATTCAGTAGTGTTACCATTGATGTTTGATAATGAAAATTACATGCATGAATAAGTGGAAGATTATAAATTTTGGATAGGTTTGCAAGTTAGTCAACCCCTATTTATGTTGTGTGTACACATGTTTGAGGTGGAGTATGGCATCTATTATTGAAAGCACATAATTATATTTGGTGTTGCGATTATAAAAAGTTGGAAGGAAGCATGCCTTAAAGCTAGTCTGTTCATTTCCCATGAATCATGTATGAAAGAGATGTCCCTGAACTTGATTCCCTGTTTTTTTCCATGCTATGTTGTCCGGGCTGTGTTGACTTATTTTTTTCTTTTTCCTGGTTTTCTCCTTTTTGTCTAATTTATGCTCTGTGAACTGTGCTCCTTTTGACATTACCCTATAGCTATTCGAACTAGCTATTCTAACTAGCTATTTTTATAATTCCATGACAGAATCGTCAAAGTTTCTCTCAGCTTCCTGGTGAGGCTAAAGCTCTTGCAGTTAAGGAATCTTCTAGACGATTGACTGGCAAAGGAAGAGGTAAAGTGGATGCAAAACTTGTCACAAGGGGTAATGGTGTGGACGCCAGTCCTAGAACAGAAGGAGCATCCAGCATACAAGAAAGCTATAAATACTTCTGCACTCGCTTTGTCCGGCTAAATGGAATCTTGTTTACACGTACCAGGTATATATTCTTAACATTTTATCTCTGTGTACGTCTTCACATGTATCCCATCATTATTGATTAATATGTTCTTCTGACTTGTTTGTATCTCATCTGCCGCATTGATAGCATTGAGACCTTTGCTGAAGTTCTCACTGTTGTTAGCACTGGCCTGCGTGAGCTTCTATCTTCAGGGCAAGATGATGAGCTGAATTTTGGCACGGATGCTCCTGAGAATGCACTTGCCATTGTCAGAATTGCTTCCATTCTTGTATTTACCGTTTATAATGTGAATAAGGAATCTGAAGGTCAAACATATGCAGAAATTGTACAGCGTGCTGTCCTGCTTCAGAATGCATTTACTGCAGCTTTTGAATTGATGGGTTACATAATAGAAAGATGTGCTCAGCTGCATGATCCTTCTTCTAGTTATCTTTTACCAGGCATTTTAGTTTTTGTTGAGTGGTTGGCTTGTTATCCAGATCTTGCTGCAGGCAATGATGTAGATGAGAATCAGGCAATGTGGAGATCAAAATTTTGGAATCATTGTATTTCCTTCTTGAATAAGCTGCTTTCAGTTGGGCTGATGTCAATTGATGATGATGAAGAGGACACTTGCTTTAATAACATGAGCAGGTATGAAGAAGGGGAAACTGAAAACCGACTTGCTCTGTGGGAGGACTTTGAGTTAAGGGGATTTATTCCACTTCTTCCTGCACAAACCATCTTGGACTTTTCAAGGAAACATTCCCTTGGAAGTGATGGTGATAAGGAAAGAAAAGCCCGGGTCAAAAGGATTTTAGCTGCAGGGAAGGCTTTAGCAAATGTTGTTAGGGTTGATCAAAAGATGATATATTTCGATTCAAAGGCAAAGAAGTTTATAATTGGTGTTGAGCCTCAAAGGTCGGACAATTTTGTCACTGCCCCCTATTCAGGCCCGCCGAATATAGAAGAGCCGTTGCAAGAAGATCCTGCAGATCACACAACAAAAGTGGAAACTGTTCAGCTGAGCCAACACCAGTATGTGGAGGGAGATGAGGATGATGAGGTTATTGTTTTCAAGCCCATTGTGGCTGAGATGCGAACTGATGTGGTTGCCTCGTCATGGACACCCCATGATGGTTTGGAGCCTGTTCTAAAAGCTTCTGGAAGGGATTTAAAATTTCATGTTAATTCTACCTCCAATCCTCTCAATAATCTAAGTCACCAATCTTTGCCTGTTTCTGTTAGTAGTATGGTGCCTCAACACTTGCAGCCAGTTCAGCCACATACATCAAGGTGGCTAGAGGATGAAATTTCTCTTGCTAGCACTTTAAAAAGCCTTGGTTTGTTCGAAAATGGGCATGTCTTGAAACCTGGCTTTCAAGATGCTTACTCCAACCATGTTGCACTTTCTGTTCCTTTCCAACAATCTGTCGGTGCTGATACTAATGGAGTGTTTTATGGTCTATCAAAAGCTCAGGAGCCTGTGATACCATCCAAAGTTGATGCTATTGCATCTTCTGGAGTTATTACTGATAACCCAGCTGTGAAGACATCTTCAGCTTTGCAAGCTGGTTTGGGAAAAGCTGCAATCAGTCGACCTTCTAGGCATCTTGGACCTCCTCCTGGTTTCAGTCCTGTTCCTCCTCCTAAACAAGGTATAGAATCCACTGTTTTGGACTCGCTTAGTGGGAATCCAATTATGGATGATTACAGTTGGTTGGATGGATATCAGCTGCCTTCATCAACTAAAGGTTTAGGCTCCAATGGTCCTCTTACTTACTCCCAGTCAAATTCTCAGCAAGTTAGTAACAATGGCCTGAGTGGGACTGTCAGTTTTCCTTTTCCTGGAAAGCAAGTTCCATCTGTGCCCCTTCAGATGGAGAAACAAAATGGTTGGCAAGATTATCAAACTTATGAGCTTTTGAAATCACACCATGATCAGCAGCTGCAGCCACAGCAACAGCAACAGCAACAGCAACAGCTCTCAAATGTAAATCAGCAATTTTCTCCTCTGCCTGAGCAATTTCAAGGACAGTCAATCTGGACAGGTCGTTACTTTGTGTGATGTCCGTATGAGAATATAGATGGTATGCTTCTGGCGTGGATTTATTTCTGTCTGTTTAATGGGTAACATTCGTCTGTTCTATTTTTTGGATTGCTAACATAATTATGTATTTGAGGTCTTGAAGGATTATTGCCAATGTGCTGCATCCTTTTGCTACTCAGTCAAACTCCAACTTTGCTGGCTTGTCATTGAATGTTGTTGGAGTTTCTCTGGCCTTGACTTGTTGCAGGCACTTGCTATTACAAAAGGTGAGTACCTAATTATTTTTCACACTGATGATAATTAGTAACATACGACTTGAAGACAATCTGGTGAGTCACACCTATTCTCTTTCACCAAATTTTTGTCCAGGTTTTAGTTTAATTATTTCTAATACTGCTGTTTGGGACTGGCCTCTATACTAGCTTCCTAAACAAGAATTATGGCTCCTCCAACTTAATTCTGAACCAGTGATTTATATTTGTAACTTGCGATTTATTGCAGACTATGCTCAGCTCTTCAGGCCGGACGAAGGAAGATAAGCAAGCATCTTTACTATTCAAATTTCTTAAGAAGTAAATGCTTTGTCTGGTTGGTTGGGATGGAAAGGCGGCGATAAATAAAAGACTATTCGGTTGTCTTGGAGATTGTATCTTCTGGGATTGGTGGTATCACAATGGTTTGTTCACTTTCCTAGTGGAAATGTCATAATGGTGCATCGTTAGGTATCGTTGTTACCATCATCGGGTTGGTTGCAAGTGATTCATAGTGTTCTGCTGCAATGCTTCAGACTATAGTTGGGAAGGTTGGTAGGTAAGTGGTGGGTGTCAAGTTGGATAATATGGGATATGATAAATGATATTGTGAGGCTCACTTGAGTGAGTACATGTGTTTAGTTGTTGCGTAGTGGTTAAGCTTCTCATGTGTTGTGTGTGATGATGAGTGTTATACCGGATATGGTTCACTTTCTCCTTTTATTTTGTTTACAATTCGAGGGGTTGACACGAACATCCAAATAAAATGGTGGATGCTGCATACAAATCCATCTGTCTGTATGAACACTATTATGTCTATCTACAGTCGGATTTAGTAACATTTAGATGTTGTGTTGATTTTTTATTTTCAGCAATAACCCCGAGGATTATTGCTTATGGTCTTCACTTTCTTGAGGTCGATAAGGGTTTGTGTGGATAGAGGAGAATGAGAGAATGGAGGGGAAGGATAAGGGTTTATACTCCAACTAAACCGTGGCTTTCTTTGGGAGTTCTTTAAATAAAGGAGGAAGGGATGGATATGTAGCCTTTCAAAATCCTCCCTCAATTTTTACAAACTTCTGAAGTGCTCTTAATTTGGGCAACTTACGAAGATTTTAAAACATCTGAACAAGAAAAGGAAGTCTATGACTTTATTTTTCTTTTGATTCATGTTCTATTGTTATCTTTTCCTCCCAAGCATTGTTATGATTGGATGAAATGTGAATGGTTTAAATATGATTTTGGTTTTTTCAAATATAGGTAATCTTGGTTTTAGTTTCTTAAAATTTTGTGCATTGTTTTTGATCTCCCATTTATTAAAACTTTTGGTTTTAGTCCCGTTATTAGATGAGATTAGTTAAGTGATGATGTGTTACAAGAAAATCTACCTTAGTATTGGTATATGGCATCAACAAATAATCTGAAATATTTTAATTAAATAATTTATTTAGAAGCAATTATACAGGTGATATGAAATAGACGTGCGGGTATTTCTCTGCGAGCAGGGAAACACGTGTAATTATTTTTTAAATAAATTATTTAATTAAAAAATTTGACGTTATTTAGTGGTGTAATGTGTTAATGTTAAGGTGGATTTTTGTTTGATACAATCATTTAATGAATTTTATCTAACAATATGGATTAAAATCGAAATTTTTGAGAAATGAGGGATAAAAAACAGAGCAAAATTTTCTTAGGAACTAAAACTAAAATTGTCTATATTTAGAGGGATAAAAAAATATATTTAAGCAAATATGAATTAACCAAACCTACCTGGGATGCGCCAACACTGGCGCTTGTGTTGTATAATGAGCCTAATTTTGAGCCAAAACTGGGTTGCTGTATCTCGCTGCAATTCGGGGAAAATAATTGCTTTGAATTTTATTATATATATTATTTTAAATTAAGTTAACACGTTTTTCTTTTTATTAACAAGTTATGATTTTAGCCGCGCGAAAGTGTATACTTCTAAAATAGAAGACAAATAAATTGGAAATATTTATACTACTACTTTACTGTCTATTTTTGAAATTTTATTTGTCAATAATTAATTGTCTATTTAGGAAATTTAGGTAATGTTAATTATTTTTTCTCAATTATATCCCTATTAAATAAATGAGAGAGTAAGTGAAAAGAGATAATTAAAGAAGAGAGAAAATTTAATAAGGATAATTTTGAAAAATGCACTTCAATTTCTCTAATATTGAGGCTTTTCGAATCATTTCTTTAATTCATGTGCATATTTAAAATTGGACATTTATTTTAGAATGGAGGTGATACTCCCTTCATTTTAATATATCTGTCAGTTTGACTAAATTGGTACATTCATATATATTGATTTAAGAATGCACCACTTTAGTTAAATTGACAGATATATTGAAACGGAGGGAGTACTATATAAAAGGGTTAGACTATTTTAGCTTTATATTTTATTTTCCATTATTATTCTTCTCTTTTTCTTAACTTGTTTTAAATCCCCTTAATTTTTCTTAACTTTTTTCAATTTTCTAACTTTGTCAGTATCCTAGGAATAGAAAAATTTAGATAGCAAAAACAAAAAAAATAGTTATTTATTTTAATTTATTTTTTTATATATAAATAAAAATAAAATTTTAAATTATCAATCCACTAATATGTATAAAATCAATAGAGATAAGCCAAATTTTTTAACATTTATAAATTTATTATTATTCTATAAGTTTATATTAATATTCTATTTTGACAAGATATCTAAGTCTTGTCCCCCCCAAAATAAAAAAAGAAAACAAAAACAAACATAATAATTTAATTTACTTTAAAAGTATGACAGTAGTTTAGTTTCTCCTTGCTCATCATTCCTTTTATTAGGTAAACCTAGAACGGGTATAGTGAAGAATTCTAAAAAATTAAATTCAAAATAAAATGAAAATGCTAATTTTCTTCCTTCATTGAAATGATCTTTTTTGGGAAGTCGGGGAATAAGTGGTGTGGGATGTGGATTTTACTTGTCCCACGATTCTACACGGCATGCAATTTCACCACTCCCATCTCGTTCATCATTAAAAGCATCTTTAAAAACATACTTTGTAAAATTATTCCAATTTCTTCTACTCTTCATCTTTGATATAAATAGATTTTTTGAAGAGGGTCTATTTTGTAGGAGTTATGTGCGGTATTCACAACATATGTTGTAAGCATCATACTCATAACATGATTCTAGATTTTTGTTTTTTGGTGGTCCATGCTATTTGGTGGCGAATTTCTTGTCAATTTCTAGAGATTCATTTGTTTACTAAGGTCATGAAACTCTCTTTCCCCACCTTTTTTTTTTGTTGGGTTCCATAAATTCTTTATGGGGATCATGACCTTTTCTTTTCTTTTTTTTTTTTTTTAAATTAGTAGCAATAAGGTTCGAGTCTCTAACCTCATACATACTACCCAAGTCTTCCACCACTAGACTACTCCAGTAGTTCCAACTTACGCTTAAGTTGTATTTGGATTCTATTAGTTGTTACCTTTTAGTTTTGCGAAAAATTTAACTTATTTGAAATTACTTTACTTGAAAATAGTGGATTTTTTTTTTTGAAAACTTCTTTTAAAAAATATGAGCCTTAATCATGAAATAGTAGGCGTATACAATACGTTGAGCGATGGAGAAAGCGTCGAGATGATAAACTTAAATGATATCACATCATACTGGAAATATATGTAATTGATAGAATTCATAAACTTTAATAAATCTAATACGTTTGAACAACATAAGATAACAAGGAAAAACAAGAAATTAAACATCAATTTTGTAATGATCATCCCTTACTACAAAACTAGACAAAACTATTCTCTCACTAAACTTGTCAAGCATGGACTTGCATTTTGGTGAGACAGGTAGAGACTAGAAGAACATCCAAATGGTCGGCAGGTACAAGAGTGGGGGTGACTTTAGCGGCATTATAACTCAAGTGTAACCTTATCTAGAGCCACCATGGCATCTATGTTTGGAGACGACATGAAAAATAGGGGTGAGAAATTGAGATTTCTCAGTAGCATTCTAACGATGGCAACTAACATGTCATCATTATCGTCTCAGCCACTTCAAGTTTATTATAAAAGGTCTACATACATAGTCCATTTCAAAAAATGTGATTAGTTGACGTGGGTTCATTTTAAACATAACTCTTACTATATTCTAAGGTATAAAACGATAAGGCAATAATAATGCATAAATAAATAACAAGGCTAAAATGAGAGAATATGCAAATGCTTAATGCAACTTTACTGGATCTTAGAACTTATGCCTCTTAACTTTCTCACTCAACTTCGTTAGAGTTTAATTACTTGGTTCACCCTCATAGGCCTTGTGCCTCTTTAAAAAAAATGGTAATGAGCTCATACCGTGGCCACCGCCACCTTAGGGTTCCCTTACGGGAGAGGGGGAAAAGGGTGTCACCTTCCTTTGTGGAAGGATCATGCTAAGCTTGGGGATCACCTTCCCTTGCTAGTGTATGTTTGGGGACCAAAGGATCATATTCATTATCTGGTCTTTGGGCGTCAGCTTCCTTTGCCAACGTACATCTAGGGATCGAAGGATCATGCCTAACTTGAAAATCACCTTCCTTTACCAGTGCACGTCTGGGGATTGAAGGATCATTCCCTTAGTTCTCTTCTTCTTGATTAAGTTAATGCATAATATGTATTCAATTTCTTTTCTTTCTTAATATGTAAATGTGCCATGAATTGAAACAGATATAATCATAGTTCATATCAAATATACAAACACCATAAACACTCATACATAGCATCAAACATTAAAAGTTCACTTGGCATGTATCCCAAGAGTCACACATTTATAACAACGTAGATATTCTATATTTTCATTCATATATGGGTAATTAATGATAACTAATCACACAACAAAGTCTTATAAGCAAAGCTTAGGTAATTATGTGCAAGTTTGAGATCTTAAATCTTAATTTATCTTGCAGGCTTTCAATTTTCATTCGGCATTCTCGAGTTCTGAGATTGAGTGTAAGAACCGATCTCCGAGATAAAGCTGGGATCAAGTTCTAAGGTTAGGTCTTAGTATCGATCTCCGAGGTTGCATTGATGAGGGTATTACTTTTTTTGGGTTATTGACTTTCGAGTTGATGTGTATAGTGGTTTTACGTTTATCGATCCTGAGTTTCAGGTTCATGTGAACAAGGGTCTTAAGTGTTTGGTTTCCCGACTTTTGTGTTCATGCAACGAGTGTCTTAAGTGTTTGGGTTCCCGAATTCTGGGCTTAGGTTCATGACCGAGTTCCAAGATTACATCGGGTTCGATCTCCATGGTTATATGAATAAAGGTTCTGTGTTTAACTTATTTTTTGACTTTCGAGATTAAGTATATTAGGCTTTATATTTTGGTTTCCTGACTTCTAGGATTATATGAATTAAGCATTTTATGCATTCCAATCTCTTACTTCCGGGATTTTGAAAAATGTTTTTCATGTTCAATTTCTGACTTCCAGTAGGTTTACTAAGTTGTCCATCTTCCAACCCTTAACTAGCACCAATTCTTCTGAGGATAAGGTTTGATCTGATCTCCGAGGTTAACCCGGGATCCAACTCCTAAGTTGTACTTCAACCAATCTCCGAGATTAACTTTGGACCGATCTCCAAGATTAACTCGAGACCGATTTCCGAGATTAAGTTGTAAGAAAGGTTTCTCTTTCAGTCTACCAGTTTTCGAGGTCATAAAGGTGAAGGGTTCGAGTCTCATGTTTCTTCTGGGTTTCGAGACTAAGCTATCTGTAACATTTTCTTCTAACCTTATGAACTAAGAGCTATGGTTGTGAGTGTCTACATCTTCCGATTTTTGAGATTTGAGCAAGCATAGTATTACGATTTATCTATAAATGGGTAGTGAGGGATAGTAGGTTTATGTACAGTTTCTGGTTTCTGAGTTTGTGATTTATTCTATGAATCAAAGTTGTTCTTATCACTGGAAGGTTGTTAGTTCATGTTTAGAAGCTTTTAACCTATTAAATCTTTTATGGAGCATCTAAGGGAATTGTAATCTGGTTAAACCTTTCAAAAAGTCTTATGGGAGAGTTTTGATCTAGCTAAGTCTTTTCAAAGTCTAAAGGAAGACTTTTGATCTGGTACATCTTTTAGAAAACCTAAAGGGAGAGTTTTAATCCAATGAGATCTTTTGTCAAAGCAAAGGAATCATTTTGACTTTCAATATATCAAGAGACATGATCATATGACTTCAATCTACAATTGAGCTTTTTGACAAGAGTGCATACTCTTAGCCATGGAAAGACTAGAGTCTCTATTCATGGGTCATGAACACACAGGAATAGATCATAGAAAGGATAGAATTCCTACCTTATAGGAGATGATCTAATGAAGAACTTTGAAGCTTGAAGCTTGCTAAAAACCAGAAATTCGAAAATGGGATAGGAGACTAAAAACTGGAGACTAGAAGTTGGAAGCTGAAGGTTGGAGACTGGAAGCTAGAAACTAGAGATTGCAAAGTTGAAGGATTCTTCTTGGAGTCACTAGTGAAGTTGTGGACAGCAAGAAGAAAGGAAGGTTTTTGTGCTTTTTGGAGTGTTTGAGAGTGAAAGTGAGAGAATGGAAAATGAATAGAGAGAAGGAGATTTAGTATTTATAGATGAGTTAGTTCCTAGATTTAAGGCATCCTATTTTCAACTTAAATTGGTCACTTTAAATTTCTATTCCATTGGAGGTGGGTTTGGAGTTCGAGTTCGTTCCGAGATTTAAGCCTTTAAATCTCAAACTAGTCATTTTAAATTTCTGTTCTGCTGGATCTGGGTTTCGAGTTCAAGTTCATTCCGAGATTTAAGCCTTTAAATCTTAATGGGTTTTCGAATGTTTTAGCTGGGACAAGTTCCGGGTTTTGACTTCGCAACTATAAGTATTGGGTGTAATTACATAAAATTATCTTTTTACCCGTCCTTACTCATGTTGACTGCAATGACCGGGTCAAGAGTCACACGAATTGTGACACTTTGTTCTGTCGGACCCTGTGATAGCTCTAAGTTTGGACCCTATGCCCCCTTGGAGGGCTATAGGTTTGGGACATTTTCTTGGTATCAAAAGTCCCGGTAATTATTCCTTAGATATCAAAGAATTGAAGAGCGATTTTTGAAGAATTTTTGGAAGTTATTAACCCTTTCGTTTTCAAGCTTGAAGTTTAAGAAAATATAAGTTTTCAGAAGTTTGTACTAAAATCCAAAAGTTGGATTTTGATTCTTAAGGAGTTTGATTTTTCCAATATTTTTATTGGATTCAAATGGGGGATATTCTCTTATTTACATTTATGTTTTAAAGTTAATGGAGAATAAAATAAATGAGGACAAATAGGTATATGATGATGTTTGAGAAGTGTTTGGAAAAAAAAAAAAAAAGAGGCTGGCGCCTAGAAAGGCCCAACTATCTTCTTGAGAAATGATGTAGCTTCAGGTGGGCGGGGGCCCAGGTGGCCAGGTCGCGGGGCCCAGGCGCCCGCTGGATGTAATTAAAAGAAGAAGCTCGAAGCTTCTTTTTCATTCTTCACCAACCTCTCTCTCTCTCTTCCTTCCTCTCTCATCCTTCTTTTTCCCTCATAGATTCCATCAATCCTTCACCCATTTTTACTCAATCTATCATCAAATCCATTCTTTCCTCATCATTATCCAAGCTTTGGAGGTTGATTCTCTCTTTGGAGCTCTCTCTCTCATATTTTAGTGAGAGAAAGTGATGGTGGAAGAAGACCCACCACTCTTCTCACGCTCCACCACCTTCCTCCGCTCTCTAAGGTAATTCTTGAGCTCAACCCTCCTTATTAGACCATAGATTAGCTAGTTTTTTTCACGAATTCCACGTTTAAGGTTATGAAGGAAGGGTTAGGGATCTAGAAATTGGGGGTTTTTGCCTTATGGAGCTCATCCTAGTAAATTCTTAGAGTAGTTATGTTGTGGAAGCCTAATACTTATATTTGTCATGTTAGATGCTCTTCAGAATCTCTTGGCAGCTCTAAGGCATCGCAGAGTTTGAGCTTCTTCCTTTCCAAGCATAGGCTGTGAGTGGATAGCATATCTATAGCTAGTTTGTTTTAAGTATATGTATAATTTATAGTTTGTTTTAAGTATATCCATAATTTCATAAATACTATGTTTGTGGTTTAAGTTATTAAAGATCAAAGAAATTGAAATAGCATTTTAATGATGACCTTAGTGAATTCTTGAAAGACAAAAGATATTACTCTTATATATATATATGATTATGTATGTGTGCGGGACAAGCACCTTAAAGGTGAATTCTGATACTTGAACAGTTTGATAGAGAAAGATATGGTTTCAAGTTATTAAATGTTTGCTATATAAAGACTTGAAGTTGATACGATATTTAGAAATTATAGATTTCTTTGAAGTAAGCTTAATATTGATTTCTATGAATCATTTTCACATTGATGTTGTTTTTTTTAAAAGCTTGATATGTTGAGAACTATGAAATGTTGATATTGTAAAAGCTTAAGCAATGTATTTAGAATCCAGACTTGATGTCTGGAGTAAAGTTACTAAGGAATTTTAATGATAACAAATTAGAAATGAGCAAAGGTTTTCAAGGGGGAGGAAACTATGGCAGAACTGTTTGCGAATGACAGCAGCATTAGCGTTGGTGCACCTCGAGTAACCCAACTAGCAGGGTGATTGCTAGCCCGGCATGTTTGGCCGACATGTCCGGAATATATAGACACACATAGGCATGAAGTTATCATTTACTGCTGGTGTTAGGCCACAGGGCCACCCAGTCAGGCATCTATTTCTGAAATAGAATCCTCCCTTAAGCTTTATTATGATTTATTTCAGCTAGATTTAAAAGTATTATGCCTATACATATGTTTGTAATGAAGTTATTATCCAGTTGAATTAAAAAGGCAATTTAATGAATTGCATAGGTTTGCTGAAAATCTTACGGTATTTGATATACATAGACGAAGTATTTCCAATAGTAAGTGTGGTACGAGGTTTTTGTGAAACTTATAAAGTTATTGTTTTGCAAATGTTGTGCATCGGCTTGTCCCACCCTTGTTATAGATATATTATCCTTCACTGAGTCGTATGGCTCACTCTTTCTTCTTTTCCATGTTTTTAGACAGGTGCGAGATTGTGCTCAAGCTTCCGCAGCTAATTAGAAGTTTCAGCATCTAAGTTTAATTGTAAAATCTCTATAAGTGCTCCATTAACCTACAGACAGGGTCCTCCCTGTGTTGGGTCTTATGTTGTTATATGTAAATTATTTTGAGTTGTAATTAGTTTAATCTAAATGATTATGTATTTAAGCTTCTTGAATAGTTATGTAAACATTTTTTTACAAGTGATTATGATTTAAATTCTCATTTTTGTGTGCTGTGGGGTGCATTCGGAGAATGCCTGGATCCCCAGTGAGTTTGTATGTTTATGTGTTCTATGCAGGGCGAGGATCCTTATTTGGGAATAGTCCTAAATACAAAGGAGACTCTGCTCGATTTTCTATTAGAACAAAGTCTAAAGTAGGCTTACTAGGGACGTGTCCCTATGCGCCGGTCACGACTTAGGTTAGGTCGTGACATTGACACTTTAGTTGACCTTTCTTAATTACCAAGCTTTTGCTCATTTAATTGGTGAATTAATTCTTGATTAATTTACTAATTACTCTAATTACTCATTAATAATGAGATAATTAGCTTAGAGAAATTGGGGATATTACAGCTTACCATGAGTTAATTTTTAGGGAATTCAATATGTTTACTAAGGAGATGAAATGACTCTTTCTCTCTCTCCCTCCTCCTCCATCACCACCTCTATGTGTTTTTCACCACCACCTTTGTGTTTGTTTTTTTATACATTTGTTTGTTCTCCAATAAATAAACTAAATTCCATAAAGATTAACACACCTTTAAAGGAGCTTATGAAACACAAAAGGTGGAGAGAAAGAAAATTCATGTCCCAAGTAGATGTGGAGAGAAAGAAAGATTCATCAATTGTTTGTGAAGATGAAAAATTTGTGGACCATTTTTATACTAAAACCTATTCTAGAGATCAAGCCAAATCTCTTGAGCAGAAGAAGAAAACATGATGCTAGAAACAATATCCTTAGAAATAGAATTATAGATCCAAGAAATATCCAGATTATTGCTATGAGTCCACACAGCAAGAACCTGAGGATCTGCATCATCTGGTCGTGCAAGAGAACCATCAATGAGACCTAACTTGTTCTTAATTGAAAGTGTAACCATGATTGGCCTACTCCAAGAATTGTAATTGTCTCTAGTGAATGGTTGAGACACCAAAACCAAGCTTGATCCATCGGCTTGATGAAGAAAATATGGATGAGTTTGATTGTCCATGGTGAGAAAATGAAGGAAAATGCAAGAAAAATGAGAAAGAAAATTGCAAGAGAAACTGATCACATAGCAAGAAGAGGAAGCAAGAGTATGTTTACTAATACCACGTAGAAATGAGTGAAAATAGGAATCTGAATTAATTAAACAAATCACAATGTTATATATACAAGTTGAAGTACCTTGCTTAGCAAGCCAAAAAAAGTAAACTAACTAACTGCATGGTTAACTAACTACCACGACAATAACTAAATACAACTAACTCATGATAATGCATAACTTAAGTTCCAGTATTATTATTATAATTTTTTAATAATATAACATATATAAAACACTCGTAAAAATATTATCAAAATGTTTTAACAACACTTTATTTAGAGATTGATTTTGATATACTACTAGTGTAAGAGTTTTACACAGTCATCTCAACATATGTTTCTATGTGTAAGACTTTTTAGTAGTGGATAGTTGAGTCAAATACTTTTGTTGATATAGCAATATATGATTAAATATCTATATAAAATTTTTACATTAACTGTGCATCAAAATTAAATTTTTTTCATACATTTAATAACATTTTTCAAATGCTATGATTTTAATAAATATTGTTAAAAACTAAATAAGTAGTAGTGCTTGACCTTACCTATTACTGGCATAGATATTAATTTTGGAATAATTTCCCAACAATTATTAGATTTGCAATTTCTCTTTGTGGTAGAGTTTTATCTTCCATTTACATTCTGTTTGGTGCTTAAACTATGGGGTATTTGCAAAACAAAAAAGTTAGATATCTAGATACAATAAAGTTTGGTTTGGATGAAAATTTGTTTAGTAACTAACTAAATTTTTAAAAATAGACTTATTTAAATAATTTTGACCCAAAATCAGTTATGAGTAAAACCAACTTAAAGTGATTTTATCTCATCTCAAGTTTCACTTTTTCTATTTTATTATATTTTCTTTCCATTGACATGTCCCCTCTTATTTTCACCTTTTCCAACTTCTTAGCTAGAGGTGTCCATCAGGTTAGGTTAACCCACAAACTTATGGGCTTTAACCTAACTCAATTGACAAAATATTAGTTGGGTTGGATGGGGTCGATAGATTGGGTTGGGTTGAAAGCTCTTTAACCCATGAGATATAGGTTGGATTGTAGGTTTGAAAATTTTTAACCTAAATGACCCAACCCCAACTAATCTTTTTTTTTTTTTTTTTGAAAGGTCTCAAATTTGTGTACAACATGTACAATGCAATGAGCTTTTTTTTATTGGGTCTAAAGAATTATTTTTATTGGGATTAAAGAATTATTTTTTTTAAAAGATCATGCTGATTAATGAATTGCCAATGCTATTTTGACTCATGACATGATGTAATATATTTTACTTTTACCTTGTTGCTCCAAGCCTTTAGGATTGCTTTAGTTTTGATATGGAGGTTAAAAAAATAACTCTCACATATGAATGCTTTTATAAATTTATGCATATTGAGACTTATAGTTTTCATGCTAATTAAAAGATTTGATATTTATATTAGAATCTATGTTATATGTTAGATATATTGTATTCAATTATATATTTTGAAATGTTTTAATAGGTGATTTTTTTTTTAAAAATTGTATATTGAACCCATGGGTTTGACCTCACCCAATTCATTCATGAGTAGATTGGGTTGGATCAGATTGAAAGAAAAAATTTGCTAAACCTAGCAAACTGTTTGAATTAATGAGTTGGGTCCAAAAAATTTCCCAAATCCACTCGACCCAACCTATAGATACCCTTATTCTCCAAATATTTTTTCATCTTTTTCTTTTCTTTCACCTTTATTTCCATCACCCTTTTTTTGTGGCACCCAAATTTTTCATTGTAGAAATCAACCTCTATTCTTTCATAATCCACTTACTTCTTAAGGTATTATCTACACTATATGACGATAGAAAGTTGTGATGTAGCACGCATCTTCCAGTTTTGAAAAATAGTCACTTCTTTCTTAGAATCCTAAAAATCACATGGAGTATTCCAAATAATAAGACTACTATGCAACTTTAATGGTTGTGTGTAAGTAAAAAAGAAGGCACTTTAAGACAACATCCTCTATAGCATTTCCTTTACTATTAGCCTTTTACATTATGCAATTACAGTTTCCCCTTTACTTTTTCCTTAAAGTGTTACGTTTCTTAATTGTTGCCCTAGCTGATACACTTTGTAACATCTCTACTTTTGTAAACAGAACGTGATGGAAATTTTGAATTTTTCCTTTAGGTAGTGTGAGAATTTCACAGGCAGCGTTATGCCATAACGATTTTCACCCTCAAAATTATAGGGTAGTGTAACACTGCCGTTGAATATATGACATTGTTATATGTTAAAAATTAAGAAATGACAAAAGTGCCCTATAAACTTTTGTTAATTGCAGTGATGCCCAAAATTTTTAGAAATTATATTTTGACCCCAAAGACTTATTCCTACAATAACCCTAGAACTTTTTATGAAATAATCTTTATGCCTCCACATCTGTAGAATTAGCAGAATCAGATTTTAAACAGAGCAGAATCAGGTGGTGAAATTGTAGAAGTTTAAATCTCTGCCGATTGGGCCATGGGGCAGTCTGGTGTAAAATGATGTAGGGTACCCCTGGACTTGTTCGAAATTACGAAAATACCATTAGCTATGGAAAATAGAAAATAGAAAAGCTCTGAATTTGCAAAAATGAGTATTTCATGTTAACAAGCAATTTATTCGATCTTATTGACTAAGTAAAGTTAATTAGGAGTTAATTAGATGTTAATAAGAGGGATTAGGCTTAGGAACAATTAGAATAGATATATAGAAATTCTCTCAGAGTCATTTAGTAAAGTTTTGCAGATTTGAAGAAAATCGGCGAATATTCGGTATTTTAAACTGTCGGAATCAGATCAATAGAAATTATACTATAAAAACCTTATGATGGAGGGCCAAGATTTAGCCAAAACATCCCTATAAGTGGCACCTCCATCAGCCATAAAAGAGGGAATCCAAGCCAAGTTTGAATGAGGATTGAAGTCCACTAATCAAAAGCTAGCTTCCTTTATAAGTTTTCATTTTTTTTCTTCCTTCTCCCCTTAAATTTTCGGCCTCCCCACAATAGAGGGAGACCAGCCCTCATTTTCCCACTTTCCTTCATCTTCTTCTACTTCGTCTCATCCCCAAGCTCAAGCTCCAACCATCAACTTCACTCCAAGATCAAGTTCCACCAAGATTCCACACCACTAAGGTAGGAATCCAATTTTTCTTCTTATTTTTATTGATTTGGGGCTGTGTGGAGATCTTGTTTTCCTTATGATATTAACGTGTTTTAGAGTGATAATAATGGTTTATAATTGAATTTGCATGTATGTTGTGATTAGAATTGGAATTGGTATGAAAGAACTTAAAGAAAAGAGAAAACTCAAGAAGCTGTTAGGGTTTTTTCTCAGTAGTTCATACGGCGTAGTGTACAGCTCCACCTACAGCCATTTAAATTTCATGAATTTATTTTTATATGAAACTAGACATTTAGGACTTTCCATACATATATAATATAAGGTCATTGGATTAGTATAGAGGTAGTTATGAATTTTTGAATTTTGACCTAGAAATTAGGACTTTCATCCGGGCAGTATGAGTTGAGAAGGGTGTAACTCACCCTACACAATTTCAATTTGAGTGAATTCAACGCTGTTTGAAAGCTAACATATAAGAGAATATCCTATAAAAATTTCAAAATCAGATTGGTTGCCAACTATCCCCAATACATCAATGAAATTCACCTTAAGTTCAATCTGGGCTAGAATAGGGTAGTTCAGTAGGGCCAAGTTTTGGGGCTTATATCTCGAATTATACTCATTCAAATGATATGCAACTTATTTCATCTGAAAGCTTGCTTTGTTAGCTTTACATTGATATAAATTTTACATGATTTCACCCAGATTTCTATTTTTGGTGAATTTGTTCTTAGAAGAGTGCAATTTTAGCTAGAAATAGGGCAATCTGGAATAAAACACAAATAACTTGAGTCAACATCGGAACTCGGAACTTAGCACACAGATAGCTAGATCGGGTATACTTAATATTGAATTCAGAACTAAGCGAATAGAAAACTAGATTGATAAAAATTAAAATCGGAACTTGGAACTTAGGAAACACATTCATAAAAGTCTTGGAAGAACTATTATGGATTAATGTCGGAAATCAGAATTACACAGCATATAAAATACTTTGAAATCAAAAGTCAAGGATAGTAATATAAAACCCAAAATACTTAAACCCATAAGTCGATGATTTTCAACATAAACTCGGAAGATGGTACCAGAATATGAGACCTTATACTCGAATCTTGGAAGTCGAGAACTAGGACACTTTAACACTCGTATACACATAATTCCAAAACTCGGTATCTGAGTAAGCGTATAACCTCGAAACTTGATCCAGAATCAATCTCGGAGATCAAACATAATCTCGAAGGTCGAAACTTATATAATCTTGGAACTTGGACCCAATTCAATCTTGGAAATCGAACTCGGGAACATCAATAGAAGTTAAAAGCTTGCAAGATAAGTTAAGACTTAAGATTTTAAAACTTAAACCTAACTATCTATGCTTTGCTCATAAGACTTTATCGTGTGAGACAACTAATGGAGATATGATGTTCTATATTAGGTTTGTTGTTTGATTAAAATTTCTTGGTTATTTGGCACTATTCACAGAGAAGCGGACTCGATCCGTTATGCTGCCGAATTTTTGGCAGGAATTTATGAGAACTTATGCTATGGGTGATTATACTTTGGATATATTTATATTTACATATCATGTTCATGTATGTCATGCATGCAAGTGTAATTAGGATATGATATGAGAAGCAAGGTGTGAGACATATCCATGAATGCGCAAAGCATCCGCATGCATGATAAGATATGGAAAAGAAAAGATAATAAGAACTTGCAAGAGGGACATACTAAGCTACCACGTGAGGCATGACATAGACCCAGTTAGTATAGGCCAGAGCAGTATTATCTAAGACTTGGGCCAGCCCTCGATCAGATTTAAGGGGAATAGACCAGTGTGAGGGTCAGGGAAAGTAAACTTGTCATTCATGTATAGGTACGAGCTCGGACCTGAAAGTAGGCTATTACCTAGGGGTTAGAGAGACCATTCACCTCCGGGGAACCAAGAAAGAGCAAGATCAAGTTGCAAGTTAAAGAAAGAGATGGATTAAGTCAAGTGCACTTGCATACAATCAAGTACAAACATCTATATGTGCATTTCTAATTATCTCATTATGTCATGATGTTATTATGATTCTTACTTAAGTATATTACACTATTTGTGTTTCTACGTTTGTCATATAATATGCTATGTGGTTGTTAAAATATAACCTGCTTCGAAAAAGATATTTTCAACTTGAAATTGAACCACTACTTGCGTATATGTGGTCACATTTTCATAAGAAACCAAAGCGGCTGGAATATTTATGATGACACTGTATGAGTAATAGTTTGAGTTTACCTACTAAGAACCTTAGGTTCTCACTGCGTACTTGTGTGTTTTTTCTTTTCCGTAAATATTACAGCGCGTAAATTGGAAATCAAGTGCGATGTGGAGTACTGGGACATTCACTGAACAAGACTCGGGCGCAAACCAGACCAAAAGACTATTGAAGCTAGTTAACGACTAGTCAAAAGCAAATTTTATATATTATGTTAGTCACAATTTCTTTTAAAGTGTAATTATTTTATTCTCTATGCATCATAGACGACAGAGTTTATGATCTATTAGTCAGTAATAAAGTGTGCAGTTAAAGGACCATGTATTATATTTTCCATATTTTAAAGCTTTCTTAGTATAGTGATAACTTTTTAATATAGCTCCATGACTCGAGCATGGCTTATATGGTGGAGGTTGTTACATTTATTGGTATCAGAGCAGTTCGTCCTTTATAGGCCCGTGGATGGACTGATTATGCTTTTAATGCATACTCTGAGAATCTAGATAAACCATGCTTTAGGTCCTCGCATGAAGAGGACATAGAAATATTATGCACGGTAGCCTTGTTATGAGTGTTGTGGACTACCTGTTGCACTTGACTGAATGTTGAGCCTGATCACCTCAATATAAGGTTTTGTGTAAATAGAAGCCTAAAACACCCAGCAGACTTATTAGAGACCTTCTATACATAATTATTAGGGGTAAGACTCCTAGAAAGTAGCGATGGCATAAAGGGATGAACAATTGAGCAAATTGAGGAGTGCAAAGAATTGGGGATTCAATCAAAGGAATTGTATCGGATGGTTTGCTATGGACATGGTAAACCTAGGTATATCGAAAAAGGTTGTTTGCAAGGTGTTGCCGGGTAGCTAAAGACTTTCCATCGTCAAGGGTAGAATTTTAGTTGGAAATGACCATAATGGGGCTTGTTTCAAGCTTTATTGCAACTATATGATCCGGGCCATCTTTTTTAGATTGAATCTGGGGGATTCTTCTGCCTAGTTTTGTAACTTTAGCACTTAACAAGAGTAAGATTATTACTCGTTGATGAGGTCATTTCATGCGGCATGGATGGTACCCTTATTTTCTCCATGAATGGGACTACCCTAAAAGTACCTTGCCAGCAAATTCAATCAATAGTTTTTATTTTGGATTCTGGTAATACCATGTTATAAAGACCTTGTAACATCCGATTTCCGAGTTCCGACTTCGCGCCCAGGATGATCAATTCCGATTTCCAACTTCATCTTTGAAACTCAGATAGAAGGGATTATTTCTGAGTTCCGAGTTCATCTTGCTAAATTCCCCACTTCATGTCCTGTCCGACTTCCAGTTTCGTCTAAGTTTGATTGTTCCTGATCTCTGACTTCATAATGAGAGGCTTCCGAGTTCCAATATCCGACTTAATGTATTTGATTTTCGGTCTCATAATGTAGCTTCAAGTCTCAGATAAAGGTTCCCGAGTTCCGACCTCATACCTCATGCTTCAAATAGTGTACGTGCTTTCCGACCTCAGAAGTAATAGTTTAACACAATGGTACAAATACCGAACTCTGAGTTTAATGTAACGAGTTTCGACCTTAGTGTTGAACTCAATTGGGATGGACACGAGTTCGGATCCTTGAGCCGATTTCCATGCACACAAGTTCCGATATCCGATTTTACATCGAGCATTGACATTCCCGAGTTCAAATAGGGAGTTCCGAGATTTTATGATTGTCAGCTGCGTGACTTCCGACCTCTGATATTGATTCCAAGTCTCAAAATAAACGATTTTCTCAAGTCACAAACAAGAAAGGGACGATTTCTGACATCTGGCTTCAGCCTCACGCTCAGGCAAAATGGCACAAGTTCCGACTTTAAGCTAATAGGGACGAGTTTCGATTTCAGGTAGACCGGAAGCGTGTCTCACTTTAGGGGCAACGTGGAGAGCAATTTGGCCACGAAAGTGAGAGACATGGCCGAATTACTACCACAAAATTTCAACCAATCAACACCACAACTTTCATGTATTTAAATCAAACTCTTCTCTTCATTTTGGTCTGATTTACGTTCCCCTTCCCAGCCTTCTTCTTCTTCCTTTCCTCTCTCAATCTACTCTCTCAAACCTCCAAGCTTTGTCAAGGCTTCCTTCAGCTCAAATTCAAATTCAGCAAGATCACACTCCAAAGAGGTAGGATTCAATCTCTAACCTTGATTTCTCTAAACTGAGGATGCATGAAAGATTACTTTTTATGATTATTTGATAATATATTGGATGTGTATGATTGGATTAATATGGGATTAATATGAAATCTTGAGTGGGAATTAGAATTAGAAGAAGAAAACTAAGAGAAATGGATGGATTAGGATGCTATCTGGATGAAGAATTCCACGGCAGTCCGTACGACGGAGCGTACGGCTCCGCCTAAAATCGGTTAAATCCGATGAAACCATTTTTCGATGAAAGTAGACATTCAGGGCTTTCCATAGATATATAAGGTTATTGAATTAGTATTGAGGGAGATATGAATTTTTGAAGTTTGACCTAGGGTTCAGGATTTTTATCCGGGCAGGGTGACATGAGTAGAGTATAACTCATCCTATACAACTCCAAATTGAGTGAAACTAACTTTTTTAGAAAGCTTACACATAGGAGAACATCCAAAATGAAATTCCGAGTTTGTTATGGTCCCAATTGTTCCCAGTGATTCGAGGAAGTTGCCTTATGTCCAATCCAGGCCAAAACAGGGTAGTTCAGGAAGGTCGATTTTCAGGACTTATAACTTGGGGTATACTTAAGAAAATGGAATGAAACTTGTGGCAAATGAAAGGTCGTCCTGTTAGCTTCAATATGAGACCAATTTCGCATGATTTGAGCTTAGTTTCGATTTTTAATGAATTTATACTTCCAAGAGGGTAATTCGGGCTAGTGACTGAACAGGTTGAGCAAAAGTTGAATATCTTGAGTTATATAGATCAAAATGACATGGGGCCAAAGAGGTTAGAACGTAGACATATAGATCTATGATATATCCAAAATCCAAGTTTAAATGAGTTGAATAGAAGTGAAGGCAGATTATACAAAATTCGGGCAGAACTGAGTAAGATTGGCAAAATGGCCAAGTTGATGGTTACACAAGTGTCAATGGATACATAAGGTTTGAGTTGAGGATTGCCAGTTTGACATTGATATATATATGTTAGATTGAGTATAATGCTATGACTGAATTGTCTGTGAGAACTGACACTATTCATGGGGAAGCGGATCTGATCCGTTATGCTGCCGAATTCACGGTAGAAATCTATGCAATTAGAAATATTTATATGCAAGAATGATATAAGTGTGATATGAGATATATGAGAATAAATCAAAAAGCAGTATGATATGAGTTATCAAGGATGAGTTAAAGTATGAATGGGCATATAGAAACCCTATATTCAAGAATGATATAGTATGATACGAGGTATATATGAAAATAAATGATGAGCATGTGTATAAGTGTATTCAACATGTTTATGCTTGACTATACGTGAGAATGAAAAGATATAAGTATATTAAATGTGAATATAAAGATATGGGACCCCTTGTGGGTAAGTCGGTATGACGACGATCATGAGTTGAGCTTAGTAGCTCACTCCAAGGCCAGGCTACCCAAGGGCAGTAAAGGTTAAAGGGTAAAGGCTTAAAGACTAAAGATTGAAGTACATGCATAGCACCCCACTCATATCAGGCATGGCATCGACCCAGCTAGTGTGAGTATAGGGGGTAGGACTTACATGAGGTATGGCGTGACCCAGCTAGTGTAAGTATTGAATGAAGGTCCCATATTCCTAAGGAACGTGACATGGCGATCACGCTCTGATAGGGTATGACATGGCGATCATACTCTGAAATATGGTATGATGCTGCACTTGAGGACGGCGATATGTAACGCTCAAGTGTAGACAGATGCAAGCACCCTAGGGACGGCGATACGTAACGCCTAGGTGTGTCGAATGAAAGAAAAGTATGATGCTGCACTTGAGGACGGCGATACGTAACGCTCAAGTGTAGACAGATGCAAGCACCCTAGGGACGGCGATACATAACGCCTAGGTGTGCCGAATGAAAGAAAAGTATGATGCTGCACTTGAGGACGGCGATACGTAACGCTCAAGTGTAGACAGATGCAAGTACCCTAGGGACGGCGATACGTAACGCTTAGGTGTGCCGAATGAAAGAAAAGTAAATTTTATGTATATGTATAAATTCAAGTACAAGTAAAGTTATGAGTAGAGGTTATGTTTCCAGGAAATTGATGCTATTATACTCTATTTATTTTCCAGTTATTATTTATAATATAATTCATGAATTGACAAGTGTATGAATAAAATGTACTTTGCTTCGGATAATATATTTTTCAAACTGTGGAATCAAACAGTTTACATAGCATGTTCACTTTTTTTATAATAAACCGAAGCAAATCGGAGATGACCATGATGACACTATGTATGAAAATTAGAGAATCCTACTGAGAATTTTATAATTCTCACTCCTATTTCCATGTTGTCTCCAAATAATTTCAGAAGTTTCCGAAGACGGCTGAAGTTGCTGTCAGATGAGGTCCGCTCAGGTAACAATAACATCTCCAGGGTGTGGTACTATGACTTAAGCATAGTACTGTACTTGGAAGGGTGTTACAGACCTGATCCTTCATTAAGAAATTTGTAGAGTGGACGAATGAAGCAGAGAATCAGTGAAAAAAGCTAAGAGCAAAAACTTCGGTCAGGTATACAGGAAAACTTTTTCAGTCCTTGTCTAGAGGATGGAGTGGTTTCTTCCTCAAGGGTACTAGGAACTAACCTTGTAGCGATGGCAAATTGGAAGAGTACTAATTGGAATCTTGGCTTTGAAAGGGAAATAGTTGAGCAAACTGTAAAAAGACCCATCTAACAGTACATTGAATCAAGACAGAGATACAATTATACAGGGTATGGAAAGCAGATGTAGTTATAAGTGTAACGAGAGAGAAAGAGAGAGACAGTATATCTCCTACTAACCTAAAGTAGGAACACTTTCAGACTAGAGGTGGCAAACGAACAAAGTGTAATTTCTCCTACTTTTCAAGGATAAGGGAAGTGCTAGAAAATCGAGTCATGTTCAAATTCTATCAACCTCAGCCACCACAGGAACTGGATGATAGGATCATCTTCAACATATTATTAGTAGATGAATGAGGCTATTTAGAGAAGAAAGGCAAAGTCTAACAATTGCCCTTAGGCACCATTGTATATGCTATAGGTGGAGTAATTTGATAAGGAATGTATTCAGATTCAGGCGGGAGTAATAAAGACTTAAAGTATGCAACTAATCCTGATAGACTAAGGGAGTAATAGCAAGATAGGTTCTGACAAATGAAAACAAATAAATTTCTGCAGGAACAATAAAACATAGTAGGAACGAGGTAGGAAAGGAGGAAGTTTGGATTTTTGACTAGCCTATTACAAAGAGAAAAGCTACCTAGTATGAGATTACGGTGCAAATAAGATTGTGTATGAAATACCAAGCAGGGTTGCCTGGGTACCGTTCATAAGTGCAACAGACCCAATGCACCCTAAGCAAGATCGGATGATGCACCAAAATTAGATCAAAAAGGATTTGGGAGTGTGCCCCATGAGGGGCAAGGTTATGATGTCGGAATTAGAGGCAGTCAAAAGAATCTCCATACCTTGGGCTAGATTAAATACGATCATCACTAACACACTAGGTTCCATCAGAGTTCCATAGTTAAGCGTGCTCGGACAAGAGTAATATTAAGATGGGTGACCTTTTGGGAGGTCCTCATATTGTAACTTCAACAGGGTAGCAAGACCATCATTTCCATCTCTCATAGCAAGTGGATTACATCCTAGAGGCAATATGTTACAAAGGATAACCAGAAGGCTCAGTAGTGAGAGTAATGTCAAGTTTAACCATAAACTGGATACATATTATACTAGGGTTGACCATCAATAAGGAATGTAGTGCTGGTGACCACGAGATTCTTTAATTTGGTATTTAAAGTTTAGAAGAAGGTGGATGTTAACATAATAAACAAGGAATCTCCTCACCACTAAATTGAAGAGATAGGAGAGTGATGGAATCTTTTTAGCTCAATAACCTTTTTTCTCAAATTAAATTGATCATATTTTGAAGGAAAAGAGATTGCAAAAGTCATTAAGAAACTCAACAGAGACGACACAAAATTTGACTAGCAGATAATGAGAAAAATGGAATAGAGCCTATAAGAAGAGGAGGGATTTCAAAGCAAAGCCTATAGTTACAGTTTATGAAAATATTCTAGTCCTACACTCTACACTCAACATAAGGGAACTCATCACTGATCAAAGTTGGTCAAGTGGACCAAAACTTTGGAAACCGCTAAATCGATTTCCCAAAAAAAAAAAAACTTTGATAGGGCCCCTATGACCACTACCTGTAGAAATTAATTGCCATGATAGACGATAGCCCTGGTAACGATAAAACTCCTCGAGTTGGTGTCGAAGACTCAAGACACAAGTAATGAAGAGTCTACTAGAAATCACAATACAATAGTAGTCAGACACATGGCAAGAAAGATAAGTAACTTTCTCGGCGAGCTCACTAACGGATCAGGCCATCGTCAAGATAAAGTGTACTTTGGGTGGTCATACAATCTAGGGGACTCTTGATGTGTTAGGAAGGTATCTCATAGAAAAGAAATGGAATAAGAAAGAGTCTACAACTTTGCTAAGGAAATATGGCTATTAACCTCTATTTCTACGTCGAATCACGTATAACTTGACAGCCAAAGATCAAGGAGAACAAGAGGATGGTAATAAGAAGAGCTATGAACCTTATAAACTTTAACCATATAGTGGGAGTGACCTGAGATCTTCCCACCAGTAATGGAGCACGAGGTGAAGTTTATATGGAAGAGGAATTTTAAATAAAGCTTCTAGCTATAATTTTGAAAAGATACCTAAGCTTATACTTCTAAAGGGCAGTATCGGAGGAAAATTTATGATTGAACTAATGGTAACTGAGCAAATAAGAATCTTGAGAAATGTTGTACACATCTCCTAAAACTTCAACACAACCATCATCATTACTACATATTGACGTCAATTATGGCGACAAGTGGTTGTCTTTAAAAACTACGAATCTTCGTAAATTGATATTCGGAGACTCAAGTACAAATGACAAAAAGTTTAATGGTTACAGAGACTCGAGTACAAACAACAGAAAGTTTAATGACCACTATTAAGCAAAAGTAGTGGAGTACTAAGTGAAGAAGATGAGGGAAGTCTCCAATGAACCAAATGATGGTTCAGGGCATCATAGAGACAAGACAAGCTTGGTCGCCAACATAATCCTTATGGATCTTTTGTACGTACTGAAACAATGCCTCATAGTTACCAACAAGCAATCTTAGAACAAGAGGCAACCTCAAAAAGAAAAGTGCCCTTGTGGATTAAGAAAATCTTCCTCAACTATTCTTAGCCTTGGAATTTTGAGGACAAAATTTTTTTAAGGTGGATAGAATGTAACATCCTTACATTTGTAAATAGAATGTGATCGAAACTTTGAATTTTTCCCTTAGGCAGTGTGAGAATTTCACAGGCAGCGTTATGCCATAACGATCTTCACCCTCAGAATTATAGGATAATGTAACACTGCTGTTGAAAATATGGCACTATGATATGTTAAAAATTAAGAAATGATAAAAGTGCCCCTATAAATTTTTGTTAATTGCAATGATGCCTAGAATTTTTAGAAATTATATTTTGACCCCAGACTTATTCCCACAATAACCCTGAAACTTTTCATGAAATGACCTTTATATCCCCACATCTATAGAATTAGCAGAATTGGATTTTAAACAGAGCAGAATCACGTGGTGAAACCGTAGAAGTTTAAATCTCTGCCATTGGGCCATGGGGGCAGTCTGGTGTGAAATGATATAGGGTGCCTCTGCACTTGCTCAAAATTACGGAAATACCATTAGCTATGGAAAATAAAAAATAGAAAAGCTCCGAATTTGCAAAAACGATTAATTCATGTTAACAAGCAATTTATTCGATCTTATTGACTAAGTAAGGTTAATTAGGAGTTAATTAGATGTTAATCAGAGGGATCAGGCTTAGGAACAATTAGAATATAGATATAGAAATTCTCTCAGAGTCATTTAGTAAAGTTTTACTAATTTGAAGAAAATCGGCGAAGATTCGGTATTTTAAACTGTCGGAACCGGATCAATAGAAATTATACTATGAGAACCCTATGATGAAAGGCCAAGATTTAGCCAAAACATCCCTACAAGTGGCGCCTCCATCAGCCATATAAGAAGGAAGCCAAGCCAAGTTTGAATGAGGATTGAAGTCCACCGATCAAAAGCTAGTTTCCTTCATAAGTTTTCATTTTTCTTTCTTCTTTCTCCCCTTAAATTTCCGGCCTGCCCACAATAGAGGGAGACTAGCCCTCATTTTCCCACTTTCCTTCATCTTTTTCCACTTCGTCTCATCCCCAAGCTCAAGCTCTAACCATCAACTTCTCTCCAAGATCAAGTTCCATCAAGATTCCATACCACCAAGGTAGGAATCTAACTTCTCTTCTTGTTTTTACTGATTTGGGGCTGTGTGTGGATCTTGTTTTCCTCATAATATTGACATGATTTGGAGTGATGATGATGGTTTATAATTGAATTTACATGTATGTTGTGATTAGAATTGGAATTGGTATGAAAGAACTTGAAGAAAAGAGAAAACTCAAGAAGCTATTAGGGTTTTTCCTCGGCAATCCGTATGGCAGAGTGTACGGCTCTACCAAAATCCATTTAAATTTCATAAATCTATTTTTATATGAAACTAGACATTCAGGGCTTTCCATACATATATAATATAAGGTCATTGGATCAGTATAGAGGTAGTTATGAATTTTTGAATTTGACCTAGAAATTAGGACTTTCATCTGGGCAGTGTGAGTTGAGAAAGGTGTAACTCACCCTACACAACTTCAATTTGAGTGAATCTAACGTTGTTTGAAAGCTAACATATGAGGGAATATCCTAGAAAAATTTCAAAGTCAGATTTGTTGCTAGCTATCCCCAGTACATCAATGAAATTCACCTTAAGTTCAATCTGGGCTGGAATAGGGTAATTTAGTAGGGTTAAGTTTCGGGGCTTATATCTTGAATTATACTCATTCAAATGATATGCAACTTATTTCATCTGAAAGCTTGCTCTGTTAGCTTAACATTGATATAAATTTTGTATGATTTCACCTAGATTTCTATTTTTGGTGAATTTGTTCTTATAAGAGTGCAATTCTAGCTAAAAATAGGACATTCTAAACTAAAATATAAATAACTTGAGTCAATATCAGAACTCGGAACTTAGCACATAGAGAGCTAGATCGGCTATACTTAATATTGAACTCAGAACTAAGCAAATAGAAAACTGGATTGATAAAAATTAATGTCGGAACTTGGAACTTAGGAAACACATTCATAAAAGTCTTGGAAGAACTATTATGGATTAATGTCGGAAATCGGAATTACACAGCATATAAAATTATTTGAAATCGAAAGTCAAGCATAATAATGTAAAACTTAAAATACCTAAACTCGGAAGTTGAGGATTTTCAACATAAACTTGGAAGTTGGTACCAGAATATGAGACCTTATACCCGAATCTTTGGAAGTCGAGAACTAGGATGATTTAACACTTGTATACACGTAATTCCAAAACTCGGTATCTCAGTAAGTGTATAACCTCGAAACTCGATCCAGAATCAATCTCGGAGATCAAACGTAACCCCGGAGGTCGAAACTTATATAATCTCGGAACTCGGACCCAATTCAATCTTGGAAATCGAACTCGGGAACATCAATAGAAGTTAAAAGCTTGCAAGATAGATTAAGACTTAAGATTTTAAAACTTACACCTAACTACCTAAGCTTTGCTCATAAGACTTTGTTGTGTGTGACAACTAATAGAGATATGATGTTCTATATTGAGTTTGCTATTTGATTAAAATTTCTTGGTTGTCTGGAACTATTCACGGGGAAACGGACTCGATTCCTTATGTTGCCGAATTTTTGGCAAGAATTTATGAGAACTTATGCTATAGGTGATTATACTTTGAATATATTTACATTTACATGTTATGTTCATGTATGTCATGCATGCAACTATAATTAGAATATGATATGAGAAGTAAAGTGTGAGACATATCCATGAATGTGTAAAGCATCCACATGCATGATAAGATATGGAAAAGAAAAGATAATAAAAACTTGCAAAAGGGACGTACTAAGCTACCACGTGAGGCATGGCATAGACCTAGCTAGCGTAGGCCAGAGCAGTACTATCTAAGATTTGGGCTAGCGCTCGACCAGATTTAAGGGGAATAGACCGGTGTGAGGGTCGGGGAAAGTAAACCTGTCACTCATGTATAGGTACAAGCTCAAACGTGAAAAGCAGGCTATTACCCGGGGTGAGAGAGGCCATTTACCTCCGCGGGACCAAGTACAGAAAAGAGCAAGATCAAGTTGCAAGTTAAAGAAAGAGATGAATTTAGTCAAGTGCATTTGCATACAATCAAGTACAAACATCTATATGTGCATTTCTAATTATCTCATTATGTCATGATGTTATTATGATTCGTACTTAAGTATATTACACTATTCATGTTTCTATGTCTGTCATATAATATGCCAAGTGGTTGTTAAAATATAACCCGCTTCAAGAAAGATATTGTCAACTTAAAATTGAACCACTACTTGTGTATATGTGCTCACATTTTCATAAGAAATCGAAGCAGTTAGAATGTTTATGATGGCATTATATGAGTAATAGTTTGAGTTTACCTACTGAGAACCTTAGGTTTTCACTGCCTACTTGTGTGTTTTTTTTCTTTTCCGTAAATATTCTAGCACCTAAGTTGGAAATCAAGTGCGATGGGGGGTACTGGAACATTCATTGAACAAGACTCGGGCACAAACTAGACCAAGAGCCTATTGAAGTTAGCTAACGACTAGTCAAAAGCAAATTCTGTGTATTATGTTAGTTACAATTTCTTTTAAACTGTAATTATTTTATTTTCTATATATCAAAGATGACAGAGTTTATAATCTATTAGTCAGTAATAAAGTATGCAATTAAAAGGCCATGTATTATATTTTCCACATTTTAAAGCTTTCTTAGTATAATGACAACCTTTTAATATAACTCTATGACTCGAGCATAGCTTATATGGTGGAGGTTTTTACACACTTAGTTCTTTTTAGGGTTCAGGGGCAAACTTATGGACTAAGTTACTTTGAATAGTATAATGAATTTTACCTGAGAACATACCAACATTTTAATGGAATACAATAAAAAGTGATCAAGTGAAATCTCTTGTGAAAGTTTGTAGTTCCATGCTTCTATCGAGAGATCTCTTGTACATGATTTATGGCCTCTAATTGGCTGGCTATCTTCCTATTATGATCTTGGAGCTGTGAACCATGTGAAATAAGCTCTCCATAGTAGGGGCAACTGCATTGTGATTGTTATTGTTATTGTTTTCTATTGGGAATTGGTGTTTTGACTCCTCATCGTCGGAGTCATGGTGAAGCAAGTATGTTTTATTTAACCCCACGATGGGCACCACTCTTTTGACCTGAGTTCCAGGGTTGATGATTCCCTTGCTGGTCTGAGCTTTGCACGATGAGCATGGGGCCCTTCAAGAGACTCTGATGGTCAATTCAGTATGTTTGTCACTATCGAAAAAGTGAAAATGGGTTAATTGCATACTTAGAGATTGGGGATAAGGTTTGTATTTAAAATTGAGTGAAAGTCCCATCTATTGGGGAGCTATTGGGATTTGATTTTCTAGCAACGAGGATCTTGGCTGATTTCTACCACTAAGGGATCTTTAGTTCAAATGGGGTTTGCGCTTTATCCGTCTTCAATTAGTAGTTTGTTGCCACAAATTGGTAGACGTAGCACCTTCTCCATGAATCCAAGCCGGCAGGTAATTAAATGGGCTGAGCTATAGATCTAATAAAATGATTTAATCCATATAGTATTAATGAAAGTATAACGTAATAATAAATAAGCTGCTGTCTTGGAAGAGGAATGAAGTTTATCTTTGATAGTATCAAAGGGTTCATAATAATTATTATACAAATACATTGACTAAAGGGGAAAAAAAAAATAAAATACAATGGTTCAAAACTCACTAAAAACATATTATGAAGAAAGTCATGTCAATATCAGAACAAAAATTACTCTCACACCTAAAAATATATAAGCACCTCAATCTTAAAACAAGAAATCAATAACACAAAAAAAAGGCATAGTAACAACTAGTCTATTTTATTTCAGAAAACGTTTTCTATTTCTTTTTTTTTTTCGATATTTATTGATCAAAAGCTCAATCTCATAGAGAGAGCAAGAAGTACAGGCTAGATAAGGCAGAATATAACAATACAATCTACCAACTGGTCATAATCAGCACAAGACAGCTCCACTTGAATAGCCACTAAAAAATTGAATAACCCTGCAGTATAACAACACCTGAATACCTTATGTTATTCTTTTACGAACCAAGGAGATATCCAAGAAGTCCATGTTTGAGATACTTCCACCAAGAATCTATCCTAAGTCACGACTTTATTCTTAAAGATTACTTTGTTCCTCACCTCCCAAATAGACCACACAATAGTATAGAAATAAGAAATCCATAGATTTTTAGCTTCACCGAATAATCTAACACCAATCTAGGCTTCAAAATTAGTGACTGGGCAATCTGCAACCACCCAGGACAATCCCCATCTACTACAGCACAAATTCCATAGCTTTAGAGCAAATGAACAAGTAAAGAATAAATGTGATAGACTTTCAACATGAGAATTGCAAAGAGGACATGACAAATCAACATTTCTTAGCACATTAAGTCTATGCAACCTTTCTTTTGGATTAATCCTGCCATTAACAATAAACCACACTAGAAGTTCTGCTTTTGCTGGAACCAACCCATGCCAAAACTTACATGCAGCCACAACACAACTACCTTCATTAACTTGTTGACTCAAAATTAGGCTAATAAAGGATTTCACTGAAAACTTCCCCTCTCTATTATGTTGCCATGACCAAATGTCCTCTTTTTGCCTACTCAGCTGCAGCTGGTTCAATAAATTCTGCAGCTCCGAGAATAACTCTACTTCCCATTGAAAAAGTGTTCTTCTCCAAACATGGTTCCAGACCCAGATCTCACCATTAAACTGAATTCTGAAATTGGCTTCCTTTGTTGAGGTGAAATTGAATACAACCTCAGAAATACTTCCATCAAAGGTTTATCACCAAGCCAAACATCTTCCCAAAACCAAGTTGCTTTACCATCTCCTACTGTCTTACGCATTCCATGTAAGACTATAGGTTTAATTTTATCATCCCACTCCCAAACATTACCAATAATCCCCCACAGACCACCACCTTGCACCTGATTCTGTTGTGCAATCGATCTATCACTGTCAATGTTATCGCAAGAGCAAATCACCCTCTTCCACAAAGGGGAATTTTCATTTGAAAATCTCCACGACCACTTAAATAACAAGGCTACATTCTTCAACACTAAATCTGAAACCCCCAAACCCCCCAAGCTCTTTGGGTTTTGAATGACCTCCCATCTAATTAGCGGGATATTCTTACTGTGATTATTTGTTCCCTAGAAAAAATTGCTTTGCATTGATATGATCTTGCTTACCACACTCTTAGGCATCTTGAATAATGTGAGATAGTACAATGGCATGCAATTGAGAATTGATTTTATGAGTGTTAATCTTCTAGCTCTAGATAACAGTTTAGATTTCCAACCACTTAATTTCTTTCTCATCTTGTCAAGGATAAGGGACCATTTCTTGTTTCCTAGGTTTAGCTCCAAGAGGGATACCTAAGTATCTAATTGGCAATGAAATCACCTGACACTTTAGCCTATTCTTTATATCTGCCACCAAGGATCCGTTACAATTCAGAGGGATTATAGCAGATTTGTTGTAGTTAATTTTTAACCCAGACATCAGCCCAAAGCAATCAAGTATTCTTTTCATATATGTCAACACTTCAAGCTTCAGAGGGGCAAAAAGTATAGTGTCATCCGCAAACTGCAAGTGAGATAACTGCACATCATTCCTTCCAATTTGGATCGCTTCAATCATCCCTAATGACAGGGCTTTCCCCATTAGACGATTCAACACATCCGCAACCAACACAAATAGGAATAGAGACAGAGGGTCGCCTTGATGAAGACCCCTTTCCATCCTAAAAGGTTTCGTGGGAGAGCCACTGATGATGATAGACATTTCTGCCGAAGAAATATAGCCCCAGATCCATTTTCTCCAACACTGATCAAACCCCATTCTTTCAAGTACTAAGTCCACAAAGTCCCATCTAATAGAATCGTAGGCCTTGTGAAAGTCTAATTTCATGATCACAGCATCTTTCCTCTTTTTCTTTAACCAGTGAACAGCTTCTGATGCAATAAGCACACGGTCCACAATTTGCCTCCCTTTTACGAAGGCCGATTGAGTCTCACCAACTAACTCATCCATCACCCGACTCATACGATTCGACAGAACTTTGGCTATTGTCTTATATACACAACCAACCATACTGATTGGCCTATAATCCTCGATGTCCTTGGCCTCATCAATCTTTAGGGCAAGTGTCACCTAAGTCATGTTTGCTTCATTTGGAGCACAACCCGTAACAAAAAAGCTACTGACACAAGCAATGAAGTCCTCACCAATCTGGTTCCAACATCCCTTAACAAAATTGAAATTATATCCATCCGGACCAGGAGCTTGTGAAGAGTCACAACTCCAAATAGCCTGTTTGTTTTCCTCATGGGAGGGAGTTACTCCAATGAACTAGCATCTTGTTCTAAAATTCTTCTAACAAGGCCATCCAGAAATTGAATGATAGGCACCTCAGCTTTTATTGCTCTAGGAGATCTGAATATTCTTCTACCTTGTTGGATTTCAAGCATCATTTTCCTTCTTTTTCTGACTGCAGCTACTCCATGGAAATACTTTGTATTTTTGTCCATCCCCTTGATATACCTATCTCTAGAAAGTTGTATCCAATAGCTGTCTTTACGTTCATACCATTTCCGCACCACATTTTGTAGGGCCTGATATCTTGCAATTGTTACCTCTTCTAAGGATCTATCATCTAATTCTGCCTCTGCTATCACCAATTCCTTTTCTAGTCTTTCAATCTGGAAGTCAATATTACTGAATGTCTCCTTATTCCATTTACGAATTGGGCCGTTCAATATTCTGAACTTGCTAATTAGATCCAAATTACTACAACTAATCCATTCCTTTTCCACTAATTCAATAAATTGTGGATGTGAGAACCATGCATCAATCAATCTAAATGGCTTAGGACCCTAATCTACTTCAATTGATTGTACTAGCAAGGGTATATGATCAGAGAGCGAGCAAGGAATCCCTTTCATTTGCAAGGAATTTATTTTTTGAAACCACTCCACAAATGCGCGGTCTAATATACTACTAGATTTTCCCCTCCGCCATATATATTTTCTTCCCAACAAAGACAGCTCAATAAAACCCATATCTTCCACCTGCTCATTGAACTCTAACATGGCTCGAGATGTTATAGTGCATCCTTTCCTTTCTTCTTGTGACCTGATCTTATTAAAATCCCCGATTAACAGCATAGGGACTTCAACGGATGACTTCAACTCCTTTAACTCAGCCCACATTCTCCTTTTGTAAATTACATCATGATATCCATACACAATTCCAACAGCAGCGTCAATGCCCAATTCTTTAATGACCCCCTTAAGACAAATCCATCTATCCCCTTTCACCATTGAGATTAAGTTCATAAAGCTTGAATCCCAAATACATACGATTCCTCTACTTGTACCTTGAGCATCAATAGACTCCCAATTAAAATCATCCGACCCCCATATTCCCCTCACTAATTGCTGATGAATTCCTCCCTTTTTTGTTTCGACAATCCCCACAAATCCTAGGTTGTTATTTCTAATCATTTTTGAAACCCATCTCATCTTTCCCCCTGCCCCAATCCCTCTAGCATTCCAACACATAAGTTTCATTTAGATATGGGGCACCCACCTGGACACAATTGATTTCTCTTCTTCCTCTTCGACTCCTTTTATTTATTCTTATACCTGGATCCTTGCTTAGATTGAAGGTGCTCGTCCAAAATTTCTTGAATTGTAAGACCCTCATCCGTCATGGATAATCCCAGAGCCTTTCTGCATTCCGAGTTGCACAAGCTTCCTCCCTTTGGTCTTCATTATCTGATTCATCTGTCGCAATTGCACTTTCATTATCTGCCATGGCTTCTTCTTGCTCTAGATTAGTAGATTCTGGAACGTTGTCTGAAGAGTTCCTCGTAGGCACTCCATGAGTAGCTAACTCAAGCTAGGAGGAGGGCTGCTGTTGCTTGGGCCTTCATGCTCATTAGAATTAGGAGGTCTGTTTAGATGGGCTAAGCCCAAATCTCTTAACTCCTCTTCTGTCAACCTATCATTTTGGAAAGACTTGGTTTGGGCCGAGACTGATCCACACTCCCTTCCAACTTCTTTAGCGACCTTCTTTCCATTTGAATTTTCTTCATTTTCCATGTGCATCAATAAATTTTCCTCTGCCGGTCCATGTAACAGAGCACCGTTGGACCCACAAGCATTATTTTCATGATTGTCCCCATAATTGTCGCGATTTACCAAGGCAGATTTTTCCACCTCATCGTTCCATTGTTGATTGGACTGCTTCGCCATCTCCTCCTCTGTAGGCAGCATTTTCCACTCTTCTCTATTCTTCAAACTAGAGTGCGTTGCATGTGTAGCAACTGCCATTGTCCGCTGTGGGTCTTCTACCTTGCATATCTCTTTTACATGCACATCGAACCTATTTCCATCCACCGATAGGTATATGGCTCCTCTTATAGTCTGGAATTGACAAGTATCGATCAAGATTCTCAGCCTATTAAACGAATCTCCTATGACTGTATCTTCATCAAAGCTAATCACCTTTCCCCAGTGTTCAGCAATCATTCTGAAATTATATAGGGTCCATGCATGAGGTGGAATACCAATACATTCCATCCAAACCCTCCTCGATTGACAATATTCCTCCGTCGACCAGTCTCTAATTTCAGCAAGAACTCCTTCAAGAGTCCACCATCATCCGCCAGAATTTTCTCCTTATCCTCCATTGATGAGAGTGTAATAATTGCTTCGTATTCATCGATCTTTCAAACATCCCATATAGCGTGATTGCTCCTTGTCAGCCTCGTTTTAATATCATCATAGTTGATTGGAATCAATGTTTCCCCCACCATGCTTCTCTTCAATTCCTTCAAGAGTTCCTTGTTCACATCACCGTAAACTACTAGTCTTTTCATATTCATTATCCTTTTCTTTCTTGTTGAACGTCTGAGTTGTCCTCCTATGAAACTCCTTCCACTGGTTCTTATTGCCATTATGATCGCTTGCTCCAGCCATAGCGTCCTTATAAGACTTTATCCACTGTGCATCTTTCCCATGAGTCTCTTGTGGATGATCATTTATCTTTATCGATTGACTGAACCCCTGACCATAGTTGACATAATCTCTCCTCCTATGTTCTGCTATAGAGATTGAGATTTGATAGTCTCTTATTTTCATCCCGTTCGATGTCGCAATTGCTTTCTCAACTTCCTGTTGTTGAGAGAATCTCACAAAAGCAAATGGGCATTGTTTAGTTTTTCTTCTCTTCCATGACATGACTACGTCAATCACCTTTCCCTCACGACCAAATAGTTGCCATAACCATGCTTTTGACATAGCATGGGGCAAATTATCCACGAAAACTGAATATGAAATGGATTCCAGCTTCTGCCAAGCTATGTTATTAACCCTCCGATCATATCTTCCTTGGAAGCTCCTTGTATGCTTTTGATCTTCGTTGTGAATCATCTGTTTTCCTCTAGCATTGCTGACGTTTCTCCTTTAGCATTGTTAACGTTTTCTATTTCTATTTTTTTGTTTTTAAAATTAAGTACGAAATTTCACTCTGTTTTTATTTTCTTTTATGATTTTATAATTTTGTAAAGGAAAAAGTGAAAATAAGATTTTGTTAATTTCACTATTTTTTGTCACAAAATCTTGAAAACAGATAACAAAATGAAAACAAGGCTGCATTTTTGTTATTAATTTTGAAAATAGAAAATAAAAATAGAAAATATTTTTTAAAATCTAAACAGACCCAGCTATTGAAAAGTATTGCTTATATGAGAATAGAAACCCCAAAAGACATAAATAATAAAAATAAGTAAAAATAATATTAATCATATAACATCCCCAATTTTGTCTAAGCTTATTAACTCAGGGATTCTGGCTAATTAGAAAGGTTAATGATTAACTGAGGACTAATCGGCTAATCTCGATAAGCAAGAGCTTAGTAGATTAAGTCAAGTCAATAATTGAATCATAACACACTAAACGTTTTAATTAAAACTCAATTATTTGACCCTCATTGATTTGTAACTTAGAAATATAGCTAAGCTAATACAATTTTATTAATTAAGTACAATACAATTGTTCTATCTTAATCAATTGAGATAGATTAATTCTTACACCATAATTACATAATTCATAAGATCAATTATTTTAGAGGAAAAATGTCTTAAAAGTGTAATTAATCGAAATCGATTAAAGAACAATTAAACTAATCAAATTAATTAACAATTTGGATAATTTTAATAGCTTTAAAAATTCAAAATTCCTCCTAATGGTTGCATAGAAATTTCAGCCAAGACAAGGGCAAATCCAACCATCTATTTGCTTTCTCATCATGCACTCTTAGATCAAGAGTCTATGATAGTAGTATCTCTTTAATCAAGACAAGAGAAGTACTTTCCTCTATTAGGATTATACTACATGGAGTGATCTTATTCAATCAAGCCAATCCCAAGAGGGGTCCTTGCCTTTAATCACTTAAGAAAACACAAAATAGTCCATAACATGCATCAGGACTAAAAAAAAACACAAGCCCATCTTTTTACCCTAAGATTCCTAGTTTTCTTGATTGAAAAAGAAGCTAAACTCATGTACTTCCTTTTGCTTGTTGGAGAAGCAAAACCAATCAGTCTATTCCCCCATTTCTTATGCCAAAACTAGCCCCCCCTCATTCTCTCATTTGTGATTTCTATTCTTTCCCAAAGATATCAAATAGCCACTCCTTTTCCTCTCAACCTCTCCTTGTTCTTTGTATTTCCCTTCTTATTCTTCTTACTTTTCTCCATAGCTAGGTGGTTCTAGGACTTATTTCCAAGGCCTCATGGCCATGCTTGTTGATATGATGAGTTTTCATGTGTTGTGTCCTTCTCTTTAGCATGAAATTTTCGGTTGATATGTCTATTATTGTTGAACCAAATTTTTAGAATTTAAAACATTGAGTTAATATAAAGATCTCAAAGCATAAAAGTGGTTTGGAAGAGAAAAGTGATCACTTGAGGAAAAGACTTAATGTTTTTTTCAAGAAAACTCATTGAAACCAAAATTGTTGAAGCTGAAAATTCTGGTAGTCTATATGGCACGAATAATAACTCTTTCAATGTAATTTCAAATGCAACAAAACTAATTTTAGATGAAAATAGACTCATAGAGCTTTTTATACATATGAAATACGTAAGCTTTAGTGTAACATCCATCGAATTTTCTTATTTTTCGCCTAATTATTTGATTTTTATCAAATAATTGAGGGTAATTAACATTCAACTAAAGATTTATTTAGGATCAATTAATTAACAATTAATTGAGTTTAGATATAAGGGAATTAGGTTAGAAGCATAGAAATTTTCTTAAACCGAATTACTGATTTGAAGGAAATCGGTAAGATTACAGTATTTTAAACTGTCAGAACCGAATCAATAGGATTGTATACCCAAAACCCTATGACTCAAGGCTAATTACACAGCCACTCCATCCCTCATTGGTGGTGCCACAAAGCCACAAGATGAAGAAAGTTGGCTGAAATTCAGCCTTAAGCTCTCAACCAATCAAATTGCAAGTTTCCAACTACCTCATTAAGTCTCAATAACATATTCCTTCCCTTTCTCCTTTTAACTGATTGCGCCTCCTCCTCTGCTAGTTCCATCCTTCTTCTTCTCTTCTCTTCTCAACCTACTCCATCAAACCAGCTTTGACAAGGTTCTATCAATCCAAACTCAAATTTAGCAAGAACCTAAGAGAGGTAAAGATTCAACTTATTTCTTGTTCTTTGGTTATGGATGGCTGATTGGGGTTTTTTTATTTTCTTATCTCTTAATGTGATGATTGAATGAATATGATGATCTTTGGCTGATTTGTTAACTGTTTTTGATGTTAAAATCGATTAAGTAGTAGAAAAGGGTGAGAATAGAAAGATGTGAGAGACTAGAAGACCAAAATCCCTCGGCAGTCCACACGGCAGAGTGTACGACTCCACCTACAGCTGTGTTAAATTTGATGAAACTATATGAAAATAGACATTCAGGGCTTTCCATATATAATATAAGGCCATTGGACTAGTATTGAGAGGATCTAGGGTTTTGAGTTTGATTCTGGGCAGACTAGATTTTTCAGGGCAAAACTTGCCCTCTATGACTTGGAATTGAATGAAACTAACTTTTTTAGAAAGCTTACACATAGAAGAATATTTCTTAAAAATTTCAGAGTTAGATACGGTCTTGTTTGCTTCCAATGATTCAAAAAGTTACCCTATGTCCAAACTGGGCCAAAATAGAGCAGTTCAAAAAGGTCAAATTTCGGGGCTTATAACTCGAGCTCTACTAAAGAAAATGAAATGATACTTATTGCGCCCTATTTGCTTTAATGTGATACCAATTTCATATGATTTGAACTAGTTTTCGATTTTTAGTGCATTTTTATTTTTAAGTGTGTAATTTTGGCCAACTATATGGTAGGCCGGGATAAAACTTAAATAACTTGAGCTATATTTTTCAAAGTTAGATGGGACCAAAGAAGTTAGAAAATAGACACATAACACTCTAACATATCCAAAACTTAGGTCCAAATGAGTTAAATAGAAATTGTGATTTGATTTACAAAAATCAGGTTGAATGAAAGTGTTAAGACAGCAACCATATCTTAAATGTAACAATTGTACCCATGAATTTGATGATTAAATTGTGAATGAAGTGTTATGATTTCTCTGTACAATTGGTTTCTTGAGTACTAGCACTATTCATGGGGAAGCAGGCATGATCCATCATGCTGCCAAATTTTCGGCAGAAGCATGTGAAGTTATGATAGTTTGTGTTATGAAGATTAAGTTATGAATATAAAATTCTATATGCAAGGATATATGAAAGTAAATGATGAAGCATATGTATGAGTGCATTCAGCATGACTATACATGATTAGGTATGAGAATAAAAGGATATGAATATATTAAATGTGGATCCCTTCACTTGGAGGCAGTTAATTGGGTCCCTCCTTGTGAAGGCAGTTAAAAGATATGATGAAGGTTCCATATTCCTAAGGAACTTGACATGGCGATCACGCTCTGATGGGGTATGATATGATGATCATACTCTGGAATGTGGCATAATGATCCCACATCCTAAGGAATATGACATGGCAATCATATCCCAATAGAGTATGACATGACGATCATACTTTGGCATGTGGTAGGAAGAATATATTCCTAAGGAGTGTGACATAGTGATCACACCCGAATGGAGTATGATATGGCGATCGTACTCTGGAATATGTGTGACAAGTAAAGGAAGATAAAGGAAGAAAAGAAAATTTTGTGTATCTGCATAAATTCAAGTACAAGTAAAGGTGTGTACAGATTTTATATTTTTAGTATATTGGTGCTATTATATTTTAATACATTTCAATTATTATTCATAATGTAATTCATGAATTGATTTTGTATTGGCTCACCCAAATAACAAGTGTGTGAATAAAATGAACTTTGCTTCGGACAGTATGTTTTCGAACTATAAAATCAAACAGTCTGTATAACATGTTCACCTTTTTCATAATAAACTGAAGCAACTAGAGATGACAATGATAACAATATGTATAATAGTTAAAGAATCCTACTGAGAATTTAAAATTTTCACTCCTATTTTCGTGTTATTTCCAGATAGCCCGAGAAGTTGCAAAGATGGCTGAAGTTGCTATCAGATAAGGTTTGCTCAGGTAACAGTAACAACTCCTAAGTGTGGTACTATGACTTGAGCATAGTACTGTACAGAGGAAGATGTTACATTTAGCCTTAAAACGAGAAAGATATGAATTTTCAAAATGTATTGTCCCCAAATGTGTTTCTGTTCGAGCAGTATGTAATAAAATCTTAATAACTCAAGTTATACAGAACATTTTTGAATGGGACCAAGTTTGTTAGAAAGCTAAGACATAGAGGAACATCCACATAACAATTTTTCTAGATTCCTTGTGAGGAACTGCCAATAAAGTTTAAAAGTCACTATATTGAAAATAAACTTAAAAGTTAAACAGTCAGAATAAAATGTGCATATCTCAAGTTACAAAATGAATTTTTGAGTGGGGTTTGTTTTATTTAAAATTAGACTCAGAGAAGTATAATCATACCAAAATTCAAATCAAAAGAGTAAAATATGAAATTATGGCAAATTTATAAAATTACTGCCCCATTGTAAAAGTAAAACTAGTTATGGTTAAGTTTAAAGGTTAATGAGAAATAAGTTTAAAGATATTAAGACCCTCAATTTAAGATATTGGAAAACTTCATAATTCACCATAAAAGTTTCAAAAAGAATAATAGATAAAATTGGCCCTATACCTAATAAAAGATTCAACACAAGAAGCAAATCAATTAGAAGCTTGTACCCAAGTTCACAAAGCTAAGCTCATAAGACTTTGTGTATTATGTGTGCCTCTATGTGTCAATATGATGATAATGATGATGATGATGATGATATGATAATGATATGAGGCTGATATGATAATGATATGATGATAATATGATAATGAATGATGATGATATGATGCTTAATGATACGTGATATTGGATTCTCTGTTTGGCAAAATTTTGGGAAGCTTCAGTTCAGCCGTTATGCTGTCGAAATTCTGCAAAAATTGTAGACTTAGAATAATTTTGCATCATAAGCCCTAATAAGAAAATATTGAACTAAGGGTGTGATCCTTCAAAAGGGAAGGTGATGTAACAGCTTACCAGACATAATACTATGCTTAAGTCATAGTATGTTGCCTGATAAGTTATTACGTGTGATGAACCAAGAATTATCCGTTTACTTTAATTAATTCCGGATTGGTGGTGAGATAAACACTAAACAGTCGTTGTACTGGAAATAAGGTAACACAAACTAGATTGCAAAATAACCAAACTGCATCATATATATATATATATATGCGTGCATATACATGTGTTTTTAAAGTTGTCATAAGAAATATAACACAGTACAGTATAAAAAAATAAGGCCACTAACACAAAATAAATTGGCCCGACTATCTGAACAGCCCCCTCTTACTGGTCCTCATAGGACATTTTAGGTACAACTACTAACAGCCACCCATATGCCTATGACCCAAACTGCTAAAAGAGGGTCATCCTGTACATCTATTGTTGCTACGACGAGTGCTCCAACTAGTTGGATTCCGAAGAAAGGAATCCATTTGCCATATCGGCATCAGCAGGGGTATAGTCTATACTCGGGGCAGGAGATGAGGATGACGAGCTCGCTGTCTCCGAAGGATCCTTATTAGACATAGAGGCAGAGGGGATCGGCTGTGGTGGAGCAACTCGTGGAGCCATGGCTGGTGCTACTACTGGTGCTATTACTGCGAGTGGAGGTGGAAAAGGATAAGCCAGGTGGATAGGGATAGCGATGTGAGGGACGACAGGGTCAAACAACGGATGCATAAGGGGTACAACAAAGTCTCTCTGGAAAAAGAAGTAAAGACGGAACTAGCATATACCAGATATGTACACAGAATCTATGAATGGGTTGAGATGGATGTGGAGTTTTGGGTTCTGGAAACTCAATGAACAGGATGCCGGTAGTCACATTCTCCATGCTCTAAGAATGACGCGGAAATGTACAGTAGGGTGAGAAATATAGATTTCTCAGTAGGAAATCCTAAGTATATATAACTGTCATCGCCGCCATTCTTAGGTGTTTCGGACTTTGGTTAGTTAAAGAAAAGGTTACATCATTATGAAGTTCTACTCAATTGGTTGTATAAATCATAGCCCGAAACACAGCTCTGTTTTTCTTAAGGAAGTAAAGGAAATTAAATAGAAAGTGAACAATCAAATCTGTGCATTGACATAGATAAATGATAACCATAAAATGGGCAATAACATATATATATCACATCCAATGGTGCAATTAAATTAATGCATGATAATTGAAAATGTGGTGATGCATGAAAAATGATACACTTGATCTTAACTCATATTTTTCTACACTTGGTCTCCTGGGAGTATATTGGCCATAAGACTCCTAGGAAATGGTCCACTTTTCAGGATCGAGCTCGTTCCTATATAGGGTTGCCAGGTTTGCTTTCCCCGACTTCCCCACTGACCTATTTCCCTTAAATTTGTTCAGGGGCTGACCCAAGTCACATGGAAATCCTTTCTCATTCTTATAATGGTAGCATTACTTGTGTCATGCTTATAGGGTAGCATTACTTGGCTAACCTTTTGACCCATGCATGAATAACCTGTAAATTCATATTAATTGCATTTTCTGCTGAAATTTCGGCATAACGGATCATGTCCGCTTCCTCAGGAATAGTGCCATACAACCAAGAGATTGTAATTAACAGCAACTAGATACCAAACATCATATTCATACCAAAAACATAACAATATCAATAAATGCAAGATTTAGAATCTTAAGCATCAATCTATCTTGCAAGCTTTTAATTTCTAATAAGGTTCCCGAGTTCATTTTCAAGGTTAAATGAATTCCGAGTTTCGATATTACACAAGTTCCGACCTCCGGAGTTATGTCCAACCTTTCGAGATTATATGATTCACGACTTCCAGGGTTATGTTTAATCTCCTGAGATTGGTTCTGGGTCGAGTCTCGGAATTATCTGTATAAGGGTTTTGTGTACCTATGATCCCGACCTTTGATCTGAACCCACAATTTGGTGTTTCAAGACTTTTGAGTGTTTCCTAAATTCTAAGTTCCCGACCTGGACTATATTCGATGTAATTTCCTATTCGCTAAGTTCCGAGTTCAGCCTTAAGTATACCTTCTGAGTTAAACCTTAAGTGTACTTTTCCGAGTTCAATCCGAAGTAACCTCTCCCAAGTTCAACCTTAAGTATACTCTCCCGAGTTCAACTTTAAGTACATTTCTCCCAAGTTCAACCCTATCTACTAAGTTTAAAGTTCAATTTTTAAGTCTACCGACCTTGCTCTCTGTTTACTAAGTTTCGACTTCCGACATTAACTCAAGTTGTTATGTCTTGTCCCAGACTCATCCTACTTCTAGCCAGAATTGCACTCTCGTAAGGAAAAATCTACTAAAAATGGAAATATGGGTGAAATCATGCGAAATTCATATCCATCTAAAGCTAACAGAACAAAATTTCAAATGAAAAAAGTTTCATTCATTTGAATAAGTATAATTCAAGATATAAGCTTTGGAACTTGACCCTACTGGACTACCCTATTTTAGCTTGGATTAGACATAGGGCAATTTTCTCGACCCACTGGGAATAAATGGGATCTTATCTAACTCGGAAGTTTTTATTTCATATTCATCTATGTGTAGACTTTCTAAAAAAGTTCGTTTCACTCAATTTGGAGTTGTATAGGATGAGTTACATCCTTCTCAACTCATACTGCCCAGATGAAGGTCCTAATTTTAAGGTTAAAATTCAAAAATTCATATCTACCTCTATACTGATCCAATGGCCTTATATTATATATGTATGGAAAGCCCTAAATATCTAGTTTCACATAAAAATAGTTTGATGAATTTAAACAACTGTAGGAGGAGCCGAACGCTCCGCCGTACAGACCACCAAGGAAAAACTCTAACAGCTTCTTGAGTTTTCTCTTTTCTTCAAGTTCTTTCCTACCAATTCCATTGTTAATCATAACATGCATGTATAATCAACTGTAAAACATCATCATCAATCCATATATCATCAGTACCACAAAGTATCAAGACCTATACACAACTCCAAACCCAGGGAAAATAAGAAGGGAAGTAGGATTCCTACCTTTGTTAGGTATGATTCTTGTTGAGTTTGTGGTGGGAGTTGAAGAAGTCTGGTGATGACTTGAAGGTTTGTGGGAATGGAAAATGATATGTGCTGAGATGAGGTGTGATGGTGGAAAATGAATGGGGAGGGGTCAGTTATATGGACTGAAAATGTGCAAGGGTAGAAAAGAAAAAATTTAAAAACTTCTCAAGCAAGGTACATGTGATTGGTGGATTTGAGCAAGTTATGTAACTTAGTTTGGCAGCCCATTTGGAGGGCTGAGATGGCACCACTTGCATGGGTAAGTTGGCTAAATCTTGCCCATCTATCCTAGGGTTCTCATAGTATAATTTATATTGATCCTGTTTCAACAATTTAAATTACCGAAATCCTACCGATTCCTCTTAAATCGGTAAACTGGTTTTTAGAAAAATTCTGTGAGGTTTCTTATGTTCCTAATCTAATTCCGCCAAGCCTAATTACTCCTAAATCGCACTTAATTGGCTTTAAGTAAATATTTAATCGAGTTTCGATTAAACCCACTTATTTGATAAAAAACGAACAACTCGGTTAGTAACGATAAAATTTTCGGTCATTATAGGTGACCCATAATAAGAAGCTCCCTTCACCCATGATTCACATGAGGCACGGCATCAACCCAACTAATGTGAGTATAAGGGATAGGGCTTACCTGAGGCATGACATGACCCAGCTAGTATAAGTACCGAAAAGTTATGGCGGCGATGGCCACGGTATGAGTTTATTACCACTTATGCTTAGTGGGTGAAAAGAAAAAGACTTAAGATAAAGTCAAGCTAAGAAAAGAAAAGGGATTTCGATCCAAACTCTTGAAGAGAAGAAGTTAAGAGAAGCTTATAGCATAACCATGCATGTTTTATATAATTATAATTGTTCCCATGCTTGTTATGATATAAATGATTTGAAGGAATGTTAAAATTGAATTCGTTTTGGATATTTATATTTTCGAAAACCTAAGAATTGGACGATGATGATGACATTTTAGTGTCGGGTTCAAGTCCTACTGAGAAATCTTATTTTTTACTCTAGCTATTTTTCCATATCGTCACTAGAATTCGACAGCCCATCCGGTGGAGTAGAGCATGGATCCCCTACACTATGAGCAGGGCGTATGATGGGAGATGTTAGATGATGCTGATTTGGACTTATAGTTACCATAGCTCTGCACCTTCATACATTCCTTTTTGTGACGAACTATGTCAATTTAAGTTTGTATTTAGTATCTAGTATTTGGGTTATAGCACGTCGATGAGCCCCCTCGATGTGATGTAGAGATGGCAAATGTCAAACCCGCAAAAAATAATGGGTTGGATTGACATATTTGGCCTGTCAAAAATTTTCAACCCGCTTAACTCGCCCTGCCTAACCTGCGAGCTTTGGTGGGCCGGGGCGGGTTAGCCCGCTGGGCCACGCTTATCTCTATTTTTTTTTTTAGGTTCAAGAGTATTTTTAAAAAAAAAATAGATTTTTATTATAAAATTTGTTGTTATTATACTTCTATTGATTTGTGAACTTTATATTGTGGACTTTATATTATAAATTTATAGTTAATTATTATTTATAAACTTATTTATATATCCTAATTAGTTTAATATATTTGTATTTGAGTTAAATTTGGATACAAATTATATAGTTTAATTATTTTGTTCTATTTGATTTCAGTAGATTTTTCATTCAATATATTTTTCTAATTTTTAAAGTAATTTAACTCATAAAAAATATTAAAATAAATTTATTTATATTTTTTTATTTTTTTGGCGGGCCAACCTGCCCTTAAATGGGGTGGGCTAAAATATTGAGCCCGCCTTCCTAATTCGGCCCAACCCGCCCTAATCCACCAAACCCTGCCCAGCTCAGCCTGCTTTGCCATCTCTAATGTAATGATATGTATATATATATATATTATAAACCCATATAGGTGTAATGATTAGCTTTGTAATGCAATGTATTTGTAAATTACTAATTATTTACCTTTCTCATAATTTATGATTTTGTGTTTTGGACTCTCTTGCGATACGCTCTTTTATATCTATCTTCTTGCTCAAGACTTTACTTTCCAAAATGCTAGAAGTGACAGTGTATATATTTCAAAAAAAAAATTATTGTATTTTCCACATAACTTAATTTATAAATGAAGTTTAGTTTCTCACGAGTATAAGGAACAACTAATAAAATGCCGTAATACGATTTAAGCATAATGAAATAGACAATATAAAATTATTAAGAGAGACTTTTTCATTCTACTTGTAAATAAAGAAAAGAATTTTTTTTATTGCAAAAGTTTAGGTGTGTTCGGCACCGATCATTCTACCAAGGTCAACACAAAACCCTAAGGCTCCGAAAGCACTTATGAGGGACTTTGTCATGACCTAATCCGGGCCGTGACCGGTGCATAAGGGACAGATCCCCCATCAAGCCTTTGATCACACATTTCTAGAAAAATTGAATAGAGTTTCCTTTATATTTAGGATAACTCTCAAATACGGATCCTCTTTCTACATATACAAGCAAACACATTCAATCCATTGGGGATCTAGGTATTTTCAAAATGCATCTCATAGCACACAGTATAACAGTAAAACATATAATTATATTTATCCATTCAAAATACATAAAATTTTTGTTTCATAGAAAACCAATCTGGACAATACACAAAAACACTAATTCAAACATCCACATACATTAAGCATGGATTGGATCCTGTCTGTGGTACCATGGAGCTACACTATTATAGGGATACAACAACAAGAACTTAAAATTTCAAATGCCCTTGATCATGAGGGCTCATCGAAGAAATGGAACCGGCTACAAGGACCAGGGAAATTGAATCCCAAAATGGTACCTGTATTTTAAAAGAAAGGAAGAACAATAGGTGTGATGTGCAGAACCCCGTGGAAATAAACATCCAAAAACCCCAGGTACACACTTTGATAGAAAACAAGATTTAGAATAAACACCCTCCCTACTAAACCCCCAAGAAACCTATCCTTGGAAACATAGTTAATAGGGAAAAGATAGAAAATTCTGCATCACACAGAACAAAATGAAGAAAACCTCACAATTGTATTGGTAATTAAACCATGATAAACTCTATGATCAAAATTCTCTGTCATCTTTAGGCCAAGTTGCCTATTTATACATAAATCCTAAAAATGGAAATTAACTAATCCTATCTAAAATATTTGATTTGAAACTGAAATTTAAAAATTAAATATATGATTCTATCCTAAAAGGTTTATTCCTAGCTAATTTGAATCAGATTTGATCTCTATAGATTAGATCAGATTTGATTTAAATCTTAAAAAGATAAACTAATTTAATTTAATCTAAATAAATCTAAACTAAGTCAAAATAAATAAAAAAAGAATCTAGCCACAATCTAAACATATTTCTAACATGATCAGATTGCTTGCTCTTCAAGTTATTTTAATTAAGTTTAATTCCTTAATTTCCAAGTAACTTGAAATAAACTCTTGGGTTGCTTGATCTCCAAGGTAGAACCAACTTGCTAGGAACAAGCTCTTTTCTAGTGTTAGAATGACCAAGTTGCCCTTCTGAACATGTATCATTCTCCCCCTCTTCAAAAAGATTCGCCCTCGAATCTTGCTTTTGTAATCTTCAAAGACATCTCCACCATTGCCTTTCCTCCATGAAGCCATCTAAGAACCTACAATTGAAGAATTTCACTAACATTCTCTCCTCTCTTTTTTTTTCCCTTTTTTTTTCTCTCTCTTTTTTTCCCTTTTTTCTTTTTCTTTTTCTTTTTTTTTCACTTTTTTTCCTTCTTTTTTTTCTTTCTTTTTTTTTTTGCTTTTTTTTTCTTTTTGAACTGAATATACCTCAAATACAAAAAAAAAAAATGTGGACAAAGTAGACACAACAATTAAGGAAATGAGACTTAAAATGCAAAGAAAAAAAAACTAGGGAAGTAAAATTAATAAAATGGAAACAAAATAGAAATAAAGGATAATAAACATAGGTTTTCCTACTAGACCTCTAAAAAACCTGTTCTTAGCAACCTAGGTCACCGGAAAGGGATTTTCCTACTAGACCTCTATGAAACCTCTCCATAGTAACCTAGATCAAAGGAAAGAATTTCCCTACTAGACCTTCAAAGAAACTATGCTTGACAACCTAAATCAAAGGGAAAAAAATGATGCTTATAATCCTCATCTTTTCTAATTTCTTCTCCTTTTTTTTTTCTTTTTTTTTAACTGAACTAGGAACAAATATTGAACACAAAATGTAACATCCATCGGAATTTTTCTTATCATTTTTTGCCTAATTGTTCGATTTTTATCAAATAATTGAGGGTAATTAACATTCGACTAAAGATTTATTTAGGATCAAGTCATTAATAATTAATTGAGTTTAGATATAAGGTAAATAGATTAGAAGCATAGGGGATTTCATAAAAATTTTCTCAAAACCAATTTATCGATTTAAAGGAAATCGGTAAGATTACGATATTTTAAACTGTCAAAACTGAATCAATAGGATTGTATATCCAAAACCCTATGACTCAATGGCTGAATACTCAGCCACTTACTCATCTATTGATGGCTCAAGAAAGGCCACAAAATGATGAAGGTTGGTAGAAATGTGGCCACAAAGTCTCATCCAATCAAAACTCACATTTTCAACTACCTCATTAAGGCTTATATGACATATTCCTTCCCTTTCCCTTTAGCTAACTTGCGCCTCCCTCTTCCCTTGTTGTAGCCTTCTTCTTCTCTTCTCCTCTCAATTTACTCCATCAAACCTTCAAGCTTGATAAGGTTCCATCAATCCAAACTCCAAAATCTAGCAAGATCACATACAAGAAGGTAGGATTCTTCAACTTCTTCTATTATTGGTGCTATTGTCGCTAAATAGAATTCCTATTCTTTCCATTAGTTTGATGATATATGGTGTTTATATGAATTCTTATGGCTGGATTAATGCATAAATGTTGAGTTTGGCTGAGAACTTGGGTGAGAATTCAAAAAGGGATGCAAAACAGAAGCTGAAACCTTGAAAACCTTATAATGTCCATACTGGTAGAGTGTATGACTTTACCTACAGCCGTTTAAATTTGATGAAACTATTTTTATGTGAAACTAGACATTCAGGGCTTTCCATATATATAGATAATATAAGGCATTGGATTAGTATTAAGGGAGATATGAATTTTGGAAGTTTGACCTAAGTTTTTGAGTTTGATTCTGGGCAGAATAGGTTGTTTAAGGCAAAACTTGCTCCATACGACTTGGAATTGAATGAAAACCAACTTTGTTAGAAAGCTTATACATAAGAAAACATTCCATAAAAATTTCAGAGTTAGATTTAGTCCCATTTGCTCCCAGTGGTTTGAAGATTGCCCTATGTCCAAACCGGGTCAAAATAGGGCAGTTCAAGAAGGTCAAGTTTCGAGGCTTGTATCTCGAGTTATACTTATTCAAATGATATGCAGCTTATTTCATTTGAAAGTTTGCTCTGTTATCTTTACATTGATATAAAATTCACATAATTTCACCCAAATTTCTATTTTTGGTGAATTTTCTCTTATAAGAGTGCAATTTTAGTTAGATATAGAGTAGTCTGGAATAAAATACGAACAACTTGAGTTAATATCGGAACTCCAAACTCGATCCAGAATCTATCTCGGAGATCAAACATAAAACCGGAGGTTGGGACTTATATAACCTCAGAACTCGATATAGAATCACTCTCGGAGATCGAGCATAACCCCGGAGGTTGGGACTTATATAATCTCGAAACTCGTAATCAATGTAATCTCGGAAGTTGGTCCTAAGCTCTAACTCGAGAACACCTATAAAAGTTAAAAGCTTGCAACGTAGATTAAGACTTAAGATTTTAAAGCTTTCACCTAACTACTTATGCTTTGCTCATAGGACTTTGTTGTGTGTGACAACTAATGGAGATATGATGTTTTGATTAAAATTTCCTGGTTGTTCGGCACTATTCATGGGGAAGCGGACACGTTACGTTATACTACCGAATTTTTGGCAAAATCATGTGAAGTTATAATAGCTTGTGTTATGAAGATTTAAGTTATGAATATGAAATTCTAGATGCAAGGACATATGAAAGTAAATAATAAAGCGTATGTATGAGAATAAAAGGATATGAATATATTAAATGTAGATCCCTTCACTGTGAAGGCAGTTAATTGGGTTCTTCCTTGTGAAGGCAGTTAAAAGATATGATAAAGGTTCCATATTCCTAAGGAATGTGACATGGCGATCACGCTCTGATGGGACATGACATGGCGATCTTACTCTGGAACGTGGCATATAAAGATTCTATGATGATGAGTCCATATTCCTAAGGAATGTGACATAACGATCACATTCTGATGGAGCATGACATGGCGATTATACTCTGGAATGTGGCATAATGATCCCACACCCTAAGGAATGTGACATGGCAATCACATCCCGATAAAGTATGACATGGCGATCATACTCTGGGATGTGGCAAGATCAATATATTCCTAAGGAGTGTGATATGGTGATCACAGCCTAATGGAATATGACATGGCGATCATACTCTAGGATATGTGTGACAAGTAAAGGAAGAAAAGAAGATTGTGTGTATTTGAATAAATACAAGTGCAAGTAAAGGAATGTGCATGTTTTATGTCTTTAGTATATTGGTGCTATTATATTTTGATACGTTTCAATTATTATTCATAGCATAATTCATGAATTGATTTTGTGTTGGCTCACCCAAATAACAGGTGTATGAATAAAATGAACTTTGCTTCGGATAATATGCTTTCAAAGTATAAAACCAAACAATTTGTATAACATGTTCACCTTTTTTATAATAAACCGAAGCAACTGGAGATGACAACGATGACATTATGTATAACAGTTAAAGAATCCTACTAAGAATTTAAAATTCTCACTCCTATTTCCGTGTTATCTCCAGATAGTTTGAGAAGTTGCAAAGATGGTTGAAGTTGCTGTCAGCTAAGGTCCGCTCAGGTAATAGTAACAACTCCTGAGTGGGGTACTATGACTTAAGCATAGCACTGTACAAAAAGGGATGTTACACAAAACAAGAGAAACACAAAGATGGAACAAAGATATGATAGCGACACAAAAGGATAGAATGCAAAAACACAGAAAACAGTAACATAGACGGAAAAGAAAAGAAGACAAAATATAAATGTAAAAGACAAAGATAGATAGGAATTTATCTAAACCAAGCTCTGATACCAAATGATGCGCGGAACCTCGTGGATATAAAGATCCAGAAACCCCAGGCACGCACTTTGGTAGAAAACAAGATTTCGAATAAACACCCTCCCCACTAAACCCCCAATAAACCTATCCTTGGAAACATAGATAACAGGGAAAAGATAGAAAACTCTGCATCACATAGAACAAAATAAGGAAAACCTCACAACTACATTGGTAGTTAAACCATAATAAACTCTATGATCAAAATTCTCTGTTGTCTATAGACCAAGTTGCCTATTTATACATAAATTGTAAAAATAGAAATTATCTAATCCTATCTAAAATATTTGATTTGAAACTGAAATTTAAAAATTAAATATATGATTCTATCATAAAAGATTTATTCCTAGCTAATTTGAATCAGATTTGATCTTTATATATTAGATCAGATTTGATTTAAATCTTAAAAGATAAACCGATTCAATTTAAATCAAAAGAAATCTAGACTAAGTTGAAACTAATTAAAAACAAATCTGGACACAATCTAAACATATTTCTAACATGATCAGATTGGTTGCTTTCCAAGCTACTTTAATTAAGCTTGATTCCTAGATCTCCAAGTAACTTGAAATGAGCTCTTGGATTGCTTGATCTCAAAGGCAGAACCAACTTGCTAGAAACAAGCTCTTTTCCACTGTTGGAATGACCAAATTACCCTTCTGAGCATGTATCAAGGTGATTTTTACAACTCAGTGGGAGATAAGCTATACCTAGCCCACATGAGACAATATACATAAAATAGATATTAAACTAACATATATATATATATATATATATATATATATATATATATATATATATATATGTATGTATGTATATGTATATAGGTAAATCAAATAAAGTTCACAGCTTTAAGACATTATCTAAATTTTTTTAGAAAAAAAAACTCATGGAAAACTATCTATTTTAGGATAGTCCGATAGGAATCACACTTAGGTGGCCCTTCCTTTGTATGATTCCCGTATTCCGTCACGGACCACGCCTTGAGTGGCTATGTATTTTCCATTGCAGGCCACATTGTGGGTGGCTGTGTATTGAATCATCCGAGGTGCACCAAGGCTAACGTGTACTACTGTTAGCATACAGATTCTGGTGTAGACTTTCCGAAGTCTTTTTCTTTACCGTCTCACATAACATTTATCATGAATGTTCTAATGCCAAATACTCAATCATTCAGTCATACTATTTTAATATATAAATGATCATTAAAGTTTCACAAAAATTCATTCATTTCTTTTCTTATACAAGCAATATTCATAGCCTCATTATACCTGTCACTTAATATAGATCCTCATAAGACCAAACATCATTTTATACATAAAACTTAAATTATCTCATTAAAGAAAGACAAAAGCTTTAACAGTATCATGCTTTAAAAATTTATAAAACTTCATAATTGTCTAATATATATATAATATAGGAAGCATATCACATGATAGGAGTGGTTTATTATAAGAGTAAAAGGAGCAAATCTTGGCCATTGGATCTTACGTGAATGGTCAAGATTAAAACATAAAGTCACATGACTTTTTTAAGTGATTATGTGACCTTTAAACAACTTTAAATCTTGACCATCCATGTATGGTTATACGGTCCAGATTTACTCCTCTTACTCTCATAATAAACCACTCTTCTCATGTGATACACACTATATATATATATATTCAAATAATTAGCAAGATTAACCAAAAATCCCTTCATTGTCTCATGTAAGAATTTTGAGTAAAACATACATAAGAGAAATAATTATCCACATAAAATATGCCACCAAGATCTAAATCATAATTCCAAGATATAACAATTTATTTGCATATATATTAAATAAATATACTAGAAAACAAGTTAGAGATAATTATCTACTCACAGACTTAATCCCATTGGCGGAGTCCTAGTCCCATGACTTTCCGAAACCAAGAGCCAAATCTCCAGTAAAATCTATCATCATAATTTTGATAATCTAATTCAATGTTGGTCATTGAGACTAAGAATTTACCTAATTTATTCTTAGATATCAAAATTCCCAATTCTTCTAGCTTAGGGTTTTCTATGAATTCACTATTGGGGAAATAATCCATAATCTTAAGACAAGAAAGAGAGAAAGTGTTAAAGAGTACCTTTGGAGATAGAAAAATGAAGAGAAGAGATTTGGGAGTCTTGGTAGCACCTTTCCAAGCTTCAAGACCCACCAAAGGTGTGGTTGGGGGTTGGGAGAAAATAAAGATTAAAGGGTGAAATTATTGTTATGAGAGTGAAATTTGATGAGGTTTTTAGGGAAAGATTGAAGGAATGAGGAGGAAAGTGTTTTTAGAGAGAAGAGAGAGAGTTTGAGGGGTAGAGAAAGAGTGAAATCGTGCAAATGAGGGGTGAGAGTTGTCCACAGGCCTTATATAACCCCATGGTAATCGATTACATGGACTGGTAATTGATTATCATAAGCCCAAATTGTTGTAATTGATTACCACTCCATGTAATCAATTACAATAGGGAAAAACTTAGCATGAAGGCATATAGAGAGACTTGTAATTGATTACAGACCCTAAGTAATCGATTACCAACCCAGAAACCTGGTTTCCTCCTTCTTAGTCCCTTCCTAAGTCCAAGATATTACACATACTTATTTTTTAAGTTAATGTCCTCGTTAATTTTACTCTCTATTAACTTTAAAACATAAATGTAAATAAGAAAATACCTCCTATTTGGATTCAATAAAAATATCCAAAAATTCAAAATCCATAGGAATTAAAATCCAAGTTTTGGGTTTTAGTACAATTTTTTGAAAACTTGATTTTTTATAAACCTGTGGTTTAAAAATAAAGGGGTTACCCATTCCCTAAAATTCATTAAAAATTACCCTTAAACTCATTAATATCCAAGGAACTATTACTGGGACTTTTGATCTTAAAAAAATGTCTCAATCCTATAGCCTTCTAAGGAAGCATAGGGTTCAGACTTAGAGTTTTCAGGATCCAATATCGACAAACAATTGCAACTCACGTTAGGGTATTATAGACTTACAAGATTGCCTACCAAAGGGGGTTCTCATATCATAAGTAGGTATCGAACTGCTATTCTAGTGGGATACGAGACCACTTCTTATTAATTGTGCTAACCCTTATTGACAAAAAAAAAAAGAAGATAATTTGATCTTATCTAATAGTTAAAAATTATCATTGTTATTGATGATTGTCACTAAAATCTAATTGATATATAGCTAGAAACCACTACTTGGTTATGATGTGAATGATCATATTTTGTCTACGAGTGATTAATGTAACATCCCCCACTTTCTTAAGCGGAGTATAATAGAAACTTTGAATTATTCCTCTTAGGCAGTGTCGGAATTTCTCAGGCAATGATATACCCTGACAATCCTCACACTCAGAAATATAGGGTAGCATAACACTGCCATTAAAAATATGGCACTGCTATATGCTAAAAATTAGGAAATGATAAAAGTGTCCCTGTTAACTTTTGTTAATTTCAAACTTGCCCAAAGGTTTTAGAAATTGTATTTTAACCCCAAGTCGATATTTCCACAATAACCCTAGAACTTTTCATAAAATGACCTTTATGTCTCCACATTTGTAGAATTAACAAAATGGGGTTTTAAATGGAGCAGAATCAAGTAATGAAACCGTAGAAGTTTAAATCTCTGCTGATTGAGCCGCGGAGGTAGCCGGGGTGTGAAATGATGTGGGGTGCCCCTAGACCTACTCAATATTATGAAAATGCCATTAGCCATAGAGAATAGAAAATAGGAATGCTCTAAATTTGCAAAACGTTTAAGTTACACCGTTAATCGATTTATTTGATTTATTTGATTTTATTGAGTTTGTAAAGTTGATTAAAAGTTAATTAGAGGCTAACAAGGAGTTGATTAGAAGTTAATTAGAGAGATTAGGATTAAGAAGAATTAAAACAGAAGCATATAAAACCTCACAAAATCCTTCAAAAACCATTTTACCGATTTGAAGGAAATCGACAGAATTTCATTACTTTAAATTGTCGGAACTGGATCGATAGAAATTGTACTATGAGAACCTTAGGATGGATGGCCAAGATTTAGCCACCTCATCCATGTATGTGGCACCACAAAATCTATCAAAAGTGGACAGTTCTAGCAAATTGAAGAAGGAGTAGGAATCCACCAATCATACAACAACTTGCTTCAAAAGTCTTGAGATAATTCCTTCCTTCTCCCTTGGTAATTTCAGCCAGCATAAGGAGCTAACCACTCTTCATTTCTCTTCTATACACACTCATCTTCACTTCATCTTTAACCTTTCTTCAAGTCTCATCAAGAGTTGCTTCCATCTAAGACATCCAATCAACAAGAATTCAACTAAACAAGGTAGGAATCCAACCTCTTTTCTTTTTTTATTGAATTGGTCTACGTGGGGATCTTGTTACCCTCATGATATTCATGTAATTTGAAGTAATGATAATGAATTATAATTGATTATGCATGTATGTTGTGATTAGAATTGGAGTTGGTATGAAAGAGCTTGAAGAAAAGAGAAAACTCATGAAGCTGCTAGGATTCTTCCTCGACGGTCCATACGACGGAGTGTATGACTCCGTCTACTGCCATTTAAAGTTGATAAAGCCATTTTTATATGAAACTAGACATTCAGGGCTTTCCATACATATATAATATAAGGCCATTGGATTAGTATAGAGATAGTTATGAATTTTTAAAGTGTGACCTAGAAATAAGGATCTTCATCCGGGCAGTATGAGTTAAGAATCCAACATTGTTTGAAAGCTAACATATGAGGGAACATCCCATAAAGATTTCAGATTTAGATTCATTGCTATCTTTCCCCAGTATATCAATGAATTCATCTTAAGTTCAACCCGGGTTGGAACAGGGTAGTCTAGTAGGGTCAAGTTTCAGAGCTTATATCTCTAGTTATACTCACTCAAATGACATGGAACTTATTTCACTTGAAAGGTTGTTCTGTTAGCTTTACATTGATATAAATTTCGTATGATTTCACCTGGATTTCCATTTTTGATGAATTTTCTCTTATAAAAGTGTAATTCTGGCTAAACATAGAGCTAGATCGGGTATACTTGAGATGAACTCGGGAGAGTATACTTAAGATTGAACTCGGGAGAGTATACTTAAAGTTGAACTTGGGAGAGTATACTTAAGGTCGAACTTAGGAGAGTATACTTAGAGTTGAACTCGGAAGCGTATACTTAAGGATTGAGCTCGTAAGGGTATACTTAGGGTAGAACTCGGAAGGGTACACTTAAGGTTGAATTCAGAAACTTAGTAGACAGAGAACTATGTCGGATATACTTAATGTTGAATTTGGAAACTTAGCGAATAGTAAATTAGATCGGGTATAGTTAATGTCAGAACACAATAATTAGGAAACACCCTCATGAAAGTCTTAGGAGACCAAATATAGACTAAGGTCGGAGATCGGATCAATCTAGAATCAATCTAGGAACATAACCCGGGAAGTCGGGAATTATATAATCTAGGAGATCGAACATAACCCCGGAAGTCGGGAATTATATAATCTCGTAGATCGAATATAACCTAGGAAGTCGGAACTTAGGTAATCTCGAGACTCGGGCACAATTCGAACTTGGGAATAGAAGCTAGAAGCTTGCAAGATAAACTAAGACTTAAGATTTTAAAGCTTAAACCTATTGATATTATTATATTCTTGCTATGACTATAATGTTATATATTGAGTTTGCTGTTTGATCAAAATTTCTTGGTTGTCTGGCACTATTCATGGGGAAGCGAACTCGATCTGTTATGCTGCCAAACTTTCGGTAGGAATTTATGAGAACTTATGCTATAGGTGATTATGCTTTGAGTATATTTATATTTACATGCCATGTTCATGTACGTCATGCATGCAAGCATAATTAGAAATATAATATGAGAAGTAAGGTATGAGATATATCCATGAATGCACAAAGAATCTGCATGCATGATAAGACATGGAAAGGAAAAGATAATAAGAACTTACAAGAGGGACGTACCAAGCTACCACGTGAGGCATGGCTTAGACCCAGCTAGCATGGGCCAGAGTAGTATTGTCTAAGACTTGGGCCAGCCCTCGACCAGATTTAAGGGGAATAGACCAGTATGAGGGTCAGGTAAAGTAAACCCGTCACTCATGTATAGGTACGAGCTCGGACCTGAAAAGCAGGCTATTACCCAAGGGTGAGAGAGGCCATTCACCTCCAGGAGACCAAGTACAGGAAAGCAAGATCAAGTTGCAAGTTAAAGCAAAAGATGAATTAAGTTAAGTGCACTTGCATACAGTCAAGTATAAGTATCTATATGTGCATATAGCAAGTGGTTGTTAAAATATAACTCGCTTCAAGAAAGATGTTTTCCACTTAAAATTGGACCATTGTTTGCATATATGTGCTCATATTTTCATAATAAACTGAAGCAGCTGGAATATTTATGATGGCACTATTTGAGTAATAGTTCATGTTTCCCTACTAAGAACCTTAGGTTCTTACTGCCTGCTTGTATGTTTTTCTTTTCTGTAAACATTCCAGCACTTAAGTGGGAAATTAAGTGCGAGGTAGAAGAGAAATGATGAGAGCTCAGCACTATGAATAGAGGAGAAATGATGAGAACTCAGCGGCTATTTTGGCTGAAAATTCAAGGAGAGAAGGAAAGAAAAAAAAAGTGAAAACTTTTGAAGTGTAACATCCTCAATTTCATGCCATGCTAAATTACCTCAGTAATCCTGAGTAATTAGGCACTTAATGAGAAATTGTGAGATTAAGGCTTAATTAAGGGGTTACTCAGATGAGAAAGTCAAGAGAATGCTTAATCGAGATTAGATAATCGCTAATTAAGTAAGTCAAAGCCCTATAGCTTAATTAAGCACTAATTGCCCTTAATTAGCCTAATCGAGTTTAATTAAGGTTAATTAAGCTTAATCGCAAGATTAATTTTTGTTAATCATGTTCTTGTGTGTTAATCACTAATCCTTGCTTAATCATCTTAATTAAGTTGTATGAGCACTTAATCATATGATTAAATTCAAATTTAGTCAACTAGACAATAAAGTAAATAATGATGTCATAAAAGCACAAAGCCTGAGACAAGACTATTTTATGTAAGAGTTTGACCATGTTTTGTCTCCCTATCATCTCATTTGTCCCCTTAATCACTAATTAACACAAGATAACACAAAGTGAAGCAAAAATATCTCATTCTCTTTCCTTTATGTGGATGCCACTTTCACATACACACACACACACATTCACATTTTCATTTTCGCTCTTCCTATTCTCTCTCGTCAAACCAAATCCTCCTACTTCTCTCTAAAACTCTCTTCATCTTCTTCATTTTCTTCTTATTTTCTCCACCACCACCTAAACCACTCACTTAGCCCTTCAAAGACGTTATCTTTGGGTCTTTGGTGATAAGATCTAAACACTACAAGACTCATTTTCAAGAGAACTCAAGATTTCTCTCCTTGCTCATTCAAAGTCGCCACCATTATCATCAAGAGGAGTCATCATCTTCTTCTTCCACTTCTCTTGCTTTTGCGCCATCTTCAAGAAAGGTAGTGATCTTCATCTTTTTCATTTTATTTACTAAAGAAAGCTTGGAGCTTGGTTCTTTCATGACCAAGATCTCTAAGTAGAAACTTGAGAAAATCCTTTATGCTCTATAAGAGCAAAAGTTTCTGTAACACCCTAATAAACCCATACTACGCTTAAATCGTATTATCGCGTTTTATTAGTTGTTACTTATGCTCGTGGAAAATTAAACTTCACTTGAAATTAAATTATGCGGAAAATACGGTAAGATTTTTTTTTTTTTGAAATACGTCGTCGCTTTGCAGCGTTTTGAAAAGTAAAGCCTTGAGCGAGAAGATAGCTAAAGAAAGAGCATGTTGCATAAGATACATAACTCAATCTCATAAAATAAGAGAAAGATAAATAAATAGTAATTTCACAAATACATTGCGTTACATAACTAATCATTACATTCATATGAGTTCATAATATATATATACATACATATATATATATCAGCATTACATCGAAGGAAGCTCATGGTCGTGCTATGACCCAAGTACTAGGTACTAAATACAAACTTTAATGACAAAGCTCCTCCCAAAAAAACAATATGCGAAGATGTAGAGCGACGGTCGCTATAAGTCCCAAAATAGCTTCGTCTGGCATCCCATGTCATACCTTCGCTCACAATGTAGGGGATCCATGCTTCACTCCACCGGATGCGCCATCGGATTCTGGTGACGATGCGGAAAAGTAACTAGAGTGAGAAATAAGATTTCTTAGTAGGACTCGAACCCGACACGGAGGTGTCATCGTCATCGTCCCAGTCACTTCGGTTTTATAATGAAAACAGTGAGCATGCATAAGGTCCAATTCTTAGATTTTCAAAGACATAGCTATCGAAAGTGGATTCAATTTTAAGTACATATTCTCATTATGATAACAACATCATGGTATACATAAAAACTTATATGACAATTCATAACATACGTGAACATGTTGAGAGTTTCATTCCTTACTTGGGTCGGACTGAAGTCCCTTTCTTTTCTTAACTTGACTCTCTCTTGAATCCTTTTCTTTCCTTAACTTGACTTATCTTAAGTCCTTTTCTTTTCACCCACTAAACATAAGTGGTAATGAGCTCATACCGTGGCCGTCGCCACCATAAAATTTCGGTACTTACACTAGCTGGGTCATGCCATACCTCATGTAAGCCTTATCCCCTATATTCACACTAGCTGGGTCATGCCATGCCTCATGTGAGTCGTGGGTGAGAGGAACTTACTTTGGGTCACCTTCCTTTTTGAAGGATCACGCCCTTAGTTTACTTTATCTTCTTGTTAAGGCTTATGATGCAAAATTATTTTAATTCCTTTCCACATTTGGGCGTTACGTATCGCCGTCCCCAAATATGATTCCTTTATCACATATCATTAAGCATCATATCATATCATCATCATCATATCATTACCATAATCATCATAGCATATCATCATATCACTATCATAATCATCATATCATATCATCATCATCATATCATTGTTAACATAATGATACATAGAGGCATACATATCACACAAAGTCTTATGAGCTTAGCTTAGCAAATTTGGTGCAAGCTTTTAATTGGGGTTGCCTCTTATATAAATTCTTTTATTAGGCCAAGGGCCAATCTTATCTATTATCCTCTTTAAAACTTTTTATGTTGAATTATGAAGGTTTTCCAATACTTAATGTAAGGGACTTAATATCTTAAAACTTATTCCTCATTAACCTTTAAAACTTAACCATAACTAGTTTTACTTTTACAGTGGGGCAGTAACTTCAAAAATTCACCATAATTCCATCTTTAACTCTTTTACTTCAAATTTTTGTATGATTATACTTCTCTGAGTCTATTTTTAAATAAAAGAATCCCCACTCAAAAATTCGTTTTGAAGCTTGAGTTATGCACATTTTATTCTGACTATTCAGACTTGAAAGTTTATCTCAGGTCAGTGAATTTTAAACACTACTGTGAACTCCTCACAAGGAATCTGCCAAAACTGTTTTATGGGGATGTTCCTCTATGTCTTAGCTTTCTAATAAACTTGGTCCCACTCAAAAATATTCTGTATAACTTGAGTTATGCACGTTTTATTACCTACTGCCCGAACCGAAACCGATTTAGGAACAGCAGACTTTGAAATTTCATATCTCTCTCGTTTTAAGGCCAAATCTCATATATTTTATATGCTTGGAAAGTTCTGTGAGTCTACTTTGACAGAAAATTAGTTTCATTAAATTTTGAGTTTTTTGGAGTAAGTTATGCCGTACGCATTACAGACTTCCAGAATTCCGGATTTTCTAATTTCTATGTTTTACATGTTAAACTTATGGAGATGTTGTTATACCACTTCAATCACCGTTTTCATGTTTTATCTTACCATCATATTCAAGATTTTAATCACCAAATTAGTATTTTAAAACAAAATAAAGTAAGATATATAAAAACCATCATATCACAAAATTTCATTTCAAAACAACATTTTTATCAAGGCAAGAAAACTCATAGAGTAAGGCATGGTCATGAGACCTTGAAGCAAGCTTTAAAACCACCTAGCTATGGAGAGCTTAGGGGTTCTAGAGCTTGAAAAATGCATAGAGAAGAAGGGTAATAGTCACTACGAAAGAGAGCTTTCTTGAAAGATTTGGGATGAGGAGATGGTTGAAGAGAGCCTTCCTTCTTGAAAGCTTGAAAATGGGGTTTGTGTATGAGTGGCTTTGTTTCTCCAAGGACCAAAAATGGTAGTCCTTGAAGGGATTGCGAGTGTGGTGATGGAGATGAGGTAGGAGGTAGTAAGAAGGTTAGAAGAAGAATAATGAAGCTTGGAAGAACAAGAGAGTAGGAATGGGTTTGGGAGAGAGGAGAGAGCTTTGTGTCTTGAGAAAGGAAATGAAAAATGAAGTGAGGGGGAGAGAGGAGAGGCTGAATGGCGCAAAATGAGGGGGAGACAGTGATGTGATTTTTGCTTCTTACACAAGCAAGAGAGTGGAAAAATCTTCAAGCAAAAGAGTGAGTTGTGTTTCCTTTGAGTCTTGGCAATTTGGATAAAGACCATGTAGTGTTTTTCAAGTGGTTAAAAGCATGAGCTCTCTTAGGATTTGGCTTGGATGGCTATGATCACTCCAATTGTCACCATCTTGATGGAGGATAGTACATTTCTTGTCTTGACTTAAGGAATACTACTAGCATAGACTCTTGATCTAGGGGTGTATGATGAGAAGGTAAATGGATGGTTGGATATGACTCTTGCCTTGACCAAACTTTCAAATAATAATTAAAGGGAAGTTTCTACATCTTTATAATTGTTACAATTATCTAAATGTTAATTAATTTGATTAGTTCAATTATACCTTAACACATTTTTATTGAAAAGGATTTTTCCTCATTAATTATGTGAAGAGGGTGTGAGGATTAAATTTTGAGTGATTAGGATGTGGTGTTTTGATATGCATTTAGTTAATAAGGTTAGGTCACCTTGATTTTTGTGTTCTAAATCATGGGTTAATAAGGATTGGGCAATTAGGTTCTTAATTTTAACCTTCAATGCATTATATTTCAATTGTTGACTTGCCTTTAATTTACTAAGCCCTTGCTCTCGAGATTAATCAATTAATTCTCTATTAATCGCTAACCTCTCTAATTAGCCAGGATCACTGAGCTAATTAGCTTAGACAAAAATTGGGGATGTTACAATCTCCCCTCCTTAAAAAGAATTTTGCCCACAAAATTCGTTACCTGTAAGTAGGTCGGGGGCAGGCGTGCCCTAGATGCAGTTCCTTGCAAAATGCCTAGGCTATCCACATTTGAAGCAGACATTTTGTCTGGTGTAGCAAATCCCTTTGTGTTGTTTCTCACACTTTGGGCAGGTGGGATTCATTGCAGGCTTCGAGGGCTGGTCGGCGGGTCTTGGAGAGTTGGCGGAGGGCTCTTGTGGCTGGTTGCCCTTGGAATCCTTCATTGTAGTAGGGCTTCTTTTGCAGGGGCTCCTTCGGGTGTTGCTCTTGAGATGCCTGTCTCCTCTTATGGGCCTCTGATCTCTGGATCGCCAATTTCCGATTATAGTCTTCTACTACACGGCTCTTATTAACAAGTGCCGCATAGTTCCTTATCTCCAATGGGGCCACTGATGCCAGAATGTCAGCCCGTAATCCTCCCTTATACTTCATGCATTTCCAGTGCTCATCCGGGTTCCGCTGATATAGCGTGGAAAACTTACATAGCTCCTCAAACTTCGCTGTGTATTCGGCAATGCTCATACCTCCTTGGTAGAGCCTCAGGAACTCCATCTCCTTCGCGTTCCTTATGGACATCAGGAAGTACTTCTCATAAAAAGCCACCTTGAATGCATCCCATGTGATCTCCCTCTGATCACTTTCCATCAAGCCTTTCGCTCCTTTCCACCAGAACTTGGCATCCGCCTTCAACATGTAAGTGGCAAAGGCCACCTTTTGGGTCTCTGAGCAAGTCAGCACAGAGTAGATCTTCTCGATCTCCTTAATCCATTCATCAGCTTCTTCAGGGTTGAAAATCCCTTTGAAACTGGGTGGGTTGGCCTTGCAAAACTCTGAAAACTTCTGATACTCGGCACTTGCTCCATTTCCGCCAACGGACACTTCAGACCTTCGGTTTAGTTGATCCATCATGTGCTCAGTAGCTGTAGCTTGAGTTTGCATTGCGTTTGCCATCTGCCAGAAAGTCCTCATGAACTCGGCGAGGTTCACGCTATCACTGTTCTCGTTGGAGGTATGTCTACGAGTTGCCATTAGTTCCTGAACACATCATACAAAGATATCGAGTTGATCAGGCCCAATATTAAGCACAAGCATGGCAGCAACTAAAGGCAATTTCACATGACAGTCATGCATTCTAAGTCCTATATCCCATCCTACAGATAGGATTCTCAGCACGACTTAACATAGCGCTCGTAGAATTATGCTTGGAAGCATAGTCAGTCCAACCCCGGGCTTTAATAAGATGAACTGCTCTGATACCATAACATAACACCCTAATAAACCCATACTACGCTTAAGTCGTATTACGGTATTTTATTGGTTGTTACTTATGCTCGTGGAAAATTAAACTTCACTTGAAATTAAATTATGTGGAAAATACGGTAAGATTTTTTTTTTTTTGAAATACGTCGTCGCTTTGCAGCGTTTTGAAAAGTAAAGCCTTGAGCGAGAAGATAGCTAAAGAAAGAGTGTGTCGCATAAGATACATAATTCAATATCATAAAACAAGAGAAAGATAAATAAATAGAATTTTCACAAATACATTGCATTACATAACTAATCATTACATCCATATGAGTTCATAATATATATATACATACATATATATATCAGCATTACATCGAAGGAAGCTCATGGTCGTGCTATAACTCAAGTACTAGGTACTAAATACAAACTTTAATGACAAAGCTCCTCCCAAAAAAACAATATGCGAAGATGTAGAGCGACGGTCGCTATAAGTCCCAAAATAGCTTCGTCTGGCATCCCACGTCATACGTCCGCTCACAATGTAAGGGATCCATGCTCCACTCCACCGGATGCGCCATCGGATTCTAGTGACGATGTGGAAAAGTAACTAGAGTGAGAAATGAGATTTCTTAGTAGGACTCGAACCCGATACGAAGGTGTCATCGTCAACGTCCCAGTCACTTCGGTTTTATAATGAAAACAGTGAGCATGCATAAGGTCCAATTCTTAGATTTCCAAAGACATAGCTATCCGAAGTGGATTCAATTTTAAGTACATATTCTCGTTATGATAACAACATCATGGTATACATAAAAACTTATATGACAATTCATAACATACCTGAACATGTTGAGAGTTTCATTCCTTACTTGGGTCGGACTGAAGTCCCTTTCTTTTTTTAACTTGACTTTCTCTTGAATCCTTTTCTTTCCTTAACTTGACTTATCTTAAGTCCTTTTCTTTTCACCCACTAAACATAAGTGGTAATGAGCTCATACCGTGGCCGTTGCCACCATAAAATTTCGGTACTTACACTAGCTGGGTCATGCCATGCCTCATGTAAGCCCTATCCCCTATATTCACACTAGCTGGGTCATGCTATGCCTCATGTGAGTCGTGGGTGAGGGAAACTTACTTTGGGTCACCTTCCCTTTTGAAGGATCATGCCCTTAGTTTACTTTATCTTCTTATTAAGGCTTATGATGCAAAATTATTTTAATTCCTTTCCACATTTGGGCGTTACGTATCGCCGTCCCCAAATGTGATTCCTTTATCACATATCATTAAACATCATATCATATCATCATCATTATCATATCATCATCATCATATCATTGTCATCATAATGATACATAGAGGAATACATATCACACAAAGTCTTATGAGTTTAGCTTAGCAAATTTGGTGCAAGCTTTTAATTGGGGTTGCCTCTTATATAAATGCTTTTATTAGGCCTAGGGCCAATCTAATCTATTATCCTCTTTCAAAATTTTTATGTTGAATTATGAAGGTTTTCCAATACTTAATGTAAGGGACTTAATATCTTAAAGCTTATTCCTCATTAACCTTTAAAACTTAACCATAACTAGTTTTACTTTTACAGTGAGGCAGTAAATTCAAAAATTCACCATAATTTCATGTTTTACTCTTTTACTTCAAATTTTTGTATGATTATACTTCTCTGAGTCTATTTTTAAACAAAAGAAATCCCACTCAAAAATTCATTTTGTTGCTTGAGTTATGCATATTTTATTCTGACTGTTCAGACTTGAAAGTTCATCTCGGGTCAGTGAATTTTAAACATTACTGTGAACTTTTCACAAGGAATTTGCCAAAACTGTTTTATGGGGATGTTCCTCTATGTCTTAGCTTTCTAATAAACTTGGTCCCACTCAAAAATATTCTGTATAACTTGAGTTATGCACGTTTTATTACCTACTGCCCGAACCGAAACCGATTTAGGAACAGCAGACTTTGAAATTTCATATCTCTCTCGTTTTAAGGCCAAATCTCATATATTTTATATGCTTGGAAAGTTCTGTGAGTCTACTTTGACAGAAAATTAGTTTCATTAAATTTTGAGTTTTTTGGAGTAAGTTATGCCGTACGCATTACAGACTTCCAGAATTCCGGATTTTCTAATTTCTATGTTTTACATGTTAAACTTATGGAGATGTTGTTATACCACTTCAATCACCGTTTTCATGTTTTATCTTACCATCATATTCAAGATTTTAATCACCAAATTAGTATTTTAAAACAAAATAAAGTAAGATATATAAAAACCATCATATCACAAAATTTCATTTCAAAACAACATTTTTATCAAGGCAAGAAAACTCATAGAGTAAGGCATGGTCATGAGACCTTGAAGTAAGCTTTAAAACCACCTAGCTATGGAGAGCTTAGGGGTTCCAGAGCTTGAAAAATGCATAGAGAAGAAGGGTAATAGTCACTACGAAAGAGAGCTTTCTTGAAAGATTTGGGATGAGGAGATGGTTGAAGAGAGCCTTCCTTCTTGAAAGCTTGAAAATGGGGTTTGTGTATGAGTGGCTTTGTTTCTCCAAGGACCAAAAATGGTAGTCCTTGAAGGGATTGCGAGTGTGGTGATGGAGATGAGGTAGGAGGTAGTAAGAAGGTTAGAAGAAGAACAATGAAGCTTGGAAGAACAAGAGAGTAGGAATGGGTCTTGGAGAGAGGAGAAAGCTTTGTGTCTTGAGAGAGGAAATGAAAAATGAAGCGACGGGGAGAGAGGAGAGGCTGAATGGCGCAAAATGAGGGGGAGACAGTGATGTGATTTTTGCTTCTTACACAAGCAAGAGAGTGGAAAATCCTTGGGGCAAAAGAGTGAGTTGTGTTTCCTTTGAGTCTTGGCAATTTGGGTAAAGACCTTGTAGTGTTTTTCAAGTGGTTAAAAGCATGAACTCTCTTAGGATTTGGCTTGGATGGCTATGATCACTCCAAGTGTCACCATCTTGATGGAGGAGAGCACATTTCTTGTCTTGACTTAAGGAATACTACTAGCATAGACTCTTGATCTAGGGGTGTATGATGAGAAGGTAAATGGATGGTTGGATATAACTCTTGCCTTGACCAAACTTTCAAATAATAATTAAAGGGAAGTTTCTACATCTTTATAATTGTTACAATTATCTAAATGTTAATTAATTTGATTAGTTCAATTATACCTTAACACATTTTTATTGAAAAGGATTTTTCCTCATTAATTATGTGAAGAGGGTGTGAGGATTAATTTTTGAGTAGTTAGGATGTGGTGTTTTGACATGCATTTAGTTAATAAGGTTAGGTCACCTTGATTTTTATGTTCTAAATCATGGGTTAATAAGGATTGGGCAATTAGGTTCTTAATTTTAACCTTTAATGCATTATATTTCAATTGTTGACTTGCCTTTAATTTACTAAGCCCTTGCTCTCGAGATTAATCAATTAATTCTCAATTAATCGCTAACCTCTCTAATTAGCCAGGATCATTGAGCTAATTAGCTTAGACAAAAATTGGGGATGTTACAGTTTCCCTTTTTGGCAAAATATGTTCTTGATGTTTTTTAAGTGTTCTTAAGTTTCTACTTTTAGTAAAATGTGTTCTTAATGTTTTTCAAGTGTTCTTAAGTTTCTACTTTTAGTACCTTAAGTTTCTTCTTTTAGTAAAATATGTTCTTGATATTCTTCAAGTGTTCTTATGTTTCTACTTTTGGCAAAATATGTCCTTGAATGTTCTTGATGGTATCTTGGTTAAAGTTGTTCCTTTTCTTATGATGGGTTGAGGATTAGAAAAGCTTCATCTTTTATGTTTCCATGGTTTGATAAGACTTTGAACATTTTAAAAGCTTAAAACTTTTAAAAATTTGCTTCTTGACACACAAAAAGTGGCGCAAGTTTTAGTATCATCATAAAGTCTTCTTTTGTTTTGTTTTGAAGACAAGAATGCAGGTGAAAGTCTAAGCTTTTTGATATAATAGGCCTTTCTAAGTTAGAGGAATGATATTTTGTCACTAATGTCTTAAAAATCACGCCTTAAAGAAAAGACCATTCATAAAGTTTCAAAGTTTAATTAAGAGTGAGACCTTTAAGTCATAAAAGTGTTGTTTTGTAACATTTAATTCATAAAGTTTAAATCTTGAACCAAAACGATGCAAAAAGGTGTTAACTTTTGTAAAGATCAAGACTTTTAGTTAAAAAGCTAGTGACTTGTACCATTATTTTATAAAGATCTAATCTTTAAGATAAAAGCTTGAAGCTTTGTAACTTGATTAAGTTAAATCACCCTTGGCATTTAGTGAACATGGTGTTGTTGGGTTCATGATGTGGTTATGCATTGTCATGACCCAAGGATTAGAGGGATCTCGAACTCCTTGGGAACAGAAGTATGATTAGGGCCTCTGAGCATATCATGAATCTAGGAATCGCTAAGTGTATTATCTCAAGGAAAGAAAACAATCACATAACTTAATTAATTTGAATAAGTGTTCCATAAGACATGAACTAAAGTAAAGAATAATTTCATACGAGAATTAAGTAACTAAAAGACCATGTATACACATCTTAACTATGTGATTCTCTCATGGGTAACCATGGGAAATCATATGATGATTCATAATATTCTTCACAAAGAATAATGCAACTATAAACCCCTTCAAGGATGAAGGTTTGATGCCATGCGGCATGATGAATGATAAGTTTGATTGAACTTTGTCTCATGATTGAATGATGAGTATGATGACATGATATAGGTATGATGAACTGTTGGTTAAAAGTTGATGATTGGCATTTTGGGGAAGCTCCGGTTTAGCTGTTATGCTGCTGGATTTCCGTCAAAATTATGAACTTAGTCATATCATTGCATGTGTCTAGTCAAGAAGTATTATGCATGTAAAGTATAATGATAAGAAAAGAAACCATGGGATATGACCCCTCGATCACTTCCGGGAAGTGAAAGACGGTGATCCACAAGGAACCTCTATAAGGGAGGCAAGGGTGACATGGAGGACCCTCCAACTTAGAGGTAACCAATATCGGCTTAGTCTGATTTGGTTAGTACTGTGTGACGACGGTCACGGAATGAGCTCATGTCCAAAAGCAGTCTATTTCAAAGGAAAGTAAAGAATGTTAAGCACGTGCTAAAAAAAAGAAACCTAAGTAAAGCCAAAGTATAACCATGGTTAAGTTTATGATGATGCATGTCTTTGCATGTAATTACATTGTCCATTTGCATCATGAATGTTCTTTCTATATTTCAGTATATATGTTAGTTATGATGATGTAGTTATGATGTAAGTTTAAAAGCAACCCGCTTCGGAGTTTAAGTTTTCAAAACCATTAAAATTGAACTTATATCTGTCCACTGCTTTTACAATTAACCCGAAGTGGCTGGGACGATGACGATGACACTATGTTTGCCTAGCTGCGACCCTACTGAGAAATTTAGTATTTCTCACTCCTACGTTTCTGTGTCATCTTCAGAGGATGCTAGTGTCGGGCACGGTGGTGATTTTCATTGAGTTTCCAATGATGCATTGGCACTTCGACCCGATGCTGAATGCATCTGTGCTGACTGCTCAGGTAGCGATGCAGGTCTACATGTTCCACAGCCGCCAGTTTCGTGCACTGTGATGAGCCCGTTTTTCCGCCCTCATGAGCCGTTCAAGGACATCATTATGGATGACGTTCGGCCGCCTTTCCATCCTCTGAGGTGCCCTATTGATGGAGATTCTGATTCAGACACTCGTCTGACGTCGACAGTTTCGTTGGATTCCGATCCTTCGAAGTCGTCTTATCCGAGCTATCGCGTGGAGACGAACCCGTCTGAGTCTTCTTACCCATCTGTGATCCGTCTACCATCCGATTCACCTTCTTTTTCTGTAGCCCCTCGTCACACACCACCCCCGATTCGTAGTCGTGGGTTCATTTGCACCCGTGCTGTGCCTCGTGGGAGTGGCCGTGCTCGAGGTGGGGGACGTGGTGATGTTACTCCCGGTGGATTCGGGAACGGTTTCCTCTCTCCAGATGAGTGAGGTGTTGATCTATATGCGGAGCTAAGCATGAGGATAACCCCTTTTTTATTGTAGCGAGGGTTATCATTTTCATTTGGCATGTATGGGTAAATTGGGATTTCTTATGTATTTCCTCTTATCATGTATTTTGTTAGGGTACTCTGTAAGGATGACAGTAGGTATCGGACCCATTATTATTTTCATGTATGACTTCTGCTATCACTACTATTATATTAACTATGTAATGGCTATGGAATGAATGTTATCTTTATCTAGATTGTGGTTATTCTCATTGCTTCTATTTATGTTAAATGTGATGTATGAATGATATATTGATGTTTGTATTGCACGTAAATGATGCGCTCATGGCTCTTGGCTTTCAAAACAACTTACTTGTTATTATTCAAAAAAATTTACCCCTATTTTCGTTAAAAGTAATTTCTAAAAGGTAATGTTAGTTCCGTGAGTAAAAGTAACAACTAATAATTCCACAATATGGTTTAAGCATAGAATGGAACTATTAGGGTGTTACATGAAGCAAGTTTCATATGATTGGTGGATTCCTTCTCATCTTTCAATTCACTGTAGCTGCCCACTTTTGGGCTGATTAGTAGCGCCACATGCATGGATGAGTTGGCTAAATCTTAGCCATCCATCCTAGCGTTAAAACAATATAATTTCTGTTGGTTCGATTTCAACAGTTTAAAATACCGAAATCTTACCGATTTCTCTTATATCGGTAAACCGAGTTTAGAAAAATTCTATGAGGTTTCCTATGTTCCTAATCTAATTTCCTAAATTCTAATCCTTCTAAATCACACTTAATTAGATTTAAGTGAATACTAAATCGAATCCTAATTAATCAAAATTATTCGATAAAAACTAAACAACTTGTTTGAAAAAAAAGGTAAAATTTTTCGGATGTTACACATAATGAATTTCGAGAATGGCCTAGAATATACTAGTAGACCTTGGGTTATGGTCGTATGATAAGTCTCATTCCTCCCATGAATGTTTCATGTGTTATTCTCCTCCTAATTTCCAGTACAGCCACTATTATTTTGATGATTACTGGCCTCATTCCCTTTCTTACTGTTTTCCCAATTCTAGCTTCCATTTGGGTTGTCAGCTTGCTATTCTAGTCTTGAAGTTGGTGGATCATTCGGTATAACTTTCCCACAATAGTAGGCGATGGGATATTATTTGCCTCATTTCCATTGTATAGTTTACCTTGTTTATTGGCATGGTCAGCCATGTTAACACTTTAACTCCTTACGGTATGTAACACCCTACTAACTAACTATTATCGTTTTATTTATTTTACCTTATTTTACTATGATAATAATCAATTAGCAGAATATTACTAACTTACTATCTTAATTTTATGTGAGGAAATTTTTTTTTGGTCGATTGTTATTACTAATTTCATTCTTAAGTTATTAATTTCACACAACAGAAATAATACTACTACATACTAGTCAGTAATTTCCACAGTTAAGGCAACTATCATATACTAAAACATGCATTGTATCTACTATAGTGTTATCAAATTACATAAGTATCAGTACAACATACATAGCTAGAATATAAAAAAAGGGATGCCCTATACTACCAATTGTCCCCGCCCAACCCAACTATAGCCTGCAAAACTGAATAATAACTATGTCAGATGAAGATGCAAAAAAGGGATGGAAAAAAAGGCATCCCATCTATGGCTATATGAAAGCATACTAAAGTCTAATCATTAATAACAATAATGATAAGGTTATGGTCCACAATATGCAAAATAATCCTATTATTAGCGACATCGGGCTCAAAGGCCACTTCCATGTCGATGTTGAGAATTGTCCATGCCATTTAGAAACACCAAAGAAAAACGGGTGATAGAAATCTCCCAGTAGGGTGGTGTTCCTAAGGGAGTCCTGCTCTATCCCAAAAATGCTAAGAATAAGGTGGGAGTGCAACAATATACATGGTAACATAACAAATCTCACACAATAGTAACATAACAAATCTCACATAACACTATTAGAACAATTACCAGCAAAATGAAATATATTAAGTCACAAGTAGTAATAAAAATAAAATTATCATTTCCATCTATTTTTTAGTGTCAAGCAAGATGGAAGTGTGTGATAATAATCATAAGTAGTAAAGCAGTAATATAAATATAGTAATTAAAATAGAAAATTGCAAGTATACTATCAATCCCCTTTTTGCTGCTTCCTGATTCCTTTTTGATGGCTAAAATTTGTAGGCTCTGTAACAAATATTAAGATCTGCAAAAGCTCTCATTACTAGGGCATCCTCTAGTTAGATTAGTGGCTACCAAGTCATTTTCTACTAACATGGTAGGGCTCGAGGCATCACATAATGAACACCAAGTCCTTGTCTGCTATAAGACGAGGCCCGAGATTTAGCTTAACCTTTGCAAGACCTTGTGATCACCAAGTCCTTGTCCATTATAAGGCAGGTTCCGAGGTGTCATATAACAATCACCAAGTCCTTATCCGCTACTAGGCAAAGCTCAAGGTGTTGTTTTCTTTTCACTTATTTTCATATAGCAACCATTTTACATAGTGAACACATATTCTTATTCTCAACACATATGGCAGATAAAATTTCACATTTATCTCATAATGCTACCAATCAAGAAACTTCAATTTCATCGAATTGAACATGTTATCATTTTCCAATTCAAATCATAACCATGTTCATGTGCATTCAATAACTCCATATCATATTCAACCAAGGCAAATATCACCATTCACGTTGACATGAACAATTCTAAGGCATTAAAACATAAGGCATCCTTCACTAATAACTCCTATCAGAAGTGCACATATAATAGCACATATTTCAAGTCAATGCTTCCAAACTTGCATTCGAATCATTCCCAAGATAAGACCAAACACAATCTCAAGCAATTTAAAGATGCAAATATAGATTAGACAAGGATCTTAAAACAACTTTTAAGTAACAATTTTAAGAAAATCATTTACTTTAAACCCAAGCTTTAGAAAACCACTTCAAGCAAGGAACTAGCTAGTTTATATGAAATTGTTAATGTTGTAACACCCTGATAGTCCCACACTATGCTTAAGTCATATTATGGAATTACTAATTGTTACTTTTGCTCGCGGAATTAACATTACCATTGGAAAATCCTTTTATACGAAAATAGGGGTAATTTTTTTTTGAACAATGAATAAACTATTTTGAAAGTCAAGAGCCATGAGCACATCGTGAACACATACAATAAACAATGCTATCTCATACATATCGTGTGAATAACAATAAATAGAAGCAGCAAGAATAACAATAACTTAGATAATCATAACATTCATTCCACGACTATTCATAGCTAATATAATGCTAATAGTGATACCAAAAGTCATACATATAGATAATGATCGGTTCAATACCTACTGTCAGCCCTACACATTAAACCTACTAGATACATGATTAAAAAAAATACATCAGAAATCCCTACAGCCCAAGTATGCCATATAGTGAAATGATAACCCTATAACTACAACCAAAAAAAGCTATCATCATGCTCGACTCCACATGCAATCATCACATTACTTGTCAGGCGAGAGGAAACCATTCCTGAACCCACTGGGAGTAATATCACCACATCCCCTTCCTCGAGCATGCCTATGCCCTCGAGGCATAGCAACCTGTGAACTGGGGGTGAAGTGTGACGAGGAGCTACTGAAGAAGAAGACAAGTTAGACATCAGATGTATCCGAGATGGATAGGAGGGCTCAGATGGGTCAATCTCCACATGGTAGCTCGGATGGAAAGGCTCCACAGGATTTGAATCTAAGGAAGCGGTAGGAGTCAGACAGGTATCCGAGTCAGTTTCATCATCAGTGGGGTACCTCGGCAGCTGAAAGTAAGGATGGATGTCATCCAAGGTAACCTTACCAAATGGCTGATGTGGTCGAAAAAATGGGCTCATGACTACAGTTTGAAATGAATGGTCATGGAAGATGTAGACCCTCATCGCTGCGCTCATAGACATTGCTGAGGCATTTAGCACCTGGTCGAAGCGCCAACGCCATATTGGGAACTAAATGAAGATCACCACCGTGCTCGATATCGACATCTTCTGAAGACGACACAAAAATGTAGGAGTGAGAAATACTAGATTTCTCAGTAGGATTGTGACTAGGCAAATATTGTGTTATTGTCATCGTCTCAGCCACTTCGGGTTTAATTATAAAAACAGTGGATAGATATAAGTTCAATTTTAATGATTCTGAAAGCTTAAGCCCCGAAGCAGGTTGCTTTTACACTTAACATCATGACTACATCATCATAACTAAACATATATACTAAAACATAGAATAAACATTCATAATACAAATGGACAACATAAATACATGCAAAAACATGCATCATCATAGACCTAACCATGGTTATACTTTGACTTTACTTTCATTTTTAGCACGTGCTTAACATTCTTTACTTTTCCTTTGAAATAGATTGCTTTTGAACATGAGCTCATTCCATGATCGTTGTCACACAGTACTAAACCAAATCAAACTAAGTCGATATAGGTTACCCCTAAGTTGGAGGGTCCTCCATGTCACCCTCGCCTACCTCATAGAGGTTCTTTAAGTCCTTGTGGATCGCTGCCTCTCACTTCCCTTACTGAAGTGATTGAAGAGTCATATCCTATTAAGTCTTTTCTTATCATTATACTTTACATGCATAATACTTTTTTGACTAAACACATGTAATGATATGACTAAGTCCATAATTTTGATGGAAATCCGGCAGCATAACAGCTAGACTAGAGCTTCTTCAAAATGCCAATCATAAACTTTTAACCAATAGTCCATCACATCCATATCATATCATCACACTAATCATTTAGTCATGAGACAAAGCTCAATGAAACTTGTCATTCATCATGCTGAATGGTATCATACATTCATACCCTAAGGGGTTCATAGTTATATTATTCTTTGTGAGACGTCTTATGAGTCATCATATGATTTCCTGTGGTTACCCATGAGAGAATCATACAGTTAAAATGAATATGTGTGAAATCTTTTAGTTCTTACGTGAAATTACCCTTTGCTTGAGTATATGTCTTATGGAACACTTGTTCAAATTACTTACGTGAAATTTCCCTTTGCTTGAGTATATGTCTTATGAAACACTTGTTCAAATTAATTAAGTTAAATGATTATTTCCTTTCCGTGAGATAGTGCACTTAGTGATTTCTAGGTTCATGGTATACTCAGAGACCCTAATCATACTTTTGTTCCCAAGGAGTTCGAGATCCCTCTAATCCTTGGGTCATGATAATGCATAACCATATCATGAACCCAACAACACTATGTTCACTAAACACCAAGGGTGATTTTTAACTTAACTAAGTTACAAAGTTTCAAGCTTTTATCACTAACATAACAAGATCTTACCTTAAGTATGATAAAAGTTATCATTCTTTATAAAGTAGTCATAAAGTTTTATTTCTTATGAAAGTTGACACTTTTATTTATTCTAAGACCATCAAAGTCTCAACTTTATGATTTGAGGTTGTCTTAAAGTCTAAAAGATTCCTACTTTATGAACTAGTGACATAAATCATTAGCTTTAGTGTTATAAAGTATTGATCTTTATAAAATTTAACACTTTTATGACTCAAAAGTGCTACTTTTGCTTAAAGCTTGGAACTTTACTAATATATTTATCTCAAGAATCCACCCTTACAAGGCTTAGTGTGCAAGCTTATAACTTTATGACTTAAAGTCACCTTTTGATTAAAGTTTAAAATTTTATGAAAAGATTTATATCCAAGAATCAATCTTTATAACACAAAGTGACAAAATACCATTTTATAACTCAAAGAGGCTTAATATTCCAAAAAGTTTAAACTTTTATATGTAGTCTTGTCCTCAAAAATAAGACTTTTATGAAGGCACCAAACTTACGCCACTTTTTATGCATCAAGAAGCAAACTTTTTAAAGGTTTGAGCTTTTAGGATATTCATTGTCTTCTCAAATCATGAAAAACATGTAAAGATGAAACTTTTCTAATCATAAACTCATCATAAGAAAAAGAACAAGTTTAAGCAAGACACCACCAAGAACATTAAGAACATTCAAGAATAAGAACATGAACATATTTTACCAAAAATAGAAACATCAAGAACACCTAAAGAAGATCAAGAACATATTTTTCCAAAAGTAGAAATATCAAGAACACTTGAAGAAGAACAAGAATATATTTTTCCAAAAGTAGAAGCTTTGGCTCATGAAGAACATGAAAGATTTTCTCAAGTTTTCACTTAAAGATCTTGGTTATGAGAAGAACCAAGCTCCAAGCTTTCTTGAGTAAACAAAATAAAAGAGTGAAGATCACTACCTCTACTCAAAATGCCGCTACAACAAGAGAAGAAGAAGAAGATGATGGTGATTACTTCCTTGAAGATAGTGGCAGTTTTGTAAGGAGGAAAGAAAAGCTCTTAGGTTCTCTTGAAAATGAAGCTTGTAGTGTTTAGATCTCTTCTTCAAAGACCAAAATATGTGGTCTTTGAAGGGCTAAGTGGACAAGACTTGGTTATGGAGGTGGAGAATGAATAGAAGAAGATGATGATGATGATGATGATGATGATGATGAAGAAAGTTTAGAGAGAAGTGGGATGATTTGGTTTCAAGAGAGAGAATGAGATGAGTGAAAATGAAAATGGATGGGGGTGGGGATGGGAGAGAGAGAAAGTGACGTCCTATACACAAAGGGAAGGAAGGAGATATTTTCTTAATTTTGTGCTAATTAAGGTTTAGAGAGACAAAATGGATGATGGGGGAACAAATCAAGTACTAACTCTTACATAAAGCACTCTTGTCTAATGCTTTATGCTTTAGTAACATCACTCTTTACTTTATTGTCTAGTTGACTAAATTTGAATTGAATCATGTGATTAAGTGCTCTTGTAACTTAATTAAAATGATTAAGCAAAGATTAGTGATTAACATACAAGAACATGATTAACAAAATTAATCTTGTAATTAAGCTTAATTATCCTTAATTAAACTCGATTAAGCTAATTAAGGGCGACTAGTGCTTAACTAAGTTATAAAGGCTCTGACTTGCTTAATTAGAGATTATCTAATCTCGATTAAGCATTCTCTTGACTTTTCTTATCCGAGTTAATTTATAAACTCTTCGTTAATCCCTTAATTAAGCCTTTATCTCATAATTTTTCATTAAGTGCCTAATTACTCAAGATTACTAAGGTAATTTAGCACCACAAGAAATTAAGGATGTTACAAATGTGACCTTAACTTAAATTAGTGTAATTAGAAGTGTATTAATTCCAAAAGTCCATAGCCTATGTCCATAGCATATGTATGACCATCAGTGGTCTTAAATAAGTGTGTAAGTCTCAAAGACTCATAATAATCCAAATATAGTCTAGGAATATGTCCAATAGTCACAATCTCCATAAGCAAAGGTCATGGTTCATTTTATCATGTTTTATGTCTCTTTTAAAACTTATTAAATTTTAATGGTCCCAAAAGAACCTATCACCTAAACAAAGCTAACTCAACTATAGTCAAAGGTTCGAAAACATATCATCATAAAAAATTAAACAAAATGATTTTTCATATTTCAAAAAGGCACACGGCTGAAACATAAATATGGCCAAAACTTGGCTATATGTTTCAAAACTTCTCAAACTTGTACTCAAAGCTTCATCGAGTAAAAGTTCATAATTTAAGACATCAAACCAAATTTATAAAACATTTAAATAAGTGAAATAATGAGTATAAACTACTGCCCAATGTGACATCCCGAGTAATAATGTGTGTAACTAACATTATTGAATAATTAATTTTTAGATATATTATAGATATACAAGAAGATAATAAGAAAATGTTAATTATGGGATAATGTGATTTCAAATCTTCTTTGTAGGAAATTGTCTTACTAGCAGTGTCTTATAACACAAGAAACTGATTTAATAGGAATCTATACTATAAGATGGCATAAATATCTGTAGAAAATCCTGAAATGTGTGGCTAGAAATTAGCCACGCTATCCATCTTGGTGGCCAAAGAAGAACCACCCAAAGTGAAGCTTAAGAAAATTTAAATTTCTTTCCATATCCACCAATAAGAATCAACCACTAACAAGATAAGTCAACAAAAGGCAAGACTCATATTTTTCTCTCCTTCCCTTAACAAAAACTTGGTAGCCTACACCTTTTCCTCTCCACTTTCATTTTCATCTCCATGCTTCTCAAACTCACCTAAAATCTTGTGTGTTTTACTTGTTCTTGCCAAATTTCCTAACCATTCTACTCATTTCTTGATCAAGCAACTCTTACACAAGCCAAAACTCTTCCCTTTGAGCCATATAAAATTCAATCAAGCAAGAAGCAAGAAGCAAGAAGGAAGAAGGATTTTGTGCCCATCTTGAGGCTTTAGAGAAGCAAAGGAATCAAAAGATCAAACCCAAAGAGTTACAAGCTTTGGATTTTAGGTAGGATTCCCAAGAGTTATGCCATTCTAGGGTTTTCTTGAAGTTAGGCTTTTTTTTTGTATCATTTTTCATCTATTTTTTTAGAGTTTTGTATGATGTTAACAGGACTTTTTCTAGTGATTTAAGGTTAGGGAAACTTGATTAATGTTGAAGAATAGACTAAAGAACCAAAATAATCACAAAACAAAAAATTGCTACGCGGAAACCTAGAAGCAGTATGTACTGCACGGGCTATATCTCAACCTACTAATTTTAGATGAGATCTGACCCGAAGATGACACCAACCGTATGAAATATGGGTCCATTAGACTTGAGATGAAGGAGTTATTATTTTTAGAAGTAGGCTTGTAGTTGTGATTAGTGTATGATGAAGTGGGCTAACTCACCCTCTATAGCTTCAATTCGAGTGCAACCAATTCTATTAGAAAGAGGACATGTAGTGAATGATGTTTATAAAATTTTAGAATCAGATCCTTAGTAAATTATTCCCCATAAGTCCTTGAATTTGCCGTATGCTTTGCTCAAGTTGAAACAGGGTAGCCCTAATAAGGAGCTCATAACTTGAGCTTTACTTACTCAAATAGAGTGGGTCCATATAGGTACAACCTCATAGAATATTGGAGGAAAATAATGTAAGATGGATTTTAGTGGTTTTTAAATTTTAGGTGTGCAAGTCTATACAAAAATAGGGCAGCTTGAAGTAAAAATTTAATAATTTAAACTATACACTTGAAATTTAGCAAAACAAAATAGCTTTAAAAGTGGATTAATAGGACTACATCCAATTAAAAATTGAGATTAAAATGAATTAAAATTGAATTTTAGTGCAATTTAGAAATTTTAGGCAGATCTAAGAAAAGTAGGACTACTTATGAATTACATGACTTAGAGGCTCCAAAAACCATGAGAAACCGAATGGATGCAATATTTATGCAATGATATACTAGAATGACACCATGTTAGTGTATTATTTATGATAATCAAGATTTCTGGGACTGCCTGGCTGTTATCTATACTATCTATGTTGGGAACCTTCATATTTCTGCTGTCTACCAAATTCTCGATAGAAATATATGAATGATGTAGCATAATCATAAGCCTATCAAGCATATTCATACATGAATATATGATCTTTAATATGATTATGATTCGATATTACATGGCTAGCCCCTAAATGAATTAAAGGGAGTAAGTCATTGTGAGCATCATGGAAAGTCAACCTGATAATCAGGTATAGGAACGAGCTCAGTTCCAAAAAGCTACCAAAGAGTTTACGTGGCCAATTACTTCCAAGGGACCAATTAAGGATAATTATGACACAAGTCAAGAAAAGGAAAAGTCTAGTGCACTTGCATCATGAATCATGTGCATTTAGCTATGCATAATGTTTAATTGCCTATTGACCTATTGTGATTATTGTAGAATTTCCCTTTTATTTATCTAGTGTTTGAATAAAATGGAATATGCTTCGGATACTATGGTTTTAAACCTATAAAACTGGAATCTATGCTTTAATAGTTACATTTTTCACATTTTTGAAATATATCGTAGCAGCTGAGAATGATTACGATGTCAGTATTTGTGACAGCCTAGGATACTATACTAAGAATTTCAACTTCTCATACCATTTGTATGTATTTGTGTCATTCTCATATGATAGCAATGCCAGTAAGGGCATTCTTCGCCAAAGTACTTAAGTGACGGTGGCATTATGAGCCTGCCTTGGACTCTTTATACTTGACAATGACCTCCTGTACGCATCTATATATATTTTTCCAGCGTTTTTTTGTTGTATCTATTCTAAGCCCATTTTTCGACCCCAAGGCTCCTTTTGACAGGATTCCACTATACATAGCTTACCCTGTTGTCGTACCACCTTAGCCCTGACCACTAGCTGCTCTAGAGAGTAACCCTTCAGAGGTGAGTGCCTTCACCTCCTCCTCTTCCTCTACTCTAAAAGGTGGTGAGCACTCACCTAGCAACCCTAGGACTGCAAACATCATGGAAAATGGTTTCCTTTCCTCTTAGTCAGTTTAGAGGAATTTTGTTGGATCTTTTGGGGAGACCATAGTTAGTATAAGGTTGTTTGGTACTGTATGTATAGGTTGACCCTCGTTTGGGTATCTTTTTACATAACCTTGGACCATAAACTTTGCTTCTGCTTTCTTTTTAGCTTCTGCTTTCTTTTGTTCTCATGTGATCATACCTACTTTCCATAGTTGTCCTTGGGAGGATATTTACTGAGACTGTGCTAAAAAGTTGTGGACTGGATGTATGTTTTTGACGGTCCTCTATTATGTACTTAGGACTTATATTTGAATAGATGAAATTGTATATAGTTTTGTGGATGTACTGTAAATATCTACTATTAAATTCTTTTCATATCTTGTATTTTCTTTACTTTATGAGGTACTATGCTCTACCTTGTGAATTCACATAGAATGGTTATTATGTGAATAAAATAAGCATATGACTGCAACTTGAGGATTGGACTGACTGTGCTTCACACACACACTCTAAATCTCTTAGTCATTATCATGCATTGAATCTTGTCTGTCTGGATAAGATGTAGGGATATGTGTGCATAATTGCCTGACAATGTAAGCTATTGGTTACTAGCACACTGAGCTTAGTATTAAGCCTGATCAACTCTAACTTTTGTTTTGTGTGTATAAAGATTAATGGCTTCTGGTAGGCATGGAAGGCCGCAAACTGAACCTAGTCCCGAAGATCCCACTAACTTTATGGGCATGTCGTGGAAATGGCTTACACAATAAGAGAAAATGCTAGGGTCACACATCAAATGATGGATCAACTAAGAAGGTAACCTGAAAAAGATCATAGAGGAAATCCTAATGGGCCAAAGGTCAATTTAGAATACCTCAAATTTGCAAAATTCTAGAAAGCAAATTCACCTAGTTTTAGGGGAGCCTTTGATCCAGACAAGGCTAAAGAATGGATAAAGGCAATGAAGAAGGTCTTTTCGATATTGGCATGTATTGAACCCCAGAAGGTGGCATTTTCTACCTATATGTTAGAAGTAGACGTTGAGTTTTGATGGACAGGTGTAAAGAGATTGCTGGATGGTTCTCAAACCAATATTACCTGGGAAGTGTTGAAAGAGGCATTTTATCAAAAGTATATACTTGTTTATGTCTGGAATGCTAAAGAGTTGGAATTTATGCAATTTTAACAAGGAGGCAGGAGCATGTTGTAGTACATAGCCAAGTTTGAAGAGCTTTACAAGTTCTCCACCATTTGTTAGTGAAATCCAAATGAAGTTTAGAAATGTGTTAAGCTTGAAGACGAGTAAAGAGAGGATATCCTTGCAACAGTGAAACCGATAGGGATCAAGGGCTTTGCTACCTTGGTGGACAAATACTGGCTTGTGGAAGAATGTAATAGGAAGTTAGCAACTGCCAAGTCTGCTAGTGGCGATTTCAAGAAGGCACTGGCGTTTCAAGGTCCAAGGTTCAAGTCCACTTATCAACAGAAGAAGTTCTAACTAATTGGGAATAAAGGGAATCAACCATAGAAGCCCTTCATGAGGCAGAGCTATTCATAATGGGAGAAGAATCACAACAATTTACCATGTTTGGTAGGATAAGATGTATGTTTCGGTTATGCCAAGCTGGGGCATAGGCTCTATGAGTGCCCCACCAGGAACCGGCAATCTGCTCCTAGGCCATAGCGCCAAGGAAGGGTTTTCACTATGAACATGGAGAAAGGTGCCTAATCTAAAGATCTAATCCAAAGTAAGTGTGAAGCAAACTATAAAACTTCAACTATATTATATGATTCAGGTGCCACTCACTCTTTTATCTCTTGATTGTGTGACTATACTACAATTACATATTTTTGAGTTTCCACTTCCATGAATAAACCTGTTAAGAGTAGTGAAGTTTGTATGAACCTTCATTTTTAGATTGAAGGTAGAACCATTGTAGCCAATTTGATTTGTCTTCTATTATCTCATCGTGACACGATTTTGGGCATGGATTGGCTTTCTGCCAACCGTGTCATATTTGATTACTCTGACAAAACTGTTGTATTTTCTTCTATCCCATCTTCTAAATCTATAATCCCTATAAGTCTTTACTTTAGCTCTTTACTGATAGACTATTATGGGAAAGAAAATTAGGGATATTGTTTCCTATCAACAAATGTATTGGAGTATAAGCAGAAATTAAACGAGATGCCAATTGTTAGATAAGACCCAAATGTGATCTTGGAGGACATCCCAAAATTTCCCCTAGAAAGGAAAATTGAGCTCTTTATTGATTTGGTGCTAGGAACGAGACCGATATCTATAGCCCCATAGAGGATGTTCCCTTTGGAGCTAGTGGAACTGAAGAGGCAGATTAGGGAACTTTTGGAGAAGCAATTCATTAGGCCAAGTGCTTTGCCATGGGGAGCCTCTATTCCTTTGGTAAAGAAGAAAGAGGGAGGTATGCAGTTGTGCATGGATTACCAACAACTGAACAAAGTCATAATCAAGAACAAATATCCCTCACCAAGAATATATGACCTCATGGATCAGCTATAAAGAGCAACCTGTTCTCCAAGACCGATCTATGATGAGGATATCATAAAATTCAAGTTTAGGATGAAGATATTCTCAAGACAGCTTTTCAGACTCGTTATGGACATTACAAGTACATCGTGATGTCATTTGGACTGACAAATGCTCCAGTAATATTTATGGACTATATGAAATGGATTTTCTGACCTTACCTCAACAGGTTGGTGGTAATCTTCGTAGTGATATACTTTTTATTTGAGGACCGAGGAAGAGCATGCAAAACATTTAAGGCTAGTATTGCAAATTTTAAGAGAGTGGAAACTTTACGCCAAGCTGTCGAAATGCAAATTATGGATGTAGGAGGTAAAATTTCTAGGGAACTTTTGGAGAAGCAATTCATTAGGCCAAGTGCTTTGCCATGGGGAGCCTCTATTCCTTTGGTAAAGAAGAAAGAGGGAGGTATGCAGTTGTGCATGGATTACCAACAACTGAACAAAGTCATAATCAAGAACAAATATCCCTCACCAAGAATATATGACCTCATGGATCAGCTATAAAGAGCAACCTGTTCTCCAAGACCGATCTATGATGAGGATATCATAAAATTCAAGTTTAGGATGAAGATATTCTTAAGACAGCTTTTCAGACTCGTTATGGACATTACAAGTACATCGTGATGTCATTTGGACTGACAAATGCTCCAGCAATATTTATTGACTATATGAAATGGATTTTTTGACCTTGCCTCAACAGGTTGGTGGTGATCTTCGTAGTGATATACTTTTTATTCGAGGACCGAGGAAGAGCATGCAAAACATTTAAGGCTAGTATTGCAAATTTTAAGAGAGTGGAAACTTTACGCCAAGCTGTCGAAATGCAAATTATGGATGTAGGAGGTAAAATTTCTAGGGCATGTGGCATCTCAGCAAAGAATTTCTATCAACCCTAGTAAAGTTGAGGCAATAGTAAGTTGGGAACTGCCAACCACCGTCACTAAAGTCAGGAGTTTCCTAAGTTTTGCCAGAGAGACTACATGTGCATACAGGAGATTGTCTCAGAGGCAAAATTTTAGAGGAAGCTCACAAGAATGAGCTCACAGTGCATCTTGGAATAAGCAAAATGTAGGAGGACATTAAAAGAATGTTTTGGTGGCCGAGAGTCAAACCAAGTATAAAAGAGTTTGTAAATAAATGATTGGTCTGCTAGAAATGAAGATAGAGCACCAGAAGCCATCAAGAGCACTGTAACCCTTGGAAATCCCCGAATGAAAATGGGAAAGCATTTTGATGGATTTCATGATAGGAGTACTAAGGACATCAATAGGATATGATGCCATATAGGTTATAGTGGTGCTCCGAATAGAAATATAGGAGCCCAACTCGGCCTAATGGCTAAGCCTAGATAGAGCTCAGATTTGTTAATAGTCGAGCCTATCTCAGGCCCTTCATCCAAGTTGGGGCCCAAACTTGAGTTAAGCCCTTTGTTCCCTAACAACGCAGAACGACCTTCCCTCGTGTGTAGCTGAAAAACTCGTACCCATTCGATACCCCTAAGATAACAGACGTCTAGGGTTATCCCCTACAAAGGCGGGATCAAATCCCCCTTACTTCTCAACTACTTACCTATATAAATATAGGTCCAACTTCGAGCTTTAGGTATCTTTCTAACCTACTGCTCATACACTTTCTTGCACTCATTGACTTGAGCGTCGCAGCCCTTGCAAATACACCCTCCACCGCTATGGAAGCACTCATTCAGAGCAGCTTAAGATCCCATTCTTAGTTTGGAAACTCCTCAAGTAACCCCTCCGAACATTGATGCCATCTGTGGGGACTAATGCCGCTCACCACCATACCACGACTATGATTACAAGAGTGTCTTCACTCCTAAGGAGAGAATGCATGGCTGGACATGCCCCTATAAGCTATGACCAACCACTAATGGAAGGGCAAATTGTTTCCGACTTGACTTCACGTGCCGAGAACAATATCACAAGCAGAACTTAGCGGCCCCCTGCTCCATTGTCCGGGCAACAGGAAACATGGTTGCCTCCAAGGTCGAAATCCGCCCTCAGGCCAACACCGACCCGCTCGCTGAAGTGCTAACCCTGATGCGGGAGCAGGCCACCTGCATTCAAAGGTTGGAACAAAACCTAGACCACATGAAAGAGTCAAAACGAAAGTGACGTCAGGAACGACACAGACGCCACCATGATAAAAGTCCAGATTATCATAGAGGCCGAAGTCCGAGAGAATATAGTCGCAGCTCGGAACGTCGTCACCATGGAGACTCACCATGTGGGAGTGCCTCCTATAGCCATAAAAAGGCTCAGGTACGAAGCACCCACCATCACAATGAACATTCCGGCATCCAATCCCATCCTCGATCCAATGACAGGCATGCTAGGTCCGGCTCTGAGCGATACGAGGACCCCGAAGATGGAGACGACACACCGTTCTCCTACTTATTATGGAAATGCAGCCACCCAAAGGGTTCAAGCCCCCAGTCGACATGGAGCCATACAATGGGAGCACTGACGCCCAGGAGCATATGGACGCCTTCAAGTCGAGAATGGCGTTAGCCGAGGTTTTGGATCCATCAAATGTCGACCCTTCCCCATAACTCTGAAGAAAGCCACTTTGAAATGGTTTAACTTTCTTTCTCCTAGGTCGATCAATCGATTTTCCAAACTTGCTTCAACTTTCCTGACCCACTTCACTACCAAGAAGTTCAAGCCCAAGCCAGTTTCCAGCCTCCTCGGAATACACCAGTGGCAAAATGAGTTGCTCCGAGACTTTCTCAAGCGATACAACGCCGAATCTTTGCTTATTAATGAGGTACAGACTCAGGCGGCAATTCTGACGCTGCTAAATAGATTATGACTGGGGCCGTTTAAAACTTCACTATCCAAAAGACCACCAGAATCCCCAGAGGAAATACAAACGAGGGTCGAGAAGTATATCTTTCTTGAAGAAACGGAGAAGCCCACAACCAACCCCAGGAGGCACCAATCTGATAGGAAAGTTGACGGCCAAGATGAACACCCAAGGAAGGACGTACATTCTAGGGCCGTTAGATACAATGACTATACCCCCTCAATGTATCCCTATCCGAGCTGTTCCAAGAGGTCGGCCAAGTCGAGAAGTTCCCTAAGCCAAAGGTCCTCAGGATGAGAGCCAACACTAACAAGTCCTTATTTTGCGAGTATCACAACATTTTTGGACACAATACTGAGGATTGCTACGACCTCCGAGATGCCATGGAACAATTGATAAGGGAAGGTAGATTGGTGAAGTACGTCCCTTCCCAAAGAAGTCCACGAAGAAGGCGAGCCCCCGATCATAGGGACGAAGAAAGAAGGAATCCAAGGAGCCAGAGAACCTCGGAGCCGAAACGAAATCAAGGCAATGACGAAGAACAGATCACAAGGACTATCAACGTCATTGCTGGAGGTTTTGCAAGTGGTGGAACCATGAAGTCATCCTAAAAAAAGCATTTACAAGAAGTCCTCAACGTTTCCTCAGGGAAGATAAAAAAACTAGCACCGACATCTTGGCCAATACTGGATATTGTCTTCTCAAGCTCCGAATTCGAGGGCGTGATCTCAGGACACGATGACCCAATGGTGATATCCGTAGCCATGGTCAGTGCTGAAGTAAAGAGGGTATTCGTTGATTAAGGAAGCTTGGTAGATATTCTATTTCGAGATGCATTTGATAAGCTCGGATTAAGTAACGCCAACCTCTAAACACACGTGGAAGAGTTGATCGGATTTTTCGAGGAAAAAGTCCACCCCTAGCATTACGTCACACTACACCTAACCTTGGGATCTCGACTTAAAACCCGGACGATCAAAGTCAACTTCCTAATTGTCGATTGCCCCTCAGCCTACAATGCCATACTTGGAAGACCGACGTTGAACAAGATAAGTGTTGTTATCTCAATGGCATCCCAGACCATGAAGTTCCTTACCGACAAAGGGGAAATTGCCACTGTGAAAGCCGACAAGGCCGTGGCTCGGTGATGCTAGAACGCCAGCTTCGAAATACAAAAGCACCAAAAGGAGGTGTCCCAGGCCGATGCTTGACCCCCCAATTCCTCGAAAATCATGATGATAGACTTGGACGCAAGGAAAGTTGAAGGAGAGAGACCAGAGCTAGATGGTGAGCTAGAAGAAATCCAAATCGAGAATGAAAACTAGAAAATAACTCAGATCAACAAAAAATTTCCAATCTCATTGAAATAAGGCTTAATCACTCTCCTCAAGTCCAATGTAGATTTGTTCACATGGTCTACCGCCGACATGCCAGGAGTCAACCTGGAATTCGTCTCCCATCGATTCTTAGTCTTCCCCAGTTCAAAATCGGTTACTTAGAAGAGAAGGAAAATGAGTCCAGATAGAGCCCTTGCGGTCCAAGAGCAAGTCCAGAGCCTCTTGGAAGTTGGTTTCATACGCGAGATTGAGTATCTGACATGGTTATCCAATGTCGTGATGTTAAAAAAGTCCAATGGGAAATGGCGAATGTGCGTCAACTACACCGACTTGAACAAAGCCTGCCCAAAGGACCCGTATCCCTTACCAAGCACTGACAGGTTAGTAGATGCTGCTTCTAATTTCAAACTGCTCACTTTCATGGACACTTACTTGGGATACAATCAAATCCCGATGTTCAAGCTCAATGAAGAAAAAATAGCATTCATAACCCCAATGGCCAATTATTGCTATAAGGTCATGCCTTTCGGATTGAAGAATACGGGAGCAACATACCAGAGGCTTATGAATAAGGTGTTCGCAGAGCTGGCCGGAGATTTGATGGAGGTGTATATTGATGACTTGTTGGTCAAGTCTCGTAAAGAAGAAAATCTCCTGTCCGACCTTAAGATCGTATTTGATTGAGTCTGACAACACAACATAAGACTCAACCTGCACAAGTGTGCTTTTGCTATAAAAGCCAGAAAATTTCTGGGGTTCATGCTTACACATCGAGGGATCGAAGCAAACCCTCGACAAATGCCGTGCAATACTCGAAATGAAAAGTCCGACAACAATAAAAGAAGTACAATGCCTCACAGGAAGAATTGCCTCTCTTTCAAGATTCATGGCTGCGTCAACCAGGAAACCTATCCCCCTCTTTTCTCTCTTGAAAAAGGGGAATATTTTTGAGTGGATACCGGAATATGAAGCCACTTTCACTGACTTCAAGGACTATCTATCCTGCTCGCCTATACTAAGCAAGTCGAAAGTCAAAAAACTGCTATTCCTATATCTATCAGTTAGCAACACCGCCGTTGCTAGGGCCCTGGTCCGAGAGGATTCCCATCAACAGCACCCAATATACTTTATTAGCAAAGTACTTCAAGGACCCAAGACTAGATATCGAAAGATTGAAAAAGTTGCCATGGCCCTAGTTATTGCAGCAAGAAAGCTTTGCCAATATTTTCAAGCCCATACCATCGTTGTCCGAACTAACCAGCCAATCCAACAAATCTTACAAAAATCGAACTTGGTAGGGAGGATGGTGTCATGGTCTGTGGAACTTTCGGAGTTCGACATCCAATACGAACCAAGGACCACCATTAAATCTCAGGCATTGACAGACTTCTTAGCCGAAATGGTGGACAAGGTGGATACCCCGGAATCGAGATGGATGCTGCACGTGGACGGAGCTTCCAGCTCGAAAGGGAGTAGAGTTGGGGCGATTCTTGAAAAGGAAGGTGAAATAATCCTCAAGCTCTCAATTAAATTCGACGTCTCAGTTTCCAATAACTAGGCCGAATATGAAGCCTTTATCGCAAGCCTCAAGCTAGCAAGGGATGTCGACGTATCCTGACTTTTGGTGTGCAGTGACTCTTAAGTCATGACTTCCTAAGTCATCGTGGCATACCAAGCTAAAGACATTCTACTGCAGAAGTACTAACCAAAGTAAAAGAACTTGTGGAAAAATTTCTAGAGGTGAAGTTCTGACATGTTCCAAGGGAAGAGAACGTCAGGGCCGACATCCTCTCCAAGCTGGCAAGCACTAAGCCTGGAAGAAACAATTAGAGTTTGATCCAAGAGACTTTGAAGCTTCCCTCAATAACGGATATCCTTTTGACCTTATCCGTCAACGGGATTCCGAACTGGATGAATCCTATCATTCAGTACCTAAGGAATGGAACTAGACCAGAAAATCCCATCGACGCCAAGAGGCTAGCCAGAGAAGCCTCCTACTACACCTTTATCAATGATCAACTATTCAAAAGGGGATTGTCCTAACTATTGCTAAAGTGTGTGGGACCGGATCGGGTTCCCACCATTCTTGAGGAAGTTCACAAAGGATCTTGCGGCCATCACCTCGGAGGAAAGTCGCTCCCATTAAAGGTTTTACGAGCTAGATTCTATTGGCCGTCGATGATGAAGGACTCAATAGAGTATGCACGAAAGTGCTCTAGCTGCCAAAAACATGCCACCTTCCACCTTGCCCCTTTCGACGAACTAACATCGATCATATCCCCCTGGCCCTTCAGCAAGTGGGGACTCGACTTCCTAGGCCCATTCCCGCTCGCCTCAGGACAAGTGAAGTACCTAATTGTGGCAACAGATTATTTCATGAAATGGATAGAGGCAGAGCCGCTTTCCACCATCACTGCTACCCAAGCTCGGAAATTCATATGGAGGAATATCTTCACTCACTTTGGAATACCCAGCTCAATCATTACGGACAACGGAACCCAGTTTATAGATCAAAAGTTCCAAGGATTTCTCTCCAGCCACAAGGTCAAGCACCACTTTACCTCGGTCGAACACCCCCAAACAAATGGCCAAGCTGAAGTTGCCAACAAAGTCATCCTATGAGGACGGAAGAAAAGACTCAACGAGGCAAAGGGAGCATGGGCCAACGAACTTGAGAGCATTCTATAGTCCTATAGAACTACCCCGCATTGAACAATAGGATAAACTCCTTTCAAGCTGACTTACAGGGTGGACGTGATGATACCGATTGAAGTCAAGGAGATAAGGCCACGCATCATGTTCCAACCTATAGAGCACCACACACTTCGGGAGGAGTCCGACCTGTCAAACGAAGCAAGGGAAATGGCTCATCTAAAGGAGAAGGTGCTGAAACATCAAATGTCCCAAAGATATAATGCCAAAGTACTACCCCGGACTTTCGACAAAGGAGAATTGGCTCTCCAACGAGCTGACATTGGAAGACCTCCTGTGGGCTATGGGAAATTAGCTGCAAACTAGGAAGGCCCATACAAAGTTACTGATGTCTTAGGAAAGGAGGCATACAAACTCTCTACATTATTGGGCACAGAGATTTCGAGGTCATGGAACTCTTCCAACCTCCGGAAATTTTTTATCTGATGTATATACCACGTGAGATAGCCGTACTCTTTTTCCTACCTCGGGTTTTGTCCCACTGGGCTTTCCCGAGAAGGTTTTAACGAGGTGGAACTTTGTGGGTCAAGCAGTAACTAGCAAACTTTTCTCAGTATTTGCTTTTACATGTTACCTTTATTTAACATTACTTCATTATTTTTGTGATGTTAACTTTTCCTTTCACTTCCATTATTCTGCTTCCATTATTTTTATTACACATCACAGTTGACGATTCCAACCTGCCTTAATTCTCCTAAGGGATTGATCACCCCTTAGTCGAGGAAAATGGATCCCGGTATGATAACTCAGACACATAATCTCGAATATGATTAAAGTCCAGTGTCAAACCTTGGGTCAGTTACACCGTGCTAACTTAAGCAAACAAAACCTTAAGTTCTAGCTAAATCCAACTCGGACAACATCCAGTTTGGTAAAGCAATAAAGGTGCCGCCAATATTCCCTTCAAGGTCTAACTTAGGCAAATAACAGGCGCATCAATTAACAAAGCAGTCAACAAATAAAACAAAAACAACGCAACAAATTTCGTTACAAAAAGTTCGGACATTGGATAGATATTCAAAAAGAGCCCCTAACAAGGCAATACAATAAAAATACAAACACGTCAAAGGTCGGAAGCCTAGTCCTTCGGATCAGCTTCAGGGTCATCAGCACCGTCATTGTCCTCTTCTGGTGCTACCACGATGCAACCATCAACTACAATTTTGTCCAACCAGACATCGCTGAAATCAGCGTCAGGACAAACAATCTAGCACTGCTCCAGAAAGGACTCCTTAATCTCTCCAGCCGACCTCGCCCACAACTACTCCACCCGAGCCACCTCGTCCTTCGCTCTAGCAGCAGCCTTCGAAAAATCGGTGCAATCCCTCTGGAGCTCCGACACCCGAGAATGGGAATCCTCCAATTGCTGGTCCCTCGACTCAAGCGCCTCCTTTAACCTATTGATCTTATCTTTCTTAGCCTTCTCCAAAGCCGACTTCTCATCTTGAAGAAGGGAGAGTTGGGACTTCAAGAGCTTTACCTCCTCCATAGCTTGGACACCGAAGGTAATAACCGATTCCGAGTATTTGAGTAAGGCCATCAACTTTAGCATGGCACGCCTCGCCTATTGAAATTTTGCAACCAAGTTCTCATCGTCACCCTATAGGCGTTCGAGAAGGGCGGGGACCATCAGCTCCTTATCTATGAAGTCAATATAAGGAAAATCCTTATCCATAACATGGACTTCGGACGTCCTTCGACGACGGAAGACCTTCAAGGTCGGCGGCCACGAACTTCTCTTTGGCCGCCTTCTTTGATTTTTGTTTCCTGGAAGGCTGGGCCTCTGAAGCTGCCTTATCAGGAACAGGAGTGAACACCGGTTCTCCAGACCCCATTGATTTTGGGCTGTTACTCCCATCCCCCTCGTGTGACCTCTTCAATATCCTCTGGCAAAACTCGGCTAGGGCGGACTTCAGAGCTATCTCGTCTGCAAAAGAGACATCAATAATAAGCATCTGATAAAAAAAAAAAAAAAAAGAGGGCATAAGACATGGAGCAATAACAAAAAAATGACAACCTAAATACCGCTTAGCCTCTCGGGCTTTACGCCAACTATGTTCTTTAGGTTTAGATGATTCTTCCTAAAGCATTTGAAAAGGAAGTCAACAATAGCTTTCTCCTCGGGCTTAAGGGAACTCTCCTCTATCCGGGAGTGCTAAAATGCTTACACTAGAAGATGTTAAATCGAAGCTCCCCTTACAAGGTCTACCAAAAAGGAATCAAGTTTGGACACGTGAAAACCTTAAAGAAAATAGGCTTGAAATTATGGAAGGATTCCTCAAACAGGAGGAATATCTTTCGATTGGCGTGAGCTCGGAAGGATAACCATCCCGAGGTTAATCCACCACCAGCAAGTCAGGTCAGAGTAAATAGGAAAAAGAAAGCATTCGGGGATGGCATTAATCCGAGATATTTGCAGATGATCTCGAAACCCCGAAGCATCGCCCGGCTATTCGAATACAATTGAGAAGGAGCAGCCTTAGTTTGGCACAGAATCTCCATTTGAAAGTTAGTAAATGGAATCCGAACTCCTAGCTTGGAGATAAGGACGTTGTAACACCACATCCACCGAGGTCTCCCTTCAAGGTTAAAGTCACTCACCCTCTCGCTCGAACCTAGAGCCTATAAATAATATTCCTCCTCGTACTCGCCCTCTGGTGAGATAAGGTTCTCCTCTCTGAAATGAGTTAGGAACTCCGGGGTTACAACTGAGGGAGTCCCCAGGACCTCGAGATCGACCCACCAGTAGATGAAGTTGATCTCGGGAGGAAAAGTTAGAGTCCTCTTTTTGGCCATTTTCGCGATCCCAAACAACCTACATAGGAAAACACCCCTACGTCACAAACTCGAGAAAAGCCTAAGTTGGAAACCCCTAGAGGTATAATGGGAACTGAAAAGACAGGCTCTCTATGGTAGTTTTCCTCTATACGAAAAGCCATGGTGGATGGCGGAAGCAAAAAACCAAGCGAAGTAGGGATTGAATCCGCCCCAAAGTACAAAGCGAAAATGGATTAGTGGAAGCCAAATTGCCACTGATATACCGGCCAACGAAACAATACAAGTTGCAGAAGTAGAAAACAAAAGGGATAAAGCATACCTGTTACTAGCGAGGTAATGATGGCATAAACGATTGCCCTCCTGCACTACTCCTTCGTTTCTCCTTCGCAGCGAACTCTTTTGGACAAGGCGAGAAGAATGGATAGCGAATGCACGAAACCCCTCTTATAGGAATGAAAACGCCCTTTGCCGCATAGCCCAAATGTCGCCAAGGGCGCAACCCATTTTTTCGCATAAAAGGAATGGGGGAAAAATGGAAATAATGCCCCAGTCCAAATGATAAGGCGCTCTGAACAAGGCGCCAAAATAGCATGTGTCCACTCGGGGGACGTCACTAGTTCGCGAAGACTCAGGACATCACCACAAGTAAATGTCAAATCACTTAAATGGCAATCCGAGGTCGAAATGTAGCACATTAACTTGGAGATTCACGAAGAACTCTACATCCGAAGAAGCCACCTCGGATACCAAGTGGGGGGCACTATTCTGGACAGTAATATAGGAGCCCAACTCGGCCCAATGGCTAAGCCCAAATAGAGCTCGAATTTGTTAATAGTCCAAGCCTATCTCGGGACCTTGATCCGAGTTGGAGCCCAAACTTGAGTTAAGCCTTTTGTTCCCTAACAACGCGGAATGACCTTGTTGGAAAACTTGGACCCATCTGATAGCCCTAAGATAATGGACGTCCAGGGTTATACCTTACAAAGGCGGGATCAAATTCCCTTTACTTCTCAACTACTTACCCATATAAATATGGGTCCAACTTCAAGCATTAGGTATCTTTCTAACCTACTTCTCATACACTTTTCTGCACTCACTGACTTGAGCGTCGGAGTCCTTGTAGGTACACCCTCCATTACCATGGAAGCACTCATTCAGAGTGTAACACCCTACCAACTTAATGTTATGCTTAAGTCATAGCATGAAATTGGATAGGTTGTTACATTTTTGGTGTCAGAGCAGTTCGTCCTAGCTAAGGCCTGAGGATTTGACTGACTATGCTTCGTGCATATTCTGTACTTTTAGCTGATAACATGCACTAAATCTTGCCTGTGGTTGAGATATAGACGTGCATGTGTATGAAGTGCTTGGTCATGTGAGCTGTTATTTACTAGCACATTAGACTTAGTATTGAGCTTGATCAACTCAATAACTTTTGTTTTGTGTGCTCAGAACTTACTGGCTTCCGGAAGACGAGGCAGACCACGTGCGGAACTTGCTCAAGAGGATCCGACTGACTTTATGGCCACAATGCGAGAAATGGCTCATCCAATACGGGAGCAAGCCGCGGTAGCTCACCAAATGATGGATCAACTAGGCAGACGACCTGAGGCAAGTTGTAGAGGAAACCCTCATGGCCCAGGAGTTGACCTGGACTATCTTAAGTTTGCTAAGTTCAGAAAGGCAAATCCGCCCAGCTTCCGAGAGGCGTATGATCCTGATAAAGCTGACGAATGGATCAAAGCCATGGAGAAGATCTTCTCTGTCCTGGATTGCTCGGATCATCAAAAGGTGACCTTTGCCACTTATATGCTCGAAGCAAATGCTGAGTTTTGGTGGAATGGTGTACGAAGATTGTTCAAAGAATCTCAGACGGTAGTCACCTGGACGATGTTTAAGGATGTATTTTACCAGAAGTACATTCCGGCTTCCGTTCGAAATGCCAAAGAACTTGAGTTTATACAGCTTCGTCAAGGAAACCGGACAATATTTGAATACATTGCCAAGTTTGAAGAGCTGTGCAAATTTTCTACGATTTACCAGAGGAACCCAGATGAAGCTTGAAAATGTGTTAAATTTGAAGAAGGATTATGAGAAGATATTCTTACCGTAATAGGGCCAATGGAAATTAGAGATTTTCCTATGTTGGTAAATAAATGCCAACTTTCGGGAGATTGCAATTTGAAGCTAGCGGCAGCTAGGGCATCAGGTGGTAATTTCAAGAGTGGGTTAGCCCCACAGGGCCCAAGATTCAAGCCCAACATACAACAACAGAGGAGATTTCCGCCGGCAGGCAACAAAGGCAAGCAGCCCCAAAAGCCTCTTCCAAATCCAACTTGCACAAAATGCGGTAAGAATCATGGCGATCGGCCATGTTTGGCAGGCCAGAATGTCTGCTATGGGTGTGGCAAACCAGGCCATAAAATTTATGAGTGTCCAACCAGGAATCCATCACAGCTGCCTTAACCCCAATGTCAAGGACGGGTCTTTACAATGAGTGCAAAAGAAGCTGACAAGTCTGAAGGACTAATCCAAGGTACTTGTGACGTGGACGGTGAGACTTTAACTGTACTCTATGATTCGGGTGCCTCACATTCGTTTATTTCTCATAATTGTGTGGCTTTTGCAATTACCAATTTCTGAATTACCCTATGATCTATTGGTTTCTACTTTTACCAGTGGACCTATTAGAACTAGTCAAATATGCATCAATGTTCCTCTTCGAATCAAGGGTAGGACCTTTGCCACCAATTTGATTTGTCTCCCTTTATCTAGCCTTGATGTAATTCTGGGCATGGATTGGCTTTCTGCCAATCGAGTCGTACTCAATTGCTCTGATAAGACGGTAGTATTTCCCTCTATCTTATCTTCTAAGTTCCAAACCTCAACACTCTTCTATCTAAACTCTTTTGGGTCAAAGAATCAAAGATATATCCTCTTGTCAGCTAACGTGATAGAAGCTAAGCAGGAACTAGAGGAGATTCCAATTGTTAAGGAATATCCTGATGTTTTTCCAGAGGATATTCCTGAATTCCCTCCGGAGAGAGAGATTGAGTTTACCATCATGTTGGTTCCAGGTGCGGGACCAATATCTATAGCTCCATATCGAATGTCACCTATGGAGTTAACAGAACTAAAAGACAGATCGAAGAGCTTTTGGGAAAAGGATTCACATGGCCAAGCGCGTCACCATGGAGAGCTCCAGTCTTGTTGGTCAAAAAGAAAGATGGAAGCATGCGCTTATGCGTGGATTATAGGCAATTGAATAAAGTGACAATTAAGAATAAATATTCACTGCCAAGGATTAATGATCTCATGGACCAACTACAAGGTGCAACGGTATTCTCCAAGATTGACTTGCATTCCGGATATCACTAAATTCGAGTTCGGGAGCAAGATATCCCTAAGATAGCTTTTTGAACTCGTTACGGACACTATGAGTATACCGTGATGTCGTTTGGACTGGCGAACGCACTAGCAGTATTCATGGATTACATGAATCGAATATTTCGCCCATATCTGGAAAAATTTGTAGTGGTCTTCATCGGCGATATACTTGTTTACTCGAAGATGGAGCAAGAGCATGCAGAATACTTACGGCTAGTTCTACAAACCTTAAGAGAAAAGAAACTCTATACTAAATTATCCAAATATGAATTTTGGATGAAGGAGGTAAAATTTCTTGGCCATGTAGTGTCCTCTGGAGGAATCTCTGTAGACCCCAGCAAAGTAGAAGCAGTTTTAAACTGGGAAAGGCCTACCATAGTTTCTGAAGTCAGGAGTTTTCTAGGCTTAGCTGGATATTACAGGCGATTCGTTAAGGATTTTTCCCGAATAGCCTTGCCCTTGACCAAGCTAACCAGAAAGAACGTTCCGTTTGAGTGGACGCCGAAGTACGAACAAAGTTTTCAAGATTTGAAGAGGAGGCTAACCACGACACTAGTGTTAGCCTTACCAGACCCTCATGGACCATTTGAGGTCTATTGTGATGCTTCCAAACAAGGATTAGGGTGCGTGTTGATGCAAACTAGAAATGTGGTTGCATATGCCTCCATGCAATTAAAGCCACACGAAAGGAACTATCCTACTCACGACCTCGAATTAGCAGCAGTAGTATTTGCTTTGAAGATATGGAGACATCATCTGTATGGAGTAAAGTTCAAGGTCTTTTCTGATCATAAGAGTTTGAAATACCTCTTTGATCAGAAAGAATTAAACATGAGGTAGCGGAGATGGATGGAACTCCTTAAAGACTACGAATTTGAATTGAAATACCACCCAGGTAAGGCAAACATCGTGGCAGATGTATTGAGCAGGAAATCATTGACCATAGCCTAGATGATGATTAACGAGATGGAACTTATTGAAAGCTTCCGAAATCTTAATTTGGGAATCCTTACAACTCCCAAGACCCTTCAGTTACACCAAATTAAGATAACAAGTAATTTTAAAGACCAGATTCAACAAGCACAGCAGCGGCATGCTAATTTCCAACATACGATTAATCTCGTGCAATCAGGGAAACTAACGGGTTTTGCCCAAGATAAAGAAGGCATCTGGCGAAGTCACGACAGGGTGTGTGTTCCTAAAAGGAATGATCTCCAAAGAAGGATCTTAGAAGAAGCACATAAAGGTGAATTCGCCATACACCCTGGCATAACTAAAATGTATCAAGACCTCAAGAAAATGTTCTGGTGGCCGGGCATGAAGTCAGATGTGGCAAGCTTCGTGGGTAAATGCTTGGTTTGTCAGAAGGTGAAAGCGGAACATCAGAAACCCTCTGGGATGTTACAACCTTTGGAAATTCCTAAGTGGAAATGGGAGAGTATCTCCATGGATTTTGTAATGGGGTTACCAAGGACGTCAATGGGATATGATGCTATATGGGTCATTGTGGATAGATTAACCAAATCTGCTCATTTCCTATCCATTCGAGCAAATTACCCGTTGGAGAAATTGGCGCAATTGTATATTCAAGAAATTATCAGGCTACATGATACCCCTTCAACTATTATCTTTGATCGAGACCCAAGGTTTACCTCATGATTTTGGGGAGCTTTACAGAAGGCGTTCGGTGCAAAGTTGTGTCTAAGCACTGCATATCACCCGCAAATATATGGCCAAATAGAAAGGACAATTCAAACTTTGGAAGATATACTACGAACTTATATACTGGAGCAACGCGGGAATTGGGATCGATACTTATCATTGGCCGAATTCGCATACAACAATAGCTATCACGCTAGCATCGGCATGGCTCCTTACAAAGCATTGTATGGACGAAAGTGCCAATCTCCCCTATGTTAGTATGAGACAGGAGAATCAACTCTATTAGGGCCTGATTTAGTTGAGCAAACCACTGAGCAGATCAAGAAAATACGAAGTAAGATGCTTGCCGCTCAGAGCCGCCAGAAGAGTTACACAGATACTAGGAGGAAACTCTGGAATTTCAGAAAGGAGATCATGTATTTGTGAAGGTTACACCTACAATAGGGATAGAGAGAGCAGTTAAAGTCAAGAAGCTAAATCCTCGCTTTATTGGTCCCTTTCAAATCTTGAAGCGAATCGGATCAGTTGCATACCGAGTCGCTTTGCCTCCACATCTATCAAACCTTCATGATGTTTTTCATGTCTCCCAACTCAAAAAGTATCAACCTGACCCTACACACTACCTAGAACCTAAATCAATACAGTTAATAGAGGACCTGACTTTTCGTGTACAAGCAACACGGATTGTAGATAGAAGTAGCAGACAACTTCGGAACAAAACCGTGCAGCTAGTAAAGGTAGCATGGGAAAAAGGAGATACTGAGGACTACACCTGGGAGTTAGAATCAGATATGAGGAAAGAGTATCCTGAACTATTCTCCGGTACTAAATTTTGAGGGCAAAATTTTTTTTTAAGGAGGGTGGTAATGTAACATCTACCAACATTCTTTTATCATTTTTTTTCGCCTAATTATTCGGTTTTATCGAATAATTGAGAATAATTAAAATTTGGTTAAATAATTATTTAGAATCAATTGATTAGCAATTAATTGAGTTTAGATATGAGGGAATTAAGTTAGAAGTATAGAAGATTTCATAAAATTTTCTTGAAAACTGATTTACCGATTTAAAGGAAATCGGTAAGATTACGGTATTTTAAAATATCGGAACTGAACCAATAGAATTCCAACTCTTTAACCCTACCTTGAGTGGCTGATAACTCAGCCACTTAATGCAAGAGAGTGGCGCCACTTTGGCCACAATCCATGAAGAAGCTTGGCTGAATTTCAGCCATACATGCTCAACCAATCACAACTTTTCATTCTAACTACCTCCATGTCTTTATATACACCATTCCTTCCCTCCATTCAGCCATTTCTATGCCTCCTTTCCTCTGCCCCAGCTCTCTCCTTCTCTTCTTCACTCACCTAACTCCATCAACTATCAAGTTTAACCAGGTTTTGCTAATCCAAGCCCCAAAAATCAAGCCAAATCACATATAACAAAAGGTAGAGGTTTAATTCTTGTATTAATTCTTTGATCTTGATTGGCTGATGGTGGATTATTTTCCCAATCTTTGATGTATTGCTTGAATGATTATGATGATATATGGCTGGTTATTGGTTGTTTGTTTGGTTAAAACCGAATTGGAAGTAAGAAAGAATGAAAATAGGAAGAGCTGAAGCACTGGAGAACTAAAAACCCTTGGCAGTCCGTATGGCGGAGTGTACGGCTCCTCTTACTGCTAATTAAATTCAATGAAACCATTTTTATATGAAACTACACATCTAGGGCTTTCCATACATACATCATATAAGACTTTTGGATTAGTATTGAGAAAGTTATGAATTTTTGAATCTCGACCTAGGTTTTTGACTTTGATTCTAGGCAGACTGGGTTGTTTAGGGTAGAACGCGCCCTATACTAATTGGAAATAAATGAAACTAACTTTTTTAGAAAGCTAACACATAGAAGAATGATCCATAAAAATTTCAGACTTAGATAAAGTCCCATTTCCTCCCAGTGATCCAAGAAAGTTGCCTATGTCCAAACCAGGCCAGAACAAGGTAGTTTAGGAAAGTCAGAATTCAGGCTTATAACTCGAGCCCTACTAAGTCAAATGGAATGGAAATTTTTGTAAATGAAACTTTGTCCTGTCAGCTTTAATATGAGACCAATTTCATATGATTTGAATCAGTTTTCGATTTTTAGTGAATTTTTACTTTCAGGTGTCTGATTCTGGCCAGCCATTGGGCAGGTCGGGATAAAACCTAAATAACTTGAACTATAGTTATCAAAATTAGATGGGACTAAAGAAATTAGAAAATAGACACATAACACTTTAACATTGAAAATTGAGGTCCAAATGAGTTAAATAGAAACTATGGCTTGAATTACAAAAATCGGGTTGAATGATTATGCTGAGGCAGAAACTCTGCCTTAACAAGATCAATGTTTCTATGAGTTCAATGTTAAATTAGGAATGCAATATTGTGTCTTCTATGAGAAATTGGTGTTCTGATATATTGGCACTATTCATGGGGAAGCGGACACTTTCCGTTATACTGCCGAAATTTTGGTAGTATCTATGCATAAGTTATGATATACATGTTATTACATGTGTATTTTCAAGAAAGCTATGAAAGTCATGATAAGAATTATGTTACTATGAAAGTTCCATGCTACTTAGGCCAGCCCCGGATAAAAATTTAAGGGGAATAGATCGGTGGGAAGGTCAGGGAAAGTAAACCTGGCATTCTTATATAGGAATGAGCTCGATCCTGAAAAGCAGACTATTACTCAGGAGTCTAATATGGCCAAGAACTCCGAGGGGACCAAGTGATGGAAAATGATGAAAAGTAATTGAAAAGCTTATGAAGGAAGAATCAAGAATGAGTATGCATGATTACATGAATGCATGATTACATAGAATAGTTATGTTAAGATGTTTGCAGTTGTCTATTATGTTTATTTACTGCCGTTTATTCATTTATTCTGTTTATTATTCCATGAATCATTATTAGTAATCTATTCTGTTTCTTTTGCCATCTAAAGTAAAACTGAACCTTGCCTCGAACCAGATGTTTCCTTAAACTCATTAAAACGGATAATCTAGTTTGAACACATGTTTTTATAATTAAATAAAAACTGAGGCAACTGAGAATGAATGTGATGTCAGATAAACACCATACACGAACCCTACTGAGAATTTCTTTAAATTCTCACCTTGCTCTGTATTTCTGCATCATTCTCAGATGCTGGCGATGGACTTGACGGCCACTCCACTTACTGAGATTTCTGAACCTGCAGCTCCACGATGACCCAATAGTGGACTCGTTATGCATAGCTAGCTCTTGCCATTTCTATCTCTACCTTTTTAGAAATAGGAGTTTTGCTGTTTCTTTATTTTACCCGCTTTTGAACCCATATATAAACTGAAGCGTTGGCTTCCAACTCACATATGTATGTATATGTCTGATGATATAATATTTGTTTTCCTTCCTGTAGTGCTTGTTGTTAAATTTTGTTACGTTCTACAATATTGATCATGTTTATAATATACAGCGCGCCGTTTCGTAAGTATATTCGTCAAATATGTACATATGTCAAAGAAAAAGAAAATATAATATAATGAATATAGCCATAAACGGAGAACTAACATGGTAACGCAACCTATCCAATTTCATGCTATGACTTAAGCATAACATTAAGTTGGTAGGGTGTTACACAAAGCAGCTTGAGATCCCATTCTTAGTTCGGAAACTCCTCAGGTAACCCGCCTCTGAACAAGTGGATAGACTAACCAAGTTTATTCACATTTTACCTATCAAGGCAAATTATCCTTTAGAGAAATTACCTTATCTATATATTCAAGAGATAGTGAGATTGCATGGAGTCCCTTCTACTATAATTTCAGACCAAGATCCAAGATTTACCTCATGATTTTGGGGAGCATTGCAGAAGGCATTTGGGACAAAGCTCTGCCTAAGGTCCACCTATCATCCCTAGATTGATGGACAAATAGAAAGAACTATTCAAAACTTGGAAGATCTGCTAAGGGCATGCGTAATGGAGTAATGAGGAAGCTGGTATAAGCATCTACCCTTGATTGAATTCACCTACAATAATAGTCATCATGTCAATATTGACATAGCTCTGTATGAAGCCTTGTATGGACGAAAATGCCAATCTCCTTTGTGTTGGTATGAATTAGGGGAAATAAGTCTTTTGGGGCCTGACTTGGTCAGATAGACCATTGAACTAGTAAAGAAGATCTAGAGTAAGATTTTCACTGCCTAAAGCCATCAAAAAACTTATGCCGCTACAAGGTAAAAGCCATTAGAATTCCAAGAAAGGGACCACATATTCATGAATCACATCCATAACAGGAATTGGTAGAGCTGTCAAGGTCAAGAAATTAAGTCCCCAATCTATAGATCTTTTTCAAATTTTGTAATGAATCAGGCTAGTAGCATATCAAATAGCCTTGCCTCTATAGCTATCTAACCTTCATGATGTCTTCCACATATCGCAACTCAGGAGATATCATCTAGATCCAAGTCACCTTTTAGAACCCAAATCAATACAGTTAAGAGACAACTTAACATTCCAAGTACGCCTAGCTCGTATTGTGGACAAAGGCATCAAGAAACTTAGAAACAAGTCTATACAATTAGTAAAGGTGGCCTAGGAAAAGGAAGGAATGGAAGACTATGTAACACCCTCTAAACACATACGCTATGCTCAACTCATGGAGTTGTATTCAGAGGTTGTTACGGTGCTGACAAAGACTTCAAAATAAATAAAAATATAATATATGGCCCTTGGACTTCATATTTCATTACTACATATGGCGTTACAGTTCCAAAATACTTGCTACATAAAAATAAAGAATCGCAATTTAAAACGAACTTAACTAATCTTATATGTCAAGCACATATTCGGCCTGGGATCGCCTCTTTGTAAATACCAAATGCCTGCTTCTATTTCCCAGGCTAATCTCAAGTCCGAGTCCTGTGTAACATCCCCATTTCTACCTAAGCTAATTAGCTCGGTGTTCCCGGCTAATTAGAGGGATTAGCGATTAATTGAGAACTAATCGATTAATCCCGAGAGCAAGAGCTTAGTAAATTAAGTCTAGCCAACAATTTAATCATAATGTCCTAAGCGTTTTAATAAAACCTTAATCGTCTAATCCTTAATTACTCGAAGGTGCCAAAACAAAAGTAAGACAACCTAACCTTACTAATTAAGTTTATAATGATTAAGACACTTAAGACAACTCTTGAAAAATTAAACCCCAAATTAAGCATATGCTTAACCGTAATGCAAGACATCATAAAAAGTGTAATTGACAAGAGTTAACTCATGGGTAATTAAGCCAATTAAGTTAAATTACATTTAAATAATTCTAATAACATTTAGAGAAAAAAGTTCTTCCATGCATATGCCCTAAAAAGACATACCAAGGAGGAGCAACATCTCACCCTTCATTCAATCTCTTTAATGCTACACCATTAGATCAAAAGCCAAGACTAGGATCCTTGTCATCCACCATTAGATCTTGACACTTGGATGAGTCTTAGACAAGCAACCAAATCCTAAGAGGGGTACTCCCCTTTAACCCCTAGAGAAAAACACAAATTGGACATTAGAATGCCTCCAAGACTCAAGGAAAATACAACCCCCTCTTTTACCCCAAAGTTCTTAGCCTTCTTGCTTGCAAAAGAAGCTAAACTCACCCACTCCCCTTGCTTGTTGGAGAAGCAAGAGCAATCAGCCCTCCCTCCCCCCATGTATGCCTCCCTCCCTCTCTCTTTCTCTCTTCATTTTCATTTCACTCATCCTCTTCTCTCTCCTCAATTCCAAAATTCTCCTCCTTCTCTCTAAACTCTCCAACTTCTCTCTAGAATCCTTCCACTTCTCTCATCCTTTCCTCTCCTCATCCCACTCACAAGCTCTTCAAGAGCCACCATTTTGTTCTTGGAGAATCAAAGACAATCACATACCAAGCCTCTTTCAAGATCCAAGAGGAGGAATACCACCACCATCACCTTCTTCCATCACAAATCCCTTCAAAGAAAGCTTCTTGGTAGTGGCTCCAAACTCTTTTTCTCTCTTGTTTTTCAAGCTTTAGAACTCCTATGCTCTCCATAGCTAGGTGATTTTAAAGATTGATTATGGGCATCATAGCCATTCTTGTCATAAAATGAGATGTTGTTGCTTGTATGGTTGTTTGTTGAAAACATGCTTTCGGTTTGGTGTGATGCATGGTTGAACTCAATATTTTTGAACCCCAACATGTTAGTTTTTCACTAATCTTTCATGGTATCTGAGTGTTTTATAACTTGAGAATGTTTTCTTGAAAGTGAGGTTGAGTGTTTTGGAGAAAACATGAGAAAAATCAAAACGTAAAATCTGGATTTTCTAGCAATCTGTAACCCGAACGGTATAACTTTTTCCAGAAAACTCAGAAATTAGTGGAACCAATTTTATATGAAAATAGACTCAGAGAGATTTCCATACATATAAAATACATAAGATTCGGAGTTAAAATGAGTGAGATATGATTTTTCAAAGTGGACTGTTCTCGGATTGGTTTCTGTCTGGGCAGTCTACACTAAAATGTATATAACTCGAGCTACAAAAATGATTTTTGAGTGAGACCAAGTTTAAATGATAGCTAAGACATAGAGGAACAAACCCATAAAACATTTTTCTCATATTCGTTCTGAGTAATTATAATGAGAAGTAACAATCCACTGTACCGGGAGTGAACTTAGAAACTGAACAGTTAGAATAAAATATGCATAACTGGAGTTAGAAAACGAATTTTTGAGTGGGACTTCTTTTGTTAAAAACTAGACTCAGAACCCTATAAGCATATGAAATTTCGCATTAAAATGATAAAATACCAAATTATGGTGAATTTTTTAAGTTACTGCCCCACTGTAAAAGTAAAACTGGTTAGGGTAAAAGTTAAAGGTTAATGAAGAATAAGTTTTAAGACATTAATACCCTTATACTAAGTATTAGAAAACCTTCATAACTCAAAAAAAAAAAAGTATCAAAAAGTATATTAGATAAAATTGGCCCTACAACAATTAAAAGAGAACCCCCAGGAGGTAACCTAAATTAAAAGCTTGCACCAAATTTACTAAGCTAAGTTCATAAGACTTTGCTTGAAAATATGCCTATGTTTATGTTGCAAGCATGATGTTATGATGATGATATGATAATGATGTTATGATAGTGATGTTATGATAATGATGATATGATGATGATGATATGATATGATGGTATGATATGATCTTTGTAATCTTGGTATTACATTTGGCAAAATTTTGGGAAGTTTCGATTACTAGTTATCTCGCCAAAATTTTGTAGAAATTGTGGACTTAGAAATATTTTGCATCATAAGTTTAATAAGAAAAGATTCAATAAAGTGTGATCCTTCAAAAGGGAAGGTGACCTAATTTTAAGTTCCCCTCACCCACGACTCACATGAGGCATGGCATGACCCAGCTAGTGTGAGTATAAGGGATAGGGCTTACATGAGGTATGGCATGACCCAGCTAGTGTAAGTACCGAAATTCTATGGTGGCGACGGCCACGGTATGAGCTCACTACCACTTATGTTTAGTGGGTGGAAAGAAAGGACTTAAGATAAGTCAAGCTAAGGAAAGAAACGGACTTCGGTCCAACCCAAGTAAAGAGTATAACTCTCAACATGTTTATGTATGTTATGAATAGTCATATAAGCTTTCATGTATGCCATGATGTTGTTAATACAACGAGGATAAGTACTAAAAATGGAATCCACTTCGGATAGTAATGTTTTTCGAAAATCAAATAATTGAACCTATTGAATGCCCACAGTTTTCATTCAAAAACCGAAGTGGCTGGGACGATGACGATGGCGCCTGTGTGTCAGGGTCGAGTCCTACTGAGAAATCTTATTTCTCATCCTTGTTGTTTTTCTGTCTCGTCACCAGATACTCATGGAGCATCACGTGGCATGGAGCATGGAGCCTCCCCGCCATGAGTGGACCTATGATGAGGGCGTCCACGCTATTGTGGCCACGACCACCATAATAGTCCGCACATACTTCTACCCCGGTCGAGTTTTTGAGCAGGAGGAGCCAGAGATCCCGCCAGCCCCTGTGGACGTATCATCGGCACCCCTTGGACAGCCGCTGGGTCCTTGGGATTTCCCGCCCGAGCCATTGCCCGAGATCGAGGTGGAGCCTATGTCTCCAGGTCTACCCGTAGCCAAGCCCGTGCCGCTGCCAGGAGTCCCTGTGATCGAAGTGAGTTCAACCGCTACTCCCAGAGCCACAGCTGCTTCGCCGCCGCTCCCCGAGTACCATCCTGACACGTCCGAGGAGGATCCCTCCGAGGCACGTTCTTCGGTGGGCAGCTATACTCCGGGTCGCCGCATTCGTCGCGTAGAGGTCAACAACCGGCACCCTCGCATCATCCATACTCCTCACGTTCCCCGAGGCCGAGCAACGTGGGGGATTAGGCATTCGAGGACTTGAGTCCGTTCGATGGAAGGGCATGGAAGGGGCAGAGAAGCTAGCATATGTCTACGTGGGCTTATCCCAATATTGCTCCTTATCTGTTGTATTTCATTTTGCATTAGACCTTATCAGACTTGTACTTTTGATATTTTGGGGCCATGGCATGACCATGAGTTCCTTTTTATGTATTTATTGGATATTATGCGAATAATTATATTATGTGGTTGATGTTGTAATTTGAATGCATGATATTATGATTTATCTCTTATTCCTTCCATTTATATCGAAATCTCTGCGATACGCCTGTTTACTATTATCTTCTCGCGCAAGGCTTTACTTTCCAAAAGCGACGACATATTTCAAAAAAAAAAAAAATTTACTGTATTTTCCGCGTAATTTAATTTCAAGTGAAGTTTAGTTTTCCACGAGCATAAGTAACAACTAATAAAACGCCGTAATACGACTTAAGCGTAATATGGATTTATTAGGGTGTTACATCCTATGTGATGAATATCCCAAGACTCTGCTTTATACTTGAAATCTAGTTTAGATATTGGAATGTTTACAGAAAAACATACAAATAGGTAGTGAAAATCTAAAGTTCTTAGTAGGTAGACTCAAACCATTAATCATATAGGGTGTCATCATGAATATTCCAGCCGCTTCAATTTATTATGAAAGTGATGGACACATACACATAAGAATAGGTTCAATTTTAAGTTTAAAAACATATTGCTCGAAGCAAGATTACTTTTAGCAATCACTTGACATACCTTATAGCAAGTATAATAACAATAACAATATAACATTCCAGTCATACTAATAAGATGCTTAAAAATGCATATGATAATGCACATTCTTAACATATTGACTTTCTTATATTTTTCTTTCTTTAACTTGCATCTTGCTCTTCTATACTTGGTCCTTCAAAGGTGAATAGGCTCTTCTCACGTCTAGGTAATAACTTGCTTCTTAGATTTGAACTTGTACCTACACATGAGTGACAAGTTTACTTTTCCTAACAAGTTCTTAGTATCTTTTTTTATTCCTGTACATGACCGTGCATGAATATGTTATATGCACTTATGCATATGCTTCATTTACTTCATATCTTACTTTCAAATATTCATATTTGCATGATGTTCATGTACATAACATATAAACATTCATGACATTTACATGTTTATGCTAGAAATTTGACAACATAACAGTTGAAATATGGAGGCATCCCAACATAGACAACATATTCAAGCAGCTAGTTAGTCATATCAATCATAATTATCATAACCTTATATCAACATATATTACTTTGATATAGGATTTCCATAAAATGTTATGCCATCAACTCACTCATAGCTTAAGGAACCCTTAACTTAAGATGTAACACCCTACCAATTTAATGTTATGCTTAAGTCATAGCTTGAAATTAAGTAGATTGCGTTACCGTGTTAGTATTCCATCTATAGCTGTATTCATTATACATACATACATATATATATATATATATATATATATATATAAATATATATATATATGTGTGTGTGTGTGTGTGTGTGTGTGTGTGTGTGTGTGTGTGTATACATATATATAAAATATACCTAAGAAACTGCGCGCTGTATATAATAAATGATCCGTATTGTAGAACGTAACATAAAGACAGGTAATATAACATCAATTGTATGTATACATATATATGTTAGAAGCCAACGCTTCAGTTTATATACAGGTTCCAAAAGAGGATACATAAGTGGGGTCGATGTATCAAAAAGACATAAGGCCCATGTCAGTAAAAAATGGTCCTATGGGGTCCTCAGCAGATATTTCAAACTAGTTGATATACATATGGCTAAGTCTATGACCCAATGCTGCACGCAGCCAAAAGAGGGCCATGCTGTATGTAACACCCTACCAATTTAATGTTATGCTTAAGTCATAGCATGAAATTAAGTAGATTGTGTTACCGTGTTGATACTCGACTTCCTAATTTCTTACCATGTCACGTCCCCTTTATTATTTATTTATTTATTATTATTTTTTTTGAAACAGGTGAAACGGTGTGATGTATATGATAGATGTGACCAACGTCACAGAGCGTAACAAAATTTGATAAAACATGACAAGAAAGATAAGAATTAGTAATATATCATCAACTGTATATATATATAGTAGAAGCCAACGCTTCAGTTTATGAACAGAAAGAGGATACAAAAGTAGGGCCAATGTAACCAAAAGAATATAGGGCCCATGTCAATCAAAACAACCTACAAGATCCTCCGCGGACTAACTGCTCCAAGTCTATGGCTCAATACTATACTGCCAAAAGAGAGCCATGCTGTACAATGTCACCCACGGTTAGGACCTACTCAGTTAGGTAGCCGTTGGCCATATCAGGCTCGGCTGGGGAGTAGTCCATGCTAGGTCTAGAGGAGGAGAAGGATGAGTTGGTAGCCTCCAAGGGATTGCTCTCGGAGCTAAGTGGGATGTCTGAAACCATCTGTGGAGGCGACTCCGGCAAAGGACTGGCATGTGCGGCAGGTGCAGCTAGCGCTAGAGGTGCTGGAGGAGGGTGTGTCATATGCAACAGGACCGCAAAGTATGGGGCAGCAGGATCAAAAACAGGGTGAATAAGGAAACAGCAAAATTCTTGTTGCTGAACAGGTAGAGACAAAAATTGCAAGAACCGGCTATGTACAATGAATCTACAAAGGGATCATGGTGGAACTATAGGTTGGGAATCTCAATAAAAAGGGTATCAGTCGAATCCATCACTAGCGTCTGAGAATGATGCGGAAATATAGAACGAGATGAGAATTTAAAGAAATTCTCAGTAGGGTTCGTATGACTGAAGTCACATTCATTCTCAGTTGCCTCGATTTTTATTTAATTGTGAATCATGGGTTCAAAACTAGACTATCCATATTTAATAAGTTTAAGAAAACGTCTGGTCCGAGGCAAAGTTCAGTTTTACTTAAGACAGTATAGGAAACGAGAGAAACTATTAAGTAGTGATCCAGATTAATGAGCAGAGTAAACAATCATATAGTAATAGGTAAGTATAACAGTCAAACTATAAGCATCATATAATGACTATTCAATGCAACCATGCAAAATCTCATTCTTGAACTCATCTTTATAAACTTTTTTCATTTCTTGGTCCCCTAGCAGTTCTGGGCCATTTTAGACTCCTGGGTAATAGTCTACTTATCAGGATCGAGCTCGTTCCTATATAGGAATGCCGGGTTTACCTTCCCCGACCTTCCCACCGATCTACTCCCCTTAACTTTTTATCCGGGGCTAGCCCAAGCATTATGTAACTTTCATAATAACATAATCTTTATGCTCATCATAACATAACCTTTATGAACTTCATGCAAAAATGCACATGGATCTCAATATATATTATAATTCATGCATAAGACTTACCGAAGTTCCGGCAGTATAACAAAACGTGTCCTCTTCCCCATGAATAGTGCCAATCATTAGAACACCAAATTCTCATAAATCTCATCACATATATTCATATTTCACACATCAAATTTATGGCACAATCATTGTAATTAAAAACATGGTTGCTGTCTCAACACTTGCATTCAACCCGATTTTTGTAGATCAGGCCATAACTTCATTTCAACTCATCTGAACCTCAATTTTGGATATGTTAGAGTACTATGTGTCTATTTTCTAGCCTCATTGATCCCACGTCATTTTGACTTGTATAGCTCAAGATATTAAAGTTTTATCCCAGCCTACCTTGCAGCTAGCCAGAATTTCACACCTAAAAGTAAAAATTCACTAAAAATTAAAAACCAGCTCAAATCATACAAATTGGTATCATATTAAAACGAACAGGAAAGCTTTCATTTTCAAAAAGTCCCATTTCATTTGCCTTAACAGGGCTCGAGTTATAAGCCCCGAGATTTGACCTTCCTGAACTGCCCTGTTTTAGCCCAATTTGGACATAGAGCAATTTCTTTGAACCATTGGGAGCAAATAGGATAGTAACAAACTCAGAATTTGATTGTGATTATTCTTTTATATGTAAGCTTTCTAACAAAGTTGGCTTCATCCAATTCCAAGTTGTATAGAGCAAGTTATTCCCTAAAAAACCCAGTCTGCCCAGTTTCAACCTCTACAATCTAGCAAAATTTCAAAATTCATATCTCCCTTAATACTAATCCAATGACTTTATATGATATATGTATGGAAAGCCCTAAATTTCTAGTTTTATATAAAAATAGTTTCATCATATTTAACCAGCTGTAGGTAAAGCCGTACACTTTGCCGTACGGACTGCTGAGGGAATTTGGTTTTCCAACGCCTTACATCTTCTTATTCTCCCCCTTTCCTACTCCATAATCAATCAAATTTAAACACAAAGTAGCCAACAACCAATCCAGTAATCATCATATTCATTCACTAATCACATTAAGAAGGGAGAAAATAAAGCCAAAATTCAGTCACCCACAATCAGAATAACAAGAATAGAATTTAAACCTCTACCTCTTTGTGTGTTGTTTTGCTAAGTGTTGGAGGTTGTTTGAGAGGAGAAGAGAAGAGGAAAATGAGAAGAGAAAAGGGAGACTGAAGTAAAGAGAGAAAGAGGCGTGTAAGTTAGCTGAATGAAGAAAGAAAAATTTGATTTAAATATAAACAGGGTAGTTGGAATTATGGGTGTTGATTGGTTGAAATTCTTGTGGCTGATTTCTAGCCATGCTTCCTTCTGTTTGTGGCTTAACGTGGCTTAATTATCCTTCAAGCGAGATGAGAACTCGTTTGCACTCTGTATGAACATGGAACTCGTTTCTATATAAAGTCAGAACTCGAGTCACTTGGAAATAGATTATTAGATCGGAAATTATAGCAAACAAATCACCTTAAAATCGGTGGTCAAAGACAAGACTATGAAACGTAAAAGACTTAAACTTGGAAGTCGGGGATGTTACATAAACTTGGAAGTTAATACCAGAGCATAAAGCCTTATGTATCAGGAAATCGAAACTTATATAATCTCAAAAGTTGGTCGCAAACTCAAACTCAGGAATATCAATAGAAATGAAACGCTCTTGAAATAAGTTCGGAGATTGGAAATTAATTAAACTCGAATACCGGTAATCACATCCATTTTGTTTGGACTTTAAAGGTTAAGTCGGAAATCGAAAATTATACTGTTTTATTTGAAGCTTGGGAATAAAGTTGGAGATCGGAACTTGTGTAAATTATGGTCGAACTTGGAAATCAACTCAAAGATCTAAACTCAGGTCCATTCTATTTGAGATCAACTCGAAAGTCGGAAATCATATAAACTGCACATTTTATTTGAAACTCAAAGTCGTAAGTCGGGAGTTATGAGCATTTCATTTGGATTGGAGGTTAGGTCAGAGATCAAAAATCTTTCTCATTTCACTTGAACCTTGGAAATAAGGTTGGAGGTTGGAAATTGTGGCGGATGTTACACTGTACAATATCACCTGCGACTGGGACCTACTCGGTCAGGTAGCTATTGGCCATACCATGCCCGGCTGGAGAGTAGTCAACACTAAGTCCTGAGGAGAAGGATGATGAGCTGGTAGCCTCAAAAGGATCGCTCTTAGAATTGAGCGAAATATCTGGAACCACCTGCGGAGGTGACTCTGGTGGAGAGCTAGCAGGAGCTACAGGTGCTGCGGGTGCTGGAGGTGCTGGAGGGTGGTTTGCTACATGTAACAGGACCGCAAAGTATGGAGCGGCAGGGTCAAAAGCAGGGTGAAATAAATGAACGGAAAAATTCCTATTGCTAAAACAATAGAGGCGGAAATGGCAAGAGTCGGCTATGTACAATGAGTCCAACTCGGGGTCATGGTGGAGCTACAGGTCAGGGATCTCAATAAACAAGGTAGCAGTCAAGTCCATCACCAGGGTTTGAGAATGATGTGGAAATACAAAGCGAGATGAGAATTTAAAAAAATTCTCAATAGGATTCGAGTATGGTATTCAATTAATGTCACATTCATTCTCAGTTGCCTCAGTTTTTATTTAATTATAAAAACATGGGATCAAATTGGACTATCCATATTTAATAAGTTTAAGAAAACGTATGGTTCGAGGCAAGGTTAAATTTTACTTAAGACAGCATAAGAAACATAATAACTACTAAATATTGATACCAAAATAATGAGCAAAATAAATGAACATATAGCAGTCAGTAAACATAATAGTCAAACTATAAACAACTTATAATAACTATTTAATGTGATCATGCAAAACTCATTTTTAAACTTATCTTCATAAACTTTTCCATTACTTGGTCCCTTGGGAGTTCTTGGCTGTTTGGACTCCTGGGTAATAGTCTGCTTTTCAGGATCGAGCTCATTCCTATATAGGAATGCCAAGTTTACTTTCCCTGACCTCCCCATTGATCTATTCCCCTTAACTTTAATCCAGGGCTAGCCCAAGTATTATGGAACTTTCATCATAACATAACCTTCTTGACTTTCTTGCAAATGCACATGGATCTAAATATGTATATTATAACTCATGCATAGGATTTACTGAAGTTTCGGTAGCATAACCAAATGTGTCCGCTTTCCCATAAATAGTGTCAATATTTAGAAAACCAATTTTTCAGAGAAATCATAACATTTCATTCACAATTTCAATCATCAATCTCATAGGAACAATTGTTGCATTTAACATATAGTTGCCATCCCAGCAAATTCATTCAACTTAGTTTTTGTAAATCAAGCCAAAATTTCTATTTAAATCATCTGGATCTAAATTTTAAATATGTTAGAGTGTTATATGTCTATTTTTCAACCTCTTTGGTCCCATTTAATTTTGATAAATGTAGCTCAAGGTATTTAAGTTTTATCTTGGTCTGCCCTGTAGCTGGCTAGAATTGCACACTTAAAAGTAAAAATCCACTGAAAATTGAAAACCAATTCAAATAATATGAAATTGATATCATATTAAAGCTAAGAGGACAACTTTCATTTTCAAGAAGTTCGATTTCATTTTATTTATTAGAGCTTGAGTTATAAGCTCTGAAATTTGACCTTCCAAAACTGCCCTATTTTGGGCTACTTTGGATATAAGGCAAATTTCTCGAGCCACTGGGAGCAAACGAAACTGTATCTAACTCTGAAATTTTTATGAGATATTCTTCTATGTATAAGCTTTCTAAAAAAGTTAGTTTCATTCAATTTCAAGTCATATAAGGCAAGTTTTTCCCTGAAAAACCTAGTCTACCTAGAGTCAAAACTCAAAAACTTAGGTCAAACTTCCAAAATTCATATCTCTCTCAATACTAATCCAATGCCTCATATTATATATATATATATATATATATATATATATATATATATATATATGGAAAGCCCTAAATGTCTAGTTTCATATAAAAATATTTTCATCGAATTTAAACGGTTGTAGAATGAGCCGTACACTCCGCTGTACGGACTACCGAAGGATTTTAATTTCCCAGCCCCTCACTTCTTCCTACTTTCACACTTTCTTACTTCTTAATTAATTTTAACCTCAAAAACAGCCAACAAACCAACCAAAGATCATCATATTCATTCAATCATCACATTAAGAAGTGAGAAAATAAAGCCACAATCAGCCACCCACAACCAAAATAACAAGAACAAAATTGAACCTTTACCTTCTTTAAGTGTGATTTTGCTAAGTTTGAGCTCAAGTTGATGGAACCATATTAAAGCTTGAAGGTTTGATGGAGTTTGTTGAGAGGAGAAGAGAAGAAGAAGGCTAAAACAAGGAGAGAAAGTGGCACAAATTTTGCTGAAGGGAAAAGGAAGGAATATGTTATTAAAGCTTTGAGGTAGTAATTGGAAACTTGCAATTTGATTGGTTGAGAACTTAAGGCTGAATTTCAGCCAACTCCCTTCATCTTGTGGCCTTGGTGGTGCCACCCATAAGGCTTAAATGGCTGAGTATTCAGCCTTGAGTCATAAGGTTTGGAGTATACAATCCTATTGATTCGGTTCCGACAGTTTAAAATATCAAAATCTTACCAATTTCCTTTAAATCGGTAAATTAGTTTAAGAAAATTTCTATGAAATCTTCTATACTTCTAACCTAATTCCCTCATATCTAAACTCAATTAATTGCTAATTAATTGATCCTAAATAAATATTTAGTCGAATTTTAATTAACCTCAATTATTTGATAAAAACCAAATAACTAGGCGAAAAATGATAAAAATTCTGGTGGATGTTACACAAAACAACTCTCAAGCTACTCTATTATCCTTAAATATGTCCTATTTTCTAAATTCTACTATAGTTCCATTTTAATTCATTTTGATCTAGAAATTTAATAGATTATAACTCTGCTTATCTATTTTTAAACCTCTTCGGTCTCACTAAATTTTGAGTGCATAACTTGAGTTATTAAAGTTTTACTTAAGGTTACCCTATTTTAAGATAGACTTGCACACTTAATTTTAGAAAATCATTAAAAACCCATCTTTAATCATTTTAATATCAAATTCATATCAATGTGTAGCTATTTGAATCATATTTTAATCCTTACAAGTTTCCCTTAATTTGGGTAACTAGAGCTCAAGTTATAAGCTCCTTAAGTAGGCTACCCTATTTTAACCCGAACAATGCATAGGTCAACTTCAAATAATTGTTGGGGAAAATCCACTCATGATCTAATTCTGAAATTTTATGGCATATTATTCTTTGCATTATATTTTTAACAAAATTAGTTTCACTTAATTTGAAGTTATAGGGCGAGTTATGCCCTTCAAATTACGCTCTGGTCAGGATAGAGAGTGAATTCCAAAAGTTAACTTCTAAAAATCATAACTCATTCATTTTGAATCCAATGGCCTTATAATTTATATAGTACAATTGCTCTTGAAGTCTAGTTTCACTAAAATTTGTTCCATTCAAATTTGAGTTCTACAGGTTGAGTTATCTACTCTGTTGTATGGTTGTCGTCTAGGATTTCACCTCTTAGCTTCTCTATTTTGGTTTCCCTTTGATCTTTTGAGCTATTCTCCAATTCAAACCAAGTTTTCCTATCTCAAATCACTAGAAAAGAGTCGTCATCATACAAAATCAAATACATGATGACATAAAGAAATCATATCAGCTACACAACCACAAGATCTCAAATAACTAAGGATTTGAGCTACCTACCTCAAAATCCTTGGAACTATGGAAACAAGAGAGTTAAGAACAACATCCTAGCCTTCTCCTTCTTCTATGTTAGCGACCTATACGGAGATGCAAAGCCTCCACTTGGTGTTTGATCATCAAATAATTAGAAGGGTTTGTAGAGGACGAGGTGAGGATTAATTTTCATAAAAAAGAACATATAGTTTTGAGGCCAAAAAGGCTTTCATCTTTGAGTTCAAAGCTCTTGGTCATGGAGGTTGGTGAAAGAATATGAGGAGGATGAAAAAGAAAATGGAGAGTGATAAAGGGAGGGGGTGGCCGAAAATGTCAAGGGCCAAGAAGGGAAAGAATGTTGGCTTATGATGTAAGTTGGTTGGCTTCTTTGTTTAGGGCTTGAATTCTATTGGTGGATTTGTAGTAAAAATCAAATTCTTCTAAACTTGAATTTGAGTGGCTCATGAGAATTTGTGTGGTTAATTTCTGCCACACATCCTAGAATTTTTAACTAATACTCATATCAACAGATAATATAGTTGACGATTGATTCAAGGTGTCTGAATATCAATTTGGGTATTCTAGGTTACCTGAGTTCCTCCAACATTATATGAGTAATTTGACATGTTTATTCAAAACCATGGATAGAAAGCCTCTATTTAAGGTTATTACATGTATCTTTTATCTACCAGTGTCGTAGGGCTCACAAAATCTCGAAATCAAGAAATTTTTCTATGGATGCCCTTCTCAACAACCGTAAGGTCTTAATTACAATTTTGTCATTATAATCTAAAAATTTTAATTTCATCCCTACTTTTTCTACAATTTACTTAATTACAATTTTACCCTTTTACCTTTGGCCCGAGCTTCCTTCTATCTTGGTCTATCCCTAAAACTCAGGATCTCACAGACTATGCCTGGGAACTAGAATCGATCATGATGAAAGATTATCCAATGCTATTCTCAAGTACTGAATTTTGTGGACAAAATTCTTTTTAAGGTGAGTTGTAATGTAACATCCCAAGTAACAGTGTGTATAACTAACATTATTGAATAATTAATTTTTAGATACATTATAGATATACAAGAAGGTAATAAGGAAATATTAATTATAGGATAACGCGATTTCAAATCTTCTCTGTAAAAAAATAGTGATGTTTTTGCTAGCTAGAGAAATGTCTTACTAGCAATCCCTTGTAATACAAGAAACTGATCCGATAGGAATCTATACTAGAAGATGGCATAAATATCTATAGAAAACCCTGGAATGTGTGGCTAGAAATTAGCCACACTATCCATCTTGGTGGCCAAAGAAGAACTGCCCAAAGTGAAGCTTAAAAAAATTTAAATTTCTTTTCATATCCACCAATAGGAATCAACCACTAAAAAGATGAGTCAACAAAGGGCAAGACTCATATTTTTCTCTCCTTCCCTCATCATAAACTCGGTAGCCCACACCCTTTCCTCTCCTCTTTCATTTTTATCTCCACACTTCTCAAACTCACCCAAAATCTTGTGTGTTTTACTTGTTCTTGCCAAATTTTCCAACTTTTCTACTTGTTTCTTTATCAATCAACTTTGTTACAAGCCAAAACTCCTTCCTTTGTGTCATATAAATTCAACAAACCAAGGAGCAAGAAGGGCTTTGTGCTCATTTTGAGGCTTTAGAGAAGCAAAGGCATCAAAAGATCAAAACCAAAGAGTTACAAGCTTTGGATTTTAGGTAGGATTCTTACGACTTGTAGCATTCTAAGGTTTTCTTAAAGTTAGAGTTTTCTTGTATCATTTTTTATCTATTCTTTTAGAATTTTGTATGATGTTAATGGGACCTTTTCTAGTGATTGAAGGTTAAGGAAACTTGGTAAGTGCTGAAAAATAAACTACGGAACCAAGATAGTCACAAAATAGAAAAACTGCTGTAGTGAAACCTAGAAGCAATATGTACTGCAAAGGCTGTATCTCAACCTATAAAATTCAATTTGAAGTGAAACCAATTTTAGATGAAACTTGACTCGAAGATAAAACCAACCATATGATGAAAATATGATCTTTAATATGATTATGATTACATGTTACTTGGCCCAACCCCAAAGTAAATTAAGGAGAATAAGTCAATGTGAGCATCGGGGAAAGTAAACCCGATAATAACATATAGAAATGATCTTAGTCTTGAAAAACAGGCTATTACTCAAGAGTTTACATGGCTAATTACTCCCAGGTGACCAAGTACAGATAATTATGACACAAGTTAAGAAAAGAAAAAGGAAAGTGTACTTGCATTATGAATCATTTGCATCTATCTATGCATAATGTTTAATTGCCTATTGACTTCCATTCTATTTATCCAGTCTATGAATAAAATGGAATATGCTTCGAATACTATGATTTCAAACCTATAAAATTGGAATCTATGCTTCAATAGTTACATTTTCACATTTTTGAAATAAATCAAAGCAATTGAGAAAGATTATGATGTCAGTATTTGTGATAGCCTAGGAAACCCTACTAAGAATTTAAATTCTCATACCATTTGTATGTATCCGTGTCATTCTCAAACAACAGCAATGGCGGCAATGGCATTCTTCGCTGAAGTACTTGAGTGGCAGTGGCATTATGACCCTGCCTTAGACTCTATACTTGATAGCAACCTCCCATGTGTGTTTATATATATTTTTTCAGCATTCTTTTGCTGTATCTGTATTTGTTCTGAGCCCATTCTTTGACCCTAAGGCTTCTTTTGATAGGATTCCTATGTACATGGCTCACCCTGTTATCATACCACCTCAGATGGCTCATCTAGCTGCTATACCACCTCTGCCCTCACCACCAACTTCTCCAGAAAGTGACCCTTTAGAGGTGAGTGCCTCCACCTCCTCCTCCTCCTCTACTTCTAGAGGTGGTGAGCACTCACCTAACAGCCCCAAGACTACAAGCATCATGGAGAATGGTTCCCTTTCCTCTGAGTCAGTTTAGAGGAATTTTGCTGAATCTTTTGGAGAACCCATAGTTAGTATAGGGCTGTTTGGTATTGTATGTACAGGGTGGCCCTCTTTTGGTTATCTTTTTACACAACCTTGGGCCACAGATTTAGCTTATGCTTTCTTCTGTTCTCATGTGATCCTGCTTACTTTCCGTAGTTGTCCCTGTAGGGACATGTACCAAGACTATGCTAAAAAGATGTGGATCGAATATATGTTTTTGACAGTCCTCTATTCTGTACTCAGGACTTATATTTGAATACATGAGATTGTATATAGTTTTGTGGATGTACTGTAAATATCTACTATTAAATTCTTTTTGTGTCTTTTATTTTCTTTAATTATGATGTACTACGCTTTACCTTTTGAATTCACAGAGAATGGTTGTTATGTGAACAAAACAAGCATATGAACCACATTTTTATTAAATTGAACATTGTAAGAACCAATCATCGTAGAAAAAAAATATATACTAACCATCCACACATGGCAAACTCCTGGATATAATATTATGATTTAAACATTATTTGGGAGGGTGTTACACCCAAAATAGGATAGTTTTGAAAATAAGCCTTTATCATATAGGTAAAGTGCTCAAATCAAAGAAATAAGCTTGTATTTTCAAGTTTCATGCCCTAAAGCTTTGCCAATTGAAAATTCATCATTCAAGACACTAAACCAACATTTTTAACACTTAAAACATGTGAAATAAAATCAATTAAGGTGCTGTCCAAAATAGGGCAGCCTTCCTTCAAATTCTACTTTGATCACTTAATTAATACACTAAACATAAGTAGAATTAGCATACAAGCATATAGCATCATAATATAGGTTCTATACCTTCAAAATAACATTTTTGCACACTTGGAATACTTGAATAACATGCTGGAACATGGTAATCAAAATACGTCATCACATGATATTTCAATAAAAATCACAAGTTTGGTGACATAAATTGAAACTACTTAAGAATCAAGCTTCTATAGGACAAGGCAAACATATTAGAGACATACTCTAGTATCTTCAAACTCTCGAAGGCATGTAAAACTCAAAGAAAACCTTCAGCCTTATGCATGGTCATGGCATACATGAGGCTTCATGTGAAAGTTTTGAAAGCATTTTAAGCCATAACTATCAAACCTCAATCATACACCCAGCAAGCTCTCAAACCAACATAAATAACATCAAAATTTCATGACATAAGCCAATTACCCTTAGCCCCATACAAGAACCAGGGGCTTCATAGAGATTGAAGAAAAGAGTTTTCAAGCTTTTTAGATCAAATACACCTAAAACATAATCATCCATGTAGTTAACACAAAGAGAAACATGAACATCATCATCAAACTCACAAAAATCATAAGCTTCTATATGAACCCTAGCAGAGCGTGAGGCTCATATAAGCAAAACAAAAGTTTTATTTCACAAAACACATAGAATCATGCATATGAGTTCATAACCTAAAAATACATAATTAGATATTTGTACTTTTAAAGAGAATCAGCAAGTTCACAAAAGTCACAAGGATTCTCAATAACCCTCATCATGGCTATGGCACATATGTACAAGAACATAGGATTAATTTCACAAATACACAAGAAAACATGTATATAGGCACTTAAACACCAATCCTTTCATAAACTTTAAGAAGCTTAAAAGATGAGCATATGTTATGAAAATAAAGGTTTAAAGCTTCAAATAACACAAAGAACCACATAAAATAGATGCATGGAACCTAAAAAGTGAAAAAGAAAACCCTACTTGATTAACAGGGTCGGAGCAACAGTTTCTTAAGCCTTTCTAACTCTTTTCTATAGGTTGGAACTCGAGCAAAAAGGATGGAGAAGGATGGTATTCGAGGGTGATAAGAGTTGATGATGTTTAGGTGGTAGTTTAATGGAGTTTCTTGGTGTTTTGAGTGAAAATGGTGGACGATGAAGGAGGTGAAAGTCTCAGCCAAGGCTAGGCAGTTTAGAGGCTGAAGTAAAGTGTCTTAAGTGTGTGGAGGGTGTGTTATTTATCAAAAAAGGCTGAGCTTGGTTAGCTTAATGATTTTGATTATTTTTTTTATCTCAAGTAGTTAACTTAGTTAATTGTCCCATCTTTAGTTAATTATTTTTGGGAACCTAACTAAACTAATTTAGAGTCATGCTCATACTCAACTAATGTGCCTAATAAAGATTTAGAAAGAGTTAAAGTGGTTTAGTGCATAATTAGTTATATAAAAGGATAATCTAATAGCTAGTTTATGAGTATTTTGTTGAATTTTTGTTAATTAATCAAGAAATAATTAAAATCTTCTAATCCATTATCAATACTATGTTATAGTATATAATTTAGAGAATTTATTTCACTAATTATATGAATTTTAACATGATTAATCCCTAATTATGCCAATTTTGGCCATATCACTAAATTCAATTATTTAATTTAGATTTGCATATTTTTAATTCATTTTATGATGACCCTCACACACTTCCAAGGTTCTAAAGTTACGTTGTTTGTCAAAGTAAAAGATTTGGATAAAAGATGATCATGAATCAATAAAAGTTAACAAATATAAGATTACTTCTTTTGGCCAATTTTACTCTCTTGAGGCTTCTTAGTTTCTCTCAATTTAATCTGATTTGTGTAACACCCTATCAACTTAATGTTATGCTTAAGTCATAGTATGAAATTAGATAGGTTGCGATATCGTGTTAGTTCTCCATTTATAGCTGTATTCATTATATTATATTATCTTTTCCTTTGATATATGTATGTATTTGCTGAATATACCTATGAAATGGCACGCTGTATATTATGAACATGATCAGTATTGTAGAACATAACAAAATTTAACAAGAAACACTACAGAAAGGAAAACAGATAGTATATCATCAGTCGTATACATACATATGTGACTTGGAAGCTAACGCTTCAATTTATATATGGGTTCAAAAGTGGGTAAAATAAAGAAACAATAAAACTCCTATTTTCTGAAAAGGTAGAGACAGAAATGGCAAGAGCCAGCTATGTATAACGAGTCCACATTGGGTCATCGTGGAGCTGCAGGTCTAGAAATCTCAGTAAGCGGAGTGGCCGTTGAGTCCATCGCTAGCGTCTGAGAATGATGCGGAAATACAAAGTGAGGTGAGAATTTATAGAAATTCTCAGTAGGGTTTGTGTATGGTGTTTGACTGACGTCACATTCATTCTTAGTTGCCTCGGGTTTTATTTAATTATAAAAACATGAGATTAAACTTAACTATCCATATTTAATAAGATTAAGAAAATGTCTGGTCCGAGACAAGGTCCAGTTTTACTTAACGTACCATAAGAAACAGAGTAGGCTACTAACAGCAAAACACAGAATAATGAGCAGAACAAATGAACATACAGCAGTACGTAAATATAACAGACAAACTGTAAACAACTTGTAGTGACTGTTCAATGTAATCATGCATTTAATGTAATCATACAAAACTTATTCTTGAACCTTTCTTCATAAACTTTTTCCATTACTTGGTCCCTTGGGAGTTCTTGGCTATTTAGACTCCTGGGTAATAGTCTACTTTTCAAGATCGAGCTCGTTCGTATACAGGAATGCCGGGTTTATTTTCCCCGACCTTCCCACCTATCTATTCCCCTTAACTTTAATTCAGGGCTGGCCCAAGTATCATGGAACTTCATCATCATATATTCCTTATATTCATCATAACATAACTTTCATAACTTTCTTGAAAATGCACACGTGACAACATGTAATCCATAATTCATGTATAAACTTTACCAAAATTTCGGCAGTATAACGGAACGTGTCCGCTTCCCAATGAATAGTGCCAGTATATCAGAACACAAATTTCTCATAGAAGTCACAATATTGCATTCATATTTTAACATTGAACTCATAAAAGCATTAATCTCATTAAGGCAGAGTTACTACCTCAGCATAATCCTTCAACCCAATTTTTGTAAATCAAGCCATAATTTCTATTTAACTCCTTTGGACCTCAATTTTGGATATGTTAAAGCGTTATGTGTTCTATTTTCTAACCTCTTTAGTACCATCTAATTTTGATAACTATAGCTCAAGTTATTTAGATTTTATCCCGGCTTGCCCTATGACTGGCTAGAATTAGACATTAAAAGTAAAAATCCACTAAAAATCGAAAAATTATTCAAATCATCCGAAATTGGTCTCATATTAAATCTAACAGGAAAAACTTTCATTTACAAAAAGTTCCATTCCATTTGACTTAGTATAGCTTGAGTTATAAACCCCAAAATCCAACTTTCCTAAACTGCCCTATTTTGGCTCAGTTTGGACATAGGACAATTTTCTTGGACCACTAGGAGCAAACAGGACCTTATCTAATTCTGAAATTTTTATGAAACATTCTCCTATGTGTAATCTTTCTAAAAAAGTTAGTTTCATTCATTTCCAAGTAGTACAAGGCGAGTTCTACCCTGAACAACCCAGTCTGGCTAGAATCAAAGTCAAAAACCTAGGTTGAAATTCAAAAATTCATATCTCTCTCAATACTAATCCAACGGCCTTATATGATAAATATATATATGGAAAGCTCTAGATGTCTAGTTTCATATAAAAATGGTTTCATTGAATTTAATTGGTGGTAAGTGGATCCGTACACTCCGCCATATGGACTGCCGAGGGTTTTCAGTTTTCTAGCTTCTCAGCTCTTCCTATTTTCATCCTTTCTTGCTTTCAACTCGGTTTTAACCTCACAACAGCCAATAAACCAGCCATATATCATCATAATCATTCAATTGATACATCAAAGATTGCGAAAATAAGCCACTACTAACCAGCAAAGATCAAAGAATCAATACAAGAATTAAACCTCTACCTCTTGTTATGTGTGATTTGGCTTGATTTTTGGGGCTTGGATGAGTAAAAACGTGTTTGAACTTGATAGTTTGATGAAGTCAGGTGAGTGAAGAAAAGAAGGAGAGAGCTGGAGTAGAGGAGAGGAGGCGCAGAATTTGGGCTGAAGGAGAGAAGGAATGAGTTATAAAAGCATGGAGTGGTAGGTAGAATGAAGGGTTGTGATTGGCCAAGAATTGCAAGGCTGAATTTCAGCCAAATTTCCTCCCTTCTTATGGCCAAAGTGGCGCCACTTTCATGCATTAAGTGGCTGATAACTCAGCCACTCAAAGTAGGTTGATGAGTTGAAATTCTATTAGTTCGGTTTCGACAGTTTAAAATACCATAATCTTACCGATTTCCTTTAAATCGGTAAATCAGTTTCAAGAAAATTTTATGAAATCTTCTATACTTCTAACTTAATTCCCTCATATCTAAACTCAATTAATTGCTAATCAATTGATTCTAAATAATTATTTAACCGAATTTTTAATTAATCTCAATTATTCGATAAAACGAACAATTACGCGAAAAACGATAAGAAGATTTTGGTGGATGTTACATTACCACCCTCCTTAAAAAAAAAAAAAAATTGTTCTCAAAATTTAGTACCTGAGAATAATTCAGGATACTCTTTCTTCATATCTGATTCCAGTTCCCAGGTGTAGTCCTCAGCATTTCCTTCTCCCCATGCTACCTTTACTAGTTGCACAGTTTTGTTTCAAAGCTGTCTGCTACTTCTATCTACGATCCGTGCTGGCTGTACGTAGAAAGTCAGGTCCTCTTTTAACTGTATTGATTCAGGTTCTAGGAAGTGTATAGGGTCAGGTTGATACTTTCTGAGTTGGGAGACATGAGAAACATCATGAAGGTTTGATAAATGTGGAGGCAAAGCGATTCGGTATGCAACTGATCCGATTCGCTTTAAAATTTGGAAGGGACCGATAAAACGAGGACTCAGCTTCTTGACCTTCATGACCCTACCTATCCCTGTTGTAGGCGTAACCTTCAGAAATACATGGTCTCCTTCTTGAAATTCTAGAGATTTCTTCCTGGTATCCGCGTAACTTTCTGGCAGCTCTGAGCGGCAAGTATCTTACTTTGAATCTTCTTGATCTGTTTAGTGGTTTGCTCAACTAGATCAGGCCCCAATAGGATTGATTCTCCTGTTTTATACCAACATAGGGGAGATTGGTACTTCCGTCCATACAATGCTTCGTAGGGAGCCATGCCGATGCTAGCGTGATAGCTATTGTTGTATGCGAATTCGGCCAATGGTAAGTATCGATCCCAATTCCCGCGTTGCTCCAATATATAGGCTCGTAACATATCTTCCAAGGTTTGAATTATCCTTTCTGTTTGGCCATCCATTTGCAAGTGATATGCAGTACTTAGGCACAACTTCGCACCGAACACCTTTTGTAAAGCTCCCCAAAACCGTGAGGTAAACCTTGGGCCACGATCAGAGATAATAGTTGAAGGAGTCCCATGCAACCTTATAATCTCTTTAATGTACAGCTGAGCTAATTTTTCCAATGGATAATTTGCTCGAACGGGTAGAAAGTGAGCAGATTTGGTTAGTCTATCCACAATGACCCATATAGCATCATATCTTGCTGACGTTCTTGGTAACCCCATTACAAAATCCATGGAGATACTCTCTCACTTCCATTCAGGGATTCCCAAGGGTTGTAACGTCCCAGAAGATTTCTGATGTTCCGCTTTCACCTTCTGACAAACCAAGCACTTACCCACGAAGCTTGCCATATCTGACTTCATGCCCGGCCACCAAAATATTTTCTTGAGGTCTTGATACATTTTAGTAATACCGGGATGTATGGCGAATTCACCTTTATGTGCTTCTTCTAAGATTCTTCTTCAGAGATTATTCCTTTCGGGAACACACACCCTGTCGTGACACTGCCAGATGCCTTCTGTATCTTGGGCAAAACCTGTTAGTTTGCCTGATTGCACGAGATCAATCGTATGTTAAAAATTAGCATCCTGCTGCTGTGCTGGCCGAATCTGGTCCTTAAAGTTACTGGTTATCTTAATTTGGGGTAACTGAAGGGTCTTGAGAGTTGTAAGGATTCCCAAATTAAGATTTCGGAAGCTTTCAATAAGCCCCGTCTCTTTAATCATCATCCAGGCTATGGTCAATGATTTCTTGCTCAAGGCATCTGCCACAATGTTTGCCTTACTTGGGTGGTATTTCAATTGAAATTCATAGTCTTTAAGAAGTTCCATCCATCTCCGTTGCTTCATGTTTAATTCCTTCTGATCAAAGAGGCACTTCAAACTCTTATGATCAAAAAAGACCTCGAACCTCACTCCATACAAGTGATGTCTCCATATCTTCAAAGCAAATACTACTGCTGCTAATTCGAAGTCGTTAGTAGGATAGTTCCTTTCGTGTGGCTTTAATTGCCTGGAGGCATACGCGACCATATTTCCGGTTTGCATCAACACGCACCCTAACCCTTGTTTGGAAGCATCACAATAGACCTCAAATGGTCCATGAGGGTCTGGTAAGGCTAACACTAGTGTCGTAGTCAACCTCCTCTTCAAATCCTGGAAACTCTGTTCGTACTCTGGCATCCACTCAAACGGAACATTCTTCCTAGTTAGCTTGGTCAAGGGCAAGGCTATTCGGGAAAAATCCTTAGCGTATCGTCTGTAATATCCAGCTAAGCCCAGAAAACTCCTGACTTTGGATACTGTGGTTAGCCTTTACTAGTTTAAAACTGCTTCTACTTTGCTGGGGTCTATAGAGATTCCTCCAGATGACACTATGTGGCCGAGAAATTTTACTTCCCTCATCCAAAATTCACATTTAAATAATTTAGCATAGAGTTTATTTTCTCTTAAAATTTGCAAAACCAGCTGCAAGTGTTCCGCATGCTCTTGCTTCGTCTTCGAGTAGACAAGTATATCATCGATGAAGACCACTACAAATTTGTCTAGATATGGGCAGAATATTCGATTCATGTAATCCATGAATATTGCTGGTGCATTCGTCAGTCCAAATGACATTACGGTATACTCATAGTGTCTGTAACGAGTTCGAAAAGCTGTCTTAGGGATATCTTATTCCCGAACTCGAATTTGGTGATATCCAAAATGCAAGTCGATCTTGGAGAATACCGTTGCACCTTATAGTTGGTCCATGAGATCATCAATCTTTGGCAGTGGATATTTATTCTTAATCGTCACTTTATTCAACTGCCTATAATCCACGCATAAGCGCATGCTTCCATCTTTCTTTTTAACCAACAAGACCGGAGCTCCCCATGGCGACGCACTTAGCCATATGAATCCTTTTTCCAAAAGCTCTTCGATCTGTCTTTTTAGTTCTGTCAGCTCCATAGGTGACATTCGATATGGAGCTATAGATATTGGTCCCGCACCTGGAACTAACTCGATGGTAAACTCAATTTCCCTCTCAGGAGGGAATTCAGGAATATCTTCTGGAAAAACATCAGGATATTCCTTAACAATCGGGATCTCCTCTAGTTTCTGCTCAACTTCCTTCACATTAGCTGACAAGAGGATGTATCCTTGACTCTTCGACCTAAAAGAGTTCAGATAGAAGAGTGTTGAGGCTTGGGATTTAGAAATTGAGACAGAGGGGAATACCATCATCTTATCAGAGCAATTGAGCACGACTCGATTGGCAGAAAGCCAATCCATGCCCAGAATTATATCAAGTCTAGAGAGAGGGAGACAAATTAAATCAGCTGCAAAGGTCCCACCCTCAATTTGAAGAGGAACATGGTTGCAAATTTGACTAGTTCTAACAGGTCCATTGGTAGGAGTAGAAACCAGTAGATCATAAGGTAATTCAGAAATTGGTAACTGTAAAATAGCCACACAAATACAAGAAATAAACAAATGTGAGGTACCCGAATCATAGAGTACAGTTAGAGTCTCACCGTCCACATCGCAAGTACCTTGGATTAGTCCTTTAGACTTGTCAAACTCTTCGGCATTCATTGTAAAGACCCGCCCTTGATGTTGGGGTCGAGGCGGCTGTGATGGATTCCTGGTTGGACACTCATAAATTTTGTAGCTTGACTTGCCGCACCCATAGCAGACATTTTGGCCTGCCAAACACGGCCGATCACCATGATTCTTGCTGCATTTTGTGTAAGTTGGATTTGGAAGAAGCCTTTGGGGCTGCTTACCCTTGTTCCCTACCGGCGGAAATCTCCTTTGTTATTGTATGTTGGGCTTGAATCTTGGGCCCTGTGGGGCCAACCTTTTCTTGAAACTACCACCAGATGCCCTGGCTGCCGCTAGCTTCAAATTGCAATCTTCCACAAGTCAACATTTATTTACCAACGTAGGAAAATCTCTGATCTCTATTGGCCCTATTGCGGTAAAAATGTCTTCTCGTAACCCTCCTTCAAATTTAATACACTTCCAAGCTTCATTTGGGTTCCTCTGGTAGATCGTAGAAAATTTGCACAGCTCTTCAAACTTAGCAATGTATTCGGATATCGTCCGGTTTCCCTAACGAAGCTAAATAAACTCAAGTTCTTTAGCATTTCGAACAAAAGCAGGAAAGTATTTCTAGTAAAATACATCCTTAAACACCATCCAGGTGATTGTTGTCTCAGATTCTTCGAACAATCTGCGTATGTTATTCCACCAAAACTCAGCGTCTGCTTCGAGCATGTAAGTGGCAAAGGTCACCTTTTGATGATCCGAGCAATCCAGGATAGAGAAAATCTTCTTCATGGCTTTGATCCATTCGTCAGCTTTATCAGGATCATACGCCCCTTGGAAGGTGGGCGAATTTGCCTTCCTGAACTCAGCAAACTTGAGATAGTCCAGGTCAGCTCCTGGGCCATGTAGGTTTCCTCCGCAGCTTGCCTCGGGTCGCTTGCCTAGCTGATCCATCATTTGGTGAGCTACTGCGTCTTGCTCCCGCATTGCATGAGCCATTTCTTGCATTGCGGCCATAAAGTCAGTTGGGTCCTCTGAAGCAGGTTCTGCACATGGTCTGCCTTGCCTTCCAGAAGCCATTATGTTTTGAGCACACAAAACAAAAGCTATTGAGTTGATCAAGCTCAATACTAAGCTAATGTGCTAGTAAATAATAGCTCACATGGTCAGGTATCTCATACTCATACACATCTATATCTCAACCATACAGGCAAGATCTAGTGCATGTTATCAGCTAAAAATACAAAATATGTGTGAAGCATAGTCAGTCCAATCCGCAGGCCTTAGCTAGGACGAACTACTCTGATACCAAAATGTAACACCTTACCAACTTAATGTTATGCTTAAGTCATAGCATGAAATTGGATAGGTTGCATTACCGTGTTAGTTCTCCGTTTATAGCTGTATTCATTATATTATATTTTCTTTTTCTTGACATATGTATATATTTGCTCAATATACCTACGAAATGGCGCGCTGTATATTATAAACGTGATCAGTATTGTAGAACGTAACAAAATTTGACAAGAAGCACTACAGAAAGGAAAACAGATAGTATATCATCAGTCGTATACATACATATATGAGTTGGAAGCCAACGCTTTAGTTTATATATGGGTTCAAAAGCGGGTAAAATAAAGAAACAACAAAACTCCTATTTTCTGAAAAGGTAGAGACAGAAATGGCAAGAGCCAGCTATGTATAACAAGCCCACTATTGGGTCATTGTGGAGCTGCAGGTCCAAAAATCTCAGTAAGTAAAGTGGCTATCGAGTCCATCGCTAGCGTCTGAGAATGATGCAGAAATACAAAGCGAGGTGAGAATTTACAGAAATTCTCAGCAGGGTTCGTGTATGGCGTTTGACTGACGTCACATTCATTCTTAGTTGCCTCGAGTTTTATTTAATTATAAAAGCATGAGATCAAACTTAACTATCCATATTTAATAAGCTTAAGAAAATGTTTGGTCTGAGGAAGGTCCAGTTTTACTTAACACAGCATAAGAAACAGAATAGGCTACTAACAGTAAAACACAGAATAATGAGCAGAGCAAATGAACATATAGCGGTATGTAAATATAACAGACAAACTGTAAACAACTTGTAGTGACTATTTAATGTAATCATGCATTTAATGTAATCATGCAAAACTTATTCTTGAACCTTTCTTCATAAACCTTTTCCATTACTTGGTCCCCTGAGAGTTCTTGACCATTTAGACTCCTGGGTAATAATCTGCTTTTCAGGATCGAGCTCGTTCCTATACAGGAATGCCGGATTTACTTTCCCCGACCTTCCCATCGATCTATTCCCCTTAACTTTAATCCAGGGCTGGCCCAAGTATCATGGAGCTTCATCATCACATATTCCTTATATTCATCATAGCATAACTTTCATAACTTTCTTGAAAATGCACACGTGACAACATGTAATCCATAATTCATGTATAATTCCTTATGTCCGCTTCCCCATGAATAGTGCCAGTACATCAAAACACCAATTTCTCATACAGGTCACAATATTGCATTCATAATTTAACATTGAACTCATAGAAGCATCAGTCTCATTAAGGCAGAGTTACCGCCTAAGCATAATCCTTCAACTCAGTTTTTGTAAATCAAGCCATAATTTCTATTTAACTCCTTTGGACCTCAATTTTGGATATATTAAAGTGTTATGTGTCTATTTTCTAACCTCTTTAGTCCCATCTAATTTTGATAAGTATAGCTCAAGTTATTTAGATTTTATCCCGACTTTTGTGGATCGCGAATCAGACACTTAAAAGTAAAAATCTACTAAAATTCGAAAAATGATTCAAATTATCCGAAATTGGTCTCATATTAAAGCTAATAGGACTTTCATTTACAAAAAGTTCAATTCCATTTGACTTAATATAGCTCGAGTTATAAGCCCCGAAATCTGACATTCCTGAATTGCCCTGTTTTGGCCTGGTTTGGACATAGAGCAACTTTCTTAGATCACTGGAAGCAAACGGGACCTTATCTAATTCTGAAATTTATGGGACATTCTTCTATGTGTAAGCTTTCTAATAAAATTGGTTTCATTCATTTCCAAGTAGTATAGGGCAAGTTCTACCCTGAATAACCCAGTCTGCCCAGAATCAAAGTCAAAAACTTAGGTCGAAATTCAAAAATTCATATCTCACTCAATACTAATCCAACGGCCTTATATGATATATGTATGGAAAGCGCTAGATGTCTAGTTTCGTATAAAAATGGTTTCATTGAATTTAACGGGCAGTAGGTGGATCTGTACACTCCGCCGTATGGACTGCCGAGAGTTTTAAGTTTTCCAGCTTCTCAGCTCTTCCTATTTTTATCTTTTCTTGCTTCCAATTCGGTTTTAACCTAGCCATATATCATCATAATCATTCAATTAATACATCAAAGATTGGGAAAATAAGCCACCACCAACTAGCCAAGATCAAAGAATCAATACAAGAATTAAACCTCTACCTCTTGTTATGTGTGATTTGGCTTGATTTTTGGGGATTGGATGAGTAAAACTTGGTTAAACTTGAGAGTTTGATGGAGTTGGGTGAGTGAAGAAGAGAAGGAGAAAGCTGGAGCAGAGGAGAAGAGGCGCAGGATTTGGGTTGAAGGAGAGAAGGAATGAGTTATAAAAGCATGGAGTGGTAGGTAGAATGAAGGGTTGTGATTGGCCAAGAATTGCAAGGCTAAATTTCAACCAAATTTCCTCTCTTCTTGTGGCCAAAATGGCTCCACTTTCATGCATTAAGTGGCTCAGTTATTAGCCACTCAAAGTAGAGTTGATGAGTTGAAATTCTATTGGTTCGGTTCCAACAGTTTAAAATACCGTAATCTTACCAATTTCCTTTAAATCGGTAAATTGGTTTCAAGAAATTTTTTATGAAATCTTCTATACTTCTAACTTAATTCCCTCATATCTAAACTCAATTAATTGCTAATCAATTAATCTTAATTATTCATCAAAACCGAACAATTAGGTGAAAAACGATAAGAAGATTTTGGTGGATGTTACAATTTGGGGCTATTTTGGGTGACCAATTTCGAACATGGTGGTCTTGGGCTTGAGGGTTCATTTTTTATTTGATTTGTATATGTTTTATGACGCAATCTTGGGCCTTTTGTGTAGTTTAGGTCCAAAATAGTTTCAAAAAGCCCAAACTAGTTCCAGCAATTGTTGGGGTCCAATTAGAGGCCCAAATCTCATGGTCCATCAAGCCCAAGTCCAAAACTTTACCAATTCGTTGCCATACTACAAATTAGAGTTGTCTTATAAGGTTTTTGGGGCCCGTTTTGTATCTCAATAAGATTATTTTTTGTGCAATTATGCACATATTCTTCAAATTTGCTAAAAATCGGTATTTATCTTCAAAATTATATTAAAAATATATTTATAATTTTTCTAAAATTTTTTAAGATCTTTCAGATAATTTTTAGCCTTCTGTAAACTCTTTAGTGTTTTCTATCTATTTTCTATAGGAATTTCTACTGTATTTTCTGTTTTCTATATCTAATGGCATTTCCATAATTATTGGCAAGTCCAAGGGTATCCCATGTCATTTTACACATGGATACCTCCATGGGCCAATCAGCAAAGATTTGAGTTTCTATAGTTTTGTTATATCACTTTGGCTCCGCTAAAACACCTTGTTCACCGATGCTAATAATGTAGGAGCCTAAATGTAATTTTTTAAAAGTTCAGGGATCTAAGGATAAATAATTTCTAGGGTCTAAGTGTAGTTACTAAAAATATTAGGGTAATTCTATAAATAACAAAAGTTTATACTACAACGGTATTTTCGCCTTTTCCTAATTTTTAATATACGGTAATGCTATATTTTCAACAACAATGTAACACTATCCTATAGTTCTCTATGTGAGGATTGTCATGACTTGTCACTGCAAAAGAAATTCTCACACTACTTAAGTGAAATAAATTTAAATTCCTATAATGCTATTAGAAAAAACGGGGATGTTACAAGGTGACCATTAGCCAATCGTGGGGTTAGATTCAACCCCAGGTGGGCACCAATGTTCTAATATGTTTCGAAAGTCATCCAATGATGTCCTATGCAAATTCAAGCTCTCGTTCACGCCTCTAGTGGGGGACTACAAGAGACTCTAATGCTCAAGTCAAAACTCTCTTCCACTTAAGTGTAGGTGAAATGGAACTAGTTACCTACCTCTAGCACTCACAAGCTCCCTTTTTATTCAAGTTCAAATTTTCTCCCCCCGTCTGTTGAGGCTTCCACGTTCTCCTACCTTCATGAGATTCCTGAATCCTCGGTAACCACCTCAAGTAGTTAGGTTAGCCTAAGTTGTTGACTTCTTTTGGACTTATTCACTTAAGTTTTTCTAAAAGGTACTCATTGATTTCCTTTTGGACCAAGCTCTAAGGCCTAGGGAAACAATTTAGTCCAAACTTAATATTTATTTTTAATGGTTAATAACAACTAAGTGGTTACTATATAAATAATAATTTCTTATTTTTTGGGTATTTAACAATAAAAACAACAACAACAACAAAACCATGTACCACTAGATGGAGTCAGCTACATGAATCAAACAACGTTATAGTATTATATCATATATCATATATATATTTAAACCATTAACATATCTAATTCTCTTTTAATAGTTTCACCTATAATTTTTTTAGATCTCCCTCTATCTTTAGTTATAAGATACCCTTCATCTGATCCATTCTCCTTACTGTGGTCTCTATAGGTCTTGTCCAGCCATATCCAAACTATTAAAGGCGAGATTCCAATATAAAATAAAATTAAATAATTTAACAATAGTCATTAGAATTTTTTTTTATTGATATTACAAATATCCTCCTATTAGAGATAATCTTATTAAAATATTTGAGATTTCATAGGGGATATACCTTTTTCAACATCGATTATTCTATACCCAAGAATTGAACCCGATACCACTAATTAATAGGGGTTTTCAAATCCAATCTAACCCAATTAAAACTACTAAACTAAACCAATCCGAACAAAAACATATCTAAACAACCAAAGTTTGGATTGAATTGAATCTTATTTTTTACAAACCACAAAGATTATATTGGCATTCAGATTTAATTTTTAAAATCGATCTAATCCAATCCAAACTAAATAATATTATATAACATAATTTTATTGTTAGGTTTATACTTTTAATTATAATAATTTTAATTTGTTACATAATTTTATTATTTTTGTATCATTCTTACCTAAATAATATTTTATAAATATTAAATGAGTTATTTTTTATTTTTATATTATTTATTTACTTAAGTTACTTTTATTTTATAATATTCTAAACTTAAAATTATTTATTTTGTCAAAAACCATTCAAACTAATTCAATCCAAATCGTAATAAATTATATAATTTGGATCGGATAAATTTTTCACCCAAAATCAAAACTGATGCAAGCTGTACCGCTATCACTCCTACTAGTTAAGGGAAAATAGTATATGCTACTCCAACCAACTATGTATTGATTTATTAAAATTCTATCAAATATAATTTTAACTATAAAATAAAATTAAATAATTTTGTTAAATAAAATTTAATAATCCAACGTCTTAATCGTTTTACCTTTTTTTTTTATATCCTTTTGAATTAAATATTACCTTCTAATAAATTTTAACTTTAATTTTTTTCTCAAAAGTTAAAACTTAAAAAGGTTATATAGTTATCCCCAGCGGCACGGTGCATCCAACCAATGAACATTACAAACAAAGTCCAAGGTCCCTATTTGTACCCAAAAAGGAAAAATCCGAAGTCCACATTAATCGCTACGCAATCGTAAACAATCCATATCTCACAATCATTCCTGAAAGAAAAGTACTTGTTTTTTTTTCTTTTTTTAAGACAGAAAATATTTTTTCTATGTAAATTTTGCATTTGTTTTCTAAATTTTTATTATTAAGGATATATAAAAATGGATGAAATTTTCATATAGTAGTTTCATCTATAAAATTACATATACAATTACTCCATAAAAACTGCTTTTCTATTTTTACTATATAACAAAGACATCCTAATTAAAAATTTTTGTGCAAATAAGATTAAAGCCTATCATCCATATTAACAATAAAAATTTATATAAGATTAAATAATATAAAATTTTTACAATAAAAAATTTAAAATTTAATTTTAATATATTATCAATCTAAATAAATTTTATATAAATATTCAATTATATATTATTATAATAATAAAAATATTTAATTTAATTATTTATTATATTAAAAATCTTACAAATAAAAATATATAACTAAATAAAAATTTAAAATTCTTTTACACACATCAAAATTAATCTCGATATTTATTGCAGCCGAGATACATAGTTTTGCTTAATCAAGCACAACTCATCCGCTTCGATCCAAAAAGTAAAATGCGAAACTCATTGCAAATAAATAGCCCCCGCACAGTAGAAGCTCACGGGCTCTCTGGTGTCTCTAACTCTCCCTCATTGTATTATTCTCTTCATCTTATCTTCCCACCGGACAAACAAACTCTGAAATCCCCCAAAGCCAAGTATCCCACCCCTTCTTCCCTCAACTTCTCTTTTCCACAACATTTAACAGAGGAAAGGTACTAAGGGTAGAGGAATAATGGGTACCCGAACCCCTGCCCGAAAACCATGTTCTAGCTTCTTATTCATGTTCACCCTTTTGCTTCTCGTTCTCAACTCCCCCACTAGCGATGCCATTGCAAACCCGATCAAAACCGTCGTCGTTTTGGTGATGGAGAACCGCTCCTTCGACCACATGCTGGGGTGGATGAAGAAGCTCAACCCGGCCATCAACGGCGTAAACGGGTCGGAGTCAAACCCGTTATCCGTGACCGACCCGAATTCGAAGCGGTTTTTCTTCAATGACCAGGCTCACTACGTGGACCCGGATCCGGGTCACTCGTTCCAGGCGATCCGGGAACAGATATTCGGGTCGAATGACACGTCAGCTGACCCGGCTCCAATGAACGGGTTCGCCCAGCAAGCTTACTCGATGGACAACACCACCACCATGTCCAACGAAGTCATGAACGGATTTGATCCTGACAATGTTGCTGTTTATAAGACACTTGTCTCTGAGTTTGCTGTGTTTGATAGGTGAGTTTAGAGACGCTCAGATTAATTCATTCCTCTGCTAAACATCATCTCAAATTCTCCTTCATTTTCTAACCCGCTTTTTTCCCACTTAATTTCCTCCTCCTTTAGACAAAATGTTTTTTCGTTTTTTTTTTTAAGATATGTTTGTTTAAGATTAAGAAATATTTTTATGATATAATTTTATATTTTCTTAAAACAATTAAAGAAACAAACCTAGTGTGCTTTAATTATAAACTACAGATTAATTTTATATGAAAAATTAATTGCTGAATTTTTAACACTAATTTTAAGATGTATATGTTAATTTGACTCTAATCCAGCGAACCGGGCATATCACATGCTCACATGGGTGTGTCTCTCTAATGCTTTAGAGTTTTGATTAGACGAGGCATATAATTGAGGAGAAAAAGTAGGGAACTGCTTAGAGTTCTCTATCAACTTTTTCTCTCTTTAATCGTACAAACAACACTGTTATATAAAATATCTTGTTCTCTACTTTAATATCAACTTCCCATATTTTTCATGTATATATCTTCGTGCATGTGGTTTTGTTTAAATTTACATCGTGAGACACTCATTCAGTTTCAGATATTTAATGTGAAACAAAATAAAGTCAATAGTACTAAAGGTTAAATTGAATTTATATGTCGTAAAGTTGTTAATATAAATGATACCAATTGCTTGCAAAATTTGTGGGAGCTGTTACGGGTGCATTTAACTCAAAATTATTAAAAAGACACATACAAAAAAAGTATAAAAGAGAACCGGAGAAAAGCTTTTGTTTTTTAATCGTGTTTTGCAATTTTTGTTTATATATATATATATATATATATATATATATATATATATAAAACCGTGCACGGATTAATAGAATCTTCCATTTTGACGGAAAAGAATATTGTATAAGCGAAATCGTGGGCACTCCACTAACTATCATTAACGGCAATTTCCTATTCTTTTTCTAATAAAAAAAAACCTAACAAAAAGAATATAGTAACAACTAACAACTAGTCGATCATTTCTATACTCTTTTTATATCATGTTGTCATGTTGATAACCATTTTGTGCTTATATTTTTCTTTGGCATTAACCGATTTGAGGTAATATTGAGTTACTAAAATATTTTCAAAAAATTTAAGATAATAGAATATAAAATAATAAATAATATAGTTTAAATTTAATTTTAATATATTATTATTATAAAAATATTTTATATAAATATTAAATTATATATTATGATATAAAAAAATATTTGACTTTTATATCTATTAATTTTATGTAACATGTAACTAGGTAATAGCATAGACTTTTTAAACTCGCAGCATATCAAAATTATTCTTTGTGTATTAAAGAAAAGAAAAAAAAAAAAGTCATACAATGTAACATTTGTTTGTGTCCATAGGTGGTTTGCCTCCGTGCCGGCGTCCACCCAGCCCAACCGGCTCTACGTGCACTCGGCGACCTCCCACGGCGCCACCAGCAACGTTGCATCGCTTCTCGCCAAGGGCTACCCTCAACAAACAATCTTCGACAACCTCCACGACGCCGGAATCAACTTCGGAATATACTATCAGAATATTCCAGCGACATTGTTCTATAGGAATCTAAGGAAGCTTAAGTACCTGTTCAAGTTCCATCTATACGACCCGTCGTTTAAGCAACATGCAAAGCAAGGGAAGTTGCCGGGTTATGTTGTGATAGAGCAGCGGTACATGGACACAAAGCTGTTCCCAGCCAATGACGACCACCCTTCGCATGACGTGTACCAGGGGCAGATGTTCGTGAAGGAGGTGTACGAGACGCTGAGGGCGAGCCCGCAGTGGAACGAAACCCTGTTCGTGATCACGTACGATGAGCATGGCGGGTTCTTCGATCACGTGCCTACGCCGGTGCGTGGGGTACCAAGCCCAGATGGGATTGTTGGGGCAGAGCCATTTAACTTCACCTTTGATAGGTTGGGGGTTAGGGTTCCTACTATTGCCATCTCGCCTTGGATTGAAAAGGGCACCGGTAAGTCTTTCATTTAGCCGTCAATCTCTCTCTTAAATTTTATTGGAATTTATTTGAATCAATCTTCTTGTTACTCTTAGAGGAGCAAAGGTTTTGGAAACGCATAAAAATGTTTTGGGAATTTTGAAGGGCTAGACATGATTAATTTTTTTGGGGCATAATATTGATAAACTACAAAATTCTTCTTATTCCGTTTTGTGAGTTGTTGTGCAAAAATATATTCGGTTCTAGCCAGGAGTAGTATTACTTATACACCTTTTCTCATTTTATTATCGTAAATTTAGTAATCCGGTATGTTTAAGTTAAATAGTTACTACATTTTTGTAGTATAAAATATTTGAGTTTATAAAATATTAAATTTTTTGATGAAATTTATAAAATATTACTATATGGAAAAACAAAAATATTACTATATTTTGATGCCACAATTTAGTGATTATCTCTTGCAAATCTTATTGAATATAAGATATCTTGTATTCAACTCTTATTTTCCCTTACCTCTCTTTATAAAAAGATAAAAAAGGAAAAAAATATATTTGAAGACAGAAAGCCTTACGTAGAGCAGTCTAAAAGGATTGAATGAGTAGCTTAATTACAGAGTTGTTTTTGTGAAAATAAATTATTAACTTATTTTTATTTATTAAATTAGAGTATACTTTTTTAATGTGATTTAATCTTTAAGTATTTTTTTTCTTTTTAAAAAAGACACATATTAATCTTATCCTCTGTTCTTTAAAAAAAATTTAAATATATTCTGTTCAAATTTTTTAAATTTTATTTTAATTTTAAAAATACTCCTACTATATATGCATAAAATTCTATTGCTAGTTAGTAATAAATAAGTATTAATTAATATAATAAATAAATTTTTAGTATATAATTATAGTAAACTAAAACAATATGCTCTATGTGATATTATAATAAATACATTATTATTATTATTATTATTATTGTCATCGTCATCATAAGTATATAAATTATTTTAATTTGTCATTTCGTTATGTTGTTCATTCGTATCCTTATTTAAAAATTGAATAAGATATGTGCTTATCAAATTCACATCTTATCCTGTTTATATTGGATCTATTTTTGACGTAATAGATTCTCTTTTATATATTTTCTCATTTCATGAACCAAATCTTTTGCGACTCTTTTTTTGACATATTCGTCGCATTTCAGCAGTAACTATTTATGTGGTTTGCTGCGTACCTTATCATCTTGGCATTCCCCCATTTCAGGAACTTTTAATTTATTGCTGACCTAAAATAAGATTATCTTACTCTTACCTTACGTCCATGCGCACCTCATCTGACTTCACATATCGTGGCTTCATGATCTGAATAACTTGATTTTATGTTAGGCACGAGTCAGACTCACATATTCACGCGTAACCGTCTCATTTTGGCGCTTATTTTGTTAGTAGACAATAAACATAAAGTGGGATGCAGTGCATGGTGGGACCATTTGCTTTTTGGGGTTATGAATATTGTCAAGGTGCACTATGTGAAACCTCAATAATTTGGAGTTTGGATACTTCGCCGCAATGACATATCACACACCACAAGAATCTGACCTTTAATGTGTAAGCGAATTAGTTGCTTCATGCAGAACGCTAAGAGAGCAATAATTTAGGGAAATTATGGGTTGGTTGACTTATTGATTAAGGCTGAGAAGGGGGTTATGCTTTTGGTACTAACTAGGTTGGGAGGATTCACATTAAGGCTTTTGAAATGGAAATTGATAGCTTGCCACATGGGCCATGATAAGGTAAAAAGGAAGCGGTTTGAAATATAAACCTTGTTGACAAAGAGGGCATTAATTAATGATGGTGAAATTAATTAAGGGAAATGAAAATTATATTATTTTATTAGGTGCAACGATGTGTGAAAAATCTAATTTCCTGAAAGCGACAGAAAGGCTCATATCGTTTGGTGGCTTGAAACATCCTCCAGCTGGTTCTCTCCTATATCCAACTGGATGGGCATGTTACAGGAGGAAACTTCTGGGCTCTAATGAGTCCAAGAGAAATAGGGCAAGAGAAGTTGAATGAGAAAATGCTAAATTCCAATATGTGAGTGTGTTTAAAAATCCTCGTAATTTAAAATTCTATTCGCATCTAATATTGTATAAATTAATTAAAATTCATGTATTGTGAATGGGATTTTAAATTAATAGAATTTTTAAATTGATTATTAAGAGGATATAATGAAATTCATCTAAATTTTTGTACTATATGCAACTGCAAGTTATTGACAACTGCACCATTGTTGTAACAACGCAGTTGTTCATGGGCCAAACGGGTCACCATCTCCAACATCAGAGTATGAACACTCATCCATTCCAGCAACAGTGAAAAAGCTCTTCAATTTGCCTTCATTTCTGACCAAGAGAGATGAATGGGCTGGCACCTTTGAGGGCATTGTCCGGACCAGGACAGAGCCCAGGACTGATTGCCCAGGTTAGTCGCCTTTATCAACTAATTGGATTATGATCTCAGTTACTATTCAATATGCAACAATTAGATAGATTATTGGGCAAATACTACCTACGCACCATGCATCCATTCATGTGCAATCAGAAAGCTGTAGACCCACATGATAAAGATGAAATTTTGATGATTTGAACAGATAATCTTACGAGCTATAACATGCACCTCTATTTAACCTGTCATTATGGTCTATATACATATGAGCTTATGAGATAAAATAAAAGTAAATTTTATTTCAGATTTCATTATCGTTTTGTACGAGTTTAATCAAACATGCAAAATGATAAAAAGAGGATGGGAAATACAACCCATATTTCAAGCAAATGAACATAAACTCTAAATGACTAATGTCGCTCAACAATGCAATCAACTAATGAGTTATTCGGTCTTCTTACTTCTATTTATACAACAGCTACCTAACTACTAAAGAATAGCTAATTGATTACAATTCACATGCCCCTTACACATGTTCTTACATTCTATAACCTTGCTGTATCGCTTATTTTATCAAGTAAATGCTTACAAGGAACATCATTAATTTAATTACGGGGGCATTTTTTACACTTTGTTGATTCCTGTTGGTGATATTTTTGCGCAGAGCAACTTCCAACGCCTGTCAAGATCAGGCAGGGTGAGCCTAAAGAAAATGGCAAACTCAGTGAATTTCAGCAGGAGTTGATTCAGCTTGCGGCGGTACTCAAAGGAGATAATGTCTTCACTAGTTACCCGGATACAGTAGGGAAGGACATGACTGTCAAGCAAGGGAAAGATTACATGGAAGATGCAGTTAGAAGGTTCTTGGAAGCAGGGCGTTATGCAAAGAAAATGGGAGTGAGTGAAGAGCATATAGTTCAGATGAAGCCTTCTTTGACTACAAGACCATCCAAATCTACAAACACAAACCCTTAGAAAAGATGCATGTAGCATGATAGGGAGAAAGAATTGAAAACATGCAATAAAAAGATCAAAAATTGAAAACAATAATTCCAATACGAATATTTTTTGCAAACTAGAAAAGTACGGTGCCTTACATAGAAAATATTGATCACTTAATGAAATTCTTGAGATTTCATTTAGTTATCGTGTTGTGTCTTCTGAGGCGCAATGGTAGAGATCCACATTTACAAATATCTAATAATCTGAAGATGGAGTACTTTAGTTGAGAAAAGGTCAATAACTTAACAGTCTATGAATAATAATTATTGGCTTGTACTTTTAACAAAATCCAAAAACATTTTGGCTCTTTTATCAATGGATAATCATCCACATCGTACTTTCTCAAGGCCCTCCGTTAAATCTTAATTAACAACTCATTCATACTTTTTCATTAAAAAGACACGCTAAAAGGAAACCACCATTACTTGAGAATGATATTATAGTACAAATCTACTTTCATTCAATTTAACACTTGAGGGAGTTCCTTTCTTTCATTTTCTCCCTTCTCCCTTTTTTATTTTTACTTTATTTTCCTTTTCACTGCATAGTAAACGCATTGAACTGCAAAGATTACACCGTCACAAGGACATGTTTCCATTGATTGTCCTCTGACAAAAAAATTATTGGAAAGATGTTTAGGGTGTTTGGATTGGTGGTGGGGAGGTTTAGAATTGATTTTGTGATACCAAAATCGATTCTAACTATTTTTTATGATATTTAATTTTTTATTCTCAGAATTAATTTTTGTCCCTAGAATTGAGAGTATATTTGTTTGGGATTTTTTTGGGCAAAAATTTTTTTTTTTTTGGTTAAAAAAATCAATTTTCAACTTTTTTTGCTATATATAAAATTTAAATTTTAAAATTATTTTTTTTTAAAGCTGGAACAAACATACCCTGATTCTAGAGAAGTGAAAATTTTTTATTTTCCATCAGAATCACTTTTAGATGAACTACTAGTACATGTTTGGTTATGTTTTTGTATAATTGATTCTAAATAAAATTAAATTTGTTGGAATTGATTTGGTTAGAATCGATTTTGATGTAAAGTGATTTATGATTGGTAATTCCTCTAAAAGTGATTTTCACTTCTCCCAAAATTGATTTTGGGAATGGAAAACCAAACAAAATTTTTTTTGCTGGACAATCAATTCTCCCCCCTAGAATTGATTTTGAGAGGCTCTATTGGGGAACCAAACATAAGCTAAATATAAATCATTTTAACTCAAAATCAATTCTAACCAAATCAATTCTAACAAAATTAATTTTATCTTGAACCAATTCTATAAAAGCAGAACTAAACACGCACGTTGACTAACTAACTATTGTGCATGTCAGAATACCAAGAATTAACTCCCTATAAAAATTTAAGAGAAAGCACAAAAACATTCTTTTCTTTATTATCACAATTCCTGTGTGAGTAAAACTGATCTTTTCATGTAGTATTGGTGTTTTTCATCTAGTAGTCAGTGCATGAGGGGCCTAAGAGCATAAGATTTGTTATCTTTTCCTCAACTTCTATTTAATGAATCCCATTCAGGCATGTTTGTAGTTGCTACATTGACCATCCTTACCAGTCGCACCTGAAATAATAATCACAGTATCTATTAATTGCCAAAACTAGAGACCAAGAAAAGACCATACAATGGCATAAATGAAGCTTCGATTAAAAGTTAAAACACTAGTAGTGTTTGAGGTTCGAGCAAAACATTAAAATATTAGCTCAAAACTTGTGCAAAACACTTGTAAACTCTAACAAACACAACCAAACATTTCTGTTTGATTTTCCAATAGCATCAACCATTAAGGTCCACTAGATGTTACAATAGATGCCAAACCTTAACTACCACAATGATGTAGCTCTTTCTTGTTAAGGTTTTCATCTAATTATTTTCATATTGCCTAGCAAAATGGGTTAACTACTGTATTAGATGAGTTATTTATTGATAAATAAAAATTGCAGACATCATTCTTATATATAGATTTCAAAAGTTCAGGAAAATTTTACGTTTTTATTTTATTGAAAAGCAACAGATTGAAATTATGGAGGTTAAAATAAAGAGAAATGCTACTCAGCAAGAAAAATTTTACCAGGAATCCAGAATCTTTGAGAAAAATCGTGGTAGAGCCCACTTATTCATCCAAGAGTCAATAATATGTTACATCATTCTGACAACTTAATTTTGACAAAAATTCTAGCTGTCTAGTATTTTTCTAAAATGAAGGATCAACTAAAGAGAACTCCAAAACTCCCTTTCTGGCATAGGATACACAAATGATATCGAGAGGAGAATTTGGACACCAATAAGGAAGATATTTCTAAATGATTACATAAATTGGAGACAAAATTTGGCTAAAACTTGGTTGATACATCAATATTTGTGATCATGGTTAGACATCCTATCACCCGATTTCTTAAGATGGGAATAGCTATATTAGAAAAATCAAGATGACAAAGGTGCAAAAGAATTTGAATTGTTTGGGGCTTGGCACCTTTCCAACACACCATCTCCTCACCAAACTAGGTTTGAATAATAAATTCTTAGCAAGGAACCCAAAAAATTGGAAGGTAGGGACTTACCACACTTTTAGGAACTCCAGTAGGGGGTAAGGAAAGGATTTTAGGTGGAGGACCTGTCAGATAAGATCTCTGGTTGAAACGCCATTCCCCAATCTTCCCATATGTTAGTTCCTCCTGGATGGATAAGTAATATGGAATAAAATAAATAACTTATGCAGCAAACACATGTAAGCATGTAAGGCCCTGATTTTGGATATGGACAGAACATAAGCAAATGGAATACTAATTTAGGATTTACTATCTTGCTACCTTACTTTAATATTAGATAGAAAGTAAAGAAGACATCAACTCACTTTCAAATTGTAGTCACATGCATAAGTATAATGGACTATGAACTTGTTCCCAACATCTAGGTCCCAGGGTGGCTGCAACATTCCAAATTCATATCATTAACTTATGTGTTACTTCCGAAGTAAAAATGCAATCCCACACTCGCAAATAACAAATAGAGGGGAAGGAAATGAAAATACAAGAGAATTGAAGCAATTCAAACCTGCAGCATAAAGTCCTCTCGAAGAATATGGCGTATGCCATGCGATGCAGATGCCACAGCATATGCATACCTTAATTCAACAAAGAATTATTGCAGAATGTCAGAACTATTACTACTACCAAGTGGCCAGGTAAAATCATAAACAAAATTAATATCAGTTATCAGTAATTAATAAGAAAAAAAGGTCCACAAAATACATATTGCACCACTCACATCTCAAGTACCCATCCAAAAGCATCATCAATTTCTAGATCATTTTTCATTCGAAAGGAAACATTCACCCCTGAAGGAGCTATTTCCTCCAGTAAGGATTGATGATAAGGAAAAATAAATGCCTTAATGGAAGACTATTTTGCTTTTAGAAAAAGCAGGTAAATCTTACAACAAGAATCATGATATATTCACTGCTTAATAGGGCAACATATGCAAGCCATTAATTGAGACTTCACCTTCTGAAAGATTACAGGGGAATTGCCAATGGGATCAACATTGGTGACAGAACCTTCTCCTCAGGATAGAATTTCCTAATTAATTTTTCATTTTTAGCTGGTCTTATGTAGAAAAATGGATACCCAACTGGCTGGTTTCCATTAGCTAAATTAGGCAAAGGATCTAAGAATATGTGGTCAGGCTCTGCCATCAGAATATTTCTAAACCAAGCATAAAAGTGCATAGCTGATTAGCTTTTGCTATCAGAGAATATTAAAATTCTATAAGGTTAGAATAAATAAACTTATTGTTCCTCAATATCTACTTTCTCCAGCCACTGCACAAAAGCCCATGGTCTATTAAGGACAATATAACCCCAGACCAAAAATAAATTTATATAAAATTTTATGAGTTCAACTAGTAGCAAGGAATAAGAGAAAGATCACAAACAATTTGAATTGATGATAAAGTTGATAATTATCAACATTTTAAAACAAGTTAAGTCAACAAATACACCAATGAAAACATAAATTCATAAGGATGGAATCAGTTTTTTCTTCAATTGCTCTCTCTCTCTCTCTCTCTCTCTCTCTCTCTCCATGTCTCAGCTAGTGAATGGAGCGAAAATCTAATGTAGTATGATCGAATTGTAAATTTGACATTCATCAGAAGCTGTTAAAAAAAAAAAAACAAAAAATTTAAGAAGGCTAAGAAGGTATGAATTTTAAGAGCAGAAGCAGAAAATTTCTTACCCTATCCCAGCCTGTAGGAAATGGATCAACCACAAAAGTAGGAATCTCATCCATCAGTAGTGCAGCCTTCTGAATCACGAGAATCCTTGTGAACTTTCCCATGCTTGATCCAGGCATGTCCTTTACCTTGTTATACTAGTAGTACATAATCCGGCATTGCCATTGGATGTAAGCAGCATCAGTTGCAGTCACTGCAACATGGAATCTTGAATTGGGATTTGTTGAACCCATCACCTTTCCAGGATCAAGAAATTCTAACTCATCAGTCGACCAACCTCCACCCTTATGGTGTATGATCACAGGTACCAAATTATAAGTGGCAAACAAGAACCCAAGAGCCATAAGCAGCATAAGTCGTGACTTGTTACTTGGCATGTTTTTCCTCACTATCATCTTTAAAATTTTTACTTATCCAAATATGAATTCTCTACAATTGCTTTAGACTAAAACCCCTTTCAACTCACTATAGCCAATCAAAATCATAGGTTCATTTTCACAAATGTAGTTAATAGAAACCACCCATTGTTCCAACCAAGTTTTGTTACCAGTGACTTGTGCAAAACTAAAACATCTCAGAAACTGAAACCCACATAAGAACACTAATCCAAACTAGCATTAAAATGAAGTTTCACAAAAACATGTCGACACTAATGGGGAAAAAAAATCAAACTTTAAATTAGAAAAGAAACAATAGAAGAAATTTTTGAAGTAAAGAAAAAAGCATAGGAAATGATGGTGCAGCTGAATGAAAAAGATTTGTTGAGGGGTTTGGACTTTCAACAGATGTTGCAAGTGCAATCTAAAGGGAGGAAGAAAAAGAACAAAAGATGTTTTGAACTTTGAAGACGATTCTATAGCTCAGTTTAACTCCAACATGAACACACTGTTATATATAGAAAGATAATGGAGTTGGCGGCCAAGTGAATGAACAGTATTGTGGTGAGGTCACTATTGAGTGTTCAGCATGAAATGGAATGGCACCCAAAAAGGGAAAAGGTTGAAGATTGCTGATCAGGCTCAAATCTTGGTCAGTCACGTTTCATTTTGTCTATGTCAGAATCAAGTCAACTGATGGATGTTCATACAAAAGGCACTCTCCACTCCAGGTGCAAGTGGATTGTTGCAATTACTATTCATAGGTCTACCTATGCAGAAATTTTTCCTTCCTTGTGGAGGAATATATATCCATAGCAATTTCTTCTTTCACAGAACATTATGGCCATCCACTTTTTAAGAGTCGTGTTAATTTTACAATTTTCACAATTTTTTGATAGTGTAAGATCAGCATTAAAGGAAGTTCATCCTCCAAGAGGAACACAACCAAGAATTTTTGTAGTTGTTATAGCTTGCATTTGTTTCGTGAAAATTTTTTTGGGCAGGAACTCCTAATTTTGGGCATGCTAGCTAAATTTTGATGTGTGTTAAATTATCTAAGTCATGTTATTTTCTTTTTTAATAAAAACATTCTTATACTTATCAAAGATTAATTTATACATTTAAGATAAAAATTTTCATCCAAGAATTTTTCTTCTTTTCTTCTTTTGTTTTTTTTTTCTTTTTTCTTTTTTTTTTGGTAAGAATATAAGGAATAAATACAAAAAAAAATGAAGTTAGCTGTAACACCCTTTATTAAGCCATGCTCGAGTCATAGAGTTATATTAGAAGGATGTCATTGTACTAAGAAAGCTTTAAAATATGGAAAATATAATACATGGCCCTTTAACTGCACACTTTATTATTGACTAATAGTTCATAAACTTCGTCATCTCTGATACATAGAGAATAGGATAATTACAATTTAAAGGAAATTTTGACTAACATAATACACAACATTTGCTTCCAACTAGTCGTTAGCTAGCTTCAAAAGCCTCTTAGTCTAGTTTGCGCCCGAGTCTTGATCAGTGAATGTCCCAGTACTCCGCTTCGCGCTTGATTTCCAACTTGGGTGCTAGAATGTTTACGAAAAAGAAAAACATACAAGCAGGCAGTGAGAACCTAAGGTTCTCAGTAGGTAGACTCAAATCATTACTCTTACAGTGTCATCATAAACATTCCAACCGTTTCGGTTTATTATGAAAATATGAGCACATATATGCAAACAGCAGTTCAATTTTAAGTTGAAAACATCTGTCTCACAGCGGGATATATTTTAACAACCACTTGCCATATTATATGACAAACAAAAAAATATGAATGGTGTAATATGCTTCAACAAGAATCATAATAACATTATGACATAACAAGATAATTAAAGATGTACATAGAGATGCTTATACTTGACTGTATGCAAGTGCACTTGACTTAATTCATCTCTTTCTTTAACTTGCAACTTGAACTTGCTTTTCTGTACTTGGTCCCTCGGAGGTGAATGGCCTCTTTCACCCATGGGTAATAGTCTGTTTTTCAGATCCGAGCTTGTACCTATACATGAGTGATGGGTTTACTTTCCTCGACCTTCACACCAGTCTATTCCCCTTAAATCTGGTCAAGGGCTGGCCCAAATCTTAAACAGTACCACTCTAGCCCACGCTAGCTAGGACTATGCCATGCCTCATGTGGTAGCTTGGTACGTCCCTCTTGCAAGTCCTTATAATCTTTTACTACCTCTTGGATATGATTATGCACATGAATGCTCTATGTGTTCATGCATATATCTCATATCATTCCTCAATCCTATTTGCATGCATGATTTTCATAGACATGGCATTCATATGAACACATGTATCCTTATAATCTTAGCACAATTATTCATAACATGAGTCCTCATAAACTCCTGCCAAAAATTCGGCAGCATAACGGATTGAGTCCGCTTTCTCATGAATAGTGCTAGACTACTAGAAGGATCATTCAAACATGCAAATTAATATGGAACAACAATTATATGTTCACCATATCATTCATCAAATTCAATACAAATATCAATATAGTTTTATGCTTACTTCATCCTGTTTTGTCCGAATTTTGTATAATCCACCTTTAGTCCAATTCAACTCATTTAAACTTGAATTTTGGATATGTCATAGCTCTATGTGTCTAGTTTCCAACCCTTTTCGTCCCATCTCATTTTGATTTGTATAACTCAAGTTATTAGTATTTTACCTCAGATTGCCTTGTACTTAGCCAGAACTGCACCCTCATAAGTGAAAATTCACTAAAAATAAATATCTAGGTAAAATCATACAAAATTTATATCAAGTAAAGCTAACAGAACAAGCTTTCAGAGAAATAAGTTTCCTATCATTTGCATGAGTATATTTTAAGATTTAAGCCCCGTAACTTGACCATACTGGACTACTCTATTCCAACCCAATTTGAACTTAAGGTAATTTCATTGATGTAGTGGGAATAATTGGTCAATGAATCTGAATCTGAAAATTTTATGTGATGTTTCCTTATATGTTAGCTTTCAAACAACATTGGTTCCACTCAATTTAGAGTTGTGTAGGGTAAGTTATACCCTTCTCAACTCATACTGCCCAGATGAAAATCCAGATATCTAGGTCAAAATTCAAAAATTCATAACTAATTTTATACTAATCCAATGACCTTATAATTTATTTGTATGGAAAGCCCTGAATGTTTAGTTTCATATAAAATGGATTCATCAAATTTAAACGCCTGTAGGCAGAGTCGTACACTCTGCCATATGGACCATCGAGGGGAAAACCCTAACAACTTCTTGAATTCTTCTTGAATTCATGTTTTCCTTAAATCAATCCATCCAATCTTTAATTCAAACTCACATATACACCTTAAATTAGCCTTAATTCATCATCCCCACCCATCACAACATTAGAATCATGATGAATAAGGGATCCTAGGCTGCCCCAAATCAAGGAAAAGAAGGAGAAAGTTGAGATTCCTACCTTGGTGGTGTGAAATCTTGGTGGAACTTGATCTTGGAGTGAAGTTGGTGGTTAGAGCTTGAGCTTGGAGATGAGAAGAAGTGGAAGAAGATGAAGAAAAGTGGAAAAATGAGGCTGGTCTGCACCTATTGTGGGGAGGTCGAAAATGTAAGGGGAGAAGGAAACAAAAAAAAATGGAAACTTATGAAGGAAGTTAGTTTTTGATTGGTGGACTTCATCTCATATTCAAACTCAACTTGGCTCCCTCTTTTGGGCTGATTTGTGGCACCACTTGTGAGGAGTGTTGGCTGAATCTTGGCTATCTATCCTAGGGTTTTCACAGTATAATTTCTATTGGTCCGGTTTCGACAGTTTAAAATACCGAAACCTTATTGATTTCTTTTAAATCGGTAAGCTAGTTTTAGAAAAATCCTATGAGGTTTTCTATGGTTCTAATCTAATTCCATCAAGTCTAATCTTTCTAAATGACACCTAATTGTCTTTAAGTGAATGCTTAATCGAATCCTAATTAATCCTAATTATTCAATGAAAACCGAGCAACTCGATTAATAACGATAAAATTTTTCGGACGTTACACTCTCCACTCACTTGGTAGCCAAATGGCGCTATCCATAGGGGTAGAAGTGGCTCGATTTTCAGCCACTCAAACTAGTGGTGTTAGTGTGAAATTCTACTGATTCGATTCTGATGGTTTAAAATACCGAATCTTCGCCGATTTTCTTCAAATCGGCAAAACTTTACTAAATGACTCTGAGAGAATTTCTGTATCTCTATTCTAATTGTTCCTAAGCGTCATCCCTCTAATTAACATCTGATTAACTCCTAATTAATATTTAATCAACTCTTAATTGCCCTTACATAACTATTGAAATCGAATAAATAGATTAACGGCGTAAATTAGATATTTTCGCAAATTCGGATCCTTTTTGTTTTCTATTTTCTATAACTAATGGTATTTTCACAATTTTGAGTAAGTCCAGGGGCACCCCACGTCATTTCACACCAAACTGCCTCCATAGCCCAATCGGCAGATATTTAAACTTCTATGATTTCACCACATGATTCTGCTTCGTTTAAAACCTCATTCTGCTAATTCTACCGATGTGGGGACATAAAGGTCATTTTATGAAAAGTTCTAGGGTTATTATGGAAATAATTCTTTGGGTCAAAATATAATTTCTAAAAATTCTGGGCATCACTGTAATTAACAAAAGTTTACAGGGGCACTTTTGTCATTTCTTAATTTTTAACATATGGCAGTGCCATATTTTCAACTGCAGTGTTACACTACCCTCTAATTTTGAGTGTGAAGATCATTATAGCATAACACTGTCTGAGAAATTCTCACATTGCCTAAGAGAAATAATTCAAAGTTTCCATTACATTCTCTTTACAAAAGTGGGGATGTTACATTGTACCTACCTTAAAAAGAATTTTATCCTCAAAATTCCAGGGCTAAGAATGGTTGAGGAAGATTTTTCTTAATCCACAAGGGCACTTTTCTTTTTGAGGTTGCCTCTTATTTTGAGATTGCTTATTGGTAACTACGAGGTATTGCTTCAGTACGTACAAAGGATCTATAAGAAGTATGTTGGCGCACAAGCCTATCTTGTCTCTATGATGCCCTGAACCATCATTTAGTTCATTGGAGACTTCCCTCATCTTCTTCACTTAGTACTCTACTACTTTCACTTAATAGTGGCTATTAAACTTTTTGTTGTTTATACTCGAGTCTCTATAGCTATTAAACTTTTTGTCATTTGTACTTGAGTCTCCAAATATCAATTTACAAAGATTCGCAGTTTTTAAAGACAACCAGTTGTCGCCATAATTGACGTCAATATGTAGTAATGATGATGGTTGTGTCCAAGTTTTAGGAGTTGTGTACAACATTTCTCAAGATTTTTATTTGCCCAGTTACCATTAGTTCGATCATAAATTCGCCTCCGATACCGCCCTTTAGAAGTATAATCTTAGGTCTGTTCTCAAAATTATAACTAGAAACTTTATCTTAAAATTCCTTTTCCTTATAAACTTCACTTCGTGCTCCATTACTTGTGGGAAGATTCAGGTCACTCCCACTATATGGTTAAAGTTTATAAGATTCATAGCTCTTCTTATTACCATCCTCTTGTTCTCCTTGATTTTTAGCTATCAAGAAATACGTGATTCAGCATAGAGATGGGGGTTAATAGCCGTATTTCCTTAGTGAAGCTACAGACTCTTCCTTATCCCATTTCTTTTCTACAAGATACCTTCATAACATATCAAGAGTCCCCCTAGATTGTATGACCGCCCAAAGTACACTTTAGCTTGACGATGGCCTGATCTGTTAGCGAGCTCGCCGAGAAAGTTACTTATTTTTTTTGCCATGTGTCTGACTACTATTGCATTATGATTTCTGGTAAACTCTTCATTACTTGTGTCTTTAGTCTTCGACACCAACTCTTAGCAGTTTCCAAGGTTTTTGGTCCATTTGACCTCCTTTGATCAGTGATGAGTTCCCTTATGTTGAATCTAGGGTATAGGACTAGAATATTTTCATAAACTGTAACTATAGGCCTTACTTTAAAATCTCTCCTCTTCTTATGGGCTCTATTCCATTTTTCCCATTATCTACCAGTCAGATTTCATGTCGTCTCTGTTGAGCTTCTTAATGACTATTGCAATATCTTTTCCCCCAGAATATGATCAATTCAATCTGAGAAAAAGGATTATTGAGCTGAAAAGATTCCATCACTCTCCTATCTCCTTCAATTTGGTAGTAAGGAGATTCCTTGTTTATTATGTTGACATCCACCTTCTTCTAAACTTTAAATACCAAATTAAGGAATCTCGTGGTTACCAACACTACATTTCTATTTGATGGTCAATCCTAGTATAATATATATCAAGTTTATGGTTAAAACTTTACATTACTCTCACTATTGAGCCTCACGGTTATCCCTTGTAACATCTTGCCCCTGGGATGTAATCCATTTGCTATGAGAGATGGAAATGATAGTCTTGCTACCCTATTGAAGTTACAATATGAGGACTTCCCAGAAGGTCACCCATCTTAATATTACTCTCGTCCGAGCACGCTTAACTATGGAACTCTAATGGAGCCTAGTGCATTAGTAATGATTACATTTAATCTAGCCCAAGATATGGAGACTCTTTTGACTACCTCTAATTCCGACATCGTAACCTTGCCCCTCATGAGGCATGCTTTCAAATCCTTTTTGATTTTATATTGGTGCATTATCTGATCTTACTTAGGGTGCATTGGGTCCGTTGCACTTATGACTGGTGCCAAGGCAACCCTACTTGGTATTTCGTATACAATCTTATTTGCACCATAATTTCATACTAGGTAGCTTTTCTCTTTTTAATGGATCAATCAGAAATCCAAACTTCCTCTTTTCCTACCTTATTCCTACTATGTTCTATCGTTCCTGCAGAAACTTATCTATTTTCATTTGTCAGAACCTACCTTGTGGTTGCTTCCTTGGTCTATTGGGATTAGTTGCATACTTCAAGTCTGTATTACTCTCATTTGAATATGAATACATTCCTCTACTAATAACATGTTGAAGATGATCCTATCATCTAGTTCCTGTGGTGGCTGAGGTTGATAGAATTTGAACATGACTAGATTTTCTAGCACTTCCTTTATCCCTGAAAGGTAGAAAAAATTACACTTGGTTCGTATGCCGCTTCTAGTCTGAAAGTGTTCCTACTTCAGGTTAGTAGGAGATATAGTGCCTCATTCTCTTGTTACATTTATAACTGCATCTGCTTTCCATACCGTGTATAACCATATCTCTATTTTGATTCAATGTATAGTTAGATAGGTCTCTTTACAATTTGCTCAGTTGTTTCCCTTTCGAAGTCAAAATTCCACTTGGCACTCTTTTAATTTGCAATCGCTACAATGTTAGCCCCCAGTACCCTGGAGGAAGAAACCACTCTATCCTCTGGACGGGGACTTAAAAAGGTCTCCACCTAATCGAAGCTTCTGCCCTTAGCTTGTTTCACTGATTCTCTGCTTCATTCGTCCACTCTACAAATTTCTTAGTGAAGGATCAGGTCTTTATAATGTGGTATTACCATAATCCAAAATAAAAACCATTGACTGAATTTGCTGGCGAGGTACCTTTGGAGTAATATCCTCTATGGGGAAAATAAGGGCACTATCCATGCCACATAAGATAACCTCATCAGCAGGTAATCACCTTGCTCCTGTTGAGTATTAAATTTACAAAACTAGGTAGAAGAATTTCCTAGGTTCAAGCTAGAGAAGATAGTTTGGATTTGGTAATCGCAATAAAGCTTGAAACAAGCCCCATCAAGGTGAAGAAAATTCATACTCAACTCATCTCCAACTAAGATCTTACCATTGATGATGGAAAATCTTCGGCTACCTGGCAACACTTTACAAACAACATTTTTTAATATAACTAGGTTTAGTATGTCTATAGCAAACCATCCGACATAATTCTTTTGATTGAATCCCCAATTCTTTGCACTTCTTAACTTGCTCAATTGTCTACCCCTTTATGCCATCGCTACTTTCTAGGAGTTTTGTCCCTTCATAATAAGCCTGCAGGGTGCCATAGTCTTCTATTTACACAAAACCATATATTGAGATGATCAAGCTCAACATTCAGTCAAGTGCAATAGGTAGTCCAACACACTCACAACAAGGCTACCATGCATAATACTTCTATGTCCTCTTCATACGAGGACCTAAAGCATGGTTTATCTAGATTCTCAGAGTATGCATCAAAAGCATAATCAGTGCATCCATAGTCCTATACAAGACGAACTATTCTAATACCAATAAATGTAATACCATTTATTATATAAGCCATGCTTGAGTCATGGAGTTATATTAAAAGGGTGTCACTGTGCTAAGAAAGCTTTAAAATATGGAAAATATAATACATGGCTTTTTAACTGCACACTTTATTACTGACTAATAGTTTATAAACTTCGTTGCCTTTGATACATAGAGTATAGGATAATTACAATTTAAAGGAAATTGTGACTAACATAATACACAACATTTGCTTCCGGCTAGTCATTAGCTAGCTTCAAAAGTCTTTTGGTTTGGTCTGCGCCCGAGTCTTGATCAGTGAATGTCCCAGTACTCCGCCTCACACTTGATTTCCAACTTGGATGCTGGAATGTTTACAAAAAAGAAAACTTACAAGCAGGCAGTGAGAACCTAAGGTTCTCAGTAGGTAGACTCAAACCATCACTCTTACAGTGTCATCATAAACATTCCACCCGCTTCAATTATTTATGAAAATATTAGCACATATACGCAAACAGTGGTTCAATTTTAAGTTGAAAACATCTTTCTCAAAGCGAGTTATATTTTAACAACTACTTACTATATTATATGACAAACATAAATATGAATGGTGTATTATGCTTCAACAAGAATCATAATAACATTATGACATAATGATATAATTGAAGATGCACATATAGATGCCTATACTTGACTATATGCAAGTGCACTTGACTTAATTCATCTCTTTCTTTAACTTGCAACTTGATTTTTTTTTTCTGTACTTGGTCCTTGGGAGGTGAATAGCCTCTCTTACCCTGGGTAATAGCCTGCTTTTCAAGTCTGAGCTCGTGCTTATATATGAGTGACAGGTTTACTTTCCCCGACCTTCACATCGATCTATTCTCCTTAAATCTGGTCGAGGGCTGGCCCAAGTTTTAGATAGTACCACTCTGCGCTAGCTGGGTCTATGCCATGCCTCACGTGGTAGCTTGGTATGTCCCTCTTGCAAGTCCTTATAATCTTTTATTACCTCTTGGATATTGTTCGAAGGTGGGTTACCTAAGTAGTTTCCGAACTAAGATTAGGATCTCAAGCTGTTTGAAAGAGTGTTTCCACGGCGGTGAAGGGTATACCAGCAAGGACTCCGACGCTCAAGTCAATGAGTGCAGGAATATGTGAGAAGTAGGTCAGAAAAGATACCTATACCTCAAAGTTGGACCTATATTTATACGAATAAGTAGTTGAGAAGTAAGGGGGATTTGATCCCGCCTTTATAGGGGATAACCCTAGACGTCCGTTATCTTGGGAATATCGGATGGGTCCAAGTTTTCCAGCCGTATGAGGGAAGGTCATTCCGCGATGCCAGGGAACAAAGGGTTTAGCCCAAGTTTGGGCCCTAACTCGGATGAATGGCTAGGGATAGTCTCGGACTATAAATCCGAGGTCTATTTGGGCCCAGTCATTGGGCCGAGTTAGGCTCCTAGGTTACAGTCCGAAATAGATATGATTCTTCACCTGAATGCTCTATGCGTTCATGCATATATCTCATATTATTTCTCAATCCTATTTGCATGCATGATTTTCATAGACATGGCATTCATATGAACACATGTATCCTTATAATCTTAGTGCAATTATTCATAATATAAGTCCTCATAAACTCCTGCCAAAAATTCAGCAGTATAACGGATCGAGTTTGCTTCCCTATGAATAGTGCCAAACTACCAGAAGGATCATTGAAACATACAAATCAATATGGAACAGCAATTATATATTCATCATATCAGTCATCAAATTCAATACAAATATCAATAGAGTTTTCTGCTTAATTCATCCTGTTCTACCCGAATTTTGTATAGTCCACCATTAGTCCAATTCAACTCATTTAAACCTGAATTTTGAATATGTCATAGCTCTATGTGTCTAGTTTCCAACTCTTTTGGTCCCGTCTCATTTTGATTTGTATAACTCAAGTTATTAGTATTTTATCTCAGACTGCCCTATATTTAGCCAGAAATACACCCTTATAAGTGAAAATTCACTAAAAATAGAAATCTGGGTGAAATTAAATGAAATTTATATCAAATTAAAGCCAACAGAACAAGCTTTTATATAAAATAAGTTACATATGATTTGCATGAGTATATTTTGAGATATAAGTCCTGTAAGTTGATCATACTGGACTATCCTGTTCTAGCCCGATTTGAACTTAAGGTAATTTCATTGATGTGGTGGGAATAATTGGCAATGAATCTGACTATGAAATTTTTATGAGATGTTTCCTTATATGTTAGCTTTCAAACAATGTTAGTTCCACTCAATTTAGAGTTACACCCTTCTCAACGCATACTGTCCAGATGAGAATCTAGATTTCTAGGTCAAAATTAAAAAATTCATAACTAATTCTATACTAATCCAATGGCCTTATAATTTATATGTGTGGAAAGCCCTGAATTTCTATTTTAAAATAAAAATGGATTCATCAAATTTAAACTGCTGTAGGTGGAGCCGTACATTCCGCCGTACGGACCGTCGAGGGGAAAACCTTAATAGCTTCTTGAATTCTTCTTGAATTCCTGTTTTCCTTAAATCAATCCATCCAATCTTCAATTCAAACCCACATATACACCTTAAACCAGCCTTAATTTATCATCACCACCCATCACAACATGAAAATCATGGATGAATAAGGGACCCTAGGTAGCCCCAAATCAAGGAAAAGAAGCAAAAAGTTGAGATTCCTACTTTGGTGGTGTGAAATCTTGGTGGAACTTGATCTTGGAGTGAAGTTGGTAGTTGGAGCTTAAGCTTGGAGATGAGAGGATGTGGAAGAAGATGAAGGAAAGTAGGATAATAAGGCTGGTCTGCACCTATTGTGGGGAGGCCGAAAATTTAAGGGGAGAAGGAAGAAATAAAAATGGAAACTTATGAAGGAAGTTACCTTTTGATTGGTGGACTTAATCTCACATTCAAACTCAACTTGGCTGCCGTCTTTTGGGCTGATTTGTGGCACTACTTGTGCGGAGTGTTGACTAAATTTTGGCCATCCATCCTAGGGTTTTCACAGTATAATTTCTGTTGGTCCGATTCTAGCAGTTTAAAATATGGAAATCTTATCGATTTCTTTTAAATCGGTAAGCCGGTTTTAGAAAAATCCTATGAGGTTTCCTATGGTTCTAATCTAATTCCATAAAGTCTAATATTTCTAAATGACACTTAATTGGCTTTAAGTGAATGCTTAATCGAATCCTAATTAATCTCAATTATCCGATGAAAACTAAACAACTCAATTAATAACGATAAAATTTTTCGGATGTTACACTCTCCACTCACTTGGCAGCCAATTGGCACCATTCATAAGGGTAGAAGTGGCTCAATTTTCAGCCACTCAAACTAGTGGTGTTAGTGTGAAATTCTACTAATTCGGTTCTGGCGGTTTAAAATACCGAATCTTCACCGATTTTCTTCAAATAGGCAAAACTTTACTAAGTGACTCTGAGAGAATTTCTATATCTCTATTCTAATTGTTCCCAAACGTCATCCCTCTAATTAACATCTAATTAACTCCTAATTAATATTTAATCAACTTCTAATTGCCCTTACATAACCATTGAAACCGAATAAACAGATTAACTGCGTAAATTAGACATTTCGCAAATTCGGAGCCTTTTTGTTTTCTGTTTTCTATAACGAATGGTATTTTTGAAGTTTTGAGCAAGTCCAGGGGCACCCCACATCATTTCACACCAGACTGCCTCTATGGCCTAATCGGCAGAGATTTAAACTTCTACGATTTCACCATATGATTCTGCTTCGTTTAAAATCTCATTCTATTAATTCTACTGATGTGGGGACATAAAGATTATTTTATAAAAAGTTCTAGGGTTATTATAGAAATAATTCTTTGGGTCAAAATATAATTTCTAAAAATTTTGGACATCAATGCAATTAACAAAAGTTTACAGGGGCACTTTTATTATTTCCTAATTTTTAACATATGGCAGTGCCATATTTTCAACGGCAGTGTTATACTACCCTCTAATTCTGAGTGTGGAGATCGTTATAGCATAACGCTACCTGAAAAATTCTCGCACTGCCTAAGAGAAATAATTGAAAGTTTCTATTACGTTCTGTTTATGAAAGTGGGGATGTTACATTAGCCACTAACCGCTAGTTAAGAGAGAGAGAGTCTTTTTATTAAGATTTGAGCCTTGTGACGATCTATAACCCGTGAACCAATTTTGTGCATTCGTTGAATAAAAAACATACATATTTTAGTAGCTGAAAATGTTTGACTAAGTACACAACCACTTCCTATAAAATAGAAACAATTACAGAAGATGGGTTTTGGTTCAAAAAGCGGGGGCAATGACGAAAATCCAATAGTAAGAGGTTGCAATAGAGAAGGGGAAATGCTTTTTGTAAAATAGGATGCATTGTTAAAGAATCAACTAACAGTTTGTTGAATTTGGACATAATTGCAAACCAAGTTAGCTTGGGTAATGTTAATGAGTAAGAAATGTTGTTGGCCAATAAGCTGAACATGTGCACAAGTATAAGAATATGGCTAGTAGGTATTAGTGCCACATAACTATTTTTGTATCTATAACTAGCCTTGTACATTGCTTGTACAAAACACATCCTACATGTCTATCGAACACAAGTCTATGTTATATTTGCCTTTATGTTCTCTACATTTTGTTTTCTAGATTTTACATTCCAGCCTTTACCTTTCCGCTTTTATTTTCTTGCCTTGTACGCTCTTTGCCTTTACTTTTCAATATTTTATAACATTTCTTTATCGCACTTTCTTTATAACCTTTCATTTACTTTTAGCCTTTATAAATTGCAATCCATTATGTTAGCCTTCAGTTGTTTGCCAATATCCTTTTTGGTGATCTGATTAACTGATTTTCCCATCAAGTGCTTTCTTGAGTAGCTTGGGATCCTACAGCTAAGAAATAGATTTCCCTTTCTCAATGTAATCGCATAATACTGGAGATTCTTAGTGTCTTCCCTGAGTCAAGTCCATCAATTTAACATTAAAACTATTTCTTGGCACACCTTTTAATAGACAATTCAACTAGCTAGCCAAATTAAGCCGAACACATAAGATCTATAAGATCAAGTCCCAACTTTCCAATTCCTTAAAATAACTATGTTACCAAATATCAATTTCAAATACATATACCTTAATCAAATTATAATCCAAATATGCAACATTTCGTAATATTATCCTTTCAAACAAACCATTTAAGATATCAAAAACAACTTACAAGGTTACTTGTCCCACTCAATGAACTATAGATATCATACCTAACATAATTGGCATTCGAGATTCAAATAAATGCTAACGAGATAACGAATTCAATATCTAACCATAATTAATCAAAGCTTGTCTTAGGTGCCTATTTAGGAAAATAAAGATAAGGAAGGAAGCTATAGATATAGTATCACTCATAACTCAAGGCCACGTGGAGGAGATCCAAGTTTATTATGCCATAAAGCCCATGGTTGATCATCACGAGTATCTAACAATCATGAAGAGCATAATACAAGCACAAATTAGTTTCTAGAGCCAAGGATTTCCTTAAATCATCTTCCTAACACAAAACCCCCAAATCAAAGCCCTCAACTCAAACTCCCTACTCCAAAATAAATATTCATGGAAAAACTTAACCAACTCTTGAAATAGGAGCACATATGAGTTCAACAATTACCTTTGGAAGGCAAAAGGAATTAAAGAAAGGAGTGGGTCACTGATGGAGCTCCAAAATCGCCACCCCCAAGCTCCCCCAAGTCATAAGTTGTGTCCCTCTTTCTCTCTCTCTCTCTATGTGCACTTGAATGTGAGGAACATCATGTGAGGGTGCCAAAATGTTGAAGAAATGGAGGTTGTAGGGGGGGAATTGATGTGGATGAGTAGGGAAGGAAGGAAGAAGAAGGAGGAAATGAAAAGAGAGAAAAGGGTCGAATGAAGAAGAAGGTTCGTGACCCAAATTTTTATCCTCGCTGCCACAGCCTAGGCAATGGATTCTAGGAGCCTAGGCACCCACTAGGCAGCTTGAACTCTAATTCTGTGTAACCACCACCTAGGCGCTGGCTTAGGTGCCTCAGCAGTGGCCCTTGAATCCAAAATTCCTCCAATTTGTCATACAATTATAACATGTATGTCAAAGCCCCAAAAGGTATTCCTAAACAAAATTTCACTCTAATAACTACCCAACAAGCCAAGGAAAGTCTTCTAGAAGAAATTTTTCTAAAGTCAAATCCAAGCTAGAGTTATGAATTATCTTTGTTAATATTTGTTTCCTCTTTTGACGCACAATGCATTGTACCTCTAAAAGGCTCAAAAACTATTCTTAATCAAATTCTAAGTTTAATATCAAAGAAATGAACGATGAATTGACTTACAAAAATATATTTCTCAAGGTCTATACTGAACGAACTTGAAGTTTACGTCTCTAACACCTTATCTTTGCAACGAGTATTACAAAAATGAAGGAACATAAACTCTAGAAAATGGAGACGAAAAGTAAGGCTGAAAAATTTGTTAACATAATCAATTTATAATGACCAAAGGTAGAAGAATGTATAATAAATTCATAATCAATTTATAATAAATTCACAATCAATCAATTTAAAATTTTATTAACATAGTTCAAAATTTAAAAACCAAATAATTACTCACATTTAAGACACGATAACAACACTAATCAAGGGACTATTAAGCCATTGGATAGCAAATTGGCAAGAGAGATGTCACACATTTTATATATATATATATATATATATATATATATATATATATATATATATATATATATATATATATATATATATGGAAAATTAAGTCGCTATACATGAATTCAAAATGGAAATAATAAAGACAGGAAAGGAGAGATTTTAGAGAGAAGACCATTATTGCTAAGATGGGTAACGATAATTGGAATTAATTCACACCAGCAGATTTAATTCCGCATAAAATCAAAAATAATTTTAAAATTAAAATAATAAATATTAGGGTAGTTGAAATACTGCCACATGTCATTTCCTTAATTGCAGAAACTATCTTTTATATATATATATATATATATATATATATATATATATATATATATATATATATATGTATATGTATACTATTAATTTGGTTTTTGGTCTCTCTAATTAAGTAATGATATTTCTTTTATATTAAAACATAATGTTTTCATTTATGTCATCAATTTTGAATTTAGTTTTACGTGAAAATAGTTTTTAAATTAGTTTCTACATCAACAATCATTTGTAAATACATCCTCACCTCGACTGAAGTTATAACTCTATTAGGGGATGTCTTGCATGGCCAGTATAGTGTGATTTGACTATGTTATGAGAAATTCTTATATACTCTTAAAGCAAGAGAAAAGTTTTGCTTTATTTCATTCATCCTTTGATAGATCTATTTTATGGATCATTATTGTTTCTCACTTTCACTACATACTAAATGAAATGACTGATGTATCAAATGATAAATAAAATAGAATAACACTTCTCTCTTGCTCTGAGTATACATAAGAATTTATTGTCATATCAAATTTTGTTTGCCACACAGAACGACTCAATATCATTGTTTTAACTCTAGTTGATGTTAAGAACATATTTACAAATGATTGCAAGAATAGGGCTAACTTTAAAATTTTTTTATATAGGGACTAAATTCAAAATCAATGACACACACACACACACACACACATATATATATATATAAGTGGTTTACATATGAGAGTGAGAAGAGCAAATTTGAATCGTATAACCACATGTAGATGGTCAAGATTTAAAGTTGTTTAAAAGTCACATAATCACTTAAAAATATCGCATAATTTTATATTTTAATCTTGACTATTTACGTAAGATCCAATGGTCAAGATTTGTTTATCTTACTCTCATAATTAACTATTCCTTTCACTTGATCCTCTCTCTCTCTCTCTCTCTCTCTCTCTCTCTCTCTCTCTCTATATATATATATATATATATATATATATATTTATATATATATATATATATATATATATATATATATATATATATACAAGTCATAATGGCATATTTAGCCGTCGTCACGAAAGCGCTGTACTATGTCATATTATATCACGTAAATCTGATACACATATGGCTCTTAGTGAGAAGCGCATACCTTTTTTTTTTTTTTTTTGGGGTTCCTTTTCTTATCCTAGATGGTTTTTGCATTCAAATTTTTGTCTCAATACAATTGTACGTGATGTTTAGTGATTATTTTTTAATCCTATAACTAGGTCCATTCTGGCTTGAGTGTGCAAAATAGTTACTAAGTTGCTTCTGCATTCATCAACGTCATCTAGATAACGATGTGTGTCTTCGCTGGATATTAGCTAAGCAGTAGTAATCATATTTACATATATGTTCCAAAATTGTCAAAACATAACATATAGTCACATAACTAGAAGTAGATTCGCATAAAACTAATTCACTTAAAATTAGAGATTTATATCTATTGCTCATAATTTCTTATGACAAGAGGGGTTCATGTTATATTTTATAGCATGCTTAATTAACCAGAGGATATTATTTAAGAGGTCTCGAGGTCTTATCGGGTTACCCGAGTTCTCTAAAAGAGCAACGTAATTTAATATAATTTTTTTTCTTGATTCGATTGGTAATAATAATTTTTTACATGTATTTTATTTTAATGGTTATATGTGTATAATTTCTTAGTTATTTAATTATAAAATTATTTATAGTTAATCCCGAAGTTAGGATATTCGGCTAGTTACTATTCTCGGCATCAGGGAATGCTCCTCTAATTTATCATTTACCATTATAATTTTAATTTATTAAATTATAAGGTTCTAATTGTAGCTCTTAGAGCCAAAATTAAATCACTAATTACTATCTCAAAATGGGGGTATTACGTTCAAAATTTCATTTCATTGTCTATAATTGTTAATTTCTATGAAGAATTTTTAAAAAATAAAAAATAAAGGGTTGATCCTTTTGTCTAAATCATTTTGATTTTATCTGTTAGGTATCACCAATTTTTATGCAACTATGCTAAATAATATTTAAATCTTCTTCTTCTTCTTGTTATCATTCTTATCATTGTTATTATTAAAAATAGAAGCTGTTCTCATCATATCCAAAAAAATAATGATGATAATAAAATAAATAAACGCGGTTCTCAAAAATAGTAAGCAAACACACCGTGTTTTCCTTTCTTTTTCTTTTCTCGGCCTTTTTCGTTCTAAGCACCAAATTAATTATGTTCCTTCCCATAATTTCTTATTCGAAACAATGTCTTTAGCGTACTCTTTTAACATAAGAAAGTCATATTTTTTTAAAGTAAAAATAGAAAGAAAGTTGTACTGCTTATTCAAATCCTGCTCCACCTTAATAAATTTTGGTGACTTCGGTGGAACTATCTTAGCTAAAATCTCACCTAAATAAAATAACAAAGCCTTAAAAAAAAAGTCTCAATTCCATGAGAAAGTTAGTTCATGCAATGGAGGATGTATAACCATTGCTATATGACATGATATTGGCCAACGCAATATCATAACTCTTGTTATATAGTCCAATACTTGGAGCAGACTTTTCATAATGGCTTCACCTAATGTTCTCAACTAGCCAATAGGATTGTTCACCTATTCGAACGCGTTGTTCAAGTTATTTTCATCCTTAATATTGCAAGTGATAATTGAAATAGGACAACTATAATGCCATAGAGCGACAAGACATATATTCTTAGAATCAATGGTAGTTGAAAGTGATTGGTTTAGTACATGGCCCGTCTTGTCATTTGCGCATTGCACTACATTGTGGACACAGGAACAAGCTTTTTCTTAGGAGGAATGTTAATTCAATGAACAAATCATGTATTTGAAGCTTGTATTTTTGACTTTTTGGTTTGGAAAAATGACTAAATGACAAATGATGTAGCTTTGAAGTTCTCGTCATTATATTGTTGTCTTGGAGGCCTTTCGTGCAAGTATAAGCCAACAAAGTACACGATAGAAGACAAAGAACCCCAGCATTATTCCCACATTCATCCACCTGTTATCCTGTTCAAGTCCTCTACTCTTCAACACATCAAAGCCAGTAAGCAAACACTGGGATCCCTCTATTTGTTGCGAGAAACATTTATTTCGTACATTCCAGTACTCATTTGTGAGAAGTGCATCCAAAGGGTACCTATAGAGGGACACATAGTACATGAAAAGCCAGTATTTTGGAATGCTGTCCTTTGGGATGAAGTATCCGGAGAAGAGGAAGAAGGCTCCAAGGACTGTGCCAATGAGGGAATTCCCAGAAATGAAATCAGGAGAGACTGCACTTAAGAAGAGCACCAGAGAACTTGCCATGAGTACAATGAGCCAAACCACAAAAGTGAAGAAGGCGAAGGCACTAAGGGAAGGATTGAGTCCTACAAGCCAATACACAGGAACTGCAAAAAGCATTGATACTACAAACAAGAAAGGAAGGAAGACAAAAGTGTTGGCTATCATGTAAGAGGAAATTCTATAGGCTCCCCTTGAGGCTTCTTTCATCAGAACACGTCTCTCTTGAAGGTATATTGGAAGTGCTTCAACTGTAGAAGACAGCAGAAAACTAAGACTAAATGCAAACAGACCTAACCTTTCTGCTACTCCTCCTTCATCCTTCCTTATCTTTATATAAACACTTCCTAACCCAAATCCCCCAACTAATGCTTGCATTGTTCTGGCCAGGAATAGCTGCTTTGTTCTATAAATGATCCTCCAAAATCTTGAGCATAGAAACAAAATCTCAATCAAGTTTACATAACAAAGAGTGCCAAAACTTTCCCTGTTATATTGTGATTGGACTCCTCCATTTTCTTCCACTGGCCATATGGGATTTGGAAATGGCTCCTTTTCCTCACTTTCAAGTTTGAAACTGGAATCTTCTAACCTGCGTATGATTTCCATGGAAAATTCTAAAGTATTGAGTTGTAGTGGAATTTGAAATCCCAGCTTAGTTATGGTTTCCTCAAGTGATTCTAGGCTACCATTGTGAACCACAGAACCATTAGAGAGGATCAAGAACCTAGAAATATACTGCAATATTCTATAGCTGGGTTGGTGGATTGACAGAACCACTGTCCTTTGCTTTGCTTTAACCACTGATGACAGAAGCTCAATCACTTGCAGAGCTGAAGTGCTGTCTAGGCCTGACGTTGGCTCATCTAAGAGTAAAATTGGAGGGTTGTGAATCATGTCAACTCCAATCGATACCCTTTTCCTCTCTCCGCCAGATATCCCTCTATTCTCTTCATCTCCAACAAAACTATCTGCAACATGAAAAAGGCCTAGCTCTTGCAACAAGCTTTCTACCCTCATTTCTCTTTCCTTTGGTGTCATTTCCTTCAGCCTAAACTTGGCACTAAACAGTAAAGTTTCTTTAACGGTTAGAAGAGGAAGCAAATTGTCCTCTTGTGCCACAAAACCACATACCTTCCTTAACTGAGCTGGACTAGTCACTGGCTGATCATTGATTGAGATGCTTTTAGGATCAAAATCTTTGTCTTTTACCCTGCCGGCAATTAGTCGGAGAAGACTGGACTTCCCTGTGCCACTAGGACCAACAACAGCAACTATCTCAGAACTTCTGGCAACAAAAGAGACAGACTTGAGTATTGTTACAGGGTTAGTCTTTTGAGTCAGGTGACAACATGAGAAGGGAGTGGTCTTATTTGGGTGCAAAGTGTAGGAGAGATTTCTGACAGAAAGTTTGTACACAGTTCTAAATTGATGCAGTGCTGGTGGTGGTGGTGGTGGTGAATGGTAGAAAGATGAAGAAGGACTGATGGACTCATCAGGAGAATTAGAAGTTGAGAAGAAGACCACAGAGTCATCTTCATTGCTATGTAGCCTTGGCGGATTCAAGCAGGCTGCCATTGTGTGGATTTGATTATTCTGTGGGACAATTGTGAGCTTGAGAAGGCTAAATTTTATGGGGGATTGCTCAAGTTGATAAGAAATGGAAGTTGAAACAACCTAGTTGACTGTATACGGTTACTTAAGGTTATGTTTTTGTTTATTTAATAGTGATGATGACATGTTTGGCAGAGGTAGGTTATCTGAGATATTTAAGTTAACAAGTGTGTCCTTTGGACCATTCCTGCATTCATCCAGCATCATTTCATGACAATAGACTCGAGTTTATGGTAAATCCGATACATAGTAATATATCTATCAGTAATTTTTATAATATTTATATGTTATAATTGTAAATTATGTTTTAAATTGTAGAAATCTTACTATATGTAAGGTTTAGGTGAATCCGAATTTATAATATCATTGCTCTTTCACAACTTCCCAGCAGGATTTCCAAACTCATCACCTTGGAAATTCTATCAAATTTGACAACTTTGAACACAAGATAAAGGAGGAAAGTTGTGCAAACTTGTACTACACAGTAATGTATTATAGTTGTTTGATGGACAACTCCAGGCCGTTTAATTAGGTGACGCCGTTGTAGAAGACCGTGGCTTAAATGCTTATTGGTGAATCATTTTGAACCAATTTAAATAAGCAGAACTACGACGAAGATGCAAGGTTCTAGAACTGCTGACATGACAACAACAGAGTAATAACATTAAAAACATTTTGAACAAATACATAATTTGCCCCATTCGAAAGCAAAAAGTTGAAAAAAAAAAAAAAACAAGAATAATAGTAATAAAACGCATGAACAATTATAAACTTTATACTTATCTTTTTCATAGACAGCAATTAGCACACTTGTGTAACAAATTAAAAGCGGACAGTATACATAGTTTCGTTTATTTCAAAGTATGCCATAGAAATAGTCGATAAGGATTGAGTTTTTTCAAAGTAAACGTATGAATTTAGAGTTTGCTATCTTGCTGAAATTTTATCAAGCTCAAAGCAGGACAAGCCTTGCTTGTAACAACGTCAGTTTTATACCAATTATGTATCATTAGATTAACAGTCATACTTGGTATAATGCAGAAAATAAAAGCAAATTTTAAATCAAATAGTTAACTAGCTTGAAGAAGCTGCTCAAAGAAGCCACGATAACTTTCGTGTAGTTAGGAAAGTTTGGAAAACGGCTCAATCTGCGATATTAAAATAAATTTTTAGAGAGAGAGAGAAAGAGAAGGGGGGGGGGGGGGCTTAAGCTGATGCACCTTTGGGTGACAATAACTAACATACCAAACTCAGCATAAGCACGCATTTACACAATAGCCAATGTTCTGTGTTCTTCTTAAATTTTAATGCCTTCTGGATATTAGTCTATCATCTATTGGCCTTATTGTGAACATTTGATAATATACAGATTGATAAAACAGGTAGTATGATCAGGCATGCCTATTCAGCAGATGAAAGCCAAAACTATTGCACAGGATCTTTACTTTGGATCTGATGCCCGTATACCATGGCGCTTGAAGAATTCTCTAAATCCGTAAGCACTAACGTCGTAGTTGAACTGCAAGTGCACAAATACATGATAATCAGATAAACATTTCAATATTTCACTCATGAAAACTCACACAATAGCATATTACCTTCCTTTACTAGCTAGGTATAGATTCATTTTACATACTTGCACGAAAGAAAAAGCTCAACCAAAAAATTATGAAATTCAAAATCAGTAATGGATACTATTTGCCTAAAAGTGGTCTTCCAATGTGCCATCCAGACCTAAGGAGAATGAGAGAAAAAAACTTACAGGCAAGACCTTCACATTGTATTTAGTGATATTTGGATCAGCCACCCTTCCCTGGTTAGCTGCCTGTATAGAAGAACACAAGTCTCAAATATCAATAAATATTTACATGGCCAGGTAACCACTCAAATGATTGACATAAAAATAAAAAACATATTATCGCAACAGACCATATGCTTTCTAATTAATCACACCATCAAAAGAAAATTCATTACAATTTCTTCCGGTGAGCAATTTAAGCAGTGATTTATAAATGAGACCATACTGAACAAAGGAAGGAATACCATACTTGCTCCGGACTATGAAATATTTCAATGAATGGATACTCATTTTTCTGCCGAGTTATACAAAACCCAGGATATTTTGGACATTCAACCTGAAAGTACCAGAAAATAAACAGTTCATCAATGAGCAATATTGCAATAAAAGTGCTAATATGCGGAAAATAAGTACAGTAAATAGTTTCTAAATGCCAAAACCCAAGTAAAAGAAATTAATAGTCACAAGCATTAAAATGAAAATAAGGAAAAGCTGATAAAGAGATGGACTGTACTATCTGCCCGGAGCCTACAATCCTCAAAAGTAAACTCCAACTCATTAAAACTAAGGAATGCTGTGTCTGCATGTTTTAGATATTCTATCTGAGGAGACAGGGATGCCATGCTTCATAATGTGTGATATTATTGTTGTGACTTCCAACACTTACAAGTGTGCATCAATGAACAATAACTTACACGCATGAATTTCACATGTGGATAAAACTCAACAGCAGCTTCCTCTAATACTTTGTCAAGATGTCGTGTGTAATTACCCCTGCATCATTCAATAGTTAGTAGTTATTCCTAAATCTTTTTCGTTGTTTCCTTTTCTCATTCCATTCAGATCTAAAGTAAGCTTCAAAGTAGGGGTAACCAAACAATAATTCAAGGGCTGCCTCCAGGTCACCTGATAGTAAATGCAACAACCACAGGATAACCTTCATGAAGGAGTTTGACAAACTCACGCTCCGAGGTAAAATGAATAACCCGTGATGGTCCAAGATTCTTTGGATAACCAGTATAATACCTAATATTATCACAAACAATTCAGAGAAATTTGCACGGCACAATAATATACAGAGAATCATATGAGGTGAAACAGCCCCTAGAATAATGCACATGACAATGTCCATATCTATGCAGTTGGACAGTTGTGCCATAAGAAGAAAGGCATCATTTGAATTATGCAAACTATGCTACCATAGTCAATCACATCTAGTAATGTACAAAAAATTTGAAATTAGCTTCCAAAGATTTATAGATATGATTGAACAACTCTTCGATCAACAGCAACAACAAAACATGAAGTAAACATCTGCATAATGATCTCAGAACCATGGAAAAGATATCAGATAGTTACTAGATGGAGATTGAAAAATATAAGTAGCAGTGAAGAATAATAAAAGGCATTCATTTGCAACAAAGCAATAGCCAAGTCATACTTGCACGTTGAACGAAGATGACTGATCATCCGATCAAAAAAAGAAGGATCTTCCATTTCACAGTGCAATAGAACGGGTTATGATATCCAGTTCCTGGAGCAAAAATAAATTGTGCATCTAAGTACATGCCGAAGTAGTATTGATACATTAATGTCATTTACCTTCTCATGCACACATCTAATCAAATTATTTCAAATCAAATCATTACCTACTTTTAAACATTCCAAACACAATGTAAAACCTTTCATGCTCAATTTCTTCTAAGATCACAGTGTCCTCTGCTTAAATATTCAATTGAAGCATTTTATCAAACATCTAGTGAGCATTCAACCCGTGAGGCATGAGCACAGTAAAATTCAGTCGAACAAAATATCTCTTCAAGAAACCTCCAAAGAAAAATGCCAAAACGAAAATAGAGAAGGGGGAAAAAAAAGGGAAAAAGAAAAAGCAGAACCATTGGAGGGTTAAAAATGAGGTTGATAATGAATGTTTATGTGAGTGTGGTAAATGCAACGCTGCTACGTTACTTCCAAGTTCAATCAAATTTTTTTACCTAATTTCCTCCACTTTCCCAACACCCAAACAGGCAATTGAACTATAGTCTTCGGGTGTGAAGTGAACAGTGGCTGAGGAAGAATCTGGCGCGTTCCCGTCCGGTGTGTGCGTCCGGAGGTCCGGACTGGAGTTGGTACTATTTGGGCTGGACGTCTCCCAGTTTGGGCCGAACTGGGCCGCATTTTTGTCTTGGCCAGTAAAATCCTACCATAGCGTTTGTTTTGAACGCATTATTGCTGTGACCATAAAATACGCATTGTCCTTTGACCCAAAAAAATGAAAAATGCATTATCCCAGTTGGACATAAGGTAACCTGGAGGGAAAAAAAACTAAACCAACCAAAAAAACAAAAAAAAATCAGGCACTTAGGCATATAGTAGAGAAGAGCTTATCACAAAGGCCTACATCTTTTCTAGGGATGGAAGTAGCCAGGATAATCATGGAGGCTTTCGATCTAACTCATATTTAGCTTAATTAGGCCTAATCTTTTTAGTAAGTAAGTTAGGTCCAGACTTTTCAAAAAATATACATTATAGGTTATGAAAAAACCTTAATAGTCTACAAACTTGGTCTATTTATATTATATTATGTTATTATTAGTAGTAGTACACAAATTCTAATGATAATCAAAACCTTTTGCTTTATTATAAATAGATATTTTGACCTATTTAGTAAATCTTTTGGCCTAATTTAGAAATACGTTTTTTTGATATATTTAGAAGCTTTTTCACCTATTTAAGAGTAAATTTTTTAATCTGTTTAAAAATTTTATGATCAAATTGACCTCTGAATAAGCTTTCGGGTCAGACCAGACTTTTAAAAGGGCCATGTTAACGCCATAAGAAAAAGCTTATATTGGATAATAGACCCAAGATCGGATTACATATTTATAATGTAGGTCAGACCTATTTAAGTTAAAGCCTAGACTAGCCTACTTCCACCTCTAATCTTTGACACCTCCCCCCCCCCCAAACAAAAAAAAAGGCCTTTTGTTTTTGGAGTAAATTACATTCCCACTCTAAAAAATGTTTTTATTACACAATTTTTCCTCTATTTTCAAAATTACACTCCCTAAAAATAGAAAATGCATTACACTTTAATTCATTTTTAAATTTTTTGTTAAATCTTCATTATTTTATATTTATTATCTTAATTTTTTAACTAAAATATCCCTTATTAATAGTTATACATATTGAAAATTTTTTACAAAATAAAAGATATGTGAATGATAATAATATAATAACATTCATACCTATGCACGCACACATGTTTTAACTATTATTTTATTAAGAGAACAAATTATTAACAATCACGATGATGTTGATGATTATTTTTTAAAATTTATGAATTGCGCAATTTTTAATTGTTTTCATATTTTTAAGTTATAATCTATGATAATTAATGTTAAACTGTGAATGTTAGTAAAATATTTTTGTATTAATTTATTAAAATAAAAATAAAATATAAATGTTATATTAATTTTTATAATTTTAAAATTATTAAATAAAGATTTAATAATCTTAATAAATATAATGTCATTAACATTAGCATATGAATTTTCAAGAATTTGTAAAGATGAAATGATTTTAATGATATTAAACCGTCAATAATTAAAATAATAACAAAAAATTAAAGAAATTACTAACACTAATTAATAAAGCATTTTAGACTAAAGTGTATGTTTTAAAAATAGAGGTGGGGGTTGCATAATAAAAGTATCTTCCAAAGAATGGGAGTGTAATTTACTCTTTCTTTCTTTTTTTTTATTAATGGGAATGTCAAAACTTAGTTATTTTATGTTTGAATATATACTAGTAGAATTGTTTATTTCAATTGTGAGTATGTAATAATTAGGGATGGCAATAGGGCAGGGTGGGAAGTAGTCCCCCAATCTTTGCCCACGCCTCTAGAGTTTCCCCTATCCCTATGCCTATTCCCTGTGTCGGGGAAAAATTCTCATCCCCATCGCCATTTCTCGCAGATCACCACCCTTAACAGGGATCTGTAGAGATCCCAAAAAAAAAAATTTAAAAGATCAAGAAAACATGCATAAGCAATTTATTTAGTTAGAAAATTTAAAAAAAAAATAATAAAACAAAATTGTTCCAAGTTTTAGATTTTTAGTCTTATATCATTACTACAAAATTTTCAAATTTTAAATCAAGTCACAACCATCACAAGACCATCAAAATAAACTACAATAAAATATGAAAGAGTTCAACAATATTAAACATCATTAAAAAAACACATGTCTTCATAATCTTCATATTTGAGCTTGAGTTCTACTTCTACTTGCCTACAAAAAGGAATACATAAACTAATCCTCAGGCATATATCTTTGCAGGGCATAGGGCATATTCCTAGTCCCCATCCCCAAAGTCATTGTGGGGTGACCTTTGCACCCATCCCCATCCATATGACGGAAAAATTTCCACATTCGAATTCCCATCTGCAAGGATCCCCAATAATATCTCTATGTATAGATCCCTATTGCATCCTTAGTAATAATATAAGTGCTTTTATTTAAAAAATTATTGAAGTAGGCATATTTTTAAAAACTATAGAATTTTCAAACATTAACAAAAACTTACAATAAAAATAGTATTTGGCTTTTTTTATAAAAAAAAAAAACTAAGGTATGTCATAAATTGATTTATTTTAGAATAAGATTTTACTTAAAATTTTTATCTTTACATGTTTTTATTGATTTTCTTTGGTAATCAAAATACGATTGAATTTTTTCCCAATCAAAAGTTGACTAAGAAGTAAATTTGAAATAAAATAACAAGTACGAATTGATTGCTCATGCCAAAAAAATTCGTATATAGATAAACAATTTCACTATCCTTTATGTAAATATCAACATCTTAAAGCATAGAAAATGTTAACCGATAATGGTATCATTTATATTGTTAATACCAACTACAATGTGTAGTCAAGTACTTTGTAATCACGACCACACACATAACCTCGTAAGGTAACAAATAAGTTTGAGCGATCTCCAATAAAGTAGTGGAGTCACCTTAAATAAAAAAACAAAGAATTATAATGACCTCTTTATATGGTTAATTGATATTATATTTCGCCTCTCCTTAATTTTAAAATTACACATGATTTCCTTAATTTGTTTAAGAATAGTATACTAACTTTCCTTACTAGTAACAATATATTAGCTCCATTAATAACAAGTGACTTACATGTGATTTATTATATTTTGAAAATTAAAAAAAATATAATGTAGATGAAATATCATATATGTCCCAAACTAAACACCCGAATGCCATGACACCATTCTTTCCTTTCCAAATGAAACCACAAACACAACTATTGTCTTTAACCTAAATCAAACAAAAATCGACAAAAATTAAACTCAAAATAACAAACCAACAACACCCCTTCCATAAAAAACCCAAAGTGAAATAAGATCACAACAACCGCACTACCACCCATCAAATCCTCAATCCATCATAATCGTCCTTGCACCACCTCCTCCCAGTTGTGATGAACTTGCCACAACGCACCACCTCTGCACGGCACGTGCCTTTAGTTCTCATCCTTCTTGAATCACCTCTCTACTCCTATCTCTTCGTCATCCTTCTCATCCTCATTGTTGCTCTTTCACTCAACACTACATTATTTGGATCCAGTGATGACATTTGTAATATCCCGAAAAATAATGTGTTTGATTAGCACTGTTAATTGATTTATTTCATTGCATTAGAGAAATAAGATACTTAGAGGTGAATTAGAGAGATTAGGGTTAAAGAAATTTGAAATGGTTATGTAGAAAAATTTTAGAAGGTTACTAGTAATGTTTCACCGATTTGAAGGAAATCGGTTAAAATTCGGTATTTTATACTACAATAAACGAATCAATAGAATTTTATACTGTGAAAACCTAAATTGGGTGGCTGACATTCAGCCACCTCCGCCCCACAAATGGTGCCATAGGCAGCCATACAAAGGTGAGATTTGGCCAAAAACCAACCACCCATGCATCTACCAATAGAAACTACATGAGTCATCCTTATAATTATGACTCAAGAACTAAAAATTTTCCCATTTTCTCCCCCACTTTCATCCTCCCTGCAAGAACCCGCTCTCTCTTACATTTTCTTCTTCTTCTTCATCTCTTCATCCTTATTTCTTCACCCTACCTCTATACCTTCACCCAAACTTGCTTCCATTCAACATCAACTCAATTTTTGAGGTACGATTCTTGAACTTTAGTGGCTATTAAAGTTTATATTGTTGGTTGGGTTTTCTTAATTTCTCTTTAATTTGATGTCATATGATGATTATATGACTTGTTTCAATTGATTGAACGTGAGAATTCTTGGTTTGGATTGGAAAAGGAACCAAAGAGCTCAAGAAGAACTCAAACAGAATAGTTAGGAATCAAAATCCTAGGACAAGTTTGTACTTTGTGCATGTATGACTTGACCTATAGAGGTCAAAATTTTATGAAACTATTTTTAGATAAAACTAGAGATTTAGAGTTTTCCAATCATGTAAATTATAAGTCCATTGGATTAGAAATGAAGGAGATATGAATTCTTGAAGTTAACCCTAGAATTCTATCCTTATTCCTGACCAGACTTGGTTGAGAAGGGCATAACTCGCCCTATCCAACTTCAAATAGAGTGCAAAAAATTTACTTCGAAAGCTAACACATAATATAACATGTCATAAAAATATTAGAGTTAGATTCCTACCCTGTTTTTCCTAGTAATTCACCAAATTTGCCTTATGTACTAATTGGACAAAAATAGGGCAAGCCAATTCAACTGACTTTGGGAGCTTATAACTTGAGTTCTACCTATTTAAATGAAACGAAACTTGTGGAATTAAGCTGGTTCTGTTAGCTTTAAAATGATATAAGTTTCAAACAAATCCGATAAGATTTTTATTTTTGGCGAATTTTCACATTTTAGACCCCAATTCTACTTAGCACCAGGGCAGACCTAGGTTAAACTTCAATAACTAAATTTATACTTATAAAAAATTAATGATCCTAAAGAGATTAAAAACTAGACAAATAATACTCCAACATATAAAAAATTTAAAATTTAAAAAGTTAAGTGGAATTTGTGGGATAAACAACAAAATAGGGCAGAATTGAATAATGTAAGTAAAATTGTCAAATTGGGGGTTCAGGCACCTTAATACGTATATGAGCTTTAATTAAGGTGTGAATGTTGCAAATCTATGGTGATGCTGAAAGATTCATATATTATGTTGGCTCTGCTACTGTGATTGATTGTTTGTTTAAGCTGGCACTATTCACAAGGAAGCGAACCTGATCCGTTATACTGCTGAAATTCCGACAGAAATATATGAAAGTTATTAATGTTTATATGTTATGTACATGAACATCATACAAGCATGACTATTTGAATGCAAAATATGAGACAAATATGAGACATATGCATGATGCATGTATGATGATGTCAATAAAGAAGAAAGATATAGAAGCTTGTAAAGGGGATGTACCGAGTCTCCACCTCGTAGTGGACCAAGGCGATATTGTCTAAGACTTGGACTACCCTCTAAACGAATTTAAGGGGAATAGACTGATGTAAGGATTAGGTAAAGTAAATCTATCACTCATGTATTGATATAAGCTTAGACTTGAGAAGTAGGTTATTACCAGAGGTAAGAGAGGCCATTCACCTCCAAGGGACTAAGTACAAAGAAGCAAGATACAAATAATGCACCCTAGGAACGGTGATATGTAAAGCCTAGGTGTGCCAAGAAAAGAAAGTAAAGAAAGACAAGTGTACTCGCATCAAGAAATTAGTTGCATTCATTCATGCATTTTATTCAATCGTTTCTTATTTTATTATGAATCAATGCATCTTATTCAATCATCCTTCATATTGTTATGTTAATGTTTGTATTCTTTCTCTATTTAACAAGTGTATGAATAAAATGAACTCTGAAATACCCTACTAGACAAAATGCTATACTTAAGTTATAATATGTTACCTGGTAAGTATCACGTGTGGGCATTCATTTATCGCATTTTGACTCAATGTTATTTACCCATCTAGGAATTTTCTATTTATTTGTTTGTTTATTTTGATCGTGGGACATAACAATTGGTTTCACATCATAATAGAAAGATTTACAAAATAGACAGAAGCTACAGAAAACTGCCTCATATACAAACATATAGATATTTGTCTTCAAGGTTTGCTACAGTGAAAATAAATAAATAGTTCAGGGTACAAAGATGACGCCATCAAGATAAAATAAATCAACCTATCTGTATACAACAGAACCCTATCTGGTCGCCATAGGACATTTCATGTACCAACTCTCTATGATCAAGACCAACAGAGCTAAGCCTATGGCCCAAAAGTGCTAAAAGAAGGCCATGCTAAACATCACCATCTGTCATGTTAGATAACTCCCCTAAATGGATTCCAAAGAAAGGAGCCTATTCGCCATGCTGTTGTCCGCCGAAGCATAACCGTCGCTGGTGCAAAGGATGAACTCGTAGCGTCTAATGGGTCATCATCGTCATCGAGGGAAATAGAGGAGACCGGCTGGGGTGGTGAAGCCGGTGGTGCGGCAGGAGCTGCTGCTGATGCTGGAGGTGTAAAAAGGTGTATCATATATATCGGAATAGTGATGTAGGGTGCAGTAGGATCAAATAGTGGGTAAGTAAGTGGGACAGTGAGGTCTACGGAAAAAGAAATAAAAATAGAAACGGCAACTACTAGCAATATACATAGAGTCCAGAATAGGGTCGAGGTGAAAGTGCAGATCGGGGATCTCTAGGAAAAGAACGCCCATCACCGCATGTTTCATGATTTGAGAATGATGCGGTAATACACAGTAGGGTGAGAATTTATAGAAATTCTTAGTAGGAATCCAATACTATGCTAATTTGACATTGCTGTCATTCCCAGTTGTTTCAATTTTACTTAATTTAAAAAGACGTAACATAACTATAATATACTATTCAATTAATGTTATGGAAAACATAACCCGAAACAAAACTTAATTTTAATTAATATAATAAGAAGTATAACCAGACACATATTTTAAGATAGTTAGGGCAATAACCATAATGTAAACAGTAATACAAACACAAGGAATATACAGATAATCATGCAATTAGCTCAGATTTAGCAAACAGAGCTTGTATATGCAGAAATGGAAATGCACTTAGCTTTGGGATCTTTCAACTTATGTGACTTATATTTTTCTACACTTGGTCCCTTGAGAGTTTTTGGCTATAGTACTCCTGGGTAATAGTCTGCTTCTCAGGACCAAGCTCGTTCCTATACAAGATAGCCGGGTTTACTTTCCCTAACTTTCCCACTGATCTATTCCCCATAACTTTATTCAAGGGTTGGCCCAAGTAATATAGAATCATTTATAATCCTCATAAATTTCATGAACAAAACTAATTTATCTTGAGTATGACATGCACAGATATATACTTTGCATATTATGTGAAATCTCTGCCTAGATTTCAGTAGTATAACGGATCGAGTCTGCTTCCCTATGAATATTGCCAGGTTACTAGAAAGATCAATCAGGCAACAATATCAAAATAAAGCCCCAAGCCTTTAACATTTATACCAATAATATGACATTCCAACATAAATTGGTTTTTTGCTACCTTTACTCAATCTTACCTGATTTTGTAAATTCAACCATAATTTCTATTCAATTCATTTAAACCTAAATTTTGGATATGTTAGAGTTCTATTTGTCAAGTTTTCGACCCAATCTCATTTTGATATATGTACTCAAGTTATTTGAAATTTATCTCAGTCTGCCCTACAACTAGCTAGAAATGCACCCTTAAAATTAAAAATTCGCTAAAAATAGAAATCTGGGTAAAATTATACAAAACTTATGCCAAATTAAAGCTAATAAGACAAATTATTATTTCCAATAAGTTTCATCTCATTTTTATAAGTAGATCTTGAGTTATAAGCTCTTGAAGTTGACAAATCTCGGCTACCTTATTCTAGCTTGTATTGACCTTAGGGTAATTTCATTGAATTACTGAGAGAAATTGGGATCAGATCTAACTCTAAAATTTTTATAGAATGTTTCCCTATATGTAAGATTTTAAAAAAAAAAAAATTTGCACTCAATTTCGAGTTATGTATGGTGAGTTAAACCCTTCACAACTCATACTACTTAGTAGAGAACATAGAATTCTTAAGTAAATTTTAAAAATTCATAACTCACTCAATACTAATCCAGTGGCTTCATATTCTATATGGTTGAAAGGCCCTAAATGTCTAGTTTCATATAAAAATAGGTTCATCAAGTTTTGATGGCTAGATTTTGGTCCGTACATGACATACGTATAGATGCCGTAGGGTTTTCACCCAAATAACATTTTGCTTCTTCCTATTTCCTAATTCTCTCCTTCCAACTTCAATTCTAACTCAAAGACCCAAGTTAAACCAACCATAAATCATCATCTACACCCAATATAGCATCAAAGGAATGAAGAAAGATGAAATCCCATATAGCTACAATCCATAAGAGATAAAAGCAAAATTGGAATCTTACCATTTTTAGGTATAGAACTTGTTAAATTTAGGTCTTAGGTTGAAGAAATTGGTTGGAGCTTGAAGGTATGATGAAGATAGAGTGAAGATGAGATGAAAAGGAAAGAAAATGGGAAATTTGGGTTGTAGATTTGGGGCTGAAAATTTCAAGGAGTAAGAAGGAATTTTGGTGTTTTATTGGAGGAAGCTTGGAAGATGATTGGTGGGTAGTTTGTGGCAGATATGAAACCAAGTCTCTCCAGTCCTTCATGTAGCAAGTGGTGCCTCAAGTTTGAAGGAGAGTGGCTGAATTGTTAGCCTCTCATATTAGGTTTTCATTCAGGAAATTCTACTATTTTAGTTTCGACAGTTTAAAATACTGAAAATCTTACCGATTTCCTTTGAATCGGCAAAACAGTTTTGAAGAATTTTATGAGATTTTCTATACTTCTAATCTAATTCCCTCAAATTCTAATCTTTCTAAATAATACTTAATTGGCCTTAAATAAATACGTAATCGATTTCTAATTAATCTCACTTATTGAATAAAATCTGAATAATTTGGTTAAAAATCATAAGATTTTTTGGACGTTACAAACTCTGCTTTGAACAATATATTTTCAAACTATAAAACTAGAAAGTTTATGTAACATATTTATTTTTTTCATGATAAACTGAAGCAACTGGAGATAATAACCATGACACGGTATGTGGTAGTCTAAGGAATCCTACTGAGAATTTATAATTCTCACTTCTATATATATTTTTATGTTATCTCCAAATATCTCAGGAGAGTTAGAAGATGATCATATTGGGTAGAGTTAGGAAAATTGAAGACAGCGAAAGAGCACTATTATACAAGGTCTATTTAAGTAACAGTAACAACTCCTTGGGGAGGTATTATGACTTAAGCATAGTACTATATTTGGGAGTGTGTTACAACATCTAGTTCTTTGCTCCACCATCATGCATGCAGTACCCATACTATAAAGCTAATAAAACTCAAGGGTGGCAGTTGTTGAGTGCTGTTAGAATTGTGTCTTAGTTGGAAGTGGGTTGCTAGGGGTGAAAGGACATGATGATTGTGTGTAGTGAAGTGTAGAGGTTGGGTTTTTCAATGTTGTTGGTTAGTGTTATGAGTAGCCATGATGGTTGTAGGGGATGTCATCAAAGGGCTGTTGTAGTGGTTGCAGGTGGTGTTGTGCTTGCAATGCTTTATGGTTGTGGGGTAGTGGATGAAAACAGTTGCTATTATAGACAAAAAAGGGTCGTAGGTGTTTTTTGGCAATAAGGGTAAATTAGAGATTCAGTAAACTATGTTAACATAAATTAACATTACTAGATTGAAGAAAGCCAACTATAATTTTAAAAATATTAGGGTGTAAGTTTGCCAAAAAAAATAAAAAAGAGTTAAACATGTGTAGGAAACACATTTTTTAATAAACTCTTTAATTTGTTCCATTTGTAGAGCACTTTTGTGCATCAGTTTAACCACACTTCTGATGTTAGCCACATTCACATGGTGCATCGTGACTGACCAAGTGCATCAATGTATTTGCATCAATTCAATTATTTCTTCTAATAAAGTTATGCAAAAGCATTAAGCAATAGTGATTTTCCTTTGTCTTCAAAGCAAATGAGACACATTACGCAATATCTTCTAAGAGCGAAAGAAATTACCTCAATAAGTTTTTGTGTTAGATATAGGAGTGAATAGGAGAGAAATGGACGATTTAATATATACATGTGTCTTGCTCAAGAGTTTTATAAAAAGTAAGGAAGAAAATAAGGATTTTTCATAAACCGTCCTATAGTTATATTTTAAAGTTTCCCAAAATAGGATGTTTTACGGTATCAAATTACAAAACTGTATCCTTATTAAAATAGTAAAATCACATATTATATCTCATTTTGTAATTATATTTAGTCATTTTATTGAAGAATAAAATTATAAAAATATGCCATAAATCCTTCACTTTCTTCCCTTTATCTAGTTTAAACTTCCGAACATAGGAAATCTTAAACCTTCTATCCCTATCTTTTCTTACCCTTCCTTTAGATACCTTGGAATGAAATGGATTTGAGAAAGTCGTAGCATAGGCAACGATGTGGAATATGTAAAAAGAAAATTCATAATCGATGTCTTTGCCCTGATCTTGCATTAAGTTAGGGCTCCTAACACAGTACTAACGCCTTTGACGATGAAGACATTTAAATTGTAACAACTTTGTGCTTAGTCAATTGGTGTAATAGAAAAAAAAAATTGATTTGCTTATTAATTATTCCCTTGCTATTGCAATAACTTTTTATTAAAGAAAATCGTTGATTTACTTTTCAATTATCACTTATTTTCATTGGAAGGAAAAGTTCTTTGATCACTTGTAATTATGTTAAAGTGTACAAATAAAGAAATTTTGATATTACTTGATCTAGATTCTAGAAGATAAAATAAATTTAATACAAGTAATCTCACACATGCATGAATAGAATAAATAATTTTCATTTATAAACAAGAAGATTTATCAACAATCAATCATGTAGAGGGTTAGGCATCAATATACAAATGCGTTGTACAATGCATGGGTTTCTTTTCACGTCACCCATTTCAACCCCAGGGTTGGCTATATACAAAAACTCTTCATTCAAGATAGTATGCAGGTTCCTATCAATGCTATCAACCATTGAAGGCCTTTCACCTCCTAGCCATTGAAGGCCTCGACCTTCTACCCAATTCGATGGTATTGCCACATTCACACCAGCTTACAGCATAGGTTGCTGTTGAATATGGAATCCTGCAAGTTCAATCACCCTTTCTAGCTCTCTGAACTATTGCAATAGCTTTGCAGTCACATCTTTAACTTCTTCCATTGTGAAGCTTGAATCATTAATAGAGGCTAAATGATACATCGGCTCTAGCTATTTACCTTATTCAAATAGACATAAACATTATACAAAGGTGATAGTAATAGAAAGTATATTAATGAACAAAAGCAATAATACTTACTATCTACCCTTTTTCTAACACCATCTCTAGTGATCCAACGATGAGTGTGTCTTGAATACCACCTCATATAAGGGTCATTAGCACTCAATAATCCTATTCAATGATCAGTTGTTACCATATATTATACCCTGTTGTGCCAAGCATATAGTCTCATCCAATCGTTACACTCCTTATTGCATAGTGTAATATCATGGAGCTATTCATGTTGATGCAGTGGGTCTAGAATAGCCTATTACAAGCCAAATTGATGCATCATCTAATCTAGTTGATGCTATTCCACAATGTGAAAGTATATCAATGGCACAACAACTCTCCAAATATGAGAGCCTTTGAGGCAAATAAGTGGGGGGGACACATAGACTTCAACATATGATTCCCACACAATCTGCAAAATGAGAATAATTAATATTACAAATTTTATAACATTAACAACATCAAAATTTTTGGAGGTATTAATAAGGGATTCTTACATCTTCTCACTTTAGTTGATCAAACTTATGATGATAGTATGGCAAGTTCTGTTGTGCTACCATAAAAGCCTTACTGCCTAACCATTTGTTAATTTTTACACATTTAAACAAATATTAGAAACATGTAACGATTATGTAAAACTGAAATTTAAAAAAAAAGAAAGATAAAAAGTCTTCTCGAGCGCCGTATAGGGCATGGGACATCAGTGTTGGAGAAATTAAGGCAATTGATAGGAATCTATCTCATGCCCATAGCTAAACCAACACGGTCATGCCTCTAATCCTAGATCAACTATAATCTATGCACTTGCTATAATACCCCATTCTATTATAAGGATTTCAAAAAACTTGGGAGTGTGAAAATTGTGTTCTATTTGTAGCTTGGATTTGTTTTCAAAATGGACGTTGACTCATGAGTAAGCGAACAGGGCACCTCTAGATGTTTTTCTGATCGATATTGCTTTGGGTTTTCCTTAAACACTTGATTTTGGTTGAATTGATCTTCTATAATGAGAATGATGTGTTTTACTTTGAATCTATGTACTTGAGTATTTGAATATTGGTGAGTTTTAGAATGCTCACCCCGAAAAAGTGAATGTTGAGCGTTCACTCACTTTTATCTGTCATGACTGGGTCTCGAGGTTCAAGTTCCCAGATAAAAGGTTATCAAGGATTCGGGGTCTAGGGTAGATGGTCTGGGTCAATGTTGTGCACTAAAGGCATGGTAGTATTGGTGGGATAGAGGAAGGTTGAGTTGAAGCTCAGGGACCAAGTTCTGATTTGTCTTCCCATGGGTCATTCAAAGATTCTTGGCGTCATGTTCCTTCCAAGTTCCAATCTCTGAGGTTCGAGCATGTACTCGTGCTCTAGGTTTCAACGTTCCAGTCTGCCCTCAGAGAGTATAGATTATGGAAGCACCCTGTCTACTACACTATAGCACAGCCCATTCTACAAGCCGTTATAAATGAGAGCTCAACCCCTATTTGTAGGAGGATCTTTCTCTCTAAGGTTTGAAACTCTCTATCCTTCCCTTTAAAACTCTCTTCTCTTATCTTTTTCAACATTTTCTACTTCTTCTTCCTTTCCTCTCTTAAAACCTCACCCTCCCTCCTTTCATTATCATCCTTTTACTCCCTAAACTCCATCACATCTCCATTGTTGATGGGTGGGAGCTTGTGTTGGTGACTTGCAAGAAGACCCACACATTGCCTCTTTTTCCATTCCCTTCCCTAACATCTCAAGGTAAGTTTTGAGTTTGTGAACCCCTCTATGTCATGATTTATGCTATATTTCTTTAGGCTTGCTCTTGGGGGTGGGAGATTTAGAGGTCTAGGATTCAAGAATTGGGGGTTTTGTGCATTTGGGCATAATCCATGTTATTCTCTTGATTTTGTGCCTAATCTATGGCTTTATTGTCATGATGTTGTGTTAGGGAGCTTCATGGGATCTCCCTCTTGATTCAGGTGTTTTGAGCAGATACTTTGTCACCTCTTGGAATGTGCTGTGAGTGGATTATTTGGCTATAACTTGTCTTTTTCCATATTTATTCACAATTATTTTGCTCCTGAACATGGGATTGAGGTGTTAGTATGAGATGGGAAACTATGGCTATATCTTTATATTCTTGAAAACCTATGGACCAAGCTCTTAAAGTTTAATGAAACTAATTTAGTATATTCATGGAATTCAGTAAAACGATTTTGAGCATCATCGAAGGCATTGGAAAATTGTTGTCTAGAGTATTATGTTTAATGAAAGTTTTAAACAAGAATTGTTTTGGTAAAGAGGATTTGATGATATTTAGTTCAAATTTTGGAAAGGCTTTGGATTTTGGGCTATGACCCATAGTTTTGATATACTTTATAATTGATCAAATGTGCATTTATCACTGGAAATAGAAAGGTTTTCTCGGGGAAGTCTATTACAAAATCTGTATGCTAATGGCAGTAGATGTTAACTTGGGTGCACCTTATCTTGACGATTTCATGGCCACTCATACGGTGGTTCGCATCTATTTTCAGGGCCATTCTATGGGGTGGTTCTTACCTGTTTCAGGGTCACACGAAGGAAAGACTATCTAAATGTGATTCCAGCTTGTTTATCTTGGATCAAATAACTTCTCACTCATTTTGATAACTCCTTAGCATATATATATATGAGTGAGAAGTTATCTAATCCAAGATAAACAGGTATATATATATATATATATATATATATATATATATATATATATATATATATATATATATATATATATATATATATATATATATATATATATACACATACATACATGTATATATGTATACATACATATATGTATATATGTATATATTGAGATGATTATTTATTTGAGCTTATGGATTTCCTGACTTTTGGAAAGAAGAATTGAGAAGTTAAGATTTATGGCTAAAGTTCCGTTTGGAATTTGAACCCCCATTCTGGTTTTGTTAAAAGTAACGATATTTTGAAAAAAAAAAAATGAAGGGTTTTGCAGTTTATCAAATTTGCATTTTCTATGGACTCTTCTTATTTGAAAAAGTAAATTGATTACTTAGACTTATATAATTATATTGTTTATTTAAGTTCTATTTTTTATTTTTATGAGGTTGTGCCATGCTTGCTATAGGTTTATTATTACTGAGTTAGTTGGACTCACCCTTCACCTTCTTTTTAATTGCAATTGTTGCCCGATGTCCTTTAGAGTCTTCTAGTGACTCCTATGTTAGTGATATAGAGCTCCATTACCCACAAGTAAGGTCTAGCTTCCACTGATCGAGTTGTTATTTCTCTTTGGAGGCTATATGGGATTCGAAGAGTGGTGTGTTAGGCGTGCTAAGGGAAAGGTTTCCCTTCCGTGTTGGTCATGGCCCAGGTTAGGTCGTGACACTTGCAAAGCTCACAATATAAATAATAAAGCACCTTTGATCCCCAAATGTATTGTCCAACTATTTTAAAATCCTCTAAAATGGTAGAAAACTTAAAGGTGCCCAGCTTTTAGATTGATCTGGAAACAAAAGTGATCTTATCAACCACAAAATATATGCTCAAGTGAATCGCTAAAGCTGGACCTCACTACCAATATGATCATTTATGCCACGAAAGTGAGCATCGAGCCACCCTATTTTCAATTGATCACCATGGAATGGGCTCTATGGGGGAGTTATAGCAAGCAGCTGCTAAAGGTACGATTGCCATGGATCAAAAGTTTTGCGAATGACTAGTCTTCCGATCCATCAATACAGAGACTCGTTTGGATTGCAACATCTTCCAGTGTAATTATGGATCCTCCCTAAGGCATGTGAAATGCATATATCTCTGGTCTCCAACGATCCACTACGGTAAATATTAACGTGGGCTCAACTTGAAAAAATGCAAACTTTGCAACTTCAAAAAACCCTGCCAGCTCCATATATGAAATAATCTGAATAGAAATTTGCTCGGCCCCATTACGCACAAAAGAATTTTATGTAACATCTAACACCAATCGAGATGCCCATTCCAAACATATTGCAAAACGTGTATCTCTTGTATTGTCAACAACAATGCATCTTTTGGCCGGGGATTAATAATGCATGATGACGAAGAAGAATTCAATGCCATTTGTAAAATAAAAAATTCAAAGCTGTTATTAAATTAAAATTAAAAAAACATATAGAATAATTTTTTAAAAAAATGTGGTCATGTTCATTGAGTATAATTTTTCAAATTAAATCTAAAATTAATGTTTTCTCTTATACACTAAATTTTAAAATAAAATTAAATAAACTAAATTTACCAAATTAACAGAAACAATTATTTTTTAAAACTACGTTATAAATAAAATTTCACAATATTAATGGCCTCTTTTATATACTAAACTTTAAAATGCAATTAAATTTTATAAAATTAAGACAAATAATTTTTTAAAAAACTAATAAATAAATTTTATAAAATCAATGACTATTCTTGTATATTGAATTTTAAAACAAAGTTAAATTAAATTGAATTTTATAAAATTAAGAAAAATGGTTTTTTAAAAACTAAATCATAAATAAATTTTATAAAATTAGTGGTTTACCTTACATATTAAAATTTAAAATAAAATTAAATAAAACTAAATTTTATAAAATTAAGAAAAATGATTTTAGTTTGTCTCCCTTTTATAGGTGAGGTACATGACTTTGCCTTCTGGTGTACAAACAAAATTCTGTCCAAAACTTGAAAAGAAAAATAAAGTTAGACTATGATTGAGAATAAGAAAGTAAAAAATATTGTTGTCACTTCTAGAGCAGAAAAGAAATACTCATATGTATGTATGTCTTTCCTACCAAAAATGTTGAAATAAAGGTTAGAATCTATAGCGAATTTTTGATATTTGAATCATGTTTCATAGAAGTTTGGAAGGAAAATATGGATCAAGTCTAATCTTTTTTTTTTTTTTTTGTCTTTTTTGGTACATTAACCGCAATGAGTTTTAAACTTAGGACTTGTGCAAATTATCCAAGCCCTTGACTACTAGACCACTTCCAACGGCTTGGATCATGTCTAATCTAATGACCTCCCATTAAGAAACATAATTTTTTAAAACTAAGTTATAAATAAATTTTACAAAATTAATTATTTCTCTTATGTACTAAATTTATATAAAAAGTAAAATGAAATTGAATTTTACAAAATTAAAAGAAATAAACTTTTTGAACTAAAGTCATAATAAATAAATTGAAAATAATATCACATAGAAGTAGTGGTAGGCTTACAATGACAATAATGTTGTATGGACTAGCAATTTTGCTATGTGGAAGACAAAAAAACACCAAAACAGTGTGAAAGGTCTCTCTCACATTGAGAGCACAAGATGCAGATATAGGAGAAATTGCTTCAGTGGTAGGGGAAGGGGAGTTGAGGGTGTGAGTGGAAATAAGGGTGCAGGTGAGGATTATATGGATGAAGCAAAGATGTATATGGAGTGATGGTGATGCTCCTTCAAGTAACAACACCAATGTCATGTCTTGTCACCCCCTGGAAAGTTGCGCGCATGCTTGTTATGGCAAATTGGTGCAGGCTGGTTACACTAGTTGGACTAGCACCACATAAACTTGTTGGTGCAAGTTACAGGGGTGCCACCCCTATCTCTCGCCATGTGGCCACACGCATTTGACTATGTTATTCAATTAGGAAAAGTGGTGGTGCTACATGAACTTACACCATTTGCTTGGCACAAAGCATTAAAAAATTCCAATTATTGTCCACCGTGTCCAAAACAACAATAGATAGGGAATAAGTTTGAAAATCACTACAAATTGGTAAAATGTTTGTAAAAGTGCAATACAAGGGTCAAAAAGCCTAAAATGATTAGTGGGAATTCTCATAAACCTTGATATTTTGATTGCCACATTTTTACATATATGGGGTGAATTCTCTAGTGCAGATGAAATTTGGTGTAGATAGAGTTTTATTTATGTATTTTTAATGACGAATAAACTCAAGAATTCAGTGGCAGCTCATCTGGTTTACGTGCTTGTCCCACATACTCAAGCTCTAAAGTTTGAGTCTTGCTCTCATTTTTTCTTTCAATTTTGTCATTTTTCAAAGTGTGTACTATGGTTTGCTGGGCTAAATATGGTGCACCATCTCATTCTGACTCTCTCTCTTTCTCCCCCTCCCCTCGCCCTTACTACCTTCATGTTCCTTGCTTTTTGTGTCCTGCTTCATGACATGGGGTGTTTAGGAGGCACCAAAAAAAGCTTGTTAGCTTGAGCAAAGAATGTGCTGTTGGATTGTTGTTGGTAACCTAAAATCAGATTATAGATTAAATCCATCATTAAGGGGTAGCTAATGAAAGGTAATGGTCAAAAGGAGAGCTTGGTCATTTTCAGGATATTGGATGCAAGGATGATGCCTAGCCAAGGTCAATTCCTGAAATCTAGCCTGATTTCCCCTGGGAACTACCCAGAATGTTATGGTTTGGTAGGCTTTGAGGTATGGTTTTGCCCTAGGGGATAAATTTCCATGCAAGGGACTTCACGTAGATCTAATGGTGACATCAAAGATACCTTCATTATGCAAGATGTCCAGATAGCTTGCACCATCATATCCTATAATCCTAAATGTCCCATACAAAACTTACACCAAATTGGAAAGATTCATGATAACCCATTTCCCCTACATCCCTTTTGTTATAACCCAACTTGTTTATCTCTAAAATTGGCTTATCTAAAAGACAATGCACAAGACCCTATGTTAAGGACATGTCCCTTTCAACTAGTTAAAAGATTTTACCCTTTCTCATTACCTTGGTCTTATAAGAAACTTGGTGTCCACGGTACCCAGAAAAGACACACAAGTTGACCAACTTATGCTTAGACCCCAACCTCTATAAAAACCAGTAATTGTGACCATAGGAGGGAAGAGGTTGAACACACAGAGATACCCAAACAAGAAACCAAGTGAGTTGAGTGAAACCACCTCAAAACCCAACGAAATCTTGATACCCAGGACCCCATAGCAAGCTCACCAGTATTCCAAAGTCACTAAAAGCCTTCAAAACTCATTGAATCCCCGAGAAACACACCTAAAATAGATTCACCTAAACCAAGCGTTCCAAGAGCATCTCGAGTGATAGAGCGTCCTGCAATCCGACAAGGGCAAGGTGCCTCATTATCCCTTAAAGGATCCAAGTGGTAATTGTGCTTATTCTCTGCTAGAACCACCTTATGACGGGTAGTTCCATTGGCCCATTCTTGTTCACATTTCCTCTAAATTTACAGATCCAAGAATCTCGCAACCTTGGTTAGTGTTCTAAACACTAAGAAAAACAAGATTAGAATAAACAAGATTAGAATAATTACTTGAAGCAAAATACTAGGGAAGACAATGTTTTTGATAATCATTTTTTTTTGGGGGCTATTTCGAAGCTTAAAAACCCTTCTATGGAGAGGGTGAAATCACAACCTGCAACTAGAAACATAACATCAGTAGGGGCATAGACTTTCAGCTTGAAAATTCAAACCACATACATTCCCCACTAAAGTATCTAAATCCTTTTTGTGGATGGAATGGCCCTTGACCTCGAGAATGAGTTCTTGATAGTGTGTGCGATCAATGGCATTGGCGCTAGGGTTGAGCAGTGTCGAAGTTCTAACACCCTTCCAAGCACAGTATCATACTTAAGTCATAGTACCAAACCTACGAGTTGTTACTAGTACTTATATGGACCTTATCTGATAGCAACCTTCGGCCATCTTTAATCACCTTAATCAACTTCATCCAGCATGACCATTTCAATATTTCTTGAGCTATTTGGAGGTAACACGGGAGCATATATAGGGGTGAGAATTACAAATTCTTAGTAGAATTTCTTAGACTATCACATATAGTGTCATTGTCATTATCTCCAGCTGCTTCGATTTATTATGAAAAAAAAGTGATCATGCTATATAACCATAAATCTCATATTTAGAAAGTTCAAAAATATCCTTTTCGAAGCAGGTTTATTTTATTCATACATTTGTTATTTACAAAAGCAGTTTAATAATAATAAGAAGATATAAACAATAGGATATACTTAATGTAGATGCAAATGCACAACATATATTTATGTAATTGCACTTGTGCTTTCTTTAACATTCTTTACTTGACATACCTAGGCATTATATATCGCCATCCCTAGGGTGTTTACATGGGTCTACACTTGAGTGTTACGTATCGCCATTCTCAAAATACAGCATTTTTTATCTTCCCTTACTTGGTCCCCTGAAGGTGAATGGTCTTTCTCACCTCTAGGTGATAGCCTACTTTTTAAGTCCGCGTTTGTACCTATACATGAGTGATGAGCTTGCTTTCTTTGATCCTCACACTAGCCTATTTCCCTTAAATTTGTTGAAGGGCTAGCCCAAGTAATATGGAATCTTAATCATATCTTCGATTATATATTCATGAATACATATGCTTGAGGAACTTATAATTCATGATGCATGATTCATATAGCTCTGCCGAAAGTTTGGCAGCATAACGACTTAAAACAAGAGATTTCCCAATATACAGACAATATAATCTGAGCCAATTAGTCATAGTAAACATAATCATCATATTCATATATTTATATCACATTATGTCATGAAGGATTGAATCCATAATTTAGCCATTGATTTCATGTGGCTTATGAGCTTCTAATAATTCAAAATGCATTAATTGTCTCAAATTTGCCCTGTTTTATAAATTGCACTAAAATTTCCACTTTACCTCATTTTGACCTAAAAAATTTAATATGTTGTGGTCTTATTAATCTATTTTTAAATATTTTTTGTCCCATTAAGTTTTGAGGTGTATAAGTTGAGTTATTAAAGTTTTACTCAAAGTGATCCTATTTCAGGACAAACTCGAGCACCTAATTTTAGAAAATCAGTAAAATTACATCTTTTATCAATTTTATCCAAATTTTATACCAAATTGTAGATAATTGGATTATATTGAAATCCTAACAAGGTCCATCCTAATTGGATAAGTAAAGCTCAGGTTATGAGCTCTTCAAATAGGCTGCCTTATTTTAACTCAAATAGAGCATGGGGTAAATTTGAGAAATTTCTGGGAACAACGTAGTTAAGATTTGGGTTTGAAACTTTTATGACATGGTTATTTATATGTTAGTTCCTAAAGAATTGGTTGCATTCGATTTGAAGTTCTATAAGGTGAGTTATGCCATCCACAACACATACTAGTCAGGATAGTAAATGGATTTCAACACCCTAGTTCTAAAAATCATAACTCTCTCATTTTAAACCTAATGGGCCTATAATTTATATCATTGGAAGGTTCTCAAAGTCTAGTTTCATACAAAATTAGTATCACTTGATTCTAATACCTATGAGTGGAAAAACATTGTTCACTATATGGATAGTGACCTTAGGGTTTGCTCTCAATTTTTCTGTTTGTGTGCTCTTTTGGTATTTTGATCAAATCATCAAACTAAACCAATGATTCCTACCTTAAATCACCTAAAACAAGTCATATTAACATCAATATATCATCAAACACAAGATGAGAAACCCTAGCAATCATATAAACCATCAGGACTAAGTAATCTAAGAAATCCTACTTCAAATCCAAAGTTTGAGCTCTTCTACTTGATCTTTTTGTGGCTTTACTTCTCAAAAAGTTTGAGGAAGGTCCAAAACCCTTCGTGCTCTTGGAGCGGCTAATGATCTAAAGAGAGGAGGTTTGTGAGCTTGTCTTGATGGTTCTTAAGGATACACAAGGAAAGAGTGGAAATGTTGAGCAAAAGAGAGCAAGAGGTAAGAGTTTTGGGTGTATATGAATAGGTTGGAGAAGAGAATGAGAGTGGAGGATGAAGGGGTTGTGGCTGTACAAAAATGAAAGGAAAAAGGAGAGAAAAATAAGAGAAAATGATGATGATAATGTCTTACCTCTTAAGTTAATGATAAGTTCCTATTGGTGGATTTGAAATAAAATTCAAATCCTTTTAAGCTTAAATTTTAGGTGGCTCATCTTTGGCCACCAAGAGGGTATGGGTGGCTAGTTTCTAGCCATATATTCTAGGATTTTTAATTGATACGCATACCATCCTATAGTATAGATTCCTATCAATTCGGTTCTTATATTACAAGACTCCGAAATCAAACTGATTTTCCTCAAACTAACAAAACATTGCTATTTGTATTCCTAAAATTTCTTCTATAAAGAAACTTGAATCCTCTAAACCTACTAGATATATTTCAATTTGGTTTATTAGTATATCCATAACGTACCTAAAAATTTAATTATGCGATAGTGCTAGCTATATAAAATTTGGGATGTTACAGAAGTCGAGCAATGTAGGGGTTGAGCAGGATAGAGGTCAACAGAGAATAGGTGGAGAACGCTAATCAGGGGAGGAGAAAGAGCGTGAATGGAAGCTTATCATAGATCATTGGTAAATTGATACACTTATAAATCCTCAGCATCCGATAATGCATGTGCATGGTGCACCATATTTAGCCTAATACATCTTAGTACACGCTTTGAAAAATGGAAAATTGAAAGAAAGGGCGAGAGCAAGACTCGAACTCTCGAAAGATTGTAGGACAAGCATGCAAACCAAATAAGCTACCACCATGTGCTTGAGTTTATTCATCATTAAAAATACCTAAACAAAACTCAATATGCAAAATCTGCACTAGACTCCATTTGCACCAGAGAATCCATCTTTACATATTTATCGTAGTGTATGTATGCATTCTGAGAATGCTATGGGTTATGGAAGTTGGTTTGATGTGTTTTATGTACTGATCAGGGAGATTTGTATGTTTTGGGATGTCCCATTTTAAATGGAAACTTTGGTCGATTTTCTATAGGAAGCTTATTTAGACTTGCTAGGTGGCCAACTCACGTATGCGCCGGTCATAGGCTTGGGTTGCATCATCACACTTTCTTGGACAGCTAAGTAACCTTTCCTTCCTTTCAAAAGACTGAGTTAAGATGCCACTTGGAACCAAATCCTCTGTGTCCTTCATCTTGGCATCTCCTCTTCATTGCTCTTATCCTCCCTTCGTCTCACTTTCCTTTACCAGTAAATGTCTAGACACATGATACCAAGATCCCCTTCATGATTCATGCCTTTGAGAAAGATTCATGCTTAGACTCAAGGCAAAGTGCCTTGCACACCCGCCTAAGACATAACATCTACCCAACATAAATGCACTCCATTATACCACTACCCTATAAATACTACAACAAAAGAAGGAGCAGACATGTTCACTCTTCGATATACACACTACTCAAACCTCTCTTCATTAGAGAGTTCTACTCTTCAGCCTTCTTCTGCTAGCTACTTCCCTAAACTCCTTAGAGGAAGGTATGGCCGATGGTCTTAATCATTAGTACTCCCCATGATCAAAGGCAGTAACATATATCATATATATTAGTCCAACAAACTCCGCCCATCTTTGTTGAATGAACGTTGTAATCATAAAATTTTAATTTTAAAAATGTTCATAAGTTCTGCTAACTCTTAAATATATGCACTTAAGTTAATTAGAATTCCTAATGCCAGTCTAATTTTAAACAAGATTGAGAGTGTGGTCACAAGCTTAAGTTTCTATCCAAAATTAGACAGAGCAATTTGGTCGTAAGTGGATTGGTTTAAGAGTTTGATTACACTAGGTACGTTTCTAAGGATGATTAGTAAAACCCCAAATTGATTCTCAAAAGAATTAGGGGACATAAATTTGATTCTCAAATGATTTGTGATATTAATTTGATTATCAAAAGATTAATTTTCATTTCACTTTAGTCCAAATGCTAAGCTTCATACAGAAACGTAACTGTTGTTTGATATGTCATATTGTGTCATGATGTGTAATATTATTTACTAAGATGAACCCATATTGGCTGTCAAAAGAGTGGTAAGACATCAATTTGCTCCTTGAGGAATTAATTTCCATTTCTTTTGGGGAGCAAATTGATATTCTGCAACTCTTTCGATGACCAATTTTGGGTTGATTTCGACATATAACGTATCACATTATCACATAACATGATATATCAATATATAACATGACATATCAGATCATACACTAGTTGGTGATTTCTCCATAGATGCTAATGTTTGGACTAATGTGAAATAAAAATAAATTTTTCGAGAACCAAATTGATATCGCAAATCTTTTAAGAACCAAATTAATATCTCACAACTTTTTTTATGATCAATTTCGAGTTTTACCCTAAAGTTGACTAAAGTGAACAAGGGGTGACGGGTGTTATGGATTTTCAATTAAAGTTTTTGTCTTATTCGAATATGGTATACCTTAAATACTCAAGAATTTTGTATATATATATATATGTCTTCCTAAACATTTCATTTGAAAGATTAAGTTATACTGTTAAACTATAACTTTCCAAGACACAAAGTTGGTTAACAACGTTGTGTTTCGGATTGTTCATTTCGCCCAAGTAGCAATGATTGACAAGGGCTAATAGTGGGTACTTCAAATTATTTTACCAATTTGTTTCTTGACACTCATACTTCTCTTCGATTGTCAAAAGTTTGGTGCAAGACACTATCATATATTAATCTCATAATTTTCTTTGTTGGTTAACTAGAATGCAAAATGGGCAATCTATTTATTTATATTCTAACTAGAGTTAATTTTTATAGGCATCTCCCTCCATATATTTTAAAGTGTTTATTGTAAGCTTCTATAAATAATTCCGACGTAAATTGTTTAAGTGATGATATACCACGCCGAGATGTGTACACATACATAAGTTCTTTCAAATATAAATGATCTTTCAACTGGGTCAATTATATAAATCAAACGATATTATAATGTTTTGGTATATATAAATTATGTCTATATTCAAATCATTAAATTTTTAAATCTCATTTTACAAAGTTATATAATTAGCCATAACAAATTTAGAAAAAAAAAATATAGGTATTTTAAGTTGAAAGCATATTGTTTACTCATTGTGACTAACAATTCAAAATAATAAATATGTTATAATTCAAAAGTGGTTGATCATGATGAAAGTGAACTACAATTCTAGATGAACTTTATACGCAATATTAAGGGTTTGAATCATGGAGTCACTATTTTGGGAAGGGTTTAATCTAATTAACCCTAAACCATGACCTAGAATTTTGTGATGAATTTCTATAATAATAATAATAAGTCTGATTTAATTACAACCATGATAAAAAATTCATATGTAATCTATATTGAAAGAGTGTTTCCTTCGAGATAAAAATATAAGGGATTTTTTGGTTTCACAAAGCATTTTTTTGTTTTTATTTTTTATTTTTTTAAATTAATTATAAAAATGTCACCTTATTTTCAATAGTACTGCTACTTATATTCATTCTTGTAAATCATTCTAAGAGACTCACTAAAATGTCACTTAATCATTGGTTAGGAGTGGTTCCACTTTTTTTCCCAACCAATGATTGAGGAATACTTTAATTGTTAAATAAAGTCAGATTTGTTATGTTATATTAGTATATTTGTATGAGTATTTTAGAAGTTAATGGTGATGTTAGTAGCTATCAATAGGTAGCAGTTTTTAGGAGTTACGTGTGTCAGTTCTTATCAGTTTATTGTGTCATTTTTTAGGGGTTAATTGGATGGTAGTAATTATCATATATATAACCTATATAAAAGTGGTTTAGTGAGCTAATAAAAGTTTACTAACAGATTCCTCTTCTACTGGTTTTATGATCTGGAAATACTACTTTAACATGGTATCATAGCCAGGTTCTTGAAAGAAAAATTTGGAAGAAATATATTTTTATATGGCCTCTGATAGTTTTGTCCAGCTTGCAATTCCTCGCTTTGATGGTCATTATGATCACTGGAGCATGTTGATGGAGAACTTCTTGAGATCTAAGGAGTACTGGGAAGTTGTTTACCAGCAGGTCCTACCCCAGCACTTGGCACAGTAGCGTCAGATGTGCAGAGAATGGACATAGAAGCAATGAAGTTAAAGGATCTTAAGGCAAAGAATTATTTGTTTCAAGCCATTGATCGGTCAATCATGGGGACTATTCTTTGCAAAGATACCTCCAAGCAAATATGGGATTCCATGAAGAAGAAATATCAAGGGTCAGCGAAAGCAAAGATGCGGCATCTTCAAACACTTCGTACGGAGTTTGAATTACTTCGGAGTTTTTCACGTGTCATGACAATTGCTAACAAGATGCGGGTTCATGGTGATAAGACAGAAGATGTTATCATAGTGGAAAAGATACTCCAGTCTCTGACACCAAAATTTAACTTTGTTGTGTGCTCCATAAAGGAGTCAAAGGACATTGATGAACTCCAAAGTTCCTTGTTGGTTCATGAACAGAAGCTTCATCAACAAGATAAAGATGAACAAGCATTAAAAGCCTCCACTAGTAACCAGTCTTCAACTCCAAATAGAACAGGTCAAGGAAGAGGAAGAGGATTCAAAGGCCATAGGAATCAGCAACAACAATCAGAACATCATACTGTGACTCTCAAGGAAGAGGAAGGGTACGTGGCAGATCAAACTCAACCACTCATCGATCAAGGCCTGGAGATAAATCTAATATTGAATGCTATCGATGTCGTAGGTGTGGACATTATAAGTACGAATGTCAAACTAATCTTTCTAAAAACAATGGAGAAAAGTCACATTTTGCAGAAAGGGATGAGAAGCAAGAGGAGGAGATATCCTTGTTAATGGTGTGTCATGCAAAAGAAGAAAGCAACAAGAATCTGTGGTACCCAGACACTGGTTGCAGCAATTATTTGTGTGGGGACAAGTCAGCATTCTCCACTTTGGATGAATCATTTAGAGATGATGGGAAGTTTGGAGACAACTCTAAAGTTTCTGTCATGGGAAAGGGACAGATAACTATTCAATCAAATAGCAATTCTGCTCACACAATTTCTAATGTCCTTTTTGTTCTAGACTTAAAAACCAATTTGCTAAGTATTGGTCAATTGCAAGAGAAGGGTTATGAGATCATCATTAAAGATGGAGTATGCTGAATTCAAGACTCCAAGTTGGGGTTAATTGCTCAAGTTACAATGACTGCAAACAGGATGTTTCCTCTCTATCGCAACAATATTAATCTGTCATGTTTCTCAGCAAAGATGAAAGACATGGCTTGGTTGTGGCATTTTCGATATGGTCATCTGAATTTTGGTTGTTTGAGAACACTTCAACAAAAAAAATATGGTTTCTGGTCTTCCATCTTTAACAAGTCCCTCAACTGGTTGTGAAGAATGTGTTGCTAGTAAACAGTATCAAGATCCATTTCCTAAAGGAAGAACTCAGAGAGCAAGGAAATTGCTAGAGATAGTACACTCAGACATATGTGGGCCTATTAATCCAATTTTCAATGGAGGTAAACGTTATATTATTACTTTCATTGATGATTTGAGTCGGAAGACATGGGTTTATTTTTTACAGGAGAAATCTGAAGCACTAATCACTTTCAAACACTATAAAGCTCTCGTTGAGAAAGAAGCAGGAAATTCAAGACAAGTGCTGTGCATGGACCGTGGAGGAGAGTATAATTCACATGAATTTGCAAATTTTTGTGAGGAACATGGCATTAAACGGCAATTGACAACAGCCTATACTCCACAGTAAAATGGGGTATGTGAAAGGAAAAACCTTACAATCTTGAGCATGGTCAGAAGTCTAATGATGAGGAGCAAAGTTCCGAAGAATTTCTGGACAGAGGCTGTAAATTGTAGTGTCCATATTCTGAATAGAAGTTCAACTCTAGCAGTCCAGAACATGACGCCAGAAGAGGCATGGAGTGGAAGAACACCACACGTAGGCTATTTTAAAATTTTTGGCCCATGTACCAGATGAAAGAAGAAAAAAATTAGACGACAAAGGTGAAAAGTGCATCTTTCTTGGAGTAGTGATTTTTATAAAGCCTACAAATTGTGTAATCCTATCAACAAAAGGATTGTAATTAGTCGAGATGTGGTTTTTGATGAAGAAAGATTCTGGCAATGGAATGAAGATAGAACTATACAACATATTCCTACAGATTCTGATAAAGAAAATGATGCAGAAGAGCAAAGAATTATAGAACATATGCAGCAACCAATAGACAATCAAAATGAACCAGTAGAAGTTCAAAATTCAACCGTTGAACAGAGACCACAACGCTAAAAGGAGACCAGCATGGATAAGTGATTATGAGGTAACAGGAATTGACCAATCTAAGGATCCTTTACTGCATTTTGCTTTATTTGCAGATTGTGATCCTGTAACCTTTTATGCTGCTGTAAAAGAATCAAAATGGCAAAAGGCCATGGATGAAGAGATTTCAGCCATAGAAAGGAACAATACTTGGGAGTTGACAGATCTACCAAAGGGGCAGAAAACCATTGGTGTTAAATGGGTTTACAAGACAAAATTGAAAGAAAATGGAGAGGTTAAGTACAAAGCACACCTAGTAGCAAAAAGCTATAAACAACAATTTGGTGTTGATTACAAAGAAGTATTTGCTCCCGTGGCAAGGCAGGACACTATCAGATTAGTCAATGCATTAGCAGCATAAACTTCATGGCCTACTTTCCAACTTGATGTGAAATCAGCATTCTTGCATGGAGATCTGATGGAAGAGGTGCTTATTGATCAACCTGCTGGTTATGTTAAAGTTGGTAGTGAGAATAAAGTATACAAACTCAAAAATGCTCTATATGGACTAAGGCAAGCGCCTAGAGCTTGGTATAGTCGTATGGATGTCTATTTTATGAAAGCAGGTTTTCAGAAATGTCCATACGAACATACTCTATGTAAAAATTGATGGAAGCAAAGTTCTATTGGTTTGCTTATATGTAGATGATTTAATCTACACTGGAAATGATAAGACTATGTTTGATAAATTCAAGAAGTCCATGATGACAGAATTTGACATGACAGATCTTGGAATGATGCACTATTTTCTTGGTATAGAAGTTGTCCAATTTGCAGGTGGCATTTTTATTTCTCAGAAAAAATATGTGCAAGAGATTTTAGACAAGTTTCAAATCACAGATTGCAACCATGTTGGCACACCAGTAGAAATAAGTATGAAGTTTTTTAAAGATCCTGAAGGAAGAAAGGTTGACAGCATGCTCTACAAGCAAATAGTGGGAAATCTCATGTATTTAACTACAACAAGGCCTGATATCATGTATGCTGTCAGTCTCATTAGCAGATTCATGGAGTTTCCAAAGGAGATGCATCTCTTGGCAGCAAAACGAATCCTAAGATACTTGAAAGGTGCAACTAATTATGGATTGTTATACAAGAGAGGTGAAAATCATATTTGTTCAGTTTTACTGATAGTGACTACACAGGAGATTTAGGGGGTGTTTGGCATGCCCTATTAGGTCTGATAGGATAAGGTAATACAATATGCTATGACTTATCTGTTGTTTGATGCAGTCAACATATTGCATAAGTTTATCCATTAAACCTCCCTTATATATTATAATAATGGATAACTTAATCCAGCCTAGAGAGGCCATATTAGGCCTGATTAGCTTTTGAGATATAAAGGTTTTTTCACTTTTTATTTTTTAATATATTTTATTAAAAGAAAATTAATTATTAAGTAAAAAATATAAATACATAAATATATAAATAAAAAATAATATTATTCAAAAACAAATAAATATTTTTTCAAAATAATTGTAAAATAATTATTCAAACTAAAATAAAAATATAGCAATAAAAATTTATTACTAAAATATATAAATAATAATAAATAATATTTAATATAAATTTAATTATATATAATAAAAAATACAACCAAATATAGGAATACAATACTAAACCTGCTTAGATTTTGATGTATAAAAACTCCATATCTATTTCTCTCTCTCTATATCATATTTTTTATATTTATGAAAAAATATTAAAAATAAATAAATATATAAATTTTAATGTAAAATTATTTTTATATACAATAAAAAATAGTTAAAATAATTATAATAACTATTTAAACAAGTGTATTACTTTTTAATTTTTAAATTTAATATTTAAAAATTATATTTAATATAATCTCTTTTTCTGGTTATATTTTATATAATACAATATCTTATATAGTAACATACCCAATACTGCATAGTATTAAATTTTTATCAAACTTTATATAATTAGGTCTTATACTATTAGCTCTCATCTTATTAGGCCTTATATTATCAGGCATACTAAACAGGCCGGTAGATGATAGAAAAAGTACATCTAGTTATGTTTTTATAATGGGTTCAACAGCAGTCTCATGGTCATCAAAGAAGCGAACAATAGTAACCTTGTCAACAATTGAAGTTGAGTTTGTAGCAGCAACAACATGTGCTTGCTAAGCTGTTTGGCTAAGGAGAATTCTCCACATGGTTAATTTCAGGCAAGAAGGACCAACTCTCATTTATTGTGACAATACTTCAACTATAAAGCTGTCTAAAAATCCTTTGTTACATGGAAGAAGTAAGCACATTGATGTAAGATTTTATTTCTTAAGAGATCTCACAAAAGATCAAACAATTGATCTAGTCTACTGCAAAAGTGAGGATCAAGTTGCTGATATATCTACAAAAGCTCTCAAGATAGATGCATTTCAAAAGCATAGGAAGTCACTTGGCGTTTATGTGCTGGAAGGCTCAATTTAAGGGAGGACTCTCATTAAACTGATGCTATATCAGTTTAAAGGAGGAAATGTTAAATAAAGTCAGATTTGTTATGTTGGTATATTTATACGAATATTTTAGAAGTTAGTGGTGATGTTAGTAGTTATCAATGGGTGGCAGTATTTAGGAGTTATGTGTGTCAGATGTTATCAGTTTATTGTGTCAGTTTTTAGGAGTTAATTAGGTGGTAGTAGTTGTCATATATATAGCCTATGTAAAAGTGGTTTATTGAGTGAATAAAAGTTTGGTTTAATTTGTATGCATTGATAGTATGAAACTTTTTTACACTGTCATCCAATCATGTGTTACCATATAAATTGGGATGCACTGACAGTGCAAAATAATTTTACACTGTCAGCCAATAGAAATGATAGAAAGTGATAAATCATAATGTGTCCCTCATTGTAATAGGTGGTTATTTGTATGAGTTGGCATTTTCTAGTATTTCTATTGGCTGACAATGTAAAATTATTTTACACTATCAGTGCATTTAAATGCAAATGGGAGAATATGATTAGATGACAGTATAAAATAATTTTACACTATCAGTGCATACAAATTAAATCTGTAAAAATTTACTTATAGATTCCTCTCCTACTGGTTTTATGTTATGAAAATGCTGCTTTAACATTAGTGAGTCTCTTAGAATGATTCACAAGAATGAATCCAAGTAATATTTTTGTATTTTCAACTCATTTCATATTTTCTAAATTTTGTGAAGAAAACATTGAAAACAACAAAATTTTGTTTTCCATGTTTCTTTTACAACATCCAAAATATAAGAAAATATTAAAATAAAGTAGTATTTTTGTAATTAATTTTAAAAGTAGAAAATAAAAATATTTTATGAAACCTAAATGACCTTAACATATTATATTTAATTCAATTTTATTGTTATCAATTTTTTTAGTTAAATAAAATAAAAATCTTAATTATTACGTATCTACTACAAATCTTAATATAAAAATATTCTTACATGTACGTGTAAAATAACTAATTAGACAATGAAATATTAATTAGGGCCACACAAACTAGCCATATAAAAAGGAATACCCAATAGCCGTCCCTTCTAATTAGTACCATTTGCAAACTTCATGGAAATAGACGAATTGCCTCATGATTAGTTGACTACAAATTAATAACTTGGCTTTCATATTGTGTAACGCTTTGTTCACATCCATTGGGTTCTCGATAGATACATTTAACCTTCTATGTGAGGTATCTTTAAAGTGCTTCCTGCAATGTCAGTATTCTTACATGTCCACCACTTAATTATGATAATAACCTACATATATATTCTCCCGCTGGAAACAACAAATCTTTAAAGATTCCTACATATCTTCATCTTTATACAAACTAACAACACCGTCTAAAGAAATTCGATATGAAATCTTTGAATCACATGGCTTCCATATTTCCTAATGTGTAGTAATTAACTTATACAAGAGGATAAGTTTTAACATAGTCCTTGATGAGTTATAAATTAAGATAGCTAGATGATAAGAGATATTTGTTTTTAAAACCATGAAAAGATATAAAAATGTAGAGAGATAGGCAATGTATGTGGAGCACCGTGTTAATACTTCAAGTGATCGAACGATTTAGATCAGATAGTGCATTGATGCAACCAACACCTATGGTACACCATAACATCCCCCTTCTCACTTTCTCTCTAAAATTATGTCTTCTCTCGATTTCTCTCCCCCTTCCCCCATCACCTACAACCGCTACCACCATCCTCGTCGTAGACCGCGTAATACCAACTCCAATCAATGAACAATCCACAGTCCAAATCCGTATAATCAACAACAAAAAAAATAAGAAAGATCGGATTATGTGTATAGCTCCGAGTATGAAAATGTTGCTGTGAGAATGAAGGGGAAAAACAATATGGGTTTCTATAGTAACAAGGAATCTAAGGAATAAGTATCTGGAAGAAGTATGATGTCAAATAGCTAAGATGCAATCTGCAGTTACTCCACAATCAATTACGTAGAACAATGAAGGCATTGAGGTCACCTAGTAAGAATGAAATAGAATATATCAGAAAAGTAATAAAGAAATATAGAGGGAAGTGAAGATGCAAAGAGGAGAAGCTTGAGACTCACAAATCGCCAATACCCCTCCAATAGACCCCCAAGCTGCCTTTAATGAATTGAGTCCCTTAGCCACTTTAGTTCGTGGCGCGTTCTAGTGCTTTTCCTCAATTTTCCTGCTCCTGGCTCGTTAGTTACCATTGATTCAAGATCAACTGCCACTTGTGTCTTATGTACATGCCCATTTTTGCCCTTTATTTTACTGCCATTCATATCATAACCCTCTCCTTTGAAATTGACCTTGTCTTCAAGCTCAAAAGAAGGATACAACTTCTTAAATTCATCAACTAGTTCCTACGAAGCTTCTCCTTCTGGCAAGGACTCCCATTGAACCAAGATTTCGGACTGCCATTTGCCCATTCGGTCAATTTGGCTCTTAGCTAATATAGCAGCTGGTTGTAAAACAGGACTTGTGTCATTAGTGAGTAGTGATGTTGGAATCACTTGCTGATGTGGTTGTCCCACACATTTCTTGAGTAAAGAAACATGGAAGACTGGATGAATACGGGCCGAATCTGGAAGTTTAAGTTTGTATGCCACTGCACTAATTCGCTCTATGATTGGAAAAGGTCCAAAATATCTCATGCTCAGCTTTTGGTTCTTGCGAAGAACCATAGAACTTTGGCAATAGGCCTGCAACTTAACAAATACCAAGTCTCCAACATTAAGTACTATGTCACGTTTCTTGCCATCTGCAAAAGTTTTCATTTTCTGTTGGGCCTTGTTGAGGTTATGTTTAAGCTGAGCCAGGATAATGTCTCTTTCAACCAATTGTTTTTGAATAGTAGGATTATCAACTGGGGATGGCTCATATTTGATGACTGCTGGGGGATCTCTCCTAAAAACAGCTTTGTAAGGTGTCATTCCTATAGCTGTTTGAAAAGCTATGTTGTACCAATAATTGGCCCAAGGGAGAAGTTTGTACCAGTTCTTGGGATTTTCCTGAGTGTAACAGCAAAGATACATTTCCAAGCATTGATTTAATAGCTCAGACTATCCATCCGTTTACGGATGGTAGGAAAAGCTCACGGCCAACACGGTACCCTGTTTCTTGAATATCTCTTGCCAAAATTTGCTGGTGAATATTTTGTCCCGGTCTGACACGATAGAGTGAGGAATTCCATGCACTTTAATAATATGTTGTACAAACAATTCTGCCACCATTTTTGCTGTGAAATATGTTGGAAGTGCTAAGAAATATGCAAATTTTGACAGCCTATCAACGACAATCATAATAACTGAGAACCCATGTGATGAGGGAAGTCCTGTAATAAAATCCATGGCAACATCCTGCCAAATTTGGGTGGGTATGGCCAACGGCTGCATTAGACCTGTAGGGGGTTGGGTGCTGTACTTGGCTTGTTGGCAGACCAAACAGTTTCTAACATATGTTTTAACATCCTGATAAAGACGTTTCCACCAAAATTGGGCTAAAATTCTAGTCATCATTCTGTGAATTCCAGCATGCCTACCAAGAGTGGAATCATGAAATTCCTTTAATATTAAAGAATTAATGGCCGAATTGGAGGGAATGAAAAGCTTACCCTGCCAAAACCAGAATCCATTCTTCAGTTGTAAATGTAAATCAGCATCTGCCCCAGTTGGTAATTCAAATTTCAGACAAACTATTGCAGCTCTTCCTACAGTTGCTGTAAGAAATTGTACTGAGGACCGGAGATAGTCACAAATGCCCTTGATAAAGTATCCGCAGCCTGATTTTCAGAGCCTTTCTTGTACTCTGTAGTGAAGTCAAAACCCAAAAGCTTAGGCAGCCAGGCTTGTTGTTCAAGTGTTTGAATCACCTGAGATTGCATCTCCTTTAAGCTTTTGTGGTCAGTTCTAATCACAAATTGGTGGTCCAACGAATAATGACAGAATTTAGCTATAGCTTCCATCATAGCATGCATTCTCTAGCATATGTTGATTGTCTTTGCATCCGAGAAGAAAGTTTCTTGGAGAAATTTGCTATCAGATGACCCTCTTGACTTAGGACAGCCCCTATACCCGAGCCTGAAGCATCGGTCTCAAGAATAAATGGCTTAGCAAAATTGGGCAACGCTAACACTGGTACCTTTGTTAAAGCTATCTTGAGGGTGAGGAAGGCCTATTGCAATTTCTCTAACCACTAGAATCCATCTTTTTTTAGTAAATCAGTTAACGGTGCAGCCAGCATTGCAAAATTCTTGATGAATTTTCTGTAATAGCTAGCAAGACCGAGAAATCCTCGAAGTTGTTTGAGAGATTTTGGGACTGGCCATTGTTGAATTGCCTTGATCTTCGAATTATCAACTCTGACCCCTTCTCTATAAACAACATGGCCTAGATTATCAATTTCCATTTGGCCGAAAGAACACTTAGAAAGTTTGGCGAACAAGGAGTGTCGCTTCATGGTGCTAAGGATTTGTGTCAGATGATCAATATGAGAATTCCATGTTGGACTATAAACCAGGATATCATTAAAAAATATGAGCACAAATTTGCACAAAAAGGCAGCAAATACTGAGTTCATCAAAGCTTGGAAAGTGGCCGGGGCATTTGTGAGGTCGAATGGCATAACTAGCCATTCATATAATCCTTGATGTGTGCGGAAAGCAGTCTTGTGCCTATCCTCGGGATACATCAAAATTTGATGGTATCTAGAGCGTAGGCCCAGCTTTGAAAAATATTGCGCACCAAACAACTCATCAGGGAGCTCATCCACGGTAGGCATTGGGAGAGAGTCCTTAATAGTTACTACATTCAACACCCGAATTCGATGCAGAATCACCATGTTCCATCTTTCTTTTTAACTGACAGCACTGGTGAGGAGAATGGGATAGAGCTAGGCTGGATAATCCCTTCATTTAGCATGTCAATCATAAGCCATTCAATCTCAGTTTTCTGACTATGTGGATAACGGTAGGGGCGGACCTTAACTGGGGCTGAATTTGGCAACAATGGAATTTTATGGTCAAGAGATTGTTGTGGAGGTAGCCCACAGGGAACACTAAAAATCTCCTTGTATGTGTGCAGCAGAACAGAGATTTTAGGTTCTATAGACTTCGGTAACTCAAGTAGTTATTGTGCTGGTTTCTCTGGCATTTGTATTTGTAATGTATAAAGTTCAGCTATGGAATTAGTAGCTTGCAAACATTTGAACTGTTGGAACTGAGCAAGAGTAGGCTGAGTGTGAATCTCCCATTGTAATGTAATCATTTCATTATTTGTAAAGAAAGTGAGGAACCATCTCTTGTAATTCACCAAATAAGTATCAAGTTGTGCTAGCCATTGAGTACCCAACACTAACTCAGCTGCTGCAATAGGCAACAAGTATGATGAAATTTGAAAGGAATAGCCTTGAATATCCACAAGAATTTGCTTGATCTAGCCTTCACATTCTAACAACTCTCCATTACCAACAACAACCTTGAAATTGGGTGCTAGTTATATTGGAAGTTGAAGGAAGTTGGCAACTTGTGGTTGTATGAAATTATCCAAGCTACCGCCATCAACTAAAATCTAAATCTCATGGCCATTAATAAAATCCTTAAATCATATAGAACCTCAATCGATAGTTCCATTCATCGCATGATATGACAAATGGTTAATTTGCTCTTCGACCATAGGCTGTTCTGTTTTGGTTTACTCATGTGTACTCTCTTCTAGAGGTTTCTCTTCTATATGTTCCTTACATTATATCAGGTAATAGTGTTTATTGGTGCATTTGTGGTTCAAGGAGTAACGTTCATCACAGGTGAAACATAAGCCTCTATCTCTTCTAAATTGTATGTCAGCTAGTGTAAGTTTCTTGAGATATGTTGGTTTTGGTGATGTGGGTAGTAGTGGTGTTGAGTTTGGTTTAGGTGGCGGAGGATGTGCTGAACTAACGTAGGGTGGCTGTATACTGATTGGTTTAGGTGGTATCTTGGTAATTGGTTTTGGGTATCTTGGTAATTGGTTTTGGGCTAAAGGTGGGAAAATGGGTTTTGTTGTTGAATGGAGGTGAAAGGAATCTCTCATCAAACAATTTAGCTAAAGAAACAGCCTGCAGTAGTGAGTGTGGATAGCGAGAAATGATTTCCTTCTTTAATTCTGGCATTAAACCACCAATGAAACAATCTAACAACAAAGTATCATCCATGCCACAAGCACGATTTGCTAGTGCAGTAAAAGACTCATAATAATCATCAACTGAAGAAGTTTGAGTCAGTTTTAAAAGCTCAGCTCTAGGATTCTCAAATAATGATGGACCAAATTGAATCTGAATTGCAGTAGCAAGAGCAAGTCAGTTCGGTACTTGGTTCACTTTTTCCAGCATCTGAAACCATGGTAATACCTTCCCTTCCAAATGGACTGAAGCTATAGGAACCTTCTGGTCCTCCGGAATCTCATAAATCTTAAAGAATCGTTTGGCTTTGTAAATCCAGTCTAATGCATTCTCACCATGAAAAGGAGGAAAATCCAACTTCAGTGGGCAAGGTTGCCCAAATGGGGAAAAATGAGAAGTCTCACTATATGGGGAAGAATGTGAGTTCGGTGAGCCATGGTTATTGTTAGGCTAATCATCATGCTGCAAAAATTTCTCCATTGGTGTTTCTAATTGATCTAATCTAGACCCTATATTCAACAACACAGTATTGGTCTCTCTTTGTTCCTGACCTTGCGTCTAAATTGTCTCCATCATCTTGTCAACTTTGTTTTGTAGATCTTTAAGTCTGGTGTTCTCAGCCATGGCTTAGACAATGAAAGCACCAATTAATACCAACTCCAATCAACGAACAATCCATAGTCCAAATCAATATAATCAACAACAAAAAAAATAAGAAGGATAGGATTGTGTGTATAGCTCCAAGTATGAAAATGTTGCTGTAAGAATGAAAGGGGAATAATAGTATGGGTTTCTATAGTAACAAGGAATCTAAGGAATAAGTATATGGAAGAAGTATAATGTCAAATAGCTAAGATGCAATTTGAGGTTGCTCCACAATGAATTATGTAGGACAATGAAGGTATTGAGGTCACCTAGTAAGAATTAAATAGAATATATCAAAAGAGTAATCAATGAGTTTTTACCAAAAGAAATATAGAAGAAAGTGAAGATGCAGAGCGGAGAAGCTTGAGACTTACAAATTGCCAATGCCCTTCCAATAAACCCCCAAGTTGCCTTTAATGAATTGAGTCCCTTAGCCACTTTGGTTCGTGGCGCGTTCTAGTGCTTTTGCTCAATTTTCCTGCTTCTGGCTTGTTAATTACCATTGATTCAAGATCAGCTGCCATGTGTGTCTTATGTACATGCCCATTTTTGCCCTTTATTTTACTGCCCTTCATATCACCATGCTGCCACTGCACACTTCGGTGCGGTGGACCAGCACTGCAAACCGCCCCACCATTCTCAATTTGGTTGCTAATTATTTGGCTGTGATGGTAAGTATTATCTTTCAAGACATCACTACTTTGTTGCTTGATCCCAAAGCCTTTAAGGACACAATTGAGGATCGCCTCCCCCCGATCTCACCTGTAGAATCGGTTCACCTACATATGGCATGATCATCGCAGCAGCATTCCTATTCACGCTGGCATTGATGGTGATGCAGAGCTCCATAACCTCGGTGTTCCAAACAGCAGAGGAGATGGTGGAGACAAAGGAGGAGGTCAACAATAAGGGAAATGTCAGCCATAGTGGTGGCAATAGCCAGCGCGTGACGTCAGGTCTAGCAGCGAAGAGATGGTGAAATTGGAAGCGTGCACACAGAGAGAGAGAGAAAGAGAGTGATTGTGTAGATGAAACTGTCGGGGGAGGGGTGGGAATGAGAATTGTTAATGTGTACCATAGTTAGAGGGACTATCAATATACACTCTCACATCATGATCATCAAATAATAAGGTGTATTAAGCACCATTTATAGCAATATGCTTGATAGCACCCGCCAGAGAGATATTATTTCATTTAATTGTTTAAATAGAAATTGCATATTTACCATAGACTGAACTATATTCTTTACACATATCGTCAAAAAATAAAAAGTATATATATTGTAAATAGTTAACAATTAGAGGAGTGTTATTTGTACCACTTTTTATTGTAAACATCCAGACACCCAGAGACAAGATTAGAAAAAAAATTATAAAAGAAAAAGGAAAAGTGAAAAAGCAAGAGGAGAAAGATAGATACAGGGTGTCAAAATATGTTAATTAGTAGTATGTACAAAAAATATTTCTCTAACAATTATTATAAGAAAAAAATTGAAATAGCGATTAGGTTTCTAATTGGCAGCTATAAAGTTGAGACACGTCAAATCCGATAAAGCAGATCAACACACTTACGATGACAGCAAACGAAAAAAAAAAAAAAAAAGGATGCAATATATTTTTCTTCGCTGACCTTATATTTAAGTGCAGATTGTGCACAATTCTTTTTTCTACTTGTGATGAGAAAAATCTATCAAAACAATTTATTAGCTAAACAACCATGAATTCAACCAAGAGCAAGTAATACATCTCAAGGTCAAACAAAATGTCTAATGCTATCGTGCATGCTTGGGAAACTGCTGCGTGCAGCGGTAGAATCGATTGTGATACCCATAATCGATTGTAGCAGTTTTTTATTTTACTTAGTTAGAATATATATATGATTTTGAGAAAAATAAAAAATTTTATTTTTTATCAGAATCACCTTTAATTAAATTATTAAATATAAATCATTTTACTACAAAATTAATTTTAATTAAATCAATTCTAACAAAATCAATTCTATCTAAATTCAATCTATAAAAATAAAACCAACCACACTAATTATCAATTTAGAAAAAGCAATTTATTAAAATCCAAGTCAACATAATTTCAAACTGTATGGTACCAATTAAAACTGTATCGTACCAAACTACCAATTAAAAAACTACATACTACGAAGTACGACTGTATTCGATGCCCTGCATTTCTCCAGCTCTCTTCATCACGTTGGGCTGTGCATCTTGTCCTTTTATTTTAGAATGGATAGGAACTAAACTGTAGAGTTGGTCCACATCTCAAAGAAGAATACCAATTCGCAGACATTTTAGTAAAGTTTGGTGCTTCTGAAGAGACTTTGCTACGATTTTGGCAAACTACCCCTCGTGTATTTCCTTCTGTTTGGTGGCGGATAATAGTGTAGACGTTGTCTTCATCACAGAATAGTTTTCGTGTTTTTCCTTTTGTTTTCTTAATATTATAAGGGGCAGTTTGATCATTTTAAAAATTGGTTAAGAATTATGTAGGATAAACTAATAATTTGAATTAAAGTTATTTTGCAATTAGGTTCAACATAGACTTAATTACTTTAATTAAATTTTTTAAAATTGATTTTTCTCTATAATCAATTGAACTTTTTAAATTCAAAAACATTAGCATGCTTATTGATCATTGAATTGATTAGTGATATTTACAATTATATCTTATTCAATGACAACTTTAAATCTAAACGAAGGAAAAATAAATGAAATACAAAAAGAAGAACACAAAATGTAAAAATGATTGAATTAGGACAAAAAAATCAACTTTAAAATACTTATTTTTAGAAAGACAAGTTTTATCTTAAAATTGGTTTACATAAGGACTAATTTTAAAATTGAGTTTTGTTACTTGTTAAGGATTTTAAGAAGACATATAACACATTGAAAGTAGAATTTTAATTTTTCAATCCATTAAATGTTCTAAAAGTTTTTACTTTTGATGTTACACATTTTGTTTTTTGAAAATTCTTAACAAGCTTCCTTAGTAAAATTATTGAAATAGATCCCATTACGATTCATTATCTATTTTCAGAAATTCCAGAGCATCCCTTCTAAAATTTTCAGATAATTTTTATCCTAATTTCAATTTAGTCACACTATTATTTGGTTCGAAAAAGATTTGTAGAAACTTCATAACATAGATAAATATGGGCACATATGTTTCATATAAGAAAGGAAAAAAGGAAAGTAAATGAATGAGATGGGGCATGTGAGATTTTTAGGTTTGAATATCTTGTGACTATTACAAAACTCTATTTAATCATAACATTAAACTTGTACCTTACCTTAATAAAATATGCTTAAAAAATAGTATTAGTATACCTTATCTTGATATATTTCTCCAAAACACAAATATTTCAAGATTTAATTTTAAAGTATTATCAATATAAATTTTCTTTTATACAATCATTTAATTATATATAATGATATCATTAAAAGTATTTATTTTTATCTTAATTAATTACCTTAAAAATCGTATGAAAATAAGACATAATTAATTGATAATATAAAATATTTTATATTATTAATATATTAAAATTAATCCTATATTCTTAAATAGTAACATATCAAATTAATTATTATACTTGACACTGTATGTAAGTAATCCGTAAACATAATAAGGTGCATTATTTTTACTGGTTGATGTTTGAATAATTTTTTTTTTTTTGGGTTACGTCATGTTTGAATAATTTTATTCACGCATATGTTTACAGTCATTATTTTACATTTGTCTTTTAATAATAATTTGATCCTGATGATTTTATCAAAGTTTTTACGCTTAGCCTTTGACTGTGAGAAAAGTTGTCAGAGGTAAGCGATGTATAACATCATTCATCGTGTACAATGTATATGGCAAAAAGTGAAATATTCGCAAGTTATTTTTATAGTGTTTAATTGGTATACATTAATAATGTAAAATAATTTTATATTATTAATTAATAAAAATAGAAAAAATAGATAAATTATAGTAGATTTTTTATTATAATGAGTAATTATTTAAATGAGTTAATTTTTTTATTATTTTTATTAATTAATAATATAAAATTATTTTATATTGTCAGTAGATTTAAATTAAATTTATTTTTATAATAAATATTTAAAGAATTTAATTAGGATATACTGACAGTGTCAATCAATAAAAATATTAAAAAATAAAAAATTATGATAGATTCCTCATTGTAATAGGTAGTTATTTGTATGAGTTAACACTTTTTAATATTTTTATTGATTGATAATATAATATTTTTTTATACTGTCAATCTATTTAAATTAAATTTATATTTAAAAACTATTTTTTATTGGAAATATTTAAAAGTTATTTAAATGTAAATAATCAAAATAAATACTATGCTTTGCAACTTACCCTAAACACAAATATTAAAAATATTTTGGAATCACAATTAAAAAAAAAAGTTTGGTTTCAAATTCAATGTAGACGTGATTCAAGATCGGGCGAGTAGAATTTTCTGTCTATTCAAACAGGTCCCCACACTTCTTCCTTCCCACTCCCGTAAATTCATCTCAAATGCTTTTCTTCACTTTCATTACTTCTCTCTCTCGCTCTCTCTTATAATCTCAAATCACGCACACAAGAAGAGCTTGCTTCAACAGACATGTCGCGTCGCGGACGGCAAGCCTCCCAGGTCCTGCCGCCGGAGCTACCCACCGGCGACGACCTTGCAAAGCCATTTGACCTTCAGAGCCACCAGGATACTGGCACTGCTGGTGGAACCAAAAGCACCGTCTCCGAAGGCACAAACACAAACACACACACACCAACCAAGAGACAGAAACCCCTCTCACCTGTCCTTCTCCGGCGAGTACGGCGAAGCCACCGGCAGCAAAATCGTCCTAAGATGCCGTAAACGAACAGTGCGGGATCCATGAAATGAAGAGATGCTTCTGCTGCGGCATTTTGTGACTGCAATTTCTTCTGCTGTACTCTGTTCTCTTTATTTGAACAAATAAATGCAAGATAATGGAGGAGAAAATCTGGGGCCTTGGAGTGTATGGGTCATTTGTGTTTGGAGTATCTTTTGTTAGTATTTGAAATAAGGATTTATTTCTTCTTTCTGGTTTTGTTAGAAGTTGTATGAAGATTAGTTGGATTTAGAAACAGTACTTCTATCTTATTTTAAGGAATAAAAAAAGTCAATAACCACAAAAAAATAATTGATGTATTTAAGATTATAAAATTTATTTTATACTATAATACAATCATATCTTATCAACCAATAAATATGATTTTATGTTACATTCATTATTTGAATGATTAGGCAAATGGAATGATATAATTAATTGGTTGTATAAAAATCTTTTATAATGTTAATGGATTAAAATTACACTCAGTTTATTTTCTATTTCTTTTCAAAATTGAATTTATTAAAGAATAAAATAAAATTACATGAGAATAATTATTTTTAAAATATTTAATATAGTAAAGTTTTATTTGTATATAATATATTTTTAATTTTAGTATAAATCTTTTGCAAACACAGATAAACAAGTAATGAACAGAATGTCCCTTTAATCGGTTTTGGTTGTTTGATTGTGTCTAGCATCATAGCACCATCTCGTTTAATTTTTCTTTTGGGAAATCTTATTTATTTCGCAAGTTCCTTGGGTTGCTGAAATATATATATATATATATAATTTTAATTTGTGAATATTGAGCTAATATTGTCAAAAGTGACATGTCACGCCTATGCCTAGCTGGAATCATGACTAGTGTAGCAACTTCTTAAGTACAATATAATACATTAGTTATAACATCACACTTAGGAATTGTTATTAATATGTTAAAAGACTTAGCTCAATTATTTATTGTATTTTTGAGAAAATAGCATCATGTCTACTCTTTAATTTTGAACAAAGTAAGCAAGTTAATAGAGGAAATAGAAATTCTCTTACATACATAAATATGTACATCATAATTGCATTTATCAGGTTACATAACAAGACTTCTCGTCTTCCTTAACAGCATAGCAAAATACATAAAAGAACTCTATTAAAAATTTAATTGGTGTAACAATCATTTAATACTAAGAAATATGTCAAACAGCGATTTTTAGCAACTACTCCAGTCTTGGCCATGTTCTTCCGAGAAGGTCACTTTCAAGGTCCTTTGAGCTATTTGAAGACGACACGGAAACACACAAAGTGAGAATTTTACATTTTTAGTAGATAGTCCTAGGCTAACAGACAACGTCATTGTTGTCGCCCCAGCCATTTCAATTTATTATAAAAAAGTGTGATCATACCATAACAAGGAAAATATTCATTTTACGAAATTCTAAAGCTATTCTTCCGAAGGGGTTTCTTTTATTTAAGCACTTAATCCAAAACTCATATCATTCACATAATTTGAATTAGTACATAATTAAAATGGAACATAATGTTGGAACTGAATGAATAAAATATTTCTCTTAATATATGTCTTGTTGTACTTCCTTAACTTAAATAAGTTCTTTCTTTTGTTATTCTTCCTTACTTTCTTAGCTTTAATATTTACTATTAACTTATCATGTCTTAACTTAGGTTAGACATCTTTCTCTAACTTAAGCACAGGGATCTGCTCAATGTTTTAAGAGGCCAAATTCACCCTCCTTGGCAATACCACACCTAGGTGTTACGTCTCGCTATCTCTAAGGTGTTTATATGTATTTGCAAGTGAGCGCTATGTATCGCCATCCTCAAAACATAGCCTTACACATGCCTGAGCGTTACACGTTGCCGTCCTCAATCCTCTTCATATGATTAGGTCTTACGCTTCGCCATCTCTAGAATGCAATCTTTTTTCACATGACTAGGCGTTATGCTCCGCCATCCCTAGAATAATAGTATATGCCTTTTTGAGTGTTACGTATCGCTGTCCTTAGTAGGCAAATCGCATCATACAATGTCATCCTAGTCCACTGCTTGGTAGAGGCCCGGCACATCGCTTGTGATCGTATCATCCTAGCCCACTACTTGGTGGAGGACCGACATGTCACTTAATTAACTTATGAAATTATTATGTTTATACTATATAGTATTCATATAACTATATTCTCATATAACCTAACATAATTACACCTTGCACGTCTACTAGATCTTATGAGAATTATCTTTCAAAAGTAAACTTAGTGGAGTTCTGGTAGCACCACGACTGTATTGGGAGGTCCCCCAAAATTTGGAATAGTCAGTTATTCAGTCAATAGCTCAAGTAAACTCATGTAATTATCACAATCCTAAACAGCAAAGATTTCTATGCTCAAAAGAACAACAAAAACTTAGCCAATAATATAAAGATGTCATAAGTCATTCTAACAGAAAAACTTAAACTAAACCACATAAAATACCAACTCTGCCTAGAAATTTGGAAATTCACCAAATTTCAAATTAAGTCATCTTAATCTCAAATTTCACAAGGATTATGCTATACTAGTCTTTTACAACAATCTCTCTAGGCTAACACTGAGTAGTCTTTAACAAGAGCCTCTCTAAGCTCATATTAAGTAGTCTTTTACAAGAGCCTTTTCAAGCTCACAAAACTTTTAAAGTGCTCCTCTTCTTTGCTAGCTAGGATTCACTCTCCTAATGGTTTTCTCAAGGTACTATCTTTGGTTCTTGAATTACTCTCTAAGCATTCACTAGCTATTCACTCACAGAACTACACCTCAACTCTTAGAGACCTTTGATACAAAATTGAGATAAAGATAAATAGAGAAATGGATTTGGTTATGAAAAATGATAGCTCTCAGTTTCTCTTCTCTACCCTGATCTGCTCCTTTTTTTTTTCTCTACCCTTCTTTCTTCTTTTTCATTGCTGCTCTTCTCTTTCTATTTTTTGGTTCCTCTAGGTCTTCATATATAGGCTAGAATATAATCGCTAAAGCATAGCTGGTTGCCTTTGCTACTTTAGGACTGTGGGATATTTTCCAATCCTTGATTTGGTCTTCAACATAAGAATAGTAACTTCTTTAGTTTCTCACCATTGTCTTCCTTTCTTGAGTTGCTACATTCTTATTTAAGTGCTTTGCACATTTTCTGATTTGATTTCCTTTCCATTCTTGTTTGTGCTATCTTGCATCATCTTAAGTGCAGACTTGTATTTCCTTTTCTTGCTCTTTAATTAGCTATTGAAGCTTTCCTTGTACGGTGACTTGATTGGTTTCCTTTCCTTCTTTGTAATCCATTATATTGTCAGGAACTTTCCATTGAGGGTGTTGATCTTGTTTCCTTTCCTTTCTTGCTCTTCAACATACTGTTGGAGATTTTCCTCAAATGGTAGTCCAAGTGATTGTCTTTTCTTTTGATCCATTTGATCCTACAAAATGTTCCTTCTTGCCAAGATCAGGTCTTATCATCACATTTATCAAAAACAGTACAAAGCCAAAATTTTATATGCTTATACCTATGTGAACGCCCTTTCAAACAAACTAAGTCCCACTCAGTTTGACTAAATAGAGCTTAAGTTATAAGCTCTACATTAGGGCTACTCTATTTTGATACTTACAGAGCATAAGGTAATTCTATAGAACTACTAGGAACAATACATTGGGAGTTTGGATCTGAAACTTTATAATTTTATTCTTTTATGTATTAGCTTTATAATAAAATTAATTGCACTCAATTTGAAGTTCTATAGAGCAAGTTATGTCCATTAAAACACATGCTGCTCAGTTTCACTCTTCCCAGCCCATAGCCTACTTCAAAATTCATAACTTGCTTATTTTAAGTCTAATGGACCTCATTGTGGGCATGCTCTCCTAGGAGTTAAGTTTCAAGTAAAATTAACTTCACCTCATTTTGAATTCCCTAGCTTGACTTATTCACCATGCATTAACCATTATCCAGATTTACTTAGCATGATAGATTTTGTTTTGGGATCTTTTCATTTTCAATATTACTCACTAATCCAATTTCACAAGCTCTAAATCACTAGAACAAGTTCACATAGCATCTTATCTAGCCACCAACAAACATAGAAAATTAAAAATGAAACCCTAGCTTCGTGGAAACAAACTCAACATAAAATAAGTTCTAGCACACCTACCTCACCTCCAAGCTAGAAACTCCTCAAACTTTGCTCTTTGAAGCTCCAACTCTCTTAAACTAAGCAAACAACAACAACATCCTTTCATTTTCTATATGGCAGCAGCTACTATCACCAAATGAGGGAGATTTTTAGCTTATTTTTGGGGTTAGTGATAGTGGTGGAGCTTGAGCTTTGAATGGTTTACAAGAAGAACAAGTCGGAGAGCAAGATTTAAGAAAAAAATCAAGCAAAAATGAAGGATGAAAGGAAGAACAAGGCTGGCAGATTTTTTGAAGGTTGAAGGAGATGAATGTTAGACCCAACATAGGTCGTGACCGGCGCTTAGAGAGCACGCTGCCTAGCAAGCTTTAAACGTCAAGGTTTGACAAAAATTTGGGCAGAGTTTCCTCTATATTTAGGATATTTCCCAAATATGAGTACTCGTCCTACAATTTCAATAACCACACTTTTCCATCAAGGATCCAGACATTATCAGAATGCACCTCTCAGCACACAACACAATTGTTATCCAAACATATCCAATCACATCAAGCATATATATGCATATACAGATATATATATATATATATATATATATATATATATATATTTATATATATATATATATATATATATATATATATATATATATCAATCACATAAGATCAAAGGACATTTCCATATTTAATCTAGAATCCAACACATAATAATCCATTCAGCTCAGTCTAAAAACAATTCTCTATTCATAAGATTAACACACTAGCAAGGGTCAGACCCTGCCTGTAGTATTATAGAGCTACATATAAGATTACAAACTACAACAGAATACAAATCAAGGCCCTTATCATTGCAGGCTCACCAATGATAGAATCTAGTGATGTTGAACAGGAGGATTGACACCCAAGTCTGACCTGTATCTAAAAAGAATAGAATAACCACAGGGTGAGTTTGTGAAACTTAGTGAAAGACAGAACACTTTTGAATCTCATGAGTCAGTGGGCATATATGTATACAAATAAGATAAGAAAGATAGAGGAAATATCTAATAGGATGAACAGGTAGGATTCACATTTAGATGGCTGCTCTTTCATGTGAATCCCGTAATTAGGCATGCACCACTCCTTGAGTGGCCGTGAAGTTCTGTCATACACCACACTATGTAGATGGCCATGTAATGTCTGTCACGCGCCGCCCCCTTGGGTGACTGTGTAATCTATTGCCATTAGCAGACAGATCCTATTATAGACTTTCCTAACCTTTCATGTTCATAATCCATCAACTTCAAATAAATATTCGATTTGTTTTCATCATCGACTCATGAATAGCATTCTAAAAGTAAATAAACAATCATAATTTAAAATAGTAATAATTCAAAAGTATTCTATCTACTCATTGATCACCGGTCTCAGGAAAATCTTAATTCTCCGGAGCCACAAAGCTGGAGGGAAATTCCTTGGAATAATCTAACACCACAATATGGTAAATTAATCATTTATAGGTCACTAATAACCTCCATATCACGAGACTTCTAATCTCACTATCCTAGTTTCAAGAATTCTTCTATCCATCAAAGAGTTGAAATTTCTTAGGAAAAAGAAGGAGTAAGACATGAGAATTACTATTAGAATTGGAAGGACGAGGAAATGGATAGAGAGGTACTCTCCAACTTCCATTCCACCTAAGCAAGTATGAGAGAAGAAGGGATAGATTAAAGGGATGATTTATGTTTAAATGGAGTGAAGATAGTGTTGTTGTTGTTGATTTAGTTGAAAATGATGAAATGGATGTAATAGATGTGAGGAGTGGTGGAATGAGAGGATTTCTAGAGAGAAAGGAGAGAGTTTGGGTTAGAGAGAGAGAGTGGAATTCGAAAAATGAGAGAGTGAGCTACGTCCCAGGCTATATATTGGCCTGTGGTAATCGATTACTAAAGGCTGGTAATCGATTACCACAAAGAATTGGTAATAGCTAGTAATCGATTACCATCTTTGGTAATCGATTACCACGTAAAAAATTTTAACCCGTGGGCGCACAAAGAGGATTGTAATCGACTATAGGTTCTCTATAATCGATTATCAACTCCAAAAAACTTGGTTCCCTCCTTCTACAGTCCTTTCCCAAGTCCAGGATATTGCACAGTAATATTCTCTTTAACTTTATTCTCCATAACTTTAAAACATAAATGTAAATAAGAGAATGCCTCCTATTTGGACTCAATAAAAATATCTAAAAATTCAAAATTCTAAGGAATTAGAATCCAACTTTTGGGTTTTAGTACAATTCTCCGAAAACTTGCATTTTTATAAACTTGAAGGTTGAAAATGAAGGGGTTATTCATTCCCTAAAATTTGTTAAAAATCCCTCTTTAACTTATTGATGCCTAGAAAACTATTACCGAGACTTTTGATCTTAAGAAAATTCCTCAATCCTATAGCCCTCCAAGGAGGCATAGGGTTCAGGCGCAGAATTTTTCAGGTTCCGGTATCGACAGATAACTACAACTCATGCTAGGGTGTTACAATGAAGATGAGTGTTGTAATATTTTTCTTTCTTGTTTGTTTGATTTTTTGATTGGTTATTGGAAAAGAAGGTTAGGTCTTGTGGCTATAATTGGTTCTTAAGTTATGACTAAGTCGTTAATTCTAAACCACAAAAATAAATTGTCACATAGTAATTAGGCTCCCTTGCATTTTAAATTCTTATTGGATCAATTTCTTGTATTCTGAGAAACTGTTCTTAAAATTTTTATAGTGCGACTAAAACTTTATTACCGACAAAATCTTAACAATATTACGCTATACTTTTGTTATTCTATATTCTCTTCTCCTATTTATATATTTAGTATTAATTAATCCTCATTAGTGTTAATTATAGACACGATTAAATCGGGATATTACAACTAGCACATAAAAAGTGTAACATCCCCATTTTCACCTAAGTTAATTAGCTCGGTGTTCCCAGCTAATTAGAGGGGTTAGCGATTAATTAAGAACTAATCGGCTAATCTCAAGAGCAAGGGCTTAGTAAATTAAAGGCAAGTCAACAATTGAAGCATAATGCATTAAAAGTTATAATTAAAAGCCTAATTACCCAATCCTTATTAATTCGTGACTTAGAACATAAAATCAAGATGATCTAACCTAATTAACTAAGAGCACATAAGTATCACATCTTAATTACATGAAAATTTACTCTCACATCTTCTTTACATAATTAACGAGGAAAAATCCTTTTCGATAAAAATGTGTTAATGGCATAATTGAACCAACCAAATTAATTAACATCTAGGTAATTGTAACAATTATAAAGATGTAGAAACTTCCCTTTAATTTTTGTTTGAAAGTTTGGTCAAAGCAAGAGCCATATCCAACCATTCAATTGCCTTATCATCATACACCACTAGATCAAGAGTCCATGTTAGTAGATTCCTTAAGTCATGACAAGAGTTGTACTCTCCTTCATCAAGATTGTGACACTTGGAGTGATCACAATCATCCAATGCCAATCCTAAGATAGCTCATGCTTTTAACCATTTGACAAAAACACTACAAAGCCTTTTACCCAAGTGCCAAGACTCAAAGGAAACACAATACTCCCTTTTGCCCTATGGTTTTTCCCATTCTCTAGCTTGTGTAAGAAGCAAAAATCACATCACCTTTCCTCCCTCATTTGCGCCACCCATCAGCCCCTCCTCTCTCCTCATTTCATTTTTTCACTCCTCTCACAAAGACACACACACAAAAGCTCTCACCTCTCTCTAAACCTTTCCTTATTCTTCCTACTCTTCTTCTTGTTCTTCTTGTTTTTCCTACTCTAAGTCATCACTTTTCCACCACCATCACCCTCATCTTCTATCACCACCCTCACTAACTTATCAAGGATCACATTCTTTGGTCCTTGGTAGAGCAAAACAAACACTCATTTAGCCCCATTTTCTAGCACAAGAGGAAGGAGGCCATTTCCAACCACTTCATCTTCCAAGCTTCCAAGAAAAACTCATTTGGTAGTGACTCTATCCTTCTTCTCCATGTATTTTTTTCAAGTTTTAGAACCCCTAATCTCGTCATAGTTAGGTGGTTTTAAAGATTGCTCCAAGGTCTCATGACCATATTTTCCCTATGGGTTTTCTTATCTTGTTGAAAGTGTTGTTTTGAAATGAGATTATGTGGCATGATGGTTTTATGTATCTTGCTCTATTTTGTGGTAAAATACTGATTTGGTGACTGAAACTTTGGATACGGTGATGAGTTAAAACATAAAAATGGTGATTTGAAGTGGTATAGCAACATTTCCACAAGTTTGATATGTAAAACTCAAAAATGAGTTAATCTGGAATTCTGGCAGTCTGTAAAGCATGCAGTATAACTCGCTCCATAAAACTTGAAATGCAATGAAACTAATTTTTTATGAAAGTAGACTCAAAGACCTTTTCATACATATAAAATATGCTAGATTTGGCCTTAAAATGAGAGAGATATAAATTTTTAAAATCTGCTGTTCCTGGATGGGTTTCTGTCCGGGCAGTAGGTAATAAAACGTGCATAACTCAAGCTATACATAACATTTTTGAGTGGGACCAATTTTGTTGGAAAGCTAAGACATAGAGGAATATCCCCATAAAACAGTTTTGTCAGATTCCTTGTGAGGAGTTCACAGTAATGTTTAAAATTCACTGACCCGAGATGAACCTTCAAGTCTGAACAGTAGGTAATAAAATATGCATAACTCAAGCTACAAAATGAATTTTTGAGTGGGGTTTCTTTTGTTTAAAAATAGACTCAGAGAAGTGCAGGTATACCAAAATTTGAAATAAAAGAGTAAAAGATGAAATTATGGTGAATTTTTGAAGTTACTGCCCCACTGTAAAAGTAAAACTGGTTAGGGTAAAAGTTAAAGGTTAATGAAGAATAAGCTTTAAGACATTAATACCCTTATATTAAGTATTAGAAAACCTTCATAATTCAACTTAAAAAGTATCAAAAAGGACATTAGACAAAATTGGCCCTACAACAATTAAAAGAGGACACCCAAGAGGTAACCTAAATTAAAAGCTTGCACCAAATTTACTAAGCTAAGCTCATAAGACTTTGTTTGAGAATATGCCTATATTTATGTGCAAGCATGATGTTATGATGATGATGTGATGATGATGATATGATAATGATGATATGATGATGATGATATGATATGATGCTTAATGATAATGTGATATTGGTTTCTCTGTTTGACAAAATTTTGGTAAGCTTCGGTCTAGCCGTTATGCTGCTGAAATTTTGTAGAAATTGTGGACTTAGAAATATTTTGCATCATAAGCTTTAATAAGAAGAGATTTAATAAAGTATGTGATCCTTCAAAAGGGAAGGTGACCTAATTTAAGTTCCCCCCACCCACGACTCACATGAGGCATGGCATGACCCAGCTAGTGTGAGTATAGGTGATAGGGCTTACATGAGGCATGGCATGACCCAGCTAGTGTAAGTACCGAAATTCTATGGTGGCGACGGCCACGGTATGAGCTCATTACCACTTATGTTTAGTGGGTGGAAAGAAAGGACTTAAGATAAGTCAAGTTAAGGAAAGAAAGGGACTTCGGTCTGACCCAAGTAAAGAGTGTAACTCTCAGCATGTTCATGTATGTTATGAATAGTCATATAAGCCTTTATGTATGCCATGATATTGTTACTACAACGAGAATAAGTACTAAAAATTGAATCCACTTCGGGTAGTAATGTTTTCGAAAATCAAATACTTGAACCTATTGAATGCTCACAGTTTTCATTTATAAAACCGAAGTGGCTGGGACGACGACGATGACACTTAGGTGCCAGGGTCGAGTCCTACTGAGAAATCTTATTTCTCACCCTAGTTGTTTTTCCATCTCATCACCAGATACTCATGGCACAACCCGTGGAGTGGAGCATGGAGCCTTCCCACCATGAGTGGGCCTATGATGAGGGTGCCCACGCTATTGTGGCCACGACCACCACAATAGTCCGCACATACTTCTACCTGGTCGAGTTTTTGAGCAGGAGGAGCTAGAGATCCCGCCTGCCCCTGTTGACGTATCATCGGCACACCTTGGACAGCCGCTGGGTCCTTGGGATTTCCCCCCTGAGCCATTGCCAGAGATCGAGATGGAGCCAATGTCTCCAGGTCTACCCGTAGCCGAGCTCGTGCCGCTGCTAAAGGTCCCTGTGATCGAAGTGAGTTCGACCGCTACTCCTAGGGCCGCAATCGCTTCGTAGCCGCTCCCCGAGTATCATCCTGCCGCGTCCGAGGAGGATCCCTTTGAGGAACGTTCTTCGGTCGCCAGCTATACTCCTGGCCGTCGCATTTGTCGCGTGGAGGTGATCAGTCGGCACCCTCGCATCATCCGTACTCCTCATGTTCCCCGAGGCCGAGGAGCGAGGGGGACCAAGCACTCGAGGACCTAAGTCCATTCGATGGAAGGGCGTGGAAGGGGCAGAGAAGCCAGTATATGTCTACGTGGGCCTATCCCATTATTTGCTCCTTATCTGTTGTATTTCATTTTGTATTAGATCTTGTCAGACTTGTACCTTTGATATTTTGGGGGGCCATGGCATGACCATGAGTTCCCTTTTATGTATTTGTTGGATATTATGAGCTTAATTATAATTATATGATTGTTGTTGTAATTTGAATGCATGGTATTATGATTTATTCCTTGTTCCTTCAAGTTATGCCGAAATCTTTGCGATACGCTCGTTTATTGCTATCTTCTCGCGCAAGGCTTTACTTTTCGAAAGCGACGACGTATTTAAAAAAAAAAAATTTTATCATATTTTCCGCGTAATTTAATTTCAAGTAAAGTTTAGTTTTCCACAAGCATAAGTAACAACTAATAAAACGCCGTAATACGACTTAAGCATAATATGGATTTATTAGGGTGTTACAAAAAGGATGGACAAGCCATCTGAGCAACCTTGACAATCTGTCAATCATAACAAAATAAGAAATATTTTTTAAATTTATAAAATGTAGAGATCGTATAGATATTTATATTGATATCAAGGTGTATAAATATTGAGACACTTGTGTATCAAATTGAAATAGCTTTATTGTGTATATTATATGTAAGTAGTGTTGTATGTGATGTCTTATTATCACGTTCAAATAAAACTATTCTTATAGAATTAATATATTTGTAGAAATTTCTAGAGTTTCAAACAAAATCAAGACATAAAAAAGATACCAAATCTTGTAATGCAACAAGTGTGTATAACCAATTAGTTTCTTTCTTTCTTTTTTTAAATAATCAAACTGGATCGAATCAATATTAATTGATTTGATTCAGTTGTTTAAGAAAAAATTAGAACAAAAAGATTGACATCAAGTCTTAGATATTACCATTGTTTTGACACCACGGATAACTGTAACAAACAAGGCTAAGCTGGAAAATGAATCACACATGGACAGTGGTGCCAACATGGACAAAAGGACAAAACGGGAGTTGGTTATGCCTCATGGACACTCGTTCCTAAAAAGGAGGAGTGTAGAAGGAGCACACGCATAAGGGAATCAAAGAGGAGAATGAGGGATTTTGTGTGGCATGATCATTGTGGTATAGTTTCCTCCCTCTAATATTCTCTATTCTCTCTCTCTCTCTCTCTCTCTTTGATACTCTTCTCCTTCTTTCTTGTCCTTACTCGTGAATTTTCTGTATAGGTACTTCTGCTGGAAATTCTGGGCTTTAAGTACACTGAGTGTATGGTATTGACATTCACACCTACATCAATACTAGGCCTTTAAATACTTTCTATTTTTATCATACTCTGTTAGTTTTTGTCTTAGAGATATTTGGTTGTAATTTTGAATATTAATGGTTGAAGCTACGAGACTGATTTGTGGTTATTAATTGAATTACTATTCCATTGGAGTGCTTACTTCATTGGTGCTTTCATCGGCCATGGCTAAAGTCACTAGAATAAAATAGGTCAATGTTAAATTTAAGAAGATCTATGAGCTTGTCAAGCTTAATGCTTCAGAGCAACGCACCCACATAGCCCATGTTGCAGAAGTAAACAAGCTAAGAGTGGATGCATTCCAACAAGCTTGGGAAAAGTTCATGCAAAATTCACAAGATAATGTCCTCAGTCATGGATCAAGCTCAAATTCGGATCAAAACCCTGTTTAGGCTATCTTTTAGCTATGGGTGAATTAATATGCTAGGCATGTTAGCCTTTAAAATCAGCTAGCCAAAGCTCTCAATTCCAAGAGTCAAATGATTAAATGTGCTCCTTGGATTTGGATTCCCATGTTACTCAAAGAAAGTACTTGGCTAAGATTAAACACAAGTATAACCAAAACCACGAGTAAAGAGTAGAGGTGATGCTAGGATAAAATACTACTTGTTTGTTAGCTTGGAGATGATATGATAAAATACTATTCGGTTTGATTAGCTTGAAGAGGCTAGGAAAGAGTACTCGGTTGTAGGCTTGGAGAAGCTTATACTAAAGAATACTCGTGCCCATAAATCTCAACTAGTTTGTTGGGGACTGGACGTGGGCAAGTGATTTGGCCGAACCAGTATAAAATCTCCTTGTGTGAATCTTCTATCCCTCATACTTTTATAGTTTTTATAACTTGCGTATCATTTTGTGTGTTTAATCTTTTATTGCCTAATAAAGTTATTGTAAATATAATAACTTTTATATCTAACATTAAACGCTTCCGCATTTCAAGTCCAAATGTAACATCCTCAATTTTCTGTAATGCTAAATTACCTTAGTAACCCTGAGTAATTAGACACTTAATGAGAAATTATGAGATTAACAGTTAATTAAGGGATTAATGAAGTGTTCATGAGTTAACTTCAATGAGAAAAGTCAAGAGAATGCTTAATCGAGATTAGATAATCTCATATTAAGCAAGTCAAACCCTTAATAGCTTAATTAAGTACTAATCACCTTTAATTAGCTTAATTGAGTTTAATTAAGGATAATTGAGTTTAATTACAAGTTTAATTTTTTTAATCATAATTTTGTGTGTTAATCACTAATCCTTATTTAATCATGTTAATTAAGTTACAAGAGCACTTAAATACATAATTAAATTTAAATTTAGTCAACTAGATAATAAAGCAAAGGTAATGTCATAAAGCATAAAAGCATAAGACAAGTTTGCTTTTTGTAAGAGATTGTACATGTTTTGTTTGCCCATCATCCAATTTGTCTTAGCTCAAAATTAAGAAAATATCTTCTCCCCCTGCCCACTAAAAGTTACGGCCAAATACACACACATATACACATCCATTTTTATTTTCATACTTCTCATTCTCTCTCTAAGACTCTCAGCCTCTCACTTCTCTCTTCATTCTTCTTCTTCATCTTCTTACCACCACCATAACCAAAACTCTCATTTAGCCCTTCAAAGACCACATCTTTTGGTTTTTGGAGACAAGATATAAATACTACCAACCTCATTTTCAAGAGAACTCAAGAGTTTTCTCCTTCCTTATCTAAAACCGCCACCATCATCCACCAAAGAGGAGTCTTCTTCATCTTTTTCTCCTTCCTCAAGGACACCATTTTTACCACTAGGTAGTGATCTCTACTTTTCTCTTTTGTTTACTCAAGAAAGCTTGAAACTTGGTTCCTCTCATGACCAAGATCTTCAAGTGAAAGCTTGAGAAAATCTTTCATGCCCTTCATGAGCAAAAATTTCTATTTTTGGTAAAATATACTCATGTTCTTGTTCATAAGTTGTTCTTGATTTTTTTTTTAAAAAAACATTCCTCTCTTTAAGTACTTCAAAGTTTCTATATTCCTTCCTTGATGCTTGAGATCTTGATGTTCTTGGTAGTGTTTGGGTTGAAAGTTGTTTATCTTCTTATGATGGTGCTTATGATTGGAAAAGTTGTCATCTTTATCATTTTCTCTTGATTTAACAAGACTAAATACATTCTTGATGCATGAAATTTCAAAAGGTTTGTTACTTGCAACCTTAAAAGTGGTGCAAGTGTTGTGCTCTTATAAAGTTTTATTTTGTCTTATCTTAAAGATAAGAATATATATAAAAGTTAAAGCTTTTTGGAATATAAAACCTTTTTAGGATATAAAAATGATAACTTGTCACCTTATGTCTCAAAGATAGACTCTTGAATACAAGTCCTTTCATAAAGTTTTAAACTTTAATCAAGAAGGTAACTTTAAGTCATAAAGTTATAAATTTGTACTTTAATCTTGTAAAAGTTGAACCTTGAGATGAAAATGATGAGTAAAGTGTTAAGCTTTAAGCAAACTGTTAACTTTTATAAAGAACAAGACTTTCTAATTCTAAAGCTAATGTCTTGTAAAACTGTTTCATAAAGGAAGAATCTTTTAAAACTTTAAGACAACTTTAAATCATAAAATTGAGACCTTGATGGTCTTAGAATAAGTAAAAGTCTCAACTTTTATGAATAACAAGACTTTTAGTTCTAAAGCTAATATCTTGTATTATTATTTTATCAAGACTTAATCTTTAAGACAAGAGCATAATATTAGAGGCATATACTTTCTTAAAAAATGAAACTTTATAATTACTTTATAAAGAATGATAACTCTTATAACATTAGAGGAAAAATCTTGTTATGTTGATGATAAAAGTTTGAAACTTTGCAACTTGGATAAGTTAAAAATCACTCTTAGTGATTAGTGAACATGGTGTTATTGGGTTCATCAGTGTAGTTATGCATTGTCATGGCCCAAGGACTACAGTGATCTCGAAATTTTTGGGAGCAGAAGTATGATTAGGGTCTCTAAGCATACCATGAACCTAGGAATCACTAAGTGCATTATCTCAAGAAAAGGAAATAATTATCTAACTTAGTTATTTTGAATAAGTGTTTCATAGGATATGTATGTAACATCCCCATATAATATTATAGGAAATAATGAAAATGTCATTGGGCAAACTTTTATTATTTACAGCCTTGCCCCTGAACATTTTTGAAAATGACATTTAGGTCCTTATATCAATTGAATTAGTAGAATAAGGTTTTAAACGAAGCAGAACCACATAGCGGAAACGTAGAAACCCAATTCTTGGCCAATTGGGCGACGGAGGTGTCCACATGAGAAATGACATGGGATGCCCCTAGACTTGCCCATAATTACGAAAATGCCATTAGTTACAAAAACCAAATAGAAAATATTAAAGGATTTACGAAAAAGTGAAAAGATAACAATCCCAATGAAACAGTGCAATTGATTTGTGCTTGTTAATCAATTTATTAGGAAAATAAGAGTAATTAGGGATGAATTACAAATATTAGAGCTAAAGAAAATTTAGATGGTTGTATAAAAGACTATGAAGAATTATTTAGTATAACGCCCGAAATTACAATATGTTTAATTTATGCCGTTAATCAATTTATTCAATTTTATTGGATAAATAAGATTAGTTAGACATTAATTAGAGATTGATTAAGATTTAATCACGTGTTAATTAGAAGGATTAAGTTTAGAGAAGATTAAGATAGATACATAGGAATTCTTACAAAAATATCCAATAAAGATTTGCCGATTTGCAGGAAATCGGCTGAGATTCGGTATTTTAAACTACCAGAACCGGACCAATAGAATTCTACACCTGAAACCCTAGAAATAGTGGCTGAAAATTCAGCCACCATTCCCCCACAAAGTGGTGCCACTTGCTGCCACACATGAGCAAAAAACTTGGATGCATCATAGCCACCCAAAGAGCAACCAATGAGAAGCCAAGAATCCAACTACCTAGAGTTCTATAAATGAAACAAACTCCTCCTCAATTCCTTTTCAATTTTTGGCCTCAATATACCAGGCCGCTCTCTCCCTCATTTTCTTCTTCATCTCCCTCTCTTCATCCTTGTTTCTGCACCCTTCCTTCATGTCTTCACCCAAGACTTGTTTCCTCACTAGCTTAAGGTTCAATTTTGAGGTAGGATTCTTCAATTTCTTCTATTATTGGTGCTATTGTGACTGAGTAGAATTCCTATTCTTTCCATTAAATTGATGATATATGGTGTTTATATGAATTCCTATGGCTGGATTAATGTATAAATCTTGAGTTTGGATAAGAACTTGGGTGAGAATTCAAAAGGGGATGCAAAACAGAAGCTGGAACTTTGAAAACCTTACAGTGTCCATACTGGCGGAGTGTACGGCTTCGCCTATGGCCACCAAAACTTGATGAAAAACTATTTTTATATGAAACTAGACATTCAAGGCTTTCCATACATATATCATGTAAGGCTATTGGATTAGTATTGAAAGAGATATGAATTTTTGAATTTCGACCTAGGTTTCTGAGTTTGAATCTGGGCAGATTAGGTTGTTCAGGGCAAAACTTGCCCTATACTAATTGGAATTGAATGAAACCAACTTTGTTAGAAAGTTTACACATAGAGAAAGTTGGCCTATGTCCAAACCGGGCCAAAACAGGGCAGTTCAAGAAGGTCAAACTTCGGGGCTTATAACTCAAGCTCTACTGAAGCAAATGAAATGGTACTTGTTGTAAATGAAAGCTTGTCCTGTTAGCTTTCATATAACACAATTTGTATGATTTGAATTATTTTTCGATTTTTAGTGGATTTTTACTTTTAAGTGTGTAATTCTGGCCAGCTTCAAGGCAAGCCAAGATAAAACTTAAATAACTTGAGCTACATTTATCAAAATTAGATGAGACTAAAGAGGTTAGAAAATAAACACATAACACTTCAACATATCCAAAATTCAAGTCTAAATGAGTTAAAATGAATTTAAGACTTAATTTCTGAAAACGGGCAGAGTTGAAGAATATGAGCAGGATTTCCAAAATCAAAGGATTTGACACCCTAATGCATATATGACTTCAATTAAAGTCTAAGTGATGCAAATTCCATGTTAGTGCTTGAAAGATTGATGTATCATATTTGATATCTTACTGTGACTGACTATCTGTTGAAACTGGCACTATTCATGGGGAAACGGATCTGAACCGTTATGCTGCCGAATTTTCGGTAGCATTGTAAGGAAGTTATGAGCCTTTATATGTTATGAATATGTATGTGGAAATCATATATGCAAGGATATATGAAAATAAATGATGAAGCATATGTATAAGTACATTCAGCATGTCTTTGCTTGATTATGAATGAGAATGAAAGGATATGAATATATTAAATGTGGATCCCTTCACCTGGAGGCAGTTATGAGATCCTTCCTTGTGAAGGCAGTTAAATATGATAAGATTAGGTCTCTTTACTTGGAGGCAGTTATTTGAGATCCTTCCTTGTGAAGGTAGTTAAAAGACAAAGATGTGGGTCCCTTCACTTGGAGACAGTTGCACATTGGATCCCTTCCTGTGAAGGCAGCTAAAACTTTTAGGTCTCTCTATGTTGGAGGCAGATGGCCAACTGAGTCCTTTCGACCTAGAGGCACGTGGGTCCTCTTGTGGGTCAGTATTGTGTGACGACGGTCACGAATTAAGCTCACTTCTAGATCAGACTACCCAAGGGTAGTAAAGACTAAAAATTCAAACATATGGAAGCACCCTACTCACATGAGGTATGGCATCAACCTAGCTAGTGTGAGTATAGGGGATAGGGCTTACATGAGGCATGGCATGACCCAGCTAGTATAAGTACCGAAAATTTATGGTGGCAACGTCCATGGTATTAGCTCATTGCCACTTATATTTAGTGGGTGAAAGAAAGCAAAGAAAGTTAAAGAAAAGCATCAGTGCATTTGCATGAATTCAAAAATGAGAATTTGCGTAATGACATCCCATGTTTTTATTGATGCCGAAACTGTTCTATTTACTCATGCTGTGATTATTTTCCAACTATGAAATATTGCCAATGTGAATCAAGTGCTTGAGTAAAATTAACCCTGCTTCAGACCATATGTTTTCAAACTATAAAACGGAGCTGTTCGTATATCATGTTCACTTTTTTTTTAATAAACCGAAGCAGCTGGAGATAATAACGATGACACTACGTGTGATAGTTTAGTGAATCCTACTAAGAATTTAAAATTCTCACTCCTATTTCCGTGTTATCTCCAGTTAGCTCGAAAGATTTCGAAGACGGCTGAAATTGCTGTGAAATAAGGTCCACTCAAGTAACAGTAACAACTCTTGAGTGTGGTGCTATGACTTAAGCATAGTACTGTACTTAGGAAGGTGTTACAATGTACACAAGTGAAGAGTAATTTCGCACAAGGACTAAGTAACTAAAAGACTACATACACATTTATTTTAACTATGTGATCGTCTCATAGGTAACCATGGGAAATCACATGATAGCTCATAAAACTTTCCATAAAGAATAACACAACCATAAACCCTTTTATGGTATGAATATATGATGCCATTAGGCATGAGGTATGACAAGTTTGATTGAGCATTGCCTCATGATTGAATGATTGGTGTGATGATATAAGATGGATATAATGGATTGTTGGTTGAAAGTTTTATAATTGGCATTTTGAGGAAGCTCCGGTCTAGCCGTCATGCTACCGAATTTCCATCAAAATTATGGACTTAGTCATATCATTGCATGTGTCTTGTCAAAGAAGTACTATACATGTAAAGTATGATGATGAGAAAAGAAAGAATAGGATATAACCCTTCAATCACTTTGATAAAGGAAGTGAGAGACAGTAATCTACAAAGACTCAAGGAACCTCTATGGGGGAGGCAGGGTGACATGGAGGACCTTTTAACTTAGAGGTAACCATTATCAGCTTAGTCTGAGTTGGTTAGTACTGCATGATGACAGTCATGGAATGAGCTCATGTCCAAAAGCAGTCTATTTCAAAGAAAAAGTAAAGAATGTTAAGCACATATTAAAAATGAAAGTAAAGTTAAAGTAAAACCATAGTCAAGTTAATGAGTTGCTCATGTATGTATCTATATTTCTCATGCCCATTATGAATGTTTATCCCATGTGTTAGCATGTATGCCTATGTATGATGTTATGGATATGATGATAAACTTAAAAGCAATCTACTTCAGGAATTATGTCTTCAAAATTATTAAAATTAAACTTATATATGCCCACTGTTTTTATAATAAAACCCGAAGTGGCTGGGATGATAATGATGACACAATATTTGTCTAATCGTGATCCTATTGAGAAACCTGGTACTTCTTACTCCTACGTTTCTGTGTCGTCTTCAGAGGATACCGGCATCAGGTACAATGGTGATCTTCATTGAGTTCTCGATTTGGCATTGGCATTTTCACCCGTTGCTGAATACTTCTGTGATGTCTACGAGTGTAGCGATGGGGGTCTACATCTTCCACGATCATCCGTTCCAGGTTCCAATTATGAGCCCGTTTTTCCATCCATACCCGTCGTATGGTAAAGTTACCCTGGATGACATTCGTCCCTACTTTCAGTCGCCGAGGTACTCCACTAATGGACAGTTTGACTCGGATACCTGCCTGTCCCCGATGGTTTTCTTGGATTCCGACCCTTCGAAGCCATCCTACGTGGGCTATCATGTGGAGTCCAACCCATCCGAGCTTTCTTACCCATCAATGACCCGCCTGACTTCTGATTCACCTTCTTCTTCAGTAGCTCCTCATCACGCACCACCCCCAGTTCGTGGCGCGGGTTCATTTATACCTATACTATGCCCCGTAGACATGGGCATGCTTAGGGAGGAGGACGTGGCGATGTTGCTCCCGGTGGTTTTGGGAACGGTTTCATTTCGTCCAATGAGTGACACGGTGATTGCATGCATAGTCAACCACGAGTATAGCCCTTTTTGTTTGTAGTTATAAGGTTACCATTTTATTGTATGGCATGCTTGGGCAGTAGGGATTTCTGATGTTTTCCTTTATGATGCATTCAGTTAGGTTTCTTTTATAGGGCCGATAGTAGATATCGAACCCATCATTATATTTATGTATGACTTTTGGCATTACTGTTATTATCTTAACTATGATGGTCGTGGAATGAATGTTATGTTTACCTAAGATATTTGTTATTCATGTGTCTTCCATTTATTTTATTCACATTGTGTGCATGAGTTAGTGACGTTTGTATTATACGTTCACGATGTAACACCCTATCAATTTAATGTTATGCTTAAGCTATAGCATGAAATTAAGTAGAATGTGTTACCGTGTTGGTATTATACTTACAAATTACTTACTCACGTCTCCCTTTTCTTTTTCTTTTTTATAAAATGGGCGAAATGGCGCGCTGTATATAATATTCGTGACCAAAGTGACAGAGCGTAACAATATTAAATAAAACATGACAGGAAAGATAAGGATCAGTAATATATTATCAACTGTATATATATGTATAGTAGAAGCCAATGCTTCAGTTTATCTATAGATGAAAAAGAGGATACAAAAGTGGGGCTGGTGTAACACAAAAAGAATATAGGGCCCATGTCCATCAAAACAAACCTACAGGATCCTCCGAGGACTAACTGATCCAAATCTATGGCTCAATACTATACTACCAAAAGGGAGCCATATTGTACAATGTCTTCCACGGTTAGGACCTAATCAGTCAGATAGCCGTTGGCCATACCAGGCTCGGCTGGGAAGTAGTCCATACTAGGTCCAGAAGAGGAGGATGATGAGCCAGTAGCCTCCGAGGGATCGCTTTCGGAGCTAAGTGGGATGTCTGAAACCATCTGTGGAGGTGACTCAGGTGGAGGACTGGCAGGTGCGGTAGGTGCTGCAGGCGCTGGAGGTGCAGGAGGAGGATGTGCCACATGCAACAGGAATGCAAAATATGGTGTGGCAGGGTCAAACGCAGGATAGAATAGGGGAATAGCAAAATTCCTGTTGCTAAATAGGTAGATATGGAAATTGCAGGAACTAGCTATGTACAGTGAATCCACGAAGGGATCATGGTGGAGCTGTAGGTTGGGAATCTCAATAAAAAGGGTGGTGATCGAATCCATCGCTGGCGTCTGAGAATGATGCAAAAATACAGAGCAAGGTGAGAATTTAAAGAAATTCTCAGTAGGGTTCGCATAATTGACGTCACATTCATTCTTAGTTGCCTCGGTTTTTATTTAGTTGTAAATCATGGGTTCCAAACTAGGCTATCCAAATTTAGTAAGTTTAAGAAAATGTCTGGTCTGAGGGAAAGTTCAGTTTTACTTAAGAAACTATTAAGTAGTGATACAGATTAATGAACATAGTAGACAATCATACAGTAATAAGTAAGTATAACAGTCAAACTATAAGTATCATATAATGACTATTCAATGCAACCATGCAAAATCTCATTCTTGAACTCATTTTCATAAACTTTTTCCATGTCTTGGTCCCCTGGGAGTTCTTGGCCATTTTAGACTCCTGAGTAATAGTCTGCTTATCAGGATCGAGCTCGTTCCTATACAGGAATGCCCGGTTTACTTTCCCAGACATTCCCACTGATCTATTTCCTTTAACTTTTTATCCGGGACTAGCTCAAGCATTATGGAACTTTCATCACAACCTAACCTTTATGATTTTCTTGAAAATGCACATGTATCTTATAACTCATGCCTAGGTCTTACCAAAATTTTGGCGGCATATTGAAACGTGTTCGCTTTCCTGTGAATAGTGCTAGTACTCAGTATATCAACTTATCAAAGACATCATAACATTTCATTCATAATTCAACATTAGCTTCATAGGAGCATTAGTTACATCAAGACAGGGTCACTGCCTTAACACAATCATTCAGCTCGATTTTTGTAATTCAGGCCATAATTTCTGTTTAACTCATTTGGACCTTAATTTTGGATATATTAAAGTGTTATGTGTCTATTTTCTAGCCTCTTTGGTCCCATCTAATTTTGATAAATATAGCTCAAGTTATATAGGTTTTATCCCGGCCTGCCCTGTAGCTAGCTAGAATCACACACTTAAAAGTAAAAATCTACTAAAAATCAAAAAATGATTTAAATCATACGAAATTGGTCTCATATTAAATCTAACAAGACAAAATTTCATTTTCAAAAAGATCCATTCCATTTGACTTAGTAGGGCTCGAGTTATAAGCCTCAAAATTTGACCTTCCTGAACTGTCCTGTTTTGGCCCGGTTTGGATACAGGATAACTTCTTTGAACTACTAGGAGCATATGGGACCATAACAAACTCGAAATTTCATTGTGGATATTCTCCTATGTGTAAGCTTTCTAACAAAGTTAGTTTCACTTAATTTGTAGTTGTGTAAAGTGAGTTACACCCTTCTCAAGTCACACTATCCGGATGAAAGTCCTGATTCCTAGGTCAAACTTCAAAAATTCATATCTCTCTCAATACTAATCCAATGACCTTATATATATATATATGCATGGAAAGCCTTGAATATCTAGTTTCATATAAAAATAGTTTCATTGGATTTAATTGGCTATAGGTGGAGCCATACACTCTACCGTACGGACTGCCGAGGGAATTTGGTTTTCCAGCCCCTCACATCTTCTTATTCTCACTTTTTCCTACTCCTTAGTCAATCAGATTTAATCACACAAATAGCCAACCACCAGTCAAGAATCAACATATTCAGTCACTAATCATATCAAGAAGGGAAAAGTAAAACCAAAAATCAGTCACCCACAATCAAAATAACAAGAGCAGAATTTAAACCTCTACCTCTTTGTGTGTTGTTTTGCTAAGTGTTGGAGGTTGTTTTTGAGAGGAGAAGAGAAGAGGAAAATCAGAAGAGGAAAGTGAGACTGAAGTAAAGAGAGAAAGAAGCGTGTAAATCAGCTCAATGAAGAAGGAAAAAATCTGATTTAAACATAAAGAGGGTAGTTGGAATTGTAAGTGTTGATTGGCTGAATTTCTTGTGGCTAATTTCTAGCCATGCTTTCCTTCTTTTGTGGTATAATGTGGCTTACTTATTGTCCACGCAAAAAAATGGGATTCGTTTGCATGCTGTCCGAACTCGGAACTCGTATCGGAACTCTTGTCCATCCTATTCGAACTTTGAGGTTAATCTGGATATCGGAACTCGGGTCACATGGAAATTTATTAGGTTGGAAATCATATCTGTTTTCTTTGAAAAATAAAGTTAGATATCGGGAATGACAGCAAACAAATCACCTTAAAATCAGTGGTCACAGACAAGACTATGAAACGTAAAAGACTTAAACTCGGAAGTCAGGGATGTTACATAAACTTGGAAGTTAGTATCAGGACATAAAACCTTAGGTACCCGAAAATCAAAACGTATATAATCTCGGAAGTTAGTCACAAATTCAAACTCATGAATGTAAATGGAAATTAGAACGCTCTTGAGTTAAGTTCGGATCTCGAGAAATAAATAAACTCGGACATCGGTATTCATGTCCATTTGGTTTGGACCTTGAAGGATAAGTGGGAAATCGGAAATTGTACCCGTTTTATTGGAAACTCGAAGATGAAGTCAGGAATAATGTCCATTGTATTTGAAACTGGAAGATTAGGTCAAAAATCGTGTAAACTTCACATTTCAATTGAAACGTAAAGTCGGAAATCATGACTATTTCATTCGAATTGGAGGTGAGGTCGGAGATTGGAAACCTTGTTCATTTCACTTGAATCTTGCAAATAAGGTCGGAAGTTGGAGCTCGTGGCGGATGTTACACACGATGCGCTTATGGGCTCTTGGTTTTCAAAATAGTTTATTCGTTATTATTCAAAAAAATTACCCCTATTTTCATTATAACGTAATTCCAAATAGTAATGTTAGTTCTGCGAGCAAAAGTAACAACTAGTAATTCCATAGACTTAAGCATAGTATGGGACTATTAGGGTGTTACACCAAAGACTTGAGAAAGTTTGTTTCAATTTTTAGGAACAAAAAAAGATTTTAAAAGAACAATTCCACCTCCCTTGTCGTGTTGCTTCCACCTTCAAAGAGAGGTAACATTTAAAGAAATATGTGAAAAATCAAACATTTCCTGTAATAGGACCCTTGCTCTTGATTGCAAAACTATGTAGAATATAACCTTTTTATGCTTGATGTTATGATGTTATATATAGATGCTTTTGACTGCTATGTGAGACTCAATATAAATATTTTCCAAGTAATGATCATTAAGATATGGCAAATGAAATTTGTCAAAGGTTGAGATTGGTCTATAGTATGCTATTTTCTAGTATTAGGTATCATATCTCAAATGTTTGCTTTCCCAAAATTTGTTGAATCAACTGGCTTTAATAGAATGGCAAAGCTATGATAATGAAGTAATTCAATGAATGATAGCAAGCATGATTGCTAAATTTGACAAGCTTTGGGGTGTCATTAATGACGTGATGATTGTAGGAACTATTTTAGGTCCTGGGTAAGAAAATGTATTTGTTGAATTATTTCTTTTCTAAAATATAAGAAGAAAATGCATTTGATGAAATAGAGAAGGTGAAAGCCATTTGCCAAGATTTGGTTAGCGAGTATGTGAACAATTGTAGAGAGAAAAAGAAAGTTAGTTGATCTAATCTTTCAGGTTTATCTATGACAAGTTTAAGTACAAATATAATAGATGAAGATTAGGGAGATGACTCTGACACATACATGTATGAAGAGTTTGCATTTACTAATACAAAGTTTGAGTTAGATCATTATTTGGATGAAAAAGTGATTCTTAAAACTAAAAATGAAGAGTTTGATATCATAGGTTGGTGGAAAGCAAATAGGTTGAAATTTCCAACCTTGCAACTGATTGATAGAGATTTCTTGCTATTTCGATTTTTGTAATTGTTTTAAAGTCATCTTTTAGCATGAGTGACAGATGTTTTACTCCACATGATATTAGGCTACACCCATATATATTAGAGGCCTTAATGTGTGCTCAAGATTAGCTTTGGAGTAAGTTGCAAGATAATATAATTATTTTTTAAGGATGTTGATTTTTTTATATATTATAGTGACAGAGTAATTTTATTAATAGTTTGTGTTGTTTTTCACTTTTGAGGTTCTTCAAAAACAAAAGTGGATTTTGAGTCATATATAATAAAATTGATTATGATGTTGATGTAAATATATGTTTGTATAAATTATTTTTACAATATTCCTAATTGCTAAATTAAATTTCTCATAGAATTCTATATATTATTAATTTGATAATGTAAGAATCAATTAGCTATGTCACGGGAAGTCCCACCATCAATTTGTGATGCACTAATGCTTGTAAATTAGTTATCTAATTTATTGTTTCCTTTCTTTGTTATTGTATCTAGATGGATAGTTTTTCTCATCTTAATTAAACTTTGTTTGGAAGCAAGTGGTGCAATGGAATGGAAAGCAAGTAGGAACACAAGCAAGTAGGAAGTGATTGCCAGCTAGTAGCGTATTGGCATGCCTTATACAATTAAATTTGGATATCCAATTGTTTTTTAGTATTAATTGTTATAAAAAATTACTGGATTTTCATCATGTGCTTTTCTTGTTATTTTGGATTGTATTGTGTTAGTAGTGATGCAATGGATTATGGATATTATGTGTGTTTTATTTAGGTTTAAAATTGTATTTTTTATTTTTTTTCACTTTTTTTTTACAACTTTTTGAATTTTCTGAAAAAATTTGCATGGGGAAAGAGGAATGGAGACCTACGACAAAAGCGAAGATGAGAGGTAAATTTCCCAATAGAAAAATGGCGGAGGGCATGATGCAGCCCCCATAAAAACCCTTGCCACATGTAGGGAAAAGGAATAATATAGAAGAACATGTAGGTGATGATAATGAATATGAAATTGATTTTTCAAATAATCATGAAAATGACGATGATGACATTCTTCTATATAAATTGCTTGAAAATGGTAATGATTAGTCTTTGTATTTTTCACTTTTGTGAAAGGTAAAATCTTGTTAGTTTTTTTTATTTGACAAACATACTAATTGACATTACATTCAATTGTTGGGTAAAGGAAATATTTTAAGTGTAATCGAAAAAAAAAAAAAACAATAATTGATATGATCTACTATCTATTCAAAGATACCTTCCACAACCTTTCCAGTATCTACTGCATAACCAAGATTATCTCCTTATGTAACTACTTTATCTTCAAGGACAATCATCTCACTCAACCACCTTTTGTGCTAGGTGTACAATCATCTAGCCTCCAATTAGCCATTTATTTTGTATTCGTGTGTGTTTGATTCATTTGATATCCAATTATTATATAAAATATACTTTTAAAAAAATATAACAAATATTAACAAACTCAAAGTATAAATACAAATAAATGACACAATTATTATTTGCTTGTTCATTTACTACTTGCACTGGTTATTCGCATTGTTTCATCTCATATCGTTTTCTAATGTACATTGTTTACTTATTCATTATGTAAAATTTACAATTAAAAACTAAGACAAATGTAGACTAACTTGAAAAATATTTTACCCAAATGATGTACTTAATAAACATCTAATTTATCATTAACCAAAATTATCTCCTTTTGTAGCATCTTCAACACCGAAACATACTCTTTCTTTGATTCATCACATGCATTCGGTATTTGTTTTCTATCCGTATTTGTTTGATACATTTGTTACAAATTATGATGTAAGATATACCTTTAAATGTGATAGATGTTAACTAGCTCGAAGAATATGTACAAATAAATTGCACAATATTTTTATTCTTTTTTTAAAATATTACATGCATTAGTTATTCGGTTTGTATTCTTTTTATATTTGTTTCTTAAACATATTTGTTATTCGTTGATTATATAAAATTCAAGATTAGTAAATAAGACAAATGTAAACTAACTTGGAATATATGTAACAAAATGACACACTCAACAAGCATGTCTCATTTATTATTATTCTGTTATAATATTATTCTCTCTATTTTTATTGTTACAATTGTTATTCGTTGGTAGTTTTGTGCATATTTTTTTCGTGTTAAATAGCATTATTTTATTAATGAAGATTCGATAGAACAATAAGTGAATTGCTCTTCAATTGGGGAAAAAACATTGTCTTACCACTTCAAATTATAATTTTAGTTATTAACAAGTCAAAAAAATGTGAAGATGAGTATCAATGTAATTTGACAAAACAACCCTAACTTCTATTATTTATTTTTTTATTGACTATGCATAATTTATTGAATGTTAATTTTGTTGTCTATAGACATTGAGTCCACTGATTGGATGAGGCCTCATACTTGAGAGATGAAAAAGGTGCTCATGATGAGGTAGAAACAAGTATAGGCTAAGATGACGTGGATGAGGATTGAAGTGGGATATAACTTAGGTGATGATAAGGAAAATAAATTTGATTTCGATTATGATTACGACACCAGCAATGAAGACATTCAATTGTATAAATTGCTTAACGTCGATGATGATGTTGATGATCATGATGATAATGATCAATCTTTAAAATCGTGTTAGTTTTAATTATTTGACAAATATACTAATTATCATTACATTCAATTGCATATGTCTAACAGAGTTTGAGGAGAAAAGAAAAAGGTTTAAACTTGTCACATCCCAATCAGAGCCGTGACCAGCACTTCGGGAGCCTTGGTTTTCTAGCAAGCCTCAACTAAAACTTTACTGAAAAATTGGACATCTTTCTATAAATAATCCCTAAGTACCGAATCAATTACACAACATATATTTACATGTAAGTTTTTCAACATAAAGAGGCCCTAACTACCACAGTTGGGACCCTGCTTGTGTAACAACCTCTATCATATAAGCCATACTCGAGTCATAGAGTTATATTAAAAGGTTGTCACTCTGCTAAGAAATCTTTAAAATGTGGAAAATATGATTCATGGCCCTTTAACTGCACACTTTATTACTGACTAATAGTTCATAAACCTCGTCATCTCTGATACATAGAGAATAAAATAATTACAATTTAAAAGAAATTATGACTAACGTAATACAAGAATTTGCTTCTGACTAGTCATTAGCTAGCTTCAATAGTCTCTTGGTCTAGTTTGCACCCGAGTCTTGCTTAGTGAATGTCCCAGTACTCTACCTCGCACTTGATTTCCAACTTACATGTTGGAATGTTTCCGAACAAGAAAAGCATACAAGTAGGCAGTGAGAACCTAAGGTTCTCAGAAAGTAAACTCGAACCATCACTCTTACAGTGTCATTATAAACATTCTAGCCGCTTCGATTTCTTATGAAAATATGAGCACATATACGCAAACAGTGGTTCAATTTTAAGTTGAAACATATTGTTCGAAGCGGGTTATATTTTAACAACCACTTGACATATTATATAATAGACATAGAAACACAAATAGTGTAATATACTTCAGTAAGAATTATAATAACATCATGACATAATGAGATAGTTAGAGATGCACATATAGATACTTGTACTTGACTGAATGCAAGTGCACTTGACTTAATTCATCTCTTTTTTTAACTTGCAACTTGATATTGCTCTTTTGTACTTAGTCCCCTGGAGGTGAATGGCCTTTCTCACCTTTAGGTAATAGCCTACTTTTCAGGATTGAGCTCATTCCTATACAGGATTGCCCGATTTACTTTCCCTGACTCTTCTATCGACTTATTCCCCTTAAATCCGTTCAAGGGCTGACCTAAGTCTTAAATAGTACCGCTCTGGCACACGCTAGCTGGGGGTATGCCATGCCTTACGTGGTAGCTTGGTACGTCATTTCTTGCAAGTTCTCATAATTTTTATCCTTCTTTGCACATGATTATACATGCATATCCTACGGGTTTGCATTAATATACTTCATATCATACTTAAATCATTCTTGCATATATGAATCTTATAAGCATAACATATAAATGTTTAGAACATTCATATAATTCACATATTTCTGCCGGAATTTCGGCAGTATAACATATCAGGCCTGCTTCCCTGTGAATAGTGTCAGCTACCAGTAAACTCATTCAAACATGCAAATCTATATAGAACAACAATTATATATTCACCATATCATTCATCAAATTCAATACAAACATCAATAGGGTTTTCTGCTTACTTCATCCTATTTTGCCCGAATTTTGTATAATCCACCATTAGTCCAATTCAACTCATTTAAACCTGAATTTTGGATGGCATCAATACCAGAGAAGAGAGTGGGAATCCCCTCTTATGTCATTTCCCTCCTTCCGAGAAAAATTCTTCAGAGTAATAGCTTTATGTGTCTAGTTTCCAACCCTTTTGGTCCCATCTCATTTTGATTTGTATAACTCAAGTTATTAGTATTTTACCTCAGACTGCCCTGTACTTAGCCAAAAATGCACCTTTATAAGTGAAAATTCACTAAAAATAGAAATCTAGGTGAAATTATACGAAATTTATATCAATTTAAATCTAACAGAATAAGATTTCAAATAAAATAAGTTGCATATCATTTGCATGAGTATATTTTGAGATATAAGCCCCATAACTTGAGCCTACTGGACTACCATGTTCCAATCCGGTTTGAACTTAAGGTAAATTCATTGATGTGCTGGGAATAATTGGCAATGAATCTGACTCTGAAATTTTTATGGAACATTCTCTTATATATTAGCTTTCAAACAACATTAGTTTCACTCAATTTAGAGTTGTGTAGGGTGAGTTACACCCTCTCAACTCACACTATCTAGACAGGAATCTAGGATTTTAGGTCAAATTTCAAAAATTCATTACTAATTCTATACTAATCCAATGGCCTTATATTTTATATGTATGGAAAGCTCTGAATGTCTAGTTTCATATAAAAATAGATTCATCAAATTTAAATGGTTGTAAGTAGAGCTGTACACTCCACCATACGGACTGTCAAGTGAAAACCCTAATAACTTCTTGAATTCTCTCTATTCTTCAAGTTCTTTCATACCAATTCCAATCCTAATTATAACATACATGCAAAATCAACCATAATCCATCATCATCATTCCAAATTACATCAGTATCATGAGAAAAACAAGATCTCCACACAACCCCAAATCAAGAAAAATAAGAAGAGAAGTTGGATTCCTACCTCCTTGTATATGATCTTACTAGATTTTGGAGTTTAGGTGGGTGGAATCTTGTCAAAACCTGAAGGTTGATGGAGTAGATTGAAGGGAGAAGAGATGAAGGAGGCTCGAAGGGGAGAGGAGGGGGCGTATTTCACCTGAAGGGAAAAGGAAAGGAATATGTCACTAAGGCTTTAATGAAGTAGTTGGCAACTTGGATTTTGATTGGTTGAGAGCTAGTGGCTAAATTTCAGCCAAATCTCTTCATTTTGTGGCCTTTCTTGTGCCACCAATGGATGACTAAGTGGCTGAGTATTCAGCCATTGAGTCATAGGGTTTTGGGTGCATAATCCTATTGATTTGATTCTAACAGTTTAAAATACCAATTTCTTTTAAATCAGTAAATTGGTTTAGGAAAATTTCTATGAATCTTCTATGCTTCTAATCTAATTCCCTCACATCTAATCTCTCTAATTGCTAATTAATTGACCCTAAATAAATATTTAGTCAGATTTCATTAACCTCAATTATTCAATAAAAATCCGATGGATGTTACATGATTTTGCTCTGTTTAAAATCCCATTCTACTAATTCTACAGATATGGGGACATAAAGATCATTTTATAAAAAGTTCTAGGGTTATTGTGGGAATAATTCTTTAGGGTCAAAATATAATTTCTAAAAATTTTGGGCATTACTGCAATTAACAAAAGTTTATAGGGACACTTTTGTCATTTCTTAATTTTTAACACATAGTAGTGCCATATTTTCAACGACATGTTACACTACCCTACAATTCTGAGTGTGAAGATCGTTATAGCATAACACTGCCTGAGAAATTGCCACACTGCCTGAGGGAAATAATTCGACATTTCCATTACGTTCTGTTTATGAAAGTAAGGATGTTACAGCTTGTAATTCAATAGAGCACTAGGCCATATGATCCTTCCAATGAGTAGAGAAGACCCACTCAAGCATTGGGTGATAACTGGCAGCTAAACTCTAACTTAACTTGGTACCTGAAACATGGGGAGGCAATGATAACTCTTTGGCAAGTGCACCAAATCGTTAAAGTAATAACCACGGTAAGTGGGTATCATCCCACAAGGATTGAAGTATCAAGCAACACTTCACTAACAAAATTTCTATTCAAATTAAATCAAAGTAATTTGGATTAAAGACAGCTTTTCACAATGAAAAGAAATAATAAAAATAAACTATAAATGAGTAGATAATAAAAACTAACGAAATACATAACAACTTAAATAGAAAAAATTTCAAGGTTCTAAAACGCTAGAGGATTGAGGTGGTCTGATTTTTCTTTAGTTTTTATGAACTCTTATATCACTTGAGTTGGAGATTATTAGACCAATGAGGGGATTTTAAGTAGTTAATGCTAATTCCTTAGTTAATCAACTTTCCTCTTCCTATTAAACATGATAATTCCTTAACTATGCTCAACAAGAAAAAGGGATTAGGAATAAAATTCAATTCACAATTCATATAAGATTCAAGATAAATTCCTAAACCTTGAATATTATGAGGTTCATCTTTTAAGCTAGCTCAAACACAATTTTTCCAAATTATGCAAGAACCCTAAATCAATTCATGAACAATACTTCATAAAATTGTATAAGAAAACAAGAGATAAACCATTAGTTTAATAATTCCAACATCAAGAATTCAAGAATTCAAGAATTCAAAACAATTACAACCATTTCAGACCAAACCCCTAACCCATAGCTATAGAGTTTAGCAACTCATAAAAAAACAGAAAATAATTAAGAAGATAAGAAGAGAATCCATGTCAAGAACCCAAGAATTTGAGTGAAAAAGTCTTCAATCTCCCCTTCTCTTGTTGTCTTCCACTTTTTCTCCAGAGCTCCCTATTTTTCTGTGTTTTTCGCACTCCAAAAGATGCCCAAAAGTCTCATTTTAGTCTAATTAAAAACGGACTTACAGGTGCAGGTTTTCCGTCACCGCCTAGACAATGGCTTTTGAGTGCCTATATAACATCCTCTCAAGTACAATACTATGCTTAAGTCATAATACCTCGCCTGGGAGTAGTTACTATTACTTAATCGGATCTTGTCTAGCAGCAACCTTCGACCACCTTCGCCTTGGAGGGCCTTCTTTGGAAATTTCTAAACTATCTAGAGATAACACGGAAAAAGAGTGAGAATTTTAAATTCTCGATAGGATTCACTAAGAAATTTGATACTGTGTCATTGTTATTATCTCCAGCTGCTTCGGCTTATTATGAAAAAGGTGAATATGTTATACAAACTGTTAAATTTTATAATTTGAAAACATATTGTCCGAAGCAAAGTTCATTTTATCTCATGCACTTAAGTCACATTAACAATATTTCATATCTAAAATAAAAAAATTACTGCATAAATGGATAGAGCAATCTTAGCATCAATAAAACATGGGATATAATAATAGTGAGCATTTGTAAGGTTCAGTTTGTTAGTTTTCAAAAAACATGATTATCGGATGTGGATTCAATTTTAACATATTCTCTGATCATTTATATTATAATGAGCATAGGTATGATTATAATTACATAAAACATGTATGGCTGTGCTATAAGCTTCTCTTAACTCATCGCTATCATAACTTCTCGGTGCGTACACTAGCTGAGTTATACCATGTCTCATATAAGCCCTATCCCCTACACTCACACTAACTGAGTCATGCCATGCCTCATGTGAGTCGTGGGTGAGGGGAGTTTTCTTTCTTTACTTTCTTTTCTTGGCACACCTAAGCGTTACATATCGCCATCTCTAGGGTGCTTGCATACATTTTAATCTTTAGCCTTTACTACCCTTGGGTAGCCTGATCTAGGAGCGAGCTCGTTAGCTCAACCCGTGACCGTCGTCACATAGACTAACCCACAAGGGGATTCACGTGCCTCTAGTCTTGGAGGGATCTTATTTTGGCCACGTGCCTCTAAATTGAAGGATCTCTTCTGGTCACGTGCCTCAAAAATAGAGGTATCTCAGCTGACTACTTGCCTTCAATGTAGAGGGATCTCATCTGACCATGTGCCTCTAGGGTAGAGGGATCTCACAATCTTATACTGCCTTCACAGGGAGGGATTCAATGTGTAACTGCCTCCAAGTGAAGGGACCCATATTTTTGTCTTTTAACTGCCTTCATCTCATACATAATCAAGCATCGACATGCTAAATGCACTCATACATATGCTTCATCATTTATTTTCGCATGTCCTTGCATACATGATTTCCACATACATATTCATAACATATATAAAGGCTCATTACTTCCTTACAATTCTACTGAAAATTTGGTAGCATAACGGATCAGATCCGTTTCCCCATGAATAGTGCCAGTTTCAATAGACAGTCAGTCATAGTAAGAGATCAAATATAATGCATTAATCTTTCAAGCACCAACATGGAATTGCAACAGTTAAACTTTAATTGAACTCATATATGCATTAAGGTGCTAAATCCTTTAATCTTGGAAATTCTACTCATAGTCTTCAACTTTGCCCGTTTTTAGAAATTAAGCCTTAAATTCATTTTAACTCATTTAGACCTGAATTTTGGATATGTTGAACTGTTATGTGTCTATTTTCTAACCTCTTTGGTTCCATCTAATTTTGATAAATATAGCTCAAGTTATTTAAGTTTTATCCCAGCCTGCCTTGAAGCTGGCCAGAACTATACAATTAAAAGTAAAAATCCACTAAAAATAGAAAACTAGTTCAAATCATATGAAATTAGTATCCTATTAAAGCTAACAAGACAAGCTTTTGCAACAAGTTCCATTTCATTTGCTTTAGTAAAGATCAAGTTATAAGCCCCGAAATTTGACCTTCCTGAACTGCCTTATTTTGGCCCGATTTGGATATAGGGAAACTTTCTCCACTCACTGGGAACAAACGGGACCTTATCTAATTCTAAAATTTTTATGGGATATTCTCCTATGTATAAACTTTCTAACAAAGTTGGTTTCATTCAATTCCAAGTCATATAGGGTGAGTTTTGTCCTGAAAAACCTAGTCTGCCCAGAATCAAATTCAAAAGCCTAGTTCGAACTTCAAAAATTCATATCTCTCTCAATACTAATCCAATGACCTTTTATGATATGTGTACTGAAATCTCTGGATGTCTAGTTTCATATAAAAATGGTTTCATCGAATTTAAACAGCGGTAGGCAGAGCCATACACTCCGTTGTACGGACCGCCGTAGGTTTCCTTAACCTAATCCATTATGTTTGCTTCTCTTCACTAGTTAATCATCCAAAACTCAATTTAAAACACAACAATCCAGCCATAAACCATCATATAGGCTCATAATAACATGAAATACATGCATCCAAATGAATCCACAGCAGCCCCAATTCACAAGAAAATTTAGAGAAGGGATTGAATCCTACCTCCAATTGATGTAGAAACTAGCTAGAATTAAGCTCTTGGTGGAGGAAGTGGATGAGGCTTGGAGTTTTGAGGAAGACGAAGTGAAAATGGGAGAAGGAAGAGTGAAAAATGGTCAGCTGAAGAAGGAGCACGAAAATGAGGGAGTTGAAGAGGTCTTGGTATCTTAAAACATAAGAGAAGGCTTGTGATTGGCCAAGGATTGGTTAGTGGTTATTGAGCCAAGCTTCCCCACCAACTTGGGCAGCAAGTGGTGCCCTCCATGGGGTTAGGAGTGGTTGAATAACAACCACTTTAACTAGGGTAATTGGTGTGAAATTCTATTAATCCGGTTCTAGCAGTTTAACATACCGAATCTTTACCGATTTCCTTCAACTTGTCCAAACGGTCTTGAAGAATTTTGTGAGGTCTTCTATGTTTCTATTCTAATTATTTCTAATTCTAATCTCTCTAATTTAACATCTAATTAACTCTTGATTAACTTTTAATTAATTTCTAATTAATCTTAAAGATTCGATAAAATCGAATAAGTCAATTAATAGTGTAAATTAAACGTTTTGCAAGTTGAGGGCCTTTCTGGTTTCTCTTTTTCATGAATAATGGCATTTTCATGATTATGGGCAAGTCTAGGGGCATCCCACATCATTTCACATATGGACACCTCGGTGGCCCAATTGGCCAAGAATTGAGTTTCTATGTTTCCGCTACATGGTTCTGCTTTATTTAAAACCTTATTCTGGTAATTCAATTGATATAAGGACCTAAATATCATTTTTAAAAATGTTCAGGGGCAAGGCTGTAAATAATAAAAGTTTACCCAATGACATTTTTATCATTTTCTATTATGTTATATGGGGATGTTACAGCCTAGGCGGTGGAACTCCAATAAGTACACATTTTTTCCACTTCCAGTGCCTCGGCAGTGGATTTTGAGTGCCCAGGCGCTCTCTGCAAGGCCAAAACATAAAATTTTAATTAATCTAAACTACCTAAAAACATGTAAACATAATTAAAACTCTAAGATTAAAATGAACTCAAAGAAAATTATTAAACATGCAAAACCCAAAATAAAACAAAATCCTAATAAACAAAACATCATCAAAGGTTTAAAATATGTTGATTTTTGACAACTTTTCATATGCAAAATTGCACACATATATGACCCATCAAGCAACTGGGTGACTTAAGCAACTCAGTGAGAGATAACTTATTATAGCTAGCATGAGACAAAGTTAAAACATATTTATCAAATTAATAATATAAAAAAATATTCTTGAAAATAGTCATTGAAAATATGTCTTACATATAAAATACTTGGGGAAATTATAGTCCCCTCTTAAATCTTGAAAACTATTGGAGAAAGTAATTATTATACATATTTTTAGAATATCTAAAAGTTTGTTTGTCGTACAAGGCCTCTGGTAACCCTTCAGTCTTATAACACATTTAAGGAAATCTCATTTTCATAAAACATAGAAATTTAAAATATATGCTTATAGCTGGTGGGAAGTCGCAATTATAGAATTGCTGTTGTAATATCCAGAGCGGCAACATCAGCATAACCCTCACTGATCTATAAACCAGTCGTGTCGGCCTAACACACTGGGTTAGCAACTTCCCTGGTAGCCGGGGGTTTGTACGAGGTGCACCAAGTCTAACATATCCACTGTTATCTACGGTTTTATAAAGTGTTCATCCCACAAAAACTTATTTCCTTTCCTTAGAATACATCTAGTTTCAAAGCTGTTTTGAAGCATAACATAAACAAGCTCTTTTCTTTAATAACATAGCTCAAACTTTTATAACATAGGGTTGCTAGAAAACTATTTCTTTCTTTATGTAAATAGCTAATAACTTTGGAAATTATAACAATTGCAAATTATACATAGATCAACTACCATGCTCTTTACATGAAAAATCTGTACCGTACAACTATCTCTTCATTAGCTTTTCAGTCATAGAAAACTAATTTCTTAAACAATTACTTTACTATCCAACTTTCCTAGTAAATTCATATAACACATAAAAAGTATCTATTTTAAAATATACTATAGATAAATTATCTACTCACAGTACCCTTGCTAGAAAGGGTGAAAGCTCCTTGGTGAAACAACTGACCCAATCTGTTGCTCCAAGAGCAAATCTGACAACATAATAGGAGAATATAACTAAACCTCGCCTATAAAGGTAAGAAATTAAACTTAAATTCCCTTTAAACATGAACGACCCCTGGATTTAGGACTCTAGGACTTCAGATCCAAGCCCAAGAGCAAATCCTTTAGGAAAAGTTTCGTAAATCTTGACATGGAAGAGGTTTTAAATGTAAGACTTACCTTTAAGTTCTAAAGAATGGAAAGGAATGTGATGGAGAGCTTGGGTCTCCTCCTAGGACATCCCATAGCTTTCCTTACTTGCTCAATGGGAAAATCAATCGATAGATTAGTTAGAAATATGATAGTTATGGAGTGGATAGGGACAAACAATGGTATAAGATGGTAAAAATATCATACATGAGAAATTTTTGGGAAAGAAGAGAGAGAGAGAGAGCACGAGGGAAAAGAGAGGAACGACAAAGGATAGAGAAAAAGTGAGAGATTTTGGGGTTAGAAGCCCCATTTTTATTTTTTTTGCCGACCTGGGCACGCTGGAGCGCAGGGGAACGCACTTAAGCATGGCCGGATTCCAAATTCCTTCTTTTGCTATCCTAGGAGCACGCTAGAGCGCGAGGGCGTGCACTTGAGTGTGCCTCCATGCTTAAGCGCAGGGAGCTGCGCTCGAGCATGGCTCCCAAACTTCCAGAATTCTAGTTTTTCTTCCTCTTCTAATCTCCAATGCTCTTTAGGTCATGGTCTTACATTAATTTACATTTACTACCATAAATGTAAATAAAGGAATTACCCCCTATTTGAATCCAATGAAAATATTAGAAAAATCAAACTCCTTAAGAATCAAAATCCAACTTTTGGATTCTAGTACAAATTCTCGAAAACTTATGTTTTCTTAAACTTTCGGGCTAAAAAAGGAAGGGCTAATGACATCCTAAAATTCATTAAAAATCACTCTTCAACTTTTGGATATCTAAGGAACAATTATCGAAACTATTAATCTCATGAAAATGTCCCAATCATACAGTCCTCCAAAGAGGCATACGATTTAGCCTTAGAATTTCTGCGGAATCCGACAGAACAAGGTATCCCCATTTATATAACTCTCATCTTTGGTATTACAAAACTTCAAAGGATTGTGCAAAAGATACAACCTTTTATCAACATCAAGATACTTCCACTATTTCGCCATTATCTAACCTACACTAATATTAAATCCTTTTGTAGCTACTTCTTCTCCAAGATTCTCATTTCACTTTATCATAATTGATGTCAATGTACATTCACCTATATATCCCTCCAGCTAATAGAGAATGTCTTTCCCGAATTAAGTAATACTCTGGATCAAACAGACACAAAAACAAATAACGATAAGACATATTTATATCTTGATGAATATGGGTATGTGATTAGTTTTCGAATATTGTGAGCATATTTGACATATTCTATTAATGATATGTAATGTTTGTTGATTATTGCCTTCACTTTATATAGCTAATTGTACAGGTGATATTTTTATAATCCACTATACTAATTCATGTCCGTCCTAGAAAATGGTACAACCTTTAATAATAGTCATGTGGTTATAGGAATGTAAGATGAATTCTGTAATACCCCAGCATGAGTTACAATTGTTTGTCAATATTGGATCCCAAAAATTCTTAATTTGAACCCTATACCTCCTTGAAGGGTTACAAGATTGAGACATTTTCATAAGATTAAAAGTCCCGGTAATGGTTCCTTGAACATCAATGAGTTGAAAAGCGATTTTTAACGAATTTTAGAGAATGGGTAACCCGTTCATTTTCAACCCAAAAGTTTATAAATACGCAAGTTTTCGGAAGATTGTACTAAAAACCAAAAGTTAGATTTTGATTCTTGAGGATTATAATTTGTTTGATATTTTTATTGAATCCAAATGGAGGGTATTCTCTTATTTACATTAAAGTTAATGGAGAGTAAAATAAAAATGGAGTATAAATTAAAGTTAATATAAATAAGTATTTGCAATATCTTGAACTTAGGAAGGGACTTCAGAAGGAGGAAATCAAATTGCTGAAGTTGGTAATCGATTATCTAGAGTCTGTAATCGATTACAAGTCTCTCTGTACGCCCACAGGCTAAGTTTTTCCTAGTTGTGATCGATTGCAATAATTTGGGCTCGTGGTAATCGATTACCAGTCTATGTAATCGATTACTATAAGGCTATATAAGGCCTGTGGATGCGTCTTACCTCTCATTTGCGTGAACCACTCTCTCTCTACCCTTTAAACTCTCTCACTTCTCTCTAAAACACCTTCCTCTTTATTCTTTAACTCAAATCCTTCAATCTTTCCCTTAAAACCTCATCAAATTATATTCCTCACACTCACATAACATTAATCTCACCCTCTGATCCTTACTCATTTCCCTATCCCTAGCAACACCATGGGTGGGTCTTGGAGCTTGGAGGAGGTGATACCAAGACTCCCAAACCTTTCTTCTTTATTTTTCATTTTCAAAGGTAATTTCTAAACTCTTTTCCTCTTCCTTTCTTATAAAGTATGGATTATTTTTCAAATAGTGAGTTCTTAAAGAATCGTAGGCTAGAAGAATTGGGGATTTTGATATTTGAGAGTAATTTAGATTAATTCTTAGTCTTAATGACTAATATTGTAATAGATTATCATAATTGTGATGATAGATTCCGTTGGTGGTCCGGATCTTGGATGCATGGTCCCATGCGCTTAAAGATTCTGCTATTGGGATTAAGTCAGTGAGTAGATGGTGTATCCCTAGCTTGTTTTCTAGTATATTTGTCTTATATATGCAAAAATAATTTGACATATTATGGAAATTAAGATCTAGACCTTGGCTACATGTTTTATGAGGATAATTGCTTCTCTTTACGCATGTTTTAATCAAAATTTCTACATGAGATAATGAGTGGATTTTTTTGTGAAGTGCTAATTGTTTATGTATTTATGTGTTGGAAAGTTATAAAATTCTATAAAATTTTTGAAGCATTATAATGTTAAAATTTTTATTTCTCTTTAATGATATGATTTTAAGTGTTACACATGAGATGATGATATGTTTTATATATGAATCTATGTTAATTGTAACATCCCCATAAAATGTAATAGGAAATAATAAAAATAAACTTTTATTATTCATAACATTGCCCCTAAACTTTTTAGAAAATGACCTTTAGGTCCTTATATTTTATTTATAGTCTTGCCCCTGAATATTTTAGAAAATGACATTTAGGCCCCTATATCAACAGGATTAGTAAAATAAGGTTTTAAACGAAGCAAAATCGCGTAGCGAAAACGTAGAAGCCTAAACCTCGGCCGATTGAGCCACGGAGGTATCCATATGTGAAATGACATAGGATGCCCCTAGACTTATCCATAATTATGAAAATGCCATTAGCTATTAACAACGAAAACCAGAAAGGCCCACAACTTGCAAAACGTTTAATTTACACTGTTAATCGATTTATTTAATTTTATTGAATTCTTAAGATTAATTAGAACTTAATTAAAGGTTGATTAAGAGTTAATTAGATGTTAGATTAGAGAGATTAGACTTTGAAATAATTAGAATAGAAACATATAAAACTTCACAAACTTCTTCAAAATCGTTTTACCGATTTGAAGGAAATCGGTAACATTACGGTATTTTAAACTGTCGGAACTGAACCAATAGAATTACAAGCTCTAAACCCTATTTTAAGTGGCTGATAGCTCAGCCACCTACCAGCCAAAAGTGGCGCAACCATAGCCACATTTCATGGAGAAGCTTGGCTGAACTTCAGCCAAGCATTATGGACCAATCAAATTCAAGATAAAACACCCAAAAGCAATCAGATTTTTCACCCTTTCTCACCCACTTCTACGCCACTTTTCTCTTTTCTCTTTCAGCTCTCTTTCTCTCTTCTTTACACTCACAACTTCAGCCAACATCAAGCCACTTCAAGCCTTGCTCATCCAAATCTTCAAATTCCAGCAAAAACCCTCGGCAGTCCATACGGCGGAGTGTACAACTCCGCCTACAATCGATCAAATTGGATGAAACCATTTTTATATGAAACTAGACATTTAGGGATTTCCATAGATATATCATATAAGGCTTTTGGATTAGAATTGAGAGAGTTATGAATTGTTGAATTTCGACCTAGGGTTTTGACTCTGGCTCTGGGCAGATTAGGTTGTTTAGAGTAGAACTCGACCTACACTACTTGAAAATGAGTGAAACTAACTTTGTTAGAAAGCCTACACATAGGAGAATGTCCCATAAAAATTTCAGAATTAGATAAGCTCCCAGTTGCTCTCAGTGCTCCACGCAATTCACCCTATGTCCACACCAGGCTAGAACAGGGTAGTGTAGGAAGGTCCGAATTCAGGGCTTATAACTCGAGCCCTACTAAGTCAAATGGAATGCAACTTTTTGTAAATGAAACTTTCTTCTTTTAGCTTTAATATGAGACCAATTTCGTGTAATTTGAATCAGTTTTTGATTTATAGAGGAGTTTTACTTTTAGGTGTCTAATTCTGGCCAGCTACTGGGCAGGTCGAGATAAAACATAAATATCTCAAGCTATGGATATCAAAATGAGATGGGACTAAAAGGGTTAGAAACTAGACACCTAAGGCTACAACATACTCAAATTTGAGATCCAAATGAGTTAAATAGAAATTATGGCTTGAATTATAAAAACCGGGTTGGTTGAATATGCTGAGGTAGAAATACTGCCTTAATGAATTTGATGTTGATATGAGTTTAATGTTGGAATATAAATGTGATGTTATGTTCTTTGTGATAAATTGATGTACTGGTTGGCTGGCACTATTCACGGGGAAGCGGACACATTCCGTTATGCTGCCGAAATTTCGGCAGAATTATGTGAGTTATATGAATGCGATAAACATCTATGTGTTATGCTCATAAGACTCATGTATGCAAGGATGATTTAAGCATAATAAGAATATATTGAATGTGGATCCCTTCACCTGGAGGCAGTTATGAGATCCCTCCTAGTGAAGGCAGTTAAATAAGCTAAAATATGAATCCCTTCACTTGGAGGCAGTTGCACTTTGAATCCCTCCTTGTGAAGGCAGTTACCCTCTACCTTGGAGGCACGTGGTCAGAAGAGATCCCTCAATTAGAGGCACGTGACCAAAATGAGATCCCTCCAGGACTAGAGGCACGTGAATCCCCTTGTGGGTGAGTCGGTGTGACGACGATCACGAGTCGAGCTAACGAGCTCACTCCAAGGCCAGGCTACCCTAGGGCAGTAAAGGCTAAAGACTCAAGACTAAAGATTAAAGCATATGCAAGCACCCCGCTTACATGAGGCATGGCATCGACCCAGCTAGTGTGAGTATAAGGGCTAGGACTTACATAAGGCATGGCATGACCCAGCTAATGTAAGTACCGAATGAAGATCCCATATTCCTAAGGAACGTGACATGGCGATCACACTCTGATGGGGTATGACATGGCGATCATACTCTGGGATATGGCATGTAAGGATTTTATGATGAAAAGGAAGCAAAAGAAAGAAAAGTAAACTTTACGTATATGCATGAATTTAATTACAAGTAAAGTTATGTTCAGATATTATGTCCCCAGTATATTGATGCTATTGTATTTTATTATGTTTCAGCTACTATTCCTATTATAATTCATAAAATTTGTTTCATATGGGCTCTTCCAAATTGCCAAGTGTGTGATTAAAATGAACTTTGCTTTGGACATTATATTTTCGAACTTTAAAATTGAATAGTTTGTAGAGCATGTTCACCCTTTTTATAATAAACCGAAGCAAACTGGAGATGACAACAATGACAAAGCTTATGTTAGTTTAATAAATCCTACTGAGAATTTATAATTCTCACTCCCATGTTTATTTCCGTGCTATCTCCAGATAGTTCAGCAGTTTCGAAGAAGGTCCTCCGAGGCGGAGTTGACTAGTAAGATTGAAGGTGGCCGAGAGTTGCTGCCAGACAAGGTCCGTTCAGATAATAGTAACAACTCCTAAGTGTGGTGCTATGACTTAAGAATAGTACTGTACTTGGGAGGGTGTTACATTAATTATTATACTTGAAAGGAAAAGAGAATAGTATAATTGAGTGGTTATGTGTAAGAAGGAAATGAAACCCATGATTGAGGATTTGGCATGAGGACATTTATGATTGATGGTAAAAGAAAGACTTGGGAAAGTCTATGCTAGGATCTGCATGCTAACGGCAATATATATTAGCCTTGGTGCATCTCGGATGATAAAATTACATAGTCACACATAGTGTGGTGCACGACGGAAATTACACAGCCACTCAAGAAGTGGTGAATGACAGATTATGAGAATAACACAAATGAAAGGCCAACTAAGTGTGATTTGTAATGGACCATGCTGGAATAAATAATTTTCCATGGGTTTTTAGAAAAATTAAGTAATATTTGAAAGTTAAGATTTCTATTTGATTTTAACTATATATATGTTGGTTTAATAATTATTTTATGCACATTATCTTATGTGAGTTAAGAATGTTCTATCTCTCACTGAGTTACAAAACTCACCCATTGTTCTTCTTCTCTTTTCAAATACAGGTACCAATTTGGGATTCAATCTCCCTATTTCCTCATAGTTGATCTTGCTTATGGGTGAGCCTTTCTTATTCGAGGGCACGTCTTTATGAATGCTTTAGACTTGTCTTGTTTCTCCATAATGTCATAGGTAGGGTCCTTCCTGTGTTTATTTATTATTGTAATAAAAGAATGTTTATTTTTATTTAAAACTAGTTTAAATCTCAATGATTATGGATTAAAGTTTTCTTGAATGGATATGTATGTATTTTCATAAGCACAAATATGTTTAAACTATTCTGTTGTGTGCTGTGGGGTGCATTCTGAGAATGCCTGAATTCCCAATAATTTTGTATGTTTGTGTTATTTGTGCAGGGAAAGGATCCATATTTGAGAATAGCCCTGAATACAAAGGAGACTTTGCCAAATTTTAAGGAAAATGTCTAGTGTTAGGCTTGCTAGAGGACGTGTCCCTTATGCACCCAGTCATGCCCCGAGGTTAGGTCATGACAAATTCCAATATTTTATTAGTATGTGTAAAGTTTATGTATGTAAACTTTTTGTCTTTTAACATTGTTGCTTTTGGTATTATAGAGGAACTTTGCTACTTATCCATTGTATTATACTTGGGCACAAAGAATTTTTTGTATGTGACGTGTAGCTCAATTAAAGATTGTTTTAACTAAAGTTTATAGCATAATGAAATCAAGCTAGCTTAGGGATTTATGTATCAGCCAAATTATGTAAGAATAGGGAAAGTGAAGCTTTTAAGAACAAAAGTAAACAAGGAAAAATAGATCAAGCATTTGATTGTGAAAGATTTGGAGGTTCACTTTACATTGGTAGCTCAATCACCACATCTCAACACAAATCTAATTTGGGTTTAGTAAAATCTTACTTCTTTTTGAAAGTTGTCTAATATTGTTAAGCTTAATATTGTTTTCATCGAGAACTAGTATATTCTTAATTTATATTATTGTTGCGCATGTATACAAATTTTGTAAGGGAAGCTTTAATTGTCATATTTGTTTCTTCACACACAAGGATAAAATTCTTATGTGTGCAAATCAGCACATGTAAATGCACATAACTTATGAATAAAACTCTTCAATAAATAGTTCATGTTATTTTAGTATGTATATGGTTTATGTGGTTGTTGTATGTTAGATTATATTGTACATCTTTTAACGTGTTAGAATTATGTCAAAGTTTATCTTTTTATGTTCACTAGCATCATATTAGTATTGACAAACACAATTTACAAGTATGATGGAAAAGATGATATGAAGTGTATTTAAGCAAAGTACTCTTCCTCCAGATGAGTTAGATGTGCGGCATGACATAATTGGAGTTAAAAATAGAAGGATTTCTGGCCTTAGATTGGAGTACATGGTATGTAGTTAGTAAGGGTGGGCATGGTGTGGTGAAATTTGGCTTTTTTGTGTTAAACGAATCTAAACCCAAAATATGGTTTTGTTTTTTAAACTGAACTAGTTTTGTGTTACATACAAGTTAACCAAAATGTATGAACTAGTTTTTGTAATTGAATTAACCGATTTCTTTGAGCTAAACTGGATGAAACTCCTCCACCACCTCTTTCATGTTCCCCCAAAAAGTTGAAGAAGAAGAAGAAGAAGAACAAGGAGAAGTAGAAGAATGAAGTCAGAAAGGCTCGTGCGGTGGTCCCTATGCTGCACATAATTTGGAAGGTGGAAGACAAGATTGAGTTTTTAAAGTGCATGGCCACTTCTATAGCATCGACTGGTGAAACAGTATAGAAATTGAAATTACCAAAAAATATGTCTCAGTTCAAATAGAAACCAGTAACCAAAAAGTATCTCAATGTAACAATGAAATACAAATAAGGGAAGTAATAAAAATAAAAATGAGATGAGAAAATAAGGTCAGACAAAGTTATCTCCACCTTGAGAAACTTTGATGAACCTGAACTAGAGAGAAGAAGAGAAAATGTTAGGGAAGGATAGAAGAGAAGAATCAGAGAGAATAGAAAATTATCAAAGAGGAAGTTGATACCACAATATCCATGCCTCTCTCAGCCCCCTTTTCCCTCTTTTATAAAGTCTGCCCTTTCTAATAGGCAAGTTGCCACCGATGGGCCTCAAACCTAATTTATGCATGTTACATTATCTCCCCCTTTAAAATTGACCTTGTCCTTAAGGTCAAGGTCAAGATCATGTTGCAACACTAGCTTCAAATTAAACCATGACAATTGAACAATGTGGATATAGTTGTGACAAGAACCAATCACGTCACCATCAAGAGATCTACCGGCTAAGATTGATATGAAAGGTGTAGGCATGTTGGCATTGCATAGGCAAGCCCGAATAAAATTGGTAAATATAATCCATTTGTCCCTTTGCGTTGATGATCTGAATGGAGAGCCAAAACAGCAACCATGATGCAAGTAATTGTGATTGCACCAGTAACAGCACTACGTTGACAAAATATGTGCTTCCCAAAAGAACCTTAAGCATAAATTTAATCCACTTTGGCATGCCAATGTTTCTGAAGGCCTTCCAAGTCGTGGTAGTTATAACACCTTGTGGCATATTCCTTGGAGGTTCCATGTCATTTATCAATGGCCAACATAATAAGTACCATATCAGTAAAAATTTTAGCCATATTAGGTTTAAGACCCCACTTCCCATGATGAAGATGTGTATAGCAAACAATTGCTTCCACAAACCACTATTAGTGAAGGCCTTATAATAGAAAAGATGTGTCATGAAGTCCAAAAGGAGGAGAATCAATCCCCAATGGAAACTATTGAGTGCCACATTTCTAATTGAATCAGTATTTTGAGGAACATAAAGCTACAAGGCAAAAGCAATGTCAAGTAGTGCATTTCCCCAAAAATAAAGGCTTGAAATCTGCTCAGTCACTGCAAGATACAATTGTTTCCAAGGTTCCTTTGTAGTCGTTGTAGCTGAATAGAGCAACACAGAGACTGCTAAACTAACCCAACCAAAATGAGTACAAGTTGACCATAATATTGCAACAATTAGTACATTAGATTTGCTTGCCTTGTGTGCATGTACGACAACTCTTCCAACCCGTCTTTTGTCTATATATGTATGACAAGGAATTACACCATTTGAGTTAATAACAGAGCTTTTCATTTCTTCCAACCGTTGGTGAGCAAGTAATATCCACTCATCATATGCATAGTTGAGAAAAGAGTTCTCAGTTTCAGCAGCACTAATCTTCAACTCGTAGGCACTATCATTTTCTTGCAAAAGAATAAAAACATCCCTGAATTTTAAAGCGAGTTCAAGCACTGGGTATGTGGAAGTCCATTGCAATGGATTAACTAGAAATAAACACTTTTGACTCAAGATTCCAACTTCTTTAGCCCTCTCATCCTCAAGTCTATTTTCCTTGATTCATAGGTTCATAGTCCCCTACCAACATTTTCAAGCACTTGCAGTCCCTCTGCAGTAAAAACCTTCCCATATGACAGAAAAGCATATATAAGCCCATTCCTGTAACAAACAACTGCAATATTACTATGAATAAGCTCTTGGACAGGCAACCCACTAACAAAATGATAGCAAATCAAATGAGAATTTGGAGTGAGTATAGCTTTAGAGATATAAACTGAAAATAACTCTAGTTTTCCAATCACATTCTTCCTGTTCAAGTACATCTTTGCATATTTCTCATTATGCTCATCAAGCTGCTGTTTAAATTTGCCAGTTTGTTGCACATTATGAGACTTCAAGAACCGAGACAGATCCATGTTTAGCATTTCACCAAACATGTGGTGGGTCAACTCTACCTTTATTCTATAGGTATAAGTAAAGCTACCAAGCTCCCCTCCTGGATCAAAGGCAAAAGCATTTGTTCTTTCATCCTTCTTTTCTAATCCATAGTATCCTTGTTCATGAGATAAGCTCTTTACCCACAAATCAAGAGTAGAAGAGAATGACTTGCAGAGCGACATCCTAATGAGTATATTGTCAAACTTGATAAATCTAAGGCACACTAAATTCACTAAGCCTTCCTCATGCTTCTCGGATTGCATAAAAGTAAGAAATGCATGAGAAGTATACGAAATTGCACAAATATTTGCAACTATAGGCCACTATTTTGTTCCTTCCATTTACTATTGTCATATATAATGCTGAAGGTCCTATAAGGATTCATCAGTGCTAGAGTTTGACAAACACGAATGGAAGGTTGAAAACTATCACCAAATCCATATTTAGTATTAATGAAGGACTCCGAATTTTGAGTTGAGACTTTAAGTGGTACCTGACGCTCATTATCTTGAATTAGTGTTATCGCAAGATCCACCCGTGCTCCCGTTGACAGATCTATGTTCTGCTTCACAGCCATTGCTGTTTGTTCGATAGCCGATTTCTCTTCGAAAATGTTTTCAGGTTGAGTGCAGAGATCGACGTTCTGAAGGATTGTCTCCGACATCAACAGGTGATTCCATCAGTGCACGTTCCTCTTCCTCTTGAGTCAATTCATCTAATATTGCAGTGATTCTTGCATGGCTCTTTTTAATTTCCTCAAAGAGATTTATCAGTGTTTGGCAAGGTTGATAGCTTGAGAACGCTGAACCAACATTGAAAGCATGCGTGGCAGCTTGAAGTTCAGGTCTAAGCGCGTCAAACCCTCTTCGATTCGTTCCCAGCTTGCTTTTCTTTCTTGCCCTGTCATTGGTGTTTTGCCCACCTAAAAATCCGAGTTCAAGCGCTTTAAGCCTGCTTCAATTCGCGCCTAACTTTGGCACGTTCTTACTCCATCATCAATGCTTTGGGCATGGTGGGCAATGAAAGCACCATTGAAACAGCATAGAAATTGAAATTACCAAAAAATATGTCTCAGTTCAAATAAAAACCAATAACTAGAGAGTATCTCAACGTAACAATCAAATACAAATAAGGGAAGTAACAAAAATAGAAATGAGATGAGAAAATAAGGTTGGACAAGGTTATCTCCACTTGAGAAGCTTTGATGAACCTAAGCTAGAGAAAAGAAGAGAAAATATCAGGGAAGGAAAGAAGAGAAGAATCAGAGAGAATAGAAAATTATTTTAGAGGAAGTTGATACCACAGTGTCCATGCCTCTCTTAGCCCCTTTTTCTCTCTTTTATAGAGTTTGTCCTTTCTAATGGGCAAGTTGCCACTGATAGGCCTCAAACCCAATTTATGCACATTACAACTGGCCTCAACCCTTACAAGGATGCCGATGCTCTTAGAAGCTTCGCGAAGGAATCAAAATATTCGGTTTTAGAAGCTTCCACTTACCAGCTAAAGGAGAAGATCCGCAAGATGAAGAGGAAGTTCGCCCAACATTCGAGAGGGCACAAGTTCACCGAACTCGCGAAGAAGGTTTGGGAACCATAAAAGAATACCAAGGGTGAAGAATCGCCATTTGAAGAGCTAGAGAAGGAGTAGGGCATAAATGGAAGGGCAATAAGAGAGTGCGATTTGTGGAGCTAGAATGGGAAGAGGATGAGGAACAAGGACGTGAGGCTGATTTGAAGGTTATTTTGGGAAATTAGAGTGAGGTTTTTGGGTATAGCTTGCTAGGCATGAGCGAGGAGTGTTTGAATAAGGCAAGGAGGTTGACTGAGGGGCCAAAGAGGGCAGAATGGGAAAAGAAGTGGAAGGAGCTGAAGATGGCTGAACTGTCTGGTAGGACATAACTAGGAAAAAGGTCATTTCCAGATAAAAGCTTAGCGATTTTGGATAACCGATGAACCAAACTACATTCGCTAAAAAACACTGGTTCATGAATTTTAAATTGAATAATCAGTTTAACATTCAAAATTGCTTTGAAAAGGACCAGGTTTGTATTTTGGTTAAAGTTTGGTTACAATTTTGTTTAGTCCAAAGTAGCTTTTTTGCACACCCACAGCAGTTAGGAAACCATATCATCGTGGGCCATGTTCTTCATATTTTGAGTTGATGCAAAGATAATATTTTAAAGAATTAATAAAGAAAATTAAAAAAAAATCAACGTTGAGAGAGATACTTTAGATTGGGGAATAATGAGACATATATTCAAATAAACAACATATTAATATGGGAGATGATGACATAGATGAACTTTTGGCCTTCTGATTTGCAACCATCTCATGGTTTTCAACCATTTTCATCCACAAGAGAGGCAATTCAGGATGATAAAAAAGGAAAAAGAGGAGAAGTTAGAATGAATTGCATTATAAATAACTTCTTGTTTTAGTTCGTGTTGTTAAATATATGAGACTTAAATATTGAACATAAGTCAGTTGTACAAATGTTTAATATTTTGTGTCTTTTACATTGATGTTTTATTTTTATTTGCTTGGTGTTATATGTCTACTAGTCTATTAGATATTAAAAAATGGTATTTCAACAATTTAAATTTATTTTTTAATGTGACCGCACATTAGAGATCAATTTTGATTTAAAAAATAATATTTATTTAGTAACTGATTTTCAATTGCTAGTTTAATGACTAATTTGATGATTGGTGTTTTTCAATATATATATAAATTAGTGAACAATTTTTTTGCCAATAAAAACAGTGACTAAATTTGTCTCTTAAGAAAAGTGACTAAATTTTAACCAAAATTAGTGATTGCATTTTGTAAAGAATCCTGTCTTTACATTGATCACTAAATTTAACTACTGACATAAAATCAATTGCTAATATCTAATGACTAGGGATTCAACAACTACTTGTTTTTTGTTATTAATTCAATTGATAAAGATATAATAAACTAATTTATGTTAAATAGTGAGCAAAAATGTTTGTCACTATTTAACATTTTTCTTATAGTGGCTATAAGCAATATCACTAAAGAAGCCTAGTATATTTTATATAACATCTATATATCGGGACTTTCTATTAAAAGAAGAAAAAACTCTTCATTTTAACTTTGTTTTTCAAGATTAGATCTATACCTTGGCTTCAAGTTTTCCTATTCCTAACCATGTATTCTGCTAATAGGTTATCCATAGAGAAGGGATACATAACTATGTTCCTCACAACATGGAGCAAAATTTTATGAATGCTACTAAAATTATAAGTAGTAAATCTTTTCATATGAAAATTTCACATGATCATATGTAGATTTTTACCATTGATTAAGGTGGGCCCTAACTTTGCTCTGATAAAAGAATATAATCAATGGTGAAAATCCACACATAATAAGGTTATGTGAAATTTTCATATCAGAGTATCCACTCCCAATGGTGAATATGTTTGGCCATGCCACTAAAATTATATGCCTGGCCAAACCAGAGCTCATCCAACAACCACCTTATTCTCATGGATGTTGTTCATGAATGCTCTAATGTCTCGTTTGATGTTTGAAATTGAGCATGAAATTAGAGTTTAGAACTAGAATTGAATGCCTTAATTTAAAATTTTATGTTGAGTAACATATATAACTAGAATTATAATTCCGCAAACTAATTTTATGGAATTGAAAAATAACTAAGATGAGATCTTCTGAATTCCTGTCTCATACCCTAAGAATTATCAATTCCAAATCTTATCAAATGTCTCTTTGCTCATTAAAGTCTATATGATTCTTTTTCTTAATCATTTATTTGCAATCAATCATATTTATTGAAATTTAGTATTTTATAAAATAAAATATAATATAATATAACAAATTTCATAGATTCTAATTTTCATATTACATACAACATTACTATTGTATGAACATTGTTATTGTATTATTTAATTTTTGAATCAAACCCTTAATTAATAAAATTAGAACTAAATTTAGAATTATAATTCATGTTTCAATTTGTTAGCAAGCTCAGACATAATATTTAAGATTCTAAGTCAATTTCAATTCTATAAGAATTGGAATTGGAATTAAAAGTCTATATTGCAAATCAAATTCCAATATCCAAACGAGCTCTAAATATAAAATTGAAAAGATAAAGAGCTGAAAGGCAAAATGTTTAAAAATCCACCACCTCAAGTCATTTTAAGATAGTACTAGTGGGTGTAGCAAAAAAGCCACCCTACCCAAATATCCCAATTCCCAACTTTAAGCCATCTTCTTTACTAAAAATGCAAATAGAGAAGAGGAGAGAAGGGTTTGACTACTTATTTATGACAAAATCGCAAGAGATTCTTTTATCAAGAGTAACTATTACACCAATGCAATAGCAAGAACTCAAACAATTTATATAAAATATTTATCAGTCAAGACATTGACTTTAAAATTGCACAACTTACTACAAATTAATAATTAAAATAACATTGAATACAACTCATAGCTGAATCTAATCTATTTTCCTTATGTTGATTGAGGGCTTCATACAAAGGGAGATTAATGAATATCTTTAATCATTGTAGGGTGGAACTTCTATCTCATGTGAAGTTTTCGCATGGCAAAATCATGATAGAGAGTGATAAATACAAGTTATTAAATAGTGGTGCTATGTTAAAATTTGTGCCCCTATCTTAATATATCTTTGTGTCCATCTCTCTAGCGCATCATCCTGTTAGATGAAAATCCTTTCCCAACCAACATTTGGTATTTGGATTAATCTCCATTTGAGTGTAAACATTTGTTTATGTTAACAAGTGTTTTCAATGAGATTGAACCTTTTATATTGAACGCCATTCGCAAGGCCACACATTATACATTACTAGTTTTTATACATGTAACAAGTATTTGCATAATTATTTTTTAATAAAGATTCTGCTAACTAGTATTATGGAAAATTATTAAATATTTAAAAGTATCAATAAGAAATTATTATATTTGATGGTATAAAAATTTTAATTTTAATATAATTATTTTTTGAATTGTTAAACAAACTTGTTAGCAGAATTGACTGCGAGAAAGTAGAAAACCAGCGGCAGTTATTTACTGGCAGTTTGGGTAACTACCAGGATATTTTCATTTTCCAGTTATTTGTATTTCAATTTAAGTTGGTTTGCATTTCCTCGCGGTTTTTGTAAAGGTTAACCACCGCAAATGTAAAAAGTCGAAAATTTTGAAAAAAAAAATATGAAAAACAGACTTCACCAATTTTGTTCTCTCTCTCTCTCTCTCTCTCTCTCTCTCTCTCTCTAAGCTCTTTCTCTGTCAAATCCCTATCCCCTACCTTCTTGCATACCCCTTAACTCCGCGAACATACCTTCGCTGCAGGCCACCAAAAACCGATGTGGCTCGCCCCTCAATGCCCGGGCCTGAGGTCGTATCCCTGTTGTCCACCCATAGCTGCATTTGTGACTCTCAAAGCAGACTCACGAAGGAAGGTGGCTTCAAGGAGAAAGAGAAAGAGCTTCGGTACGTAACGTAACATAACATAATGATGATTCTTTATTCAAATCGAACCCATTGTGAATGCTACTGTGACTACTGCGATACCTACTTGACCCATGATTATGTAAGTTTCTCATTTTTTTTTTCTTTTTTTTTTTGATTGAAAAAGAAATTTTATTAAAAGAGAATGGAATGTACAAAAGAGAATGAAACATCCTCACACAGATACAAAAAATATGGCTAAAATCTAAATGGATGAACCATATAATAAAGCATGCCAATTCTTTTGAATATCAACTAGTGATACACCATTAAACAAACCATAAGTTGAGTACCAAAGGGAAGCCAAAAAGGCTATCTTATCCCAAATAAAATTAATAGATAAAAAGGAATCATTAAAAACCCTAAAAAAAATTTTCAACCAAATACACCATAGCATCGCAAAAATGGAGGTCTGTCATAGAATCTGAGCTTCTTTATGAGAGTCAAAATCTTTAAACTTAGTGAGAAGAAACTGATAAATATCTTTAGGACAAATCCATGATTCTCTAAAGATCTCAAAAAGTATGATCCAAAATGATCTCGCCATAGGGCAATGCAAAAAAAGCTGAGCCCCTGGTTCAGAATCTAAATCGCACATTATGCACATATTGGAAGACAAAGCCATGAGGCGCCTATGCTTCTGGAGCATATCATTACTGTTAATCCGATTAAGAACAATGGTCCAAACAAAAGCTTTGACTTTAGAGGGAGATTTAGATTTCCAAATGAGTTTATCCAATAGAAATTTATTTATGTTAGGAAAGGAAGTCAAGAATTGAAAATATTATTTACATGAGAAAATACCAAAAAAATCAAGAGTCCAAATCCTAGCATCTGGGGTATTGGATAGGTGAATAGGATTAGCAAAGGAAGAAGGGACTCTAATTCATTAACCTCTCTATCATTCAAATTTCGAATAAAATGGAAGTTCCAAGAGAGGTCATCGTGAGAGAAAAATTGGCAAATAGAGGCATTATGCAGTGAGGATAAGTGATAAAGCCAAGGAAAGGTAACTGAAAAGGGGGTGTTGCCAACCTAAGTATCTTCCCAAAATTTAATACAAGAACCATTACCCAAACGGAAGGATAAGAGAGACCGAAAAGAGAATAACCCTTAAGAGATGAATTTCCAAGGACAATTATGAGTTACTCTACTTATGGATTTGGTGCCCCAATCATTCGGGTGTATGCCATACTTGCTTCAAATGACTTGGTGCCATAAAGAATTAGAATGTAGAGAAAAGTGCCAAAGCCACTTAACTACCAATGATTTGTTCTCAGATACTATATTACCCAAGCCTAAACCCCTTTCCTTCTTAGGTTTACAACAAACCTCCCAACTCACAAGATAATCTTTTCTAAAGTCCTGTACCCCTGACCACAGGAAATCCCTCATGAGCTTTTCAATATTTTGGGCTATCACCATAGGAATACAAAAGAGGGAGAGGAAATATAAGGGAATGTTAGATAAACAGGACTGAATGAGAGTGATCTTACCTCCCATAGAGAAATAAGCACCTTTCTAACAATCTAACATCTTAAAAATCTTACGCACCACAGAATCCCAAAAAGATAAAGCTCGAGGATTGCCTCCTAAAGGAATACCTAAATAAGTGAGGGGTCACTGAAGCACATGGCACCCTGCCAAAGAAGCGAAAACATTCAAAGTTTGAATAACAACACTAATTTTTGCTAAACTGTTTTTGGCCAAGTTAATCTTAAGACCCGAGATAGCCTTAAAGAAACTTAGAATATTTAAAATGTTGACAAAAGAATCTCTTTTTGGTTCCAAAAACAAAATTGTGTTATCAGCAAATTGGAGATGGGAGACTAACACTTCTTCCCTACCAATAGTAAGACCTTTCACTAACCCATTATCAACAACTCTCGATACTAAACGGCTAAGAACATCAACCATCAAGATGAAAAGAAATGCAGATAAAAGACCTCCTTATCTCAAAGCTCTTTGACCTTTGAACCATGATCTAGGTTTACCATAACAACAACTACAAAAGAAGAAAAGGATAGACATCTTGAAATCCAATTTCTTCATCTCCTCCCAAACTCTTTCCTGTCCAAAACTTTATCCAAAAAACCCCCCAACAGACCCAATCATAAGCTTTCTCGAAGTCTAATTTAAAAATAAGGTCGAGATTCCCTTGAGATCTAATGTCATCCACCACCTCATTAGCAAAAAGTGTTGCATCTAAAATTTGCCTACCAAGGATAAAAGCTCATTGGTTTTTAGAAATGGTATACGAAAGAGCCTCACTAAGTCTAGTAGTGAGCACTTTAGTTTCAATCTCGTAAATATTGGACACCAGACTAATAGGGTGAAAATCCTTAACCTTAATGGATCTATCTTTTTTAGGGATAAGGGAAATGAAGGTTGAATTCATGCAAACTCCAATTTTACCATTAAGAAAGAATTCATCAAACATCTTGAGGAGATCAATCTCAACTATATCCCAATAGTTCTGAAAGAACGCAAAGCTAAAACTGTTAGGACTAGGTGCTTTATCCCTTCCCAAACTAAAAATAGCCTTACGGATCTCCTCCCCTTCAAAAGGCCTTTCAAACCAAGATGTGTTATCTAAGGAAATAGGGCACCAATCCAAGTCCTCAATAAAAGGCCTACTAGGCAAGTCTTCTGTGAACAACTTTGCATTAAAGCTAGATATCTCATAAGCAATCACCTCAATATCTCTGAAAGTACCTCCACCCTCAAGCTCCAACTCTTTAATGAGGCATTTCCTATGCTTATCAAAAGCAACCCTATGAAATAATCTAGAATTGGCATCCCCATCCTTCGCCCATTGAAGCTTCATCTTTTATCTCTGACTAATTTCTTCCTTTGCCAAGATATCATCAAGATCCAACCTTAACTTCTTCAGCTTTTCATTAATATCCTCTAAAAGATTTCCTTCTAGCTCCAAATTATCCAAGAAAGTAATCTCTTTCAAGATATTTTCTTTTTTTGACATGGATATCTCCAAAAATAGATTTGTTCCACTCTTTCAAATTATCCTTGAGAAACCTCAATTTCCTCATAAATTTGAATCCTTCCCAACCCTCCACAGAAGTAGAACTCCAAATTTCCTTGACTAAAGGGATAAAAGAGTGATGGTTGCACTATATGTTTTCAAATCTAAAAGGGTTAGGACCTCAAGCCACCTTACTAGATTCCAAAACAATAAGGAAGTGATCAGATCCATGGCGAGGTAGACTTTCTTGGACAAGGTTAGGAAAAACGTCCTCCCACGTCAAGGAAAAAAGGAAACTATCCAACCTAGAAGCAACTGTTTAATGTCTTCTAGCTAACCAAGTGAACCTAGCACTAGAAAGAGGAATATACCTAAGGTTACACTCCCTAATAAGTCTGTCAAAATCTCTCATGAAGAAGTGAGATGATCTCCATTCAATTTTTTAGTAGGAGACCTAACAACATTGAAATCGCCACCCAAGCACTAGGGTAAACCACAAAAACCACAAAGAAAACACAACTTGTCCCAAAGGAGAGAATGCAATCTAGGGCTATTAGGACCATACACAGAGGAGATCCACCATTGGCCTCTCCCTTGAATATTTAACAAAACAGAAACAAAAAAGATACCATGAATGGAGTCAACCTTAGATTAAATATTCCCAACCTTTATATCTAGACTCCTAAAGATCCCTAACAACCAGATCATCCAGAACCTCCAATTTAGTTTCTTATAGCAAAATAATATCAGGGGAAGCTTTAAAGATAGTCTCCTTCACTCATTTGCGCTTCACCCTACTACCCAATCCTCTAACGTTCTAACTTAGAATCTTCATCAATAACCTTGCCCACCCACCTACTAACCTTGCCTCCATAATTGATATTAGCGGCCAACCAACCCAACTCTTTAATCAACCTCCTTTTCTTTCTAGTATAAGTTGTCAAGGAATCAACTAGGGGACTAGATATACCTATTGGGTTGACCATTTTAACCCCCAACTCCTGAATTAGAGAATGAGAACAAAGGTTATTTTGAACCATTTCATGGCAGCTATGGCTTCAACATTTTCCTCGACTTTGTTCCCTTTGGCAACTTCATGGAAATTCGAAGAATGGTTTGGCTCCTGGATAGGGAGGAGACCATCTCCTTGAGAAAAGCACTTACCTTTATCACCTCGAAAATCAACCAAGTTTCAAACACTAGATGGAGAAGAGGAGGAAATGTGATCATCTACATGAGGAGTTTTCGAAGGGTTAAGAGAAGAAGAGAGAGGATCACTCCCTGTGTAAGGCAAAGCAAGGATATGACTGCTTGAACTCTTAACATGATTAACACCAACTTCTAGACCAAAAGGAAAGCTCTCATCCTCTGTTCCTCCTTTCTGTTCACAAAGTTGTAGAAGCCTCTCATCCTCTGCTCCACTTTTCTGCTCAAAGAACTCCACAATTCCATCCGACTCCATTTCTAGTTTACAAAGGCTTTGGTCTTGCGCTAGAAACTCTTGATCAATCTCAAGAAATTCTTGCTCAAGCTTCTGCAAATTATGAATAAAGAAGCCTTCTTCATCTTGGTCTTTTGAGACATAACTAAGATCAATATATGAATCTTCATCTTGAGATGAGATGTGTAACACCCTAATAATACCATACTATGCTTAAGTCATTTTATGGCATTACTAGTTGTTACTCTTAACTAGCGGAAGTTCTTATAATTGAAATTAGCGTAATATATGAAAATAGCTTGTAAAATTTTTTTTGTAAAACCTTTATGCTTGAAAACTAAGCCTTTAAGCACTTACTTACTTGCATACATATGGATGTTATTCCTCATATCGCAGAGTTACTAGAAAGACGTATGACAAAATTGAAATAACATAACGTAATACCCTAAATCAATAATGTAATCATAGGTAATCAAGATTCATCCTTACACTTAATAATTATCACATATGTAACAAGTCCAAATTAAGTAGCATGACTTTCCACATGCTCTTAATTTCACATAAATTGTCCAACTATGGCTCTTAAGAAAGTGAAAACACTATGCTAATATCTCGATCCTCCTTCGCTAGGTGAAAAAACATGGCAGCTCCTCGTCTTATCTAGTCAAGTACCGTCAGAAGTGCTACCATGATACAATCAGCTCCGTTTGAAGATGACACGAAAATATAGAAGTGATAAGTACAAGATTTCTTAGTAGGATTCCGACTAAACCATTAATGTGTCATCGTTGTCTTCCCAGCCACTTCGGCTTTAACTATGAAAACAATGAGCATGCATAAGTTATATTTTTAAAGGGTTTGAAAACATAGGTTCCCAAAGCGGGTTTCTTTTAATCTTTCCCATATAAACATAATATAAAGAAATTCAAAGCTACAATATAAGAGCATATACATGTTAGAGCATAGTATAAACATTCATGACGACCATACAAATGAGAAAATGAAGATGCATGTACATTCATATAACTTCTTAAACTAGACCAGAGCATTTCTTTAACTTTACTTTCATATTTAGTACGTGCTTAACATTCTTTGCTTTTCTTTTGCAATAGACTGCTTTTGGACATGAGCTCATTCTGTGATCGTCATCATGCCATACTAAACTAAATCAAACTAAGCTGATATTGGTTACCTCTAAGTTGGAGAGTCCTTCATGTCACCCTTACGTCCCCCATATGTAACATCCTCTATTATATAAGCCATGCTCGAGTCATGGAGTTATATTAAAAAGGTGTCACTGTGCTAAGAAAACTTTAAAATATGGAAAATATAATACATGGTCCTTTAACTGATAACTTTATTACTAACTAATAGTTTATAAACTTCATCATCTCTGATACATAGAGGATAAAATAATTATAATTTAAAAGCAATTGTGATTAATATAATACATCAAACTTGCTTTCGACTGGTCACTAGCTAGCTTCAATAATCTCTTGGTCTGGTTTGCATCTGAGTCTTGCTCAGAAACTGTCCCAGTACTCTGCCTCGTACTTGATTTCCAACTTAGGTGCTGAAATGTTTACGGGAAAGAAAAACATACAAGCAAGTAGTGAGAACCTAATGTTCTCAGTAGGTAAACTCAAACTATTACTCATACAGTGCCATCATAAACATTTCAGCTGCTTCGATTTCTTATGAAAAGTGAGCACATATACAAAAACAGTGGTTCAATTTTAAGTTGAAAACATCTTTCTTGAAGTGGGTTATATTTTAACAACCACTTGGCATATTATATGATAGACATGGCAACACAAATCATATAATATACTTAAGTAAGAATCATAATAACATCATGACATAATAAGATAATTAGAAATGCACATATAAATGCTTGTACTTGATTATATGCAAATGCACTTAACTTAATTCATCTCTTTCTTTAACTTGCGACTTAACCTTGCTCTTCTGTACTTGGTCCCCCGGAGGTGAATGGCCTTTCTCACCCCTGGGTAATAGCTTGCTTTTCAGGTCCGAGCTCGTACCTATACATGAGTGACGGGTTTACTTCCCCCGACCTTCACACCGGTCTATTCCCCTTAAATCTGGTCGAGGGCTGGCCCAAGTCTTAGACAGTACTGCTCTGGCCCACGCTAGCTGGGACTATGCCATGCCTCACGTGGTAGCTTGGTACGTCTTTCTTGCAAGTTCTCATAAATCTTATTCTTCTTTGGACATGATTATACATGCATATGCTACATGCAATCATTCATATACTTCACATCATACTTAAATCATTCTTGCATATATGAATCTCATGAGCATAACATATAAATGTATAACATTCAAATAATTCACATATTTCTGTCGGAATTTCAGTAGCATAACGGATCGAGTCCGCTTCCCCATGAATAGTGCCAGACTATCAGAAGGATCAATCAATCAGTAAAACCGACATAGGGTATCAAGTTTTCTAACAATAATATCAATCATGTAACATGTCAACATAAATACATAACTAAAGTTTTCTGCTCATTCTACTCAATTCTGCCCGATTTTGTAAAATTCACCATAATTTATATTCAATTCATTTGGACCTAAATTTTGAATATGTTGTAGGTCTATGTGTCTATTTCCAACCCTTTTAGTCTCATCTCATTTTGATTTATGTAGCTCAAGTTATTCAAAGTTTACTTCTGTCTGCCCTACAACTAACCAAAATTGCACTCTTAGAAGTAAAAATTCACTAAAAATAGAAAACTAGGTGAAATCATACGAAATTTATATCAAATTAAAGCTAACAGGATAAGCTTTCTAATGAAAGAAGTTTCACCTCATTTTCATGAGTGTATTTTGAGATATAAGCCCCGAAACTTGACCCTACTAGACTACCCTGTTCCAGCCCGGTTTAAACTTAAGTTAATTTCATTGATGTGCTGGGAACAGATGGCAATGAATCTGGTTCTAAAATTTTTATGGGATGTTCCCTTACATGTCGGATTTCAAAAAATCTTGGCTTCACTCAATTTGGAGTTGTGTATGGTGAGTTGTACCCTTCTCAACTCATACTACCCGGATAAGAATCCAAATTTCTAGGTTAAACTTTAAAAATTCATAACTAATTCTATACTAATCCAATGGCCTTATATTTTATATGTATGGAAAGCCCTGAATGTCTAGTTTCATTTAAAAATAGTTTTATCAAATTTAATCGGCTGTAAGAAGAGCTGTACACTCCGCCGTATGGACCATCGAGGGAAAAACCCTAACAGCTTCTTGAATTCTTCTTGGATTCATGTTTTTCTCCAATCAATCCATCCAATCTTCAATTCAAACTCACATATGCACCCTCAACCAACCTTAATTCACCATCATCACTGAAGATAATATCAGAATCTTGCAAGAAATTGGGAAGAAAGTAGAGTCGCAATCAGCCCAATTCAAAGAAAACAAGAAAGAAGTTGGAATTCCTACCTCTTCTAGGTTGTTGTGCTAGATTGGTGCCTTGGATTGAAGGAATCTTGATGAAGCTTGAAGAGTAGATGGAGATGGAGTGAAGATGAGTTGAGATAGGAGAGAAATAATGAGACTTCAGCAGGTTATAAATCCGAAAATAATCAAGGGAGTTGGAAGGAAATAATTGAAGACTTTTGGAGCAAGATTACATGTGATTGGTGGATGTGTTTTCCTTCTCCAATTTGATTTGGCTGCCTTCTTGAAGGCTGATTGTGGTGCCACTTGTAGAGTGTGTTGGCTGAATCTTGGCTATCCATGCTAGGGCTCTCACAATATAATTTTTATTGGTTCGGTTCTGACAGTTCAAAGTACTGAAATCTTACCGATTGCCTTTAAATTGGTAAATCGGTTTTGGAAAAATCCTATGAAGTTTCCTATATTTTCAATCTACTTCTCTCATATCTAATTTCTCTAAATGATACTTAATTGGCTCTAAGTAAAAATTTAGTCGAATGATAATTAATCTTAAGTAGTTGATAAAACCGAACAACGAGGCGAAAATGATAAAAATCTGATGAAGGTAAGGCCAAGTTTTTCCACTATCTTGAGCAACACTTGGCGCCACTCATATGTGGTAAGGGTGGCTGAATTTAAGCCACTTAAGTGAGGGATTCCAATAGAAAATTCTACTGGTTTAGTTCTGGTGGTTTAAAATACCGAATCTTCGCTGATTTTCTTCAAATCAGCGAAACTTTACTAAATGATTCTGAGAGAAATTTTATATCCCTATTCTAATTGTTCCTAAGCCTAATCCCCCCTAATTAACATCTAATTAACTCCTAATTAACCTTACTTAGTCAATAAGATCGAATAAATTGTTTGTTAATGTGAAATAATCATTTTTGCAAATTTAAAGTTTTTCTGTTTTCTATTTTCCGTGGCTAATGGCATATCCATAATTTTGAGCAAGTATAGGGACACCCCACGTCATTTCACACCAGACTACCTCCATGGCCCAAACGGTAGAGATTTAAACTCTTACGGTTTCACCACATGATTCTGCTTCGTTTAAAATCCCATTCTGCTAATTCTATCGACGTGGGGACATAAATGTCATTTTATGAAAAGTTCGAGGGTTATTGTGGAAATATTCACTTGGGGTTAAAGTACAATTTCTAAAACTTTTGGGCAAGATTGCAATTAACAAAAGTTGACAAGGGCACCTTTGTCATTTCCTAATTTATATGGCAGTGCCATATTTTTAACGGCAGTGTTATACTATCCTATATTTCTGAGTGTGAGGATTTTCGGGGTATACCACAGCCTGAGAGATTCCCACACTGCCTAAGAGAAATAATTCAAAATTTTTATTATACTCCATTTAAGAAAATGGGGGATGTTACACCATAGAGGTTCCTTGAGTCTTTGTGGATCACCGTCTCTCACTTCCTTTAAAAAGTGATCGAAGGGTCATATCTCATTCTTTCTTTTCTTTTGTTATGACCACATCTTATATGCATTACAATCATTAACAAGACACATGCGAACATGCGAACATGCGATAGTATGACTAAGTCCATAATTTTGATGGAAATCCGGCAGCATGACCGCTAAACCGGAGCTTTTCCAAAATGCCAATGATGAAATTTCAATCAACAACCAACTATATCCATTCTCATATCATCATGTAAATCATTCAATCATGAGATAATGCTCAATCAAACTTGTCATACATAATGCCTAATGGCATCGTACATTCATACCCTAAAGGGTGTTTATAGTTGTGTTATTCTTTGTGAAAAGTCTTATAACTTTTCGTATGATTTCTCATGTTTACTCATGAGAAAATCACATAGTTAAAACAAATGTGTGTATAGTCTTTTGGTTACTCAATGCTTGAGTAAAGTTACTCTTTACTTAGGTACATATCTTATGGAACACTTTGTTCAAGTTGATTAAGTTAAATAATTATTTCCTTTTCTTATCTTGAGACAATGCACTTAGTGATTTCTAAGTTTATGGTATGCTTAAAGGCCCTAATCATACTTCTATTCCCAAAGGATTTCGAGATCCTTCTAGTCCCTTGGGTCATGACAACGCATAACCACACTCATAAACCCAACAACACCATGTTCACCAATCATCAAGAGATAATTTTTATTTTCAACAAGTTACAAGATTTAAACTTTACTAAGTGGAGTAGCAAAATTGCACCTTTATAATTATAAAGTTGCATACCTTATGAAAGTGAGTACAAAGTTTGATTCTTTATGAAAGTATGGGTCTCTAAAATTATATCCTTGTCTTAGAGATTCAACCTTTATAAGGCAAATACAACAAGATGTTAGCTTTATGACTAAAAAGTATTATTCTTTAAGAAAGTTGACACTTTTAATCATTATAAGACTATCAAGGTTCCAACTTTATGATTTAAAGTTATCTTAAAGTCTAAAAGATTCTTTCTTGAAGAAAGATTAGAACTTTACTCAACACTTCCATTTCAAGATTTAAAATTTACAAGATTAGAGTGCAAATCTACATCTTTATGACGTAAAAGTTACATTTTTTATTAAAGCTTGAAACTTTATGAAAGGTCTTGACTTCAAGATTCAATATTTAAAACATAAAGTGACAAGTTCTCATTTTTATGACTTAGAAAGCTTCATGTTCTAAAAGGTTTAGACCTTTACACATATTCTTGTCTTCAAGAAGAACAAAATAAAACCTTGTGACACCCATAAAAATAGCGCCACTTTTTATGCATCAAGAAGTAACTTTTAAAGCTTTATACTTTTGGAATGCTCCTAGTCTTATCAAAATCATAAGAAAGATGTAATGATAAGAACTTTTCCAATCTTAAGTTCATAAAAAGGAAAGAAATCAACTTTAAACCAAAACCACCAAGAATCATCTTGAACTCATGCATCAAGAAAGAAAAATGGAAACTTTAAAGGATTCAAAGAGAGAAACTTTCAATAAACAAGAACAACTCATGAATAAGTTCAAGAACATAATTTGCTAAAAATAGAAACTTTTAGGACATTCATGAAGAAAACTCAAGACATCCACATGAACACCCATGAACAAAGCTCGAGAAGCAAACTTTTTTTTCTAAAAAAGGAAACTTTCTCAAGTTCTCACTTGAAGATCTTAGCCATGGTGAAAGCTAAGCTTTAAGCTTCTTGAGTAACAAAAAGAAACGAGTAGAGATCACTACCTAAGGTGAAAGTGGCATCCTTGAAGGAGAAGAAGAAGATGAAGAAGACTCCTCATTTGGTGATGGTGGCGGCGGTTTTGGCTTAGGGAGGATAAAAGCTCTTATGTTCTTGAGGAAATGGAGGTTGTAGTGTTTAGATCTTGTCTTCAAAGATCAAAAAGTGAGATCTTTGAATGGTTTGTAGAAGGAAGGGTTATGGCGGTGGTAGAGAATAGAAGAAGAAGAAGAAGAAGAAGAAGAAGAAGGTGAGAGCTTCTTGGAAGAGAGAAGGTTAGAGAGATATTATGAGTTTGAAAAAAAAATGAAGTGAGTGTGTGCATTTGTGGGTGTTGGTCGTAGGCTTCTTTCACTTAGGAGGAAGGAGATACTTTTCTTTTGTTGCAATTAAGGGGACAAAATGGTTAATTAAGGGGTTTACTTTAAACAAACCCTAATACTTGTCTTACATAAAGCATACTTGTCTTTTACTTTTCTACTTTAGTGATGTCATCAATGCTTTATTATCTAGTTGACTAAATTTAAATTTTAATGATCTGATTAAGTACTCTTGCAACTTAACTATCTTGATTAAGCAAGGATTAGTGATTAACTCACAAGAACATGATTTCAGAAAATTAAACTTATAATTAAGCTCAATTATCTTTAACTAAACTCGATTAAGTTAATTATTGACGATTAATGTTTAATTAAGCTATTAAGAGTTTGACTCACTTAATTAAAGATTCTCTAATCTTAATTAAGCATTCTCGTAACTTTCTTTTGCAATTGCCACATAAATCCTTTAATTAAGCCTTAATTTTTTAATTTCCGATTAAGTGCCTAATTATTCATGGTTATTGAGGTAATTTAACACGAAGGAAAATTGAGGATGTTATAAGATGTAATACCCCAGCATGAGTTGCAGTTACTTGTCAATACCAGAACCTGAAAAATTGAGTCTGAACCCTATGCATCCTTGGAGGGCGATAGAATTAAGACATTTTCTTAAGATCAAAAATCTCAGTAATGGTTCCCTATATATTAATGAATGGAAGAATGATTTTTAATGAATTTTAGAGAATGGATAACCCCTTCGTTTTCAACCCACAACTTTATAAAAACACAAGTTTTTGAAAAATTGGAATAAAACCCAAACGTTGGATTTGATTCCTAAGGATTTTGAATTTTTGAATATTTTTATTGAATCCAGATTGGGGTATTCTATTATTTATATTTATGTTTTAAAGTTAATGGAGAGTAAAGTTAAAAGAGACATTAACTTAAAATTAAGAAATGCAATATAAATAAGTGTGTAATACCCATGGCCCCAAGTTGTGAGTCTGTTTTGAGTTGTCTTATTGTTACGTTTTTTGTAATTGTAATCGATTACAACAAAATTGTAATCGATTACAATTATTTGGGCCTGAGGTAATCGATTGCACCTAATTGTAATCAATTACCAGATGCCTATATAGCGACTGGACGCGTACTTTTTCCTCATTTGCAACGTCCCACTTTCTCTCTATAAGTCCCACTCTTCTCCATCCTATGCCCCAGTATCAATTCCTTTCACTTAAATCACTTCCAAACACTCTTTAAACACCTAAAATCATCATAAATCCGTCTCTCTCTCTCTCTCTCTCTCTCTCTCTCTATATATATATATATATATATATGCACGATTTTAACTTTGGTAGCCTATTTATTTCGACTTGATCACATAAGACAATAACCTGATTTCTGAAAAAGTATGGTAAATGTTTATTATATTGGTTTTCTATTAAGTTTTGGAAATTGTTCTTGTTTGAAAGGAAAGAAAGTAATTTCTTGAGGATTTTATATGAGACTGGATTGAAAGTATTTAATATACTTAATGGTATATGCTTTTGTATGGAATTTCTCCGCACCTGAGTTTTGAATAACTATGTAAGAGCTTAAATGAAAGGTTTTTTGGAGAAAACTATGGACTTTTATTAATTTTCAAAGTATTAAGATGTTAAAGGTTTCATTTTTCTTTAATGATATGATTTTAGGTTTCATGTAAGGTATGTTGGTATGTTTTATGAAAATCCTTATTAAATGTTATGTATAATGGAAAAGAAAGACTTAAGAAAGTCTAGGTTGGGATTTGCAGCCTAACGGTAGTAGGCGTTAGCCCTAGATGCACCTAGGATGATGTATAATATAGCTATTCAAAGGAGTGGTGCATGACGGATATTACACGGCCATAGGGAAAAATGGTACATGACGGATTGGCCATCTTGTTCCTTTGGGGTGAATTCTGAATTCCATGGGTGAGGCCTTCTCTATTCAAGGGCATTTTGTCAATTGTACAAGTTTAGGAAACTCTTAGTCTGTTGTTGCTCTATGGTACTACAGGCATAGTCCGGCCTTGTCTAGATTATGTTGTTATTGATGTGTAATAATTATAGAGATTAATATTGTTGTATTTTCTAGGGGATTGAAACTAAGTGTTTGCATTAAATTTTTTTTTTAAAGAATTGGTTTTCTAAGAAACTAAAAGTATGTATTTTGGATGAATTGATGTAGTTATATATTTTACCGTTATATTATGTGCTGTGAGATGCATTCTGAGAATGCCTGGATCCCCAATGGATTATGTATTTGTATTTTCTGTGTAGGGAGAGGATCTGTATTTGGGAATAATCCTGAATACAAAGGAGACTCTGCCCAAATTTTAAGGAAAATTTTACTTGGTGTAGGCTTGCTAGGGGACTTATGCCCTACGCGCTAGTTACAGCTCGGGTTGGGTCGTGACATGAGAAATCTGAAACAAAGGAAATAGAAGTATCTTTAGAAGCCTAAGTTTTTGGCACCTTCTCTTCAGCATCTATGTTTCCCATTTGTATAATCTTCTCTAGAAGAGGCGAAATAGGGGGATCAGCAACACAACCCTCAGCTTAAGAGGCATTCTTCTGACAAATTGGAGAGGACACCACCTTTTCCGATGCAGAAACTACCAAGCCAAAGGAAGGATTGGAATAAATGCCAAAGGGGGCTGCTAGTGAGCTTTTGTCCTTTACCTTGGGCACCCAAATTTGCTTATGAAGCACCTTCTTCTTCCCATTTCTTGTAGATGAGACTGATGAAGACAGAGCCTAAGATGAAGAACTTGAATCCAATCTTGAAAATACACTCAATGTGGGTCCTTGTCTGGAGAAGACATTGCCTTTCGATCTTTTAGAAGTATTGCTTTGACGAATCCAGCTAACTAGTCTTTTCCTATCGGGAGTAATCTCAATTCTCAAATATTGCTTCTCCTTAACAACTCCCTTTTTGATTACTTTTGCATAAGATAATCCTTGAACCATACTTCATTGTGGATGATAATAAGGATGTTCTTGACATAGAGAAATTCCTTTTGAAGGATTTACCACCAATAAATTTGCTAAGGCCCTACCAAAGTGGTTCCAACCCGCAAAAGAGTGGCCTTCAAGTGCAATAATAGAACTCCTCCTCCTATTGCCGAAAAATTCAATCACTAGCACATAATGCCCTTTATGTTTACGACCACGTTGTACTACAAACACCTTGCCATCACTTTGAAAGCGCCTTATGAAAGAAGGATTGGTAAACAAAGCTTTATCTTTGAAAGTAGACAAAAGCCAATAGGAGGCATCTCTGCCCAGCAGCAGAGATTTTATAAAACCTCGACCCCTTTCCTTAATTTGAAAAAAAAAAAAAAGCCTTCCCACTATCCTCAAGAATAAAATCAAAGCACTTGGCCTCAATGACAATCGGTTTAACTACTCCCATTGAGACTAGCAGGAGAAAAGGAAAGATAAATCAACATACCTTTGAGAAGTAAGGTGAAAAAATAAACTGTTCGTCCTCCACACCCACCAAAAGAGGAAGATGAGCTTCACGGAAGTCAAGATAGACAAAAAGGGCCAAAACTAGGAAAAGGAAGTCATCGGAAAGTCATTAGAGAAGATGTCTTAGAAGAGGAAAGTCAGAGGGATGGGAAACGTGCTCCCACGCATAGCGCTTGTGATGAAGTCATTAGCTGAAAGGATAGCACGTGAGAGGGCGTCAAAGCTTCGCTGAAAATAGAACTACGGTGGTCTGCCGAACCGCTAGTAGGCCCTCCAAGATGGAGGCGCATGTCACCAAAAACCGCCCCAACGGTGGTGTTCCATCTACTATTCTAGCTGGATGTGGGTGGAAGGCGCAGTTATTTTGAAAATAACGTTCATTTTCTCACTCCTTCTCCTTGATAAATGCGTTACTCTTTGTCATAGGTTTGTGAATTTCTCATTTTTCATCTATAATAACTTTCGCACGTCATTCTTGCTACTTGCGAATTAAGATTTTTATTTTTTATTTTATTTGTTTTGTGTTTTTGTAACCTAACTTGCCAATGCCGGTGCCTAATGTGCCTATTGTGATGTATAATTAAGGCTAAGACTTGCTCAAGATTTTTTAGATGACTTGTTATTAATTATGTTCCTGAGATTAATTGACTATAATTTATGAATTCTATCAACATATGAATTTAAGGAGACGTGAATGTAAACATGCTTTTTCTAAATCATTTTCAAATTAATTAAAATATTCTATTAGCTTTTCAATGACTTAAAGATCAAGCTGAAATCGACTAACCATACAAATAGGCATCTATACTCATCAAAGCTGCATGCACAAAAAATATGGCCATATAAAATCAAGAACTCAATAAGGGTTTCCTATCTCTTTGTTTATTAGAAATGGCAACTCCCTTGGAATGGCCATGTGGTATCTTTTATTAGATAAATAAAATTATAGAATTATAAAATAAAGGATAAATTATATGAACCTCCCTAAAATCCATTAATATTACACTTATCTTTCTCTAGTTTTAAATATTGCACCATCCTCCCCTCCTCTCAAACGGTGTTAAGCAATGTGAATAGCCCAATTAAATTCTCCAAATTACCCTCCTATTCCCTTACTCCTCATTTTCTCTCCCTGCATCCTGCCACCATCGTTCTCTCATCTTTCTCCTAATCCTCTAGGATTCTTGAGAAGCTTCACTTCAAGCTCCCAAATATTAGCCTGATAAAACAAGATAAAAAAGAGATTTTTGACATCATCAATCATGTCCAATATCAACATAAGCAAGCACTCAAATACTGCCCTTAGGTTGTGAGATCCACAATTATTTTTGAAAAATGAAGCAAAAACACTTTTCTAGCCTCTAAGCTATGGCATAAACAAGAGACACTCCAAACTCCAAAAGGTTTTAATTTTCCAAATCCCACCTTAGAAAATTCAAAGACATGTAAGTGCCTTCCTTTCCATTACAAAATATTATTTCTTGTTATTCTTGTTCCTCTTTACCAACAACTAAAACCCATTTCAAATCTAAAACAAAACTTATATACCCACAAGATTCCCACCCTTCAACTAAAACCCATTTCAAATATCTCTGCAGTGATTGCTTCACGATGAATCTGGGTGGTAGGTCTGTGGGGTTACGACTGGTTTTGCAGTAAAGGTGGAGGCTGTGAAAGGGGGCTAGAGGCGGTGGCAGTGGAAGGGGCTTAGGGCGTGGCTAAGAAAAGAGGTTGATGTGCAACTTGCGAATGCTGGAGCCAATCTGTTGGTGGAGAAACAGTTTAGGGGGAAGAAGGGAGAAGAAGGACGAGGAGGGAAAAAGGGAAAATCAAAAGGACAAAGAAGGAATTCCCCATTACATTTTTAGTTGGGAAAAATAAAAAATAATGTGATTGGCATGTGTTATTAACAAAGCTAACATCCAATTACAAATAAGGGAGGTCTCTATGCTGTCATTAAAGAAAGTAGGGGAGGCGATTGTAATATTTAAAACTAAAAGGGGCAAGTGTATTATGGAAAGAGATCAGGGGAGGTCCAGTAATTTTCCCTAAAATAAATGAAATTACTTCAGTCATAGTCTCCATATGCATCTAGACATCATTAGTGTCATCTTCGTTTACCTTATTTTGAAATTAATGTTTTTGTGTGCTTCGTTACCCAAAAAGACAATTAAGGTGATTCTCAATCTGTGCTTATCCTCCACTTCTTTTTTAATTTTATATTGTAACTTCATTTCAAAATCCAAATTAAAAAGAAAAGAAAGAAACTCGGAATCCATATCTAGTGCAAGTAGCTTCACTATCTTGTTAATTATTCAAGATAGATCATTATTTATATGTACATTTTCATCATGTGTGGCGTGGCGAGAAGCCAAGGGAAAAACATAGAAAACTCGGACTTGTGAGTGGCAACTATATAATATAAGCCAACTTGCTGGAGACATTAACTTTTTTGAGCTATTATTTATTTTGTTAATTGAGGATAACTAGAATTTGTATAAAATATTTTAGCAACCACGTTGTCTATGATGGCAACCTTTATAACATAAATGTGCAATAAGTTATTTAGTATGAATCTTGGCATGCTTATTTAGTGGATAAAGTTGACCATTGGTCAAAATATGACAAACAAATGTTCCTTATATATATATATATATATATATATATAAAATTAATCTTAGTTTACATTTATTGTCACAATCGTGACGAGTCACACCTTATACAATAAATTGGTCCTAGTGATACTAACCTATGTAGGCTTCGCATGTTAACCCTTTATCCTTCTTCAAAGAACTGAAAAGAACGCTGTAAGAACATATACTGCCCCACCTCTGCTGGTCCTTTGCCAGGTTGTGAGGTCTATTTGGTTGGCACAATTCATTTTTCTCAGGTACTCATTTAAATTCATTCTGGGATTTTCTTCCTCCATTATTTACATGAAAAAATAATTTCTGATTTCTTTTAAAGAGCTTATGTGGGTATCATGAATAGTGATAAGGGTGAACAACGAGACATAATTTATAATTAAAAAATCATAAATCCAAACTTGTAAGTATTTCTTTGTTGTCTTAGCATTTCCATACTATTAAGCAAAATCAATAAGATAGATTATACCACATCACTTATTTTATTGGATCTTATGGAGCTTGTTCATGCAGGACATGATTGAGTCTGATCGTAGAAACGAGTCTCTTCAACCGAACCGGCTTATCTTGTGTGGGAGGCTTCCATGGTGGTTGGAACAAAGATACATTTTATTGCAAATTCAAAGTGGCATACCTATTAATCAATCTGAATGTCTTTACCATTAGGATTTTTTAAAACAATAAACTATTTGCAAACATTCTAGATACACTTGGGGCTTGTTAAGAGTCTAACCGTGATATATATGAGTGAGTATATTACATCCTCAAAAAAATTCATTGGCATAATATTGCTTGATGCTTTTTGGCTCAAATATATTTTTGTGGCTACAAGCGCTTTGAAAATAATTCATTAAGCGGAGATGTGTGTCTGAACCTTAACAACCTTCTCAATGTTACAAAACTGTAAGCAGACATAAATTGTAACATGCCAACTAGACTCTTATATCTTCTGTTCATTTTTTTTCCGTTAAACGAGATTCACAGTAACATGCATTATAGATTGTTCCCCAATATTTTCAATTGTCATGTTAATCACCGAATTCCTTTTGTGAATAGACTGTTAGAGAGAATGAAGAACTACAAGAGTTCCTTTCTTTGCTGAATTCACCGTAGCAAAAAGATATTAGTAAAATCCTAGTTTTCAATAACTTGATAACCTTTCCTGTAATTGCATGTCTTTACGTTTGTAAATTTTTAGTCATTGATTTGATCTTCCTCTAGGAAAAGACACCAAGTGAGGTATTGAACGATATCTTAGTAGTTCCATTACTTGTTCAAATGGTCAGTTTCTTTATTCTAGTTAATTTTGATTAATTTATCATGGTAATAGTTGATATTTATTTATCTTTCGTTTGTATTAATCAATAATAGCATGTTTTAAGTCTAAAGCTGGATTCTTTTAGAGCTAGCTACTCTGGACTTTGTCGTGGGGATTGGTTTTGAAGTTTTTATTAAATGTCAATTGAAATGTTATTTCCCTTTGCCGAAATTTGTTGAGTACTTTTTAAATAGATGATAATGTCTGGAATGTTGCTTGTGAATACTTTGTGGGAATGCCATGTTGTCCAGCTTGTCTTGATATTTCTAGAAATGCTTTGGCAATTGCTCTTTCCTGTTTTATATATGTTGCTTTGGCTCTTTCATAATTCAAAAGCATTTTTTTTTTAATAATTTAAAAGCATTGCTAGTTCTTATATGTCTTAGTTTTCTTTTTGAGTCATCACTGTAGCACAACCTTATTTTAAGTATCTCCTATTGATTTAGATATGGAGAAAAGTTGGATTTCAAAGCCCCGAGATACTCCAGAATATAAGGATGGGCTATTGAAAATTTTAGACTTTACATTTGCTAATTTGTTGTCTGACAATATGATAAACTGTCCATGTTCTCGTTGTGGAGTTAGACTGTCCTCATTGTGTCCTTGTTCTATTCCATGTTGGTTAGACTTGTTGTTAAGACCTTTCCAACCAGGTCATACGGTTTGGTTATGTCGTAGTGAGAGAGGTGTAGGAGAGACTTCCAATTATAGAGATAAAGTGCAACAGCCTAGGTCTTGTGAGGATCCTATACATGACATGCTCCATGATGCTTTCAACTTCTCTAAACAACATGCTAGTGAAGATTCCATAGTGCATGAACCAATAAATGAGGGTGAAGAAAGGATGCCACATTTACATAAGGGTCCAAGCGGTAATGTTAAAGAGTTTTATGAGTTGCTTAGAGATGGTAACAAGAACTCTATGAAGGATGCTCAAAGTACTCAAATTTCTTGTTGAAGCTGTATCACATCAAGTGCATTTGTGGAATGAATGACAAGGTTGTGTTGATGATAATCGAGCTATTGCATGATGCCTTTGAGTATGCAAATCCCAAAATCATTGTACAAGGCCAAAAAGACCATAAAAAAACTTGGTCTTAATTATAAGACGATAGACACATGTCCAAATTAATGCATGTTATATCAAGGATTGGATAAAAGTTTGAATGAATGCAAATGATGTGGCACATCTAGATGGAAGCAAAAGACTGAGCAAAATTCTTCTAATAAGCATGAGTCTGAAGTTAATAAAATGGAAAAACTGCAACTAGCAAAGGTTCTTCGTTATTTTTCTCTAATTCTATGGTTGCAAAGATTGTTCATGTCTAGTAAGACATATGGTGATATGAAATGGCATGATGTTGAGCGTATTAAGGATGGCTTATTAAGGCACTCGAGGGATGCTGAGGCATGGACAAAGTTTAACTCCAAATTTCCTTATTTTTCTTTAGATGAACATAATGTTCGCCTACCCTTAGCTAGTGATAGGTTCAATCCTTTCGAAAATATGAGCACTAATTATAGCATTTGGCTTGTGGTTCTTATTCCGTACAACACCTCTCCTTGGATGTTCATGAAACAAAACCATTCTCTTGATGATCATTCTGAGTAAGAAAATGCTAGGAAATGATATAGATACTTACTTGCAACCTTTGGCTAATGAGTTGAAGAAGCTATGGGATGGTGTTGAAACATTCAACGCTTCATCAAATCAAACTTTTAAAACGTGAGCTATATTGACGTGGACAATTAGTGATTTTCCACGATTAATGACCTTATATGGGTGGAACACTTATGGTAAGCTAGCTTGTCCCACATGCAACGTCCATACTAAACCATGTCGACTTCATCATTGTAGAAAATGGTGTTTTATAGGCCATTATCAATTTCTAAGTACTGGTCATAGGTTTAGATTAGACAAGGTTTGATTTGTTCGCAAGGTTGATAAAAGAAACCCAATAATAAAATTATCAGGATTAGACATTTTGAGGCAGGTGGATAATGATTGAGTTTCATTTGGAAAAACGCCAAAGGTTAAAAAGAAAAGAGGATGCAGGCAACAAAATTCCAATCGAGATGAGTCACATTGGATACAGAAAACTATATTCTTTGAACTTCCACATTAGGAGTTTAATACATTGCATCACAATCTCGATGTGATGCATATTGAGAAAAACATGTGCGACAATGTAATGTACACTTTGTTTAATGAAAGTGGAAAGTCCAAAGATCACTTCAATGTCCAAAAAGCCATACAATTTATGGGCATAAGATTTGATCTTTGGCCATATGAGAATGGGAAATATCCTTCTGTTATTTTTACCATGTCAAGTGCACAAAAAGGATATATTTCTTAAGACCTTGAAGAATGTGGTTGTTCCAGATGGTTACTCAAGCAATATTTGGATGTGTGTTGATTTGAAGTAATGTAAGTTATTGGGGTTGACAAGTCACAACTGTCATGTTCTAATAGAACAATTACTACCAATTGCTTTGAGGAATGCACTGCCTAGCACGGTGTCTATGGTTTTAGTTAATCTTTGTCCATTCTTTTGACAAATATATAGTAAAGTTTTTAATCCTGAGGAGCTTGTTGCCCTCCAAAATCAAATTGTTCATACTCTATGTCATCTGGAACTGATTTTTTCTCCATCATTTTTCACAGTCATGCTTCATTTAGTTGTTCATTTAGTTGATGAAGTAAAACATGGTGGTCCAGTGCATTACCAATGGATATATCCAACAAAAGGTAAACTTAATATAATAAACTTTGTTTGCTCTCTTTGAATAAATAGATTGCATTATCTGAATTGATGAACTTTCTATTGTGAAGGTACTTAGGACATTTGACGTCTTATGTGTATAATAAGGCACAACTAGAAGGCTCCATTGTTGAAGGTTACTTGGTCAAAGAAATTCTCACCTTTTGTTCAAAATATTAGGGTAACATTGAGAGAAGAATCAATCGGCCAGTACACATTACCCAATGATGTCGAATACCATGAAAAGGATACTATGATCCAAAAAGTAAGCAAACTAGTAGGGGGTTCTCATATTTTAAATTGACACCAATGGAGAAGTTTCAAGCAATCATCATGTGTTGGTCAACTATGTAGCAATAGACTCATTTCTTCATTAAGTATAAGACAAAATTTTACACAAGCCTCATTGCAATTCAATGGTTTTCATTAGTTTACATTAGTTTCTTCCTACATATAGGTAATTTAGGATAGTGACAAAGAAAGGTTAAGGATTCATACACAATCACAAGCTAAGATAGATAAAGCTATGCATAAGGAAATTGCTAGCTAGATTCAAAAGCACGTAAGTAGATTAGATTACCAATGGAGGTGTTAGATTACCAATGGAGGTACCTAACTTTTACATGAATTAAGGCGGTTTACACTTGGACCACTTGATCAAGCCAAACAATTTAGTGTATACAACGTGATTGGATTTAAATTCAAAACTCTTTCTCAAAGCATAGGTTGAAAAAGTCAAAATAGTGGAGTGTTTATTACATTTTATACTGTAAGTCTAACAACTTGTGAAAATATACTATTTTAACTCCATATTTATGTATTAATTATTCTGAATTTGTTCTCAACATGATAATTTCCTTGGTTTATTTTAATAAACTTTTTTTGTAGTGCTATTAGTGAGAATATATTTCTTTTGAGCTTAATAGATAAAGATCTTCGTTAGATTTATTCAGATATAGAATAAAGATAGTACAAGCATATGAGAAGATAAAAAGAAAAGATTCTGATGAAGATTTGAAAATTTGAAAAAGATTTGTAAAGATCATATAATTTCATTTAGAGAAGAAATTAAGGGATTCTAAGTTGATTCTTTTTCCTTCTTTTATAAATAAGTGTAATATTTGAGAAAAGAGGATCGTGGGGAGAGCTGGAGAAAGAGGCAAGGAACGGCGATTTTTCCATGGTTTAGGTTTTTTTTTTTTTCTTTTTCTATATTTCTTTAATTTTCTTTAGGTGTTAGGGTAATGTACCTAGTAGAATAAATCATATATTCTTATTTTTTAATTTAATTTTCTTTTTCATTTAATTAAGTGAACTTAGTATTCTTAATACTTTTTCGGAATTGGCGACTCGTATGAATATTCTATGATTTTATATTGCTAAATGGCAATTTACTGTATAAATAAATCAATATAAAGATTGTCATGAATTAAAGTAGGCAGAAATAAAAATTTTCATTTGTATGGTTATATGAATTCTAAATCTTCATCCTTAGGATAAGTTTAGAATAATATTAAGATATTAATTTATTCAATTTATTTTAAGAGGATTACAATATCAAGCCATTGAATTGTGATTATAAGTTATGAGAAATTTGACTAATAATTTAATTGAATTAGAAATTAGATTTTAATAGGTAAAGTAGAATTTGGAAAATCAAGTGAAATCATATTTTAACATTTGTTGTTTTATTTATTGTTTTCTATCCTTTGCATATTTTATTTTACTTTGATTCATTTTATTTTGTTATTTATTTTTACTCTTAGTCTTTATACTTTTGATCAAACAAATAGTAACTGTTTTAAATGAACTGGTATTAGATTAACAATCCTCTTGGAAATGATACTTTATACTCACTATTTATTACTTGTGACCGGGTATACTTACTGGAGCTGATTTTTTAAATTGGCTAATAAAGTCACTCAAGCAACCATGATAACAATGTGGTAGTTGGAGGTGTTCCATGTTATGGAAAATTGGTGGGCATAATTGAACAGAACTACAATTGTCAATTCACTAGTACATTGTTCAAATGTTAGTGGGCTAAGACCACTATCGATAGAGGCAATAAACAAGATGACTTGGGCTTTACTAGCATTAATTTCTCTCATTTGATACATGTCGATGCTCAAGAAGATGATGACTCGTATATATTGGCATCAGAGGCTCAACTCGTATTTTATGTGGATGATGAAATAGAAAAAGGATGGAGTGTTTTTGTGCATCTAAAACCAAAAGACTTGTATCGACATCGGAGAAGACAAAGAAGAAAAGCCAACTTATGATATTGTTGCTTCTCCGCAATTAAACTTGGATAGATGGTTTCAAGATGGTAGTGCACATTTACGGTTGGCAAATGATGATGACATGGACGACGAACATGCAAAAAATGAAGAAGCTGAAGACTATGTTTAATTTGTATTCGTTGTGTTTATATACTTGTATAATTGTTTTTGCTCAATATGGAATTGCACATGCTTTGTAATATACAAGGTAGTTCTATTGGCTACTGTTTATTGAGTATTTTGATAATTTTTAATCTCCTTCTAATGATAACTTGGTTACAAAGTTGTGGCAATGCCTAGTGTTATGGACTAGCCTATAGGCCTAATAGCCATGGATAGGATGACGACACCTAAGGCCTAAGTTAGAAGTTTTGGCTCATATATATACCCTACATCTATTAAAGAGTCCTATCTTATCACTAGAGGAGATATTTCAAGGCGGTTATAGGGAATTCTAATTGAAGGAGAATCCCATGAAAAGAGGAGATAATCTCTCCTATTCAAACCCCCAAATCCCTCAATAAATAGCCTTCTAAATATATGATTTAGGTATGCTCTCTTTTCTATTCATACAGTATCTCTTAACCCCTGCTAATTTAAGCATCAAAGTTCTTGCAGGTACATCCCCACCAACTGGGATCAAGGATCAATAGCAGCTTTGTGTTTCCTACCCTATATCAGAGACCAGGTAATCTCTATCCAATTTCCTAGTTCTGAACACCTAGAAACAAACATTTTAAGGTTGCACCATTAATGCGAGATGATAATAAGCACACATGTGACCATTTTGTAGATACAACTATTAAAATCATAAAATATCTTAAAAGTCCATATGATGAATGAACTAGTCCACATATATCACCTAAAATTCTTTCTAGGAATTCATGATATTCAAATCCAATCTTTGCTAGCGATGGTCATATAATTAGTTTAACTTAAGAACATACAGCATAAGAAAACTTATTAGATTGAATAATCTTTTAATTTTTCAATGAGTGCCCATATGAGTTTTCAATAATTTTTCACATCATTATTACTCCCAAATGTCCTAACCAATCATGCCAAATGATAAATTAAATCATTTGGGTTAGTAAACTTCTAGTTTACTATAACATGTATTCAATTATATTAATATTAGTTAATAAACTTCTTGTTTACTATAACATGTACCAATTATACTAATATTAGTGGAATATAGATCAGAATAAAATACAAGTAATTTCTTTACTATAACTTTCTTTCTCAGAGAATAAGTTATAATATAGAGGTACTCATTACTTCACTCACTCTTCATCTCAATATGATATTTATTTCAGCCAATATATTTAAAACTCAATAAATTTCTTCAAGAAATAAAATTGTAGCTCTTTCAAAGCTTATGAATATATTAAAATTCAATAAGTTTATTTAGGAAACAAAATAGTAGCTTTTCCGAAAATTACGAATATATTTAATACTAAAAAAAAGTTTATTCAAGATACAAAATAATAGTTCTTCTAGAGCCTTCAATCATCTAATAATGGTATTAAAATATATCTTACTTTCAAGAATTGTGTGTGTACTTGCACTATCTACAAGACAGATATTTATACTATTTATCTCGATTATTTTCTTTAAAGAAGTATATCAATATGAAAATTTGTATATGATAATTATAATAAAGAAGAATAAACAAATATTAAGTATACTTATACATGAGTGTTCACATGATATTGGATCATAACAAGATATACATATAATAGCGCTATCAACATTATCAATTTATGTTAATTGACATAAATTTAGATCCCAAGTCATATTCAAATAAATCAACGACTTTTTTTTCTCTATATCCCAAAAGCCTTGAAATTTTAAAACTTGGATTTAAAAACACTTATCAACAATAGGAGATTATAACGACTTAGATTTAAAAAGGAAAGTAACAATTTGAAATTTGTAAAAATATAAACTTGAATTTAAAAACATATTAACAATTTGAAAATTCAAATATAGTAACTCCAATTGATACTTGATAAAGATCAAGCAAAATGTCTCCACATACAACAAGTGTGTGACAAATGTACTTTGATGCCACAATAATAGTATTTATTTTCTTCTAATTCAATCATGATTTTGATTGGAACTATGACCTTTGGCACTACTGAGGTTATAATTTGTTATATTCACTTCAGGGAATTGAGCAAAGCCAACTGGATGGGTTTCATATTTTTTCATGGGCAACTCATTATTTCATTTAGTCACAATAAGGCATAAAATTAATTCAAAATATTTTGTAAAGCCCTTTACTCATTGTTGCTACTGTAGGAGCACATTCGAGGTATGAAAAGTCAATAATGTCTTTTTCTAACATATCTCTATCAATAATATCCCCTCCCCCCATAATTTAAATTGGAAGGTAATTCTATAATATTGTAGTGTTATATTTACTAATAGATTTAAAATCTTGCAATGGTATCTTCAAGATCCATTGAATCCAGATAGATTTTGTGCAATTATAATGGGATGCGATGACATTTTCTTATTTAATAGTGGTGTCTTGAGACCTATTGAATTAAAATAGATTTTGCACGATCTTACTAGGATGCGATATTTCCTTCTTCAATGGTATCTCTAAGACCCTTTGAATCAAGATGGGTTCTATGCGATCCTGCTAGAATATGATATTTCATTGTTTAATGGTATTTTTAGGACCCATTGAGTTAATATGAATTTTAACATCTATAATTCAAGACAAACATTTTTTCTCGAAATATTAAGAATCAAAGCTTAATATGGTTAGAGTGTCTTATCTCAAGCCTTCATTCTATTAAAACATCTTACCTCAAGCCTTCAGCTTATTAGAGTATCTTACCTCAAGCCTTCACTTATAATATGGTAGAGATTTCACTTATAATATGGTAGATACTCGTACTGATAACGTGTTTTAAAAATAATAATAAAAGAGAATAGAGAAAAAAGAGAAAGAGAGAATTCTATTATTGATATTCTAAAAAGGGTGTCATACATAAAGCATTCAAAGGGTTATTTATAACCAAAAGGTCAGAGATATAAGATAACATCAAATAACAATTTGTATCCAATCAAATCTTAACCGAATCAGAATAAAGTTATGGACATTTATATTTAGATTCAAATAATATTTTATAACAAAATAACAAAAAACTTTAACTTTTTTGTAACGAAAAATCCATTGCTAAGTTTGCTAAATTTAAAAAAAAAAAAAAGAGTTCATACAATTTTTGGCAATTAATTTACCTCAAAATTTAAAAAGCCGCTGCAAATGACTTTTTATTATAGATACGTTAGAACACTCTTCATTTTATATTCTTCTCTTCTCCTTTCTCATCATTCTCTTCCTTTCTTCTCTTTCCTTCCTCTTCCTCCCACCATATCCAAACTTCTCCATACTTCCTCTCTTTTCCTCCCTTTCCTTTGCTTTTTTCTTCTTTCTTTTTTTCTTTTATATTTCTTTTTCCTTTCCATACTTCTTCAACCACCTTTGTCATCGTCCACCAACCAACCGCCCACTACTGGCGACAAGCCGTCGCCACAGCCGCCGACCAGGTTTTTTTTAAAAAAATTATCTTACTAATTTTAATTTTTATATAATATATATTACTGATTTTATTGTTGTTAATATTATTGATGATTATTGAGTATTTCTATATTAAAGACTCAATGGACAAATTTAAAGATACAATAGAGGTAGTGAAAAGACTCACAAGAGAAATTAGTTGAATTTGTTGAAGACTTAGTAGATAAACTAGATGTAGTTAGAAGTATGCTAAAAATACTGCTTTCAAAATTTTATTAAAACATCCGTTTTTCATATTTATATGAACTTGAAATATTTGTATTGAATTTTATTTTGTTAAATGATTTTGAATCTTTTTGGTATTGTGCGTATGTTTAAATCTGATGATAGTATTTTTTTTTCCCCTGAATTGGTTTTCGTTGCAAAAATTAGTGTGGAAAAATCCTTTACACAAATTAGAGGGAGAAAATCTACCACAACTCATTAGTAACCCATGTTTTCGTAGTGACCCGACTTCCACAGAAAACAGTCAATTAGCAAATTGGCAAATTTCTTGTAATGATTTAAGTGAGATAGCGAATTCAAGCTGCGGAATATCCAGAAAAAAGGCTGTTGAAGTACTTTTTAATATATATATATAAAAAATAGAAATATATAATAGTCAATGGTTTGTATGTAATAAAATTAATAATCAATCTCTTCATTATATATTTCTAAATATGCAAAACGAAATACCATAATTGATAAAATAAATAGCATTTGACCATTGACTAAACAGAAGCTGTAAAATATTAAATAAATGTGAAAATCCACTTAAAATGCTCCACATTCCGCAATGAGATTATGAAGAGCTCCAAATGAGTCATGATGGCATTTTTGGGACGTAGTTAGTAACAATATCTATCAAGGATGAATCGAAACAAAAGAGACAATGATAATATTAAGCTCAAATGTTATCACAGTAAAAATACAAGACGATGCTAACAAACGTTTGAGCATTTATACTTTTGAGATTTATATCTGGTTATATAATTTGTTTTGATATCAGTCTTTAATCAATAAATTCAAAAAGGAGAAATTTTTAACACTATTCCATAATCTTTGATCAGAGTATTCTCATACAAGTTTCTTAAAACTAACTCGGGCACAATTATAACTAAAAGATCTTTTTAACGATTACTTTATCTTTTAAGAGTTTATCATTGGACTGAACTTCTATTAATTTTTGAAACTAAGATTGTTCTGGCACATTAGCCCTCAGATTTTTAATAATAGAACAAAAAATATAAGAAACTGAATTATAAAATTGGAATATATATAGCTCGCATATAATGAACTTGGTCAAGTTAAATGCTAAAACTTTCATGTGTTACAACCAATTTTAATTAGCATGTTTAAATCTTTTATTATAATATGCATTAAATGATACGGACTAAGATTTTTTTTTAATATTTTCACTTTAAAAATATTTAAGAATTTCTAATTATGACTAGTATCAAACTAATTTATAAGAGAAAAACAAGTTTGGGAGCCCATTTCTCAAGAAGGAAAAAAAAAAAAAAGAAAGAGAAATTACATGTAAACTCAAGAAAAGAAAAAATAAAAATAAAAAGCCTTCCAAAAAATATGCACGGCATTGCACCCGATTGCAACAACTATGCAAAGTTATTATCAACTAAATTCTATTTGGTAAGGTAATTTAGAATAGGAACCATTTCTTTAATGTCACAACAAAACACAGAGATTGCTTCTGCCATTTTATTTCTTTATAAAATAACACTTGCCTTAACTACTTGAGAGAACTTATTATTAGCGAATAACATTCATATCTGGCTTTGGTGAGACAACACAACATTTTAAACTTATGATATCTTACTAACCAATCAATATGACAATTTACAATTGAAGTATGGAACGAATGTTAATTACCATGAAAAGTATGTATGCATGAATAACCAATTTCAACATTATTTCACACAGATCTTATACTTAAGGAACATAATTATTTTATGGCAACATATTCTATCTTTATAATATTTGTATTTGTTTAATACATGTATTATCTAATTATTATTATGCAAGATATAATTTTAAAAAGTATGTCAGAATGTTAACTATCTTTAATCTATCATATGTACAAATAAATGACTGAAAACTATTAGTCTCTTTTTTTTTTTTAATTTCTCACAGATATTCTCTATTGGAAACAATTTTGTTCGAGGTATGGACGACACTTAAATGTAGGCAACACTTTTAAATGGGATTCGAATTATAATTTACCACGTTGTAGGAGGACTAACACCTTTGGCTAGATTCAATTTTCATTGATATTATTAGTCTCTTTTTAATTTACTAGTATTGGTTATTTGTTTTACACTTATTTCATGAGTGTTTTAGTTTTGTGTTTACAAATTTGATATTTAATGATTTTGATTTTACCATAATTGAGTTTACTTTAAAGTAATTTTAAAATAAAGTAATTTGTTTTTGGTTCTTTTATTTAAAAAGTAATTTTTGATAAAATTAATGTGGTTGGAATAGCACTTAACATAAAAGGAAAAAAATTCTAGTTTTTGACGAACCATTTTATAATAGAAAGTTTGAGTGGAGAATTAAACGCAAAACCAAATAAGTCAAAATAAAAATAAAATCACACTTGAATTTTCAATTCCAATTGAATCATCCCAACTTTTAACCAAAATGTTATTCTCTTTTGGTACTTGGTGGCAAACTGGCAATGGAGTTTGAAGTCTCTCATTACTAGCCTCACTTCTAGTAGCTTCAAAATGCTATTCTTGTTTGTTGCTTACCTACATTCGTTTTGTTGTTACTAATTTTAATTATTCATTATTAGTTTTGTGCATATTTAATTTTCTGGTGTTGAATAACATTATTTTATTAATAAATATTTAATACTGTGGAAAAAGGAATGGTCCTCCAAGAAGTAAAACGAAAAACGTGTGAAGAAGAGTATTAATATAATTTGACAAACTATAACCTTAAATTTTTATATGTTATTTTTTTTTCTCTTCTGTTGACTACGTAGAACTCAGATTTTTTGTTTTCTAGTGTGGAAAAGATCTAGTCCACTGACCCCACAGAGTCCTATTTCTTTCTGCATTGAACCTTTCTTGGTTTTCCATTGTGCAACCCCACAGATGGCCACATCCTTTCTCCCTCCAATTCTCTCCTGAGTCCTGAGTGCAGTACTCTCTCTCTCTCTCTCTCTCTCTCTCTCTCTTTCTTTCTCTGACTACTATAAATTCTCCTCCAATATCTGTCGACCGTGCCGTTCTCATTCCTCGCTCCCCTCACTCTTTTCGTAGTCTCTCACTCCTCCAAAGTCCCAAGCCCAAACCCAAACCTTCAATTCTGTTCGTGTGAGTGATATCATTCCCCAACAATGGCCGAGCATGGCATCTCGATGTCGCTCTCCCACACATCCGACGACTCCTCCTCGGACCAACTCACCCCGGCCGCCACGCAAGGCAGCGGAGGCGGCGTTGGCTCCCGGAGGCTGCCGCCCTCCTCGTCCGCCGGGCACCACCCGTACCAGCCGCTAGCCCAGCCTCCGCCCCCGAAGAAGCCACGTGGCCGGCCCCCGGGCTCCAAGAACAAGCCCAAACCGCCTGTGGTGATCACCCAGGACAGCGACCAGGCCCTCAAGCCGGTGGTGATCGAGGTGGCCGCCGGCGCCGACGTGGTGGACGCGGTGGTCAGCTTCGCCCGCCGCCGCAACGTCGGCATCTCCGTCCTCAGCGGGTCCGGCACCATTGCCAACGTCACCCTTCGCCACCCTTATTCCCATGCTCCCGCCTTAACCCTCCATGGACCCTTCACCATGTTGTCCTTCACTGGCAGCTACGTAGCTGGCCCTTTCACTCCTCCCCGGCCTCCTCTTGCTTCTTCTTCTTCGTCTTCTTCAGCCGCGATCCCCACACACCCAACGTGTTCCAACTTTGCGGTGTCCTTCTCGGGGTCCCAGGGGCAGATCTTCGGCGGGGTTGTTGCTGGGAACCTGGTGGCTGCAAGTGCGGTGGTGGTGGTGGCCTCCGTGTTCAAGAAGCCTGAGTTTCACAGGGTTGGGTTCAATGGGAGCGGTGGTGAAGGTGGTGGCCGTGGTGACGGTGGTGGTGACGATGATGATGATGATGGGGATCATCATCATCAAAACCCTAATGCAGGCGGTGGTGGTGATCATCATCAGGGCGGTGCAGGAAGTGACAACACCTTGTCTGTGTTCAATGTCGCCACTACTCCAAGTACCATGAATTGCCACCCTGGTGATGTGAACGTGATGCAATGGGGCCACACTCTCTCCTCCTCTCGCCCTGCAAATTACTGAGCCCAAACATCTCTCTATGTGTCAGCATTTTTCTTATTTGGGTTTTTTTTAAAATTTTTTTTCTTTCTTGGTCTTTTTTTTTAATGTTGTCTAAATTGTTAAGTTGGGGGGAAACTGTTAATTAGTCAGTCATTACAGTGTTACAGGGCTGAAATATTAGGGCTCTCTTTCTTTGCTGGTCTTTTTTAAGTTACTTGAAAAGTTACATGTCAGCATGCTTGTCTTCTTCGTCTTGTATATCTTTCTTCTTTATTTTCCTTTTTCTTCTTGTGCGTCTGGGTTTGAAAGAAAGAAAGAGAGATCATTTAAACAAAAAAAAAAAAAGGATTGTTAAGTAGTTGTGTCGAGGTGTATGGAGTTTTCCGGGATTCTTGTTGACGGCTTCCATGGTGGTGTTGGTGTATTATGGTGGTTCCTTGATGGTTGTAGTTCTCTCTCTCTCTCTCTCTCTCTCTCTCTCTCTCTCAGCTAGTTCTGCCGTTGGAGTTGTGTTGTGTTGTGGACGCTGCATGCCAAGGCCAACATTTGTCAGTGTGAGGTTCTGGAATTCCATACCATACAATCTCACAGGGTCTGCTGCACCCTCGGGAAGGACCCAATTCGCTATCTCCAATGCCGAGCATGGAGACAAATGAAAGGGAAAGAAGCAATGTCACAGGTCCGTGGCGGGTGCCTTTGAAACAAACAGGGATGGATGACTGGTCTACCCTTCTCTCTTCTGCCCGATTGGAATGGCTTTTATCTTTCAGTTATAGATAGACTCTTGATCCTTTTCCTTCTACATTCCTTGTTTTTTTACCCTTGTAGTTAAAGACAATGCTAATTGCATCATATTTCGGATATGAACTCATAATGCATTTTCGAAAGATATTAAACTCCTTATTTAACTTCGCCATGTCTCAAAATTGTATTTACCAACTCCTTATCTAATTAAGATACATGTCGCTCATACATGCTGTGGTTGATATGGAATGTAGATGTGCATATATAAATTTAATTAAAGGCTTTGGCTAAATTCTGTAATATTATAATATTATGTCTTTCATACGTACGTTAAAATGCTGATGATGAATTAAAAGCTTGTTTTTACACGCATAAGCTCAATCAAATGTAGTGCTACTTACGTAAATCCATAAAATTTTGGTTCAAGGTTACATTAGCTCAATTAAAATATTAGCAAGTCTAATTTTTAAACTAAAATTTCTGTTTTGTTTGCCGTAAATCTACTTTGTTAATATGAAATCCTACAACTATTACATTCAATTTAATGAATGGAAAAAAAAATTCCTACGGTAACAAATTTTAGAATCGCAACCAAAATTAGTAGCTGAACATACGATTTAGAGCAAGCCACAATTCCAAAATAACCTATAAGCTAGGATGGTTAAGTATAGATCAAATAATTAGTAAACAAATGTGTTTGTGCTGTCAAATATAATAGATTTAAGCTTATATCTATCACGTCAAAAAAAAAACTTCTATTTATAGGATAAAATGTTTTAATATTTTTATTTAATTATATTAATATTTTATTAAAAATTGACCATAATAATTTCTTTAATTAATAGCGTAACCGTTGATATATTTAATATGGTAGACTCCTGTTTGAATCAGTATATACATTTACAATAACCTACGTAAGCTTTTTAAAAGAATTATAAAAAATAAATATTTTTTATAGGTCAAAATAAAAATATATTTTATAGAGTCTTTTCATAAATATTGTCAACTAAAAATTTGAATACATGTACGTTTTTTTTAGTAGTCAAGGTTATCATCACTTCAAACTAGTAAAAAACTAAAAATACTCCAAAAACCATATTCTGTGGATAAAATTAGTATTGAAGTCTTACTTTGTAAGTGCATTATTCTATGTAAAACATGAACCTGTTTGCAATCGGTTTCATAATTTCGTTCGAAAAAGGTGGTAATGTGAGCTGAGCTTCAATTCTTCTGTTGCCGCTATACGTCAAACCAAACTGTCCCTGCCGTACGTTGAAGAAGGGCCAAATGGGTAGGAGGTGAGAGAAGTTTGGGAAAATTACTTTTTCATCAAGAAGGCGTGAAAGACTCAAGTCCAAAATCTAGTCAAAATGCTCAGCAGTTCAGACAGGCATAGTTGGCTTTAAGATGTGACAATGAGAGGAGTCCAAATCCACTGCTCTCCTATTTATGATCTTTTCGTCCTCTTTCAACAGCACAAACGAGAGAGAGAGAGAGAGAGAGATAGAGAGAGAGAGAGAGAGCGGGTTTGAATAGGAACAGCTTTTTCTCTGAGAAAAATGAAATTATGAGCATTGTTGTTGAGGTGATGAGGTGAAGGGTACTACCATGTTCATGCTTCATGGCATCTTATCTGTGGAACGAGCTGGGCTCAAGTGGGTGCATGCGAGCTCTGCTAGGAGCAGTCCAATATTAGTGTGAAATGACTTTCCAAGGCTTCTTCGTAAGAGTAAAAATTAAAGCTGCATTCACTTCTTTCCTCTTACCACCTCAAATTGCTGTTATATGCATTGCACACTACCAAGTACTTCTTTGCTGGTTAAAGTTCACTTCAGACACCTTTATACGCCTGTAACGTTGAGATTGTGTGTGAGTCTAGTTTATACAAATCCTGTAAATTAAATTTATAAAAATATTGCATATGATTATTTTATATTAAATAATTCTATAAGTTTTTGAGATAAATATTTATCTTATAATTAAACTAATATAATATAAATTAATGATTAATTAACTTATTTCCGTTACTACGCAAAAAAATTGTTGATAGAAGAGATTTGTCATTTTCGTAACTTGGACAGGGAGGAGGGGAAAAAAAAAAACGCAAAAGATCGTGCAAGGAAAAATAGAGGTTAATGTTGGAAACTGGCGAGGTACATGACTTTTTGATGAGTAGGGGTCAGTCTCATAAAATATAGGGGCCTTCCCTTCCTCCTAAACAGCAACTGAACCACCCCGTACACTGCTAAAGCAACGTAACAGGAGGCCCTTTATAGGTTAGACTTTAGGATAACATTCTCCAACGCTTAGGTTATTAGGAGTAAAGTTGTACCAAACACTTGGGAGCTGGATTTGCCGATGGGAGACAAAGACAATATGTGAATATGTGAATTGTGATTGTTGTACGGTAATGATCCAGGGGTTTCTCTTGTGCTCCCCTTCTAGTGTCCAACGGTTTCTTTGTTTCCCTCCTACTAGTACCATGCTGTGTGGGGGCGTTTCTTCAAATATTTAGAAACTGGGAAAGCAAAATCTATACGGATAATGATACGGGTTTAACTTTTATCTGCCGACAATATGCTGTTGATCTGCTGGCGGAAATTCATCTCAAGTGTTTCTTGTTGCATAGCGTTTAGTGGGGGTCTTCAAATCTAGTAAAATTTAATTTAAATTATTAAATCAATTTAATTTAAACTAAAAATTAATTAAAATTGTAAAAGTTTGGGTATATTTGGATCTTAATTTTTATAAATTATTTGGATTAAATCAAATTTTGAATTTAATTTTTAAAATAAATTCAATTTAATCAAAATTGAATAATATTATATAATATAATTTTTATATTCAATTTATATTTGTATTTATAATAATTTTAATTTATTACATAATTTTTTATAATTATATGTTATTTTTATTTAAATATTATTTTGTATATATTATATGATTTACTTTTATTTATTTATTTTATTAATTCAAGATACTTTTATTTATAATACTTTATATTTAAGATTTTTTTTTCAAAATGATCGATTAAATTGGTCCAATGTAAATCGCAAAAAATTGGTTCGAATTTAAAATTTAAACTAAATCGATTCAATCTAAACTATTATATATATTATTGTTTGGATTGGATGATTTTTTACTCAAAATCGATCCAAACCGCACCACAAACAACCCTAGCATTAAAGGAATGTAAAGTTTTATTTATAGGCAAATATAATAATTTTCCTTGAGTGTTGGTTTAAATTCACCGCGACTTTTTGATTGAAAAAAATATACATTATCCTCTTTTAAATTTTAGATAATATTATATCTGATACACCTGTATTTTGTAATATGTGATATTAAACATCTTTTTAAATATAATATTGACCTCCTTTAACCTCTTCCTAAAGAGAGGTTAGCATAATCTGGACAAATATAGGGAGGTTGCGATGAATTTCACCAAACCTCATAGGAGGTCAGTGTAATTTATTTTTTATTTATTTATTTATTTTTATTCAAGCTGAACTCAAGTTTGACATCTGCCCCGAATCTTCTCACTATTTTTTTTTTATTTCACTAATATGCATGTAATCGTTAATTACATTATTATTTAAAATTTTTAAATATTCATATTTCAAACAATAAATCATAAATAGTTAAATAAGAAACAAAAATTAATAGAGATTATGTTTAATGAAAGAGGTTAGTTTATCACAAAATGGCAAATTATAGTTCATATTTCAATTAAAGAGGTATTTACATCTAATATCTAATCGTATCTCAAATAAGAGATTACTTCCATCATAATATTTACGTAAGAAACCCAAAAAAGAAGAGAGAGAGATATATATAGAGTACAATTCAAGAATTGAAGATTTTTATTTATTTGAAGTATAGTTACTATAAAATTTGAAGTTATGAATTAATTATATATTATTATTGTTAGTATTATTATTATTATTTATCAAATAATTATTACAAAATTAAACTATTTTTTATTAATATTTATAATATATAATCAAATAGTAATATAAAAGACTCACATTTACGTTTCATAAAATTTAAATCAAGTTTAAAGTTTCCCTAATCATCTCTTTATTTATGAATGTGGATGTTGCTAGATTTCAAATTTGATTTACTAGGCTGATTTTTTTTCTACAAATAGATATGTATAAGGGTTCTGCCCTATATCTTACTTTTCCTAGATTTCTAGATGGAGTAAACCCCTAATCTAGTCAGTGACAATTTTAGCGTCAACCAAGTTAGTCCATAATAAAAATAAATTATTTCGTTGGTCCCTAATAATGACATCCGTCACACACACATTATTCTCTGATGTCAAAATTAACAAACCCAAGGACCATTGTGTCTAAATTAATAATTATCAGGGATCAGGGACCAATATGTGACTAGATTGTATATATATCATTAAAATGCATAAAGCACCTATTTGCATGAAACCCCCTCATAATTCTATTCCTTTGAATTTGTCGAGATCACACATTGTTATAGGGGGATCATTCATTTGAGAAACAAGATGTCATTCTGTTGTGGAAAAAGGATTTAGATAGACAGCTTCTCATTATATCATTTCACTTTACTATCAACATTTTCAACTTTTAGGTCTCGGCAACTTGTATTTGGACAATAGCATAAGGGAGATGTAAATATGGTTCACAAAATAACCCTTTGAATGAGTTGGCATTAAGGCATGTTAGGGGTAGAAGAAATGAAAAGAATAAAGATGTCACTACACTGGATTGGAATGTGAATTTGATTGCATATTCTAATTTAAATCCAAGATGGATACTGATAGATACTTTATCCTCCCCTCTAGTATTATGGTTTTCCACATACATTTCTATGCTTTTCAATCCCACACTAACCTCCCTTTAACAAAAAAAAGTTTATGACAAGGAGAATTGTGATGTTTTTAGGGCAGGTTTTATACATTTTATAATTTTCTTACTGAAATAATTTTTCTGAGCTTTTGACTAGAGCACATTTTAGGCATGACTTTTTTCCTTATTTTTTATATGCTTAGCTATTGTTCTTGTGATTGGAAGATATGTAAATTCATGGTTATTGTTTGCAATATTTAATCATAATTACTTAAATCTTATTGAGGTCTTGACCTTTGGTGATGTTGTATAGGGGGAGGATACACTACTTGCTACTTGTTCATATGATGGGCAAGCAAGAAGTTCGACCACTAATGGTATGTTGTTTTCCTATACATAGACTTGGCAATACTACCTTTTGGGAGTTGTATACGATGAGATAGGAAGAGCTCAAAAGTTGTGTATGTATGTTTGAATTTGGTCATAGGACTTAATTCAAATTCAAAATTTTGATCATGTAGGATGTCTTTGGCTAGGTGAACTAAGGAGTACAAATTAAGTAAACACAATGGACCCATATCTTCTTTGAAGTTGTATAAAAAACGCGATTATCTTCTTAGTCGAAGTTGTAATAAAGCTGCAATTGAATGGAATGTGAAAGCAGGGGGAATATTTCAAAAAAGTAGCAAGAACAATGTTATGAGGGGTTCCATGAAAATAGGTGCTTTCTGCATTTTAATCCAATATGTATACAATTAAGATATATTGGTCTCTGATAATTATCAATTTAGACATATTGATCTCTCAATCTATTAGTTTTGATGTCAAGGACTAATGTATATCCGGCAAATATCATTGTTAGAGACCAACAAACTAATTTATTTTTGTTAGGAATCAACTTAACTGACATCAAAACTATCAAGGACCGGGTTGGGGGTTTACTCTTTTTAGATATATCACGATATCCGTCGTACCAGTTTGTGTTTAGTACAGGTACTTTATAGATTTATATTGAAAATTTGTTAATAAGATATTGACAAAAAGTAAAGAAACAATTATTTTGAAATCTAATGTGTGAACATGAAAAATGGAGAAATCTAAGATCCTAAAAAGTGGGTATACACCTTTGTTAGTTGAAGCATGAGGCATAAGTCAAACAACATGAAATGTTCTTTGACACATTCTCTAGAGTTGTGTTAAGAGTTGAGGGTTAAGGATAGCATTAAATTAGAATAAGGTTGATTACCTTTTTGTTCAACTTATGTACTTGCTGCTTTAGCTCATTAAATCATAGAATTGGGCAAGAATCAACTTATTAATTACTGAGATAAAATCGACAGCCTTCGTGGAGAAGCATGGCTAAAATTAAATAAGATTTAAAAAATTGGTTCAACTTAGTACAAAAGACATATGGTCACTAAGCTAATATCACAAAAAGGCTATGTCTTCTTCATCTAACAGAGTGTTTGCTTTTTGTGGTGAGTTTGGATAGAAGTTATGTACGAGCATCTTTTATGGAGAATCTCATTTTAGATCATACTTTTAACTCCATTACTTATTATATCAATGCCATCTAATTAACATGTCATAAAACTAAAAGTGGGTTAAAATTGTGATTTCTTTTTCCGGTAGAAGAGATCAATTTTGGTCACACATAATTTTCAAATTAAAAAAATAAATAAATAAACAAATTTATCAAATATTTTGTTATAAATATTTTTGAATATATACTTTTATTTTGGATTGGATAAAAATTTTGTATATTTATTTTTTGAAAGTTAAAATCTAAAAAATTCAAACTATTTTTTTTTGTAACTAAAACAAGACTTCAAAATATTTAAAAAGAATGACATGATTAACAATAAGATTGCATAATTTTGAAAGTGTTACATAATTGAAATATTACATAATTGAAATGTGCCCGACATTGTAACACCCAAATAATATCACACTATGCTTAATTTATTTTATGGCATTGCTAGTCATTATTCTTAATTAGCAATTTTTTTATGATTGAAATTCGTAAAATATATGAAAATAGCATATAAATCTTTACTTCTTATCACTCTTATCTACATAAAATTGTTTATTCTTGAAAACTGAGTCTTTACATGTTTATTTACTTATATAAATATGAATGTTGTTTTCATATCGCTGCATTACAAATAAGCGTATGACAAAATAAAAATGATATAATAACCAACTTTAATACAATAACATAACCATAGGTAGGTCAGGAATCATAGTCACACATAATATTTATGAAGTACGTAATAGGTCAAATTAAGTAACAAGCCTTCTAACATATTTTTAACTACATATTAACTACTTGACTAGGACTCAAAAAATAAAAATACTACACTACTATCTCGATCTTTCTTAACTATAGAGTTATAACACAACAATTCCTTGTCACGCCCAATCAGGCGAATCTTGGATAAGCTATCTTTTGAACTTTTTTATTATTTGTAACAAAATTATAAACTTCTTTCGTCAATTTTAGTTAATATTAACATAATTCTATCTTTGTATGTTAACATAAAACATACTTAAAATTTTTTTAGTGCAAAAACATGTTAAGTTTTAAAATCAAGCATATTCTAGTGTAGAAAATAAAATTGGAACGAATTTGTAATTATAAATTCGTATTCGATATTTTAACTTTTGTAACTTAATGATTTTACAAAATAAGTATACAAAGTATTTATAAAGTTTAATCAATTTTTAAATTTAATTTATTTTTTTGAAAAATTAATATAATTTTCTCACATCTCAATTATACATTTTATTTGAATTATATTTTATGTATATTTTTAATTTCAGAAAATATAATATAAAGTTTTTTAAATATTACATATTAAAATACATATTTTATTGAAGTAATCATTTAAAAATATTTAATATAATAACTTAATTTCATAATTAAATTTTTATTTATATATATAAGTATAATAATTTATCATATACAATATAATAACTTTTCTATTTAGTCTCCTTAAATATCACAATTTTTCCATTTGGTTCCTCTCTAATCCGTGTTAGTATCCACATAAGATGTCATATTGGCACATATCGATAGAAATTAAGAGTATGTTTGTGAGTTATGATGGAAATGGAAGGAAAGTCATCAAAGGAAAAGAAAGGATAAGAAAAGTGGTGCAGAGATTTTACCTTATCCTTCTTTATGAGCGTAAAATAGATAAGAAAAAGAAAATGAAGAGTTCAAATCATATTTTTAAAACTTTTTATTAAAATAATTAAATATAACTAATATGTTTTATAAAATACATAAAGATAATATTTTTATATTTTAATACAAATAAGATTGTAAATTTTATCATAATTCCATTAAATATAATTAATATGTTTATCGATTGAAAAAAAAGAAAAAGAAACCAAGAAAACAAAATGAGAAAGAAAGGGACAGATAAATACAACTCATAATTTCAGTCCATTAATTCATCAATGATACTTAACTACTTCAATTTTAAACCATCTCACATTTTTTTATTATAGATTTTGATCTCCTTTTTAACTAAAAAAATTTAATATCTACAATTAAATTAATACAAAGCCATTAGGAGAAGGTTAATGGTAAGGAGATTGGGTAGTATATATAATATTCTAAGTTAAAACCTCAATATCACCTATACACCAAAAAAAAAAAAAGTTAAGTTAATACAAATATAAAACACATAGTCATATCTCAACCACTCAACCAAGATCATATTTGATGACATGGCTTGATTTGAATTATGACACTTGTTCAATAATCTCACTGATTATTTTTCTCTTTAAAAGGTTAGATATTTTTGGTAAGGATTTGAGGAGGTATTTGGCAAATTAGAAAAAATTCAGATAATTAAGTATAATAAAGTTTAATTTTTAATAAACATTGTTTAACTATATAAATATTTTAAAACTAGTTTTCATCCTAAGCAATTAGGGGCTAAAACCAATTCCAAAAAAAATTAATTTGAAATTAATTTTATTCTGTTCCAAAATTTTCTCTTTCTATTTTATCTTTTCACTTCACACAAATCATTTCCTTTTCTATTAACCTTGTCAAGCATCCGCTACCATCATCCATTGATTACTGCCTATTGATACCATTGACTGTAGATTGCCAATGGTTGTCGCCATCCGCTCTTGTCTGCCACCATTTGCCACCTACTACTGTCGATTGCCACTAACTATCGTTGGCCACCACCATCTACCCTTGTCCACCATTGCTGCCAGTCACCACCATCCTCTACTGTCATCTACCATCGATTGCCGCCACCATTCACTACCATTCACCACCGACTAATGTTTGCTGCCACTGACTGTAGCCATCATCTGCCGTTGCCATCTACTTATTGAAATTCAAGTTAAGATTGTGCCAGTACATTATATCTCATTAGATGAGAAAATGAGCCAGATTGATCTCTTAAGTTATTGAATTAAATAATGTTTAATAAAAAAATAGTTCATTTTTATATAGGTTAACATAACAAATTTTACTATATACCATGTTAATTTGATTTTTCAAATTATCAAATACCCCCTAATGGTCTGTTTGAAAAATGTTTTCAAAAATAAAAAAAAAACCTTGTTTGAATAGCTATTTTCTTATAGTTGTTATTAAAATTGAAAAAAAAAAATAGATTTTGGGTTCTAAAAACCTTTGTTTAGAAAAGCAGACCGGACCGATTCGACCAAGAGCCGGACCCTAGGCTAGTCCGGTCATCTTCTTTAAATCACTTGCCCTCAAAATTGGTATTGAACTGGGCAAAACCAATGAACTTGTGTGATCTAGACCAATTAAACAGGTTGGCCGGTTCACTTTTTTTTTTTAATTTTTGTCAAAATGTTGTCATTTTTTTTAAAAAAAGAAAGAAGAAGAAGAAGCTTAGTTAGATCAAAAACTTGTTTCTTTTAGAACCTTGATTCTTTTGGTTTATTTATTTGCTATATATTCTCAAATTAATTTAAAAGTAAAAAATTGAAAATGATTGTTGTACTGTCTGTGAATATTTCATAAAAGAAATGTAACTGAAGATTAAAGTAAATAGATTTTATATTTAAGATATTTGAAAAAGTATCCTATAATAAATGTTATTTTGTGTTGGTTATATTATTGTTAATGACTTAATATGATTTTTTTGTTTTCTAATTAATTATATGCATATATTTATATATATAAATAATTAAATATATATATATATATACTCTGGTCAAACTTTGGTTGAACTGGTTGGATATCTGAACCTTTAGACTAGTGCCTTAACTAGTTTGATGTCCGGCCAATTTTCTTAACTTTGCTAAAAACAAAAGAAAAAAAACATATTAGAGTAGTTTTCGTTCTTTTGTTTTGGGTGGATTAAAAACAATGTTGGGATAATTGTAAATAGATGATTTTTAGTGTGGTTGGTTCTGCTTTTATAAAATTTATTTAGTTAGAATTAATTTGAAGTAAAATAATTTACGTTTAATAATTCATCTAAGGGTGATTTTGATAGAAAATAAAAAATTTTTACTTCTTCTAAAATTAATTCTAAAAATCAAAATTAATTTTAAAAGTATTAAATCAAACAATACAAAATAATATCCCCACCGGCGCTCCCAAACATGAGAGGATCCAGAACCATCTTCGATTCTCACCGTTTATAACTCAGACCTGTATTTCCCGGAGCCCTCTCTCTCAACCTGCTCAGTCTCCCTTTCACTCTCTCAACCTACTGTCAATCTCTCTCTCCCCTCTCTCATTGTCAATCAGTTGAAGGACTCCATGGACAACTTCAATGACCTCAAGTATTGCATCTCCATAAGACCGCACCGTCACTGGCGAGAATTCAGATAACAAGACTGCTCTTGACGTTGTTTATGCCATGTTTCAGATTTTCGGGCTTTTTTGGTTTCATCACAATCTTAGTTGAATTTGCATTTTACTATTAACAGTTGGTACTTTCTCTCAGTCTGGAGTTGTTGTTCAGATTTTGAAGATGATTTTAATCCTCATGATAGTTGTAAATTGAACAAACGCGAGACAGATTGGTTTTTTTAGAAATATTGCATTGCTAAAGAAAGCTACAGCATTTCTCGCAACAATAGAAGCTACTGTCCTTCCTGTAATTTATACTGAAGAATGATAGGCCCTGGGTGAAAGATATTCAGTTTTGGGCAAATAGTGAACACATGGAAGAAAGCTTTGAGTAATTATGATAAGATGTAAATTCACGTAATTTGGGAAAGAACTTTTCGGACAAATTTTCTGGCCATTAAGTATTATTCAAAAAAAAAAAAAAGGATCAATCTATAAAGGTTTGGACTGACCATTGGCTACTCGGTATCCATACTCTAGAGGATTTAACAAGCACAGAATTGGTGAACAATGATCTTAACCAAAATCTAGCTAAATATGTTACTGTTGAGGGAACTTGGGAGTGGTGCAAATTAGGAAGCCTTGTTCCCAGTGACTGTCTAGATTTATTTGTTCCGATTAAGCCTTCTATTCATTCAGCCAAGCAAGATGTGCTAGCATGGTTTCCCTCGTTTGATGAGAAATTCTCCTTAAAATCGGCTTACGAAAGCTTGGTAGATAATAATAGATTGGCTGGTGCTCGTCTGTTCAGTCAAGTTTGGAGGATTAGAGCTCCTCACAGACTGAAAACTTTTATGTGGTTGATCCTGAATGGTGCGTTGTTAACAAACCGTGCAAGATTTAGGAGAGGTATGGCGTCAAGTGACATTTGTGCTCTCTATGGTAAGGTTTCGGAGACCGCACTCCCTGTGATCCGTGATTGTAAAATGGCAGAACTTATGTGGAAGAGTGTGCGTATTAAGTTCATGAAGCACTCTTTCTTCCAAAAGCCTTTGCTATCTTGATTGGAAGATAACCTATTGGATGAAGTTCGTACTTCTAAAGGAATTGAACGGTCCCTAGTCTTATTGACAGCATGTTACCTTTTGTGGTATAATAGAAACTTTTATATTTTTAAGAATATTACTAATGCTTACTCTGTAACATCCTGAACCCTGAGGATAGATCGGGATAGAAGGAAGCTCGAGCCCGAGATAAGGGCAAAATTGTAATTAGAGAAAGCGTATAAAAAGTAGAGATGAATTTGTAATTATTAAATTATAATAGTATAGTTGTAAATGAGGATTTACAGTTGTTGAGAGAGGTAATTGTAGAAAAATTCCGATTCCAAGATATAGTAAGCCCCATGACACTGGGTAGATAACTAAAATATTTATAATAACCTCAAATTAAGATTTTCTACTCACAATCTCAAATAAAAAGTGTGAGATTACTCACATTACATATATAATATCTCAAGTAACTCAAAATATCTGAATTGACACCCAGACACCTTAAATTAATCTTCAAGAGTTCTATATTGTCTCTAGGTATGACAAACTCAGGAAAATAATCCTACAAGGATTTGTTAGACTTGTCAGGATAGTAGCTAGGGTAAGTGGCCAGAGATGAGCCGCATCTCAGGCAGGGTAAACAAGTGGACTCGAGGAAGCCACACGGCCCCCAGTTTGGGGATTTATCACCATCATTCACTTTATAAAATATTAAGACACCTTATCCCCTTCATCTCCTCTCATTTTGCACCACCCACACACCCATTCACCATCGTCATCTTCTTCATTTTTCTCTCCATCTCCATAGCTATGAGTTTCAAGCTCATAGTTGAATGCCTCTTTAGTCTCAAATCCACTTGCTCCTTTTATGAAAATTGATTCTCATCTTCTCCTCTACAAAACCCCTCCATCAATTTAATGATCAACCATCAAGTGGAGTCTCTCCATTTCCATGCGAGTTGCTGCCGTGGTGAGGAAGGAAGGATAGGATATCACTTTTGTCTTCTTTGCTTCCATAATTTCAAAGATTTTGAGGTAGGTAGCTCAAATCCTTAGTTTTAATTGTGGTTGACATGTTCTTATGTGTACTATCCTTGTTTCATGCTTATATGATGGTGTTATTGTTATTTTCTAGTGATTTAAGATAGGAAAACTTGATTTAGGTTAAAGGATATAACAAAAGATTAAGAGAAATCCAAAATAGAATAAATTGCTAGAGAAACCCTAGGGCGGCATCTGTACAATGGAGCCTATAACTCTCCCTATATAACTCAACTTCGAATGGGACTGATTTTAAAGAAACTAAACTTCAAGATAAATCCAAGGATATAAATTATAATACTATTGGATTTAAAATGAATTAGTTATGAATTTTTAAATTTTGTTATTGGAATTCACTCTCTACCTTGACCAGAGGCTGATAAGAAGGGCATAACTCGCCCTATTAACTTTAAATTACGTCAAACTAATTATTTTAGAAATTTGATCCATAGTGGACAATGCCATAAAAATTTTAGACTCAAATCATAAGTGAATTTTCCTCAAAAATTCTTAAAAATTGACCCATGCTCTGTTTTGGTTGAAACATGGCATCCCACTTAAGGAGCTCATAACTTGAGCTCTAGTTACTCAATTGGAGTGAAATCTCCAATTTGATATAAATTTTGGATAAAAATGATGCATAATGGATTTTTAGCAATTTTCTAAATTTAAGTGTACAAATTTGTCCTAAAATAGAGCAGTCTTGAATAAAACTTCAATAACTTAAGTTGTAGACATCAAAATTTAGTGAAACTAAAGAGGTTTAGAAGTAGACAAATAGGGCTACGACATATTAAATTTCTAGCTTAAAATGAATTAAAATAAAATTATAGTGAAATTTGGAAAATATAATAGATTTATGGATAATGGAGCAACTTAAGAAAATCTTAACTCAAGGGTCCCATAAGCTATGAAAGATTCATAGGCATAAGACCAGTGCAAATTTCATATCTATATAATGTTATATTGATGTATTATCTATGATAAACCTAATTGATATGTCTGGTTGATTGCCTATATAATGGGATACCTATATGTTTAGCTGTTATAATGCCGAATTTTCGGTAGAAATATATAAATGTTACAAGTATCTCTATGTGAAATACATGGGAGTCATGCATGCTAAATATTTGAAAGTGAAATATGAAACATATGCATAAGTGCATATAATATGTGCATGCATGAACATTGTAACAACCTCTATCATATAAGCCATGCTCGAGTCATGGAGATATATTAAAAGATTGTCACTGTGCTAAGAAATCTTTAAAATATGGAAAATATAATACATGACCCTTTAACTACTCATTTTATTACTGACTAATAATCTTTGATATATAGGGAATAAAATAATTACACTTTTAAAGAAATTGTAACTGACATAGTACACAACGTCTACATTCGACTAGTCGTTAGCATGCTTCAATAGTTTGTTGGTCTAGCTTACGCCCGATCCTTGCTCAATGAAAGGCACAGTACTCCAGTTCGCACTTGATTTCCAACTTGGGTGCTGGAATGTTTACGGAAAAGAAAAACATACAAGCAGGCAGTGAGAACCTAAGGTTCTTAGTAGGTAAATTCAAACCAACCTTACAGTGTCATCATAAACATTGCAGCCGCTTCGGTTTATTATGAAAATATGAGCACATATAAATAAATAGTGGTTCAATTTTAAGTTGAAAACACCTTACTCGAAGCGGGATATATTTTAACAGCCACTTGCCATTTCATATGACAGACATAGAAATATGAATAGTATAATATGCTTCAACAAGAATCATAAAAGCATTATGATTTAATGGGATAATTGAAGATGCACATAAAGATGCTCGTACTTGTATGTATGCAAGTGCACTTGACTTAATTCATATCTTTTTTTAACTTGTAACTTGATCTTGCTCTTTTCTGTACTTGGTCCCCCGGAGGTGAATGGCCTCTCTCACCCCTGGGTAATAGCCTGCTTTTCAGGTCCGAGCTCGTACCTATATATGAGTGACGGGTTTACTTTCCCCGACTCTCACACCGGTCTATTCCTCTTAAATCTGGTCAAGGGTTGGCCCAAGTTTTAGACAGTACCGCTCTGGTCCACGTTAGCTGGGTCTATGCCATGCCTTACGTGGTTCGATTCTAGTGATTTAAAATACTGAATCTTCGTCGATTTTCTCCAAACCAGTCAAACGTTACTTAATAGTTTTGTAAGATGTCTACATGTTCATTTTCATTTATCTTAAGCCTAATCTCTCTAATTAATATCTAATTAACTCTTGATCAATATTTAGTTAACCTCTAATTACCCTTACATAACTATTGAAACCGAATAAGTGAATTAACGGAGTAAATTAGACATTTTCGTAAATCCGGAGCCTTTCTGTTTCCTATTTTCTATAACTAATAGTATTTTTATAATTTTGAGCAAGTCCAGGGGCACCTCACGTCATTTCACACTAGACTGCCTCCATGGCCCAATTGGCAGAGATTTAAACTTCTACGGTTTCACCACGTGATTCTGCTTTGCTTAAAATCTCATTCTGCTAATCTTATAGATGTAGGGACATAAAGATCATTTTATGAAAAGTTCTAGGGTTATTGTAAAAATATCTACTTGGGGTTAAAGTATAATTTCTAAAATTTTTGGGCAAGATTGAAATTAACAAAAGTTGATAAGGGTACTTTTGTCATTTCCTAATTTTTAACATATGGCATTGCCATATTTTCAATGGTAGTGTTACACTACCTTATAATTCCAAGTATGAGGATCGTCATGGCATAGTGCTGCCTGAGAAATTCTCACACTGCCTAAGGGGAATAATTCAAAGTTTTCATTACGTTCCATTTACTAAAGTGGGGATGTTACAAACATGTTCAAGAATGAAGAAAGATATCAAGGACTTCCAAAGAGACGTACCAAGCTGAAGTTACTATCTAAGACTTGGGCCAGCCCCTAAGTAGATTTAAGGGAAACAGAATGGTGTAAAGGTTAGGAAAAGTAAACCCATTACTCATGTCATTGTGGTAAGAAAGCTTTAAAATATGAAAAATTTAATACATGGCCCTTTAACTGCACACTTTATTACTAACTAATAGCTCATAAACTTCGTTGTATCTGATATATTGAGGATAAAATAATTACAATTTAAAAGAAATTGTGACTGATATAATACATAGAACTTGCTTCGACATGGTCGCTAGCTAGCTTCAATAGTCTCTTGGTCTGGTTTGCGCTCAAGTCTTGCTCAGAAAATGTCCCAATACTTTGCCCCGCACTCGATTTCCAACTTACATACTGGAATGTTTACGGAAAAGAAAAACATACAAATAGGTAGTGAGAACCTAAGGTTCTCAGTAGGTAAACTTGAACTATTACTCATACAGTGCCATCATAAACATTCCAGCCGTTTCGATTTCTCATGAAAATGTGAACACATATACACAAGCAGTGGTTCAATTTTAAGTTGAAAACATCTTTCTCGAAGCGGGTTATATTTTATCCACTACTAGGCATATCATATGACAGACATAGAAACACGAATAGTGTAATATACTTTAGTAAAAATCATAATAACATCATGACATAATGAGATAATTAGAAATGCACATATAGATATTTGTACTTGATTATATGCAAGTGTATTTGACTTAATTCATCTCTTTCTTTAACTTACAACTTGATCTTACTCTTCAGTACTTGGTCCCCTGGAGGTGAATGGCCTCTCTCACCCCTGGGTAATAGCCTGCTTTTCAGGTATGAGTTTGTACCTATACATGAGTGACGGGTTTACTTTCTCCGACCCTCACACCGATTTATTCCCCTTAAATCTAGTTGAGGGTTGGCCAAAGTCTTAGACAATGCCACTTTGGCCCATGCTAGCTGGGTCTATGCCGTGCCTCACGTGGTAGCTTAGTAGGTCTTTCTTATAAGTTCTTATTATCTTTTCCTTTCTATATCTTATCATGCATGCATATACTTTTTGCAATCATAGATATGTCTCATACCTTACTTCTCATATCATATTCTAATTATGCTTGCATGTATGACGTACATGAACATGACATGTACATGTAAATATATTCAAAACATAATCACCTATAGCATAAGTTCTCATAACTTCATAAATTTTTGTCGAAAATTCGGCAGCATAACGGATCGAGTCTGCTTCCCTGTGAATAGTGTCAGACTACCAGTAAAATCATTCAAACATTACAAGTCAATTTGGGATAGCAATTATATATCTACAACATCATTCATCAAAGTTAATACAAACATCAATAGAGTTTTCTGTTTATTTCATCCTATTCTACCCAAAATTTGTATAATCCACCTTTAGTCCAATTCAACTCATTTAAACCTGAATTTTGGATATGTCATAGCCTTATGTGTCTAGTTTCCAACCCTTTTGGTTCTATCTCATTTTGATTTGTATAACTTAAGTTATAAGTATTTTACCTTAGATTGCCCTGTTCTTAGCCAAAATTGCACTCTTATAAGTGAAAATTAACTAAAAATAGAAATCTGGTGAAATCATACAAAATTTATATCAATTTAAAGCTAATAGAACAAGCTTTCAAATGAAAGAAGTTTCATATCATTTGCATATGTATATTTTGAGATATGAGTTCCGTAACTTGACCTTACTAGACTACCCTATTCCAGCCCAGTTTAAGCTTAAGGTGAATTCATTGATGTACTGAGAATAATTGGCAATAAATCTGACTTTGAAATTTTTATGGGATGTTCCCTCATATGTTGGCTTTCAAACAACGTTGGGTTCACTCAATTTAGAGTTGTGTAGAATGAGTTACACCCTTCCCAACTCATACTGCCCAGATGAGAATCCAGATTTCTAGGTCAAACTTAAAAAATTCATAACTAATTCTATACTAAAATGGCCTTATATTTTATATGTATGGAAAGTCCTGAATATCTAGTTTCATATAAAAATAGATTCATCAAATTTAAACGGCTGTAGGCAGAGCCGTACACTCCGTCGTACGAACCATCGAGGGGAAAACCCTAACAGCTTCTTGAATTCTTCTTCAATTCATGTCTTCCTTAAATCAATCCATCCAATCTTCAATTCAAACTCATATATACACCTTAAACCAACCTTAATTCATCATCATCACTCAAGATAACATCAGAATCATAGATGAACAAGGGACCCTAGGCAGCTCCAAATCAAAGAAAAGAAGAAGAAAGTTGAAATTCCTACCTTGGTGGTGTTGAATCTTGGTGGAACTTAATCTTGGAGTGAAGTTGATGGTTGGAGCTTGAGCTTGGGGATGAAAGGAAGTGGAAGAAGATGGAGGAAAGTGGGAAAATGAAGCCTGGCTTGCACCTCTTGTGGGGAGGCTGAAAATGTAAAGGGAGAAGGAAGAAAAAAAAAATAAAAACTTATGAAGGAAGCTAGCTCTTGATTGGTGGACTTCAATCCTCATTCAAACTTGGCTTGGCTTCCCTCTTTTACGGCTGATGGAGGTGCCACTTGTGGGGATGTTTTGGCTAAATCTTGGCCCTCCATCATGAGGTTCTCATAGTATGATTTCTATTGGTCCGGTTCCGACAGTTTAAAATACCGAAATTCTACCGATTTCCTTTAAATCGGTAAAATGGTTTTAGAAAAATCTTATGAGGCTTCTTATGGTTCTAATGTAATTCCATTAAGTCTAATCATTCTAAATCACACTTAATTGGCTTTAAGTGAATGCTTAATCGAATCCTAATTAATCCCAATTATTTGATGAAAATAGAACAACTAGGTGAAAAACGATAAAAATCCGGTGGAGGTGAGGCCAAGTTTCTCCACTATCTTGAGCAACACTTGGCGCCACTCATATGTGGTAGCGGTGGCTGAATTTTAGTCACTTAAGTGAGGGTTTCCAGCAGAAAATTCTACTAGTTCGGTTCTGATAGTTTAAAATACCGAATCTTCGCTGCTTTTCTTCAAATCGGCAAAACCTTACTAAATCACTCTGAGAGAATTTCTATATCTCTATTCTAATTGTTCTTAAGTCTAATCCCTCTAATTAATATCTAATTAACTTCTAATTAACCTTACTTAGTCAATAAAATTGAATAAATTGCTTATTAATGTGAAATAATTATTTTTTGTAAATTCGGAGCTTTTCTATTTTCTATTTTCCATAGCTAATGACATTTCTGTAATTTTGAGCAAGTCCAGGGGCACCCCACGTCATTTCACACCAGACTGCCTCCGTGGCCCAATCGGTAGAGATTTAAACTTCTACGATTTCATCTCGTGATTATGCTCTTTTTAAAATCCCATTCTGCTAATGCTACAGATGTGGGGATATAAAGGTCATTTTATTAAAAGTTCTAAGGTTATTGTGGAAATATCCACTTGGGGTTAAAGTACAATTTCTAAAACTTTTGGGCAAGATTGCAATTAACAAAAGTTGACAGGAGCATTTTTGTTATTTCCTAATTTTTAGCATATGGTAGTGCCATATTTTTAACGGCAGTGTTATGCTACCCTATATTTCTGAGTGTGAGGATTGTCGAGGTATACTATTGCCTGAGAAATTCTCATACTGCCTAAGAGAAATAATTCAAAATTTTTATTATGCTCCATTTAAGAAAGTGGGGGATGTTACACTTGCTACTTTAGCAATGTGGCATATTTTCCTATCCTTGAGTTGGTCTTTCACATAAGAATGGAAGCTTCTTTATTTTCTAACCGTTGTCTCCCTTTCTTGCATTACTACTTTCTTTTTTAAGAGCTATACACATTTGCTGATTATATTTCCTTTCCATTCTTGTTTTTGTTGTCTTATATCATCTTAAGTGTAGATTTGCATTTCCTTTTCTTACTCTTTAATTAGCTGTTGAAGCTTTTCTTGTATGGTGACTTAATTGATTTCCTTTCCTTTCTTGTACTTCATCATATAATTGGAGACTTTCCTTAAATGGTAGCCCAATTGATTATTTTTCCTTTTCTTGTCATTATTTTGATTAGGAAGTCTTCCTTGAGGAATGCTAATCTTATTGCCTTTCCTTTCTTGTTTATTATTCCTTGTACTGTCTTAGAATCTTTCTGAAATAGCCTTGCAAAATATTCCTTCTTACCAAGATTAAGTCATTAGTACATTATATTTGTAATCATCACATATATCAAAAACATTACAAAGCTAACAGAGAGTAAACAAAAGCTAATAGAGAGTAAACAAAAGCAAAAACACTCCTAAACACGCAAAGCTACCACCTAAAACACACCCAAGAAATCTACACAGCAAGCGTAAAACATCTACAGTTGCATGCATATCATAAATCAACCAACTCCTGCCTGCGAAATATAACTAACTGCAGCTCTAGTCCAGAAACGTCACCTCTAGCTGCCACATGATCTGAATACAGTTTTCCAAATTCAAGCTAACATTCTCAAAAACTGCTTTATTACGTACCTTCCGAAGTGACTATATAACAGCAAAGAAGCATGCACATCACTCGTTCTTGTTTCTCCTATTGAATTTCACCTCTAACCATGAGTCAAAAGCATTTCTAGGATTTAATGGCATCATCCACGACACATTCCATTTACCGAGGCAAGAACACCATTATCTCCAAGCCCGGTTACACCAAAAAAAATAAGTGATCAATACTCTCCTCTCCAGCATTACATAAGACAGAATTCTTATTTGCAGAATTTATAATATTCAGGCTAATGAGTCGGTCCTTGGTATTGAGCTTACCCACTACTACAAACCAAACTAATAATTCAACTTTTGGCGGAGCAACATTACACCATACACTTGCTGCATAGTTGAACAAGTTAAGCTCATTAGATTTCAGAGTAGCAACCGCATCCGAAAAGGACTAATATTAGTCTTTGTGAGGCTTACCTAACTCTTAAAAATGGATCCATCCCTCCCCTAAACTTTGTATAACCAAAAAGACTAATAACTAACAATCTTTGAAGAGATTAATATAGGCGTGGTTTTTAGCATTCTTTATTGCGGTTTCTTTTTACTTGCCTTCCTTTCCTTCGATATAGTTCTTACTTCTTTCTCTCCTTTCAAATGTGTTGTACATTGTGTTCACAAAATTGAAGTAAATCTGCCCCTACCACCCACCAAGACTACAACGTAATCAACAAATTTCGGCTCTGATTTCTCAAACTTTGATCATGACATTGGACCTTCTGCTTGCCAAAAGTAAAACATGTCACATATTGACAAGCGTACACAAATAACACTTCAAAAGACACAATTTTATTTAATTCTAAAATTTTCTTAAAAGGAATTAATAACAGATGCCATTGTTGGATTGACTAAGGCTTACGACAAGGTTTTCTCCAACAAGGCATACCAATCATTACAAATTAAAGCATCAAACCTTCCCCTGGTATTGTCAAATGCATCCAATAAAACTTAGAAAAAGCAGGTAAGATTTTGAATTATGTATATGACTTGAGGTTGAGGATGTTGATTCCAATCTAAGAAGGATAAAAAGATTGAGACGATTTGAACTGATGACACTGCATGCATATGTGGGTTTTTTAAAACCACTAATATGCTTTCTTGAAAAACTCTGCAATCTGGCATCAGAAATGTTACTTTGTGTATGGCATTGCCAACCTTGTTATAGAAATCAGATTTCCAAAAACAACATCCAACCCTTCTAATACACTTTAGATCTCTATTAACTAAGCTTGAAGCAAAATGAAGAATCTAGTTTCAACTCTAAACCTTCACTACATATGACAAGTTGACAATAGACAATAGTTTGCACTTTGCAGTTTAATTCATCACAAGGATTGCGACTATTGCTTTCATAACAAGGCATAGAATGAATTTGCTAACTTTTCCTACCTACTGCATAAAAACATCTCAAAATGCCCCTAATTTTCAAAGGCATAGGAGATTGACAAAAAAATTCCCATGAGCACATTATAGAGAACCATGTACAAGGTCCTAAAGGTATTTTTTGGGTGCAGCAGTACACAGTCCCAGAGTTAAACAATGAAAGCAGTTCTAAACAACATAGGATTAACTAAATTCTGTAATAAATATCACCATAGAATTGAGATGCCCCATGATATAATATATTAAACTTTAATTTTTTGCTATAGCAAGGCTATTGTCACAGCTGCTGCAACAAGAGGTAACTAGAAAAATGCTCGACTGCCGTAAAACACATGTGATCCATCCTTTTTCTTCTGATCAACTTCTAATTTGATGTTGTTGTTATGATTTTGAATCAAATCGCTGCAATCTTTGTTGTAGGTTGGTCAAGGTCTATTGGGAGCTTTATTTTTGCCAAAGACTCAGTGAGCTGTTACATACTTCTCATATACATGTCCAGTATTTGTTGCTGCATAGCAGATTGCTTACTCTCCATATTGATGTTCCCTAGTGGAGTGGAAAAAACTTTTACCAAATTTCGCAGCTTCCATGTTCTTATGACCATTGAGATCCTTTCCTTGTTTGAGAACTTTGAATCCTTGTTGTCATCTCTGGCTTCACTTTCTTTCTTGGAAGTTGGGGTATCTAGAGAAGCACCAGAGTTCTGCTTACCTTCAACTGTGATTGACATATTCAAAGAATTTGATGAGTCAGCCCCATAAAGTGCTCTTTTTCTCAATTGAATCTATTGAGTTTCTATCATCACTTGAGTTTGTAGTAGTAGAGCTTGGGAACTCGGAATTCTGAACGCTCTCATTTGGAGAAATGGACTCATTGATTCTCCTTATATGGTGAATTCATAGTCATTTCATAGTCATCAACTTGAGGAGACATGCTGAGGCAAAGAAATGGTAGTAGTCCTAATGAGTTGGGAGTTGAAGTAGACCCACGAGCTTCCGAATTGAAGTACTTGGAAACCATTTTCTGGTTCTCCTTTGCTACACTGATATCAGGAAACTCAATTCTAGAATACTTAATTGGTTCTGACATAACTTCTGAGGTTTTCCGATCAAGCAAAACAACTTCCAAAGATAGAGTTAATTGGATAGTTCCAGTAGGAGAATGGAAGAGATCAGTGGAGGAAAGGCTGTAATCTTCAATCACCTTTCCTTTGCCAACAACTTGTGAAATTAGGACCAAAGCAAACCCCAAAAGCTATTCTTCCAAGTGATTTCTTGACCTGCTAAACATCCAAATCTCACATTTCAGAATAGCATCCATCTGTGTAATCTTCATCCTCAAGTGTTCATTGGATATGGGGTTCTTCCACCTCCATTGATGATCCTAGTAGAGAGAGTCTCATCTGGGTTGTAAGTGAGAGAGAATTCAGCATACACATCCTGGTCATCATGGATGCATATGTTATGAATATTTGGAGCATGATGAACAAATATGTCAAGAATCCCTGAGAACTTAGCATTATCATCTTCATCTGCATGGTTCATCGTGTTTTAGTTTGGGTTATACTTGAAGCTGGTAGTCTTATGACACTGGTTGAATGAATCCATTCACTACTAAAAATTCGCCAATTACCTGCAGATTTTCTTATGGATTACATTTCGTAAGTAATAAACTCGTGGATAATTGGTAGCTGCAGATTTCAAAATCTACAGCTAACTACCTGCAAATATTTTTGTAGGAATTGTTAAAAATGTGCAGCTACCTTTCGTGGTTAGATTAAGCAAATGGTAAGTGTTGGAGGAATTTTGCTGCGAATTTTGATACGAATTTTTCTGTGGGAAAGTTTTTGTAGGAAAATTTGCAGGTAATTTTCACAGCTAAATTAGCAGATCTTGTTTTCGCAACTAAATTTGGGAGTAAGTTTTGCAGCTAAATCCACAAGTAATTTTTGCAATTAAATCCGCAGGTAATTTTTGCAGCTAAATCCGCAAGTTTTGCTTCTACAGCTAAATCCGCAACTAAATTTTGCAGCAAAATCTGCAGCTAATACAATCCATACCAAATTTTGTAGGTAACCAAGATCTAGGTTTGCGATTTTATTATTCAATTTTGCAAGTAATTTTACAGCTATTGAATCCATAGCAAATTTCGCGTATGAATTTGAAGCTAAATTTGCAGCAAAGCATTTTGTGACATAATTTTCGCAGAAAAATTTGCAGAAAAATTGAATAGTTTTTATTCCCCACCTATACCTGCCAATATGTAATATTTTTCCAACAATTCACTTTCAAATAAATAAAATGTCTAATTACTTCAATTTCCAAATGTAAACTTAGATATAAATAAAATTACTTCAATGTCAAATATATTAACAAGTCAAGTAGAATAAATAAGTCAAGTATAAGTACTAAGATAAGAGTGCAATTGAAGTGACGTGAAACTAATATATCAAGTAAAAGTACTAAGATAAGTCAACTAATAAGTCGTAAGTAGTGGCTAAGAATTGGAGTCTTTAGATGCACTCTCCTCATCGTCGTCTTCATCACTTGAATCATTTTTATCATGTACTACAGGCTGTGGATGAGAAGATCTTGCTTTAAAGCCTAACTTCTCCATCAATAGATTCAATGTATTCCTTATGTCAGACAACTCCTTTCTCATTTCTTCTTTCTCCTACCTCTCTTTTTCCAATTGAGCTTGTAGGGAAGTATTAAATGAATGAACTTCACTCCTTAGCCTTTCCTCAACATCCTCAGATATGGTCTCCAACTGTGAATCTCTAGAAGAGAATGGTTTCATTGACCTGCCCAAAGAACCAAGTCCAGCAACTCTACCTTTTTTCTTTCCTCCCATTAAATCTATCCAAATATGTAAATCAGCTGGCATAGGTTTTGGTTGTGTAGCAGCATCTCTAGAAACAGTCTCAGTGCCAATGGTGCTTTGTGAAGATAATTCAGATTTTTTCTTTTCAAAGTTCTCCTATAATAAACAAAAACATTTCAGCCAAGTGTCAAATAAACTTGGATATATAAAGTGTTAATTTTATCCAAAGTTAGAAAGAACATAGTAAATAAACCAACATTTTTAGCCAAGGCAACTAGTCAATATTAACTTACAAAATAACCAAAGCAATGTGCATAAAACATAGAGTATTTGTTACACATAAATGATTGAAAAGAACAAAGAGAACACCATACATCTCATAATATTTACATCCTTAAATTACAAAACTTAAATTATTACACACGTTATACTCATAGTAGTCTAGTTATATGTCGGAAGCCTCAAAACAAAATGGATAGCACTCCCTATCAAACTAGTTCTATTCCTAAAGCCATAGCTGAAGCCAAAAAATAGAAGGAAACTCTTATATATTTATATTTCAGGACAAAATGCTAAATCAAATCATTTGCAGCAATTGAAACACACCAAGTGAACAAAAAACAAAACAAATCAAGAACAAAAAGAAAATGCAGCACCTATGAGTAGGATAGAAATCAAGCATGACTAACTTACATAAGCATCTTGAGCTTTTTGATGGACCCACTCATTATTCTTCTTTTTGTGTGTCCAAAAATAAAAATTAGATAATGATGGATCTTCTCCTTCCCTTTCAGTCTTCTGTAACTCAAAAAAGAAACAAAAGTTTACAAGTCATCAATAAGGAATATGGAACAATACAATAATGAATAAAAAAAAAATTAAACTCTAACGATACCATCCTCTTGCAATGAATTCAACGGGGTATTGAACCTCCAGTACGTAGTGAGGCACCTGCATTGGAGTTACGATTCTTCTTGTTGTGATCAGATTTTGCTTTAAAATAATCAGATTGCCAATATCTAACCAGCTTTGTCCATGCAATATCTCCCATCCAAGTAGGTTTTACACCATCTTTTCAGGCTTTTTGTAGTTGTGTCAACTCACTTGAACCTCTCTTGTCAAAATTTTTTCGAATGTCAAGATTGAATTTAGGTGCCCACTTAAATTTTTTCTGCAATAGTCAAAGTAATTTGTCATATAATAACATCAAAATAATATTAACTACTTAATTAATACATTAAAGGAATATCAACATAATTACCTCAAATTTTTTAAACCACATTTCTCTAGTGTTTACATGAAACTTCTTCCTCCTCGATTTACCTTCCTCAAACTTGCTTTTGATGCATGAAGCAATGCCCTCAATAATTGGCTTGTGAGGCCAAAACCTAGTTACAAGCAAATAAAATTAATGTAACACCATGTTTAGACATGACAATTTTTGTAATTATGCTTATCATAATTATTACTTACCCATCTTCGTCAGGCTCTATCTAAATAAAATTGTCATTATTATCAGTGTCAACTCCACTACATGAAGTACCAGATGTTTGATTGGCACCTGAAGATAAGGGCAACAAGGAAGGATTATGCTGAGATTGTTGAGAAGAATGTTGAGTATTTGATTCAGTTTGCTGAGCTTGATGATTTGGTGGGGATTGTTGAGAATGAGGTTGAGGATTTGATTGAACATGAGATAAAAGGGTATCAGTTGGATTTATTGTAGGAAGATTAGTTTGTGGAGCTTTAAGTGTAGGTGGTGGCATTAATTGTACTGTAGGTGTTGCCTGTTTCTTCCTTTCTTCCCTATTTTTTTTTTTTTTTTTGTTTTTGCTCCTTTGTTATCACCTAGATCAGCCATCTAAAACAAAGAAACAACCATCTATAACAAGCAAATAGCAATATCACATAGTAACAATATAAGCAGTCCTTCAAATAATAATGTTTGAAGTGGGTAGTGAGAATATAACCAATCCTTAAAGTAATAGCAAGACATTGTCTTAATACAATCAATTATAGTAGTAACAATAACATAATGCAATAGCATAATAAATCATAAATTGCTATAAAATTAACAATAACAAATGAAAATAATTCTAAGAATCTTCATCATTATCATCATCATCATCATCTTCTTCTTCCTTCTCATCCTCCTCTTCTTGGATGAAATTAACTTGTTGCATCTTATGCTAATCAACTTCTTCACCATTATATTCATCATCTTGCAACTGATCAATTAGGTCTTCCTCAATCATTGGATTAAAATGAAACTGATCCTTTTGATAAGCAACTTCTAATGCTTGTTTATTATCATTAGCTACCCTTGGTTTGGTTTTAATTACCACCCACCAATCCTTTTTTTCCAATAACCTTTCCAGGATAAAGGCAATAATATATTTTTGTTGCCATTTCAGCACATATAAAAAGGATCATATTTTGTATGTCTTCTATTCTTGTGTACCTCAATAATCTCATATTTCTTATATACTCTCATACCATGTTGAGAAGTGTCAAACCACTCACAGTTGAATAAGATTAGATTCTTACATGGTTGTTGTGGCTACTCCAATTCACGAATCTCTTTGAGAACACCATAATGATCATTGCAAGTTGAGTCTTTGCCCATGCCACTAACACACACTCCACTATTGTATGTTTTTTAACCTTCACCCCATTGTAGCCATTGATCAACATTATAGGCCAAGACTGTGCAATTCTCAATGGTCCTAAAGCCAAGCAATGCAAATGGGGATTATGTGACATGAGTTTTTGGTTATTGATCACCTATTAACAATAATGGTCCATCTTGTTAGTAAGATACACAATGACGATTGGTTTTCTAAATTTAATCATATATATGGATACATACATACTCTTGAAACCACCGTGGAAAATTATCTTCAATTCGCTTATCAACGATAGCATCACTAATATGACCATATAGACTTCTCAAGTGATTCTCATGCATACTGCACCATGGTAGTTGATATTATAAGATTGTTATAGACTAAAATATTTATAGAGTCCCAAATATAAATATTACTTACTCAAGATATTGTTTGACCTCCTCACAATTTAATAATACATGTAACCGGGCAGCTTTCATTTCTTTATCACATAGCCATCGGGCTGTACACTTGCCAGTAGTATGCCCAGGAAAATTAAAGATTGATAGAGTTGATTGTCTCTCATCATTGTCAACACCATCATCATTATGTTGGAGTTTATTTAGACTGCACTAGACATGATGCTCAAAGTAATGGGAACTAAAGTACGCTATTTCTTGCGCCAAGTATGCTTGACGTACAGACCCTTCTGTAGAAGCTTTGTTTTTCACCATTTTTTTTTTATCTTTTTCAGGAACCTAAAATAAGAGAAAAGTATTGAATTGATAAAATTATTTATATGAATAATTGGACAAGATTGAGTGAACCATTCATTACCTTTCAAATGGATACATCCATTGGTTTTGGACTGAGCCACCTATCCTTGCTTCATAGGGTAAATGAATTGGCAAATGCTCCATAAAATCAAAGAATGAAGGTCGAAATATGCGCTTAAGTTTACATAATATGATTGGGATATTAGCTTCCATAATTAGCAAATGATCTTCCCGCAATAGTGTTGGACATAAATCTCTAAACAATTGACTTAATTCAATAATAGGATTCGATAGCCCATCATGAAGAGCAGAAAAGGCCACTGGAAGAGGACATTGCATGAAAACATGGTAGTCATGACTTTTCATCCCAAACAACTTTGCCTCCTTTCCATCCACACATCTAGTTAAGTTGGAAGCATAGCCGTCGGGGCATTTTCAAGTTTTGTACCCATTCATATATATATATGTATATCATCCTTTTGGGTTTGAGTCAAACAAAATTTGGCTTTAGGTTTTTTCCATTTCCCATTAATAAGCTCTTGCAAATGCAATTCTGATTGTTGACAATACTCTATTAAGTCCAATCTCGCTTTTGCATTATCCCTGGTTTTATCTTTGTTGTCCATAACAATATGGAAGACATTGTTAAAGAAGTTCTTTTCAATGTATATGATATCAAGATTATGTCGAATTAGGTTGGTTTTCCAGTAGGGAAAATCCCAAAATATGCTCCTCTTTGTCCAATTATGGGTTTTTCTATATCCATCAAAGCAGTCCTATTGGCCAATGTCAATTATCCTAGGAAAGCTACTAACTCGTTCCCAAAGCTAGTTCCTAGTCAATCTAGGAGGAGGGTTTGAATGCTCTTGCTTTCCTTTTTTGAAAGCATTTAAGTTCTTTCTAAACATATGATCAAATTCTTCATTCTAAAAATTGGCAATAACAGTCAAACCAAGAATTTCTCCTTCCATTTTTCAATGTGAATGCCTTCGATCGCTCCATGCAAATCGGACATGCCAATTTTCCAGTAGTACTCCATCGTGATAACATGCCATATGCAGGAAAATCGCTAATTGTTCATATTCGTAGAGGCATCATAAGTCAATATACCATCACTCCACAATTGTTGCAACTCATGTATGAGTGGTTGTAAATACACATTAATCTTACTTTTTGGATTATGTGGCCTTGGGATGATCACAGTTAAAAACATTAAAGGGGAAGTCATACACATATATGGAGGAAGATTATTGTAATACCCTAGTATGAGTTGCAGTGATCTGTCGATATCGAGTCCTAAAAATTCTGAATCTGAACCTTATGCCTCCTTGGAGGGCTATAGGACTGAGGCATTTTCTTAAAATCAAAAGTCCCAGTAATGGTTCCATGGGCATCAATGAGTTGAAGAGAGATTTTTAATGAATTTTTGAGAATGGATAACAACTTCGATTTCAACCCACCGGTTTATAAAAATGCGAGTTTTCGGATGTTTGAACTAAAACCCAAAAGTTGGACTCTGAATCTTAAGGATTTTGAATTTTTGGATATTTTTATTGAGACCAAATGGGGGGTATTTTCTTATTTAAATTTATGTTTTAAAGTAATTAACTTAAGGTTAAGAAATGTAAATAAGTGTATGATACCCATGTCTCCAAGCTGTGAGTTTGTTATGAGGTGTTCTAGTGTTGCATTTTTCCTGTTGTAATCGATTATAAGGTTTTGTAATGGATTACCAGGGACCATGATACGAAGATCAAGTTTTTCTTTAAGCAATTGATTACGTAATCGATTACATAAGGCTGAATGGGTTCCCAAGGTTCTGCACACTCTCTGGTAATTGATTACAAAGGCTTGTAATCGATTACCAACTCTGGTGCTAGGTAATCGATTACAAATGATTGTAATTGATTACAAGGCGTCTATATAACCACCTGTGATGCTCTTTCTCTCATTTTCTCGATGTTTTCTCTCTCTTTCCCCCCGAACTCATCTTTCTCTCCTCCAAAACTCACCCAAACTTCATCCTAATCCTTCCCTATCAACTTCTTTCACTTAAACCACTCATAAACATAGATTAAACGCTTCAATCTACCTCAAATCATCCTCAAATTTGCCCTTTCTCTCTCTATCTCCTCCATTGTTGAGCTTGCAGCTTGGGGGAGGAGAAATCACGAAACACACCCCACCTTCATCCTCATTTGCTTCCTAAAGGTAATTCTTAACACTTTTTCCTTTTTTGTTCATAAGATTTCTGAATCTAGCATAATTAGGGGTGTTCCTTATGAGCCTCAGGTTGGAGAATTGGAAATTTTGTAGTCTAAGGGTATCTGGTGATAATCCTTTGTATTAGTATCTAATATTCAATTAATTTATCGTATTTGTGATGTTAGATGACTCCTATGCTCGCTCTATGAGCCCCGGAGCTCCATAGGATCAAATATCACCTTTGGGCTGGTGAACTGTGAGTAGATAGTTTATCCCTATCTTAGTTTCCAATATATATATGTGTGTGCAAATGATTTGGTAGCCTAGGTATTCCAACTTAATCATATGAGATAATGATTTGAATTCTGAAAGAGTATGGTAACTATTTATTATATTGGTTTTCTACGAAGCTTTGGATTTTGTTTTGTTTGAAAGGAAAGAAAGTAAATTCTTGAGCATCTTATATGAAACTAGAATGAAAGGTTTAGATATACTTAAGGATATATGGCTTTATATGAAAGGTTTTCTGGATAAAGCTATTAAAGGCTTCATCTTTCTTTAATGATATAATTTTAGATTTCATTTAAGGTATATTTTATGAGAATTCATGTAAGGTATATTTTATGAGAATTCATGTTGAATGTTATGTATAATGGAAGAGAAGGACTAGGAAAAGTCTAGATCAGGATCTGTAGACTAACGGCAGTGGGTGTTAGCCTTGGGTGCACCTAAGATGAGGTATTACACAGCTACTCAAGGAAGTGGTGCATGATGGATATTACATAGCCATGCATATAATGTGGTGCATGACGGATATTGCACGGCCACAGAGAAAGGTGGTGTGTGATGAATTACAGGGTTACACGAAGGAATGACCACCTAAGTGTGATTCCTGACGGATTATCCTGGAATAGATAGTCTCCATGGCTTTCGAAAAGGAAAATCTGGATAATGTTTTATGGAGATTTCTAATTGGTTTTAATTATATATACATATATAATTGTATTATCTTAATATCCATAAACTTGCACATTGTCTCATGTGGGTTAAGGACATTCTATCTCTTATTGAGTTTCATAAACTCACTTTGTTGTTTCCTTTTCTTTTTCAGTTGTAGGTGTTCAATTGATCTGAGTATTTGGCCCTTAGTAGAGTATTTCTATAATCATGGTGAGCCCTTATCTATTTAAGGGCCATTATGTAAATTGTTTAGGTTTGAGAAATTCTTAGATTATGATAGCTTCATGGTACTATAGGTAGGGTCCGGCCTTGTCCTGATTGTTGTTATTGTTGTTGGTGTTGTTGTATTTATTTATGTATATCAAGATTGTTGGATTTTCTATTGGATTTGGTTTTTCTAAAGAATTAAAGTTATGTATTTTGAATGAGTAATTGTAATTTTATATTTTACTTTTATACAACATGCTATGGGGTGCATTCTGAGAATGCTTGGATCCCTAATGGATTGTGTATTTATGTTTCTTGGTGTAGGGAGAGGCTCTGTATTTAGGGAATAGTCTTGAATACAGAGGAGACTCTGCCCAAATTTTTAAGAAAATTCTATGATGGAAGGCTTGCGTAGGGACTTGTCCCTATGCGCCGGTCACGGCCTGGGTTGGTTCGTGACAATTATAAGGTGTGACAATGACCAGCCAGCAAAAGTAAGGCACTGCAGATTCACTAAAGGGAGTAAACCCATTAGAACACAAACCAAGTCGAACATTTCAAGGTTTGGTAGCAAAGTCGAGGTATGTACAATCAAAATGTTTCCATGCTTCTCCATCTGATGGGTGACACAACACACCCTCTTCCCTATAGTTTTCATGGTGCCACCTCATGTGTCTTATAGTGATCTCTGATGCATACTGTAACACCCTCTATTATATAACCCATGCTTGAGTCATAGAGTTATATTAAGAGGTTGTCACTATATTAAGGAAATCTTTAAAATATGGAAAATATAATACATGGCCCTTTAACTGCTCACTTTATTATTGACTAATGATCTTTGATACATAGGGAACAAAATAATTACATTTTAAAGGAAATTGTGACTGACATAGTACACAGCATTTACATCCAACTAGTCGTTAGCCGGCTTCAAGAGTCTCTTGGTCTGGCTTACGACCGATTCTTGCTCAATGAAAGGCCCTGTACTCCGCCTCACACTTGATTTCCAACTTGGGTGCTGGAATGTTTATGGAAAAGAAAAACATACAAGCAGGCAGTGAGAACCTAAGGTTCTCAGTAGGTAAACTCAAACCAACCTTACAGTGTGATCATAAACATTCCGGCTGCTTCGATTTATTATAAAAATATGAGCACATATAAACAAGTAGTTGTCCAATTTTAAGTTGAAAACACCTTACTCGAAGCGGGATAGATTTTAATAGCCACTTGCCATTTCATATGACAGACATAGGAACATGAACAGAGTAATATACTTCAATAAGAATCATAATAATATCATGACATAATGAGATAATTAGAAATGCACATGTAGATGCTTTTACTTGATGGTATGCATGTGCACTTAACTTAACTTATCTCTTTCTTTAACTTGCAACTTGATCTTGCTTTTTTCTGTACTTGGTCCCCCGGAGGTGAATGGCCTCTCTCACCCCTGGGTAATAGTCTGCTTTTCAGGTTCGAGCTTGTACCTATACATGAGTGACGGGTTTACTTTCCCCGACCCTCACACCGGTCTATTCCCCTTAAATTTGGTCGAGGGCTGGCCTAAGTCTTAGACAGTACCATTCTGGCCCACGCTAGCTGGGTCTATGCCATGCCTCACGTGGTAGCTTGGTACGTATTTCTTGCAAGTTCTTATTATCTTTTTCTTTTCATATCTTGTCATGCATGCAGACGCTTGGTGCATTCATGAATATGTCTCATACCTTATTTATCATATCATATTCTAAATATACTTGCATGTATGATGTACATGAATATGATATGTAAATGTAAATATATTCAAAGCATAATCACCCATAGCATGAGTTCTCATAAATTCCTGCCAAAAATTCGGCAGCATAATGGATCGAGTCCGCTTCCCCATGAATAGTGCCAGACAACCAGTACAATCTTTCAAACTTGCAATTCAATATAGATTAGCCATTATATAGATATTCATAGCATCATTCATCAAGTTCAATTCAAGCATCTATGGGGTTTTCAGTTTACTCTCTCCTATTCTGCCCGATTTTGTTATAATCCACTCTTTGCTCAATTCAACTCATCTAAAGTCTAAATTTTGGATATATCATAGCTTATGTGTCTAGTTTCCAACCCTTTTGGTCCCATCCCATTTTGATTTGTATAACTCAAGTTATTAGTAATTTACTTTAGACTGCTCTGTTCTTAGCGAGAATTGTACCCTTTTAAGTGAAAATTCACTAAAAATAGAAATCTAAGTGAAATCCTACAAAATTTTATATCAAATTAAAGCTAACAGAACAAGCTTTCAAATAAAATAAGCTTCATGCCATTTGCATGAGTATATTTTGAGTTATAATTCTCGAACTTGACCCTACTAGACTACCCTACTTCAGCCCGGTTTGAACTTAAGTCAAATTCATTGTGTGCTAGGAACAAATGGCAACGAATCTGGTTTTGAAATTTTTATGGGGTGTTCCCCTACATGTTATCTTTCAAAAAACCTTAGGTTCACTCAATTTGGAGTTGTGTAGGGTGAGTTATACCCTTCTCAACTCATACTGCCCAGATAAGAATCCAGATTTCTAGGTTGAACTTCAAAAATTTATAACTAATTCTATACTAATCCAATGGCCTTATATGATATATGTATGGAAAGTCTTAGATGTCTAGTTTCATATAAAAATGGTTTCATCCAATTTAAATGGTGGTAGGCAGAGCCGTACACTCTGCCATACAGACCGCCGAGGAAAACCCTAACAGCTTCTAGATTTGTCTCCCTCCTTCAAGCTTTTTGCTCTCAATTCCAATTTTAATCACAACATAAATGCAAAACTAGTTATAAACCATCATCATCACTCTATATAACATCAATATTTCAGATTATACATGCTCACCATGTAGCCCCAAATCAGAGAAAACAAGAAGAGAAGTAGGATTTCCTACCTTGTCTAGTTGAGTTTGGGTGGATTTTGTGTCTTTGATGAAAGCAACTTGTGATGAGACTCAAAAATGGATGAGAATGGAGTGGAAATGAGAGTAAAGAGAAGAGAAAGAGATGACCTTGAGCAGCTAGAGAGGGAGGACAAAAATGATAAGGGAAGGAAGGAAAAGATAGAGATATTTGGAAGCTAGATGCATGTGATTGGTGGATTTCATTCCTTTCTCCAATTTAGCTTGGCTTCCCATCATCAAGGGCTGATCAAGGCACCACTTGAGGGGCTTGCTTGGCTAAATCTTAGCCATTCATCCTAGGATTTTCATAGTATAATTTCTATTAGTTCGGTTCTGACAAATCAAAGTACCGAAATCTTACCTATTTCCTTTAAATCGGTAAATCGATTTTGGAAAAATCCTATGAAGTTTCCTATGCTTTCAATCTAATTCTCTCATATCTAATTTCTCTAAATGATACTTAATTGGCTCTAAGTAAAAATTTAATCGAATACTAATTAATCTTAAGTAGTTGATAAAACCAAATAACTAGGCGAAAACGATAAAAATTTGATGAAGGTAAAGCCAAGTTTTTCCACTATCTTGAGCAACACTTGGTGCCACTCATATGTGGTAGGAGAGGCTGAATTTTAGCCACTTAAGTGAGGGATTCCAGTAGAAAATTCTACTGGTTCGGTTTTGGTGGTTTAAAATACCGAATCTTCGCCGATTTCTCCAAACTGGTCAAACGTTACTTAATAGTTTTGTAAGATGTCTACATGTTCATTTTAATTTATCTTAAGCCTAATCTCTCTAACTAATATCTAGTTAACTCTTGATTATTATTTAATTAACCTCTAATTGCCCTTACATAACTATTGAAACCGAGTAAATGAATTAACGGAGTAAATTAGACATTTTCGTAAATTCGGTGCCTTTCTATTTTTAATTTTCTGTAACTAATGGCATTTTCGTAATTTTGAGCAAGTCCAGGGGCACCCCACGTCATTTCACACTAGACTGCCTCCATGGCCCAATCGGCAGAGATTTAAACTTCTACGATTTCACCACGTGATTCTGCTCTGCTTAAAATCCCATTCTGCTAATCTTATAGATGTAGGGACATAAAGGTCATTTCATGAAAACTTCTAGAGTTATTGTGGAAATATTCGCTTGGGGTTAAAGTACAATTTCTAAAACTTTTGGGCAAGAGTGAAATTAACAAAAGTTGATAGGGCACTTTTGTCATTTCCTAATTTTTAACATATGGTAGTGCCATATTTTCAACGGTAGTATTACACTACCCTATAATTCCAAGTGTGAGGATCGTCATGGCATAGCACTGCTTGAGAAATTCTCACACTACCTAAGGGAATTAATTCAAAGTTTCCATTATGTTCGGTTTACTAAAGTGGGGATGTTACACATACAAGCATTGGAGCTGTGGGATAAGAGGCAAATAATGCATCTTCGTATGTGCAACCTCTTTGCAATTTTGCTTGCGTCCCCTATGTTCTTTGTAACGAGGTTTGTAACACCTTACCAGACAAAATACTATGCTTAAGTCATAATTTATTACCTGATAAGTTATTACGTGTAGTTATCTAATTAAAGTTTCACATACATCCAATGTTATATACTCATAATGGAGTTAACTATTAATTTGTGTATTTATCATTGGCCGTAGTGTAAATAAATAGGTTAATGTCATAACAGAAAAGAAATTTGCGAAATAAACAGAACTACTACACTACATCATATATATATATACATAGATGTCGGTTTTCAGAGTTTACAAAAAGAAACCGTAAACAGTACAGGGTATAGAAAATGAGGCCGCTAAAACAAAATAAACTGGCCTGTCTCTACAAAACAACACCCTAAATGGTCCCCATAGGACATTTCATATACTAAACATCCATGCACACCATCCATTTAGCTACTGCCTATGGCACAAAATGCAAAAAGAGGGCCACTCTACACATCTCCTTCTACTGTGCTACATAAGTCCTCTAGATAGATTCCGAGGAGATGAATCCATTTGCCATGCCAGCGTTTGCCAGGGCATAGCCACCATTGGGTGCAGAAGATAAAGAGGATGAGCTCGCTGCCTCCGACAAGTCCTCCTCCTCAGAAAGTGAGATGGAAGGGGTCTATTGAGGTGGTGAAGCAGGAGATGCAATTGGAGCTACTGTTACTGCTATTAGAGGTGAGAATGGATGTGCCATGTAAAGTGGGATGGCAATATAAACTGTGGAAGGGTCAAATAGTGGGTGCATAAGTGGACGGCAAAATCTCTATGGAAAAATAAATAAAAGCAAAACTGGCAACTACCAGATATATATATATATATATATATATATAAAATCTTCTTTAAGTGTTCTTAAGTTTCTACTTTTAGTAAAATATGTTCTTGATATTCTTCAAGTGTTCTTAAGTTTCTACTTTTGGCAAAATATGTTCTTGAATGTTCTTGATGGTATCTTGCTTAAAGTTGTTCCTTTTCTTATGATGAGTTGATGATTAGAAAAGCTTCATCTTTTTATGTTTCCATGATTTGATAAGACTTTGAACCTTCTAAAAGCTTAAAACTTTAAAAAGTTTGCTTCTTGACACACAAAAAGTGGTGCAAGTTTTAGTGCCATCATAAAATCTTCTTTTGTTTTGTTTTGAAGACAAGAATACATGTGAAAGTCTAAGCTTTTTGGTATTATAAGCCTTTTTAAGTTAGAGGAATGATATTTTGTCACTAATGTCTTAAAAATCACACCTTAAGGAAAAGACCTTTCATAAAGTTTCAAACTTTAATTAAGAGTGAGACCTTTAAGTCATAAAAGTGTTGTTTTGTAATATTTAATTCATAAAGTTTAAATCTTAAACCAAAACAATGCAAAAGGGTGTTAACTTTTGTAAAGATCAAGACTTTTTAGTTAAAAAGCTAGTGACTTGTACCATTATTTTATAAAGATCTAATCTTTAAGATAAAAGCTTGAAGCTTTGTAACTCGATTAAGTTGAATCACCCTTGGCGTTTAGTGAACATGGTGTTGTTGGGTTCATGATGTGGTTATGCATTGTCATGACCCAAGGATTAGAGGGATCTCGAACTCCTTGGGAACAGAAGTATGATTAGGGCCTCTGAGCATACCATGAACCTAGGAATCACTAAGCACACTATCTGAAGGAAAGGAAACAATCACATAACTTAATTAATTTGAATAAGTGTTCCATAAGACATGAACTAAAGTAAAGAATAATTTCATACGAGAATTAAGTAACTAAAAGACTATGTACACACATCTTAACTATGTGATTCTCTCATGGATAACCATGGGAAATCATATGATGATTCATAATATTCTTCACAAAGAATAATGCAACTATAAACCCTTTCAGGGTATGAACATGTGATGCCATGCGGCATGATGAATGATGAGTTTGATTGAACTTTGTATCATGATTGAATGATGAGTATGATGATATGATATAGATATGATGAACTGTTGATTAAAAGTTGATGATTGGCATTTTGGGGAAGCTCCGGTTTAGCCGTTATGCTGCCGGATTTCCATCAAAATTATGGACTTAGTCATATCATTGCATGTGTCTAGTCAAGAATTATTATGCATGTAAAGTATAATGATAAGAAAAGAAACCATGGGATATGACCCCTCAATCACTTCCGCGAAGTGAAAGACGGTGATCCACAAGGAACCTCTATGAGGGAGGCAAGGGTGACATGGAGGATCCTCCAACTTAGAGGTAACCAATATCGGCTTAGTCTGATTTGGTTAGTACTGTGTGACAACGGTCACGGAATGAGCTCATGTCCAAAAGCAGTCTATTTCAAAGGAAAGTAAAGAATGTTAAGTACGTGCTAAAAAAAAGCAAGTAAGGCCAAAGTATAACCATGGTTAAGTTTATGATGATGCATGTCTTTGCATATAATTACATTGTCCATTTGCATCATGAATGTTCTTTCTATGTTTCAGTATATATGTTAGTTATGATGATGTAGTTATGATGTAAGTTTAAAAGCGACCAGCTTCGGAGTTTAAGTTTTCAAAACCATTAAAATTGAACTTATATCTGTCCACTAACCCAAAGTGGCTGGGACAATGATGATTACACTGTGTTTGTCTAGTCGCGATCTTACTGAGAAATTTAGTATTTCTCATCCTACGTTTTCATGTCATCTTCAGAGGATGCCGGTGTTGGGTACAGTGGTGATTTTCATTGAGTTTCTGGTGATGCATTGGCACTTCGACCTGGTACTGAATACATCTGTGCTGACTGCTCAGGTAGTAATGTGGGTCTACATGTTCCATAGCCGCCAGTCCCGTGCACCTATGATGAGCCCATTTTTCCACCCTTATGAGCCGTTCGAGGACATCACTATGGATGACGTTTGCCCACCTTTCATCCTCGAGGTACCCCACTGATGGAGATTCCAATTTGGACACTCGTATGACGCCAACAGTTTCGTTGGATTTCGATCCTTCGGAGCTGTCTTATCCGAGCTATCACGTGGAGACGGACTCATCTGAGCCTTCCTACCCGTCTATGATCTGTTTGTCATCTGATTCATCTTCTTCTTCTGCAGCCCTTCGACGCACACCACCCCCTGTTCACGGTCATGGGTTCATTCTGCCTAATGGGTGTGGCCGTGCTCGAGGTGGGGGACGTGGTGATGTTACTCCCGGTGGATTCGGGAACGGTTTCCTCCCTCCAGATGAGTGAGGTGTTGATCTATATGCGGAGCTGAGCACGAGGATAGCCCCTTTTTGGTTGTAGCGAGGGTTATTATTTTCATTCGGCATGTATGGGCAGATTGGGATTTCTTATGTATTTCCTCTTATCATATATTTTGTTAGGGTACTTTGTAGGGATGACAGTAGGTATCAGATCCATTATTATCTTCATATATGACTTCTGCTATCACTACTATTATATTAACTATGGAATGGCTACGGAATGAATGTTATCTTTATCTAGATTGTGGTTATTCTCATTGCTTCTATTTATGTTAAATGTGATGTATGAATGATATAGCGACGTTTGTATTGCACGTTCACGATGCGCTCATGGCTTTTGGCTTTCAAAATAGCTTACTCGTTATTATTCAAAAAAAAATTTACACCTATTTTTGTTAAAAGTAATTTCCAAAAGGTAATGTTAGTTCTGCGAGCAAAAGTAACAACTAATGATTCCACAATATGACTTAAGCATAGAATGGAACTATTAGGGTGTTACATTTTGGTATCGGAGCAATTCGTCCTTGAAGAGCCTGGGGATGGACTACCTATGCTTCTAAGCATACGTGTTAATTAAGTCATGCTTTGAGTCTTGTATGTATGATGAGACATAGGAATTAGATGTGCACGATCGTCTGTTTTGAATGTGGTTAGTTGTTGGTTCACTCAACATAAATGTTGAGCCTGATCAACTCAATGTCTTCTGTCTTGTGTACCAGGAACTAATGGCTTCAGGAAGACGTGGTAGGCCTTGTAACGAGCTGGAAGGTCCCGAGGAAGTCATGGGGACGCTCCATGAAATGGCTACTGCTATGAGGGAGCAAGCTGCTGCTACCCATCGCATGATGGAGCGAATGGAGCAAAGGGATGAAGAGAATCCTGAAAGGCACAATGGAGGAGCCGAGGTAGATCTTGAGTACCTCAAGTTTGCTAAATTCAAGAAGGAGAATCCGCTGAGCTTTAGATGGACGTACAACCTCGATCGAGCTAATGAGTGGATCAAAGCCATTGAGAAGATTTTCACGGTGTTGACCTACACCAAGGAGTAGAAGGTAGCCTTTGCTACCTATATGTTGGAAGCTGATGCCGAGTTCTAGTGGGTAGGCACAAAGAAGTTATTGGAAAGAGCCTAAACCCACATCACCTGGGAGATTTTCAAGATGCATTTTTATGAGAAGTATTTTCCCGCATTCGTGAGGAATGCGAAGGAGTTGGAGTTCATGAGTCTGCGACAAGGGACCACGAATATTGCCGAGTATACTGCTAGGTTCGAGGAGCTGTGCAAGTTCTTGACAATTTATCAAGGGAACTCGGATGAGCGCTGGAAATGTGTGAAGTTTGAAGGGGGATTGCGTGAGGAGATATTGGCATCTGTAGGACTAATGGAGATCTGTGACTATGCTGCACTCGTCAACAAGTGCCGTTTGGTGGAGGATTGCAACCGCAAGCTGTCGGTGGCAAGGTCCGAAGCCTACAAGAAGAAGTTGGCATCGCAAGGGCAGAAGTTCAAGCCCCAACCCCTGAGAAAACCATTTCAAGGTGGAGGTTTCAAAGGAAAGCAACCCCAGAAGCCTACTGGGAATCCACCTAAGCCGACGAATGGTCAAGCTTGCCCTAAGTGTGGCAAACATCATGGAGAACGCCCTTGTTTAGCTGGCTAGAATGCTTGTTTCCAATGTGGAAAGCCTGGGCATATGGCAAGAGATTGCACTGTCAAGCTGTTGTCCCCTACCAACAAGGCCCAACACCAAGGAAGGGTCTTTGCCCTTAATGCTGAGGAGGCCACTCAGTTCGGCGATCTGATCCAAGGTAAGTGCGAGGTCAATGGTAGGACCTTAACTGTGCTATATGATTCTGGAGCTGCACACTCCTTTATTTCTCATGATTATGTAGATAGATTATGATTGTCTATGTTTAAATTGCCCTATATGTTAATTGTTTCTACTCCTGCTGGGAAACCAGTTAAGACTTGTCATTGTTGCTTGAGTTGTCAATTCCAAATTGATGGTAGGTCTTTTGTAGCAAATTTGATTTGTTTGCCTTTGTCTGGTTTGGATTTGATTCTAGGCATGGATTGGCTTTCGGCTAACCATGCTATGATAAATTGCTTTGAAAAATCTATTGTTCTTCCCCCTATACCTGTTAAGCCCGTGGAGCCTATTAGTTTGTTTTTGAACTATGTTAGGGTAGGAAGTAGTGCGTTTAGTGATCAGGGATATGTTCTCCTTATGGTAAGTGAAGTGAAACTCGAACAAGTATTGGATGAGATCCCGTAGTTAGGGAATACCCGGATGTATTTCTTGACGACATACCCGAGTTTCCCCTAGAAAGGGAAATCGAGTTTTCTATACAGTTGATGCCGGTTACTGGGCCAATCTGTATAACACCCTATAGGATGTCCCTAGTGGAGTTGTCGGAGTTGCAGGGACAATTGGAAGAATTGTTGGAGAAGAAGTTCGTAAGACCTAGTGCCTCACCTTGGGGAACCCTGGTGTTATTTGTGAAAATGAAGGATGGTAGTATGAGGCTGTGTGTGGATTATAGACAATTAAACAAAGTGACTGTTAAGAACAAGTATCCCTTGCCTAGGATTGATGACCTCATGGACCAACTGCGAGGTATAGCTGTGTTCTCTAAGATTGATTTGAGATCTGGATATCATTAGATAAGGGTGAAGGAGGAGGATATACCCAAAACGACTTTTAGGACAAGGTATGGGCATTATAAGTTTGCGGTGATGTCGTTTGGATTGACTAACGCCCCTGCTGTTTTTATGGATTATATGAACAGGATCTTTAGACCCTACTTGGATAAGTTTGTAGTTGTTTTCATAGATGATATTCTCATCTATTCGAGAACAAAGGAGGAACATGAAGAACATTTGAGGGTTGTGTTAAGGATCTTGAGGGAAAAGAAGCTTTATGCCAAGTTATCTAAGTGTGAATTCTGGATAGAGGAAGTAAAGTTCTTAGGGCATATAGTGTCACAAGGGGGTATTGCTGTAGACTCAAGTAAGGTTGAGGCTGTGATGAATTAGGAGAGACCAACCTTAGTGACTGAGATAAGGAGTTTCTTGGGTTTAGCCAATTACTACCACAGGTTTATAAAAGGATTTTCCCAGATATCTTTACCATTAACCAAGTCGACAAGAAAGGATGCCCCGTTTGTGTGGACAATGGATTGTGAGAAGAGCTTTCAAGAGCTAAAAGGTAAGTTAACCTCAACCCCAGTATTAGTTTTGCTGGACCCTAATGGACCGTTTGAGGTTTACTGTGATGCCTCTAGGAGAGGTTTAGGTTGTGTCTTGATGCAGAATAGGAACGTGGTGGTGTATGCCTCTAGGCAGTTGAAGCCTCATGAAGTGAACTACCCAACCCATGACTTGGAACTAGTGGCAGTAGTGTCTGCCCTGAAGATATGGAGGCATTATCTGTATGGTGTAAGGTTCGAGGTGTTCTTTGATCATAAGAGTTTGAAGTATCTCTTTGATCAAAAGGAGTTAAATATGAGGCAAAGGAGATGGATGGAGTTTCTAAAGGATTATGATTTTGGGTTGAACTATCATCCTGGAAAAGCCAATGTGGTGGCTGACGCATTAAGTCGGAAATCCTTGCATGCGTCATGGATGATGGTCAAGGAGGATGAGCTAGTAAGGAGCTTCAGAAACCTTAACCTTGAAGTTATGTTGAGCCCCCATAGTTTAAGATTGAATCAGCTTAGGGTGACGAGCGATTTCAAGAGTCAAATTGCTCAAGCCCAAGGCGACGAAGAGGAATTCTTGGAAACCCTAGCACTGGTGAAAGAAGGGAAGTTGAAAGGTTTTGCACAAAGTATAGATGGGCTATGGAAATTTGAAGGAAGAATCTGTGTACCCACAAGTGGTGACCTCTGAAGAAGGATTTTGGAGGAGGCTCATAAGAGCCATTTCACCATACACCCCGGTGTGACAAAGATGTATCAAGACGTTAAGAAGATGCTCTGGTGGCGAGGATTGAAGAGGGATGTTGCGGAGTTGGTAGGCAAGTGTTTAGTCTGCCAAAAAGTGAAGATTGAACACCAAAAGCTCTCTGGTATGTTGCAACCATTGGAGATCTCAGAATGGAAATGGGAAAGTATCTCTATGGACTTCGTGATGGGTTTACCCAAAATGCAAGTTGGGTTCGATGCAATATGGGTAATTATTGACAGATTAACTAAGTCTGCTCACTTTTTGCCCATTCGAGCTACTTATCCTTTGAAAAAGTTAGCCCAGCTGTATATTCAAGAGATAGTAAGACTACATGGTGTACCTTCAACCATAATCTCAGATAGGGACCTGAGGTTTACCTCTAGATTCTAGGGAGCCTTGCAAAAGGCATTTGGGATGAAGCTTTGCCTAAGTACAGCTTATCACCCCTAGATAGATGGACAGTCGGAGAGGACTATCCAAACTTTAGAGGATATGTTGAGAGCTTGTGTGTTGGACAACTGAGGAATTTAGGACAAATACTTACCTTTGATTGAGTTTGCTTATAACAATAGCCACCATGCAAATATTAGTATGGCACCTATGAAGCTTTGTATGGAAGGAAATGCCAATCTCCCCTATGTTGGTTTGAACCGGGTGAGCAAAGCCTATTAGGACCTGATCTGGTGAGGCAGCCACAGAGCAAGTCAGAAGGATTAGGGACAAAATCATTACGGCCCAGAGCCGTCAAAAGAGTTATGCAGATAAGAGGAGAAAGCCTTGAGAGTTCCAAGAAGGAGAACATGTGTTCCTGAAAATCACTCCTATGACCGGCATAGGTAGAGCCATGAAGGTCAAAAAGTTAAGCCCCCGTTTCCTTGGCCCTTTTCAAATTTTAAAACGTGTCGGGTCAGTTGCTTACCAAATGGCCTTACCTCCAAATTTATCAAACCTTCATGATGTTTTCCATGTGTCTCAATTGAGAAAATACCATTCCGATCCTAGTCATCTACTTGAGCCTGAAAGTGTATAGTTAAGAGAGGACCTAACTTTCAATCTACCACCATCTCGGATCGTGGATTGCGGGGCAAAACAGCTAAGGAATAAGACGGTACCCTTGGTCAAGGTGGCTTGGGGTAGAGGAAATATGGAAGAGTATACGTGGGAGCTGGAGGCTGAAATGAAGAATGAGTATCCGAATTTATTTACAGGTAATGAATTTTGAGGGCAAAATTCTTTTTAAAGATGAGGAGAAATGTAACATCCTCAATTTCATGCCGTGCTAAATTACCTCAGTAACCTTGAGTAATTAGGCACTTAATGAGAGATTGTGAGATTAAGGCTTAATTAAGGGGTTACTCGGATGAGAAAAGTCAAGAGAATGCTTAATCGAGATTAGATAATCTCTAATTAAGTAAATCAGAGCCCCTATAGCTTAATTAAGCACTAATCGCCCTTAATTAGCCTAATCGAGTTTAATTAAGGTTAATTAATCTTAATCGCATGATTAATTTTTGTTAATCATGTTCTTGTGTGTTAATCACTAATCCTTGCTTAATCATCTTAATTAAGTTGTATGAGCACTTAATCCCATGATTAAATTCAAATTTAGTCAACTAGACAATAAAGTAAAGAGTGATGTCATAAAAGCACAAAGCATGAGACAAGACTGCTTTATGTAAGAGTTTGACCATGTTTTGTCTCCCTATCATCCCATTTGTCCCCTTAATCACTAATTAACACAAGATAACACAAAGTGAAGCAAAAATATCTCATTCTCCTTCCTTTATGTGGATGCCACTTTCACACACACACACACACACACACACACTCACATTTTCATTTTTATTTATCCTATTCTCTTTCATCAAACCAAATCCTCCTACTTCTCTCTAAAACTCTCTTCATCTTCTTCATCTTCTTCTTCCTTTCTCCACTACCACCACCTAAACCACTCACTTAGCCCTTCAAAGACCTCATCTTTGGGTCTTTGGAGACAAGATCTAAACACTACAAGACTCATTTTCAAGAGAACTCAAGAGTTCTCTCCTTGCTCATTCAAAATCGCCACCATTATCATCAAGAGGAGTCATCATCTTCTTCTTCCACTTCTCTTATTTTTGCGCCATCTTCAAGAAAGGTAGTGATCTTCATCTTTTTCATTTTGTTTGCTCAAGAAAGCTTGGAGTTTGGTTCTTTCATGACCAAGATCTCTAAGTGGAAACTTGAGAAAATCCTTCATGCTCTTCAAGAGCAAAAGTTTCCCTTTTTGGCAAAATATGTTCTTGAATGTTCTTGATGTTCTTCAAGTGTTCGTAAGTTTCTACTTTTAGAAAAATATCTTCTTGATGTTCTTTAAGTGTTCTTAATTTCTACTTTTAGAAAAATATCTTCTTGATGTTCTTCAAGTGTTCTTAAGTTTCTAGTTTTGGCAAAATATGTTCTTGAATGTTCTTGATGGTATCTTGCTTAAAGTTGTTCCTTTTCTTATGATGAGTTGATGATTAGAAAAGCTTCATCTTTTTATGTTTCCATGATTTGATAAGACTTTGAACATTCTAAAAGCTTAAAACTTTTAAAAGTTTGCTTCTTGACACACAAAAAGTGGCGCAAGTTTTAGTGCCATCATAAAGTCTTGTTTTGTTTTGTTTTGAAGATAAGAATACATGTGAAAGTCTAAGCTTTTTGTATAATAAGCCTTTTTAAGTTAGAGGAATGATATTTTGTCACTAATGTCTTAAAAATCACACCTTAAAGAAAAGACCTTTAATAAAGTTTCAAACTTTAATTAAGAGTGAGACCTTTAAGTCATAAAAGTGTTGTTTTGTAACATTTAATTCATAAACTTTAAATCTTGAACCAAAACAATGCAAAAAGGTGTTAACTTTTGTAAAGATCAAGACTTTTTAGTTAAAAAGCTAGTGACTTGTACCATTATTTCATAAAGGTCAAATCTTTAAGATAAAAGCTTGAAGCTTTGTAACTTGATTAAGTTGAATCACCCTTGGCGTTTAGTGAACATGGTGTTGTTGGGTTCATGATGTGGTTATGCATTGTCATGACCCAAGGATTAGAGGGATCTCGAACTCCTTGGGAACAAAAGTATGATTAGGGCCTCTGAGCATACCATGAACCTAGGAATCACTAAGCACACTATCTGAAGGAAAGGAAACAATCACATAACTTAATTAATTTGAATAAGTGTTTCATAAGACATGAACTAAAGTAAAGAATAATTTCATATGAGAATTAAGTAACTAACAGACTATGTACACATATCTTAACTATGTGATTCTCTCATGGGTAACCATGGGAAATCATATGATGATTCATAATATTCTTCACAAAGAATAATGCAACTATAAACCCCTTCAGGGTATGAAGGTGTGATGCCATGCGGTATGATGAATGATGAGTTTGATTAAACTTTGTTTCATGATTGAATGATGAGTATGATGATATGATATAGATATGATGAACTGTTGATTAAAAGTTGATGATTGGCATTTTGGGGAAGCTCCAGTTTAGCCGTTATGCTGCCGGATTTCCGTCAAAATTATGGACTTAATCATATCATTGCATGTGTCTAGTCAAGAAGTATTATGCATGTAAAGTATAATAATAAGAAAAGAAACCATGGGATATGACCCCTCATTCACTTCCGGGAAGTGAAAGACGGTGATCCACAAGGAACCTCTATGAGGGAGGCAAGGGTGACATGGAGTACCTTCCAACTTAGAGGTAACCAATATCAGCTTAGTCTGATTTAGTTAGTACTGCGTGACGATGGTCATGGAATGAGCTCATGTCCAAAAGTAGTCTATTTCAATGGAAAGTAAAGAATGTTAAGCACGTGCTAAAAAAATGCAAGCAAAGCCAAAGTATAACCATGGTTAAGTTTATGATGATGCATGTCTTTACATGTAATTACATTGTCTATTTGCATCATGAATGTTCTTTCTATGTTTCAGTATATATGTTAGTTATGATGATGTAGTTATGATGTAAGTTTAAAAGCAACCCGCTTCGGAGTTTAAGTTTTCAAAACCATTAAAATTGAACTTATATCTGTCCACTGCTTTTACAATTAATCCGAAGTGGCTGGGACGATGACGATGACACTGTGTTTATCTAGTCGCGATCCTATTGAGAAATTTAGTATTTCTCACTCCTATGTTTCCGTGTCATCTTTAGAGGATGCTGGCATCGGGCACGGTGGTGATTTTCATTGAGTTTCCGGTGATGCATTGGCACTTTGACCCGGTGTTGAATGCATCTGTGCTGACTGCTCAAGCAGCAATATGGGTCTACATGTTCCATAGCTGCCAGTTTCGTGCACTTGTGATGAGCCTATTTTTCCATCCTTATGAGCCATTCGAGGACATCACTATGGATGACATTCGCCCACCTTTCCATCCTCCGAGGTACCCCACTGATGGAGATTCCGATTCGGACACTCGTCTAACGCCGACAGTTTCATTGGATTCCAATCCTTTGGAGCCGTCTTATCCGAGCTATCACGTGGAGACAGACTCATCTGAGCCTTCCTACTTGTCTCTGATCCGTTTGTCATCCGATTTATCTTCTTCTTCTGCAGCCCTTCGTCACACACCACCCCCGGTTCGCGGTCGTGGGTTCATTTGCACCCGTGCTCTACCTCATGGGCGTGGCCGTGCTCGAGGTGGGGGACATGGTGATGTTACTCCCGGTGGATTCGGGAATGGTTTCCTCCCTCTAGATGAGTGAGGTGTTGATCTGTATGCAGAGCTGAGCATGAGGATTGCCCTTTTTTGGTTGTAGCGAGGGTTATCATTTTCATTCGGCATGTATGGGTAGATTGGGATTTCTTATGTATTTCCTCTTATCATGTATTTTGTTAGGATACTCTGTAGGGATGACAGTAGGTATCAGACCCATTATTATCTTCGTGTATGACTTCTGTTATCACTACTATTATATTAAATATGGAATAGCTATGGAATGAATGTTATCTTTATCTAGATTGTGGCTATTCTCATTGCTTCTATTTATGTTAAATGTGATGTATGAATGATATAACGACATTTGTATTGCATGTTCACGATGCGCTCATGGCTCTTGGCTTTCAAAATAGCTTATTTGTTATTATTCAAAAAAAAATTTACCCCTATTTTCGTTAAAAGTAATTTCTAAAAGGTAATGTTAGTTTCGCGGGCAAAAGTAACAACTAATGATTCCACAATATGACTTAAGCATAGAATGGAACTATTAGGGTGTTACACTTGTCGTTGCATTCGCCATGATTTGAGAATGATACAGAAATATACAGTAGGGTGAGAATTTAAAGAAATTCTCAGTAGGAATTCTAATTCTATGCACATCTGTTATCACTGTCATTCCCAATTGTTTCAGTTTTTTCTTAATTTTAAAATAATACAATGTAATATTAATATTCAACTTAATTTAATTTGTGGAAAATATAACCCGAAACAAAACTTAATTTTAAATTAGAGCAATACAAGCATATTTAAACAGGCACGCTAACATAGCTAAAATAGTAACCATAGGTAAACAGTAATATAACACGAGGAATATATAGTTAACTATGATATTAACTTAGAAATTAACAAATAGAGCATATATATATGAAATGGAACATGCATGTAGTCTTTGGGAGCTTTCGATTCATGTAACTTATAATTTCCACTCTTGGTCCCCTGGGAGTGTTTGATCGTATACTCGTGGGTAATAGTTTGCTTTTCAGGACCGAGCTTGTTCTTATACTGGATTGCCGAGTTTACTTTCCTCGACTTTCCCACTGATCTATTCCCCTTAACATTATTCAGGGGCTGGACCAAGCAATATGGAATCATAACGTTCTTCATAAATTGCATGTACATCTAGTATTATTTTTCTTAAGTATCACATGTGCACAAATATTTCACATAGTATATGAAGTCTTTGCTGAAATTTCAGCAGCAAAATGGATCAAGTCCATTTTTCCATGAATAGTGCCAAGCTACTAGAAAGATCAATTAAGCATTCGAACCAACATAGATTAGCAAATTTATAACAACAATATCAATTATATAGTGTGCCAACATCAATAAGGTTTTTGCTCATTATACTCAATTCTACCTGATATTGTAAAATTCACCATAATTTCTATTCAATTCATTTGAACGTATATTTCGGATATGTTATAGTGCTATGTGTCTAGTTTCCAACCCTTTTAGATCCATCTCATTTTGATTTGTGTAGCTCAAGTTATTCAAGGTTTATTTTGGTCTACCCTACAAGTAGCCAGAATTGTACCCTTAGAAGTAAAAATTCACCAAAAATAGGAAACTAAGTGAAATCTTAAGAAACTCATACTGAATTAAAGATAATAATTTATTTGAAATAAGTTTTACCTCATTTTCATAAGTATAGCTTGAGATATAAGCTCCATAACTTGACCCTTCTGGACTGCCCTGTCCTAGTCCGGTTTGGGCTCAAGGCAACTTCATTTAATTACTGGGAATAATTGGGAATGAATCTAACTCTGAAATTTTTATAGATTGTTTCTTAAATGTTAGCTTTCAAACAGAGTTAGTTGCACTCAATTTAGAGTTCTTTAGGGTGAGTTACACCCTTCTCAACTCATACTGCCCCCAGAAGAGGACCCAAAAATCCAGGTTAAACTTAAAAAATTCATAACTTACTCAATACTAATCCAACACCCTTATATTTTATATGCTTGGAAAGTTCTAAATGTCTAGTTTCTAATAAAAATATATTCACTAAGTTTTAATAGCTATATTCTTGTCCATAAAAGATGAATATATGGACGTCGTAGGGTTTTTCACCTAAATAGCATCTTGCTTCTTTCTATTCTCAATTCTCCTACTCCAACTTCAATTCTAATCCAAACATACATACAAAACCAACCCTATATCATCTTCTCTACTCAATATAGCATCAAAATCATGGAAGAAAGAGGAGTCACAAGTAGCCCCAATCCAAAAAAAAAAAAAATAAGAAGATAAGTTGAATCCCTACCTCTTCTAGGTGTAGTTGTGCTAGATTTGTGCTTGGATTGAAGAAATCTTGTTGAAGCTTGAAGGTTTGACGAAGATAAAGATGAGACAAGATGAGAGGAGATGAGGAAGAAGAAAGATGAAGAGATATCAGCTGTATATGGGCCGAAAATTTGCAAGGGAGTAGGAAGGAAATAATTGAAAACTTTTGAAGGAAGCTAACATGTAATTGGTGGATGTGTTTCCTTTCTCCAATTGGATGTGGCTACCCTCTTGAAGGGCTAATCTTGCACAACTTATAGGGATAGTTTGACTAAATCTTGGCTATTCATTTTAGGGTTCTTACAGTATAATTTCTATTGGTTCGGTTCTGACAGTTTAAAGTACTGAAATCTTACCGATTTCCTTCAAATCGGTAAAACGGTTTGGAAAAATCCTATGAGGTTTCTTATGTTTCTAATTTAATTTCCTCAAATCTAATCTCTGTAAATGATACTTAATTGGCTTTAACTAAATACTTAATTGAATTTTATTTAATCTCAATTATTCGATAAAAACTGAAAAACTTAGTTTAAAACGGTAAAATTTTTCGGACGTTACAAGGTTCATGACAAAACTTACATTCCTTCAACTCATTGTCATGCTTATAATATAACATGCACCCATTAATGCAACAGTCAATTTTTTGGCTAGCAAGGCCCAAACTTGCCACTAATTTCTTTGCCTTATAAAATTAAGAAGGAATCTTGTTTGAGGAAGAACAAGCTTCCTTTATAAGTTGTGCCATGGCATCAAAACATCTATTGGGCATATTGTAATTAGATTTCAGACTCATCATCCTAATAGTAGCAAACAACACTGAATGCGTCTCACATCCGGGCCATAATGATTCCTGAGCTAACTTCAACATATCATAGAACCTAGCAGCATCCATATTCGGAGGCTCCTCTATGTTTTGTTCACCCGCTTGCTGCCAATTTTCCAAGCCAACAGTATCAAAAACCATGCCTTGATATCTATTCACATGTTCATAGACCCCACTTGTTTGAATATGATGCATGTCAAAATCACCCCTTTCATAGGTTGAATCCACATCAAAGTCTACGTTAATTCGAGGTGCTTCCTCTCCATGTGATGTCCAATGCCAGTATCTAGGTGTAAAACCTTTCCTTAAGATAAGAACATTCACTATATTAGGTTTATGGTGTTGCTCATTTTTGCATTTCTTATAGGGACACCTAATGAGTCCCTCTCTCAAATATTTTGGTTGCTGATAAGCAAAATTTATAAATTCAATCAAACTATTCAAGAATTCATCCACATATCCACCTCAAATTGGGATAAGACTATTATACATCCATCTTCGATGCTCCAAAATTTCCATTATTCCTATCCAACCTATGCCAAATTTAAACAAAAATTCAGTCAAGACAATTTAACCAAATAATATACAATCACATCACACTAACAAATTGAAAGCATTTAAGATGACATGATCTAGAACACTTTGAATTTCATCCAACAAGGATAATCCAATTTTACTCAAGAGGAAATACATGAAAAAAAAAAGTCAAGGCCCAATTAACTTTCAGTTAGAGATGGTACAAAAAAACTAAAATACCTGAGAGGAACTCTTTAAATTTGCTATAGAAGAAGTTAGCCTTGTGGTCTGCAACTAATATCTAGTAAAGTCTTTCAACCCTTAAACTTCAAGTTAGCTGAAAATAATTTAAAAGTCACAATAAAAGTTACATTTCAAGGGAGTAAAAAAACTCAAAGGCCTAAGTGTTGGCAGAATTCACGGATTTGAATATCACTGACACACATAACTAGATCATTATGCAGAAAAATCCTTCTAGTGCTGCCCAAGAATTAGAAAAGTTAGTATTATCACCATTATTTTCTAAACATAACATTTTCTTCTCTTAGAAGTTACTTGAGTAGTCTCAAATTAGGATACATAGTAATTTTATCTTAATTTTTTTGTAAATTTATTAAAAGAATGCTATCAGTTGAGTGCATAGTCATATATATAGAATAGGCATCAATGAATTGCGGGTAATAACTAAGAACAAATAAAAGTCAATTAGGATTAGCTTAATTAATGAAATCTAACAATGTCAACTAAAACATTTTGAGTTTGATTTCTACAAATTAATTTTTACTAAGAAGTTATCTATAAATAAGACAATAACCCATCGTAAAAAAAAAAAAAATCACGCCCTCACATGAAATAATTTAAAATAGCAATAAGAAAAGTAAATGTTATGACCTTAAAAGCATATTTGGAGCAACAATGCAACTTAGCGAGAATTATAGATGGCCAAAAAAAAAAAAAGAAAGAATTATTTTGTCTTCTCCGTGGGGACCATTAGACGAATATTCCTTAAGAGAAGGTTTCCAACTTAATTGGGTTCACATGGCTCACTTTCTTTGACTTTTCCTTTTGCCACATGGATCAAACTACATTACTCTATTTGCTTAAAAAACCCAATTCGGGTAATGCCAAATTTGTTTCAAACTATATTATTTTAATTTCCCTTAGTGTTTTATTTGTTCTTCCTTTTTCTCTTTCTTATTATGGCCTGTATTTATCTTCTATTCCAAACTATAGTTGCATGTGACATTATAAGAATGTTTAAATTATTTAAATTGAATGTCCACCAAAGAGACAACTTGTTAGGCCCTAAAAAGCTCAAGACATAATACTTAACAAGGCTACGCAAGTAATTTTCATGGCATAGTGTTAATTTTCAAGTAGTGCAAGCAAGTACAATGGAATAACCTTATTACAATATAACAATTTGGGCCCATAATCATTCTCTATAAGAATAAAATTGAAGGAAAGTGAGCATGCCTTATAGGACACACATAGACACATACATGTATCAAGGCTAATATTATCATCCATCCACTTTGCTATGCTAATGTAAAGCAGTCCACCCACGAGTCAAAACAGTTCACTTTCAATCTTATCTAAGTTAATAAACAATTCTGAATATCACATGTTTAGCTACATGAATCATATAATTAAATAACTATTTAGAATCAACAACAGTAAAGTTAACTTTGGAGTTTAGAGGATCTAAATTAAAGGTTCCCATTATCTATAGCCCAATCACATGGATGTAGTAGTTATAGGACTTAACAAATAATGCTAACGAGCAACTGAGTGCTGAATGGTTTTTACCTAAGAAAAAATTAGTATTGATGCTTCATAAAGAATTGTTGGTACAAGAAAGAACACAACAAATTACCAAATAAAATTTAGAACATCAACTAATCCGTCATCCTCATCCATTTGTTTAACTAATGACAAGACATACTATATGTAGGGGATAGGACTAAACCAGTCTGCATAGTCTGATTAAGTCAACAGTGACAGAATCCAGTAAAACATCCGATTGAAATAACCAAAATTCACAATAAAGATGATATATATAAAAAAGAGGAACGTTATTTGAATGTGCAAATGCGACGCATACGCAACACATACACGACGCATACGCACGGAAGTGGAAGAAATACACTTGGCGAGGGACATAAGGTGGAGTAGAGGAAGGTTGGTGTATGGTAGAGAAGCGGAGATAAAAAGTGATGAGATGGAGAAGCTGATGGTAAGGTGGATCAGAAGATAATAGATGTAGGGTGGATTAGTGGAATTGAAAACAGAGAACCAACATGGCAACGAGCGAAAAAATTTGAAAAAGAAAAAGGAAAAAGACCAACCTGCGCTGGAAGCTCTCTCTCGCCACGCAACATAACTCGCTCCACTTCTCTCCCAGCTAGCTCATCGGTTGTCTAAATGGCCTTCCCTCGCCATGCTAAATTTAGATTTTGGAGCATAAAAAATTGCAAAAAGAGATAGCTAACATCCACTGGCAATGGAACAAATCTCTCAAGGTTTCTCCTGCCAAGGCAAGAAAATTTCCTCCCCTCCACCCTTGAGCTCAGCTATTATCTAAACGGCCTTCCCCCCTTTGTGCTTCAACCTTGCCCTTCCATTCATTCCTCTGTGATAGCCATTGCCTTCCCTAGACACTGCCCTTACCATCATTGATATGTGGCAGCCTGTTTCTCCGATTGGATGGAAGTTGGGAAGAAGACGGACTAGAGCTTTGATTTCAACCCGCGTGCTTGGGAGGAAAAATTAAGAGACTTGCTTCATTGTAATAGAATCAGAGTCTAAAAGCAAAACAACAACAAAGGTTAATTAGAAGTGACATTAAGACATTTATGAGTTTCTCTCTATCATTTAATTACCTTAACAAGGTAAAGTTGTGAATGTTTTGTTTCGTAAGACTAGAACTAAGCTATTACTATTCTAGTGTGATTTTTTGACCAATTGTGTGCTATATGTTAATATTTGTTTTCAGCTTTTGATTTGATGAATGGTTTATGATATTTATTTTGTTGTTGTAGAGTGAAGCTGTCATTATCAGTGGCAAAGTTGAAGCTAGTTATGGAATCGTGTTTCTTTCTTTCTTATTTTGACATGGATGATTTGTATTTAGTTCAAAATTTGTGTGCCAGGCATTAAAATTTTTTGGTTTATATTCAATTCAGTGTCAATTGTTGTGCTAATATGAAATTATGGTGGTGGCTGTAACATCCACCAAAATTTTTTTATCGTTTTTCGCCTAATTGTTCAATTTTATCGAGTAATTGAGATTAATTAAAATTTGACTAAATAATTATTTAGGATCAATTGATTAGCAATTAATTAAGTTTAGATATGAGGGAATTGAGTCAGAAGTATAGAAGATTTCATACAAATTTTCTTGAAACCGATTTACTGATGTAAAAGAAATCGGTAAGATTACGGTATTTTAAACTGTCGGAACCGAACCAATAGGATTTCAACCCATCAACCCAACTTTAAGTGGCTGAGAACTCAACCACTTAACACTTGAAAGTGGCGCCACTTTGGCCACAAAAATGAGGAAGGTTGGCCGAATTTCAGCCTCTTATGTTTCAACCAATCAAATTTCAAGAATACAACTATCTCCTTCATGCTTTTATAACACATTCCTTCTCTTCCTTCAGCCCAAATTCTGCGCCTCTTCTCCCCTTGCTTCAGCTCTCTCCTTCTCTTCTCCACTCACCTAACTCCATCAAACCTTCAAGCTCAATAAGGTTTTGATAGCCCAAACTCCAAAATCAAGCCAAATCACTTATAACAAGAGGTAGAGGTTTAATTCTTGTCTTGGTTCTTTGGTTGTGGGTGGCTGGTGGTGGTCTATTTTCTCAATTCTTGATGAGATAATTGAATGATTATGATGATATTTGGCTGGTTTGTTGGTTGTTGTTGATGTTAAATTCGGTTAGGAGGTAAGAAAAGGTGAAAGAATGAAGATGTAAGAAGCTGGAAACCTAGAATCCCTCAACAGTATGTACGGCGGAGTGTACGGCTCCGTCTACCACTGTTTAAATTCGATGAAAATATTTTTATATAAAACTAGACATCTAGGGATTTCCATACATATATCATATAAGGCCATTGGATTAGTATTGGGAGAGATATGAATTTTTGAATTTCGATCTAGGTTTTTGACCTTGATTCTGGGCAGAATGGGTTTTTCAGGGTATAACTCACCCTATACTAAGTGGAAATGAATGAAACTAACTTTGTTAGAAAGCTTACACATAGCAGAATATCCTATAAAAATTTCAGAGTTAGATAAGGTCCCGTTTAATCCCAGTGATCCAAGGAACTTCCCTATGTCCAAACCAGGCCAAAATAGGGCAGTTCAGGAAGGTCAAATTTCGGGACTTATAACTCGAGCCATACTAAGAGAAATGGAATGGAACTTCAAATGAAAGTTTGTCCTGTTAGCTGTAATATGAGACCAATTTCATATGATTTGAATCAGTTTTCGATTTTTAGTAGATTTTTACTTTTAAGTGTATGATTCTAGCTACCATGTAAGGCAGTAGGGATAAAACCTAAATAACTTGAGCTATACTTATCAAAATTAGATGGATCAATGAAGTTAGAAAATAGACACATAACACTTTAACATATCCAAAATTGACATTCAAATGAGTTAAATAGAAATTATGGCTTGATTTACAAAAACCAGGTTGAATGATTGTGCTGAGGCAGTAACTCTGTCTTAATGGGACTAATGCTTCTATGAGTTCAATGTTGAATTATGAATACAAAATTGTGACTTCTATGAGAAATTGGTGTTCTAAGTACTGGCACTATCCATGGGGAAGTGGACATGTTCCTTTATGCCATCGAAATTTTGGTAAGATCTATGTATGAGTTATGATATACATGTTGATGCATATGCATTTTCAAGAAAATTATGAAAGTTATGTTATGATGAACATAAGAAATATGTGATGATGAAAGTTCCATGATACTTTGGCCAGCCTCGGATTAAAGTTAAGGGGAATAGATCGGTGGGGAGGTTGGGGAAAATAAACCCGGCATTCCTGTATAGGAACGAGTTCGATTCTGAAAAGCAGACTATTACCCAGGAGTCTAAATGGCCAAGAACTCTCAGGGGACCAAGTAATGGAAAAGTTTATGAAAAAAGGTTCAAGAATAAGATTGCATGATTACATGGAATGCATGATTATATGGAATAGTTATTTCAAGATGTTTACAGTTGTTTGTTATATTTACTTACTGCTGTATATTCGTTTGTTCTGCTCAATGTTCTGAGTGTCATTATTTATTGGTTTGTTCTGTTTCTTATGCTGTCTAAGGTAAAACTGAACCTTGCCTCAGACCAGACATTTTTGTTAAACTCATTAGAATGGATAGTCCAGTTTGGACACATGTTTTTATAATTAAATAAACACCGAGGCAACTGAGAATGAATGTGACGTCAGATAAACATCATATGCGAACCCTACTGAGAATTTCCTTAAATTCTCACCTTGTTTTGTATTTCCACATCATTCTCAGATGCTGGTGATGGACTCGACGGCCACTCTCTTTATTGAGATCCCAGACCTGCAGCTTCACCACGATCCTATCATAGACTCATTGTATATAGCCGGTTCCTGCCATTTCCGTCTTTACCTATTTAGTAACAGGAATTTTGTCGTCCCCTTATTTCATCTTGTATTTGACCCTGCTACCCCATACGTTGCGATTCTACTGCATATGGCACACCCACCTCTAGCACCTCTTGCACCCATTGCACCTGCAGCCCCTGCTGACCGTGCACCAGAGTCACCCCCACAGGTGGTACCTGACATCCCGCTCAGCTCCGAGAGCGACCTTTCTGAGGCCACCAGCTCACCATCCTCCTCCTTGGGACCCAGTGCAGACTACTCTCCAACCGGGCTTGGCATGGCCAACAGCTATTTGACTGAGTAGGTCAGCAGCAGATAACGTGTACAGCATGGCTCTCTTTTGACAATATGCAGTTTTGGGCCATAGGCTTAGCAGTAGGTTTAAAATGTCCTCTGAGGACCCCGTAAGATTGTTTTGACTGATACGGGCCTAATGTGCTCTGAGGATCCTGTAGGATTGTTTTGACTGATACTGGCCTTTTGTCTTTTTGGTACATTGGCCCCACTTATGTATCCTATTTTAAATCTGTATATAAACTGAAGCATTGGCTTTTGATCGGTATATGCATGTATACAGTTGATGTTATATTACTTATTCCCATCTTTTATGGTAGTTTGTTAAATTTCGTCATGCTCATTATATAGCAGCGCACCATTTTGTCTATTTGCAAAAAAAAAAAAAAATAAGATGCGATACGAATCATGAAAGGTAAGCAGAATAACAACACGATAACACAGTCTACTTAATTTCATGCTATGACTTAAGCATAACATTAAATTAGTAGGGTGTTACAGTGGCTAGAGCTTAGATGATGGTTATGTTTTCTCGAAGAAGCATATTTAGTAATAGGCTTTGACATGGTAGAAAATGAAGCATTGATTTTATAATCTTTATATATATAGGAAAGGATTCTATTGCACGTTTGCACTTTGCCTATAAAGCATTTCTTATTATGTTTAAGATTCATGAAATTATACACCCTGTTTTTGTTTTTACCTATTGAGATTTATTGATATTGCAATAGATGTATAGGATATTGTTTCTTGTAATTTAGCCTCTAAGATAGTTAATACTTTATTTCTTATATGGTTGATATGTTTTGAGTGAACTTTTAATATAAATCTTTTGGTAATGTTGCATGAATTCCATTAGATCAAACTTGAGATAAAACCTATTATCATAATGCTGTAGTTGAAGTGTATTGAGTTGATCATTTTTGCTTGCAGTTATAGTAGTAAACACACACAAAGTGGTTGGATGATGAATTCAGAAAATGTTTGTTCTTGTTGGTGGTAGTTTGTTTGTAGGTTTAGTTTGAGTATGTCCAATGTAAGTAAAGGAAAATGAAGCAGTATATGCTGCGAAATGAAATAACAAACTGATTGTGCAATTGGTATATATAATTTACCTATTGGAATAAGAATTATATGATGGTTTGTGATAGAAGTCAAGTTGCTTTTTCATCTATATAATTGGCAATGTATTCATCTATTATCTGAATTGTAATACCCAATCTAATGTCCATTTCAAATTGAGCAAATTAATTTTTTTGTAGATATATTCCTACAGCTGTGAAGCGTGTATTATTGAAGTATATTAAGGAATCAAGCAGTCATGAGAATGTTAACTTTGTTGAAGAAGCTGTGGGAGATGTTGGGGGTCAAAACATTAACTCACAAATCTTGGAGCCATCAAAAGGATTGGAGTTTGATTCAGTTGATGCGATGAAATCATTTTATGGGCCTATGCTTCTAGAAAGGGCTTTGGATAGAAAATAAGAGATTCAGAAAAGGGGGTGGATGGAGAACCACATTATTTGGTTCTAGCATGCACACGAGAGGGAAGTTGTGTGTCGAAAACACCACCAACACTGAAGACGCTCCCAAGCAGCGTAGCAAAATGTGAGGCAAAGGTTACAACAAGCAAGAGAGAAGATGGTGTATGGTGCATGAATAAAGTTGTCCTTAAGCACTCTCATGATCTTAGTCCTAGAAAAGCAAGGAAGTTAAGAGTCAACAAATTAGCTTGCACGTTCAGAGAACCATTCAAGTGAATGATGATGCAGGGGTGCATATCAATAAGACATTTCAATCACTTGCCCAATGTGCAGGTGGGTATAAGAATCTGGCGTTTGGTGAGTAGGATGTTAGGAATTATCTTCATAAGGAAAGGCATGCAATTGGAAAAGATGGAGATGCAAAAGCCTTGCTAAGTACTTTGGTAAAATGAAGGAACAAAACTATAATTTTGTATATGATGTAGACATTGATGATAAGTTCCATGTAAGGAATGTGTTTTGGGCAGATGCTAGGAGTAAGGCTACATATGAGTCATTCCGAGATGTTGTCACCTTTGACACAAAATCTTACAAATAAATATGAAATGTCGTTTGCTGCATTTGTTGGTGTAAATCATCATGGGCAAATGTGTTTGCTAGGGTGTGGCCTACTGTCATTTGAAAATATAGAGTCCTTTGTTTGGCTTTTGAATGTTGGGTGAGATGCATGATGGGAAAGCTGCCAAGTGGCATTGTGACTGACTAATGCAAGGCAATGCAGAAAGCTATTGAGATAGTTATGCCTGAGACTCAGCATAGATGGTGCTTGTGGCATATAATGAGAAAGATCCCAGAGAAATTAAGGGCATATGGCGCATATAAGAAGATAAAATGGGCATTAAAAGCAGCCATTTATGAAACATTGATGAAGGAGGAATTTGATGAGAAATGGAGCTTGTTTTGGAAAGAACTTTAGCTTGAAATTAATGAGTGGTTAAGTGGGCTTTACAAGGATCGACATAGATGGGTTCCTCTTTTCTTAAAGAAGGATTTTTGGGCTGGCATGTCTACAACGTAGCAAAGTGAGAGTATACATGCTTTCTTTGATGGATATGTTAACTTAACAACAAGTCTTCAACAATTTGTCAAGCAATATGACAATGCTCTTAGAAGTAAAGCTGAGAAGGAATTTGATGCTAACTTTCAATCAATGAACACTGTGATTCATTGTGGCTCCAACTCCTCTATTGAGAAGCAATTCCAATCAAAATATACTCGTGCGACATTCAATGAAGTTCAAAATGAATTCAAAGGGAAAATGAATTGCGATGCATTCCTTACTTGTGTGGATGGGTTAGTTGCTACTTACCAAGTGTTGTAGGAGATTGTTGTTGGGGATTGAGTAAGAGAATCTTTGTACAATGTCGAATTTAATCGTGATAATCATGACATAAGTTGCTAGTGCTTGTTGTTTGAGTTTAGAGGTATTGTTTGTAGGCATTCCTTGAGTGTGCTTACTTTAGAGAGGGTAAAGGTATTGCCATCCAAGTATATTTTGGGCAGATGGAGTAAAAAGGTTAAACGGAGGCATTCTTACATAAAGAGTAGTTATGATGTGGCTGACTTAAAACCAAGAATGGAGAGATATGATAAGTTGTGCAAGCATTTTTATGAAGTTGCAAAAGATGTTGTAGATTCTGATGAAGCAACCAATCTCCTCCATGCCGCTTTTGATGAATTTAGATCCAAAATGCCTTGTTCATCATGCAATTTGAATAAGACATCAGTTGGTGAAGATCTCGTGAGCAACTTCAATGATAGTTGTCAAGGTCAAGTGAATGAGATCTATAGCCCTTTGCGAGTAACTCGTAAAAAGGTAGACCACCTACAAAGAGAAAAATGTCACAACTAGCAAAAGGGATCCAAAAGTATAGAAAGCAAGGAATGGATAGGGTTCATAACTTGGTCATTGAGGTATGTGCAATATTTCATTTTCGTATTGTTCATGCTTCTAAATAATTGCAGAATTAGAGATCTCATTGTTAATTGTTGAATGTGTAGGAGTCTATTGATGTTGGGATCGGCTTGCGCGGTGGAAACAACCTCTCCATACAGACATCGATCGACGTTGGAGGTCCTGGAGAGTCAAATAAGGAAAGTTTGATGGTCTGTTTGCACACTAAATTTATGCTAAATATGTAATAATGTTTGACCATAGGGTTTAGTGTGTAAGTTTAATGCCATATTTGCCGATCTGTGTTAAGTATTATTGGAGGCAGAGATAATGATTATTGATGGTATAATTTCGAAAAGGTTGGGTGATTGTAGTTTACGTAGAAATTGCCACTAGTTAGTGGTATTAGTGTGTTGTGTTTTTTTGGGATTTTCAGTAGTCCTGAATGATTTAAAAGTTGTAAGATATGTCTATAATGCTGCATTGGCTGCTCATATGTAAAACAATTGTGTTTGTGCACTTGTTGAGGGTTGAGTGTTTATTTGGACATATGATGAGTTAGGTTTATGGTTTAGGCTTTTTAATGTTTAGTGGCAGATTATGAACTATCGCATAGCTGTACCCATTTATATGTAGCTACTAATTCATCATTTAGGTCCAAATAAATTTGAAATTTGATTGTTGGTTATCTGTTCCCTTGATAATTGGCTCTGGGTTCCTCTTTTTGTGAACACACAGCCACTGCTCACTGGATTTTTCTTGGAACAAAATGTTGCACTTATCATGTTAGAAGACAATTATTTGGATACACAGTTAGTGAATGTGGAACCAAGGGGATTTAGGTCATTACTTCAAGCCTGTGATCATGATGCAGATAAATGTGGATAGGCATGTAAAAAATAATATTCTTTTTTTTTCTTTTTAGTTAAATTGTTTTATTGATGATATTATTTTATTCTGGTTGCATCGGATGTACTATCCACAAAGCTTGTGTTCAATACCAATGGTAGTCTATTGTCTATGGACTTAGGAAGACCCACTTCTACCATTGGTGATTTATCAAAACAATAGGACCATCATTGTTGTCAATAAATTAATAGTCTGGGTATGTAATTTTTGCATGGACGTTTATGTTGAAGTAGTAGAGTTTTGCTCTTAACCGTGTTGGTGTATAAATGGCTGTGGTTGATAGTAGCTACTCATTTGATTTTTTGGGTTTAGTAGCAGATATAGTGATTGATGGATTAGGACATTTATGGCTTTATTTTCTGTACAGGTATGACGACAAGAAAACACACATGAAAAAGTTCTATTACATGTACAGTTTGAAAATACATTTTAGAAAGTAACCTATTTCAATGCTTGTCTATTGTTGTACAGGATACTTGTTATACACTTACATGACACTTTTTTCCTATACAAGGTTCAGGTGAAAAAGTGCCTGACATTTATTGATGAATGTGCTGTTACCTGGGAATTTAGTACTAGACAAAACCCCACCACTCAAAGCTCATGGAAGAAGAAATTGGAGGATTAATTATTTTTTTGTTTTGCTGGCTATATTGTTGAAGTATAGAGGACGGTTTATTTGAAGGCACATGATTACTAGCAATTATGTATGTGGGCAGCAGCATTTGTATAAAAATATTTTGTGTATTAAATTTGGCTCATTGACATGTGCCATCAAATATACCATTAGGCTTTGTTATGTAATTGCCTTCTAAACCTTTGTCTATTGATTGAATTTTATTGAAGATATTCAGCAAGCAGATTGATCTTCTTCCATGATGAAAAAGATATATTGAAATTGTATTTTAGGAGGAGTTGCGAAATAATAGTTTGTAATTGAGTCATGATGTTATGTAACAGTTAGAGTGTGTTTGGATTAACTAAATTTTGGAATTGATTTGATTTACAAATTAAATTTTATGTTTGGAATAATTGTGTAAAAATATGATTTGAATTGATTTAGAAATCAATTCTTATGTTTATAATATATTAGATCATGCTTGGAATGATTAAGAATGGAATTGATTTCATTTGATTTGTACTTAAATTTTAAAATCAAAACAATTCCCATCAAATGCTTTCAATTTTGATAGGATTTCAGATCGAAAGTAGTTAAATCTCATAGTAATTAGAAATTATTTCATTTCTTATTTTTAAAACACCCAAACACAAGATTTGATATCTAAATCAAATCATTTCCATTTTTTCAACATTCCAAACAGACTCTTAGTGAAGTTGCATATCAACAAGTTTCTTGTCCTCTGATGGGGGTGATTGTTGGCCTATTCAACTCATTTTTATAATAGAATTATAGGGTTAATGGACAGGTGAACTACCATTGGTTACTAGATAAGGAAGTTGGTGAATTCTCACTTCTTGGTTAATCTCCTAAGGAATAAAATTTCTTGTTACCAAGGGTTACAGAACAAAGCAATATGAGACCAATAGCTATTGTAAACTTCATGTTTTCGGGATGAAATAAACTATGAAAAAAGCTACATTGGCCAATTATGATGCAACTATTTTCTGCACATGTTTCGTAACTCTAGACTATAAGTGGATGACTTGGCTACGACATCAACAATTTGGTAACTTTCATTGGCCTAGTTATCCCATAGTGACCTTTAATTCGTTGTTAGCATGGGGTGTAGAGCTCACAATATGAGTAATTTGCAGTTTTAATTCATCCTAGGAAGATTCCAATAACATGGAATTATAAACAACCTACGGAAATTATGGTGCAAATATGGTGTGCACATGGTTGGTAAATTGGGTAAATAACATGGTAACTTTAGTTGGAAAAGTTGGTAACTAAAAGGACAAGGTGATAATACAATAGGGATTGGGTTATTATTATGAATACAACTAAACTCATTGTTAGCATGGCTTGGGATGGGACTAAGTTAGGGATTTGCACTTTGAATTCATCCCCTGGATATCCAAATACAATGGAATTGTGAGCCACATTTCAAATATTTAATAAGTTAGTAATTTTAGTTCAATAAGTTGCTAATTAATCGGAGAAGTTGATAACTTTTGGGGGTTTAGGGTTATTATTATGAAGAGAACCAAGGGAACCTTTAAGGTCAATGGCTAAAGATAGAAGCCTTATATAGATGGGAACTTCAACGAGCTGAAGGCTCCACTTCCCTTTCAAGATCCTGAGTGATCCATAACAATGTCCAAGTTTGGGACATTAAATGAAAGTGCTGGTTAGGATAGAGCCCACCATTAATTCCCTTAGTTGTCTCTTTAATATTCCATTCATGCCATTAAATAGGGTGCATTTAGGCGAGTTTCACTCATTCATTTATAGTAATTGTCTTTTCAACTTTTGTAGTTGCAAAATGAGCAATGCAAGGCAAAATGAAGTCAGACGAGAAGATATCAAACTCAAATTATGCAGAAAAATGGATAGATTCAAGAATGCATGCTCGAGCTCTCTATCACATGGTCTAGCGTAGTACATGATCGGTACAGGGAAAAATTCTTTTCATTTTCATGCTCGAGCTCGAAAATCAGTGCTCGAGCATATGTTGGTACAGACAGTTCAGGGATTTGAATATGGATTTAAGACGATCACACTGGAGCTCTTGACCTCGTGCTCAAGCGTGCTTTTATTCGGAAACAAATGTGAGTGCTTCATGGGAGCACAGTCGAGATTTGACCTTGACGCTTGAGCTTCGAACCACGAAAGGCCTACAAATGGTAGTTCTAGCTAATGGGCTGTGCTCGAGTGTGGAATTAAAAGCTCGAACATGACCCTTTTCCAAATCCTAAAATTTTTCTGTGTGCTCCATGCTCGAGCATGGGATCACGAGCTCGAGCGTGGGAGACAAAATCTTCATTCCTCAATTTTCCTTGATTTGGTTCTTCATACTTTCTATCAAAATGACCAATAATGAGAAAAAACAGTTTTGAGAAGGTATGTAAATCCAATATTAAGCCATCACATTGCAAAATTCCCTAACATGATGTTAAGTCAATGCTTTTCTATTACCTAATATGCATGTAAGACCTTAAACTATATGATAACACTACGAGGATATATCTCTCATTTGAGAGTTATCAGCTATGGTGGCTATTTTCAAATTCTTCCAGTACTGTACCTAGTTAGTAACTTGACTGAAAAAGTTGGTAACCCAATGAGAATGTTAGTAACTTTTCAGAATGAAAATGAACTTCCAAAGACTTCAACTTTTTGTTATCTTGGGTTACGGAACATGGCAAATTGGGGCCTTGGCACCGTTTAAGTATTCTCGAGAGATCTACACACAAATTGGATGATTGCTATGATGGCTATTTTGAAATTGTTTCCTTACTGCATGTAGTTGGTAACCTTCTCATAGAAGTTGATAACTTTAATTTTAAAAGTTGGTAACAGTAGGATATAGTTGGTAACCTCTCAGATCCAATTAAACTGCGAAAGACTTCAAGTTTGTTGTCAGCTTCGGTTAGGGATCCTCACAAATTGGGTGCATGGCACCATTAACTTATTTCAATAGGGATCTACATATCATGGAACGATTGCTATGTTGTCTATTTTCAAATTCTTTCAGTAGTGCACTAGGTTAGTAACCTGATCAAAAAAGTTGGTAACTCCAGTGTGAAAAATTGGTAACTAGATGAGAACATTAGTAACATTTGATATGGAGATGAACTTCCAAAGAATTAAAGGTTCGTCATTATCTTTGGTTAGGGAACATGACAAATTGGGCCCTTGGCACCATTAATTGATTTTGAACTGGGGTCGAAAGAACACACACTTTTACAGGGCCATGCATACAATCGAAAGAAATTTATATCTCATGCATCTTCATCGGACAAGTCATCATCAGTTGAATACTCTGGGCTTTTCTCTATGGCCTACAACTGCAAATTGACTTCGGTCTCACTAAGTCCACTTGTTGGCCTACATATAGCCTGAACAGCCTTGTAATTGTTGAGCCTGATTTGCATTTGGTTGTTCTCATGCCTAGTCATATTGATAGCCTTTTCCAGCTACTGATGGGTGTCTCGATCTATTGTTAGAGAACGCCGCTTGGGGGCCTTCAGGTAACATGCTCTTAGCTCTTCTTGCAGCCTACATCCTTCAGCTACTCTATACTCCCATTCTTTCTGGTATATGTCGATGTTTGGCATAGAGAAACACTGCCAAGGGTGCAAATTATAGTAAAACATGTCTTTCTCCAGTACCCACACCCGACTAATACAATAAAAAATTTTTGGTGGTGTGTAAAATATATGCAACGGATGGTGAATAAAAGGAGCATTTACCCGATCCATACTTCGAACAACTTATATTCACTTTACTAGGGATGATTAAAACCAACTAGTGCTACATGAACACTATGTATAGCTAGCAGGATTGCTCTTAATGATGATTGCCAAATTGGTAGTGTTTCAGATCGATGGCCCCATTTCTTTTGCATGTGATCACATGCAAACTGTAAGTTTTGCAACTATTATAATCAGGGTTTCTTTTTTCAAACAGGGCCAACCTTCATAGACCTCAAAGGGCCATCAACTAATGTGTTACATTACCTACTCCATCCCACGACAAGTCATGGCCCCCATGTACGCATCATCAGAGGCATGTGCTTCATGTGAGGGCTGTGTAATCACATCGTAACTACAGTAAATTGTCATCGAAAATGTTCCTCACTGCATGGCTTCGAGTTTAAGACCAACAACTCTAAACCAAAAGCGATTGAATTTAAAGTACAGATCACGGGGGAATAGTGATGTCCATATCTGCACCGAGATGCGCCTAATCATGCATACTTGACTGGAAGTGTTACAAGTCCTGAATGTATAGCCTTATGTAGGAGTTTTTCAAAGGGAAATAAACTAGTGTGGTCATGTGTGAATAGCGAGGTGTGTTTATCGAAAAAGTTGTAGTTATGCTTGCAACTTTAACTTATTAACATTGATGTGGGTTAGTCTATTTCTTTCGGGATTCATAATGTGATTGATTGTTAAAATAAGGAAACAATTGCCATGCATGATAATTTAATACATTGTAATCCACCACTACTTTGTACAAGTTACTATAATATGGGGTGGTTTAATCTTTTTTTCCATAAACAAATAAGTTTATTAATGTAGAAAATATATAAGAAAATGAAAATAATTTTGTAATTTATTGAGCGGTTAATAGATTGCCTTAATTCTCTTGTCTATTAACTCCTATCGAATCATACATTACTAATATTTTAATGAATTTCTTTTTAAACAAGGATCAAAGTTTGCGTCATAACTACTTCATTATTCCATCCCTGTCAAAGAAAGAATCATTCCATCCCACTCATGTCTTTAATTAAGCCTTTTCAATTAATTTGGATAAAGGCAAAGACAATACATGTCCATAATATAATATTGGGATCCACTATCCAGAGCGAAAAGAAATGTGTAGTCCATAATGTGTGACTATAATATGGGCAGAAAATTATGATGATGAGTACAGTTATTTAAAATTAGAGTAAAGTGACAAATTGGCCTTGATCGATTTTTATGTAAAATAAATTAGTTCCTAACAGAAATAAACTGACAAACTGGTCTCCAACCTTTTAAAATGTCGAACAAATTAGTCCCTAACTAAAATAAACAGACAAATTGGTCCCTAATCTTTTCCAAATCTGACAAGTTAGTCCCTCTACTTTGGAAAAATCAGACAAAGGGACTAAATTGTTTGATTTTCAAAAAATTGAGGACTAATTTGCAACTTTATTTCAGTTAGGAATAATTTGTTCAACATTTTAAAAGGTTGGGGAGAATTTGTCAGTTTATTTATGTTAGGGACTAATTTCTTATACGTGAAAATCAATAGAGACCAATTTATCACACTAAAAATTAAGAACTCTATAATAATTGTATTCCATATTTTTGAAAAGAGTATTTTTTTTATTTTATATTTAACACAATGATTGAGTAAACTACTAGTTTTAACTACACTAGACAATTTGGTATACCATGCTATGTGCACCTGTCCATGCATCATTCACCAGTACATTTGCCACACTCTAGCTGATCATATGTGAACAGCTACCCCTGTGACAGACGACAATTAAATAGCATTGTAGTACTACATGCATCCACCTATCACATCCTAATAGATAGTATATCATGAAGAGAAGACTTAATGAGATTGATGGCCCTGGAGTGCATCCTTGCATCACGTGCATAAATCTCAATTATAATGAAAGAATAGGGATTGTGCAAGACCATTGGATCGATTGATGATGGCCAGCTGCATCGAGTGCATATATATATATATATATGTATATATAAACAAGCAGTAGGCAAACTATATTAGTTGGTAGTTAGAACATATTCATAACCCATCAACTATGAACGAGTACAGATATATTATATACGATGTAGATTAGAGCTATGAAAATCAAAGAAATGGTGCGGCTGAATTAGAAGCAATTACATGTGAATGGGACTACCGGTGAGAAGAGTCGTTAGATCTCTAGGCAGACTTACGTGAACTTAGTGTGCAAATTCCAAAGCTTACAGCTGTAGAAATATGGACTGAAGCCACAAATACGTTTGAGATGGAGCAAGCTCTTCTACGAATATGGGTTGAGAATAACATAACAGCACTGCAAATGGCCTGATATGGGATGTTAAGAGTATGCACCAAGTTTATAGAAGCAAATGGGAGGAGTATAACAATGCTCAAGGAAGACATGATTATCAAGAGGGACAAGTACTTTTCCAATTCTGACAATGACGATGAGTAGCGTGGATCATTTATCTAAGATTACATCAATTATTTCTCTACTTATCAACATAGAGGATAATAAATCCGATGACCGAAACATGAGTGTGGAAAGTTGTTTATAGTGTAGAGTGGATCCCCCCTGTCTTGTATTGCACCTTCTACTAAATATCACATAAGTACATGTAACGGAATGTTTGTTTGGAGTAGAGAACTTTATTCTAACTAATTGCAACTAAGAACCCCGAATGGAGCAAAATCAATAGAAAAAGGCATGAACATGAGACGCAAGGACTAGTAGGTTTATACGGTTGTGTTTTATAGTAATGAAGTTTCGAAAATAAAGTTACCATCTTATTACACAGAGTAATCAAGTAGGTGCAAGCAATAATTCCATGATAATTGTCCCTTTACCTTACCCATGGTAATAAGGATTTGGAGGTATCTAAATGGTAAATGCTAGGGCCTGAAAGGTTATCAACTTTTTCTTCCTATTACCAAACTTTTCCATACAAGTTACTAACTTATTTATCCCAATTACCAACCATGAGCAGAAAAATCTTGAATCAAAATATTGAGATGTAGGCTGCAAATCCATGTATTTTGTAACCCCATGGGACGAGATGAAGATGCCAATGACTCATGTTATCAGCCCTCCAAGGCATGGTAACAAGGAGTTAGACTTCTTTTCCAAATGAAAATTGCCAAGCCCCGAAAGGTTATCAACTTTTTATGTTGGTTACCAACCTTTTCAATACAAGTTACCAACTTCTTAACCTTAGTTACCAACCATGTGCAACAATAGCATGCATCAAAATTTTCCAAAGTATCCCTCGAGTCCCTAAAGGTGCCAATGACTCATGTTGTTTGCCCACCAAGGCATGGTAATAAGGAGTTAGGGTTAATCTCCAAATGAAAATTGCCAAGCCCTAAAAGGTTATCAACTTTTTGTGTTGGTTACCAGCCTTTTCAATACAGGTTACCAACTTCTTAACCTTGGTTACCAACCATGTGTAGCAACAGCATGCATCAAAATTTTCTAAAGTATCCCTCAAGTCCATGTATTTTGGATCCCCATGGGATGAGATGAAGGTGCCAATGACTCATGTTGTCCGCCCCCCAAGGCATGGAAACAAGGAGTTAGACTTCTTCTCTAAATGAAAATTGCTAAGTCCTGAAAGGTTATCAACTTTTTGTGTTGGTTACCCACCTGTTCAATACAATTTACCAACTTCTTAACCATAGTTACCAACCATGTGCAGCAACAGCATGCATCAAAAATTTCCAAAGTATCCTTCAAGTCCATGTATTTTGGACCCCCATGGGATTAGATGAAGGTGCCAATGACTCATGTTGTTCGCCCCCCAAGGCATGGTAATAAGGAGTTAGACTTCTTCTCTAAATGAAAATTGCCAAGCCCTGAAATGTTATCAACTTTTTGTGTTGGTTACTAACTTTTTCAATACAGGTTACTAACTTCTTAACCCTAGTTACCAACCATGTGCAGCAATAGCATACATCAAAATTTTTCAAAGTATCCCTTAAGTCCATGTATTTTGGACCCTGATGGGATAAGATGAAGGTGTCAACGACTCATGTTGTCTGTCCCCCAAGGCATGGTAACAAGGAGTCAGACTTCTTCTCCAAATGAAAATTGCCAAGCCCTGAAATGTTATCAACTTTTTGTGTTGGTTGCCAACTTTTTCGATACAGGTTACCAACTTCTTAACCCTAGTTACCAATCATGTATAGCAACATCATGCATCAAAATTTTTGAAAGTATCCATCAACTCCATGTATTTTGGATACTTATGGGATTGGATGAAGGTGCCACTGACTTATGTTGGTGAAAAGGGATAGAATGGAATTGTTTGGAATTATTTTAAAAACAAAATTACATGAATTGGATTAGAAGAGGATAAAAGAGATTTTCTCTCATGCTATCTCATCACAAATTTTGTCCACCTCAATTTGGGAGAAATGACATGAAACTCTTAAATTTTTATTTATTTATTTATTTAGGGTATTACTATTTTATCTTTGCGCCTATTAACATTTCATCTAAAACTAAGCTACATATTGCTAACTTCCTCTTAATCCTCTTACGCCCTTTCAAGACATACATGTTAATTAGTTAGTAGTTTAGTTTACCCTATTACCGTATTACAAGTTAGGTTGCATGATGGCTTAATATTGAAATTGCATACATTGTGGAATATTGTTGCTCATAATTCGTTATTTTTATTGAAGGAATGAAGAGCCAGATAAAGGAATAAGGAGAGTTTGCATTTATAGATCCACGCTCCAGCGCTCGATCCCATGCTCGAGCGTGGTTCAGACAGAATGATCTAGGTTTGGAATCACGGACATGCTCGAGCGCACGGCCAAGAGCTTAAGCGCATCCCATTCAAGGAGAACGAATTGAGCTTCACGACCTACACGCTCGAGCTCAGAATCCAAGCTCTAGCGTAGAGGCGAAAAACATGGAAAGTTTTGTTTTCTGATCCAATCTATTGGGAGATGATCTTCAAGCATATTTAAAGAATCTGAATGCCGTTTACAGGATCTTTTGAGCCACTTCCAAACCCTAATCATTGTCAAGAACTTTAGAGCATTATCCATTTTTCTTCTTCTTGAAATTAGTGTGATGAGTTTGTTTAATCAAGACTGATATATAGATATGCAAATCTTAATAAACCAAAATCTTCTATTCTGCAGTTGAGAGCTTATCCACCTCTGCATACAAGTCAATAAAATCAAGAATCTATGTCTTTGGTGTGGTCAAAAGTTTTGATGTGTTGATATCATAATAAGGCCGTAAATTGTCATTTATTATCTTGCGGAAGATAATAAAAATGACAATTAATAGGAAGCACTCTAGTATTGTATGCAATGATAGAGTCAATGGGTTATCGAGTCTATATCATAGATGAGGGCCTGGTTATTATTAAGGTTCTTTAATTTCCTTTTAGGCCCAAAAACGGTAACAATGGTTAAGTGAACCTACTCCATGCATCACAATCATGGCTTAAATCCTCTCTAAAGCTACAACCCACTCCTATTTATCTCAGAAGAGTTTCAATTGCAAAAGGTCAATGTTCCCATCTTAATTAAAACATTAAAACATGGTGCCATGGATATCCTTAACTTACTTATTCACAAGGCAGTGCAGAAAGTCTCATTCTTTCCCAATAATGAGACGAAAGCAAGAGAATTTAAACTAATTTAAATCAAGATTGATAGTTACTAACAAGTTAAAAGGAAGAGCAACTTGTCATATCATGCGAATGACATAAAAGCCCTAAGAGACATAGTTTAAGGAAACACTGCACACTGCAGAATGCATTTGTAGAATACCTAAAACATAAATTAAACAACAGAAATACAAATTGAATGGCACGAAATACATCATTTCTTAATACTTCAATAACAAAAAAGAAAAAGAAAAAACAAAAAAAGGACAAAGAGCATATGCATGCTCTCTTTAGTCCCCAATCTTTAATTGTAGCTTTGTCCCTAATGCATTAATCATGAACTATTAAAAAAAGGTCCCAGAATTTGTCCTAATCACTGTTGTCATGCTCGGGATCTTTAGGTTGCATATCCTCATCATCATCTGCTGGTGGCATTGGTGTGTGATGGGGTAGCTGTGGAAGCAGATCTGGAGGTGCTTGCATCCACATAATTTGCTCCATGGTCCTCATATCAGTGGCAATGGAAGTTAGCTGCCTTGACAGTGCACAAAACTCTCTATTTGTGCGATTTCGGTCCTGGTTTTGGGCCAACTCTATCCGCCGCAGCTCCTCTTTCAACATTCGAAGCTCATGAAAAATAGGCTGCATGTTCTACTATCGTGGTGTGTCAGCAGCAACATGTGCTGCCAGCAACATGTGCTGCTATAGGTGTAGGTTCTACCTCTGGTGGAGCTACAAGAGGTGCTTTAACCTCTTGCTGAGGCTTTTGCAGCATATGGGATTGGAGGAGGTCGTGGAGCTCGCCTAAACATATATTGGGATTGCATTGTCCAACAGATCATTTGGGTAGGTTAGGTCCTCATCCTCATCAACTTGAACTCCACCTCCCAGGGCCATGGATGTGATGGTGGACGGGAAAGCTAAGGCAGCTGTTGAATTGGCAACGTGCTGCATGTGTTGCCAGATTGCCTTTCCCAGGTCAATGTCCTACCTTGTGACTAGGCAGTAAAGGAGGATGCACCTATCTAGCATGATATAATGTGTATAAGTTACTAGCCTAAGTCTAGTAAGGATAACCTGTAACCAAACCCATGTGTCTCTATTAAGAAATCGATTTTCTAGATGCCAGGATTTGGTTGCAGGTTGAGCGTGATATGTCCATTGGGTCCGAGGATGTCCAGTGGTTTCCAGTATCTCCTCCTAATTCACTTCTCCATCTACCATGCAGGTGAATGCGTCGTTTTCTACCTCAGGGGTCCAGTAGAAATGGTTGATGGCTGCGGAGCTAAAATCAACTTGCCGCCCTCGAAGATACACCTTGCTGCCTTTGGTGTAACGAAGGTTGGCATAGAACTCTTTGACAAGGCAGCTGCGGGCTGGTGCTGGATTACCAGCCAATTTTAGCCACTGCCTCCTTTCAAGTTCATCTTCAAAGTGCTCATAATCTGGGGCAGTGAATTTGATGGCTCGCTCCATGACTATGTTCCTGGAGTTGAATAATGTCCAGTACTAGCTGTGGGCTTCGACACTGATGAAATGTTGTCAGTCGAAATCCTCAGCTTGCTATGTATGGTGTGCTACTGGGGGTTGAGCAGTAGGTTGCTGGCGTGATGATGATCCACCCCTTTCGGTACCACGTTGATGACGGGATGATGATTCACCCCTTCCGATACCATGACGCGTCATCGAATCGACACCTTGTCGTGCTTGTTTAGGCCCCATTTTCCCCGAAACTCACAAGAAATACAATAACACCACCATTTAGGAATAATTACATGAATAGACAGAATTTATAATTGATGGCACCTACTTCTCCCTAAACTCACACCCCTAATTTGAAATCTAACTTGACTCATAACTCAAGGACACTCAAGCACTCCATTTCATTGTTATCCTACGACATGCATCAAACCAAACATGGATACAACAATGTGAAACATCTAATTCTCCAACATTTGATGGTTTCAACAACTCCTTACATCCCTTGTAACCACCAATTAATCCACAATAAAATGTAAAAGTCCCAAACATACGTGTATTGCACATGCACCAAGTGGAAAGCTAAAATAGCTGATCTTAGGGCAAGAGGCAAAAGTGAAGAGTACATACCAGCCCCTTGAGTGAGTTAGAGCGACCAAAACCCATTGCAGAATGTAAGAAAATTTTGCTCACAATAGCCAACCCTTTCCCAGGGACGAGTTAGGGCTGTGGTCAGGGTGACCTAATGGTGTTGTTGAGGTAATTGGTGGTGGATTGAGGAGAAGTAAGTGTGAGAGGGAGAAGGAGTGAGTGGGGGAATGGGCAATTTTTTGTAAGTGGAAGAGGAGCGAGCGAGTGGGTGTGAGGGGGAGAAAGTGATGGGGCTTAAGCGTATGGGTTTTTTAAAACCATCTTCGTCAGCCTTTCGTTTTGTCACGCTCGAGCGTGGATTTAAGAGCTCGAGCGTCCTCCCCTGAAGCAATCGCATTACTTTCATAGTAACTGATGCTCGAGCATATGTAACATCCTAAAAATTTTATCATTTTTAACCGAGTTATTCAGTTTTATCAAACAATTGTGATTAATTAGAATTCGATTAAGTATTTTCTCAAAGCCAATTAAGTATCATTTAGAGAGGTTAGACTTAAGGAAATTAGATTAGAAACATAAGAGACCTCATAGAATTTTTCCAGAACCGTTTTATCAATTTAAAAGAAATCGATAAGATTTCAGTGTTCTAAACTGTTAGAACCGATCCAATAGAAATTATATGTGTAAACCCTAGATCAAATGGCACAAATTCAGCCACTTTCCCCTTGAAGAGTGGCGCCACTTGCATGCCAACTTTGTGGAGAGTTGTGGATCAATTTCAACCATTCAACCATCAACCAATCATATTATTTGCTTTTTCCAACAACACAAAAAATCCCCTCCTTTTCCCTTAAGGATTTCTGCCTTAAGTGTGTAGACCAGACCCCTTGTTTCATTTTTCTTCATCTTCTTAATCCTCGTTCATCTCATCTCACCCATTGGTTCAAGCTCCAATCACTTATTTCACTCCAAGATCAAGATCCAACCCTATTCTACTGCTCTAAGGTAAAAACTTCATCCTTTCTCTTATTTTTCTCTGATTAGGGGCTGCCTAGGGTTCCCCTTTCTCCCTTTGTTTTGATGTTATATTGGTTGGATATGATGGATTATGGGTGGTTTAAGATGTATGATTGAGTTAGGATTGAAGATTAGATGGATTGATTTAAGGAAATCATGAGTTCAAGATACTATTAGGGTTTTTCCTCAGTGGTTTGTACAGTGGAGTGTATTTCTCTGCCCACAGCCATTTAAATTTGATGAATCTATTTTTATGTGAAACTAGATAGTCAAGGATTTCTAGACATACAAATTATAAGGTCATTGGATTAGTATTGAGTGAGTTATGAATTTTTGAAATTGACCTAGAAATCTAGGTTTTCTACTGGGCAGTCCATATTGAGAGGATGTAACTCCTCCCATACACCTTCAAATTAAATGAAATTAGTCTTCTTTGAAATATAACATGTATTAGAACATTGCATAAAAATTTCAGAATTTTATCTACTCCCAATTGTTCCCGGTAATTCAATGAAGTTGCCTTAAGTCTAAACCAGACTTATATAGGGTAGTCGAGAATGGTCATTTTTTCAAAACTTATGTCTTAATCTCTGCTTATGAAAATGTGATGAAACTCATGGGAACTGAAAGCTTGTCCTGTTATCATTAATTTGGTATAGGTTTCATATGGTTTCACTCAGATTTCGATTTTTGGAGAATTTTTACTCTTAAGGGTGCATTTTTGGCTAGTGATAGAATAGGCCGAGGTAGAATTTAATTATCTTGAGCTATACACATCCAAATGAGATGGGACAAAAAGGGTTGAAAACTAGACAACCAACTCTATAATCTATCTTAAATGCAGACCTACAAGAATTAAAATGGATTACAATTTTGGGCATAATTGATTGAAGTAGGCCGAAAGCCTTTTTCTATATTACCATATGATATTGTTATATTCTTAGTATGAATATGATATTATATATTGAATTTGTTGTCTGTTTGAATTGTCTAGTTGCACTATTCATGGGGAAGCGAATGTGATCCATTATACTGCTGAAATTTCAACAGAGATTGCAATTAATATGAAATTATAATTTATGCATGCATTGTTCAAAGTAAAGTAGATAAGCAATGCTACCATTTATAAGAATTAGAAAGGATTCCATGTGACTTAGGCAACCCCTGAACAAAGTTAAGGAAAATGGATCAATGGGGAAGTCAAGGAAAGTAAACCTGTTGACCCTGTATAGGAATGAGCTCGATCCTAAGAAACAGACTATTACCTAGGAGTTTTATGGCCAATAGACTTCCAGGGGACCAAGTATGGAAAAATATGAGTTAAAGTCAAGTGCATTATCATTTTTGCATATCCATAGTTTCTGTTACCATGCTTTGAGTTAATTGTACTATTATCTGCTATGTGATTAATTGCACTATTATCTGATATATATGTACTTTTGTTTACTTTACAGCTGCCACTTAATTATGTCAAAATTTATGTCTTGCTCCTTATTTCTCTGTTTAATTTTCCTTATTTCCTTAAGTAAACTAAACTGTGTTTCGGGCTATGATTTCTCTAACTAATTGAGTAGAATATCCTGTTGATATAACATTTTGTTTTAATTAACCAAAACCCGAAACAACTGAGAATAATAGCGACGTTAGATTAGTGGAAAGATGAATTCCTACTAAAAAATTTTTATTTCTCACCCTACTGTATGTTTCCACGTCATTCTCAGATCATGGAGAATGTGGCGATAGGAGTCCTATTCATTGAGTTCCTGGACTTCCATTTCCATCTAGATCCTATGCTGGACTCTGTATATATTGCTGGTAGCCGTCGTTTTCATTTTTACTTCTTCTTCAGTAGAGACTACGCAGTTCTACTTTCTCATCCTCTTTTTCACTTTATTGCGCCCTACATCGCCATCCCCATATATGTGGCACATCTTTTTCCACCTCCACCACCAACAGTAGCAGTAGCAGCCGCAGTTCCAGTGTCACCTCCAGTGTCACCACCGTAGCAGGTCCCCTCCTTTTCACTCTTTCAGGAGGAGGATCCATCAGAGGCTTCTGGTTCATCCTCTTCATCCTCTACACCAGGTAGTGACCATGCCCCGTAGATGCCGGCATGGCGAATGGATTCCTCTCATTCGAATCCATTTAGGGGATGTCTGCAGCTGATAGTATGTGATGTACAGAGTGGCCCTCTTTTGGCATTTTTGGACCATAGGTTTAGCTTAGCGAGTGATGCCCATAGATAGTTAGCACATGAAATGTCCCATGGGGACCAGTTAGGGGTTACACTTTGTAGCGTTAGGCCGAGTCTTTTTGTCTTAGCAGCCTCATTACTATATCCTGTACTTTGGATGCTCTGTTTTGAAAAACTCATGTATATATTTATATATATGACAGAGTTTCTGTATTTCAGTTTATTCCACAGATTTTCTTTTGTTTTGACGTGAAATTTACTATTTATCATATGTCTACCTTGAATAAACAAATAAACGGCTAATTTCCTTACAGGTAAATAACATTTGGTTAATACAAAATAACTTAGACACTTACGTGTGATATCTTGCTGGGTAATATATCGAGACTTAAGCATAGTATATTGTCCGGTAAGGTGTTACAGCACGGGTATTGTGTAACACCCTCTCGAGTACGGTATTATGCTTAAGTCATAATACCTCACCTAGGAGTTATTACTGTTACCTGAACGGACCTTGTCTGATAGTAACCTCTGGTTGTTCCCAATATTTCTTGAATTATTTGGAGATAACACGAAAATAAACATAGGGGTGAGAATTATAAAATTCTTAGTAGGATTCATTAATAAATTTTATACTGTGTCATCGTTATTATCTCCAGCTACTTCGGTTTATTATGAAAATGTGAGCATGTTAAATAGACTATTCAGTTTTATAGTTGAAAATATAATGTCCGAAGCAAAGTTCATTTTATTCATGCGCTTGAGTTCATATTGGCAATATTTCATATTTAGAAAATAATCACAGCATAAATAAATAGTACAGCTTCAGCATCAATTAAACATGCGATATCATTATGCAAATTCTCATCTTTGAATTTATGCAAATATCCTGATGCCTTTCTTTAACTTTCTTTACTCTGTAATGAATTAATGTCATGGATGTTGCCACCATACATTTTCATTGCTTACACTAGCTGGGTCATCCCATGCCTCATGTAAGCCTTATCCCCTATACTCACATTAGCTGGGTCACGCCATGCCTCATGTGGGTGAGGGGAGTATATATTCCAGAGTACGATCGCCATGTCACGTTCCTTAGGAATATATTCATCCTGCCACATCCCAGAGTCTGATCGCCATGTCGTACTCCATTAGAATGTGATCGCCATGTCACATTCCTTAGGGTGTGGGATCATCATGCCATATTCCAGAATATGATCGCTATGTCATGCTCTGTCAGAGTGTAATCGCCATGTCACGTTCCTTAGGAATACGGGATCTTCATTATATCTTTTAACTGCCTTCACGGGGAGGGACTCAAAGTGTAACTGCCTCCAGATGAAGGGATTCACATCTTTATCTTATTTAACTGCCTTCACAAGGAGGGACCTCAGGTGAAGAGACCCACATTCAATATATTCATATGCTTTCATTCTCATACATAATCATACATAGGCATGCTGAATGCATTCATACATATACTTCGCCATTTACTTTCATATAATTCTGCCGGAAATTCGGCAGCATAACGGAACGGGTCCGCTTCCTCATGAATAGTGCCAGGCTACCAATAAAATCAATCAGCCAAAAGTTCAACATAGAGCAGCAAACATATCACAATAATGTCAATCATGTAGGGATTGAACCCTTATATATCATATTAATATCATTTATGTAGGGATTAGACCCTTATATTCAATTCTGCTCATTATATCAATTCTGCCTGGTTTTTTAAAATTAAGCCTTAAATTCATTTTAACTAATTTAGACTTGAACTTTGGATATGTTGAAGTGTTATGTGTCTAGTTTCTAACCTTTTTAGTTCCATCTAATTTTGATATCTATAACTCAAGATATTCAGGCTTTATCCCGGCCTGCCCAATGGCTAGCCAGAATCAGGCAACTAAAAGTAAAAATCCATTAAAAATCGAAAACTGACTCAAATTACACGAAATTGGACTCATATCACAGCTAACAGGTTAAGTTTCATTTTCAAAAAGTTCCATTACATTTGACTTAGTAGGACTCGAGTTACAAGCCCCAAATTCTGACCTTACTAAACTGCCCTGTTCTGGCCCGGTTTGGACATAGGGCAAATTTCTTGGATCACTGGGAGCAACTGGGACCTTATCTAATTCTGAAATTTTTATGGGACATTATCCCATGTGTAACTCTCTAACAAAGTTGGTTCCACTCATTTTCAAGTAGTATAGGTCGAGTTCTACCCTGAACAACCCAGTCTGCCCAGAATCAGAGTCAAAAACCTAGGTCGAAATTCAAAATTTCATAACTCCCTCAATTCTAAACCAAAAGCCTTATATGGTATATCTATGAAAAGCCCTAGATGTATAGTTTCATATAAAAATGGTTCCATCAAATTTAATCGGCTGTAGATGGAGCTGTACACTCCGCCGTACGGACTGCCGAGGGTTTTTGATTCTCTAACCCATCAGCTCTTTCTATTTTCATGTTTTCTTACTTCCACTTCGGTTTGAATCAAACTAACAGCCCAAAACCAATCACATATCATCATAAACATTCATTTAATACATCAAAGAAGGTGAAAATAATTCAAGCCCAACCAGCCAAGTCCACGAATTTGGTGCAAGAATCAAAACTCCTACCTTTGTTCCAAGTGATTTTGCTGGAATTTGAAGGCTTGGATGAACAAGGCTTGGATTGGCTTGATGTTGGCTGAAGTTGTGAGTGTAAAGAAGAGAGAAAGAGAGCTGAATGAGGGGAGAAAAGTGGCGTTGGATGTGGTCTGAATGGGAGTCAAAAAGGGCTGAAAAATCTGATTGCTTTTTGGGTGGTTTGGCTTGAATTTGATTGGTTCAAAATGCTTGGCTGAAATTCAGCCAAGCTTCTCCATAGAGTGTGGCCTTGTGGTGCCACTTTTATGGGGCAAAGTGGCTGAGTTATTAGCCTTAGATTCTAGGGTTTTAGGCTTGTAATTCTATTGGTCCGGTTCCGACAGTTTAAAATACCGTAATGTTACCGATTTCCTTTAAATCGGTAAATCGGTTTTGAAAAATTTTGTGAAGTTTTATATGTTTCTATTCTAATTATTTCTAATCCTAATATCTCTAATTAACACTTAATTAGCTCCTAATTAATCTCTAATTAATTTCTAATTAGCTTTACTTATCCACTAAAATCAAATGAATCAATTAAAGGTGTAAATTAATCGTTTTGCAAGTTGATGGCCTTTCTGTTTTCTGTTTTTCATGACCAATGGCATATTCGTAATTATGGGCAAGTCTAGGGGCATCCCATGTCATTTCACATATGGATACCTCCGTGGCTCAATCGGCCGAGGTTTAGGTTTCTACGTTTTCGCTACGCGATTCTGCTTCGTTTAAAACTTTATTTTACTAATTCTGTTGATATAGGGATCTAAATGTCATTTTCTAAAATGTTCAGGGGCAAGGCTGTAAATAATATATAAGAACCTAAAGGTCATTTTCTAAAAAGTTTAGGGGCAAGATTGTGAATAATAAAAGTTTATTTTTTATTTCTTCCTATTATGTTATATGGGAATGTTACATATTGCGCTCGAGCATCGTCGTCTTAAATCGGCATTCAAATCCCTATAGCCTCTATAGCAACACACGCTCGAGCGCTTGATTGGACACTGGAGCGTGGAAATTACAAGAAATACTCCCTGTATCCATAGTGGACCACGCTCGAGCATGGGTTGTTGAGTCTGTAACTTCCATTTTTTGCATAATTGAAGTTTGTCCCTTCCCTTTGGGCATTTAAATTGTTCACTTTGTGTCTCTTTTATTCATTGTTGTCTTTATTTTCACAGTTCAAGTTTACATCCAATTAGTTAACCGAGATACTTGAACTATTCTAGTGTCAATGATTTCTTTTTGGCTACTTTGTTACTTTAACAACCCGGTATATTTGCCAATGACACATCAATAGCAATCATTCCATGTTATGTAGATCGCTAGACAAATTGTTTAATGGTGCAAAGGTGTCAATTTGTGATGATTTGTAACCAAAGCTAACAATTTTCACTTTAAATATTTGCAAGTTTAATTGGATCTGAAAGTTACTAACTTTCTCATATAGTCACCAACTTTTTAAACCACAGTTACCAACTTCTTTAATAAGGTTACCAACTAGGTGCAATAAGGAAACAATTTCAAAATAGCCGACATAGTAATCATTCCATGCTGTTTAGATATCTAGAGAATCAATTAATCGTGCAAGTGGTTAAATTAGTAATGATCCCTAACCCAAGCTAACAAGGTTGTTCACCTCGATCTGAGAAGTTACCAACTTGTTCATCCGTTTACCAACTTCTTTATTGATGATACCAACTTATTTAAATCCAATTACTGTTGTTAACCCATTATCATTTTGTTCATTGGAGACATCTTTGTAATAGTTATTTATATAAAACAACATTTTTCTTCTCAAATGTATAATAGGAAAAAAAGCATTTTAGCTCTTATATTATTTTCGCTTCATTTTTTTGTCTCCTAATGTTTTTATCCACCTTGAAAACAAAGCATAAGTCAGTTAGTGAAGCTTTAGGAACAAGTTATAATTTTGGCATAGGCGTAAGCTGACATTCAACATTTCTGTAGCCCCGAAATGAAAACTTGAAGGAGAAATCCTTTTTTATAACAATTTACTGTGAAATATATTACATTTGTTAGATACAGTTAAACAACTGAGGTTACATTGATGTTAGTAAATAATATAAACTATCAGACACTAATTTAACTGGTATCAAAATTTCGTCCTACCATCTCAGATGACACATTCAAATTTCCTTTTTTTTTTCCCTCTTTATTATGTTGAAGGCAACAAACCAAGCCTCATTATCTTTATCTGGTTACCAATTGACTTCCCCTACATACTCGTTCTCATCTCTCTTTGGAATCAAACCGCCAAAAAAAGCAGAAGGGACATCTTGTTATGTAAATTCAACCTTTTGTCATCATCACAGTCACTTTGTTCCGGTAACTCAATATCCTCTTGATTTGCACCGACTTTTAACCCTCCATCAGTCTGTGATTCCACTCTACCACTCATAAACCCAACTTTTGCACACTTCTATGATCGTATTGTCAGCTGCTATGGCTAGTTGCTTGTTTCAACTTGTCTTTGGCCTCATCAACATTCACACTTCCATCCTCTACCATCAGTTGAATACTCTGGCAATATAAAATGTGCCTGCAAAAAATAATAGAAGTAGGATTACCATAAATGAAAATACATGAATGTAACAAACTTAGACAATAACTGAAAATGAAAAGACAAAGTAACGTGGCTGTGGCATGGAGAGACACTTTGCTTCATGTGAAGCATCTGTCTTAAGGTATCTTCGTTGCCATGCTGAACCTAAAACTGATGCCACTTATTCCAGAATTCCAGATATGATCATGGATCTGCAAACTGAGAGGCAAATACTTATAGTGGACGGGGCTCGATTGATTTGTCCCAAGCTTTTCTCTAACTCAATGTACTTCAGAAACATAATGTTGACATCCTTGTCTGTAAGAGCAAAGAAAGAGTGCCTGCTCGTAGATTTGCACCAAATATCTCAGCTGCACCAGCTCCCTTATATTTCATACAGGCTTAACCCCTTTTTGGTAGGAACAACCTTACTTGCTTGAAATTACACCTTCATTGCTGGCTTGGCTAGTCCCTTGTCCTTCTCCACCTGACCATATTGCAGGTACAAAGGTTTCACTTCACCAATTGAGGCATGTTTGGTAATCATGCACCCACAAAACATCAATGTTAGCATCATAATACATGAGCAGAAGGCAATAGTCATATTTAACACTTCCAAATAGAGTACCACAAAATAAGATATCAACTAATGCAATGAACTAAGAAATTTAACCTATTAAGTATCTTTGTCCCACTAAAAGGGGGGATCAGGTTCATGGATCAAATAATGTCATATTGTAAACTATCCCAATAGTCAAACCATTAATATATAAAACATTTCCAATGCTTTCATTAATAAATTTTTCTTACTCCGCTTGTACCTCTACCTCGTGTACTTTTCCCATGTCAAAGTTGTACAAGATGTCGAGAATCACTTGCCATGAGATCTTGACAAAAATATTGTTTATATACTATTACCCAAATTTGGCATCTAGCAGGCCTCATAGTTTCCAGATATACAATAAGACAATAACTTAACAACATAACCTACGTAAATAGTATACTTGAGTAATTAGGATTTGATGATCCGAATCAAGAAAATCATATGTTTGTTAACCTTCGGGTGTGAACCATGAATGGCATGTCTAATGAAAAATAAAATCTATTATTGAGCTACATTTCATCCTCAATATGTGAGAGTTTAAGAATATATTATTCCCTTTTCCGCTAAGAAATCAACCAATTAGCTGAAAAAATAATTGGCTAACAAAGTGGAAACTACAATTTTAAGTTGGTAACTTGGTTGATTACTAGTCACTTCGGATGGCAGATATTACTACATGTCCGACCTCAAGACACCCTTTCTATTTCGCAAAACAAGGCATGTAATGAAGATAGCTTCCTACAATATAAGATAATAAGAATTTATTATATTTCACATATGTTGATGGCTAACTACAAAAAGTTGATAGCAATCTGCATTTGCACCTTGAAATAAATTGGACCTCAATATAGATATGGTGGGATATGGTCATTGGAGTCAATAGTTATAAGCCAAAACTTAATTGAATAGACTATGACTCCACTTTACAATCATAATTAGACATGAAGTGGCGCATTAAACTAATGAAAGTAACTATTTCCTTCAAAGCCATATTTCAAAACATTACGCCGGATTCTATCTGTTACATCTAAGAAATTATAATGCTTTCATCCAATTAAATTATAACCCCCAACCATCTTAAAAGAGTCCAAATCCTTCCTATTTCCATCCTAAACCTAACTCGCAAACTTACCCTAAGAAGCTTTTCCTTTTCTCCGCTTCATATGTCGTTCAGTGTAAGGAGTGCCCTTTTGAGGCCCTACTCTTTACTTTCGCTCGTGCATTTTCAATTAGCTTGCAATAGTGGAGGGCGTTTCTCAGCAGACTCAGGATCCTGTGAAGCATCTGCACATCATGACATTCAAGATCCTCGATTGTGAATGTGTTCGACTCAGCAGTAACACACAAACTTCCTAATTGAATACATGCCATCAGTAAATTAAATAAATGACTAACCTTTTATGTTGCCTTCAATGACCAAAGGATCCTCGACATGCATGCCATCAAAACCTATGCTCGATGTAACACCCTAATAAACCCATACTATGCTTAAGTCGTATTACAGTTTTATTAGTTGTTACTTATACTCGTGGAAAACTAAACTTCACTTGAAATTAAGTTAAGTGGAAAATACAGTAAGATTTTTTTTTTTTTTTTGTAATACTTCGTCGCTTTGCAGCGTTTTGGAAAGTAAAGCCTTGAGCGAGAAGACAGATAGAGAAAGAGCGTGACGTACGAGAGTTCGATTCACAAGTGGAATAAAAGCCATACGAGATACATAATGCATAGAACTTCTTACATACCCATACCAGATAAATATAATTCATAATATCCATCATTACATAGAGGTACTCATAATTAAGTCATTGCTACATATAGAATGCAATTTAACATAGCAAGCTTTTAAGCAACAGAGATACGTAAGGAAATTAGAAAACTCAGAAGTCTATGCGCCATGGCTCCACACCAAATCCTAAGATCAGTCTTCGGAATGCACCCTACGATCTATGGATGTCGTGGCCCAAAGATATGGCTCCTCCTAGCTCTTCACCCTCAGGGGACATGAGGTGTGCATATGATGAAGGGGTGCCTACAAATCACTTCAATCCGACGAATGGGGCGACTCGGATCGGCCTGGTTCGAATTACAGCTGGCTGTTGAGGACCGCTTCTCGGAAGGGTATTCCTCTGAAGTCTCAGGATGATACACAGGGTATGGCGGCGAGGCGGCTGCAGCCCTAGGGGTAGCCGTAGAACTCAGCTCAATCATAGGAATCGCTGGCTGTGGCGAGGGCTCGGCTGCAGGTAGCTCCAGAGGCATCAGCTTCATCTTAATATCTAGCAATGGCTCGGGTGGAAAATCCCATGGACCCAACAGCTGACCGGGGTAGGTGGCAGGAATGTCAGCTGGGGCAGGCGAGACATCGGGCCCCACATCCTCAGGTAGGCAGCCAGGGTAAACATAGGTGTACACCACCGTAGTGGTCATCGCCACAATGGCCTGAGCGTCGTCATCAAAAGTCCGCTCATGATGGGGCGGCTCCATACTCTACTCCACAGGGTACGCTATCATGATCTGGTGATGATACGGAAGAATAACTAGAGTGAGAACTAAGATTTCTCAGTAGGACTCGAACCCGACACGAAGGTGTCATCATCATCGTCCTAGCCACTTTGGTTTTATTAATGAAAATAGTGAGCATTCATAAGGTTCAGTTCTTAGGTTTTTGAAAACATGAAAATCCGAAGTGGATTCAATTTTAACATATCTTTAATCATTTATATCATAACATACATGGGCGTAAGTATAATCACATAAAACATGCATGACTGTGCTATAATCTTCTCTTAACTTGTTCTCTTTAAGGGTTTGGATTGAAGCCCCTTTTCTTTTCTTTACTTTTCTTAACTTGACTTATCTTAAGTCCTTTTCTTTTCACCCACTAAACATAAGTGGTAATGAGCTCATACCATGGCCGTCGCCACTATAAATTTTCGGTACTTACATTAACTGGGTCATGCCATGCCTCATGTAAGCCTTATCCCCTATACTCACACTAGCTGGGTCATGCCATACCTCATGTAAGTCGTAGGTGAGGGGAGCTTACTTTGGTTCACCTTCCCTTTTGAAGGATCATACCCTTTGTTTACTTTCTCTTCTTATTAAAGCTTATGATGCAAAATTATTCCAATTCTTTTCCACATTTAGGCGTTACGTATCACCGTCCCCAAATATAATTTCTTTAATGTATATCATTAAGCATCAATATATCATATTCATATCATCATCATTCATTTTCATATCGTCGTCATATCATTATCATCCTTATCATCATCATATCACTATCATAATCATCATCATCATATCATATCATCATCATTCGTGATCGTCATCATACCATTATCATAATCATCATCATATCATATCATCATCATCATGATCATCATCATATATCATCATATCGTCATCATATTAGTGTCATCATATTGGACACATAGAGGCATACATATCACACAAAGTCTTATGAGCTTGGCTTAGTAAATTTGGTGCAAGCTTTTAATTGAGGTTGCCTCTCGTGTAAACTCTTTTATTAGGCATAGGGCCAATTTCATCCATTATCCTTTTTGAAACTTTTAAGTTGAATTATGAAGGTTTTCCAATATTTAATGTGAGGGTCTTAATATCTTAAAGCTTCTTTCTCAGTAACCTTTAAAACTTAACCAAAACCAGTTTTACTTTTACAGTGGGGCAGTAACTTCAAAAATTCACCATAATTTCATCTTTTACTCTTTTGCTTCGAATTTTGCTATGATTATACTTCTTTGAGTCTATATTTGAACAAAAACACCACTCAAAAATTCATTTTGTAACTTGAGATATGCACGTTTTAGTCTGATTGCTCAGCTTTTAAGTCTATTCTCGGTATAGTGAATTTTAAACCTTACTATGAGCTCCTCACAAGGAATCTGCCAAAATTGTTTTATGGCGATGTTCCTCTAGTCTTTGATTTCTAAAAAGTTTAGTTCTACTCAAAAATGTTTGATATAACTTGAGTTATTAAGATTTTATTACTTACTGCCCGAACAGAAACACATCCGGGAATAGTACACTTTGAAAATTCATATCTCTCTCATTTTAAGGCCAAATTTCACGTATTTTAAATGTATAAAAAGCTCTATGAGTCTATTTTCATCTAAAATTAGTTTCGTTCCATTTGGAGCTATATTGAAAGAGTTAATAGTCATGCTATGTAGACTGCTAGAATTTTCTAGTTTCCATAGTTTTGGTTTCAATGAGTTTTCTTGTAAAAATATTAAGTCTTTTCTTCAAGTGACCACTTTTCTCTTCCAAACCACTTTTATACTTTGAGATCTTGGTAAAAATCAATATTTTTAGTTCTAAAAAGCTGGGTTCAAGATAAAACAAAATGCACAACCAAAGATATTTTCCAAGAAAAGGGCAAAAATCCCAAACAACTTCATATAATGAAAACATGGCCATGAGGCCTTTAGTGCAAGTTATAAAACCACCTAGCCATGAAGAGCTTAGGAGTTATAGAGCTTGTAAAACATGGAAGAGAAAGGGGTTAGAGTCACTACCACAAGGATTTTCTTGAAAGCTTGTAGAATGGAAATGGTTGGACATGACCTTCCTCCTTGAGTTTGATGATGGGGCTAAGTGAGTGTTTGTTTTGCTTCCTCAAGAACCAAAGGCGGTGGTCCTTGAAGGGCTTGTGATGGTGATGAAAGGAAAGAGAGTTGGATGAGGTGAGAAAGAGAGAAAAAGAATTAAAAAGGTTGGAAGATCAAAAGAGCTAGGATGTAGTTTAAAGAGAGGTGAGAACTTGGGCTTGTAGTGAGAGGATGAAAATCACAAATGAGAGAGTGAGGAGGCTGTTTGGGGCGCAAAATGGGTGAGGGAGGCTGATTGGTTTGGCTTCTCTAACAAGCAAGAGTGAGTAGGTGAGTTTTACTTCTTTTTCAAGCAAAAGGGCTGGGAATCTTGGGGTAAAAGGGTGGGTTGTGTTTTCTTTGAGTCTTGGCACTTGGGTAAAGACCATCTAGTGTTTTTCAAGTGGTTAAAAGTATGACCACTCTTGGGATTAGCCTGGGTGGATATGATCACTCCAAGTGTCATAATCTTGATGGAGGAGAGTACATCTTTTGGCTTGACTCAAGGAATACTACTAACCTAGACTCTTGATCTAATGGTGCATGATGAGAAGGCAAATGGATGGTTGGATTTTTGCTCTTGTCTTTGGCCAAGATTTGGTGCATCAATTAAGAGAAATTTTTAAATCTTCAAAGCCACTAGAATTACCTAAGTTGTTAATTCAATTTGATTAGTTAAATTGCTCTTTGATCGATTTCGGTTAATTACACTTTTAAGACTTTTTACTCTAAAAGAATTGCTCTTATGCATTATGTAATCAGGGTGTAGGAATTAATCTATCTCAATTGTTAAGGTAGAATAATTGTCTCGTACTTAATTAATAAGATTATATTAGCTTAATTATATTTCTAAGTTACGAATTAATGAGGTTCGAATAATTAGGTTTTAATTAAAGCGTTTAGTGTGTTATGATTTAATTATTGACTTGACTCAATTTACTAAGCTCTTGCTCATCGAGATTAGCCAATTAGTCTTCAGTTAATCATTAACCTCTCTAATTAGCCAGGATCACTGAGCTAATTAGCTTAGACAAAAATTGAGGATGTTACACTCGAGGTAAGGATCGAAGGAGAGGCATGAGCTCTAATTGGTAGTACATCCTTCACTTTAGTGGCTGTTAGAACATGCTCTCTATACTTATTTCTCTCATCCAACACCTAACCAAGTAAGAGGTCACGGCGGAATTGAGCAACCTCCAACTGTCGACATAAGTAACCTCTTCGTTAGAGATCACTACAAGGTAACAATCCTAGGGCTCAGAAAAAAATCAAGTTTCACTCACTCACCATAGTCCACACAGGCATTGTAAGCCCTCCATTATATGTTGTCACACCGTCCCACATCTCCATATACTTTATGGTGTAGATGTCACAATCTTGGCTATATGATTACCGAACACCAACAAATAAATAACATTGCATTACTGTCAAGTACGGCCAAGCAAAAAGGCATGTAGAAAATCCCAAGTGGTAAACCAAATAGCTCTCACCTTCCATTTTGTTGTGGCAACTCAACATGAATAACTTTTAACTTCACCTGCTCTTGAGTCAAGGTCTGATCCAATAACATAAACACTTCCTGAAACCATAATGCCTGCAAGTTCAAACTATATTTTAGCAAAGATTTCACAAGTCAATTGGAGATTTTATACAGCTTTGTTAACTTGACTTCTTTCTATAAATCATACCACCAAATCATCAAGCATGGCTTTGTCACTCGTATGGGCATGGGCCATGGAATCTAAAACAAACAAGCAATTCTTCGAATGGTCCACAGCATAGCACCACCAGTGCTCATTCATCACCACTAGGGCAAATATCTACAAGCACAAATGCAGAAATTGCATTCCATGAGCCCTAAACCTAGCAAGCAAAACAATATTACACAATCGTAGGAATTACATACCAAATTGCTTGCGCTTATCTCGACCTCACTTGAATATAAAGATAACTCTTTAGGCACACTTTCCCATGGCTTAAATTGACCTTTCTTAAACTCCTCGAGACCATATATCATTATATCCTGCATCCATAGTGTAATAACCGAGTATAGGAATATATAAATCGTGATGTGCTGCTATGTTGGACCCTGCGAAGTCCCAAGTCTGGACCCTAGGCCTCCTTGGAGGGTTATATCATTGAGACATTTCAATGGGATCAAAAGTCCCGGTAATTGTTCCTTAGATATCAAAGAATTGAAGAGCGATTTTTAACGAATTTTTGGAAGTTATTAACTCTTTCACTTTCAAGCTTGAAGTTTAAGAAAATGCGAGTCTTCGGAAGTTTGTACTAAAATCCAAAAGTTGAATTTTGATTCTTAAGGAGTTTTATTTTTCCAATATTTTTATTGGATTCAAATGGGGGATATTCTCTTATTTACATTTATGTTTTAAAGTTAATGGAGAAATGTAAATAAGTACATGATGATATTTGAGAAGTGCAGATGAAGAGAAAAAAAAAGAGGGGGGGACTGGGTGCCCAACACCCAGGCGCTGGCTGTGCTGCAGAAGTGATGTAGCTTCAGGTGGGCGGGCGCCCAGGCGGCCAGGTCTCTATGCCCAAGTGCCCTCTGGACATAATTAAAAGAAGAAACTTGAAGCTTCTCTCTCATTTTTCACCAATCTCTTTCTCTCTCTTCTCTCTCTCTCATCCTTCTTCTTTCCCCATGGAATCATTATTCCTTTTTTAGATTTCACTCAAAGCTACCACTAAACTCATCTTCCTCATCTCATCTTCATCATCTAACTTGGTTTTCTCACTTGGAGTTCTCTCTCTCCTCTTTTCTAGAGAGAGAAAATCATGGTGGGAGGAGACCCATCACTCTTCTCACGCTCTACCGCCTTCCTCCACTCTCTAAGGTGATTTTTGAGCTTAACCCTCATTATTATACCATAGATTAGTTAGTTTATCTTTGAAATCAAGATTTGAGCTCATGAGGAAGGGGTTAGGTTCTATAATTAGGGGTTTTTGCCCTATAAGGCTAATCCTGGTAAATTATCAGAATAGTTAAGTTGTAGGAGTCTAATTCATATAATTGTCATGTTCGATACTCTCCGGAATCCCTTGGTGGCTCTAAGGCTTCGTGAAGTTTGAGCTTCTTCCTTTCCCAACTTGAACTGTGAGTTGATGATGTATCTATAGATAACTAGTTTCAAGTATATGTATGATTCTCTAAATGTTAAGTTATGGTTTGAGTTATTAAAGTTCAAAGAAAGTAAAATAGCATTTCAATGTGTGACCTTATTGAATTCTTCAAAAACAAAGTGTATTACTCCTTTGTGTGTATATATATATATATATATATATATATATGTGTGTGTGTGTGTGTGTGTGTGTGTGTATGAGACAAGCAAATCTAGAAATTTATTTTTGATACTTGAATAATTGGATAGAAGAAGGATAGTTTCATGCTATTAGAATTTTAAGGAATTATGAATTTTATCTTGTGATTATATTAAGAACTATTAAGTTCTAATGTTTTAAGAGTTTAAGCTGTGTAATTGATTTCAGCTATACCATGCTAGAAAAGTTTATGTTCATTACCAAAAATAAAAGAGTTTACTTAAGTGATATTGTAAAGCTAGTATGAAATTACAAAAGTTTTATAAGAAAGAAAGTGTGTTTCAAAGAAAATTTAAGTCAAGGGCTCATATGAGGCATGGCAAAGACCCAACAAGTGTGAGTGCTTTCCTAAGGAGAGGAGCTGTGACAGAAACTGTTTGCTAATGGCAGTAGTATTAGCCTTGGTGCACCTTGAATAACCCAGCTAGCAGGGTGATTGCTAGCCCGACATGTCGGCCAACATGTCCGGAATATATAGACATGCACAGGCGTGAAGTTATCAGTTACTGCTGGGCAAGCCCAGTCAGGTAGCTATTTCTAAAATAGGATCCTCCCTTATATTTTATTATGATTTTGAATCAAGTATTTACTTTCAAGTTATGAGAAAGTAATTCTATCTTTAAGCCCAGTTCTTATATCCTTATTATGTATATGATTTATTACATCTAGTTGTAAAAGCGTTATGTTCATATATATATATATATATATATATATATATATATATGTTTGTAACAAGTTTTTATCCAATGGAAAGAAAAATATGATTAAGGACCTATGGATGTTTTAAGAACAGATTATACTTCAGGTATGTTTTGCCAGAAAGTTTATAAATTATACTTTTGCTAAAGGTTAATGTTAAAGCTTGTTCCACTATTGTTATAGATATATTATCCCTCACTGAGTCTGTATGACTCACTCTTTTCTCTCTCTCTCTCTCTCTGTATATTTTTAGACAGGTGTGGGATCGTGCTCAAGCTTCCGCAGTTAACTAGAAGATTCAGCATTTAGGCTTAATTGTATAATCTCTAGAAGTACTCCAATAACCTATAGGCAGAGTCCTCCCTGTGTTGGGTCTTAGATTGTTATATGTAAATTGTTTTGAGTTGTAGTTAGTTTAATCTCAATGCTTATGTATTTAATGCTTCTTGAATAGTTATGTAAACATATTTTTTTTAAGTGATTATGCTTTAAATTCTCATTTTGTGTGCTGTGGGGTGCATTCGGAGAATGCCTGGATCCCTAATGATTTTGTGTGCTTGTATTGTTTTATGCAGGGCGAGGATCCTTATTTGGGAATAGTCCTAAATACAAAGAAGACTCTGCCCGATTTTCTATTAGAATAAAGTCTAAAGTAGGCTTGCTAGGGACATGTCCCTATGCGCCAGTCACGACTTGGGTTAGGTCATGACAAAAGTGGTATCAGAGCATTAGGTTTCCCTATGGTTAATGGAGCAAGTGTCCTTTAGTAGGATCACAACTGTGTTAATGGAAGCGCGCCCATTTCCGCAGATTGTGGTGCTACAAAAGGCTTATAGGAATGATGTTCTTGTCCTTTGTCTCTTAGTTGTTTTTGATATTTCCTTATATCATGTATGTTGTTCATATGGTAATCCCAGAGTTGCTACTCCTTTTCTATTTAGGATTTTAGTTTCAAGCTGAACCACTCACTCTACACCTATGGTTAGGTTTCAATTCTTTCTATGGAATGTGTAGCCTTGCATAGCTTGTGAGCTCATAAACTAACTATGAGAATTTATGAGATATCAAAAGCATGAGATATGTGGAGAATATGATTTGTAGCTTGTAATCAGATGTTAGAAAAGAGGAAATTTTTTCTATAACTGAAGATGCAGTTTGGTGAGTTAAATGAGTAACTCTATTTTTGTTCTCTTTGAGGTTACAGAAGAAGCTATCAAGTTTAAATGATTTTGCTTGACCTTGAAGTGTTGCTTACAACTTTCATATAGGTAGTGAGCCATATGTTTGAATGTGTAAGTTGGTCTTAAGTAGAAGATTGACATAGTGGGACATAAGTGTAATACAAAGTATTTGGGTGTGATCAGAAGTATACTAATGATAGATGGGATTTGTATCTTTCAAGAAGTGAATAGATAAGGTCTAAGGTGGGTTGAGCATGAGATATATGGATAATATACTTAAAGGTGTTAAGGCTTGAGTCCTAATACCTAAGGATTTGAAATTATTTTGATTGCTTGCAAACAGGTTAGATGGTCTAAAGTAAGAGTTTAGCATGGTGGGATTTAAGTTTACCTTGAAGCGTTTAAGCATGATCCGAAGGATGACTGTGATAGCCAGGACTTATATTTTAGGAAGAAAATAAGTAGGGTTGAGGATGAGGTGATTATATGATTTTTTTGTAATGAAATTGTAACCATAAGAAGTTCATGGATGTTAAGGTTACCAAGAAGGTTCTGAATTAAAGGTATTTATTCTAAAAGGGATTTCTTATGATGCTAAGCAATGTTTGATGATGCTAAGTGCTAAGTTGATGGTGTAGTAATACCCTTAAGTGATGTTTGTGAATATGTGGAATCTCTTGCTATGAGCAGAGTTGAGATAGAAACAGATATTAAGGTAATGGTAAGTTGGCAAAGTAAAGAAGGTTCCCTACAAGGAATATTATGACCTTGAGCATGTGATTTTCATGTCATGCCATGTGGTGTTAAGGGACGCATGAAGAAAAAGGGGATTCTTAAAGGATTTATGGACCCTTGCATGTGATTTTCCTCATTAAAGAAGGGAGTAACATATATAGAGTGACTAAAGCTTAAGTCTTGATGTTTGAATAAGAACCTATGGTTAGGGCCTTCTATATCGAATGTTTCCCCTAGGCGGTATGAACTATTTCTCATTATAAAGTTGGGCGATCAAGGCTTTCAATAATAATATTGAGAAGTAGAGGGCACGCAAGAACGATACAAGAAGTTAGTTTACACTTGTAATATTAGGAGTTAGTGCAAGTTCTTATCACCCAATATGGACATAGTTGGTTCTGGTCCTTGCATAGAAAATATGGTAGAGAGAATAAATAAGTTGGATGTATTTGACCTATCCTTTGGGGCAAAATGGCACTAGTAAGGTTCAAGAAGGAAGAAGGTGTGATTATGGTGTGGATTAAGATGATGTTACGACAGGGCAAGGGAGTAACACTAGGTTTAAGGGCTAAGTTAGACTGTTCTTGGGGGCCTAGCAATGGTTCCTCCAAGGTTAAGCTATGAGTGATGTTAAGGAAAACAAGGGAAGCAAATTCAAGGGGATAAGTCTACAAGTGACTGAAATCATTAAAGAAGCAACTCCTGGGATCTAATCCTAGGGATTTAAGGGATAATAAAGTTTAGTGCAAGGAGAAAATGTGATAGGTATCGATAAAGGACCTGAAGGTTAGAAACCTTAGAAGTATGAGTAGTAAGCTATTACTTGAAGAATCCTGTTAAAGTGACTAGTAATTCAAATTTTATGGATGAAGAATGTAGAACATATATTACAATAAACAAGGCCTAGTGAAATCAGATTGGCAAGATATAGGACCACAAGCAGTGATGGATTATAGATTTTGTTGATAAAGTATCTTGAACTAGTTAGAATTAACTTTGAAGGAAGTGGAGAAATCTAAAGAGTTTAAAGGAGGAAGATTCTTGTGGTTAAGTAATCAGCAGCAGCTTGCCTGGCATATGTACCAGAGGGGTGCCACAATCCTTTCTATGATGGCTCAAATAAGTCATGTCCTCCAAAGGCAACTCAGAAAGAACAAATCATGGAAATGAAAGGCAAATTCAAGTCTTAAGCACTAGTGATTGTAAAGTAAAGTAAAGAATATGATACAAGGGGCATAGCTAAAGCATTTCAAGGGATCCTTAGCTAATAGAGTTGCTTTAAGAAGAATAATCTTGATGTGGGAATTCATCGTCGTATTGAAATTAGTATAATGTGAGGTTTTGCATATCGTAATCTTGTAAAGGCATACCCTAGTAAAGGAGTGTTTAAGGCATTAATTAGTGGAAGAAGAAGAAAAAGGAGGTTAGAATTTCATTTTGAAATTCGGGGACCAAATTTCTTAAGGGGGGAAGATTGTAATAATCAGGTATAGGAATATATAAATTATGATATGCTGCTATGTTGGACCCCGCGAAGTCCCAAGTCTGGACCCTAGGCCTCCTTAGAGGGCTATATCATTGAGATATTTCCATGGGATCAAAAGTCTCGGTAATTGTTCCTTAGATATCAAAGAATTGAAGAGCAATTTTTAACAAATTTTTGGAAGTTATTAACTCTTTCACTTTCAAGCTTGAAGTTTAAGAAATGCGAGTTTTCGGAAGTTTGTACTAAAATCCAAAAGTTGAATTTTGATTCTTAAGAAGTTTGATTTTTCCAATATTTTTATTGGATTCAAATCGGGGATATTCTCTTATTTACATTTATGTTTTAAAGTTAATGGAGAATAAAATAAATGAGGACATTAAGTACATGATGATATTTGAGAAGTGTAGACGAAGAGAAAAACAAAAAAGGGGGGGGGGACTGGGCGCCTAGGCTCCCAAGGCCAGCGCCCAGGCGCTGGTTGTGCTGCAGAAGTGATGCAGCTTCAGGTGGGTGGGCGCCTAGGCAGCCAGGTCGCGATGCCCAGGCGCCCTCCGGACGTAATTAAAAGAAGAAGCTCGAAGCTTCTCTCTCATTCTTCACTAATCTCTCTCTCTCTCTTCTCTCTCTCTCTCATCTTTTTTCTTCCCCCATGGAATCATTATTCCTTTATCAGATTTCACTCAAGTCTACCACCAAACTCATCTTCCTCATGTCATCTTCATCATCTAACTTGGTTCTCTCACTTGGAGTTCTCTCTCTCCTCTTTTCTAGAGAAAGAAAATCATGGTGGGAAGAGACCCACCGCTCTTCTCACGCTCTACCGCCTTCCTCCACTCTCTAAGGTAATTTTTGAGCTTAACCCTCATTATTATACCATAGATTAGTTAGTTTATCTTTGAAATCAAGATTTGAGCTCATGAGGAAGGGGTTAGGTTCTAAAATTGGGGGTTTTTGCCCTATAAGGCTAATCCTGGTAAATTATCAGAATAGTTAAGTTGTAGGAGTCTAATTCATATAATTGTCATGTTAGATACTCTCCGAAATCCCTTGGTGGCTCGAAGGCTTCGTGAAGTTTGAGCTTCTTCCTTTCCCAACTTGAACTGTGAGTTGATGATGTATCTATAGATAACTAGTTTCAAGTATATGTATGATTCTCTAAATGTTAAGTTATGGTTTGAGTTATTAAAGTTCAAAGAAAGTAAAATAGCATTTCAATGTGTGACCTTATTGAATTATGCAAAAACAAGGTGTATTACTCCTTTGTATTTATACACACACACATATACATATATATATATATATATATATATATATATATATATATATATATATATATATATATATATATATATATAAATATATATAAGCAAATCTAGAAATTTATTTTTGATACTTGAATAATTGGATAGAAGAAGGATAGTTTCATACTATTAGAATTTTTAGGAATTATGAAGTTTATCCTGTGATTATATTGAGAACTATTAGGTTCTAATGTTTTAAAAGTTTAAGCAGCTATACCATGCTAGAAAAGTTTATGTTCATTACCAAAAATAAAAGAGTTTACTTAAGTGATGTTGTAAAGCTAGTTTGAAATTAGAAAAGTTTTATAAGAAAGAAAATGCGTTTCAAAGAAAATTTAAGTCAAGGGCTCACATGAGGCATGGCAAAGACCCAGCAAGTGTGAGTGCTTTCCTAAGGAGAGGAGCTATGACAGAAACTATTTGCTAATGGCAATAACATTAGCCTTGGTGCACCTTGAATCACCCAGCTAGCAGGGTGATTGCTAGCTCAACATGTCGGCCAACATGTCCGGAATATATAGACACGCACAGGCGTGAAGTTATCAGTTACAGCTCGGCAAGCCCAGTCAGGCAGCTATTTCTGAAATAGGATCCTCCCTTAAGTTTTATTATGATAGTGAATCAAGTATTTACTTTCAAGTTATGAGAAAGTAATTCTATCTTTAAGCCCAGTTCTTATATCCTTATTATGTATATGATTTATTGCATCTGGTTGTAAAAGCATTATGTTCAAATATATATATATATATGTTTGTAACAAGTTTTTATGCAATGGAAAGAAAAATGTGATTAAGGACCTATGGATGTTTTAAGAACAGATTATACTTCAGGTATGTTTTGCCAGAAAGTTTATAAATTATACTTTTGCTAAAGGTTAATGTTAAAGCTTGTTCCACTATTGTCATAGATATATTATCCCTCACTGAGTCTGTATGACTCACTCTTTTCTCTCTCTCTCTCTCTCTCTCTCTCTCTATTTTTAGACAGGTGCGGGACCGTGCTCAAGCTTCCATAGTTAACTAGAAAATTCAACATTTAGGCTTAATTGTATAATCTGTAGAAGTGCTCCAATAACCTACAGGCAGAGTCCTCCCTGTTTGGGTGTTAGATTATTATATGTAAATTGTTTTGAGTTGTAATTAGTTTAATCTCAATGATTATGTATTTAATGCTTCTTGAATAGTTATGTGAACATATTTTTTTTAAGTGATTATGCTTTAAATTCTCATTTTGTGTGCTGTGGGGTGCATTCGGAGAATGCCTGGATCCCCAATGATTTTATGTGCTCGTATTGTTTTATGCAGAGCGAGGATCCTTATTTGGGAATAGTCCTAAATACAAAGAAGACTCTGCCCAATTTTCTATTAGAATAAAGTCTAAAGTAGGCTTGCTAGGGACATGTCCCTATGCGCCGGTCACGACTTGGGTTAGGTCGTGACACATAGTAATAATTTGTTATTGCTAGTACAATTTTTGGAAGCTTATCTAAATTAAACCAAACCAAAAGTTAGTAGAAGTCAGCACCATGAACCAGGAAGACAAGCAATGATGAGACCTCCTAGATCGAGTCTTCTCCAGTTCATTTAGGATTATAGATGCAAAGGTAGCAACTCGATCAACAAAAAGCAAACATAAATCGAGATAAGCTTATCTCAGGTGAAACCTTACAATTAATGAAATAAGCTTGAAATGGATATGTGTTGAATACCGTATTCAACAACCAAGTCCTTGGCCTCATTGTTGTAGTATCGTGCCGATCTAGAAAATGTTCATTGATGTTCACTATCTCTCTACACCAAAACCAACAACAGTTAGTCTCAAACCTAACCGTAAGTTACTTTGGAATTCATTAGTTAAAGTTACAACATGTCAATATAGGAGAATCATACTCTTTAGCTTTACAGGTGTCTTCTCCTGGGTCTCTACTGCAATATATGTATAACTTAAGCATCGGTCCTTCACCTTTTCTTTTGAGCCTACACATCCACTCACAGTCGGGACAACTTCTTCATGTGCAATTGGTTCGTCACTAATGACCAAGCCTTTGTCAACCTTGCCATCTTGGTTCTCCTCATCATTGATGTCTTCTTCATTGTCCTCATTACCCTTCAAGCATTGCTCCTGGTCGAATGTTGGTAGCTTCAGCACGGAGGAATGGATATTATACTTGCCAGCAAGAATAGCATCATCTAGCTTCTTCAATGCCTGCAAATGCTCCACCACCAACTCCCTAGTGATCTACATACAGATGCTTACATAAATGTTAGTTAGCTATAGCAAAAAGGAAGCACCAACAGGTAAAAGACTGTCATGATTGAGTGAAAACCGTATATAACATCTAAATCTCGTATACCTCAATCTTATAGGTCTCCAACAACCACTCTTCATCAAATAGTTCATCTCGACCCCGACTACGGTATAGTATTCCCTATCCAAAAATATATTGAGCCATTACAAGTATTGCCCAATTAAAAGTATTGAACAACAACCACTTCAAAACCAAGTTAGCAACAACATAACTTGACCAAATTTTTATTTGGCAAATAAAGTAAAACCACATACTTATTTTTAAACAATTTTAACTTTAGGTACCTGTTTATCTTTTCTCTTTATACGAATCCGCATTCGCACCAGCTTGTCCTCGCAAAATGTAACCAACGGATGTTGTAATGATGAAGCCATCTTGCCAAGTGGACGGTGTAACATCCTCCTCTGTACAGTACTATGCTTAAGTCACAGTACCATACTCTAGAGTTGTTAGTATTACCTGAGCGGACCTTTTTTGACGGTAATTTCAGCCGTCTTCGAGACTTCTCGAGCTATCTGGAAATAATATGGAAATAGGAGTGAGAGCTTTAAGTTCTTAGTAGGATCCATAAGAAATTCCATGCTGTGTCTTTGTTATTATCTCCAGCTGCTTCGGTTTGTTGTAAAGAAGGTGATCATACCAAATAAATTGTTCAGTTTTATAGTTCGAAAATATATTATCCGAAGCAGAGTTAATTTTATTCTTGCACTTGTTAGACAAAGTAAGGATTGCAAGCATGAGTACAATAATAGTTCATAATAATAAATTGATAACAGGAGCCTACTTGCAATATCATAATGATGATAATAACAAACATTATTTGTGAGTATATACTGTCCATCATAAAATTATGCCTATGCACTTGTGCTTTAACTTTCTTTAACTTCCTTTTCCTAGCACACCTAGGCATTACGTATCGCCGTCCCTAGGGCACTTGCACATGTTTTAATCTTTAGTCTTTACTGCCCTTGGGTAGTCTATTCTAGGAGTGAGCTCAACTCCTGATCGTCATCACACAGTACTGACCCGCAAGGGGACCCACGTGCCTCTAGGTTGGAGGGACTCAGTTGGCCATCTGCCTCTAACATAGAGGGACCCAAAAGTTTTAGCTGTCTTTACAGTGAGGAGCTTATTGTGCAACTGCCTCCATGTGAAGGGACCCACATATCTTTATCTTTTAACTGCCTTCACCTGGAGGGACCCAAATAACTACCTCCAAGTGAAGGGATCTTATACATTCTTTTTGTATTCATATGCAAATATGCATGCTTTCATAAGACTAATTCATGATTATATCACCTTAACATATTCATAATTGTATAGTTGTTTATATCATAAATCTCTCGTAAAATAAACACTTATGCTTTCATAGGCTTCTGCCAAAAATTTGGCAGCATAACGGATCATGTCTGCTTCCCTCTGCATAGTGCCATTAACCAAGAAACTTAAATCAAACAGCAACCTTAATATAGAACATTATAATCATACCATGAATATAACAATATCAATAGGTGCAAGTTTTAAACTCTTAAATCTTAATCTATCTTGCAAGCTTTTAACTTCTAATGATGTTCCCGAATTCGAGGTTAGGAACGACTTCCGAGTTCCAAGATCATGTAAGTTATGTACATAAAGTCAATGTCTTGACTCCCGACTTTCGGGATTATGAATTCCCGACTTCCAGAATAGTGTTCGATCTCCAAGATTGATTCTGGATCGAGTTTCGAGGTGATATGCTTATAGAGATACTGGGTCTTTGGAACTACGTGTATAAGAGTGATAGAGCATCCTTAGTTTCCCGACTTTCGAGATTCATGTATAAGGTTTTATATTCTGATACTAACTTCCGATTTCCGACATTATGCCAAGTCCTTCACAAATGTGTTTCTTATGTTCTGAGTTCCGACATTATCCTTACCCAATCTAGTTCTCTATTTCCCTATGTCTGAGTTCAACATTAAGTATACCTGTTCTAGTTTTCTATTCACTAAGTTCCGAATTCAACATTAAGTATACCCTTCCAAGTTCAACCCTAAGTATACCCTTCCGAGTTCAACCTTAAGTATACCCTTTCGAGTGCATCCGAGTGCAACCTTAAGTATACCTGTTCCAAGTTCAACCTTAAGCATACCCTTCCGAGTTCAACCTTAAGTATACCCGATCTGGCTCTATGTTTGCTATGTTCCAAGTTCACCCTTAAGTATACCTGATCTAGCTCTATTTCTAGCTAGAATTACACTCTTATAAGAGAAAACTCACTAAAAATAGAAATCTAGGTGAAATCATATAAAATTTATATTAATGTAAAGCTAGCAGAGCAAACTTTCAAATGAAAGAAGTTGCATGTCATTTGAGTGAGTATAACTCGACCTATAAGCTCTGAAACTTGACTTTACTGGACCATCCTATTCCAGCCTAGGTTGAACTTAAGATGAATTCATTGATGTACTGGGAATAGATGGCGATGAATCTGAATCTAAAATTTTAATCGGATGTTCCCTCATATGTTAGCTTTCAAACAACATTGGATTCACTCAATTTGGAGTTGTGTAGGGTGAGTTACACCCTTCTCAACCCACACTGCCTAGATGAAAGTCCTGATTTCTAGGTCAAACTTCAAAAATTCATAACTACCTCTATACTAATCCAATGGCCTTATATTATATATGTATGGAAAGCCCTGAATGTCTAGTTTCATACAAAAATAGATTCATGGAATTTAAATAGCTATAGGAAGAACTGCACACTCCGCCGTACAGACTATCGAGGAAAAACCCTAATAGCTTCTTGAGTTTTCTCTTTTCTTCAAGTTCTTTCCTACCAATTCCAATTCTAATCACAACATACATGCATAATCAGCTATAATTCTTCATCATCACTTCAAATCTCATCAGAATTACAAGATACCCAGACCCCCATACAGTCCCAGACCAAGGAAAGTAAGAAGAGAAGTAGAATTCCTACCTTGTCTAATTGAAATCTTGTTAGTTTGATGTCCTAGATTGAAGAAACACTTGATGAGACTTGAAGAGAGGTTGAAGATGGAGTGGAGATGAGTGTATATCAAACAGGAATGAAGAAAGCTCAGCTCCTTATGTTGGCCGAATTACACAAGGGAGAAAGAAGGAAATAATCACAAACTTTTGAAGCAAGTCTCACATGATTGGTGGATGTGTATTGGTAATTCAACTTGGTTTGTGGCTGCCTGCTATGGGCTGATGTAGTGCCACATATGGAGGTGTTTTGACTAAATCTTAGCCATCTATCCTAGGGTACTCATAGAAAATTTCTATTGGTCCAGTTTCGATAGTTTAAAAATACCGAAATCTTACCGATTTCCTTTAAATTAGTCAACTGGTTTTTTTTTTTTTTGAAAATTCCTATGAAGTTGCCTATGGTTCTAATCTAATTTCCTCAAGGTTAATTCTTCTAAATGTTACTTAATTGGCTTTGAATAAATACTTAATCAAATTACGATTAAACTCACTTATCTGATAAAAATCGAACAACTCAGTTATTAACGATAAAATCTTTCAGACGTTACAGACGATAATGAAAATACACAATCTACCAATGCCAAATTAATACACATTTTTAGCCACTTGAGATCTATGTATGTATAGTGATAACTTAAACAGTTAAACATGACGAACGAATTATAAAATGGGTACATACCAACCTTTTCTTCAACTAAGCAAAAAAATGTTTCATTACATATCATGAGAAAAAACAAGCAACCGCCTATGCTCTTTGTCTTTTGTTCACATGTCTTGTACATTGTAATCTGGGTGACAAGCCAGTCGAAGATTAGTTGGCTCCATTTGTACTCCGGTACATTCTCCACATCAACTATGGCCCCCAATAACTTTCGGCTGGTGCCATCTTCGAAGTCGGGCAGAAAAATCCAGACAATACAATAAGATGAATGCTTGCTTGAACAACTCATCAGTGGTGCCTTGCGTAATCATATCCTCCGATTGCATATCAGTCACCCCATCAAAATCTTCCAAGGCACTCCTCTGCTCTTTACTAATAGATGTTGGAATCTCAAGCCCTATTGTTGCACCCAAAATATATCAATTGCCATACTCAGAAAAACATACTAAGGACAAGTAACACGTCACAATATATTCTATCATGAAAACCAAACAAAAGAAGATGCCTAATATAGATCAAATGTAAATAAACTAAAGGGTTCTCTACTAACTAATGTGTGCTAAGTTGGCAAAGAATGTCCGATATGGCAAACTCACATTTACTTTAAATTCACAGAAGGTCTTCCTAGAGTTAACTTTGAAGATGTGAAATCATAGGTATGAGAGAACGACATCTATTCACCTATTTAATGAGAAGTGCTGAATTATATTCTTAGTCTCTAAAGTTTAGGAATCCAGTTAGTTCATATTTATTTCAAATTTCCTTTTACATTTTTATTTCCTTGCTAATTAGGTCAGACATCTATTAAAAATATTAGCAATACAAGTTCAGCTATTAAATAACAAAACATGAGTCTTTCTCAGCCTTTGTTCAGGTACGCCCTTCCTAATAAAGATATTAGGAAATTAAGTTGATTACCATCACCGTCAATAATACATTTTTCTAGCAAGAAATTATTATCATTTCGAATAGAAAAATTATTCTAAACAAGTTTTACACAGCTTCATAAGTCATTCCAGGCAGGGCATTATTTATAATTTGGAACAAAAAACTATAATGGGTTTGTTAAAATACCAGATTTAGGTAACCTAAACACCATGTTTACATCATGGTAGCTAATTGGCACCGGTTCACCCTTAAAAAATATACACATCCTGTCGAGGTCTAAAGCATTCACTAGCTGCAAGCAAAGCACCTAGTCCAATGTACATTTCACATGAAAAACTGAACCAAACCCAATATCTTTTACAACATCAGCTTGATCTTTTGTCAAGCTTGCACACAACTTCTACAATTGAGTGGGCGAACTCCTCATAACAAATGCAGGCTGCATGTAAAATGCATTACTAATAAAATTAGTCAATCATACAACTTCACTATCGACTAGATTAAAAACAAGAAAAATCATATTAATATACAAATAACGAGTTAATACACATTACTATTCCATGACTTACTTTTTTAGTCTTAGGAGTGAAATCACTCTTTGCAACATTGGACCTAACCTTCTCACGCTTGCTACGATCCTTTTCCTAACCAAAACAAGTAACACACTAACTCATTTTAAATGTACTTCTTTTATCGGTCCTCGTACCTCCCCTAGCTTTTTGTCAATGCTCTTTTTTAGGCTCTCGACATAGCTTCAATTTGACCTCTACAAAAGATTCTTCAATAAATAGCTGATTCTGTGTAACAATTTATAAATGATTAACTTCAACTACTAGATCATACCTTAAACAAATTACGCACTCTTACCCACATTCTTAAACAAACTATATTAAATACTCTCACCCATCACCATTATTTCAAAATAGCACAACAATTGACACTAAATTGCATGTAAAACTAAAAAATTGAGTTCATGGTTCACAAACATTCAATCAAGTAAATATAAATCCTCCACATGTAGACAACAAAAAAAGGGGTGTTTGATGCACATTGATAGCAATCATACCATTTACCATTCAAATCATCGATAGACATCTAAAAATAAATTTGCATATTTCATGCCAATAAATCAAATGATACCATAGCATTTAAACATTATAGCACAATTCAGGGAAACGAAGGATAAGTACCCACATGCCAAAATCACCTAAATAAGCTGCGAAAAAAAAGGTCAAGTTACCTGAGATGGAGCTCGTGAAAGAGAGAGGAAGCACACCAGAGGAAGCAGCAGAGAGAAGCGACTGACGGTAACCTCCAACAATTGAAGTGGAAGGGGCAGCTAAGTTACAGAGGTCCAGCATTTTAGAGACAGAGTGATGTTGGCAAAATACAATCCTAAAACGTGAAAATACCTCAGGGGGTAGGGCTTCACAATCAAGCAACTTTCTCTTCGGGAAACCCAACTAGGCAGATTGAAATGGCTGCGATGGTGCTCTTGTCTTCTCCACTTGCATCTAACGGGAGACACGGGCCCCCACAAATGGAAGGAGGGAATGACACAGTTTGAGGAAACGGGCCGCCAGAAAGGGCCAAAGGGAAGGGCACAACTGGAGAAAGAGGAATGGCATGGAAGTTACTGGGGTTGCTTGAGTGTATCAGAGAGGAAGTGCACTCTCACAGTTTCTTTTTCAAATTCTTACTCCATATTCACCACCGTAGAGGATTTGTATCCAAGTCCACCGTAATCCCTTCCTTTTGCTATGCGTTTTTATCTCCAATTCTCTCCACCATACACTAACCTTCCTCTACTCCACCTTATCTCCCTCGCCAAGTGTATTTCATTTTTTTTAAGCCACTTCCGTGCGTATACATCACATACGCACGTCCAAATATCATTTCCCTATAAAAAAAGGTGGAAGAAGTAAAAGACAGCGAATGAAATTGATAAAGGAAGGGAAAGACCTTTTAGAAAATAAGCCCCATTAAGCGTAGGGTCAAGTTGAAGTGCTCTGTCGCAATCCCAAGTAAAACAAAAAGGTCTGTTGCTAGAATCAACTCATCATAACAAAAATCGAGCATTGAATTAGTGAGCAGAAAGCATTTTACACAAAAGAATAAAAACCAATAACTAAAAAAAGAATGAAATAGATGCAGAGGAAAACATAAAAAAATGCAAACACTAATTCAAGTCTTGGGAGAAAACCAATAAAAAAAACTGATGTAGAGGAATCAAATAGAATCTGACCTAGACAGCAAACGCTATGAGATCTTTAGGCTTCGAGATCAAACAGCTATGGCCTACAGTTGTGACGACCTTCAGGCAGTGAGAGAACACGCGATGTGCTACACGAAGAAACCAATGCAACAGTGAAGGTTTTAGAGAGATGAAGGATATTGGCGGTGGGAAAATTATGAAAAATTAGGGCGCAATATTATGTTAATGATCAATAAGAAAGAGATAATTTTTTGTTAGTTGATAATAACAAATTATTTTTTGTTTTTCGAATCTCAAGTTTGAAATTTTTATTTTATTTTAAATAGTGTGGGAAATCATTCTAGGAACCATGATGAATATTTGCTAACATCACCCACAATTTTTAACTTTTTTAATATATATATGAAATATTCTAGCAGCTCTCTAGAAAATGCGTTAACCCCTCACTTTTCGGAATGAATGCAGGTATTGATGAATTGGATTTTTATACTATTTTTATCCTTCATACTTGTCTCATTAATCCTCCTTTGCGCTTAATTGGTTGAGTTTAGATCATTTTCCTTTTTTTGGATCTTAGTGAGACTTAGTTAATTTTTGCAGCATTTCGGTTAGTTTGACCTGCTTCAGTGTTTAGATCATATCTTGAGCTCTATACCTCATTTTATTATGCTTCTTGATTTGTAGGAAAGCTAAGAGATAGAGCTACAATTTCTATGAAGAGGGCAAGGGCTAACTCTGAGATCTTAAAGCCGAAATTGGGCTCGGAACTGAACTGAAGCGTTTGGGCGCGGTTTCTGAGCAGCCTTCAATGATTGGACCATATCTTGGGCTACAGGGACTCAATTGAGCCCATTCCGGTGGCATTGGAAAGCTAACATCCAGGGCTTCATTTTATGTTCAGAACACTAAGCCAAGAAGAACCATTATGAGGCCCAAAAACGTGTTGGAAGTCGCTGCTGAGTCTAAGAGAGCCCACTCAACTTGTTTTGGGCACAACTTTCTCTCTAAGCATCCAAATGAGGCAATTGAGCTATCCAAATTTAGCTTAGGAAAAGAGGATTATTTTAATTAAGTAATTAGTGACTTTTAATTAGAGGTATATATAGAAATTCTGATTATGTTTGAGGGACTTCACCTTCTTGGGAATAAGAAAACTCTTTCTCTCTTTCTCTCTTTCTCTCTTTCTTTCTTTGCGTTTTCCTCCATTAATGGAGGGGTGATCCTCCTCTAATCCAAGGCATCAAGAGAAGCATTCAAGCTCTTGAGGATTGGTGCATCAAGGCATGGAAATTCCAATTTCGGTTTCACTCCTCTTCTCTTCTTCTTAATCTCGTAATTGAATTGGAGGTTTTCATTCATGCATGTTGATTAAGAGTCAATCAAATCATGTATAATTCGGTTGATGTATGTGATTCGATTGTTCAAGAGTGTGATTCATATTTCAGTTCTGAATATGAGATGAGAGCATTGGTTTGGAAGCTAATCCAAAATCAATTCGGTTTTAGAGGTCTCTAAACCGAATGGCTTGAGTGATTAGTTGAATGCATGGAGATTTTCATGTGAATGCTAGGTTTGATTTGAGGTTTCAATTGAATCTAAAATAAATCATCGAATTGGAGTGTGCATGTACATTTGAATCCAATGATTGAGTGTTGATTGCTATCTTCCTGTGTGTCTTGGATTAGAATTTTAATTCTGTTTAGCCTTTTTGTTTTCTGTTTGCTTTGGAATTCAGTATTGCATTTTAAGTGTTTGTTATAAAAACCCCTGAATTTTCTGATCAAATAGTGTGTTCATCTTTGGGAAACGATCCGAGTTGGCTACTATACTATAGTCGCTATTCGGTTTAATTTGCTCGTGTTACGATGCGCGAGTCAAATTTTGGCGCCGCTGCCGGGGATGATACATTATGTTTGATCATGTTCATACCTGTGAATATCATGCTAACTCCCTGTTTGTGCTTGTGTCCAGAGTCATTGCATGTGTGATTCTGTGCGCTGTGTTCATGAGTTGCTGTGTTTATGCATATTCTGCATTTCTGCATTTCTGAGTTTCTGCACTAGGAGTAATCTGCATTAAGAGTAGTTCTGAATTAGTAGTATTTCTGAGTCTTTAGTGTTTAATCCTGTTTTATCTTTGTGGTTTTGCATCCATACTGCTCCCCAAATTCTCTGTTGCAGTTTTCTGTTTGTCTTGTTTGATGGTTCTGAGTTGTTAGTTTTAGTGTTGGTGTCCAATTCTATTTTCTGTGTGTGGTCCTACACTCTGCACATTTAGCTTCTATCCTTGCACTCTGGTTTCTCTTCTGCATTCTGCATTCTGCAACTAGGAACCTTCATAAGCTAGGCTAGGCAAATTCCTCATCTGCATAACTAGCTCATAGACTAGTTCGTACATAACCTCCATTCTACATTTTCTAGTCTGTAGACATTAATAGAGTTCGCATCATAGAATAGTCATTCATATAGGCCTTAGTCTGCATCCATATCAGTAGCATCTTTAGCCTCACCTTGCATAGCATTTCGAGTACCTGTCATAGCACTTTCTGCATCAACCAATAGAACAGTGCCTTTCCTTGCTTCTATAGACCACATTAATCATATTAGGATTGTTGCTAACCTTGGTTGTGAGTGCTAACCCTGCTTTCTGAAATTACACCAAGGGAGCATAAGGGGGCCTAATAGGAGGTACGGAAGTGGATCCTAAGTGGGAGTTTGGAACCAAGGATTGCTGTCCAAAGTTTCACCATCCTTCTGAGCAAAAGTGACCCATAGGGTCAGGTGACACTTAATTTTGGCAATTTCCATCATTTGTTGTGACTTTTCACAAAAAGTAGACCAAAACTTTGAAAGGGCATAACTTTTTGCATATAATTCCGATTGATGCAAATGATATGTCCATTTCATATAACTTTTTGAGATCTAGCTAGACAAACCGCCAAAGCCGGTTTGAGCCACCAATTTCTCAAAAAGACCTCATTTAGGCCACTTTTTCTTCATTTTTAGGATTTTCTGATTTTTCTAATTCAATTTTCAGGTAGCAAACAAGCTTATTTTGATCTGAGCTTTCTTGTGCTTCATTTGGATCCTAAAGCGATCGATCCACCCCTGTACCTAGTTTGAGTGTTTCTGCACTCTGGTTCTTGTGTTGTTGCATTTTTAGTGTTTTTCTTGCATTGTAAGTAATTACATGCGATCATGCATGACCAGGTCCAATCCTCAAAATTTGTGTGATATTGATCCTGAGATAGATAGAACATTCCATAGGCTCATTAGGAGTCAGGGTAGTGTGCATAGTCTTCATACTAGTCATTTGCATAGTAGTAGCTTGCATAGAGATAGTTTTAGTGAGTGCATCTGAATTCACTAATTTGAGTTACGAGACTGACCGGTTGCTTCCGAAAAACATGGCTAACAATCATGATAGGACTTTGAAAGAGTGGCGACACGGATGTCAACTACCAAGCTCTTGCCATCCAATACCCGAATTGCATGCGATTTTGAGCTCAAATCAGGACTGATACACTTGCTTCCTAAGTTCCATGGTGCGGCCGAGAAGATCCACACAAGCATCTCAAGGAATTCCATGTGGTGTGCTCCACCATGAGGCCACATGGAGTTGATGAAGATCACATTAAATTGAGAGCTTTTCCTTTCTCACTTGATGGAGCTGCAAAGGATTGGCTTTACTATCTGCATCCTGGTTCCATTACATGCTGGCAAGACATGATTAGGCTGTATCTAGAGTAATTCTTTCTGCTTCAAGAGCTTTGCAATCAGAAAAGATATATGTGGCATAAGGCAGATCCATGGTGAGACCTTACATGAATATTGGGAGAGATTCAAGAAATTGTGTGCAAGCTGTCCACACCACCAGATTAGTGACCAGCTCCTCATTCAGTATTTTTATGAAGGTCTAATGCCAATGGATAGAAGTATGGTTGATCTTTGTACGGAGGAGCTCTGGTAGATAAAACCCCTGCTGCAGCCCGGGACTTGATTGCTAACATGGCTGAAAATGCTCAACAATTTGGTACCCGAGCCATAGTGCCTACAAGAGGAGGAGTGAATGAAGTGAATACCTATAATCCGAACCAGCAGAGAATGGAGAACAGAATAGATGAGTTGACAACTTTAGTGAGGCAAATGGCACTTGGTCAGATACAACAACCTCAGCAATCCATACCACCACCAGCAAGCCTTTGTGGAATTTGCTGTATACCAGGTCATGCAACAGACCAATGTCCACAGCTGCTGAAAGAAGACAATGAAACAGTTGCTGGAATTTTTCCTGGGAGGCCTTATCAACAGCCACAGAACCAGCAGCAGAGAAATTATGACCCCTTTTCTAATTCATACAATCCTGGATGGAGAGACCACCCAAACCTGAGGTATGGTAATACTAATCAATTCCAACAGTAGCAGTAGCAGCAGCCTCAATATCAGTTCAAGCACAATGCTGCAGGACCAAACATGAGACAGCAGTATCCGCAGCAAGCTAAACCAGACCGACCACAAAGCGTGAGCTCGAGAACCAAGTTTGGCGAACTTGTGAAGCAAATGGCAACCAGCGGTGTTCAATTTCAGCAAAGAACGAAGCTTGACATCAGTCTGCAAACACAGATTGGTCAGTTGGCTACAATAGTGAGTGAGCTGAAATCCCAAGGTTCTGGAAACCTCCCCTCCCAATCCGTGAGCAATCCAAGGAATGTCAGTTCCATCACTTTGAGATGTGGCAAGCAACTTAAGGTTCCTGATGTTGAACAACCAGATTCTGCAGACTATGCAGAACAACCAAGGATACAAGAAAAATCTGATTCTGCAGAATCAGAGGAAAATTATGCGGAACCAAGCAATAGCAAGCAAGTTGAACAAAGTGAGAAATTGCCACTGCCCTTCCCCAATAGAGTGACACAAAACAAGAAGCGGCGAAAGCGAGGTGGACAAGGAGATCATGGAGACATTCAGAAAAGTTGAAGTTAGTATTCCACTCCTGGATGCAATCAAGCAAATTCCCAAATATGCAAAGTTCCTCAAAGACTTATGCACTCATAGAAGGAGGCTGAAGGGAAATGAAAAAGTCAGCATGGGCAGAAATGTATCCGCCATCATCCAACCGAGCATTCCACCTAAATGCAAGGATCCGGGCACTTTTACCATCCCTTGCACCATAGGGAGCAAGCAATTCAATCAAGCCATGCTAGACCTTGGTGCTTCAATCAATGTCATGCCAACATCGGTTTACAAGTCCTTGCACATGGGAGAGCTCAAGCCAACGGGAGTGGTCATTCAACTAGCCAACCGGAGCACAACCCACCCCGAAGGAGTTTTAGAAGATGTCTTGGTGAGAGTAAATGAATTGATATTCCCTGCTGATTTTTATGTGTTGAATATGGAGGATGACATGCATATTAATCAACCAACATTGATCTTAGGTAGGCCATTTCTAAAAACTGTAAAAACCAAGATTGATGTGCATTCTGGTACCTTGTCAATGGAATTTGGAGATAGCAAAGTGAATTTTAACTTGTGTGATGCCATGAAATTCCCACCGGAAGAGCATTCTGTTTTTCACTTAGATATCATTGATTCATTGGTTGATAATGTGCATGAACATTTGTTGGATGATTTTCCAGAAATTGTAGGCTTTCAAGATGAATTTCAATGTTCTGATTGTGATGGAATTCATGATAAATGTGTTGTTTCCGCAGAGATTGACGCATGCCACGATAATTCAAATTCTGAACCATTTTATTATGCAAATTTACATGTTGAAATTTCTAGTTACATTTCATTAATTCCAACTCGATTGTGCGCTTTTGTAGACTTGAACTCTGCAGGTATTGATTTAGTTTCTGCAGGTTTTGAAGTTGTTAACCTTGCTATTGAGAGTGCAAATTCTGCATTTTCTGCTGCAGAAAATTCTGGTTTGGTTGCTATTCATACATTTTAAATTACGCATATAGTGACTCTATTGACTCTATTTGTGCAGATTCTGTGGATCCGATTTACGATAGTATGGATGAATCCTTTGTTTTCTTGATTCTAATGCCATTGTGCAAGATTCTTCATGTGTTGCAGGTGCTGAAATTAAACAAACAGAACAAATTCCAAGATTAGCACCCTCCATACAAGAGCCACCCACCTTGGAGTTGAAGCCTCTGCCAGAAAACTTGAAGTATGCATTCCTGGCACCCAATGAGAAGCTGCCAGTCATCATAGCCAAGGATTTGCTGCCAGAACAAGAGGATAAGTTGTTAAACATTCTAAGGCAGAACATGAAGGCTTTAGGTTGGACATTGGCGGACATACGGGATTAGCCCCTACGTGCATGCACGTAATTGATTAGAAGAGGGTGTGAAACCGGTGAGGCAACCCAGAGGAGACTGAATCCTCGATCTTGGATGTGGTCAAGAAAGAAGTCGACAAGCTTCTAGGCTGCTGGCATCATTTATCAATTTCAGACGGCAAGTGGGTGAGCGGTGCAAGTTGTCCCCAAGAAGACCGGTATTACAGAGTGAAGAATTCGGATGGTGAGTGGTACCCACACGCAGTGCGAGCAATTTGGAGAGTGCATTGACTATAGGAAGCTGAACCAAGCCACCAGAAAAGACCACTTCCCTCTGCCCTTCAACGATCAGATGCTAGAGAGATTGGCAGGTCAGTCTCACTCTTGTTTTCTTGATGGTTTCTCTGGCTATTTTCAGATTCATATTGCACGGAAGATCAAGAGAAGACCACTTTCACTGTCCATTCGGCACATTTGCATCTGGAGGATGCCCTTTGGCTTATGCAACGCCCCAGGTACATTTCAGAGGTGCATGGTGAGTATATTCTCTGACTTTCTAGAGGACTGTATGGAAGTTTTCATGGATGATTTTACGGTTTACGGCTCTTCTTTTGATGCATGTCTGGATAGCCTGGCTAGAGTTTTGGGTAGATGTGTTGAATCACACCTTGTCTTAAATTTTGAGAAGTGTCATTTTATGGTTAGGCAGGGTGTGGTCTTAGGTCATATTATCTGCGGGAGGGTATTTACGTTGATAAATCCAAGATAGATGTCATTGCTTCTTTGCCTTACCCCGCATGCGTGCGGGAAGTGCGGTCTTTTCTTGGCCATGCAGGTTTCTATAGGCGATTCATCCAGGATTTCAGCAGAATAGCACTCCCATTATCCAGACTATTGCAGAAGGAGGTTGACTTCCAGTTCGATGATGAGTGTAGGAGGGCATTTGACCGGTGAAGCGACACCTCATCTCTGCCCGTGCTTCAACCGAACCGGGAGTATGCATTTGAGTGATGTGTGGCGCTTCCAACTTTGCAGTTGGAGCAGTTCTTTCACAGAGGGTCGGGAAGATACCCCATGTTATAGCCTATGCTTCCCGGACCTTGGACTCTACGCAGGCCAACTATACCACCACTGAGAATGAGCTTCTAGCCATTGTCTTTGCTTTAGATAAATTCCGTGCTTACCTTTTGGGAACTAAAGTGACTGTTTTTTCTGATCATGCAGCACTGAAGTTCCTGTTGAAGAAGCCATATGCTAAGCCTAGGCTCATTAGGTGGATGTTCTTTGTTGCAGGAGTTTGATATAGAGATCAAGGACAAAAGTGGAGCCGAGAATCTAGTAGCGGATCACCTGAGCCGAATCCCGCAGACCCTAGAGCCTCTTCCTATCCGTGAGACCTTTCCAGATGAGCAGCTTCTACAGTTGCAAGGTAAGGACCCATGGTATGCTGATCTAGTTAATTATCTGGTTCTTTCTTTGAGTTACCTTATTTTAAAAAGCATCAGATAGATAAACTTAGGAGTGAGGCTAAGTACTATATTTGGGATGATCCATACTTGTGGAGGATGTGTAGTGATCAGGTCATTCGGCGTTGTGTGCATGAGTCTGAGATGCCATCTATTTTACAGTTTTGTCACACTCTTGCCTGTGGTGGCCACTTTGGTCCACAGCGCACTGCTAGGAAGATTCTAGATGCAGGTTTTTACTGGCCCACTTTATTTCGCGATGCCTACACATATTGTAGGAATTGTGAACAATGCCAGAAGACAGGTAGTATTTCCCGTAGGAATGAGTTGCCTCAGCAGCCCTTATTGTTTTGCGAGATATTTGATGTTTGGGGTATTGACTTTATGGGGCCTTTTCCTGTTTCTTTTGGTTTTGTTTACATATTACTGGCTATTGATTATGTCTCTAAATGGGTGGAGGCCAAGGCCACCCGGACTGATGATTCTCATGTTGTCATAGATTTTGTCATATCACAGATATTTTGCAGGTTCGGGGTGCCTAGAGCTATCATCAGTGACCAGGGAAGCCATTTCTGCAACCGGAACATGGCTACCTTGCTGAAGAAGTATGGTGTCACCCATAAGGTCTCAACCCCATACCATCCGCAGACAAATGGCCAAGCGGAGGTGTCCAACAGAGAGTTGAAGCAGATCTTGGAGAAAACTGTTCAGCCGAACAGGAAGGACTGGAGCAAGAGACTTGAGGATGCTTTATGGGCCTATCGCACTGCCTACAAGACACCTTTGGGGATGTCCCCCTATAGGATTGTCTTTGGTAAGGCATGCCACCTTCCAGTAGAGATCGAGCACAGAGCTTATTGGGCAGTTAAACACTGCAACTTGGATTTGGACGATCCGGCTTCATAGAAAGCTCCAACTTCAGGAGTTGGAGGAGATCCGTTTAGAGGCCTATGAGAATGCCCGCATGTATAAGGAGAAGGCCAAACTCATCCATGATAGGATGTTGTTGCGGAAGGAGTTCTCAGTCGGCCAGAAAGTGCTCCTCTACAACTCCCGCCTCAAGCTTTTCTCTGGTAAGCTTCGTTCCCGGTGGCTTGGTCCTTATATTGTTACTCAGATTTTTCCCTATGGTCTTTGTGCGGATTGTGGAGCCTGGGACGCACGAGTTTTTACTGTGAATGGCCACCGTCTGAAGCTGTTTCATGAGGAGCTATCCGTGGACACCATTGAGGAGGTTCGCTTGTTAGCGGCCACCTATGCTTGATAGGGATGTTTTCTTCTTCCCTCTCCTACTTCTTTCTAATTGCCTTGCATTCTATTCTGTTGCATGACATTGAGGGCAATGTTGGGTTGAAGTGTGGGGGGAGGATGATTAGTTTTAGTTTATCTCTCGTGCATTTTTCCAGCTAGTCTTGCATTTTGGGTTTGTTTTTGTTGCTGAAATAATCTTTGCTCTTGTTCTTCTTTGATGAATTGATGGTTGTTGAGTTAGGACATTAAATATTGAGGTGGATGGAATTCCAACATGATTTCATTTTTTCTTTTCCCTCTTGCAATGTGTGAATTGAGTGATTGATCTTGATTTGCTTGGATTGAGTGTGATGAATACTACCCTTGTGAGCTTTTGAGCTATGTTTTGGATGGTTGCATTTCATACCATTCCTTTCTTTCTTGTGTGTCAACCCTCATAGTTTATGTCATTCTAGAACTTGCTTTAATTCTTCTTTGAGGCTACATTTTCATATGCATTCATGGACATGATAGAGGCATTTCTTTTCATTTTTAACCACTTGGCCATATAGCCCACCTTGCATTAATTCCCCTGTTAACCCCTTTGAGCCTTGTTGACCTTTCTTTCTTTGATTCTAGCACATTACAAGCCTAAACCCATTTGGAAAACCATGATTCTACCCAACCTTAGGGAATAGGAGACATTGGTTTCATTATCACTATTGTGTTAGAGATCAAGTGTGGGGGGGTGCAAAATGAAAGTCATATATGCATCAATTGCAAGTGTGGATGGTTACAAATAAAGCATAAATTGCAAGTGTGCAAAAAAAAAAAAAAAACAAAAAAAAAAAGAAAAAGAAAAAGAAAAAAAAGAAAGAAAGAAAGGGCAAACAAAATGGGAGTGTTCATGAAGGGAATGAATATGTTATGGAATGACTTTGGGAAATCCCCCCACATTTGTGAACTTGGCTTATATCTTGACCAATATTTCTCCTATTGTCTTAGGTTCTACCTTGTCATTTCCCTATTTTTCTTACCCTTACCTTAACCCCATTACAACCATTAATGAAGCCCTCTTGATTTGTGTTGCATATGATTGCAAGTAGTGGAGAAGTACAAGATTAGCAAGCCTATGGTAATGCATGATCCATTGAGGTGAATTGAGTGAAACATTTCTACCCACACACTTGAGAGTTAGTGAGTTTCATACACTCACCCACCATCTTGTGAGATTCTTCATACTTGATCTTTGCACTTTGAGTGATGTTGCTTGGTTTATACTTTAGAGAGGTGGGGATCATTTGATTTGATTGTTGGAAAATTCTTGATACCTCACATGCTACTTTGTCCCTAAACTTAGCACTTTTGATGATTCATTGGAGAATAAGTTTTTCCACTTTGGTTTGTAGTTGATTTTGGTATTTTCCTTGTTTAGTTTCCTTTAGGTTGAGTCTTGCATGAGGACATGCAAGAGCTAAGTGTGGGGGAATTTGATGAATTGGATTTTTATACTATTTTTATCCTTCATACTTGTCTCATTAATCCTCCTTTGCGCTTAATTGGTTGAGTTTAGATCATTTTCCTTTTTTGGATCTTAGTGAGACTTAGTTAATTTTTGCAGCATTTCGGTTAGTTTGACCTGCTTCAGTGTTTAGATCATATCTTGAGCTCTATACCTCATTTTATTATGCTTCTTGATTTGTAGGAAAGCTAAGAGATAGAGCTACAATTTCTATGAAGAGGGCAAGGGCTAACTCTGAGATCTTAAAGCCGAAATTGGGCTCGGAACTGAACTGAAGCGTTTGGGCGCGGTTTCTGAGCAGCCTTCAATGATTGGACCATATCTTGGGCTACAGGGACTCAATTGAGCCCATTCCGGTGGCATTGGAAAGCTAACATCCAGGGCTTCATTTTATGTTCAGAACACTAAGCCAAGAAGAACCATTATGAGGCCCAAAAACGTGTTGGAAGTCGCTGCTGAGTCTAAGAGAGCCCACTCAACTTGTTTTGGGCACAACTTTCTCTCTAAGCATCCAAATGAGGCAATTGAGCTATCCAAATTTAGCTTAGGAAAAGAGGATTATTTTAATTAAGTAATTAGTGACTTTTAATTAGAGGTATATATAGAAATTCTGATTATGTTTGAGGGACTTCACCTTCTTGGGAATAAGAAAACTCTTTCTCTCTTTCTCTCTTTCTCTCTTTCTTTCTTTTGCGTTTTCCTCCATTAATGGAGGGGTGATCCTCCTCTAATCCAAGGCATCAAGAGAAGCATTCAAGCTCTTGAGGATTGGTGCATCAAGGCATGGAAATTCCAATTTCGGTTTCACTCCTCTTCTCTTCTTCTTAATCTCGTAATTGAATTGGAGGTTTTCATTCATGCATGTTGATTAAGAGTCAATCAAATCATGTATAATTCGGTTGATGTATGTGATTCGATTGTTCAAGAGTGTGATTCATATTTCAGTTCTGAATATGAGATGAGAGCATTGGTTTGGAAGCTAATCCAAAATCAATTCGGTTTTAGAGGTCTCTAAACCGAATGGCTTGAGTGATTAGTTGAATGCATGGAGATTTTCATGTGAATGCTAGGTTTGATTTGAGGTTTCAATTGAATCTAAAATAAATCATCGAATTGGAGTGTGCATGTACATTTGAATCCAATGATTGAGTGTTGATTGCTATCTTCCTGTGTGTCTTGGATTAGAATTTTAATTCTGTTTAGCCATTTTGTTTTCTGTTTGCTTTGGAATTCAGTATTGCATTTTAAGTGTTTGTTATAAAACCCCGCCTGAATTTTCTGATCAAATAGTGTGTTCATCTTTGGGAAACGATCCGAGTTGGCTACTATACTATAGTCGCTATTCGGTTTAATTTGCTCGTGTTACGACGCGCGAGTCAGGTATCCTAATATATTTCATATATATCGGATAAGACACATGAAATTCGAAAAGTAATTAGGTTAATACAAATATTTTTTCATTTTATTCATTCAAAATTTATTTATCGAAAAAAATTTTATATGTTATGTGAATAATTTTATGAAAATATCTTAAAAATAAAAAAAGAGGCTATGTGCTTGTCAAAATGCTAGCGACCTAACAAGCACTATCTACTAGTTAAGCCACCTTTTTATTTTTTCATGGATAATAATATAATTAAACACATGTATAGTAATACCTTTATAATTTTTATGTATTAACATAATAAAAGTGGAGGCCAAGTATTGGTTTAGGGTAAATTATTAAAAACCTGTTCAACATTAGCAGTGAATGAGACTATTGTGCCAATCTTTGATATCCCTTACTATTTGCCAAATATATATATATATATATATATATATATATATATATAAACTAAAAATAGTTATAACATAATAAAAGCGGAGGCCAAATATATTCTGTTCGGAGGTGGGTTACCTAGGAGGACTCTGAACCGAGATTGGGATCTCAAGCTACTTTTGGTGTGATCGGCGTGTTGATGAAGTGGAGGTCCACGATAGAGGGGGTACCTGCAGGAACTTCGACGCTCAAGTCAATGAGTGCAGGAAGTATATAAGAAGTAGGTAGAAGAAGTACCTGAGGTTCGTAGTAGGATTTATATAAATATGAGTAGGTGGTTGAGAGAAGATGGGGATATGGTTCCACTATCATAAGGGATAACTCGGGACATCCATTAGCTTGGGGTTAATGGATCAGTCCAAGTTCATTGGCAACACGCAAGGTGGGTACGTTTCGCAGTATGAGGGAACCATTGCTTTTAATTCGAGTTTAGGCTGTAGTTCGGATTTTGGGCCTTAGATAAGTGTTGGATAGTAGCGTGTCCGATCTCGATTTTGGGCTTAGCCATTAGGCCGAGTTGGGCTCCTATACTCCAATCCAGAATAGTGCTCCCAACTTGGTCACTGAGGTAACTTCCTTAGGGATCGAGTTCACTATGGTTTCCATCTTAACGTCCCGTGTTTTGAGAATAGGTCACCATTCCTCAAATTATTTGACATTTTCTTTTGGCAGTTTCTTGAATCTTGGGGAAGTGGCGGTATCCTTTTGCCTCGTAAGTCGCATCTCATCATCCCGAATGGACATGTGTCATTTTGGTGCCTCATTTCGTGTGCCTCATCATTTGAATTGGGGCCCTCTTTCCACTTTTTCCCCCAATCCCCTTACATGAAAAGTCATATGAAGCCTTTAATGACGTTTGGGTTGCACAGTAAGGAAGGGTTTTACGCCTATAAATGCTGCTTCGCACATTCATTCCCCATTTCTTTGCTTGCCCCAATTTCTGTAGTGGAAGAGAAGTGGTGGTTTCTTCTTGCATTAATACTATTTCCAACCTTTGCTTGCTACTAATAGGTATGCTATTTCTTTTCATTCTCTACTTCTACAACTTGTGGTGCATGTTTCGTGGAGTAAGATGGGATATTGGTAGTGTTTTGGTTTACTTTCACCATTTACTGGTATTTCTTTTACAACTTGGGGGTGATTTCAACCCCTGTTCTGCTTAGTATTTTAGCTTCCGCCTCCCACCGATGGCTTTTCATGTAGAGGGAAACCATCATAGGGAGTCTGCCTTTTCATTTTCCATTTTGTTTATGAGGATTTCCGAGTTAGGCTTTCCTCGAGTTTGTGACGTAGGGATAGTTTCCTTTGTAGGTCGTCTGGGATCGTGGAAATGGTCAAAAAATAAAAAGCTTTAACGTTTCCTCCCAAGATCAGCTTCATTTAGCAATGGGTTGATCCCAAGGTCCTTGGAACCCCCTCGGTTATGACCTTGGAGTTCCTAACTCACTTTAGAGAGGAGAACCTTATCTCGGTAGAGGGTGAGGAGGAGTATTATTTGGAGGCTCTCAGTCCGAGCGAGAGAGTGAGTGACATTAACCTTCATGGGGGACCTCAGTGGATATGGTGCTACGACGTCCTCATCTCTAAGCTAGGAGTTTGGATTCTATTTACCCACGTTTAAAGTGGAGATTCTGAACTGGGCTGAGGCCGCTCCCTCTTAACTACATTCGAATAGCTAGGTGATGATCTAAGGATTCAAGATCATCCATAAATATCTCAGAGTGGCTCCATCCATAGATGCTTTCTTTTTCCTCTTTACCTTGACCCGACCTACCGGTGGTGGAGTAACATTGGGGTGGTTGTCTTTTCGAGCTCACATTAATCGGAAGATATTCCTTCTGTATGAGTAATCCTTCCACAATTTCAAGCCTATCTACTTTAAGGTTTTCGGGTGTCCCAACTTGATTCCTTTTTGGGATACCTTGGTGAGAGAGCTCCGGTTTAATGTATTTTTGTGTAAGTAGTTCGGTGCTCCTCGAATAGAGGAGAGTTCCCTTAAGCCCGAGGAGAAGGTTGTGGTTGATTTCGTCCTCGAATGCTTTGGGAACAATCATCTGAACTTGAAAAACATCGTTGGCGTAGAGCCCGGAGAGGCCAAATGATATTTAGGTTTTTTTTTCCTTTTTTTGTCGTTATTGCGCCTTGTTCCTTCTTTTTTTATGATGTACTCATTGTTGATTTCTATTTTGTAGATGAGATGGCCCCGAAGTCCACTCTAGGGAATCAGTGTTCACTCTCACTTCCGATGAAGTGGCCTCAGTGATTCAACCTTTGAAGAGACAAAAATCGAAGAAGGCGGCCAAAGAAAAGGTTGTGGTTACTGACCTAGAGGGTTTTCCTTCGCCAACAGATAGGTCAGACATTCATGTGATGGACAACGATTTCCCTTATCCTGACTTTATGGATAAGGAGCTGATGGTCCCTGCCCTCCTCGAGCGCCTAGAGGGCGAGGATGAGAACATGGCCACCAAGTTCCAACGGGTTGGGCATGCTATGCTGAAGTTGGCAGCCTTACTTCGATGCTCAGAGCTAGTCATTACTTCTAACATCTAAGCTAAAGAAGAGGTCAAAATCTTGAAGGAGAAACTCTGCCTTCTTCAAGATGAGAAGTCGGCTTCGAAGAAGGCCAAACAAGACAAGACCAATATGCTGAAGGAGGCACTTAAGTTGAAGGACAAGCAACTGGAGGACTCCAGATCTTGAGTGTCGGAACTCGAGAAGGCATGTGTTGATTCTTCTGAGGTTGCTACCAAAGTGAGGGATGAAGTGGCCCGGATGGAGTAGTTGTGGGCGAGCTCGGCCGATGAGATTAAGGAATCTCTTCTGGAGTAGTGCCAGGTCATTTGTCCTGGTGTCGATTTTAGCGAAGCTAGGTTGGATAAAATTATAGTTGATGCCAAATAGTGGTAGCTTTGGAAGTAGATGACGAAGGCACCGAAAACCCTAAAGCTGATCCTGTAAACCCGGCATTGTACCCTTGATATGTTGTATTTTTATTTTGTATTGCCCTATTATGGGTCCTTTTGTAATGAATATTTTCCCGATTTCTGGGTTTTTACAGTGAAACTTTTCATATTGTCTAGTCTTATTTGTTGCCTTCTTTGTTAATTGATGCGCCTGTTTCTCATCTAAGTTATACCTTGAAGGGAATATTGGTGGCATCTTATTGTTTTACCGAATTGGATGTTATCTGAATTGGACTTGGCCAGAACTTAAGGTTTTTTTGTTCGCTTAAGTTAGTGTGGGAGGCATAACTGACCCAAGGTATAACATCAGATTTTCTCGTCTTTACGATTGCTTGTTCGAGTTATCATACCGGGATCCGTTTTTCTCGACTAAGGGGTAATCAATCCCTTAGGAGAACTAAAGTGGGTTGAGAGCATTAAACAACAACCATAATGAGTGTAACAAGAAATGAAAGAGAGGTGATAAAAATAATGAAAGTAAAATAATATTATAGCAAAGATAATGTTTAATAGCAGAGTAAAGATAAAATGTAGAAGTAAGAAATCGAGAAGAATATACTAGTTACTGCTCGGCCCACCTAGTTCTGCCTCGTTTAAACCTCCCCAAGAAAACCCGGTGGGACAAAACCCAAGGTAAGAAAGAGAGTACAACCACTTCGTGTGGTATATACATCAGATGAAAAATTTCTGAAGGTTGGAGGAGTTTCATGACCTTGGAATTTCGGTGCCCACTAGTGTGGAGAGTTTGTATGCCTCCTTTCCTAAGACATCAATAACTTTGTATGGGCCTTCCTAGTTTGTAGCTAATTTTCCATGGCCCACAAGAGTCTTTCTAATGTCAGCACATCGGAGAACCAAATTGCCTTTGTCGAACATCTGAGGTATTACTTTGGTGTTATATCTTTGGAAGATTCGACATTTCAGCTCCTTCTCCCTTAGATGAGCAATTTCCCTTTCTTCATTAGACAGGTCAGACACCTCCCGAAGTGCTTGGTGGCATGTAGGTCGGAACATGATGTGTGGGCTTACCTCCTCGACTTTAATTGGTATCATTGTATCCACCTCATAAGTTAATTTGAAAGGAGTTTTTCCTGTCGTTGAATGTAGGGTGGTTCGATAGGACCACAGAACTCTCCCGAGCTCATCGGCCTATGCCCCTTTTGCCTCGTTGAGTCTCTTCTTCAGCCCTCGTAAGATAACTTTGTTGGCAGCTTCGGCTTGACCATTTGCTTGGGGGTGCTCGACCGAAGTGAAGTGGTGTTTGACCTTATGGCTCTAAAGAAACCCTTGAAACTTTTGATCTATGAATTGGGTTCCATTATCAGTGATGACCAAGTCGGGTATTTTGAAGCGAGTGAAAATATTTCTCCATACGAACTTCCAGGCTTGGGTGGCAATAAAGTGTAATGTCCTCCTTGGTATAATACTATGCTTAAGTCATAGTACCACACTCAGGAGTTGTTACTATTACTGGAGCGGACCTTATCTAATAGCACCTTCAGCCGCCATTGAAACTTCTTAAACTATCTGGAGATAACACAAAAATTGGAGTAAGAATTTTAAATTCCCAGTAGGATTCACTAAGAAATTTCATACCATGTCATCATTATTATCTCCAGCTACTTTGATTTATTATGAAAAAGGTGAATATGTTATATAAACTGTTTAATTTTATAGTTCGAAAACATATTGTTCGAAGCAGAATCCATTTTATCCATACACTTGTCATTTAGAAGAGCCAATACACAATAAAGTCATGAGTCATACTGTGAATAATAACTGCAACGTATTAAAATATAATAACACCAATGTACTGGAAACTTGAAATCTGCATCTGCCTTTACTTGTACTTGAATTTATGCAGATATACAAAATTTTCTTTTCTTTCTTTGTCTTCCTTTACTTGTCATACATATTCCAGAGTGCGATCGCTTTGTACTCCCCCGGGATGTGATCACCATGTCACACTCCTTAGGGGTTGGGATCATTATAACACATTCCAGAGTATGATCGCCATGTCACATTCCTTCGGAATATGGACTCATCATCATATCTTTTATCATAGAATCATAAATACATAGGCTTCATATCTTATTCTCAAATAATAATACTTGCGTAGTATTCATACATGTCGCATAACAATATTAATACACCAACATTTAGAACTATCACTAATTTCTGTCAGAAATTCGGTAGCACAACGGACCGAGTTCGCTTCCCTGTGAATAGTGCCAGGCTACCAGTAAAAGCAATCAAGCAAAGTTCAACAAAGAGTAGCAAACATATCACAATAATATCAATCATGTAGGGATTGGACCCTTATATATCACAATAATGTCAATTATGTAGGGATTAGACCCTTATGTTCAATTCTGCCCTTTATATCAATTCTGCCCGGATTTTGTAAAGTTCACCATTTTTTCTACTTTACTTATCTAGACTAAGTTTTAGATATGCTGTAGCTCTACATGTCTAGTCTCTAGCTCTTTTGGTCCCATCTCATTTTGATTTGTCTAACTCTAGTTGTTACTATTTTATGTCAGACTGCCCTACACTTAGCTAGAAGGACACCCTTATAATTGAAAAATCAATAAATAGAAATCTAAATAAAATCATATAAAATTTATACTAAATTAAAGCTGACAGAACAAGCTTTCAAATGAAAGAAGTTTCATATCATTTGCAAGAGTATATTTTGAGATATAAGCCCCGTAACTTGACCCTAATAGATTACCCTATTCCAGCCTGGTTTGAACTTAAGGTAAGTTCATTGATGTGCTGGGAATAATTGGCGATGAATCTAACTCTGAAATTTTTATGAGATATTCCTTTATATGTTATCTTTCAAACAACATTAGTTACACTCAATTTAGGGTTGTGTAGGGTGAGTTACACCCTTCTCAACTCATACTGCCAAGATGAGAATCTAGATTTCTAGGTCAAACTTCAAAAATTCATAACTAATTCTATACTAATCCAATAGCCTTATAATTTATATGTATGGAAATCCCTAAATGTATAGTTTCATATAAAAATGGATTCATCAAATTTAAACAGCTGTAGGCAGAGCCGTACACTCCACCGTATGGACCGTCGAGGGGAAACCCCTAATAGCTTCTTGAATTCTTCTGGAATTCATGTTTTCCTTAAATTAAACCATCAAATCTTCAATTCAAACTCACATATACACCTAAACCCAACCTTAAATCATCCTTTCCTCACCTCACAATATCAGAATCTTGCATGAACTAGGGACCCTAGTCAGACTCAAATCAAAGAAAAGAAGAAGGAGGTTAAGATTCCTACTTTGTTTAGTTGAATTCTTATTGATTTGATGTCTTAGATGGAAACAACTCTTGATGATACCTGAAAAAAAGTTGAAGATGGAGTGGAGATGAGTGTGTATGGAAGTGAAATGGAGAGTAGTCAGCTCCTTGTGCTAGTCAAAATTACCAAGGAAGAAGAAAGGAATTATCTCAAGACTTTTGAAGTAAGTTGTTGCATGATTGGTGGATTCCTACTCCTTCTTCAAATTGCTAGGGCTACCCACTTTTGGGTAGATTTTGTGGTGCCACATATATGGGTGTGGTGGCTAAATCTTGGCCATCCATCCTAGGGTTCTCATAGTACAATTTCTGTTGATCCGATTCCGACAATTTAAAATACCGAAATCTTACCAATTTCTCTTAAATCAGTAAACCGATTTTAGAAAATTCCTAGGTGGTTTCCTATGATTCTAATCTAATTTCCTCGAGGTTAATTCTTCTAAATGTTACTTAATTGGCTTTCAGTAAATACTTAATCGAATTCTAATTAATCGCAATTATTTACTAAAAACCAAACAACTCGGTTAAAAACGATTAAAATTTTTCGGATGTTACATTACTACCCTCCTAAAAAAATTTTGTCCTCAAAATTTAATTATGAAACTAACTAGTTATAATCATAACAGTTTAAATAAAGTTCATACATAAGCACACAGTAGATGTAAAACCACTTAGCATAATAGGATCGACTAAAACTAAATTAGCCAATTCCTTATTTTGGTTTATCCCTAATTCTTGCTTTGGCTCTTCTGGGGGTAGTCCCCTCAGCGTTTATAGTGAAAACTCTTCATGAACATTGCAGTTTAGCAGTCAACGGTTAGTTCGCAGGGCATTCTCTGATCATATGCCTTGGCTTGCCATATCTGAAACACACATACTGTTTAACTAGGTAAGGCTTATTTCCATGATTTTTTCCATACTTTGGACTTTGTTGCTTGACCATCGCTTCTTGCAGCTGCTTGCCCTCATTTTTGTTAAGGTGAAATTGCTTCTTTGGTGGTGAAGCATATTCGAATTCCTGGTTTTCAGGTGTTGGCATTTTTCCATAAGCATCAGATTGGGAAATCTCCAACTTCTTATTATAGTCTTCCACAAGTTTGCATTTGTTTACCAAGGTAGGAAAATCTCTTATCTCCATAGGGCTGACTTCTGCGAGGATATCTTCCCTTAATCCGCCTTCAAATTTGACACACTTCCATGCTTCATCTGGATTCCACTGATAGATTGTGGAAAACTTGCATAGCTCCTCAAACTTAGCGATGTACTCTGACATGCTACTACTTCCTTGGCAGAGTTGCATGAATTCTAACTCCTTAGCATTTCGAACTGATGGAGGAAAGTATTTCTGGTAAAAAGCGTCCTTGAACACAATCCAGGTGATCTCCGTATGAGACTCTTCTAATAGAGACTTCACACCATTCCACCAGAATTCTGCGTTTGCTTCGAGCATAGAAGTGGCAAAGGCCACTTTGTGGTGGTTAGTGCAGTCCAAAATGGAAAAGATCTTCTCTATTATCTTAACCCACTTGTCAGCCTTATTAGGATGAAAAACTCCTCTAAATCTGGGCGGGTTCACTTTTTGGAATTTTGTGAACTTGAGGTATTCTAGGTCCAATCCTAGGCCATTCGAGTTTCCACTGTGACCGGCTCCAGGTTGTCTTCTCAGCTAGTCCATCATTCGGTGTGCTGCAGCAGCTTGTCCATGCATGGCATATGCCATCTCTCATAGAGTGTCCATGAAATTCGTGGGGTCTTCTGAAGTGGGTGCAGTTTGTGGCCTATCTTAGAAGCCATTAGTTCCTAATCACACACAACAAAATATTGAGTTGATTAGGCTCGATAATACGTTAAGTGTGACAGCAACTAACAACAATCACAATTAAGCGGTCATGTATATCTAATTTCCTATATCTTATCTGAGCAGATAAGATTTATCACATGACATTTTCTAAGGATTCCAGAGTGCACTGGAAGCATAGTCAGTTTAGCCATCAGGTCCAGTTAGGACTAAACTGCTCTGATGTCATTTTGTAACGTCCTCCTTGGTATAGTACTATGCTTAAGTCATAGTATCATGCTCAGAAATTGTTACTATTACCTAAGCGGACCTTATTTGATACCAACTTCAGCCGCCTTTGAAACTTCTTGAACTTTCTGGAGATAACACGGAAATACGAGTGAGAATTTTAAATTCTCAGTAGGATGTCATCATTATTTTCTCCAGCTACTTCGATTTATTATGAAAAAGGTGGATATGTTATATAAACTGTTTTATTTTATAGTTTGAAAACATATTATTCGAAGCAGAATCCATTTTATCCATACACTTGTCATTTGGGAGAGCCAATACACAATAAAGTCATGAGTCATACTATGAATAATAACTACAATGTATCAAAATATAATAACACCAATATACTGGAAACTTGAAATCTGCATCTACCTTTACTTGTACCTGAATTTATGCAGATATAAAAAATTTTCTTTTCTTTCTTTGCCTTCCTTTACTTACCATACGTATTCTAGAGAATGATTGCCATGTCATACTCCCTCGGGGTGTGATCACCATGTCACACTCCTTAAAAGTAAATTCATCCTGCCACGTCCCAGAGTATGATCGCCATGTCATACTCCATCGAGGTGTGATTGCCATGTCATATTCCTTAGGGGGTAGGATCATTATACCACATTCCAAAGTATGATTGCCATGTCATACCCCATTAGAGTGTGATCGGCATGTCACGTTTCGTTGGAATATGGACTCATCATCATATCTTTTATCATAGAATCATAAATTCATAAGCTTCATACCTTATTCTCAAATAATAATACTTGCGTAGTATTCATACATGTCGCAGAACAATATTAACACACCAACATTTAGAACTATCACTAATTTCTGCCAGAAATTTGGCAGCATAATGGATCAAGTCTGCTTCCCCGTGAATAGTGTCAGGCTACCAGTAAAACCAATCAAGCAAAAGTTCAACAAAGAGTCACAAACATATCACAATAATGTCGATCATGTAGGGATTGGACCCTTATATATCACAATAATGTCAATTATGTAGGGATTGGACCCTTATGTTCAATTCTGCCCTTTATATCAATTCTGCCTGGTTTTTGTAAAGTTCACCATTTTTTCTACTTTTCTCATCTCGATTGAGTTTTAGATATGCTATAGCTCTACATGTCTAGTCTCCAACCCTTTTGATCCCATCTCATTTTGATTTGTGTAACTCTAGTTCTTACTATTTTATGTTAGACTGCCTTATACTTAGCTAGAAAGACACCCTTATAATTGAAAAATCAATAAAAATAGAAATCTAGATAAAATCATACAAAATTTATACCAAATTAAAGCTGACAGAACAAGCTTTCAAATGAAAAAAGTTGCATATCATTTGCAGGAGTATATTTTGAGATATAAGCCCCCTAACTTGACCCTAATGGACTACCCTGTTCCAGCCCGGTTTGGTGCTGGGAATAATTGGCGATGAATCTAACTCTGAAATTTTTATGAGATGTTCCCTTATATGTTATCTTTCAAACAACATTAGTTTCACTCATTTTAGGATTGTGTAGGGTGAGTTACACCCTTCTCAACTCATATTGCCTAGATGAAAATCCAGATTTCTATGTTAAACTTCAAAAATTCATAACTAATTCTATACTAATCCAATGGCCTTATAATTTATATGTATGGAAATCCCTGAATGTATATTTCATATAAAAATGGATTCATCAAATTTAAATAGCTGTAGCCAGAGCTGTATACTCTACTGTACAGACCATCGAGGGAAAAAACCTAATAGCTTCTTGAATTCTTCTTGAATTCATGTTTTTCTTAAATGAAATCATCAAATCTTCAATTCAAACTCACACATACACCTAAAACCAACCTTAAATCATCCTTTCCTCGCCTCTCAGCATCAGAATCTTGGATGAACCAGGGACCCTAGGTAGCCCCAAATCAAAGAAAAGAAGAAGGAGGTTAAGATTCCTACCTTATTTAGTTGAATTCTTGTTGATTTGATGTCTTAGATGGAAACAACTCTTGATGAGATTTGAAGAGAGGTTGAAGGTGGAGTGGAGATGAGTGTGTATGGAACAGAAATGGAAAGTGGTCAGCTCCTTATGCTGCTCAAAATTACCGAGGGAGAAGGAAGGAATTATCTCAAGACTTTTGAAGCAAGTTTCTGCATGATTAGTAGATTCCTACTCCTTCTTCAATTTGCTAGAGCTGCCCACTTTTGGGCAGATTTTGTGGCGCCACATACATGGGTGAGGTGGTTAAATCTTGGCCATCCATCCTAGGGTTCTCACAGTATAATTTCTATTGATCCGGTTTCGACAATTTAAAATACCGAAATCTTACCGATTTCTCTTAGATCGGTAAACCGGTTTTAGAAAATTCCTAGGTGGTTTCCTATGATTCTAATCTAATTTCCTCAAGGTTAATTCTTGTAAATGTTACTTAATTGGCTTTGAGTAAATACTTAATCGAATTCTAATTAATCCCAATTATTTGCTAAAAATCGAACAACTCGATTAAAAACGATTAAAATTTTTCGGAAGTTATAGAAAGTGGCTTTGCCTTTATCCACTTCGTGAAATAATTTATTGCCATAATTAGGTACTTCACTTGTCCCAAGGTGAGTGGGAAGGAACCCAGGAGGTTGAGTCCCCATTTGTTGAAAAGCCAGGGGGATGATTGACATTAATCCATCGAAAGGGGCGAGGTGGAAGGTGGAGTATTTCTGGCAGCTGGAGCACTTCCATGCATACTCAACCGAGTCCTTGATCATTGACGACCAATAGAATCCAGCTCACAATACTTTCAATGCGAGTGATTTTCCTCCAAGATGATGGCCACAAGAGCCTTTGTGGACTTCCTCAAGAATAGCGGGAACCTGATCAAGTCCCACACACTTCAGCAGTGGCTGGGACAGTCCCTTTCTGAATAATTATTCATTGATGAAGCTATAGTAGGAGGCTTCTCTGGCTAGCCTCCTGGCGTCAATGGGATCTTCAGGTCGGATTCCATTCTGTAAGTACTGGACAATCGAGGTCATCCAGTTTGGAGCTCCGTCGACTGATAATGTTGGAATAGGATTCGTTATTGAGGGAAGCTTCAAAGTCTCTTGGATCAAACTCTGGTTGTTTTCTCTGGGCTTAGTGCTTGCCAGCTTGGAGAGGATGTCAGCTTTGATGTTTTCTTCTCTGGGAACATCCCGAAACTCTGCACTTGGAAATTCTTTTATGAGTTCTTTTAATTTCAAAAGGTATTTTTGCAGTAGAACATCTTTAGCTTGGTACGTCCCGATAACTTGGGAAGTCATGACTTAGGAGTCGCTGCATACCGAAGGTCGCGATACTCTAACGTCCTTAGCTAGCTAAGGCCAGCAATGAGAGGCCTCGTACTTGGCCTGGTTGTTGGAAACCAGGAAGTCGAACTTGATGGAGAGCTCAAGGATTATTTCGCCTTCTTTTTCAAGAATCGCCATAGCTCCACTTCCCTTTGAGCTGGAGGCTCCGTCCACCTGCAGCATCCATCCTGATTCTGGGGTATCCACATCGTCTACCATTTCAACTAAAAAGTCTACCAGTGCTTGAGCTTTAATGGCCATCCTTGGTTTGTACTGGATGTTGAACTTCAAAAGTTTCACAGACCATGAAACCATCCTACCTGCCAAGTCCAGTTTTTGTAGGGTTTGCCGGATTGGCTAGTCGGTTCGGACGACGATCGTATGGGCTTGGAAATATTGCGGAGCCTTCATGCTGCAATAACTAGGGCCAGGGTGACTTTTTCAATCTTCCAATATCTCGTCTCGGGTCCTTGAAGTACTTTGCTAAGAAAGTATAGGGGTGCTGTTGTCGGGAATCTTCCTGAACCAGTGCCCCAGCTATAACAACGTTGCTAACTGAGAGATACAAAATTAGTGGTTTTCTGGCTCTTAGCTTGCTCAGTATAGGAGGGTAGGAAAGGTACTGCTTGAAGTAGGAGAAAGCGACTTTACACTCTGGCATCCACTCAAAAGTATTCCCCTTTTTCAAGACGAAAAAGAAGGGAATGGCTTTCCGGGCCGATGCAGCCATGAATCTCGAGAGGGAGGCAATTTTTCTTATGAGACATTGTACTTCATTTACTGTTATCGGACTTCTCATTTCAAGGATTGCTTAGCATTTGTCGGGGTTTACTTCGATTCCCCGATGCATGAGCATGAATCCCAGGAATTTTTTGGCTTCCACGACAAATGCACACTTGTGTAGGTTTAGTCTCATATTGTGCTGTCAGAGGTGACTGAACACAACCTCAAGATCGGACAGGAGATTTCCTTCTTCTTGAGACTTGATCAACATGTCGTCAATGGGAACCTCCATCAACTCTCTGATCAGCTTTATGAATACCTTGTTCATAAGCCTCTAGTATGTGGCTCCTGTATTTTTCAAACCGAACGACATGACCTTGTAACAATAGTTGGCCATTGGAGTTATGAACACCATTTTTTCTTTGTCAAGGTGACACATTGGGATTTGGTTGTATCCCAAGTAAGCGTCCATAAAGGTGAGCAATCGGAAACCGAAGGCGACATTTACCAAGCCATCAATGCTTGGTAAGGGATATGGGTCCTTTGGGCAAGCTTTGTTCAGGTCAGTGTAATTGATGCATATTCACCATTTCCCATTGGACTTTCTAACCATCACGACATTTGACAACCAGGACGGGTATACGACCTTGTGTAACGTTCGAAAAATTTTATCGCTAATAACTGAGTTGTTCGGTTTTATTGAATAAGTGGGTTTAATGAGAACTTGATTAAACACTTACTTAAAGCCAATTAAGGGTGAATTGAGAGGATTAGGCATGATAGAATTAAATTAGGAGCATAGAAAACCTCACAGAAAAATTTCAGACCAATTTATCGATTTAATGGAAATCGGTAAGATTTCGATAATTCAAACTGTCGGAACCGGATTGGTAGAATTTTTTTATGAGTGCCCTAGAATCAACGGCTAGGATTTAGCCAAACACCCCACCCAAGTGGCGCCTAGACAGCCATGGATGATGGGGAGTAAATCAGATTTTTGACCAAGACTAAGTCCACCAATCAAATTCAAGCCACCTTGAAAATATCTTCACTTTTTCTCCTTGCATCCTCATCCATTTTCGGCCACTTCTCCTAGCTGAGCTCCCTTCATTCTTCTTCTCCTCCTTCTCTCCTCCACTCCATTTTCATCTCTTCTTCAAGCCTCATCATAAACTACTTGCACCAAAGACACAAAATCAGCATAGATTACACAAGATAAGGTAGGAACTCCCACTTCTTCCTTTGGTTTCTCTGATTTGGGGCTGTATGAGGAACATGCTTAATCTGAGATTTGGATGCTTTATAGAGTGATGAAGATGTTTTATGACTGGTTTTGCATATATGTTGTGATTAAAATTGGATTTGAGGACAAATAGCTTGAAGAAGGAAGACAAATCTCGAAGCTATTAGGGTATTCCCTCGATGGTCCATACGGCGGAGTGTACGGATTCGCTTACCACTGTTTAAATTGGATGAAACCATTTTTATATGAAACTAGACATCTAGGGCTTTCCATACATATATCATATAAGGCCATTGGACTAGTATAGAATTAGTTATGAATTTTTGAAGTTTACCCTAGAAATATGGATTCCAATCCGGGCAGCAGGAGTTGAGAAGGGTGTAACTCACCCTATACAACTTCAAATTGAGTGAACCCAAGTTTTTTTGAAAGCCAACATGTAAAGGAATATCCATAAAAATTTCAGAACCAAACTCCTAGCCGTTTGCTCCCGGTGTACCAAGGAAGTTGGCTTAAGTCTAAACCGGATTGAACCAGGATAGTTTAGTAAGGCCAAGTTTTGAGACTCATAAGTCAAAATATACTTATGAAAATGACATAAAACTTTGTTCATTTGAAAGCTTATTCTGATAGCTTTAATTTGACATAAATTTCATATAAATTCACCTAGTTTTCTATTTTTAGTGAATTTTTATTTAAGAGGACCTAATTCTGGCTGAAAATAGGGCAGTCTGAGGTAAATTGTTTATATCTAGAGTTATACCCATCAAAATGAGATGAAACCAAAAGGGTATAAACTAGACACATAAGGCTACAACATATCCAAAAATTATGTTTAAATGAGTTAAATTGAAATAAAGGTGGGATATACCATAACCGGGCATGATAAGGCAGAATGAGCTAAAAGCCTTATTGATGCTTTGTTGAAACTAATGAATGAATCTATGAATGTATATGTATAATTGCTGCTCTATACTGAAATTGCAAATTGTATAAATGTATTGGTTGGCTAGCACTATTCATGGGGAAGCGAACTCGATCCGTTATGCTGCCAAAATTTCGGTAAGAAGTTCATATGTTGTGAAACTTTATGATAGCTTGAATGCATTATATTCAAGAGACAAGTTAGATGTGCATTCATTTCATGACATTATAAAGAATTCCACATCACTTGGCCTAGCCCCGGAATAAATTAAGGGGAATAGATCAGTGGGAAGGTCAGGGAAAGTAAACCCGACCATCTTGTATAGGAACGAGCTCGGTCCTGAAAGGCAGACTATTACCCAGGAGTATATGGCCAATGACTCCCAGGGGACCAAGGATGGAAATAAGTTCTAAAAGGCGAAAGCCTCCAAGAATAAGATGCATCTTCTCATTGCACATGCATATGTATAGTGTAATACCTTTCTATTGATTATTCTAGATCTCTGTTTATTATTCTTAACATGCTATTGTTCTATCATGATTACTGTTTGATTATATCAGTGTATCTGTTAACTAAAACTGAATTTGTTTCGGTGTATGCTTTACAAACAAGTATTTAAGTTAAATATTATCAGTTTTACCGTACTATTTGAAAATTATTGCACAACCGAAACAACTGGGAATGACAGCGATGACATATGTATAGAACTAGGAATTCCTACTGAGAAATTTCTATTTCTCACCCTACTGTATATTACCGCGTCATTCTCAAACTATGGAGCACGTCGCGATAGGAGTCCTCTTCATTGAGTTTCCCGAGCTTCACATACACCTCGACCCATTTCTAGACTCTGTATATATATTTGGCAGGTGCCATTTTTGTTTGTATTTCTTCTTCCAGAGAGACTTCGCCGTACCACTGATGCACCCACTGTTTGACCCCGCTGTTCTGTATATTGCCATTCCACATCATATGGCCCATCTATTTCCACCTTCTCCAGCAGCAGCAGCACCAGCAGCAGCCCTCACTCCTATGGCCCTTCCTGCATCACCACCACATCCGATGCTCTCCGCCTCGACATTAGAGGAGGACCCATCGGAGGCAGCGAGTTCCTCCTCATCCTTTGCTCCCGGCACGGGCCACCCTCCTGCAAATGCACCCATGGCGAATGGGTTTCTTTCTTCGGATTCTGGTTAGATAGTGGGCTTATCGTAGTGGTAGTAGATGCATAGAATGGCCCTCTTTTGGCAGTCTAAGTCATGGGTAGATGGATAGATATTAGGAGATGCTCATGAAATGTCCCATGGGGACCACTTGGGGTGCTGTTTATAGAAATTGGCCGTTTCATTTTGTATTAGCGGCCTCATTTTGTCACCTTGTATTTTTTTGACAAACTTTAAAATCAGGTATCTATGTACATGTTTATGATGCCATTTGCAATTATTCTGTTCTTATCGTGTTTTTATTTATGTTACATTATTTACAGTATACCGATTAACTAGTTTTTATTTTGCCGTCACACAGAAAATTTTATTATGCGATTAAGTATTTCTTACGCAAGTAATTAATACTATCACAGAAAATAAGATTAAACCAGTATTACACGTAATCACTTATCGGATAATTTATTATGACTTAAGCATAGTACTTTGTCTGGTAAGGTGTTACACCTTGCGTATGAATTCGGATTCCAGGAGGCTCTGGACTTGCTCCTAGACCTCAAGGGCTCTATCTGGGCTCATTCTCCTTCTCTTCTGAGTTACCAGTCTTGAACTGTGGAAGATTGAGAGTCGGTGGGACCTAAACTTTGAGCTGATTCTAGGCATATCAGCCGCAGTCCATGCGAATAAATCTTCATTGGACTTGAGGACAGTGATTAAGTCTTGATTCAACACGATCGGAAGGTTTTTGTTGATCCGGGTTATTTGCCCGTTTTCCTTTCCTATTTGGATTTCTTCTCATTTGCCATCTGGCTCTGGTCTTTTTCCTTCAACTTTCCTTGTATCCAGGTCTACCATTATAACTATCTCACCATTGGAGGGTCAGGCATTCCCCTTGGACACCTCCTTTTGTTGCCTTTGGATTTCAAGGTTGGCATTGTAGCATCGCCGAGCCATGACCTGGCCCGCTTTTATCGTGGTGATTTCTCCTTTGTAAGTAAAGAACTTCATGGTCAGGGATACCATTGAGATAAGGGCGCCTATCTTGTTCAAAGTCAGTCTCCTAAGTATCACGTTGTAGGCCGAGGGGTAGTCGACAACCAGGAAATTGACTTTGACCATCCGGGTTTTAGGTCAAGACCCTAGGGTTAAGTGGAGGGTGACGAACCCCTGGGGGTGGACTTTCTCCCCGGAAAAGCCAATTAACTCCTCCTTGTGTATTTGCAGGTCGGCGTTATTTAATTTAAGCTTATCAAATGCATCTCGGAATAAAATATCCACCGAGCTCCCTTGATCAACAAATACCCTTTTTACTTCGGCATTGACCATTGCTGTTGAGATCACTATAAGGTTGTCGTATCCAGGAATCACACCCTCAAAGTCGGAACTTGAGAAGACTATATCCGGTACTGGCTAAGATGTTGACATTGGCTTTTTTTCCTAAAGGTACATTAAGGACTTCTTGCAAATACTTTTTTTGGGATGAATTTGTCATTCCGCCACCTATGAAACCTCCGGCTATGACATTGATAGTTCTGGTGATCTATTCTTCGTCGTTGCCTTGATTTCCTTTAGGTTTCGAGGTTCTTTGGCTCCTCGGATTCCTCCTTTCCTCGTCATGGACTTCTTTGGGAAGCCACATATTTTGCCAATCTGCCTTCCCTTATCAATTGCTCTACCACATCTCGGAGGTCGTAGAAATCCTCGGTTCTATGCCCAAAGCCATTGTGATATTCATAAAACAAGGACTTGTTTATGTTGGCCCTCATTTTGAGAACCTTTGGCTTGGGAAACCTTTCAACTTGACTGACTTCTCTAAATAGATCGAATAGGGATATGGTAAGGGGGTATATTCATTTTATTTACTGGCCCTTGAGCGTATGTCCTTCCTAGGGTGTTCGTCTTAGCCGCTGGCCTTCTTGTCAGATTGGTGCCTTCCTGGGTTGGCTATGGCTTTCTCCGTTTCCTCCAGAAAGATATACTTCTTGGCTCTCATTTGTATTTCTTCGGGGGATTGTGGCGGCCTCTTGGACAAGAAAGTTTTGAATGGTCCAGGTCATAGTCCGTTTAGTAGCGTTAGAATTGCCGCTTGAGTCTGCACCTTGTCAACGAGCAAAGTTTCGGCATTATATCGCTTGAGGAAATCTCGGAGCAACTCGTTTTGTCATTGATGTATGCCATGGAGGCTGGAGACCGGCTTAGGTTTGAATCTCTTGGTAGTGAAGTGGGCCAAGAATAGTGCGACAAGGTTGGAAAATCGATCAATCGACCTGGGTAGGAGAAAGTTGAACCATTTGAGTGCAGCTTTTTTCAAGGTGATGGGGAATGCTCGGCATTTGACAGGATCCGAGACTCCAATCAACGCCATCCTTGATTTGAAAGCATCCATATGCTCCTGGGGATCAGTACTGCCGTCATAAGGCTCCATGTCGGAGATGTGTTATCGCCATGATGAAGCCAGAGAATGGCGTGTCGTCGCCATCCCCAGGGTCCTCGTAGTGTTCCGAGCCTCGTCTTGCATGTATATCATCGTATCGAAGTTGAGGTCGGGTTTCGGAGCGTTCGAGGTGGCAATGATCACTTTATGCCTGACATTCTCTATGGCTATTGGCTACACTCCCATGTGGTGAGTTTCCGTGATGACGGCGTTCTGTGCTGCGGCTGCGTTCTCTCGGGCTTTGGTCTCCATAATGGTCTGGGCTCCTATCATGGTGGTGTCGATGCTTCTCCCTGCGTCATTTCCAGTTGGCTTCTTTCATGCAATCCAAATTCCGCTGCAGCTTTTGGATGTGGGTGGCTTGCTCCCGCATCAACGTTAGCATCTCGACGAGCAAGTTAGCGTTGGCCTGAGGGCAAATTTCCACCTTGGAGCAACCACGTTCCTCGTGGCTTAGATGATAGAGCGATGAGCTGTTGAGTTCTGCTAGTGGTGGTGGTCTCTGACATCCGAAGCCGAATTGGAAGCTGTGCGACCGTCCACCAGTGGTTAGTGGTTGCTTGCGGGGCCATATGCCGCCATGTGTTCCTGCCTAGGGTGTGAAGACATTTGTTTAAATTCCGCCATGGTATGGTGGTGAGCAGCATTTGAGTTCCCCACAGCGGTGCCAATATTCAGAGGTGGGTTACTTGGGAGGACTCTGAATCGAGATTGGGATCCCAAGCTGCTCTTGGTGTGATCTGCGTGTTGAAGAAGTGGAGGTCCACGACGAAGGGAGATACCTGCAGGGACTCCAACGCTCAAGTCAGTGAGTGCAGGAAGTATATGAGAAATAGGTAGAAGTACCTGAGGTCTGTAGTAGGACTTACATAAATATGAGTAGGTGGTTAAGAAAAGATGGGGATATGATTCTGCCATCATAGGGGATAACTCGGGATGTCCATTAGCTTGGGGTTAATGGATCAGTCCGAGTTCATCGGCAGCATGCAAGCTAGGTATGTTCCGCAGTGTGAGGGAACCGTTGCTTTTAATTCAGGTTTGGGCCCTAGTTCGGATTTTGGGCCCGAGATAAGTGTTGGATAGTAGCAGGTCCAACCTCGATTTTGGGCTAAGCCATTGGGCCGAGTTGGGCTCCCATACTCCAGTCCGAAATATATTCTATTTTTGTCTTCATTTTAGGAGGGCATGAAGTTGAGGATAAATCAGCTGAAGACCAAGGAGAACAGAGCCATCTTAGTCCTATCCTAGAACCAAGCACTTTGATTTAATGATCTTAAGTTGGCCATAACCCTTGCATTTAGTTTGGAAAGTGAGGAGGGGTTAACCCCTTAATCTTGAATATTATGGTTTTTAATATATTATAACAATGGATAAAGAGAAGAATATAGTTGCCGGATAATATATTTTTATTAATAATATATTATATATTAATATGTTACGATTCATTGAGATCTTTAGTTCATATAATAATATTGAATATAGTTGTTAATATAGTTATTTTAATATAATTATTTAAATATACTTATTAAATCTAATTTATTATAAATTCATTTAATTGATTTGATGTAAATTAGGTATTATAAAATATGAAAATACAAAATTTGATTTAAAATAATACGATCTTTAGTTCATATAATAATATTGAGTATAATTGTTAATATAGTTATTTTAATATAATTATTTAAAATATACTTATTAAATCTAATTTATTATAAATTTATTTAATTGATTTGATATAAATTAGATATTATAAAATATAAAAATACAACATTTGATTTAAAATAATACCAGTGTTCCTCAATGTCAAACCTGCGGCAAGTTGGATAATATAGGGGCATATAAGAGACATGTAGGCTCCAGAATTGCAATGAACAATAGAGAGAAAAGCTATACGTAGAATCTCACAGTATGGATGTTTATGCCTTTTTGTGTTTGGTGTTGAGGACAAAGAAGGATAAATATGAAACTCAGAGCAATCGTTTTTTTGGGGCTAATAGGTAATTTTGTCATTGAAATTTTAAATTTGAAAAATGAGACTTTAAATCAGAATAAAACTAATAAAACACTTCAACCAATGAAAGAAAAAAATACTTGAAGCCCAAGGGTGTCAGTACCCAAAAAAAGTGTATAGAAGAAATTTCCTCTCTTTATAATGTCAAAAAATTGATACGCAAAATATTTTATCAACATTTGCATATGATTATCATATATTAAAGTCAAAATCTTGCAAAAATTGAAAATGTATGTATTTCTTTTTTTTAAATAATAATTATAAATTTTAATAATTCATAGCAAAATTCATAGCCATATCTATAATAATTCAAAGAAAGTAAAAATTTACACCAAAATTCACAGCTATATCCCAAACAAGTAATATTCAGCAATTTTTGTATGAAAAAATTCGCAAGAAAATTCGTAGGAAATTTGAAGCAAAAATCGCATGACAATAATTACAGCTAAATCTACAGCAAATATCAATAACTAAATTCGTAGGAAAATCCATAGCAAACTTCTAACAAAAACTGCATGGCAAAAGTTGTAGCTAAATCCGCAACAAAAAAATTTGTCACAAATTTCTACTAAAAACTGCACGAAAAAAGTCGCAACTAAATTCAAATGAACAAATTCGTAACAAAATCCACAGTAAATTGATCATAAAAACTAAAGGACAAAAGTCGCAGCTAAATTTGCAACAAATATTCGCAACTAAATTCACATGAAACAATTCGCAACAAAATATGTAGTAAAAATAAAAGTCCCAAATAAGTTTGCTGCAAATATCTGCAAGTAAATTTGTAGATATATTTTCCTATGGATTTTGTAATATCCCCCACAAGTTCCGACTTCATCTTCAAGTTTTCATGATTTTCGACTTCCGACTTCATCTTCGAGCTTCAAATAAAACGGGATAATTTTCGATTTCTGACTTAACCTTTAATGTCCAAACAAAATGGACGTGATCATCGATATTTGAGTTTATTTAAGTTCCGATCTCCGAACTTATTTCAAGAGCGTTTTCATTTCTATTGATATTCCTGAGTTTGAGTTTGTGACCAACTTCCGAGATTGAATTGGGAGTTCCAAGATTATATAAGCTCCGATTTCCCGGTACATAAGGTTTTATGTTCTTGTACTAACTTCCAAGTTTATGTAACATCCTTGACTTCTGAGTTTAAGTCTTTTATGTTTCATAGTCTTGTCTTTGATCGCTGATTTTAAGGTGATTTGTTTACTGTGATTTCAGATCTCCAACTTTATGTTTCAAAGAAAATGAACATGATTTCCGCTCTAATAATCTATTTCCAAGTGACTCGAGTTTCGATATCTGAATTAATCTCCAAGTTCAAATAAGATGGAAATGAGTTCCGACTTTACGCAAAATGGATACGAGTTCAGAGTTTAGATAGAGTGCAAACAAGTTCTCATTTTGCTAGAGGATAATTAAGCCACATTAAGCCACAAAAAGAAGGAAGCACGGCTAGAAATCAGCCACAAGAATTTCAACCAATCAACACTCACAATTCCAACTACCCTCTTTATGTTTAAATTTGACTTTTCTTTCTGCATTTAGCTGACTTACACGCCCTTTTTTCTCTTTACTTCAGTCTCCTTTTCTCTTCTCATTTTCTTCTCCTCTCAGCCAACCTCCAACACTTAGCAAAACCACACACGAAGAGGTAGAGGTTTAATTTTGTTCTTGTAATTCTGATTATGGGTGACTGATTTTTGGCTTTATTTTCTCACTTTTTAATGTGATTAGTGAATGAATATGATGATTTTTGGACTGGTTGTTGGCTGCTTTGGTTTAAATTTGATTGATTAAGAAGTAGGAAAGGGTGAGAATAAGAAGATGTGAGGGGCTGGAAAACCAAATTCCTAAGGCAGTCCGTACGGCGGAGCGTGCGGCTCTGCTTATAGCCAGTTAAATTCAATGAGACTATTTTTATATGAAACTAGACATTTAGGACTTTTCATTCATATATCATATACGGCCATTGGATTTAGTATTGAGAGAGATAAGAATTTTGGAAGTTTGACTTAGATTGTAGAGGTTGATATTGGGCAGACTGGGTTTTTCAGGGCATAACTTACTCTATACAACTTGGAATTAGATGAAACCAACTTTGTTAGAAATCTTACACATAGAAGAACATTCCATAAAAATTTCATAGTTAGATATAGCCCCGTTTGCTCCCAGTAGTTCAAAGAAATTGCCTTATGTCCAAATCAGGCCAAAACAGGTCAGTTCAAAAAGGTCAAATCTCGGGGCTTATAACTCGAGCCCTACTAAAGCAAATAAAATGGAACTTTTTGCAAATGAAATATTGTTCTGTTGGCTTTAATATGATACCAATTTCATATGATTTGGACTAGTTTTCGATTTTTAGTAAATGTGTAATTCTGACTAACTGCAGGGCAGACTGGGATAAAACTTGAATATCTTGAGTTATACAAGTCAAAATGAGATGGTACCAATGAGGCTAGAAAATAGACACATAATACTCTAACATATCCAAAATGGAGGTCCAGATGAGTTAAATAGAAAATTTGGCTTGACTTACAAAAATTGTGTTGAATGAATGTGCTGAGACAGCAATTATGTTTTTAAATGCAACATTTATCCCCATGAGAATGATGAGTGAATTATCAATGAAATGTTTTGATATCTCTATATAATTGACTGTTTGAGTACTGACACTATTCATGGGAAAGTGGACACGTTCCGTTATGCTGCCAAAAATTTGGTAAGCTTATGCATGAGTTATAATCTACATTCAAAATCCATATGCATTGCAAGAAGTTCATAAAGATTATGTTATGATGAATATAAGAGTTACGTTATGATGAAAGTTCGATAATACTTAGCCCAACCCCGGATTAAAGTTAAGGGGATCAGATCGATGGGAAAGTCAGAGAAAGTAAACCCAGCATTCCTCTATAGGAACGAGCTCGATCCTGAAAAGCAGACTATTGCCCAGGAGTCTGAATGGCCAAGAACTCCTAGGGGACCAAGAAATGGAAAAGTTTAAGCAAAAGTTTATGAAAAGAGTTTCAAGAATGAGTTTTACATGGTCACATTTGGTCACATTAAATAGTCATTATAAATTGATCACAGTATGACTGTATATTTTCTTACTGCTGTGTGTTCATCTATTCTACTTATGATTCTGTTTCTTATACTGCCTTAAGTAAACTAGAATCTTGCCTCGAACCAGACGCTTTATTAAACTTATTAAATATGGACAGTTCAATTTGCTCCTATGTTTTCATAATTAAATAAAAACCGGGGCAACTGAGAATGAATGTGACGTCAATCATGCGAACCCTACTGAGAATTTCTTTAAATTCTCACCTCGCTCTATATTTCCACATCATTCTTAGATGCTAGTGATGGATTCGACCGCCACCCTTTTCGTTGAGATTCGAAACCTACAGCTCCACCATGATCCCTTGGTGGATTCATTGTACATAGCTGGTTCCTGCAATTTCTGTCTCTACCTATTCAGTAACAGGAATTTTGCTGTTCCCCTTTTTCACCCTTTTTTTGATCCTGCTGCTCCATATTTTGCAGTCCCATTGCATATGGCACACCCTCCTCCAGCACCTGCCGCACTTGCCAGTCCTCCGCTCGAGTCACCTCCACAGATGGTTCCAAACATCCCACTTAGCTCCAAGAGCGATCCCTCGGAGGCTACCGGCTCATCATCCTCCTCCTCTGGACCTACTATGGACTACTCCCCAACCGAGCCTGGTATAGCCAACAGCTACCTGACTGAGTAGGTCCCAGCCGTGGGTGACATTGTACAGCATGACTCTCTTTTGGCAGTATAGTATCGAGCCATAGACTTGGATCAGCTAGTCCTTGGAGGACCTTGTAGGTTTATTTTGATTGACATGGGCCCTTTATTCTTTTTGTTACACTGGCCCCACTTTTGTATCCTCTTTTTTATCTATACATAAATTGAAGCGTTGGCTTCTACTATATATACATATATATATATATATATATATATATATATATATATATATATATATATATGTATATATATATATATGTATGTATGTACAGTTGATGATATATTACTGATTCTTATCTTTCCTGTCATGTTTTATTAAATTGTGTTACACTCTGTGACGCTGGTCATGTCTATCATATACAGCGCGTCGTTTCGCCCGTTTCAAAAAAAAAAAAATAAAGGGAACGTGACATGATAAAAAATTAGTAAGCAGAGTATCTGTGACACAATCTACTTAATTTCATGCTATGACTTAATCATAACATTAAATTAGTAGGGTGTTACAGATTTTGTTACAAAACTAATTTTGACTAGACCTTTTTACATTTTTTCTCCAATTATGTATGAAAATTATTTGCAAAAATATTACTTGCAAAATAAATTGCATCAAAAATCCGCTACTAAAACTTTCCTGCCTTATGGAGGGAAAGTTACTTGCGAATTTTGCTACAGATTTCGAAATTTGCAGCAAAATGTCAACTGGCTTGATCGAAATAGAAAATTTGTCGCAAAATTCTCAGCTATTACTTGTGAATAAAATTTGTAGGAAATTTTCGCAGCTAATCTGTAGTATTTTAGTAGTGATTCTAACTATTGTTATGGCTTGAAAAATTGTTTTACAACTTGTTAGAAGGTCTCAAAATCTAATAGGCTCATAATTAATGATCATGCATTGAGGGTATTCATACAATTTCCTACTACCATTTTGGATATATGTGACTGATCATTCAAATCACTGGAAAATTGGAAAGACAAGAAGCACGAACTTGAATAGAGTTTGCTCACCTAGTAAAATGAGCAGTGAAGAAAACCTAGTTCTAAATGTGTGCTAGATTAGATCACCTTCAAGGGTGAAGAAGTTTATCCATGAATACAGGCACAAGCATGGAGAGAGAGAGAGAGAGAGAGAGAGAGAGAGAGAGAAAGTAAAAATAGATGCACAATGAAGTAAATGTAATGCTTTGATAGAATCATGAGGTGCTTAAAGAGGTTGTTGTGGTGGTAGTAGGTGAAAAATGAAGGATGAACCGATGAAGCATGAAAATGAACAGGGAAGATGATGATGATGGTGGTGTAATTGGTTTGGTTGAATGCCACCTTTATCTTTGGTTTTTGGTCTTACTTTTGGGGTTAAGTGGAGGATAGAGAGGGCTTTTACTTTGCTTGGCAATTTAGCTCCCAATTTCAGTGATTTACTTGCTCCACTCAATGAGGTTTATTAGTGTTGGAGGAGGACCCACTTTGACCCATTTAGGCTAATTTGCAGGAAGAAAAACATAGACATATAATATACTCCTTGAGTTATACTTTCATTCTTTGGATGAAGAAATCTATTCCTCCAAGTATTTTCTCAATCTTTGCTTATATTGGGGAGAAGGAGAGGAGAGGAGAGAAAGAGAGAGATAGAGATAGAGACAGAGACAGAGAGATTGTTTTGAGAAGTAAAAATTGTTTTACTTGTAGAGGATAAAATAATTTTTCTATATTAGTCGTTAGTTCTATAAACACATATGGCACTAATCACCTTTTCTTTCTCTTTTTTTTTTTTTTGTTCAAAATAAATTAAATTAGACAGAGAGACTGAAGCCTATGTTGTAGAGTTTACCGAAACGAGATAAAAGTGCAATACATACAACCAGTGGATGAACAACAAAGCTTACAGAAATAGGAAATAGAGACCAAAGCACCACGTAATTCTTTGCAATCATCACAGCTATTGATCAAGCTTAAAGTAGTAAGGGAATTCATTTCTACTTGTTCCCTCTAATGCCTTACTTGGTCATGAATGTGATGAATCCTCATTAAAGCTTTAGCTATTAAGTACTCATGGTTTTTCTTTTTAATCACAAAGTTTACTCACAAGTTTAACTTATTTGAACTGTTTACATTAATAGTTGTTTGATAGTTGGAGTACAATATGTACTCTACCTATGAGAATTTTTTTTCTTGAGATTTGAACTTGAATAATAATTCCGTGATATATAAACTATATATAACCTTAACCAATCTCTTATGAATTATTGGGTGTTAAAAGCATAAAATAAAGGTATGTTTGGTACGTAGAGGAGCAAAAATGGGAAACAAATTTTTATGAATTGATTTTATGTGTAAAGTTACGTATAAAACTAATCCATAAAAAATTATTCTCGATTTTTTCCTCTCTACCAAACTCACTCTTGTGTAAAATAATTTATATGTGTAATAAATATTCCTTCAAGCAAGAATTCATTTTATGTTGGGTTTGGGCTTGCTCTTCATTCATAATTGCTTACTAATTCTTGTTCTAGGCCTTTCTTTCTTTTTTTTTTTGTTCAGTATGAAGATTTCATTGCACGAAACATCTAACACAAGTGGGAAAATAGATACACCAAATTCAAATGGCCCACAATTGAGAAGTGGGCTACAATCAAACACAGCCCAAAAATAAATAGGAGTCCATTACAATAAGTTTGCTTCTTCCTTCAACATACTATGAAGTGAGGTAGGCAATTTTATGACCTAATTTGAAGGGAGATTCCCTTCCAACAACAAGTGAGCAATGTAATGAGCTACACGATTGGCTTCCCTAGGCATCCATAGTAGTGCATAGGAGGAGAACTAGCTTTGCACGAATCTGATATCCTCCACCACTATTGCAACATCAAGCAAAGGGGTATTGTCCCCTTGCCTTCGTCCTCTTTAGGGCTTCGCCTTAGAAGAAAGAATACCATTGACTTTATATCTGGAGGAGACTCCCACGACACATTGCATCACCCTTTGCACCCATTCTTGCTCAAAACCTAATTTAAGTAAACAGCCCTCAAGAAATTTCCACTCAAGCTTATTATATGCTTTGCTCATGTCTAGCTTGATAACTAACTATTCCTGCTAACTTTGTCTCTCTTGAGAGAATGAACGATTTTGTGGTTGACAATTATATTATCTTGGATAAGCCTTCCACTAATGAAAGCATTTTGATTGGGAGAGACAAATTTATCAATAAATTTTCTCAACTTGTGATCAATGACTTTAGTAATAACTTTGAAGATGAAATTGTAACAATTGATAAGCCTAAATTGACCTATTTCCTCAAGTTCTGGGGATTTTGGTATGAGAACCACTGTGGTTTCATTTATCTTCTAGAAGAGTGTCAAACTGGAAGAAATTTTTTATCACTCACACACTTTGGGACCTACAACATCCTAATGATTTTGATAAAAAATCCTATTGAGTCTATCACCTTCCAAGGCCTTTAAAGCTCCAAGACTTGCATTGCTAATTTGATTTCAGCATCCATTACTAATCAGCAAAGTTTAGCATTCATTGAGTCATCCACTAGCTTAGGAACTACCTTTACCTTAGGCACTAGCAAATTGATAGATTTGCTAAAATAATCCTTGATGGCCTTTGTGACATTCTCTTGACCCTCTAACCAAACTCCTTCTACATTTGTGATTCTCTAGATTCTACTTCTGTCTCTCCTCTAAATAGTGGTTACGTGGAAGAATTTAGAATTTTTATCTCCCCATTTAAGCCATTTTAACATAGATCTCGTGCCCCAATATTTCTTCTCTTGAGCCCAAAGGAGCTTAATTTCTTCTTTTAGTTTATTAACCTGCTCAATGTTGTAATCAATGATTTCAACACTCAGCAAGTCTTGAAGCTACTTTTTTAACTTTGTAATTTTTTTTGGAGCATTTTTGAAGGTTTTTTTTATTCCAATCAACTAGGTTCCTCTTACATGCCCTCTTCCTTTCAACAAAATCTCCCCATATATCCCCATTATCGACCATGTTATTCCGACCTTCAGCAATAATTCTATGGTAGTCCTAGTGATTTTCCCAATGGGCCTTATGCTTGAAGATACCTCAATTACCAAATTTTGGCTTAAACAATAGGATGAGGGGGCTATGGTTAGAGGAGATGGGAGGACTAGCAGTGACCATTGCATTTGGAAATAACTGTTTCCAATGCCAATTCACAAGCAATATGTCTATCTTTTCCCTAATAATAACCCCTTGTCTCGAATTACTTGACCAAGTAAACCTACAACCTTTGAGTTCCATATCCATTAATTCAACATTGTCTAGGAATGATATGAAGAAGTTAATCTTATTCTAACAGTGAAGCCGAAGGCTAATCCTTTCCTCCTGATTCAAGATCACATTAAACTCACCAACACACATCCATGGGCTATTACCCACATGCAAAACCCTTATCTTCTCTCAAAGAAAGCGCCTTTATTCAAATCTGGGATTACCCTAAATAAATGCCAAATCCTAATCTAGGTCTTTATTTCTATTCCCACATAAGGCATGATTGTAATTTTTAGATGCCTCGATAATCTCAAGCTCTAAATTCTTATTCCAAAGTAGACATAAACCCCTAGACAAAGCATCTGGTTCCACACAGAAGCAATTATCAAAATGAAGTTTCCTCTTTAGCTCTTTTAGCTTACTATTTTTAGCTCGTTTCCATGAGGAAAATAAGGGAGGGTTTAACCCGTTTACAGAGGTCTTGGATCTCATGTACTGTCAAGGGAACCCCCAACCCTTGGTAGTTCTAACTTAAAACATTCATGGCTGAGGGTGGGGCATGTTAAGGCTCGTTTCCTCAGCCATGGTAGTTTTTGATGAAGAGCTCTTATTAGTAAAATTCACTGACTTTCTCCTCTTCCCTTCCCAATTGCTACCTTCTGGTAGGTCAAATTTATCTTCAACAAGAAGCACCTCTTGGTCCTCCTTCTTCTTCGTAAGATACAAAATAGTATCAAATTTTGAAGCTATCTTTCTTTCCCAATCATAGTTATGTCCCAGAGGATTAGGGCCGAGCAAACTTCATTTAAAAGATTATTAGGCTCATCTAAAGATCCACTAGCAGGAGTCATTGATATACACTCACCCACACTATTTTTAGCTACCCGTTTGAGTAGGCCTTTATTGTGGGTGTTTCAACTTTCCACTAAATCATTAATTCTTGGTTGGGATTCCATTTGTGTTGAAAGGCTTGCTGCACTGTTGGGTTCACCTGCTTTGCTTCTTTTTTATCTATTATCCCACTTGGTCATGTGATTCCTTCTCACAGGGTCTCCATGGGCCGCTGTTCCCTCATCACTAGCAGGTTTCCTTCAATTCCATCCTTCAATATCCCTTCGAATTGCCTTCAGCAATCTAGCCATCGCCACCCCCAATTCGGGTCCATACCGAGGCTTTCTTGGATTAAGAAAAGACATAGCTTTCTCTTCTTTTCATTGCTTAATGTCATGGCCTATCCTCCCACATTAAAAACAATACTCCTGCAACTTCTCATATTTTAACGAAACCCACACAAGATTCTTTTCCTTTCTTGGAACCCAGAATCCAGTGTTTAAGGGTTGTCTTATATTTATCGTCACCTTCATTCTAAAGAAATTCCTCAAGATTCTCCTTTCAACAATTGGTTCCTCCACTTCCATTAGCCCTCTTATTCTTTCTCTTATATGTGTTGCTACCCAGGAGCTTAAAGCTCTAAAGGAACACTGTGAGTTTGCACCCAAAAATTTACCAAATCGTAGGAAACCTCAATGATGGAATACCAAGGACTCCACCATTGAAGACTCAACAATTGTGCCATAACATTTTAGGGAAACTCCATGATTTTTAGGAGTTTCATCCTTAGCAAAATTGATCATGAAGGTATTTGATGGACATGGTAACTGGCTCCCCCCATGCCTTATGGAGAATGCTCTTGATAGCTCCCTTATTTAAAACCTTACTGCATATAATCATCCCTCCAAGGGTGAAAGAAATAACACTCTTCTCAATTATTTATATGGGTCCCATGTGTTAGTCCCACATTGAAAGCCACTATTAAAGCAGCATAGCATAGGACCGAGGAACACATTTTCATGGGACGGGTCCCTTGTAAGTGGGGTTAGTCCTTTTTTTTAACAATCAATAAGAGGTTAACGTGTGGACTATAATAACTTTTAACAAGCTAAGTTTTTTCATGTCAATGACTGTTGCAAACTTTAACCAGTATTAGTATTATCACCATTGTAAGTAGCCATTTTATTACCATTGTAGTTGATTAAATTTTTTTTCTTACTTCTACTCTATAAATATCAATATCTTCCAACTTCTTTTTTCATAACTTTTTCTATTCCTTTCCAATACCTCCCAATTTCTTTCCAAACAAATTTTACTCTCCTTTTAGCCACAAAAAATGGACCCAAATCAATTTAACTTAAACTCTTTTCTCAATTACTTGAATTGCAACTTCTCTCAAAATCTAAACATCCAAAATTCTCAATATTCAACCCCTCAAAATCCAAATCCTAATTTCCAAATATCTTCCAAAATCAAAATCTTAAAACCTCCAAAGTTCCAATTTTCAAGTTCATCCCAATTTTCCTGTTCCCTTTGTTCCACCAAATCAAATTCTACAAATACTTCAATTTCCATTTTCCACCATTTTTAACCCATCACTTAGAAATATGGGTACACCATCTTTCCTATTTCAAATCCAATTTGGGGGCTCAAAATTGAGATTTGCTAATATTAGGGGGTCATCTGAACCATCTCCCCAAACGCCCATTGATTCAACTCTGAGTTCATGACATTCACAATTTTCCAACTTTGATGGGTTAGATGCTATTGACCTCAACAATGAGCAAACTGAATATGGTCGGCAAGATCATCAGTGGTGATAGGAAGAGGATGAACTTCTAATAAGTGCATAGTTGAATGTGTCAATGGATCTTATAGTTGGTATTGACCAAAAAGGTGATGTATTCTGGAATCGAATCCATGCATATTGTGAAGAAAGCAACTGTGGCTTGATTAAAAATGGGGTTAGTGCAATGAAGAAATGATGGCATAGAATTAACATGGGGGCTCAAAGATTTGGTGGTTGCCATGATCAAGCTTCTCGAAGAATAGGGAGCGATTCGAACAGTGATAATATAATGAAGTTAGCTCATGACCTATATTTTGTTGCGCATAATAAGAAATGCAATTTTCAAAGAAACTGGAATTCAGAGGGAACAAAAATGGAGATCCCAATCTTCAACTCAGAGTGGAGCCTCCAAAAGAATAAAGACAAATGCTTCAAGAGTGCTTATCTTCGTCAAATCCAGAAACACCCGCGAGTAAGGATGTTGGTGTGGATTCTCCAATTCGTCCATAAGGCACTAAAGCATCCAAAAGGAAGAATAAGGGGAAATTGAAAGCATCTGAGAAGGGAAGTTCTATCCAAGAAGAGCTTGGCACATTCAAATCCGCTACAACAATGAAATTATCTTTCTTGGAGGATTTTAATAGCCTTGAGGAAAGGATATTGGCATTAAAAGAACAAGTGATTGCGTTAAAGACAAAAAAAAAATGGAGATCAAGCAAAGGGACATAAACATGCAAATCCTTTGGACAAACACCTCTACAATGATTGAAGAACAACGACTCTATCATGCTAAGCTCGTAGAGAAAATTAAGGCAACATATTTTTAATTTTTGTGTTGGTTGATTTTTAATTTAAGTGTCGATTGTATTTTAATTTAAGCATCTATTATAACTTTAATTTATGTCATATTTCAATTATGAAATATTGTTCCATGTACTATATTTTATAATGTAATTTAGATTGGTTCTATTATGCAAAGTTATTTAGATTTTAACATTAAAAAATAAATGTATAAAAAACTAGGTAACGATTTAAAATTATGTAATGTTGTTAATTATGTTAAAGACTTGTTTTAGTTGGAAAAAAAAAAGTTTGAATTTTTTAGATTTTAATTTTCAAACAATAAATAGAAATTTTTGTTGGCAAATTAATTTATTAAAAATTAATTTTAAATAAAATTTATTCAAAACATAGCTAGATTTCTTGAATACTGCACAAAAATAAAAGGGGTCTTTAATAATTCATCAGTTATATGAAAATTCAAGAATGGAATATTGTTAGACCCAAATTAGATAAAGACCTGAAGATCGTTGTTAATTGTTGATCAAACTTGAAGATCTTCAGTGCCACATGTAAAAAATAATATTCTTTCAAAAATTATCCGCATCCATAATTGATTATTCCTTATTCCTATGATGTCCACGTAGGTCACGCATCTAGAAGTTTCAACCATTTCTTGCTATCTACGCAACCAAATTTTACTCTTTCCAACTTTATGTTTGAAATTCTTAACTTTGAAGAGAGAAACATTAATGTCAATGAGGTGTCAAGATCATCCGATAGAAATTATATTATATACAACTTAAAACTTCATTAAGTGTAGTAATTCGCTACACCCAAAGAACCAACCTACCAAGCCATTATTCTAAAACATCTTTGCCATGTTGTAACATTGCTTCACATAATAAAAAGCACAGAAACAATGTACAAGAGAAAAAAGGTAAAGGAAAAAAAAATATGTAACTTCTAGAAAGGTAGGAGTTCAAGACCTGGCTTGACATCAATAAAATCACTTCCGTCCCAACCGGACCAAATGCTATTAATGCTTTGCTTTAGCTACCTTATTAGCAGCTTCCCTTTTCAGTGCCCTCTTTGCCCATCTCCCTGTTGTACTCTTTCCAACCTCTTTCTTCTTGGATCCACCGGATGAACTGGCTCCTAAATCCTAGAAGTGCGGTCGATGAACTGGCCGAGCTTCTTGATGCCCAGCTCGAACATAACCATTGTCTCCCCATCTCTGGTTACCAATGCAAAAACTAGATGAGCCACCATAGTAATCTTCATCTAGATCATCCTCCTCTTCAAATTGATAGTAGTCTTCATTGTCATCATAGATATCTTCATGATACACATGATCTTCTATGGTTAAAGGTTTGAACCATGAGGCCTTGAGTAGTAGGCAAACACTTTCCTCACACATGTAATCTTGGATACTATTACACATCAAAAGTTAAGCAGTAAGTTTTAGCCATTCCTTCAAATTAGTCATCTATAGAAATGATAGTCAAACACAAATAGTAAAGGTTTAAGTAAGAACAAACTGGTTTGCACTAGGCTACCAAGTAGCCAAGATATATTTTGAGATCAGGAATACAATAAAACCAAACTTCCACAGTCAACAACAACGCAGCGGTAGCACAGATATTTCTAAAATAGAAGCACTAATCTATTATCCTACATCCTTTCATTGTTGATTATAATGCAAAACTTTGATGCTAAAGTAGGAAGTTCCTTTATCCATTAATATTTTACAATTCACTACTTAACCTGAAAATTTAGTTTTTGATGGATGCCTATGGTGTCAATTGATAGGTGTAATGGGATTATGGGTGGTTGTTGTCATAACACTACAACAACTATTTTATACATACATACAAAAAGTAGTACTACAATTATTTCTAAGAAGTCCATTCATACGAATAGCATCTCTTCTTTCCCTCAACATTTTGACAAAAGTAGCATCAACTTGAATTAAAACCAAAATAAGAACGGAACAACAGAGAGCAGATATTACCTACCATCAAGTGAGAGATGGACATTAAGAAACTCAAATGGGTGTTTACACTGAGGGCAGGTCACTTTTTGACTGCATGTGGCCCAACAAAGGATACATGTTACACTTTACAAAATAAATAAAGTAAACCCATTAGTAAAGTTCAAAATGCACTTCCCAAATAAATTAATTTTAATTTTCTCCAAGACTATTCAAATAGTAGTACATCTAGTTGAAGCAACATTATAATTCAATTGAAATCAACAAATACAAATCATTTGCATGAGTAGAAGAAAATATGATTCTAATATTATGTGATTCCCTACAAGGACATCAGAAAAGATAAATAATTAAATATGCAGCTAAATACCAATTTGATGTTTAAAATGTATTCTAATTTGAGGTAATTGACACGGTAAGTTGGTAATAATATGTTTGAATAAAATAAACTATTACTTTATGAGAGTTCTTCCTAAATTAATGGCTGAAATTGCCACTTAGTCTCCATTTCTCTGGAAGATATGTAGCACAGAACCAAAGGTAGAAAATACTACACAATAGAACAAAAAGCTCTAGTGACCTATAATCAGCCTAAATGATCATATAATCCATATAGAACAAAAAAACAAAAATCCTAGACACATCCAAATAGTTCCTAGCATAATGTGTATGGTTACAAACATTAAATAATACCTAAAAGATTACCACCCCAATTTAGTAGCTAAAATATATGAATGGTCAATGTAGATTTTTGACCTATATGTCCTTCAATGCCACAACTACGAACCAAATCCACTTGACGTACTGAACTCTAGTCCAATACTGGTTAAAGGGAATTTGATATCCCAATCAGTTCCATACATCGCTGACACTTTCCTAGCCCATGTGTGTGATATCCTCCATCACTTCAAAGCAATCATGCGACATGATTAATAATCACACTAATTTTGACAACTCAAAGACTATGCATGGTCAAAAGGTATGATGACAGAATGTAAATATAAGAATTCCTTCATTCACTCAAATAGGTTAGACAACATAAGATTCAATACAACATGAGATTCAATCCTTGAAACTAAAAGAAACTTTTAATAGTGAAAGTGACAAACTAATTGATAATCATATATATGGTGATCATAAGTATGTTTTCAATTTAAAGTAAGTGCTGGGGGTAACCTAGATATATTTCCATTTCAATATTGAACAAATGATCAATGTAAACCCAAAATGATAACAGCTATGATAACAAAGCTAGCCAGAGACTTCCAACTTTGACAAGCATATAAAAGAAATACTAGTAAGTTAACAACATACTACCTCAAAGACCAGATCTAGATAAGAATTGAGTTGAAAGTATTGCATACTTAGACCATACATGCAAATTGCAACCATTGGTCCCCCAACATCTTATGGGAGTCCATCACATGCAGTTCATCACATTTTGAACAAGATGTTATACTAATTCAATTTACATGCACAGGGGAATAAAAGTGCAAAAGATTCTCAAATCTCGAGCACAAAAGTTATCAAAGACTTGCAAGCTTAAGTAATATTTCAATCTCGGAGATAACATTGAAACATAATCCATCCCTAATTGAATGAATCAGTCCTGTTTCCTAAAGGCATATAATATGATAACATAACAAGTAACAACTAGAATGGTATTTGTCTTTTGTTTAGTTTGAAGGAAGAAAAGGCACCCTTAATTAGAAAGTAGTAAAGTACACTAATCCATGGAAGCAATGATAATATACAACCAAGAACCAATTGCATCGGTTAGCACTGAGAAATCCTAACCAAATCAAAATCCATTGGAAAATAAAAATATCATAATCAATTAAGTAAGCACATTTTGCATAACCATGAATTTAATTGTAAAAGTAATAGCAAGAGATTGTTTAGACAAATCAGTAAGCATGCTCGCAACCTTTCACAAGAGCGATTTCCTGTAGCACTATTTTATCCAAGCAAATGGCACAAATTCTCCCATGGCTTCCGAATTCACTCCCTTTTCCACTCTGAAAATTAACAATATCAAAAAATGATGGAATTAAACAATAGTAGTAGCATCAATTCCAACATTTTCATTCACAAGCATAACCTTCACCATAACATCCACAACAACAAAAATAAATAATTGGTAAAGAAGAATCATCAAATTTAATATAAAAATCTCAATTGGGTAACCCTAAGAAACATCCAAATTAATAGGAACTCAAACACAAAGAGATTGCAAAAACAAAGCAAACCCATTAACGAGAAGGAGGAATAAAATGCATACCCATTAACAAGGAGGACGAAAAAGAAATACCAGATCCTTGATTGAAAGATTTTGGAGATCATTGGAGAGGACCTGTTGGCCTTGGATGTTGTTAACGAGTGAAGAAGTCATAGTGACAGATAGATCCACAAGAGGTATATAGATATTGCAAAACTAGTGGTGAATGTGCTCAACCATACAAAAAATGATGAGAGAAAAAATAGGGAATATAAGAGGGGGGAGGGAGAGAAAGAGAGAGAGATACTGAAGAATGATTCTGAGATACCAATCGGAAAAGAAAAGAAAGATGGAAATAGTAAAAAATGTCGAAACTTGAAAACGCCAAATTATGAGTTTCCAACTTCAAAGAAAGGACCAAAGAAAGTGGGTGGAAATTAAGCAAGCAATGTTTTCCATGATTTTTAAAATAATTTTCCTACATTTTGAAGCCTAAGTGCTTTTTTTTTTGGATTTAATTTTTTTGTTGATAATTGATCGATTTGTTTAAAAGGATGAACTTTTTGAGAGTATGGTTTGAATTGTTGGCAACACAAGGCTCCTAAACATGTGGAACCTAAACTCTTCGAACATGTTTGATAAATTTGCTCTTTCTATTTTGCTCTTACCACCGAAAAAATCTATACTTTTCTCCGTTCTTTTTCATTAAAATAAATAAATTTTTAAACTGATTTGTGACAAAAAAAATTATGGATTTAATTTATATACATTATAAATATAAAAAAAATTTATATAGATATTCAATTATATATTGCCATATCAACAAAAATATTTAGTTCAACCACCCATTATTTTAAAAGCCTTACAAACATAAGTATTTAATTAGATAACAGTGTAAAATTTTTTTTTATACTATTAGTGTATAGCAATTAAACTCAAATATTATTAGATAAATTTGTCATTAACATGGTCTTTAAGAATTAAAAATATTGATTATATTAATCATTTTAGTGATAAATTAGTCTTAAAAAATATATTTTTATCAAACACATTTGCTGGGATGACCTAACTATGTGATGGGAGAAGACACTTTATTATAACTGCAAGGAATGGTTCATACCTTGGCCACCATTGTAAAACCAAAGTTCTTCCTTCTTCTAGCTAATGACTCAATGAAGTTGGAGATTGAATCCTCGGAGCCAAAGCACAATTCTTCCTTGTAGCTTGAAGAGCCTACCCAAATAAGCCCTACGCATTAGAAAGAAGGTTTACTCTTCGGACCCTAAGGTCCAAGGACACATCAAGTCGCATCCAGTATCAGTGTTGGTGGATGGCAATAGTACGTACAACTTCATCCAAGCTCGCGTAGCTAAGTTTGCCTCTCTCCCTTCTACTCTAACAAGAGAGTTTCATGTTCTGGTAAGGAATGGCGACAAAATTTCCTGTTCTTCCATTTGCCATAAAGTACCTATTGCATTACAAAATTACTCTTTTGATGTTGACCTTTATGTGATGCCACTGGGAGGCACGGATGTGGTCCTAAATGTGCAATGGTTTAGACAATTAGGACCTATGTTGACTGACTATGAGGATCTCACAATGAAGTTCATTTGTAATGACAAAATAGTCACATTGGCAGCATGAAAGCCATCCATTACATCTAAAATATCCCGCATCAGCTCAAAAGGGTAGCAGTAATTGAAAGTATGGTTGATTCTTTCATTTGAGGGCGATTCAATATGTTAACTTGGAGTCGGATGATCATGAGAGAATTCCGGGCCTTGATAAATTGTTAACCAAGTTCCAACACCTTTTCTAGTGTCCCACCACATTACCACCAATTTAACACACTGACCATTATATACACTTAGGACCCAATTGAAACTGGTGAATGTCAAACCCTATAGATACCCCCATTTCCAAAAGTATGAGATTGAAATGGTAGATTTAGGAGATGTTACAATAGGGTTTGATATAAGACAACACTAGTGCCTTCACTTCTCTAGTGCTTCTCATCCATAAGAAGGATGGTTCTTGGCACTTCTGTGTTGATTATTGTAACACCCTACTAACTTAATGTTATGCTTAAGTCATAGCATGAAATTGGATAGGTTGCGTTACCGTGTTAGTATTCCGTCTATAGCTGTATTCATTATATTATATCCTCTTCTTCTCTAATATGTATGTATATATTTGATGAATATACCTACGAAACGACGTGCTGTATATAATAAACGTGGATAGCATTGTAGAACATAATAAAGTTTAATAAAACACAACAAAAAAGATAAGAATAAGTGATATATCATCAACTGTATACCTACATATATAGGTCGGAAGTCAACGCTTCAGTCTATATATATATATATATATATATATATATATATATATATATATATATATATATGCTTAAAAAACAGAGTGAGATAAAAGAACAGCAAAATTCCTATTGCTAAAAAGTAGAGATAGAAATGGCAGGAGCCAGCTTTGTACAACGAGTCCAACTCGGGGTCATGGTGGAACTGCAGGTCTGGAATCTCAATGAAAAGAGTGGCCGTCGAGTCCATCACCAGCGTCTAAGAATGATGCAGAAATGCAGAATGAGGTGAGAATTTAAAGAAATTCTTACTAGGGTTCACGTATGGTATTTAACTGACGTCGCATTCATTCTCAGCTGCCTCGGTTTTTATTTAGTTATAAAAGCATGGGTTCAAACCGAACTATCCATATTTAATAAGTTTAAGAAAATGTCTAGTCCGAGGCAAGGTTCAGTTTTACTTAAGACAGCATAAGAAAACAAAATAAACTATTAAGTAGTGATACTTAGAATAATGAACAGAATAAATGAACATACAATAGTAAGTTAATATAACAGACAAACTGTAAACAACTTGTAATCATGCAGTCAATGTAATCATGCAAAACTTATTCTTGAACCTTTCTTCATAAACTTTTTCCATTACTTGGTCCCCTGGGAGTTCTTGGCCATTTTAGACTTCTGGGTAATAGTCTGATTTTCAGGATCGAGCTCGTTCCTATACAGAAATGCCGGGTTTACTTTCCCCGACCTCCCCACCGATCTATTCCCCTTAACTTTAATCTAGGGCTGGCCCAAGTTTCATGGAATTTTCATCATAACATAGTCTTTAGGTTCATCATAATATGACTTTCATGACTTTCTTGAAAATGCACATATGTCTAAATGTATATCATCATTCATGCATATGCATCTTATAACTCATGCATAGATCTTGCCGAAATTTCAGCAACATAACGGATCGTGTCTACTTCCCCATGAATAGTGCCAGTACTTAGTACACCAACTTATCAAAGAAATCATGACATTTCATTCATAATTCACCATTAGCGTCATAGGAGCATTAGTTACATCAAGATAGGGTTGCTACCTCAGAACAATCATTCAACCTGATTTTTGTAAATCAAGCCATAATATCTATTTAACATATTTGGACCTCAATTTTGGATATGTTAAAGTGTTATGTGCCTATTTGCTAAACTCTTTGGTCCCATCTAATTTTGATAAATATAGCTCAAGTTATATAGGTTTTATCCTGGCCTGCCCTGTAGCTAGCTAGAATCACACACTTAAAAGTAAAAATCCACTAAAAATCGAAAACTAATTCAAATCATATGAAATTGATCTCATATTAAAGCTAACAGGACAAAATTTCATTTGGAAAAAGTTCCATTCCATTTGACTTAGTAGGGGTGGAGTTATAAGCCACCAAAATTTGACCTTCCTGAATTGCCTTATTTTGGCCCAGTTTGGACATAGGGCAAATTTCTTAGAGCACTGGGAACAAACGAGATCTTATCTAACATTGAAAATTTTCTAGACATTCTTCTATGTGTAAGATTTCTAATAAAGTTAGTTTTATTCAATTCCAAGTAGTATAGGGCGAGATTTACCCTGAACAACCCAGTCTGCCCAAAATCAAACTCAAAAACCTAGGTTGAACTTCAAAAATTCATATCTCTCTCAATACTAATCCAATGGCCTTATATGATATATGTATGGAAAGCCTTGAAAGTATAGTTTCATAAAAAAATGGTTGAATCAAATTTAATTGGCTGTAGGCAGAGTTGTACACTCCGCCGTACGGACTGCCGAGGGTTTTTGGATTTCTAGCTCCTCACCTCTTCCTACTCTCATCCTTTCTTGCTTCCTATTTGATTTCAACATCACAAACAACCAACAAATCAGCCAAATATCCTCATATTCATTCAATCATCACATCAAGAATTGAGAAAATGAACCACCACCAGCCACCCACAATCAGAAAATCAAAACAAGAATTAAACCTCTACCTCTTATTATGTATGATTTGGCTTGATTTTGGAGTTTGAATCAATAAAACTTAGTTGAGCTTGAAGGTTTGATGGAGTTGGGTGAGTGGAGAAGAGAAGAAGAGGGCTGGAACAAAGGGGGAAGGTGGCGCAGAATTTTGGCTGAAGGAAAGAAAAGAATATGTTATAAAAGTTTTGGGGAGGTAGTTGTATCCTTGCAATTTGATTAGTTGGAGCTCTTGTGGCCAAATTTCAGCCAACACCCTTCATCCTTGTGGCTTCTCTTATGCCACAGTTAGGGGTTTAAATGGCTGAGTGTTCAGCCTTAGGTCATAGGGTTTTGGGCATGTAATTCTATTGATCCGATTCCGACAATTTAAGATACCGTAATCTTACCGATTTTCTTCAAATTGGTAAATTGGTTTCAAGAAAATTTTTATGAAATCTTCTATACTTCTAACCCAATTCCCTCATATCTAAACTCAATTAATTGCTAATCAATTGATCCTAAATAATTATTTAGTCAAATTTTAATTAATCTCAATTACTCGATAAAAGCCGAACAATTAAGCGAAAAATGATAAGAAAATTTTGGTGGATGTTACAATTATCGTGTCTTAAACACTATCACAATCAAGGAATGGTTCATAATGCCAACCATCAATGAGTTAATTGACGAATTGGCAGAAGTGAATTGGTTTTCGAAACTCAACCTCTATTCGGGTTACCACCAAATTTGGATGGCCATTGAGGATGTTCATAAGATGGCCTTTCACACCTATGAAGCCCATTACGAGTTTCTTGTCATGTCCTTTGGGCTTTGCAATGCATCTTCAACACTCCAAGCTACTATGAATGAGCTCTTTAGACCTTATTTACAACAATTTGTTATTGTATTTTGATGACATTTTAATTTATAACAAGTCATTGATTGAACATTTGTCTCATTTGGAGTTAATTTTTCAACGACTTACTGATGCTAACTTTCTCCTTAAACAGAGTTAGTGCCAATTTTGCAAGTAAACCATCGATTATTTGGGGCACATAATCTCCCATTCGGGTATGGCACATGACCCTGCAAAGATTTAGGCAATCGCTAATTGGCCTCCACCCATATTTGTTGAGGAGCTCGAGGGTTTCTTAACTTGATAGGATTCTATAGAAAGTTCATTCGCGAGTACGTAGTTATAGCCAATCCTTTAACTGACCTCTTTAAAAAGGTTGGTTTTAGCTTGGACTATGGAAGCATGTAATGTCTGAAAAATTTTAATCACTTTTAACTGACTTGTTTAGTTTTTAGCAAATAATTGAGATTAATTAGAATTCGATTACGTATTTATTCAAAGCCAATTAAGTAACATTTAGAAGAGTTAACCTTGAGAGAATTAGATTAGAATCATAGGAAACCACCTAGGAATTTTCTAAAAAACTGGTTCACCGATTTAAAGGAAATCAGTAAGATTTCGGTATCTTAAATTGTCGGAACCGAACCAATAGAATTTATGTTATGAGTGCCCTAGGATGAATGCCTAGGATTTAACCAAAACACCCCTACATGTGGCACCATTTTCAGCCAGAGATGGCAGCCACAAAATCAAGTTGAAACTCCAACACAAATCCACCAATCACATGAATTCTTGCTTCATAAGTTTGTGTTCAGTCCTTTCTTTGCCCTTGTGAATTTTGGCCAGCATAAGGAGCTGACCACTCTCCATTTCTCTTCCATACACACTCATCTCCACTCCATCTTCAACCTCTCTTTAAGTCTCATCAAGAGTTGCTTCCATCTAAGACATCAAATCAACAAGAATTCAACTAAACAAGATAGGAATCCTACTTCTCTTCTTACTTTCCTTGGTTTGGGGCTATATGGGGTATTGTGTTTCTTGTGATACTGATGTGATTTGGGGTGATAATGATGGATTATAGTTGATTATGCATAGAATTGGAATTGGTATGAAAGAACTTGAAGAGTAGAGAAATTTCAGGAAGCTATTAGGGTTTTTCCTCGGTAGTCCATACGGCAGAGTGTACGGCTATGCCTACAATTCTTTAAATTGGATGAAACTATTTTTATACGAAAGAAGACATTCGGGGATTTCCATACATATACAATATAAGGCTATTGGATTAGTATTGAGGGAGATATGAATTTTGGAAGTTTGACCTAGGTTTTTGAGCTTGAATCTAAGCAAACTAGGTTGTTCAGGGCAAAACTTGCCCTATACGACTTGGAATTGAATAAAACCAACTTTGTTTAAAAGTTACACATAGGAGAACATCCCATAAAAGTTGTAGAGTTAGATACAGTCCCGTTTCCCGGTGGTTTGAAGAAGTTGCGCTATATCCAAATCAAGCCAAAATAGGGCAGTTTAGGAAGGTTAAGTTTCGGAGCTTGTACCTCGAATTATACTCATTTAAATGATATGCAACTTATTTCATCTGAAAGCTGGCTCTGTTAACTTATATTGATATAAATTTCACATGATTTCACCAAGATTTCTATTTTTGGTGAATTTTCTCATATAAGAGTGCAACTCTGGCTAGAAATAGGGCAGTCTAGAATAAAACACAAATAACTTGAGTTAATATCGGAGCTCGGAACTTGGCAAACAATGAGCTAGGTCGGGTATACTTAATGTTGAACTCGGAACTTAATGAACAGAAAACTAGATGGAGTATAGTTAACGTTGGAAACTTGGAACCAAGCGAATAGAAAACTAAACTGGTAAAAATAACGTCGAAACGTGGAACTTAGGGGACAATCATAGAAGTCTTGGAAGACCAATTTGGGATTAATGTAGGAAATCAGAATCACATAGCACATAAAACACTTTGAAATCGAAAGTTAAGGACAAGAATATAAAGCCTAAAATACTTAAACCCGAAAGTCGAGGATTTTCAACATAAACTCAGAATTTGGTACCAAAATATGAAATCTTATACCCGAATCCCGGAAGTCGAGAAAAGTAAGATGTTTTAAAACTCTTATACACATAAACTTGATCCAGAATCAATCTCAGAGATCGATTCTAAACATAGCCCCAGAAGTCGGGAATCAATACATTAACCTTATATACATAACCCCGGAAGTTAGAACTTATATAATCTCGGAACTCGGACCCAATGTAATCTCGGTAGTCGGTCCTAAGCTCAAACTCAAGAACATTAATAAAAGTTAAAGACTTGCAAGATAGATTAAGACTTAAGATTTTAAAACTTGCATCTAACTACCTAAGCTTTGCTCATAGGACTTTGTTGTGTGTAACAACTAATGGAGATATGATGTTCTATATTGGGTTTGCTGTTTGATTAAAATTTTCTAGTAGCCTGACACTATTCACGAGGAAGCGAACTCGATCCGTTATGCTGCCAAAATTTTGACAAAGCCTGTACCTAGGTTATGAAATACACTTTGATACATATGCATTCATGATTATGATTAAAGCTTTAATGAAGGTGCTATGATGAGAGATATGATGATGAATCCATATTCGTAAGGAATGTGACATGGCGATCATGCTCTAATGGGGTATGACATGGCGATCATACTCTGGAATATGGCATGATGATCCCACCCCTAAGGAATGTGACATGGCAATCACACCTCGTGGAGTATGACATGGTGATCATACTCTAGGACGTGGCAGGATGAATATATTCTTAAGGAGTGTGACTTGGTGATCACAGCCCGATAGAGTATGACATGGTGATCGTACTCTGGAATATGTATGACAAGTAAAAGAAAACAGTGAAAGAAAAGAAAATTATGTATATCTGCATAAATTCAAGTATAAGTAAAGACATATGCAGATTTTAAGTTTCCAGTATATGGTGTTATTATATTATTATTCATAGTATAATTCATGATTGCTTTTTTGTATTTGCTCACCAAATGACAAAAGTGTATGAATACAATGAACTCTGCTTCGAACAATATGTTTTCGAATTATGAAATTAGATGTTTATATAATATGCCCACCTTTTACATAATAAATCGAAGCAGTTGGAGATAATAATGATGACACGGTATGAAATTGCTTAGTGATTCCTACTGAGAATCTAAAATTCTCACTCCTATTTCCGTGTTATCTCTAGATAGATCAAGAAGTTTCAAAGGCAGCTGAAGTTGCTATTAGATAAGGTCTGCTCAGGTAATGATAACAACTCCTGAGTGTGGTACTACGACTTAAGCATAGTATTATACCAAGGAGGATGTTACAAAGCACATGTATCCTTTGGACAACTAAAGAAGCCAATGATTGAGGCCCCTATTTAGCCATTGCTGAGTTTTAACAAACCCTTTAGTTATTCTTTGATGCTTCCAGGTTCAAAATAGGCCCTGTCCTCATGCAATAGGGGCATCCCATAGCATTTTTCAGTAAGAAAGTTTGCCCCGCATGCAATCTACTTTCACATACGTAAAGGAGCTTCATGCAATCACTACAGCTTTTAAAAAGTGGCGACACTATCTTTTAGGAAGGCCCTTCAAAATATTCATAGATTGGAGGAGTCTCAAGGAGTTAATGATGCAGACAATTCAAACACCAAAGCGCATTTTTATCTAGCCAAGTTGTTAGGGGTATAACTACAAGATTACCTTCAAACTTGGTGGGTAAAACCTAGTTGCCAATGCTCTTTCTCTACTATCAAGGGGTAATTCCTCTCAGTGCCTAGTCTTGTCAGTTCCCTAGTTTGACATACTCACCAGGATATGAGAAGAGACTACCTAGAAAGACAACTTGTTGCAACTAGAGGCTTCAATTCTACAGGACTCGCAAGCTCACTCTAACTAATTGTTTCAATTAATATTATACAACAAGAGAATCTTTATCAATTCACAACTAGCACTAAAAGAAGAACTCTTTAGAGAATACGATGTGAGTCCAATAAGTATATCGGGTCGCACAAGTAATAGAGTAGTGAGAAAAAGTATCGTTCCCTCAAGGATAGTTCAATTACTGAGTTTAACTAAAATAGGTTTGAAGTTGAGCAATCAAAACAAAAGAGTTCCAATAGAATTAAAGAAAAGGTAATTACAATATGGATAGATTAAACGCCACAGTAACAAACATGGAAAAAGACTTAATGACAAAGGCACTGGGGCTACTAATTTCACATACTATTAACTTCGTTACCTGAATTTCAATTATCCAATTTCTATTGCTCTTGATTAATGGCCGGACTCCCTAAATTAACTACAAGTCCCTCTCTAGATCATGTAATTCTCTCCTACTTAATGTGATTGCCTAATCTCTTAGTATAACCAAAATCAAGGGAGAATAGGTCCTATGAATTCCAAATAAAGGCCACATAAGTCGCCTTTACCTATCTGTAGCTTTCACTCAACCTATGGTGATTATGACACAAAGCTCTTTTCATAACTTCTCTCTCGAGAAATTGTAAAACATGTATTGATTAGGTACTCAAAGTATTAAGCACATTCATAAACACTTAATCATAAAGAAACAGAACATTGAATAACATAAAAATAACGGTAACATTGTTAAGAGTGACTACATTAGTGCCCTATCAAAAAAGGACATAGTTCATGACAAAAACAAACTCAAAAAACATAAAGAAAAATAGAGTAGAAAAGAAAGAATACATAGAAGAGCAAAGGAAGTGCAGAAAATCAATGAACATGGATTTCTCTAGCTCCCAGTAACCTCTTGGAACTTTCAATCTTCACTATTGATCTTCTATGATTCCCTTCCTAGGATTAGGGTTCAAAACGACTAAGAATGTCTTGAGGAAATCGTCCATATCCTTTAAATATGGCCCCCTAATCTTCTCTTTCCATAATTACTTCGAAATCAAACTTTTCCTTTTTATCGCTGCTGTGATCAAGTGCATGGCTCATGCTCAAGTGCTAGTCCAATTCCAGAGAAGGTGTGTTTCAGTCTCAGAGCTATGCTCAAGCACAATGGCTACACTTGAGCATGGTGACAATGGCACAAATGATGTGCTTGTGCTTTCTAATCCAAGGCTACACCAGAGCGTAGGCCTGAAACTCTATTATGCTCGAGCTTGGCTGCTAAGCTTGAGCTTGTTGCCACAACTCCTTTTTTTGAGCTTATTTTCTTACTTGGTCGTGCACCTGAAAAATAGAGAATAAAAAATGTGTAACTATTCTAAAGATTCCAAAAACTAACTAACATGCAAACAAACACTTAAATTCCTAAGCGAGAATAAAAAGGTGTAAATCTACTATTTAATATGCATGAAAGTCCTAAAAATCATATGAAAATAAAAGCAAATGTAACTCTCATTGGAGAGTTATCAGAAATATCATAACTTTCCTTAAGTAGGGCATGTAGGCATTTCCAAGACCTTTAACAGGCTCAATTTAGGGTTTACTCATCTAAGTATGAGACAAGATGTTAAATAGTTTGTCAATGAATGTGTAATCTATCAGCAAACTAAGTATGTCACCAAAGCTCCAAGGGGAATGCTTCAAACTATTCCACCCCCTCATTACGTATAGGACGATCTCTCATTGGATTTGATAATTTGCTTTCCCTAATCGCATGGACATATCGCAATTTTGGTTATTATGGATCATTTCTCAAAGGCTAGTCACTTTTTTTCTCTACTTAAGCATTACATCGTTGCCCAGGTTACTAAGATCTTTGCTTAAACTATTTGCAAGCTTCATGGCATGCTTGGAGTCTAATCTCTAATAAGGATCCTATTTTCTTTAGCACATTTTGGAGGAAATTGTTCATATTGAGTGAGACTCAGCTAAGAATAAGCATAGTGTATCATCCTAAAATAGATGGTCAAACTGAAGTAGTGAACTACACCTTTTGATAATATCTAAGCGCTTTTGTTCACGATTAACCAACTAGGTGGGTAAAGTTCCTGCATTGGGTTAAGTGGTCCTACAACATAGTCATTCATTCTATAACTAGAGTATCTCCATTTGAAGTAGTGTATGGTTGTTACCCTCGTTCTATCCTACAATACTTGATTGGTGGAACCTTTGTTGAAGCTATTCGAGTAACGTGGTTAAAAGAGATGCCATGCTTAGTGTAACGTCCAAAAAATTTTATCGTTAATAATCGAGTTATTCAATTTTTATGGAATGAGTGTGATTTAGAAGTGAGTAGGCTTAATGGAATTAGATTTGGAACATAGGAAATCTCACAGAATTTTTCTAAAATCGATTTACCAATTTAAGAGAAATCGATAAAATTTCGGTAATTTAAACTATCAAAGTCGAATCAATAGAAATTATACTGTGAGAACCCTAGGATGGATGGCCAAGATTTAACCAACTTACCCATGCAAGTGGCGCCATCTCAGCCCTCCATATGGGCTACTAGACCAAGTTAAATAACCTACTCAAATCCACCAATCACATGAAACATGCTTTAGAAGTTTTTAAAATTTTCCTTTCCTACCCTTGCAAGTTTCGGTCCCTATATGCTGACCCCTCTCCATTCTTTTCTCCATCATCTCATCTCATCTCATCTTATCTCAACTCATATCATCTTCCTCTCCCACAAACCTTCAAGCCAAAACAAGATTTCTTCAACTCCAATCACAAATCTAACAAGAATCACACATAGGAAAGGTAGGAATCCAACTTCTCTTCTTGTTTTTCTTGATTTGGGCTATGTGGGGATCTTGTTTTCCTCATGATATTGATGTGATTTGGAGTGATGATGATGGTTTATGATTGAATTTACATGTGTGCTGTAATTAGAATTGGAATTGGTATGCAAGGACTTGAAAAAAAGAGAAAACTCAAGAAGCTATTAGGTCTTTTCCTTGGTAGTCCCTATGGCAGAGTGTACGGCTCAGTCTATAGCCATTTAAATTTCATGAACCTATTTTTATATGAAACTAGACATTCAGGGATTTTCATACATATATAATATAAGTTAATTGGATTAGTATAGAGGTAGTTATGAATTTTTAAAATTTGACTTAGAAATCAGGACTTTCAGCTGAGTAGTGTGAGTTGAGAAGGGTATAAATCACCCTACAGAACTTCAATTTGAGTGAATCCATCGTTGTTTGAAAGCTAATATATGAGGGAAGATCCCATAAAAATTTTAGAGTCAAATTTCTTGCTAGCTATCCCCAGTACATCAATGAATTCACCTTAAGTTCAATCTGGGCTAGAACAGGGTAGTCTAGTAAAGTCAAGTTTCGGGACTTATATCTCGAATTATACTCATTCAAATGTTATGCAACTTCTTTCATTTGAAAGCTTGTTCTATTAGCTTTAATTGATATAAGTTTCATATGATTTCACCTAGATTTCTATTTTTGGTGAATTTTCTCTTGAAAGAAGCCAACTCTGGCTAGAAATGGGGCAGGCTAGGATGAAACACATTTAACTTGAGTTAATATCAGAACTCAGAACTTTGCAAACAGAGCTATATCGGGTAAACTTAAGGTTGAACTCGAAACTTAGCAAACAAAGCTAGATTAGGTATACTTAAGGTTGAACTTGGAACTTAGTAGACAGAGAGCTAGATCAGGTATACTTAACGTTGAACTTGGAACTTATTGAATAGGAAACTAGATCGGGTATAGTTAATATCAGAATTCGAAAATTTGAAACATACTCATAAAAGTCTTCCAAGACCAATTGTAGTATAAGGTTGGTGATCGAGATCACAACCCCATAAAACTCTTATACACGAAATTTCACAACTCGACCCAGAATCAATCTCGGAAGTCGAACATAACCTAGGAAGTCGGAAATTATATAAGCTCGGAACTCGGACCCTATTTAATTTTGGAAGTCTAACTCAGGAATATCAATAGGAATTAAAAGCTTGCAAAATATATTAAGACTTAAGATTTTAAAACTTGCATCTATTGATATTGTTATACTCTTGGTATGAATATGATGTTTTATATTGGAATTGCTATTTGATTAAAATTTCCTAGTTGTCTGGTAGTATTCACAAGGAAGCGGATATGATCTGTTATGCTGTCGAAATTTTGTCAAAGATTGCAATTTATATGAATTTACAAGTTATACATGCATTGGTTAAAGCATTAGACAAGCAATGCTACCCTTATAAGAATGAGGAAGGATTTCCATGTGACTTGGGCCAGCCCCTGAACAAAGTTAAGGGGAATAGATTAGTGGGGAAGTCGGGGAAAAAAAACCTGGCGACCCTGTATAGGAACTAGCTCGATCCTGGCAAGCGAACTATTACCCAGGAGTCTTATGGCCAATATATTCCCAGGGGACCAAGTATGGAAAAATATGAGTTAAGGTCAAGTGCATTATTTATTATCCATATCCCCAATTTCTGTTATCATGCATTGTGTTAATTGCCCCATTGGGTGTTATATACATATCGTTGTTCATTTTATGGCTGGTTGTTTAATTCTCTGTATAATTCCCTTTATCTCCTTAAGTAAAACCAAGCTGTGTTTCGGACTATGATTTCTATAACTAACTAAGTAGAATATTCTGTTGATGCAACATTTTCTTTTAATTAATCAAAATCCGAAACAATTGAGAATGACAACGATGATAAATATGTATACACCTAGGATTCCTACTGAGAAATCCTTATTTCTTACCCTACCATATGTTTTCGTATCATTCTCAGATCATGGAGAATGTGGCAATCGGTGTCCTTTTCATCGAGTTTCTTGAGTTCCACATCCATCTTGACCCATTCAAGATTCCGTGTACATATCAAGCAGATGTCAGTTTCGCCTTTACTTCTTCTTCTAGAGAGACTTTATGGTACTACTCATGCATCCGTTATTCGACGCTGCCGTCCCTTATATAGCCATCCCTCTCCATATGGCACACCCATTCCCTCCTCCGGCAGCACCAGCAGCGGCTGTAGTTCCCATGGCTCCACCAGCCTCACTACCACAGCAGATCCCCTCTGCCTCTATGTCTGAGGAGGACCCGTTGGAGGCAGCGAGTTCGCCGTCCTTGTCTTCTGCCCTGAGTATAGACTATACTCTTGTTGATGCCAGTATAGCGAATTGATTCCTTTCCTCGGAATCCACCTAGAGTGCCTGCGTAGTGCAGTGGTAGGACAAGTATAGAATGGCCTTCTTTTGGCATTTTGGACCATAAGTGGTAGTTTAGTAGATGTTACATGTAGATTGATGATACCTGAAATGTCCCATAGGGACCAGTTAGGGTTCTGATTTTAGTGATAAGTCGATTTATTTTGTCTTAGCGGTCTCATTTTATTACCCTGTACTATTTTATGTACCTTTTGATAACTTTGAAAATAGATATTTATGTACCCATGTACGTAACTTAGGTTTTAGAAATTCTGACTATTCTGTAGTTTTAATTATTTTACTTTATTCCTGCTACATCGATTGTCTAGTACTTATTCTACAATCGAATGGGAATTTATCAAAGTGAATAGTTAGCTCTATATGGGTAATAAGAATGGAACAAAAAATGAAAATTAGTTAGTCACATGCAATAACTTATCAGCTAATATATTATGACTTAAGCATAGTATTTTGTCTAGTAAGGTGTTACATTTTTGGTATCAAAGTAGTTCATCCTAATAAAGGCTTGAGGATTGGACTGACTATGCTTCATTATCATGCATTGAGTCTTGTCCATATGGATGGGATGCATGTGAGAGGATTGCCTAACCATATGCTATTATTAACTAGCACACCAAACTTAGTGTTGAGCCTGATCAACTCAATTACTCTTGTTTTATGTGTTTAGAACTTGATGGCTTCTGGAAGTTGAGGTAAGCCGCAGACTTCCCTAGCCAAGGAGGAATCTATTGAGTTCCTAGACACAATGTGAGAAATGGCGCACACTATGCACGAGCATGCAGCTGCGGCAACACAAATGATGGGCTAACTAGGAAGGCAGCCAGAGGTAGGTCTTGGAGGGAATTATAATGGCCCTGGAGTAGATCTGGAATACCTCAAATTTACTGAGTTCAGGAAGGTCAACCCACCCAGTTTCAAGGGAGCCTTTAACCTAGATAAGGCAGACGAATGGGTTAAAACTATGGAGAAGGTCTTCTTCGTATTAGATTGCATAGATCATCAGAAGGTGACCTTTGCCACCTATATGCTGGAAGCAAATGCAGAGTTTTGGTGGAATGGTGCACGCCGATTATTAGAGGGATCCCAAACAAATATTACTTGGGACATATTTAGAGATGCATTCTATCAGAAGTACTTCCCTGCCACTGTCCGCAATGCTAAGGAATTGGAGTTCATGCACCTTCATCAAGGGAATAGTAATGTATCGGAATACATTGCTAAATTTGAGGAGTTGTGCAAATTTTCCACCATTTATCAATAGAACCCCAATGAAGCATGGAAATGCACGAAGTTTGAAGGTGGGCTGAGAGAAGACTTCCTCACCACTAGAGGACTAATGGAGATCAAAGACTTCCCTACTTTGGTGAACAAGTGCCACCTAGTGGAGGATTGTAACAAGAAGTTGGTTACTGCTAGGTCAACCGGCAGTAACTTTAAGAAGGGGTTAGCTCCGCAAGGCCCAAGGTTCAAGCCCAATTTTTAGCAGCAGAGAAAGTTTCATCTGGTGGGCAACAAAAGCAAGCAACCTCAGAAGCCTTTTGGGAACCAGATTTGCAGCCAATATGGCAGGAATCATGGCAATCGCCCCTGCTTGGCAGGATAAAATGTCTATTTTGGGTGTGGCAAGCTAGGCCACAAAATCTATGAATGTCTTGCCAGAAACCCTCAGCCGACTCCCAAGCCATAATGCCAAGGAAGAGTTTTCACTATGGATGCACAAGAGGTCAACAAGTCGAAAGAGTTTATTCAAAACACATGTGAAGTAAATGGTAAGACCTTGACTATTTTATACGATTCAGATGCATCTCACTCTTTCATATCTCATGATTGCATGTCAGCCTTGCAATTTCCTATTTCTGAATCACCTTATGACTTGTTAGTCTCTACTCCTACAAGTGAACCCGTTAAGACCCATCATATTTTATGAGTATCCCCCTTCAGATAGCAGATCGGACTTTTTTAGCCAATTTAATTTGTCTCCTCTTGTCCGAACTTGACATTATTTTGGGTATGGATCTCTCTGCCAACCAGGCCCTGTTAAATTGCTCTGATAAATCCATTATGCTTCCCTCTGTTTTATCTTCTGAATCAATAATCCCTGTAAGCCTTTATTTAAGCTCTTTAGTAGTACACCACTGTGGGGATAAAAGTCAAGGGTATATCCTCTTATCAACCAGCATAGTGGAGGTTGATCAGAAGTTAGATAATATCCCAATTGTTAAGGAATATCCCGATGTGTTCCTTAAAGATATTCCTAATTTTCCTTCCGAAAGGGAAATTGAGTTCGCTATTGAATTGGTACCGGGAGCAGGACCATATCTATAGTGCCATACCGAATGTCACCCTTGGAGTTGATCGAACTTAAGAAGCAGATTGAAGAACTCCTGGAAACGAAATTTATTAGGCCAAGTGCATCACTATGGGGAGCCCCAGTTTTTTTAGTTAAGAAGAAAGATGGAGGCATGTGACTATGTGTGGATTACTGGCAGTTGAATAAGGCAATGATCAAGAATAAGTATCCATTACCAAGGATTGATGATCTCATGGACCAACTACAAGGGGCTACTGTATTTTCCAAGATTGATCTACGGTCTGAATATCACCAGATTTAGGTTCGAGAAGAAGATATTCCGAAGACAGTTTTTCGAACTCATTATGGACATTCTGAATACACTGTGATGTCCTCCGGGTTGACGAATGCATCGGCAATATTTATGGACTACATGAATCGGATATTCCGACCATATCTTGACAAATTTGTGGTGGCATTCATTGATGACATTCTTGTTTATTCAAGAATGGAGCAGGAGCACGCAGGCCATTTGCGACTGGTTCTGCAAATTCTAAGAGAAAAGAAACTTTATGCCAAGCTATCCAAATGTGAATTTTGGATTAAAAAGGAAAAATTTCTTGGCCATGTGGTATCCCATGGGGGAATTTCTATGGATCCCAATAAGGTGGAAGTGGTATTAAGCTGGGAACGGCCAACAACAGTCACGGAAGTCAGGAATTTCTTAGGTTTGGCAGGATATTATAGGAGATTTGTCAAGAACTTCTCTCAAATAGCCCTGCCCCTAACAAAGTTAACCAGGAAGAATGTCCTATTTGAATGGACACCTGAGTGTGAGCAGTGTTTCCAAGAATTAAAAGAAAAGTTGACGACAGCCCCAGTACTTACTCTGCTGAATCCTCATGGACCATTCGAAGTCTACTGTGACACTTCGAAGATAGGATTAGGGTGCATGTTAATGCAGAACAAGAACGTTGTCGCGTATGCTTCTAGGCAATTGAAAACTTATGAATGAAATTATCCAACGCATGACCTAAAGTTAGTGACGGTGGTATTTGCTCTGAAGATATGGAGGCAACACCTTTACGGAGTGAAGTTTGAAGTACTTTATGATCACAAAAGCTTGAAACACCTTTCTGATCAGAAAGAATTAAACATGAGGCAGCGAAGGTGGATAGAGTTTTTCAAAGATTACAAGTTTGAGCCAAAGTACCACCCTGAGTAGGAAGTCTTTAACTATGGCATGGATGACAATCAAGGAGATGGAACTCATAGAGAGTTTCCAAAACCTCAACTTGGGAATCTTTATGACTCCCAATGCCATTCGGTTAAACCAACTTAAGATAACCAGTGATTTCGAAGACCAAATCCAGCAAGCACAACGAAGAAATGATGACTTTCAACATATAGTGCAACTAGTACAATTTGGCAAGCTAACAGGATTTGCTTAGGATGCGAAGGAATATGGCGATATCAGGGGAGAATATGCGTATCTGAGGAGGATAATCTCAAGAAGAAGATCTTGGAGGAAGCCCATAGGAGCGATTTCGCTATACATTCTGGCATTAACAAAATGTATCAAGATCTCAAGAAGATGGTCTGGTGGCCAGGCCTCAAGATGGATGTGGCAGATCTTGTGAATAAATGTCTAACCTATCAGAAAGTGAAAATAGAGCATCAGAAACCAGCAGGGATACTACAACCCTTAGATATTCCAGAATGAAAGTGGAAGAGTATTTCTATGGACTTCTTGATAGGCTTACCAAAAACACCCTCAGGATATGACACTATATGGGTCATAGTGGATAGGTTAACTAAGTCCGCTCACTTTTTGCCCATTCGAGCGAATTACCCTCTAGAGAAGCTAGCTTAATTGTACATTCAAGAAGTGATACGGCTACATGGTATTCCTTGGACAATCATTTCAGATCGAGATCCAAGGTTCACCTCACGGTTTTGGGGAGCGCTCCATAAGGCATTTGGCACTAGACTATGTCTAAGTACTACATATCATCTGCAAACGGATGGTCAAATGGAATGAACGATTCAGACCTTAGAAGATATGTTGCAAGCATACATTCTGGAATGGCGTGGAAGCTGGGATCGATACTTACCATTGGCCGAATTTGCATATAATAATAGTTACCATGCAAGCATCGGCATGGCCCCATAGGAAGCATTATATAGACGGAAATGCCAATCTCCCCTGTGTTGGTATGAATTAGGAGAACAAAATCTATTAGGACCAGAAGTAGTCAAGCAAACTACAGAGCAGATCAAAAGGATCTATAGCAAGATACTTGCAGTCAGAGCCATCAGAAAAGTTACATGGGCGTCAGGAGAAAGCCATTGGAGTTCCAAAAAGGAGACCATGTGTTTCTAAAGATCACACCCACAACTGGAGTAAGTAGAGCCATTAAAGTTAGAAAGCTAAGCCCTCACTTTATAGGTCCTTTTCAAATTTTGAAACGAATCGAGCCAGTGGCATATCGAGTCGCCTTACCTCCACATCTGTTAAATCTTCATGATATCTTCCATGTTTCCTAACTCAGAAAATACTAGCTTGACCCTACTCATTTCTTGGAACCTAAATCAATCGAGTTAAGGGATGACTTAACTTTTCATGTACCCCCAGTACGGATAGTGGACAGGAGCATCAAGCACCTTCGGAACAAAGCCGTACAGTTCGTGAACGTGGCATGGGGACAAGAAGACTCAGCAGACTGTACATGGGAATTAGAATCCGAGATGAGAAGGGAATATCCTGAATTATTCTTAGGTACTAATTTTTGAGGACAAAATTTTTTTTAGGGGGGTAGAAATATAACGTGCAAAAAATTTTATTGTTAATAACCGAGTTATTCGGTTTTTATGGAATAAGTGTGATTTAGAAGTGAGTAGGCTCAATGGAATTAGATTTGGAACATAGGAAATCTCACAGAATTTTTCTAAAACTAGTTTACTGATTTAAGAGAAATCGGTAAAATTTCAGTAATTTAAACTGCCAAAACCGGATCAATAGAAATTATACTGTGAGAACCCTAGGATGGATGGCCAAGATTTAGCCAACTTACCCATGCAAGTGGTGCCATCTCAGCCCTCTATATGGGGCCAAACCAAGTTAAATAACCTACTCAAATCCACTAATCACATGAAACTTGCTTTAGAAGTTTTTAAATTTTTCCTTTTCTACCCTTGCATGTTTTGGTCCCTATATGCTGACCCCTGTCCATTCTTTTCTCTATCATCTCATCTCATCTCAACTTATATCATCTTCTTCTCCTACAAACCTTCAAGCCACAACAAGATTTCTTCAACTCCAACCACAAATCTAACAAGAATCACACATAGGAAAGGTAGGAATCCAACTTCTCTTCTTATTTTTATTGATTTGGGCTATGTGGGGATCTTGTTTTCCTCATGAAATTGATGTGATTTGGAGTGATGATGATGATTTATGATTGAATTTGCATGTGTGTTGTAATTAGAATTAGAATTGGTATGCAAGAACTTAAAGAAAAGAGAAAACTCAAGAAGCTGTTAGGGCTTTTCCTTAGCAGTCCATACGGCGGAGTGTACGGCTCTGCATATTTCATGAACCTATTTTTATACGAAACTAGACATTCAGGGCTTTCCATACATATATAATATAAGGTCATTAGATCAATATAGAGGTAGTTATGAATTTTTGAAATTTGACCTAGAAATTAGGACTTTCATCCAAGTAGCGTGAGTTGAGAAGGGTATAACTCACCCTATACAACTTCAATTTAAGTGAATCCAACATTGTTTGAAAGCTAATATTTGAAGGAACATCCGATAAAAATTTTAGAGTCAGATTTGTTGCCAGCTATTCCCAGTACATCAATGAATTCACCTTAAGTTCAATCCAGGCTGGAACAGGATAGTCCAGTAAAGTCAAGTTCGGGACTTACATCTCGAATTATATTCATTCAAACATTATGCAACTTCTTTCATTTGAAAGCTTGTTCTGTTAGCTTTACATTGACATAAATTTCGTATAATTTCACCTAGATTTCTATTTTTGGTGAATTTTCTCTTGAAAGAATGCAACTCTGGGTAGAAATAGGGCAGTCTGGGATGAAACACATTTAACTTGAGTTAATATCGAAACTCGAAACTTAGCAAACAGAGTTAGATCGGTATACTTAAGGTTGAACTTGGAACTTAGTAAATAGAGCTAGATCAAGTATACTTAAGGTTGAACTCGTAACTTAGCAAACAGAGCAAGATCGGGTATACTTAAGGTTGAACTTGGAACTTAGTAAACAGAGAGCTAGATCGGGTATACTTAACATTGAACTCGGAACTTAGTGAATAGGAAACTAGATCGGGTATAGTTAATATGAGAATTTAGAAATTTGAAACATACTCATAAAAGTCTTGGAAGACCAATTGCAGTATAAGGTTGGCGATCGAGATCATAAGCCCATAAAACTCTTATATACGAAATTCAACAACTCGACCCAGAATTATTCTCGGAAGTTGAACACAACCCAGGAAGTCGGAAATTATATAAGCTCGGAAGCGGAAATTATCTAAGCTCAGAACTCGAACCCCATTTAATCTTGGAAGTCGAACTCGGGAACATCAATAAGAATTAAAAGCTTGCAAAATATATTAAGACTTAAGATTTTAAAACTTGCATCTATTGATATTGTTATGCTCTTGGTATGAATATGATGTTTTATATTGGAATTGCTGTTCGATTAAAATTTCCTATTGTCTGGCACTATTCATAGGGAAGTGGACATGATCTGTTATGCTACCAAAATCTCGGCAAAGATCGGAATTTATATGAATTTACAAGTTATCCATGCATTGGTCAAAGCATTAGACAAGCAATGCTACCCTTATAAGAATGAGGAAGGATTTCCGTGTGACTTGGGCCAGCCCCTAAACAAAGTTAAGGGGAATAGATCAGTGGGGAAGTCAAGGAAAGTAAACTTAGCGACCTTGTATAGGAACGAGCTTGATCTTGACAAGCGGACTATTACCCAGGAGTCTTATGGCCAATATACTCCTAGGGGACCAAGTATGGAAAAATATGAGTTAAGGTCAAGTGCATTATTTATTATGCATATCCCTAATTTCTGTTATCATGCATTGTGTTAATTGCCCTATTGGATGTTATATACATATCATTGTTCACTTTATGGCTGGTTGTTTAATTCTCTGTATAATTCCCTTTATCTCCTTAAGTAAAGCCAAGTTGTGTTTCGGACTATGATTTCTATAACTAACTAAGTAGAATATTCTATTGATGCAACATTTTCTTTTAATTAATCAAAATCCGAAACAACGGAAAATGACAGCGATGCCAGATATGTATACACCTAGGATTCCTACTGAGAAATCCTTATTTCTCACCCTACCATATGTTTTCACGTCATTCTCAAATCATGGAGAACGTGGCAATCGGTGTCCTTTTCATCGAGCTTCTTGAGTTCCACATCCATCTCGACCCATTCATAGATTCTGTGTACATATCAGGTAGATGTCAGTTTTGCCTTTACTTCTTCTTCTAGAGAGACTTTGCAGTACCACTCATGCATCCGGTATTCGATGCTGCCGTCCCTTATATAGCCATCCCTCTCCACATGGCACACCCATTCCCTCCTCCGATAGTAGTAGCAGCAGTAGCGGCTGCAGTTCCCATGGCTCTGCCAGCCTCACCACTACAGCAGATCCCTTCTGCCTCTATGTCTGAGGAGGACCCGTCGGAGGCAACAAGTTCGTCGTCCTCGTCTTCTACCCCGAGTATAGACTATACTCCTACTGATGCCAGTATGGCAAATGGATTCCCTTCCTCGGAATCCACCTAGAGTGCCTATGTAGTGCAGTGGTAGGACATGTATAGAATGGTCCTCTTTTGGCATTTTGGGCCATAGGCGGTACTTTAGTGGATGTTACATGTAGATAGATGATACCTGAAATGTCCCATGGGGACCAGTTAGGGTTCTGATTTTAGTGACAAGTCGATTTATTTTGTCTTAGTGGCCTCATTTTATTGCCCTGTACTATTTTATGTACCTTTTGATAACTTTGAAAACAAATGTTTATGTACCCATATATGTAACTCAAGTTTTAGAAATTCCGACTATTCTGCAATTTTAATTATTTTACTTTATTCCTACTACATTGATTGTCTAGTACTTATTCCGTAATTGAATGGGAATTTATTAAAGTGAATAGTTAGCTCTATACGGGTAATTAAGAATGGAACGAAAAATGAAAATCAGTTAGTCACACGTAATAACTTATCAAGTAATATATTATGACTTAAGCATATTATTTTATCTGGTAAGGTGTTACACTTAGAAAACTCAAAAACAAGTTACTCATGGCCCAAGCTCAAATGAAGAAAGAAGCTAATAAGGGAAGGTGAGATGTTACTTTCAATGTGGGAGATTGGGTATATGTGAAACTGAGGCCTTGTCGATAGAAATCTACTACCTAAACCCAATTCTAGAAGTTAGCTAAATGCTATGTTGGCCCTTTCTTGGTGCTAGCCAAGGTAAGGATAGTAGCATATGAATTGGACCTACCTGAAAGTTCCTTTGTTCATCCTATTTTTCTTTGTTTGTTACTAAAGAAACACCAAGGGGATACTCCAACACAAGCTGGGCTACTACCTGAGGCACTTGCTGATACCTACCAGCCCATCATCCAACCATTGGCCATACTTGACTATGAGCAAGACCAGGGTGAGGAGTCTCAGATTATTTGTGTACTGGTGCAATGGATTGAGCTATTGCCAAAAGACTCTTCTTTAGGCCTAGCTCCTTCAATAGTACCTTAATTTGCACCTTGAGGATAAGATGGTTATGGCAAAGGAAAGCAATGATGGGATGGCCCAATTAGGTAGAGCTGAAAAGGAAGTAAAGAATGGGCTTAACTATATGAAGCCTAAGCATGGAGCTAAAAGCCCCTAAGGCTGGGATGACTACATTCATGGGGTGAGTACTATCTGATAGCTTGGGACTAGTAGGATTGAGCTATATAAGGATAAATGTCTCACTTGTTAACTAGGATGGTTATCATTAGGTTATTATTTACTTTTTTGGAAATCTAGGAGAATCTTGTATTTGAACTTTCTATTTATGGTCGTTGGCTCTGATTGCAACGTAGTGAAGAATATTTTCAAGTATTTCTCTTGTAGTTTGTAGTTTTCCTTAGCCTTAGCCTATCAACATTAGTCTTTAAAAATATTAGTTTGTTCAATATTTTTAATTTCGAAATATTATGATGGAGGTTTTCATTTCTTAAAGATGAATTTATCCAATAATATTTTGGTTAAAGACTAACTGAGAGTTTACTTTAAAAATTACATTTTTACAGATAAATATTAACAATATATCAAAATTATTTTTTTTTTTTATAAATACAATATTGGACAATTTCAAGATTTTCTTAATAAGCCCTAACTAACTTTCAAAATGCTCTCCTTGAGCTCGTAACTCTAAGGGATGTTTTTAGCTTGTGAGAAGATGACTTACCACAATATGCCACATAACTTAGTAACTATCCCATACTCTCACTATCTCTTAGTACACATGCTAACTTGAGTGTTGGACTGTCTTATACGTAAACCACCTTACTTAGTCATTGTTTGCTATCGAAACCTATTGTAAAACCTGAGATTTCTAATCATCTCCATCACATCTTGGATTGAGCGCTCATTAATGCAAACAATAATGTTTGAAATGATATACTAAAATAAATAGAATGTTTGTGAATAAAGAGTTCATTAGTTTCTGATGTCTTTGTATCCGAAACATATTACACTCTAACTAATTAATTTAAGTTGGATTAGTTCACTATGGGAATAAAGATCTCCTAATTCGTTTTCTCAATTCATAAGACTCAAATTCAAAATCTTATTTAAGAGGAATGAGTTTTGAAACATTTGAACTAACCAAACATTGATCTTAGTAAAAAGATGGTTATTTGAAGGACAATTAGTTAGGATTGGTTAGGATTCTTCTCTTATGTAGTTAAAATATACTGATATGATCCAAGAGAATAAAATGGATGGCCTAGTCCAAAGTGGTGAAGAATCAAAGCTTGTTGAAGAGGCCGAAGTAGTTAGAGCTTGATGAATGTTAAAATAAATTCATTCATTGCTAAGATTTGATATAGATTTGAGTTGATCTTGTATAGATTTATTGAGTTTTAGTAAAAAAAAAAATATAAAAATCCAATTTCCTAGAATTATTAAGCTACTAATGTTTATTGGTGAATATTTGATTATTTAATAGGTTTTATGGCTGAGTTTTGCTTAATTTGCTAGGAATGAAATTTATTAATTAGAGTATCTTTGAACCGAATCTGAAAGATTTTGGAAAAGTGCTAATGAAGAAAAATTCATATCTCTTTATAGAGATTGGATTGAGATGATTCAAAATGATCTAAAAAGATAAAAAGAAGATATACAACTTTTCTATTGACCATAAGTCCCATTTCTGAAAGATTCTAGGTGAAAATTATGTTGCAAGTTAGAAGAGCAAATTTGTCTAGATGTTGTCTGGCTTGTACTTTGCAAAGTATTTCACCAATTTCTTGAGCATAGTAGTTAGATTGATGTGGTTCTTGTAGCATTTGAAATCCAACAAAATTCTCTACAACTTTGTATTTCACAACAGTTGGCTTGTTCAAACTGTAGAAACAGGTACAGAGCTTGCAGTTTGATGGTCCAGATTGGATCTTTCACTAGAATGTGAATTGGGCTTCCCTAGGCCAAGTAGGACACAACTCAAAGCTATCTGGATCCAACCACTACACCATAAGCTGGGATCTGGGTTAGAATTAATGGTAAAAGGATTACTTTGGCCCCAAGTACTCATTAAAGGAGCTTCATGAATATTTCTTGATGATTTAAATCCAAATCTTGAAGAGATATCTTAGGATCTTATCTTATCTTATTTTTTGCTTAATAATTGGAATACAAATCCTGTAAAGATGACTTAGTATCTGATCTAATCTTTTACAACAAACCCCAGTCATTGAAGAGTCTATATATTCAACTTTTCAAGAAAAAATAAACAACTGGGATCTCTCGACCTAAAAGGGACACACAAAGGAGCTCTTGGAGAAGGATAAGACTTGCAACCATTGATCTCTATTTTTCCCTTCACTTTTCTTTTCTCATGTTTAGAATGTTTATTTTATTTATGAGTGGCAAAATTCTTGTTTTGGTAGGGTGATGATGTAATCTTGATTTATGATTATATATTGAACCTTTTTTTAATCTATTTCTTTTTCTCTAATTGACGTTTTTATATTTATACTTAATGCTTTTTATGGACATAAGGCCCCTCGATTGATTTTAGAGTTGTGTACATTATGAGGAATCGAGATACATGCTTGGAATATGGTATAGAAACCATTATTCACTTATTAGTCTATGAATAAGATAAAATAGTCGTGAGACATTAGTCAAAGGTGAATCATAGAGCATTAATTTCTCTTATCTTAAAATTCAATATTTTGGAAGTCCGATTATCTTTTAAGATTTAGAACAGAACTAATGTATGAAAGGAATCCACTACTAATCACTTTAGGATCCCTACTCATCAATAAGATAATTAGATTAAGTTAGGTGTAGGAGGTCAATACTCATCAGAAATCTAGATGAAATCGGATCCCTAATGTTCTCTTTCTCTCACTACTTATTTTCATAATTCTTTTTTTTAATTATACTTTTATTACTTAGCCTTTATTCTTGTTCATTGTGATACACTACATCTTTTTGTGAGCCTAAATAGAATCTAAATTAGGGATTGATATTTAGCTAATCTAATTCTTATGGGATTGATACTCTACTCACTACTCTATTAATTGGTTGGCTCTATGCAATTACCGATATTGGGTTGTGGAAACCAAATTGTCCATCGAAGCTCCTTAGATTAAAAAAATAAAAGAGTTGCTAGGGCCCCATTTTGGGCTAGGGATTACTACATGTAATATTAACCTAGAAACATTAGTGTCCATAACAAACTCAATTGTAATAGTATAACATAATGGAGGAATGGACTATTGAGGTAAGCATGATTTCACTGTGAGAATTGTGGAAGTTTTCTCTGTACTCCGTAACAGAGAGTTTTCTATCCATTATCATACATTAATGCTTTCAATGCAAATTTAAATCAATTTTAGTCAAAAATCCCAAAAACAATTCTAATGGTATTATGATCTCAATCTCTTAATTATGAAAGACTCTAATGAGATTTATTTATGGACGAGGATATCATATATAATAGGTCCAAAGGTGGTTAGTTGCTCCATAATCTATAATTCAACTAAAAATATTGGCTAGTCTTGGTGTTCAACTGGGCTAATCAAGTGTTGAGATCCGTGTTTGAAGGATTGTGGCATGGCTTCTACAAGTTTGATTCAAGTGATCCATTATCCAATGCAAGATGATAAGGGTGACAAGTAGTGTTGTTATTTGCTGTGACGAGGTTGTGGAGGGACTTTGGCTCATGAGCTTAGTCACCTTTGGGTGAGAACAATCCTCTGCAGTTAGTAGTGCACCCACTCAGAGCGCGAGCCAGTGCTCCTACTCAGCCAACGCACCCTTGCAAGCTAGTGCACTCGCTCAGCTAGCTGGCCCTCTTGAGCTAGTGCACCCACTCAGCCAGAAGACAAAATGGAAGTAATGCAGATTAGAAAGAACCTACCTTGCCACTACCATAAGTTGTTGTCGAGGGTTGGAAGGAAAGCACCTAAGCGCATGAAGATGCTCCTGAATAATGAGCTGGAATGTTAAACCCGCATCACATGCACTTCCAACATTTATTCATGTAGTCACTGCTACCCAGACTAAGGACACCCCTCTGTTCCACTACTTGTGTGAGTAAGTAACTATATGCCACGTGTATCTGTACGAGAGAGTGACACCACGTGTTGGTGTATGATGAAAATATCTAAGAAAAATATGTAATAGCATGCTATAGAAATTGTAACAACCATCTTGTATTGAAACACTCAAAAACAATAGTGAAAAAAGAAGAATATTCATTCATTCTTCTTAAATTATTTTTCCATTTTTACTTCTTTTGATCTTGTAAAGTTTGCTTTTTTGTGTCTTACAATGTTTTAGAATCCCCATCCTGAAACACCCACATAATTCTCTATTCAGATACGCATTTATCTAAATATTTGATTGGATATTGAGAATGTTCTTAGCAACAAATATATTATTATTATTATTATTATTATTATTATTAGTTTTCTAAAATCTAGACCAAATTGTCGATAACCCGTGGGTTACCATAGTGTGAGACAACCATTGAGAAAATGCCTCATCCTTGGATAATCTTGCCTTTGAATAATTGTATATATAATTACAAACCCATCTTTGAGCTTGGTTAGCTATGAGCCTGATGAGGCAATATCATATTACAAAAATGAGAGCCTACTAAAATAAGGACAATGAAAGGAATACAAAAGAAGTTAGAAAGGAAAGTAAAAGTAATGATGACCTAATGGGACATAAGAATGTGGTGATCTTTCAACAACTTTTTAATTCATATTTAGTTGGTATATAAATAATTGTATATATTACTACTATAGCGAATGCTAACCTTGAACCTTTTGGGTAAAACTGTAAAAGTTAGCAAACTTCATTCTTTAAGTCGAACTAAAATATCTATTTTGTCTTTTCTTAATCAACTTAAATGATGATGCCCATTTTAATAATTTAATACATTATTAATTAGAAAACAAATTTTTCTCTTCTAATAATTGCTAATTTTATAAATTATTTTTTAAGACGAATTTCTTAATACCAAATTATATTATTATTTTAAAATAATAATTAATAGATTATTATTTTTAAACTAAAAAAGTAATGTTTTTCCCTATTATGTTTTTTTGTAAGCAAATTATTCTATTATTAATTTTTTGAAAACATAATTGAGCAAAGAATTTAATATTTTTATTTTTTTAAATAGTTGTAAACTCAATTTTCTTACATGAATTTCATTAAAAACAATTAAAGCATAGTACTATTAATTTTAAAAAATGTTAAAATAAATCTTTATGATGCTGGTAGTTATGAGAAAAAAGAAATATTTATTTCTTCAACGAAGGTAGCAATTACTAGAAGAAAGGAATTTATTTTCTAATTAATAATGTATTAAATTACTAAAATGGACATCATCATTTAAGTTGATTAAGAAAAGACAAAAATAACATTTTAATCTAATTGAAGAAGTACAGGTTGCTACCCTTCACTCAAAGGGGTGAAGGTTACTATTCCCCGATAACTATATACCTAACATAAATATAATGTATTTTTAATCCAATTTAATATTAGTTAACCACTATTGAACTATTAAACCTTGAATTAGCCCTCCAGTGGTTCACTAACAAGTTCAATTTTCAGAACTTTGATTATTATTAATAACATATGGATAATTTCTTAATAGAAAATTCGTAGTACTTATTTGTACGAAAATGTAAGATGACGAATTCTAGAAAAGTGTTAGCAAAGGACCATTATTTTAAACTTAAGAATTTATATTTTATATTTTATATTTTATATTTTACAATGTTTTTTTTTATCTCTGTAATTTCTATCTTTTGGATAATTGTGATTGCATCTTAAGATTTTTGTACTGAGTTTCATATCTTTCGATTCAAGCCGTTTAGCAATTCTCTTAAAAATAATTTCAATACCCATTGACACGAAATGTAAGATGACGAATTATATGAATAGTGTTGGCAAGGACATTTATTTTAAATTTTACATTTTTTTTATCCTCTTGATTTCTGCCTTTTGCGTGATTGTGATTGAATCTCAAATTTTTATACAGAGTTCCATAACATTTCATTTGAATGGCTTAGCAATTCTCTTAAAATAATAATTTCCATAACAATATTTATAACTTAATTTTTTTTTTCTTATGCTCTTATTTCTTTGTATATTTCTTAGAAAGAAGGAAAGTGACCTCAGTTATCATTGTGACAAAACTAATAACTTTTTATATATAATTTCTCTGATGAATTCTATAATGCACCAAATAAAATATAGTGTATGATGTACCATTTACTTTGTGTGCAATCCACTATATACCGTCATCCTCCCACCACCAGCACCTATTCTCTCTCTCTCTCTCTTACCATCTCTGCCATCACCACCACACTACCCATTCCCTTACCTCCCACCTCTCTCAACCCCCAAGCTGCATCCACCATCATCAATTGTTTTTTATTTGCAAAATTAATTAGTTTGAGGGACCACTTGTAGAAGGAAACACCTTAACAAGTTAGCTTTGATGCCAAATCTAGAACTTGTGCAATTCCAAATCGACAAACATGCACCCCAAGTTCCACACGAATTTGGCATCTCACTGTCGATTCATCACATACACTTTCTCAATTTTCGCAATTTCTTGTATACGCATCAGAACAATAGAAAGTGAAATCTTCAAAAAAAAAAAAAAAAAAAGACATTAGATCCATACTAAAGGAAGAGCCATAGATACCACCCACAAGATGTTAAAAATTACAAATGAAATATTTTTAATTCTGAAATATTTTTTATCATTGAGCTGCTAGAGAAGAACTGGTGAGGTTTGTGATTAGGGTGCAATTGTTAAGAGGCGTCGGAGTTAAGAGCATGGAGGAGGCAGTGGTGAAGAGATAGAGGTTGGCAGAGGAGAAAGATTGTTGGCAATGTGCTGGTGCAGTGCTTGAGCACTTGCTTTTAGCCACATCTTCAAACACATTTACCCACATTTATTTGAATGTGGTTAAAAACTGGTGCATAATAATCATAGAGAAGTTGAAACTTTCAGATTCTCAATAAGTTTGATGTGCCTACTCAAAGCTTAATTTGGTTAAATTATAAAGCTATATAGTTATAAAACATGGAAGGATGAAAATATGTCAGGCAATTTATTTGGACTTAAAATTCAAATTGCTTATATTGATTATATATTAACATAATATATTAATTAGATAGATAACACATTAATTTAAATTTCATAGATAGTATATTAATTATTAATTATACATATAATAATCAATAATAATAAAGAAAACAACATTTCAGCATTGTAGCTCCAACTGATGAAGCCACCCAATAGCCTCATGCTAGGAGCAATTTTGACGAGGAGTTGTTGAAATATTTGCATTCAAAAGAATTACTTAATGGCAAGTGGGTTCAATCAAGTTCTCGTGAAGAGGAAAGGGAACTTGATTGTACCCGATATCTCACTCTTCTTCATAATTTAAGAAAGATAATATTAATCCTTAGTTGCTAGCACCTCTCCAGCAACTCCAACTCCATTTGTAACCTGAGAAATGATAGGAGAACTCACTTCTTATGGGACACTATATCGACTTACCACTCATCCACGGTATAGACCTAATTTAAGTGGGGTCCACACTCCATCCAATGGTGGATGAGTGATGAGTTGGCACGGTGTCCCACAAAAAGTGAATCCCCTCAACCTTTTTCTTCTAACCCTCTCTAGACCTAAAAGTGCACCTATAGATAGATAGTACACAAGGAAGTGGAGTGTCTCCTAAGGCAAATGACTCCTCCTATGTGGAGGTTATTACAGCAGTGCATCTAGTGAATACAACCCACGTTTTCCATCATCACAATAGTGATATTAGCGTGACCCTCATGGTCATCACCGCAGCATGTCTTTACACCATCACTGACAACCTTTGGGGCCTAGAGCCCATCTTGCCTAAACTTATTATGAAATTTGCTTATTTTAATGAAGCAATAGTAAATCAAGGCCACTTAGTGTGTTTAGTTCTACTTTTGTAGAATTGACTTTGAGATAAAGTAATTTATGTTTGGTAGTTCCTCTAAAAATAATTCTGATAGAAAGTAAAAAATTTTCACTTTTTTTCAAAATCAATTATGGAAACCAGAATTGATTCTGAAAGTGTATAACCAAATATCATCAAAAAAACCCAAAAATTAATTCTAGGGGTCTAGAATCAATTCTAGGGTGCCCAAACGGAATCCCATGGGCTCCCAAACACATGCTTAAGCACACAAGTAAGGGCTCTTAGAAACTATCATTGAGAAGCTTAGCTGAATCCTTAAAGTTTCTCCTTTTTGCTCGCATAATTGCTTTAAACTAGGATATGATGCTTCCATGGTACTTGTGGGTATTTATGCTGATCATAGCATCCTGACTATTTTATGTATTTGGAACTTTACATTGCATTTTTGATATGTTCTAAATGGTTTCTTCTTTGTCCCATATTGATATGACTTCATTAATTGTGCTTCATGCTAGGGTTTCTTGCATTTCTATGTTGTATTCCCCTCTCTAGGTTTTTTTTTTTTTTTTACCATTTTTCTCAACTATATTTATTTTATCCTGTTCAATTTTTAGTTTTTAATTAAAGAAAAAAATCAAAATCAAAATCAAAACCAAAGCAAATGAGAGAGCCACAAAGTTCATCCATTAATTAACAATAACAAAGATTAAAAAGGATTAACAACAATTCTTATTTGTAACAAAGCCAACTCAAACAATAGAGAGCTACAAATTAAAGCTAGATTCTATTCCTTTTTGAGAGAGCTAGACCTTGATACCACCGTTGATCAAATGCTTCCATATTTCCACAGCAACAAAGATCATAGGGCAATAAAAACTAGCAAAAATCCCTAAATCGACACCACAAGAAAATAAGCTGGGCAACATATACACTTTCCCAGAATCAAAGAGAAAATCGAAAATTACCAAAGCGACATAGGTCTTGGGTCAGGGGGTCTACTATAGTTGAGGAGGCCTTCTACATGGATTAAGATTCTCTAAAGTGAGAATAGTTATAAAATGATAAAGTGAAGGACCATTCACCCTTTGATCAATAACTTCCATTATGTGTGGATCCCACCAAAATGATCTAAAATTAAATGGTCCCTCACTTTCTCACTTTACAACTATCCTCACTTTAGAAGATCTTAATTCGCTTTTGATATAGTGGTAAGTGCTTGATCCAACAAGTGGTATTAAAGCTAATGGTTTGGATTTGGCTTGATCGAGTATTGGAAGAATGGTGGCTATTGGATCCAGGTGTGGGATCCCTTATGTCGAAAGTCTTCCCAGCAATATGGAGATCAAGCACAAGTGTTCCATGAAGTATGGCGGTACAAGTAAAGAAAGTAGGAGTGGCTCTAATTAACACAATTAAATACTCAGAAAGGCTTCTACCGAGCAGGGAGTATATTGTGTTGGGCCTCATACTTGAGGAAGGAGAATGTCAAAATTTCAAATGTGAGTGATGAAGTCCCACATCGATTAAGAATGAACTAAGTGAAGAGTATATAATATGGAAGATCCATAAATTCATTGCCTTAAGGTTTTGGGCCAAGATATAGCGTCTAGTCCACTATTATGGTCTCTTGCTTAGTCTATTAGTTTAGATCTCCTTGAGTTTTGGACTCCCCTCCCAAAGTTAGGTGTCCAGTCAAAAAGGGCTACGTAGGTCATAATAATTTTTGGGTCAAGTTTTGGTTTTTGAACCGTTTTGGTTCAGTTTTGTAACACCCTTAGAATTTACATAGTAAAAATCTTCTTATACCCTCATGTTTTCATTACATAGACTAGTGGATTGATAGGCACATATTGATCCACATTTTTCATTTTTGGGTGTAAACTTAAATGTTTATTTCTAAAATGTTAAATTGAAACTAAAATGAGTAAATTTATTCTAATTTTTTGTTCACATATTATACCTTTTTATAAAAAATTAAATTAAAATTGGAGTGAGTAAATTTATTTTTTATTTTATTTTTCACTTATCATACTTTCCTTTAAACATATTTTTATAGCTTTTCTCCTTTATCTCTCGACTTCGTTTATCTTCTGGGAAATCTCTTTTATTAATAGTTTAGATGAAGCTACTCGCACCCAATTGATATATGTTTTGGAGTTTCATATTTGATCGGGAAGGAATATTTCATAATGGAATGGAAGGGAAAGACAATGAGTGGAGTGGAATAAAACAAGCTACCCTCTTGTTTGGATGTTTAATAAGTTTAGTGAGGTAAACAAAGAGAAATTTGGCCATTTCCTCTTCGGTCCCCTAAATTAGAGAGACAAAAAATAAAAGTGTATTTGGTTTTTGTTTTCATTTCTTATTATTATTTCTAATGTCTCTTGTTTTCAGAATTTTGTAAAGAAAATAGTGAAAACAAGATTTTAGGGAATGTTTGGTTACTATTTCCATTTTCTATTTTCATTTTGTTATGTTTTTTTTTTTTTTTTTTTTTTTTTTTCTGTAAGCTCGAATATCTTTTAGAAGCTGCTACATGGTATAAGTCTTATTGAACTGAGAGTTTTGATGAACAACAAATTAATTCTTAATAAAATCTTTTGTGTATACTAACGGTTTGTTCAAGTGTTTGTCTACGTATGATGATGAGAATTAGATCATACAAAGTTAAAAGTTCTTATGTATCTCATACATATTTCCATGGAAAGAACTTTTTGAGCAAAAGAATCTATGATCTATCTCTAAAGGAGCATATCAAGAAGATCAGAAGGCATATTCATGTCATCAGAAGGAAATCAAGCCATTAGAAAGGTCAGAGCACTTCAAAAGGATGAACGGTCTAGAAGGCTATGTACATAAGGGTGACATCCAGAAAGTTGACTTACATGAAGTATCTCACCCTCAAAGTTTCTTCTGTATGATTCATGGATCATTCCATAAAGTCAAACTTGACAAGACGAGATCCAAAAGAAGTGCTGACAACTCTAAAAAGCTAGTGAACATCAATAGCTGGTTTTCTTCTTTTGTGATATTTTCACCTACTAAGAAAGAAAGCAACCTCTTCTCTCGCCAGTCTTAGACCAGTGGATCCAAATGCTCTGGTCTCGTGGTCTGAATCTCTCAATAGCTAGATTTTTTAAGCCTATATAAACTTGGAAGACAATGAAGAGTTGGTTGGTTAGTTAAGCGTTCTAGGCATTTGAATATCTTTCAAGACTTTATCTTTCTCAACCTTCTAAACGTCCACAAAGCTACTTGTTGTAACTTCTGAAAAGAAAATCTTCTCATTAGTTGTATATTAGCCAATATCCTCGTACTGAGAGTATTGAGAAGTCATTGTACACTGCACTTAAGTGATTATAGATTTTAGAGTGATTTAATGTGAGTGTTATCCAAACATTAACCATTCAATCTTTATATTGTAACTTGATCTGGTAGTGTTCTTTGTAAGCTTGGAGAGGCCAGGATAAAATACTACTCATTGTTAATTTGGAGAGGCTTTGTAAACACTACTTATTTGGTTAGCTTAGAGAGGCTAGGAAGAACTACTCGATTATAAAAGTTTGGAGAAGCTTGGACAAATAATACTCAGTTTATAAAATCTCAACAAATTTGTTGGGGACTGGACGTAGGCACGTGATTTGGCCGAACTAGTATAAAATCCTTCTGTGTGATCTTCTATCCTTATCACTTTTACTATTTTTCATAGTTAATTTATTCTTTTGTGTGCTTATCTACATTATTTGCTGCAAACAAAAGCATTATGAAAATAGCTATTGATTCTAACTTAAATGCTTCCGCATTCCAAGTTAAAAGACTTGAGAAATATTTGTTTAAAAGTTCTTAGGCACGATTCAACCCCCTTTTTTATGCTACTTCTTCCTATAATTAGCATCAGAGCTCAGCCTTTGAGATTGAGCTTCCAAATGGTTCTAGAAGTTAAAAGATCCAAAGAATGACATAACAGATCAATCATATTGCCAAGGGACACTCCATCAACCGCCCCCTATACTTTAATGGTGAAGTTACCCTTACTGGAAAGATAGAATGAGACTCTTCATTAAGTCTACCTGCATTGATATGTGAGAAATCATAGAAAATGGTCACTATGTTCCAACCATAGAGCAACCTATGCTACAAGAGGTTGTTGATCCAGATCAGGCCCTACCAGTAGTTGTCAAAACGATTCCAAGAAACCATTAGACTGACCAACGTAAAGCCAAAGTACATACGAATGTCGAAGAAAAATACCTCCTTACATGTGCTTTTAGCAAGAGTGAATATGGTAAGATCATTTCACGTGACTCTGCCAAAGAAATCTAGGATAGACTCTAGACTCTTTATGAAGGAACTGATCAAGTTAAAGAAACCAAGATTAGTATGTTGGTACATCCATATGAAATGTTCAAGATGTTAGAACATGAAAATATTGATGAGATAACAGTCAGATTTATGCACATCATAAATCCGTTCAAAGCATTTTACAATAAATACACCAATGTTAAAATGGTTTGAAAAATTCTGAGAAGCCTTTCCAAGGCTTGGAGCCCCAAGATGATAGCCATTCAAGAAGCCAAGGACTTGAGAGTGCTCAATCTTGATGCTTTTATTGGGTCTTTAAACACTCATAAGATTGATCTAAATGAAGCCTCCAACGATTCCAACAGAAGAGGTAATCCATTGCTTTGAAATCTACTCAAAGAAAATCTAGTTCTTCTAAGGTCATGAAAGCTACCAAAGAATCAAAAGAAGAAGAAGAAGAAGAAGAAGATTCCTTTGATGATGATGATGATGATAATGAGAAAGATTAGATTGCTCATCTAACCAAAAAGATATCCAAAGTCTAGATCAGAAAGAAAAAGAAGAAAGGCTCTGTCCCCAAAAAGGATAAAAAGGGAAACGCTAAGCAGAGTGAAATCATTTGTTTTGAATGCAAAGACCTAGACATCTGAGATTAGAATGTCCAAAGCTGAAAAAGAACTCCAAGAAGAAGGCCACATAGGAAGATCTAGACAAGAAGCAAGAAGGAACAGAATCTCAAGAAGAAGAGGAGATAGTTGCAAATCTATGCTTCATAGCAGACATAGTCTCTGAGGAAAAGACTAAGGTATTAGATTCTAAACCTGAACTCTCATATGATGATATTCAGAAAGCATATAATGAAATTTTGGATGATTCTCAAATACTTGCTTCTCATTATACTTCTTTAAAGAAAAATTTTCAAAAACTGTCCCTTCAGTTTAAAAACCTCAAGAATGAGAAAGAGAAACTGGGGCACAAACAAACTGAACTTTTAAAAGAAAACACTCTTCTCCAGAAAGATGTAAGTTCCCTAAGAGCTAAAGTCCCTAAAGATGCTTAGAACACATCTTCTGATGTTTTTGAACTTTAGAAAACAATTAACCTTTTCAAATCAAATCTTGAAAAGATGGTAAATGGCTCCAGAAATATGGATTTGATGCTTGGAAGCCAAAGGCCATATTTTGATAAAATAAGACTTGGATTTAAGAAAGAAGATGGTGAGAAATCAGCCAAAAATTTCTCAAAGCAAAGTTGCTAGTTGTATATATTGCTTTAAGAAAGGTTACTCTTTTGAAAACTTTTAAAGAAGAAAAGCAAAAAGACAGAAAATAAAAAATCCCAAAAAGACAACTAACCCAAAAGGACCAAAAAAGATACGAGTACCTAAAGTAAAGATTGTTTTTGATGTAGGTGTGTCTTAAATCACACCACTAGAAGAAAATGAAGTGGTATCTGGATAGTGGCTGCTCGAAGCATATGATTGGAAATAAGTCCTAGTTCAAAACCTCAGACCCAAAGATAGAGGAGTCATAAAGTTTGCTGATGGAATCACGTCAAAGATCATTGATATAGCTAATGTTGGTAAGAATGACTCTGACTTGATTATTGATGTTGTGTTGGTAGAAGAATTGACTCACAATCTTCTGAGCATTAGTTAGTTATATGACCAAGGCTATGGACTTGTGTTTGAATCTTCTCGCTGTATCATAAAAGACTCCACATTAAATAAAACCATCCTTACTACTAGAAGGCATGATAATACCTATGTATTATATATCTGTATGATCTTCTAGATTAAAATGCAAAATGCTTAGCTTCCTTTATTGATGAGAAGTGGATGTGGCACAAGAAACTTGGTCATGCTTATATGAGATTTATCTATAAGATGTCTTAAAAAAAGCTTATCAAAAGTTTACCCAAGATCAATTTTAACAATGATTCAATTTGTGAGTTTTGCCAAAGGGGCAAACAAACTAAGTTTTTTCCATAGTAAGAATATAGTATCTACTACTAAACCACTTGAGCTTTTACATATTGATTTTTTTTGACAAACTAGAACTGCTAGTGTAGGTGGTAAGAAATATGGTCTAGTCATTGTGGATGACTTTTCTAGATTAATATGGGTTATATTCCTAGTCCATAAGGATGAAGCTTATGAAGCCTTTAAAATATTTTCAAAAAAGAGTTCAAAATGAAAGAGGTTTTTGCATTTCTCCATAAGATTAGATCATGATGGTGAATTTGAAAATTATGCTTTTGAAAATTTTTGCAATGAAAATAGTATTTCTCATAATTTCTCTTCTTCTTGAACACCTCAACAAAATGGGGTTGTTGAAATGAAGAATTGATCTTTGTAAATGACCAAAACTATGCTTTTAGAAAGTAGTTTATCAAAAGGTTTTTCAGGTAGAAGCAATTAACACTGCTTGCTATATTCAAAATTGTATTTTCATAAGGCCAATAATCAAGAAGACCCCTTATGAATTATGGAAAGGAAAAAAACCCAATATTTTTTACTTCCATATATTTAGATCTGAATGTTTTATTCTTAACACCAAGGACAAGCAGTCAAAGTTTGATCTTAAATATGATCCTGGTATATTCTTGGGATACTCTTCTATATCTAAAGCTTGCAAAGTTTATGTAACATCTCAAAGAACAATGTGTATGATTAATACTATTGAATGATTTATTTTGATATATTATAGATATACGAGTAGGCAATATCGAAATGTAAATATTAGGGAAAGATGAATTTAAGTTTCTTTTGTAGAAAAAGTATATATAGACAAATAGTAATGTTTTGCTAGTTAGGAAAAAAATTATTTGTTAATGGTGTCTTGTAATGCAAAAACCAAATTGGTAACAATCTTTATTGTAGGTTGGCATGAGTGTTAGTTAAAAACCCTAGAATATGTGGCTAGAAACTAGCCAACCAAGCCACCCTTGTTGGCCAAAGAATGGCCACACACTTGGAAGCTCAACAAAATTAGAAACCCTTTGCAAATCCACCAATGATGGCACATCAAGAGTCATATTAACTTATGACTTAAGAAGCTAAAATTTTCCATTTGCACCCCTACGAATTTTGGCCAGCCTTTCTATCCTTACAACCTCTATTTTCTTTTTCATGTTCATTCTCTTCTTCAACCTCTCCATTCTCACTCAAGAACCTTGGTGATCTTACTTCCTTTGATCAAATCTTTTACTCTTTCTTTGCATATCTCCAAGAAAACCTTAAGACAAACCCTAAATCTCCTCCCCTTGAATCATCTAACCTCAGCCATCAAGGAGAAAGAAGGGAGTCCTATACTATGCTTAAATCATATTATGGAATTACTAGTTGTTACTTTTACTGACAAAACTAACTTACTCTTTAAATTACTGTATATTGAAAATAGGGTAAAATTTTTTTTGAATAACAATGAGATAAACCTTTTTGAAAAATAAGAGCATGAACGTGTTGTGAATGTATAACGCCAAATGTCATTATCTTATACACACGGTACAATAAAATAAATAAGGGCATCATAAAGAACAACCATCTCAGATAAACATAATATCATTCCATAACCATCATAGTTAGATATAGTTAATAGTAATGCAACATGTCTTACATAATAGATCATGGGTCCGATATCTACTATCGGCTCTCCAAGGTAAACCTAACTAGATACATCATAAAAGGAAATACAATATGAACCTTAACCACCTATACATGCCATGAAGAAAATGATAACCCTACAACTACCAACAAAAAGAGCTATCCTCATGATCAGCTTCGCATGCGCCATCCAAGTCAACCATTGAATAGGAAATATCCGCTCTTGAACCCACCAGGTGCATCATTTCCACGTCCTTTTCCTTGGGCACACCTACCTCCGTGGGATATTGTAACGTCCGAAAAATTTTTATCGTTAACAACGGAGTTGTTCGGTTTTATTGAATAAGTGAGTTTAATCAGAACTTGATTGAACATTTACTTAAAGCTAATTAAGTGTGATTTAAAAGGATTAGGCTTGATGGAATTAGATTAGGAGTATAGAAAACCCCACCGAAAATTTTCAAGTCAGTTTACCGATTTAAAGGAAATCGGTAGAATTTCGGTATTTCAAATTGTCGGAACCGGACTAATAGAAATTTTTCTATGAGTGCCCTAAAATCAATGGCTAAGATTTAGCCAAATAGCTCCCTCAAGTGGCGCCTTGGCAGCCCTTGATGATGGGAAGCTAAACTAGAATTGAGAGCAAGGTTTAATCCACCAATCATCATCCACCTTGCCTCAAAAATCTTTGCTTTTTCTATCCTTCCCTCATCCAAAATTTCAGCCACTCCCTTGCTGAAGCTCTCTCCATTTCTCTTCTCCTCACTCTCATCTCCACTCCATTTCCATTTCTTCTTCAAGTCTCATCACAAGTTACTACCATTAAAGGCACAAAATCAACACAAATTGCATTAGACAAGGTAGGAAATCCTACTTCTCTTCTTGTTTTCTTTAATTTAAGGCTGCATGATGAGTATGCATAATCTGAAATATTGATGTTTTGTAGAGTGATAATGATGTTTTATGACTAGTTTTGCACGTATGTTGTGATTAAAATTGGAATTGAGAGCAAATAGCTTGAAGGAGGAAGACAAATCTAGAAGCTATTAGGGTTTTTCCTCGGCGGTCTGTACAGCGGAGTGTATCGCTCCGCCTACCGCTATTTAAATTGGATGAAACCATTTTTATATGAAACTAGACATCTAGGGATTTCCATACATATATCATATAAGCCCATTGGATTAGTACAGAATTAGTTATGAATTTTTGAAGTTTAACCTAGAAATCTGGATCCTTATCCAGGCAGTATGAGTTAAGAAGGGTATAACTCACACTATACAACTCCAAATTGAGTGAACCCAAGTTCGTTTGAAAGATAGCATGTAGAGGAATATCTCATAAAAATTTCAGAACCAGATTCATAGAATTTTGCTCCTAGTGCACCAAGGAAGTTGGCTTAAGTCTAAACCGAGCTGAACTAGGATAGTTTAGTAGGGCCAAGTTTTGGGACTCATAAGTCAAAATATACTTATGAAAATGACATGTTGAAATCTTGTTCTGATAGCTTTAACTTGATATAAATTTTGTATAAATTCACCTAGTTTTCTATTTTTAGTGAATTTTTACTTATAAGAACCCAATTCCGGCTAAGAATAGGGCAGCCTGAGGTAAATTGTTTATATCCTGAGTTATACAATTCAAAATGAGATGGGACTAAAAGGATTAGAATCTAGATATATGAGGCTATGACATATTCAAAAATTAGATTTAAATGAGTTGAATTGAATGAGAAGTGGGGCATATCAAATTCAGGAAGCACAGGGGAGGATAAACTAAAACCCTATTGATGCTTGATTTGAAATTGTTGAATGATGCTATGAATGTATATATATATATATATATATATATATATATATATATATATATATATATATATATATATATATATATATATATATTTGCTGGTCTATACTGAAATTGCAAGTTCTATAAATGTACTGGTTGTCTGCCACTATTCATGGGGAAGCGGACTCGATCCGTTATGCTGCTGAAATTTCGGTAAGAAGTTCATATGTTGTGAAATTCATGATAGCATGAATACATGATATTTGAAGAATCAAGTTAGATGTGCATTCATTTCATGATATTATAAAGGATTCCATATCACTTGGGCCAGCCCCAGAATAAATTAAGGGGAGTAGATCAGTGGGAAGGTCGGGAAAAGTAAACCCGGCCATCCTGTATAGGAACGAACTCGGTCTTGAAAAGCAAGAATAAGATGCATTTTCTAATTGCGCATACATATGTATAGTGTAATGCTTCTTTATTGATTGTTCTAGATTCCTATTTATTATTCTTAACATACTATTGTTCCACCATGATTACTGTTTGAGTACATTAGTGTATCTGTTAACTAAAATTGAATTTGTTTCGGTGTATGCTTTACAAACAAGTATTTAAGTTGAATATTATCGTTTTACCGTACTATTTGAAAAATATTACACGACCGAAACAACTAGGAATGACAGTAATGACAAATGTATAGAAGCTAGGAATTCCTACTGAGAAATATTTATTTCTCACCCTATTGTATGTTCCGCGTCATTCTCAGACCAAGGAGCACGCAGCGACCAGGGTGCTATTAATTGAGTTCCCTGAGCTACATATACACCTTGACCCGTTCTTGGATTCTATATATATCTTCGACCGATGTCAGTTCCACCTCTACTTCTTTTTCCAGAGGGATTTTGCCGTCCCGCTTATGCACCCTCTCTTTGATCCTGCTGTCCCCTACATTGCCATACCTCTCCACATGAACAGGCAGCTGCGGCAACTCAAATGATAGGCCAATTAGGAAGGCAGTCAGAAGTAGATCATGGGGGAAATCATAATGGCCCTAAAATAGATCTGGAATACCTCAAATTTGCTGAATTTCGGAAGGCTAATCCACCTAGCTTCAGGGGAGCCTTTAACCAAGATAAGGCAGATGAATGGGTTAAAGCTATGGAAAAGATTTTCTCCGTGTTAGATTGCACAGGCCGTTAGAAGGTGACTTTTGCCACCTATATGTTAGAAGCTGATGCAGAATTCTGGTGGAATGGTGCACGGTGATTATTAGAAGGATCCCAGACAGAAATTACTTGGGACGTATTCAAAGATGCATTCTACCATAAGTATTTCCCTGTGTCTGTCCGCAATGCCAAGGAGTTGGAATTCATGCAGCTCTGTCAAGGAAATAGTAACGTGTCGGAGTATATTGCTAAATTTGAGGAGTTGTGCAAATTTTTCACTATTTATCAATGGAACCCCGATAAAGCATGGAAATGTATGAAATTTGAAGGTGAACTAAGAGAGGACATCCTTGCCACCATAGGACCAATGGAGATCAGAGACTTCGCTACTTTGGTAAACAAGTGCTGCTTAGTGGAGGACTGTAACAAGAAGTTAGTTGCTGCTAGAGCATCCGGCAATAACTTTAAGAGGGGGTTAGCTCTGCAAGGTTCGAGGTTCAAGCCTAACTTACAACAGCGGAGAAAGTTCCAGCCGGCAAGTAACAAAGGTAAGCAACCTCAAAGGCCTTTTGGGAACCAGATTTGCAGCCAATGCGGCAGGAATCATGGCGATCGCCCCTGCTTGGCAGGTCAAAATGTCTGCTTTGGATGTGGCTAACCAGGCCACAGAATCTACGAATGCCCTGCTGGAAATTCTCAACCGACTCCTAAGCCGCAACGCCAAGGGAGAGTTTTCACTATGGATGCACAGGAGGTCAACAAGTCAGAAAATTTGATCCAAGATACGTGTGAAGTACATGGTAAGACCTTAACCATTTTATACGATTCAGGTGCATCTCACTCTTTCATCTCTCATGATTGCATGACAGCCCTGCAGCTACCTATTTCTGAATTACCCTATGACTTGCTAGTTTCTACTCCTACAAATGAGCCCGTTAGAACTAACCATATTTGTATGAATGTCCCCTGTCAAATAGGAGGTCGAACCTTTCCGGCTAATTTAATTTGTCTTCCCTTGTCCGGGCTTGACATGATTTTGGGTATGGACTGGCTCTCTGCCAACCAAGCCCTGCTAAATTGCTCCGATAAATCCATTATACTCCCCCCTATTTTATCTTCTGAATCAGTAGTTCCTGTAAGTCTTTATTTAAATTCCTTAACAGTGCACCCTTGCGGGAATGGAAGTCAAGGGTATATTTTCTTATCAACCAGAATAACAGAGGTTGATTAGGAGTTAAACAATATTCCAGTTGTTAGGGAATATCCCGATGTGTTCCTCGAAGATATCCCTAAGTTCCCTCTCGAGAGAGAGATTGAGTTTACTATTGAATTAGTGTCAAGTGTTGGACCAATATCTTTAGCACCATACCGCATGTCACCCTTGGAACTGGCCGAGCTTAAAGGGCAGATTGAAGAACTCCTGGAAAAGAAATTCATTAGGCCAAGTGCATCACCATAGGGAGCCCCAGTCTTGCTAATTAAGAAGAAAAATGGAGGCATGCGACTTTGTGTACATTACAGGTAGTTGAATAAGGTGACAATCAAGAACAAGTATCCGTTACCAAGGATTGATGATCTTATGGATCAACTACAAGGGGCTACTGTATTTTCCAAGATTGATCTACGATCTGGATATCACTAGATTTGGGTTCGAGAAGAAGATATTCCGAAGACGGCATTTCGAACTCGTTATGGACATTATGAATATACTGTGATGTCCTTCGGATTGACGAATGCACCGGCAATATTCATGGATTACATGAAGCGAATATTCAGGCCATATCTTGATAAATTTGTGGTAGTATTCATTGATGGCATACTTGTCTACTCGAAGACGGAACAGGAGCACGCGGAACATTTGCGAGTAGTTCTGCAAATTCTAAGAGAGAAGAAACTTTACGCCAAGCTAACCAAATATGAATTTTGGATGAAGGAAGTAAAATTTCTTGGCCACGTGGTATCCCATGGGGGAATTTCAGTGGATCCCAGTAAGGTATAAGCTGTATTAAAACGGAAGTTAGGAGCTTCTTAAGGCTGGCAGGATACTACAGAAGATTTGTTAAGAACTTCTCTCAAATAGCTCTACCTTTAACCAAATTAACCTGAAAGAACGCCCCATTTGAATGGACACCCGAGTGCGAGCAGAGCTTCCAAGAATTAAAGGAAAAGTTGACAACAGCCCCAATACTTATTTTACCGAATCCTCATAGACCGTTTGAAGTGTACTGTGATGCTTCTAAGAAAGGATTGGGGTGCGTGTTAATGCAAAATAGAAACGTCGTAGCATATGCTTCCAGGCAATTGAAAACTCATGAAAGAAACTATCCAACCCATGACCTTGAGCTGGCAACGATAGTGTTTGCCTTGAAGATGTGGAGGCATTATCCCTATGGAGTGAAGTTTGAAGTATTTTCTGATCACAAAAGCTTGAAATACCTTTTTGATCAAAAGGAATTAAACATGAGGCAGTGCAGGTGGATGGAGTTTCTCAAAGATTACGAGTTCGACCTGAAGTACCATCCAGGCAAGGCAAACGTGGTAGCAGACGCCCTAAGCAGAAAATCCTTGACAGTGGCATGGATGATGATCAAAGAAGCAGAACTTATAGGGAGTTTCCAAACCCTCAACTTGGGGATCTCTGTAACCCCCAGTGCCGTTCAATTGCACCAACTTAAGATAACTAGTACTTTTAAAGACCAAATCCAGCAAGCACAACAAGGAAATGATGACTTCCAGCATACAGTGCAACTGGTACAATCCGGCAAGCTAACAGGATTTTCCTAGGACGCAGACGGAATATGGCGATATCATGGGAGGATATGTTACCTAAGGAAGCAACCTCAGCAAGAAGGTTTTGGAGGAAGCCCATAAGAGTGAGTTTACTATACATCCTAGCATTAACAAGATGTACCAAGATCTCAAGAAGATGTTTTGGTGGCCAGGCCTTAAAACAGATGTGGCCAATTTTGTGAATAAATGTTTAACTTGCCAGAAGGTGAAAATAGAGCATTAGAAGTCGGCAGGGACATTACAACCCTTAGAGATTCCGAAATGGAAATGGGAGAGCATTTCTATGGATTTCGTGATGGGTTTACCAAGAACCCCCTCAGGATATGATGCCATATGGGTCATAGTGGATAGACTAACCAAGTCTGCTTACTTTTTACCCATTCGAGCGAATTATCCTCTAGAAAAGTTGGCTCAACTATATATCCAAGAAGTGGTACAGTTACTTGGTATTCCTTCAACAATCATTTCCGATCGAGATCCAAGGTTCACCTCACGAGTTTGGGGAGCGCTCCAGAAGGCATTCGGTACTAGGCTATGTCTAAGTACTACATATCATCCACAATTGGATGGCCAAACAGAACGAACGATTCATACTTTGGAAGATATGTTGCGGGCATACATCCTGGAACAACGAGGGAACTGGGATCGATACTTACCATTAGCCGAGTTTACCTAAAACAACAGTTACCATGTTAGCATCGGCATGGCTCCATATGAGGCTTTATATGGGCAAAAGTGTCAATCTCCCCTATGTTGGTATGAACCAGGAGAACAGAGTCTATTGGGTCCAGAACTAGTCAGACAAACTACAGAGCAAATCAAAAGAATCCGTAGCAAAATACTTGCAGCTCAGAGCCGTCAAAAGAGCTACGCGGATGTCAGGAGGAAATCCTTAGAATTTCAAGAAGGAGACCATGTGTTTCTAAAAATAACACCCACAACTGAGGTGGGTAGAGCCATTCAAGTGAAAAAGCTAAGCCCTCGCTTTATAGGTCCCTTTCAAATTTTAAAGCGAATTAGGCCAGTTGCTTATCGAGTTGCCTTACCCCTGCATCTATCTAATCTTCATGATGTTTTCCACATTTTGCAACTCAGAAGATACCAGCCGGATCCTACTCACTTGTTGGAACCTGAATCAATCCAGTTAAGGGATGACTTAACTTTTCATGTACCCCAACACGATTAGTGGATAGGAGCATCAAATACCTTCAGAACAAAACTGTACAATTGGTGAAGGTAGCATGGGGACATGAAGACTCAGCGGATTGTACGTGGGAGTTAGAATCTGATATGAGGAGAGAGCATCCCGAATTATTCTCAGGTACTACATTTTGAGAACAAAATTTTTTTTTTAGGAGGGTAGAAATGTAACGTCCGAAAATTTCTTACCGTTAACAATGGAGTTGTTCGGTTTTATCGAATAAGTGAGTTTAATCAGAACTTGATTAAACATTTACTTAAAGCTAATTAAGTGTGATTTAAAAGGATTATGCTTGATGGAATTAGATTAGGAGCATAGAAAAGCCCACCAAAAATTTTCAAGCCAGTTTACAGATTTAAGGGAAATCGGTAGGATTTCGGTATTTCAAACTGTCGGAATCAGACCAATAGAAATTTTTCTATGAGTGCTCTACAATCAACGGCTAAGATTTAGCCAAATAGCTCCCTCAAGTGGTGCCTTGGCAGCCCTTGATGATGGGAAGCTAAACTAGAATTGAGAGCAAGGTTGAATCCACCAATCATCATCCACCTTGCCTCAAAAATCTTTGCTTTTTCTTTCCTTCTCTCATCCAAAATTTTGGCCACTCCCTTGCTGAAGCTCTCTCCATTTCTCTTCTCCTCACTCTCATCCCCACTTCATTTCCATCTCTTCTTCAAGTCTTATCACAAGTTACTACCATTAAAGGCACAAAATCAACACAAATTGCATTAGACAAGGTAGGAAATCCTACTTCTCTTATTGTTTTCTCTGATTTGGGGCTGCATGGTGAGCATGCATAATCTGAAATATTGATGTTTTGTAGAGTGATGATGATGTTTTATGACTAGTTTTGCATGTATGTTGTGATTAAAATTGGAATTGAGCGCAAATAGCTTGAAGGAGGAAGACAAATCTAGAAGCTGTTAGGGTTTTTCCTCGACGGTCCGTACGACAGAGTATATGGCTCAGCCTACCGCCATTAAAATTGGATGAAACCATTTTATATGAAACTAGACATCTAGGGATTTCCATACATATATCATATAAGGCTATTGGATTAGTATAGAATTAGTTATGAATTTTTGAAGTTTAACCTAGAAATCTGGATCCTTATCCGAGCAGTATGAGTTGAGAAGGGTGCAACTCACCCTATACAATTCCAAATTGAGTGAACCTAAATTCGTTTGAAAGATAACATGTATAGAAATATCTCATAAAATTTTCAGAACCAGATTCATAGCCGTTTGCTCCCAATGGACCAAGGAATTTGGCTTAAGTCTAAACCGAGCTGAACTAGGATAGTTTAGTAGGGCCAAGTTTTGAACTCATAAGTCAAAATATACTTACGCAAATGACATGAGACTTAATTCATTTGAAATCTTGTTCTGATAGCTTTAATTTGATGTAAATTTTGTATAAATTCACCTTGTTTTCTATTTTTAGTGAATTTTTACTTATAAGAACCCAATTCTGGCTGAGAATAGGGCAGCCTGAGGTAAATTGTTTATATCTTGAGTTATACAATTCAAAATGAGATGAGACCAAAAGGATTAGAATCTAGACATATGAGGTTATGACATATCCAAAAATTAGATTTAAATGAGTTGAATTGAATGAGAAGTAGGGCATATCAAATTCGGGCAGAATAGGGGAGGATAAACTGAAACCCTATTGATGCTTGATTTGAAATTGTTGAATGATGATATGAATGTATATATATATTTGCTGGTCTATACTGAAATTGCAAGTTGTATAAATGTACTGGTTGTCTGGCACTATTCATGGGGAACCGGACTCAATCCGTTATACTGCTGAAATTTCGGTAAGAAGTTCATATGTTGTGAAATTCATAATAGCATGAATACATGATATTTGAAGAATCAAGTTAGATATGCATCCATTTCATGATATTATAAAGGATTCTATATCACTTGGTGTAACACCCTACTAATTTTATGTTATGCTTAAGTCATAGCATGAAACTAGTTAGGTCGTGTTACCTAGTTGATGCTCTATTTACCTTTCCTATTTTAATTTCTCTTTAAATCGTCTCTATTGACGAAACGGCGTGCTGTTATATTAAGAGCGAAACGAACCGAACAAAATATCACCAAGATAAGTATAGTACAATAGTGTTACTGCATAAGTGTAAACATATATATATATATATATCAGAAGCCACTGTTTCAGTTTATGTACAAAGTTTAAAGTAGAACTACATACGTGGGCTGGTGTATCAAAAAGACCATAATGCCCTCATCTGCCAAAATACCCTATGGTCCTCAAAGGACGTTTCGTAACCTACTGCTAACCCTACAGTCAAACCCATGACCCAAAGCTACATGCTGTCCAAAAGAGGGTCATACTGTACAACATCTCCTACCACTAAGCTACTCCGTCAGGTAGCCATTAGCCATGCCAGGCTCGGCCGGTATATAGTCTACGCTGGGTCCCAAGGAGGAAGAGGGCGACGAGCCGGTGGCCTCGGAGGGGTCACTCTCGGAACTCAACGGGATGTCGGGGACTGCCTGCGGTGGTGACTCAAAGGTGGTCGGCGCGCAGGTGCAGGAGGTGCAGGATGTGGGTGCGCCATATGTAGAGGGATGGCAATATAAGGGGTAGCAGGGTCGAAGAGGGGATGGTGTAAAGGAACATCAAAGTTCCTGTCGCTGAAGAGGTATAAACGGAAGTTGCACGAACCAGCTATATACAAAGAGTCCAACTCCGGATCATGGTGGAACTGTAACGCCGGAATCTCAATAAAAAGGGTGGCTGTGGAGTCCATCGCCGGTGTCTGAGAATGATGCGGGAGACACAAAACGGGGTGAGAATTTCAAGAAAATTCTCAGTAGGGTTCGGTTATACTGGAACTGACATCACATACAATCTCAGTTGCCTCGGGTTTTACTTAATTATAAAAATACGTGTTCAAACTGAAAAGTCCATTTTCATGAGTTTAAGAAAATGTCTGGTCCGAGGCAAGGTTCAGTTTTACTTTAATTGGCATGAGAAACAAAATAGATTACCAATACTAATACATGGAAGGACAAACGAAATAAATAAATGAATAGCAGTGAGCAATTATAACAGACAATTGTAAACATCCTAATGTAACTAGTCCATGTATTCATGCATTCATGTAATTATGTAGACTCGTTCTTGAACTTTCCTTCATAACTTTTTCATTACTTTCTATCATTTTCCATCTCTCTTGGTCCCCTGGGAGTTCTTGGCCATTTTAGACTCCTGGGTAATAGTTTGCTTATCAGGATCGAGCTCGTTCCTATATAGGAATGCCGGGTTTACTTTCCCCGATCTTCCCACCGATCTATTCCCATTAACTTTCTATCCGGGGCTAGCCCAAGTAGTATGGAACTTGCATAATAACACAATTCTTTTCATACTTTCATGGCTTTCTTAAGAATGCATATGCATTAACATGTAATTCATAACTTGTACACGGGTTCTACCGAAATTTCGGCAGCATAACGGAACGTGTCCGCTTCCCCATGAATAGTGCCAGCCAATCAATACATCAATTTATCATAAGGAACAGAACTTCACATTTATATTCCAACATAGAATTCAAATTCATATCAAATCCATTAAGGCAGAAATTCTGCCTCAGCATATCCAACCAACCCGGTTTTTGTAATTCAAGCCACAATTTCATTTTAACTCATTTGGACCTAAAATTTGAGTATGTTAAAGTGTTATGTGTCTATTTTCTAACCTCTTTGGTCCCATCTAATTTCGGTATCTATAACTCAAGATATCTAAACTTTATCTCGGCCTGCCCATTGGCTAGCCAGAATCAGGCAACTAAAATTAAAAATTCACTAAAAATAGAAAACTCACTCAAATCATACGAAATTTGCCTCATGTTAAAGCTAACAGAACAAAGTTTCATTTAGAAAAAAGTTCCACTCAATTTGGCTTAGTGGGGCTCGGGTTACAAGCCCCGATTTCGGACCTTCCTACACTGCCCTGCTCTAGCCCGGTTTGGACATAGGGCGAATTGCTTGGAGAACTGGGAGCAATTGGGACCTTATTAAATTCTGAAATTTTTATGAGATATTCTCCTATGTGTAAGCTTTCCAAAAAAGTTGGTTTCACTCATTTTCATGTAGTATAGGTCGAGTTCTACCCTAAATAACCTAATCTGTCCAGAGTCAGAGTCAAAACCCTAGGTCGAGATTCAAAAATTCATATCTCTCTCAATTATGATCCAAAATCCTTATATGATATGTCTATGGAAAGCCCTATATGTCTAGTTTCATCTAAAAATAGTTTCATCGGATTTGACCGATTGTAGGCAGCGCCGTACGCTCCGCCTTACGGACTGCCGTGGGCTCTCCACCCATACAGCAACCTCATCCATCTACTTCTCTTAGTTTTCTTCTTCTAATTCTACTTCTAACTCAAAATCCTCTATTAATCCAAGCATAATCATTTAATTCACACATCAATTAAGGTGAGAATAATTCAGCCCAGTCAGCCAAGTGCATGGATTTGATGCAATAAATCAGAATCCCTACCTTTGATTTAAGTGTTTTGTGCTGAATTCTTGGAGTTTGGATGAACAAGGCTGGAACTTGGCTTGAGTTTTGGATGTGTGAGCAAGAGAGAAAGAGAGCTGAAGGAGAAGAGGAAAGCAACGTAAATGAGGGTCTGAATCAAAGGAGGAGGGTGTGTTATATAGGCATGAGTGGGAGTTAACTTGGAAGGTCGTGATTGGCCTCTAAACATAAGGCCAAGTTTCAGCCAACCTTGCTCTCCACGTTGCCCTCTTTGTGTGGTAGAATCACTCTCCACGTCGCCTAAAGTGGGAGTAGTTTCCAGTATATTCTGGAAACGAAATCGGAACTCGTACGCTTTATAAAGTCGGAACTCAGAAAACATCCAGTTTAGTCGAAACTTGAAAGCAGAGCCTGGTGTGAAGCTAAGCACTTAAAGTCGGAACTCGGGAATTATAAATTTCTAACCCGGAACTCGAAAGATATAGAAATGAGAGCTACTAATATTGGACTCGAGATCGGATCTCGTACATTTATGAATCATAAGGTCGGAATTCGTAATATAGCCAGTTCACTTGAGCCTTAGAGACGAAGTCGGAAATCGAACATTTTGCTCTTTAATCGATAAGGTCGGAAGTCGTAAATTGTGCTGAAGTCGAAGACGAACTCGTAAGTTGGAAGCATCAGTCACTTCATTTCAGCTCATGAAATCGGAAATCGGAATTCATATTGAGGAGGTCAAAATTTATACATGCTTACACAAGGTCGGAAATCGTAAGCTACATGCATTAAGTCGTAAATCGTTGGCTGCATGCACAAGGTCGGAAATCGGAAGAAATCCCTTGTAATCCTTGGAACGAAGTCGGAAGTCGAAGCTAATATTGAGATCGGAAGCTGAATCACAAGACAAACTCGGAAATCGTAAAATCCTTGTCTGTCCAGCCTTGAAGATGAATTTGGAGGTTGGGAATACTATGAGCTCGGAAGTCGGAAGTCGTGGATGTTACACTTGGGCTAGCCCCGAAATAAATTAAGGGGAATAGATCAGTGGGAAGGTCGGGGAAAGTAAACCCGGCCATCCTGTATAGGAACAAGCTCGGTCCTGAAAAGCGGACTATTACCCAGGAGTATATGGCCAATGACTCCCAGGGGACGAAGGAGGGAAATAAGTTCTAATAAGCAAAAGCCTCCAAGAATAAGATGCATTTTCTAATTGCACATGCATATGTATAGTATAGTGCTTCTTTATTGATTGTTCTAGATCCCTCTTTATTATTCTTAACATGCTATTATTCCACCATGATTACTGTTTGAGTACATTAGTGTATCTGTTAACTAAAATTGAATTTGTTTCGGTATATGCTTTACAAACAAGTATTTAAGTTGAATATTATCATTTTACTGTACTGTTTGAAAAATATTGCACGACCGAAACAACTGGGAATGACAGCGAGGACAGATGTATAGAAGCTAGGAATTCCTACTGAGAAATATTTATTTCTCACCCTATTGTATGTTCCACGTCATTCTCAGACCATGGAGCACGCAGCAACCGGGCTGCTATTCATTGAGTTTCCTGAGCTACATATACACCTTGACCCGTTCTTGGATTCTGTATATATCTCCAACTGATGTCAGTTCCGCCTCTACTTCTTTTTCCAGAGGGATTTCGTCGTCCCGCTTATGCACCCTCTCTTTGATCCTGCTGTCCCCTACATTGCCATAACCCTCCACATGGCCCATCTATTTCCACTGCCACCAGCAGCAGCACCAACAGCTCCAGTTCCCATGGCCCTTCCAGCAGCCGATGTCATTAGCCTCGATCTCGGAGGAGGATCCATCCGAGGTGGCGAGTTCTTCTTCATCGTCCTCTGCTCCTAGAGTGGGTCACCCTCCAGCAGACGCCGCCATGGCAAACGGGTTCCTTTCTTCATATTCTGTTTAGATAGCGTGCATGCTGCAGTAGTATTAGATGTACAGAATGACCCTCTTTTGGCAGTCTGAGTCATGGGTGGATGGGTAGATGTTAGGAGATGTACATGAAATGTCCCATGGGGACCACTTGGGGTGCTGTTCATAGAAACTGGCCGTTTTGTTTTGTACTAGCAGCCTCATTTTGTTACCATGTATCATTTTGACAAACTTTAAAATCAAATGTCTATGTATATATTTATGATATCTTTTGCAGTAGTTCTGTCTTTATTGTATTTTCAGTAATGTTACATTATTTACAGTATACTGTTTAACTAACATTTATCCCGCCGTCATGCAGAAAATTTTGTTACACGATTGAGCATTTTTATGCAAGTAACTAATACTAATACAGAAAATAGAATTTAACCAGTACTACACATAATCACTTATCAGATAATTTATTATGACTTAAGCATAGTACTTTGTTTGGTAAGGTGTTACAGGTATGGCATGAGTGTGAATGAATCCACGACCACGAACCAGAGGTGGTGCATGGCTAGGAGCCGCAAAAAGACACAGACAAATAAAAAATTAGGCAAATCACCAAAGGGTAAGAGGCCTCGGATGGATCGGACTCCACTGAATACATCAGTGTTAGGCCAATGTAGGAGTCAAACTCTCCATCAGTAGGGTACCTCGAAAGGTGAAAACATGGACTTATTATCCAGGGTGATGTCAACATACGACTTATGGGGGCTGAAAAGCAGGCTCATAACAAGTGCACGAAATTGGAAGCTGTGGAACATGTAGACCCTGATCGCTGCCTAGGCAGTCAGGACAGAAACATTCAACACCAAGTCGAAGTGCTAATGCATCACCGGAAACTCAATGAAGATTACCATGCTGCCTTATGCTAGCATCCTCTGAAGACGACATGGAAATATGGAAGTGAGAAATATAAGATTTCTCAATAGGATTGCGACTAGATAATTATTGTGCCATTATTGTTGTCCCAACCACATCAGGTTTAATTACACAAAAAAAAAAAAATTGAACATGCATATATTCAATTTTAACAATTTGAATACATGTTCTCGAAGTGAGTTTCTTTTAAGTTTAACCTCATAAACATAACTTAATGCCCAAAGGGTCATGAGATAAGAACATACATACCAAAGCATAAGGTAAACATTCATAACTATGCATATAAAGGAATAAAATGCATGCACATTCATGTAACTTTATAGATTTGACCATAGTCTTTCCTTAACTTTATTATCATACTTAGTACATGCTTAACATTTTTTTACCTTAACTGTCCTTGGAATAGACTACCGTTGGACATGAGCTCATTCCGTAACTGTCATCTTGCAGTGCTAATCTAAATCAGACTTAACCGACAAGGGGATTCACATATCTCTAAATTGGAGGGATTTACTTTTGGCCACTACCTCCAACATAGAGGGGTCTCAAGTCTTAGGGGATTCACCTTCCTACTTGAAGGATCATGCCCTAAACAATTCTTTCATTTTCATAACATGATACTTGGTATTACATCATTTATTATCAATGAAATGCTTTCAAGGGTAAATACATATGAGCAAGAGATATTTCTAAGTTCAAAATTTTGACGAAAATCTAGTAGCATAATAGCTAGATCAGAGCTTCCCCAAAATTTGTCACACATGGAAATTTCAACCAACAACCAATAATATCCATCTCATATCATCATAGAATATCTCATCAAACATCAATAATCCATCATATCTATGACTACATATTCAAATAAATCATGCCAATCAATAATCATATATGAGAGTGTTATACACTCATACCCTATTTGGCATCTAGGATTTCCTTACACTTTATGTAACATCTTATGGATCACAGTAAGACTCTTATTATTTCTCATGAGGGAATCATATCATTTAAAGTGAACTATGTGTTATAAACTTTTAATCTATAACTCATCAAGTAAGATCTTACTTTACATTAGGAATTCATTTTTACCATATAGCTTAATAGATTGTTTATGATCACATATTAAATAACTCAATCTTCAAATTAAAAGTTTAACACATACTTGTCTCTTGACTTGGTTCATTATGGCTAAAGCCTATTACAGAATTTTTAGCCAATGCTTTTCATTCAAGATTTTTAGTTTCCTTTAAGATAGTGCACAAATGATTCCTAGGTTCATGATATGCTCAAAGGCCCTAATCATACTTTTGATCCCAAAGGATTTCGAGATCCCTCTAGTTCCTTGGGTTGTGACAATGCATAACCAGACTCATAAACCTAACAACACCATATGCTTCCAATCATCAAGAAGTGATTTTTAACTTACCCAAGTTGCAAGATTCCAACTTTTATAATTAACGCAACAAGATTTCACCTTTAATATTATAAAGTTGTCATTCTTTATGAAAATAATTATAAATTCTCATTCTTTATGAAAGCATGAGTCCCTAAATTATATTCATGTCTTAAAGATTCAACCTTTATAAGGTAATGATACAAGATGCTAGCTTTATGACTAAAAAGTCTTATTCTCTCAGAAAGTTGAAACTTTTAATCATTATTATGCTATCAAGATTCTAACTTTGTGACTTAAAATTACCTTAAAGTTTAAAAGATTTATTCTTGAAGGAAGTTTAATATTTTACTCAATATTTTTAACTCAAGATTCAATCTTTACAAGATAGAGTTGCGAGTCTACATTTTTATGATTTAAAAGTTACACTCTTGAACAAAGTTTGAAACTTTATGAAGGGTCTTATCTTGTCTTCAAGATCCAATTTTTAAGACATAAAGTGGCAAGTTCTTACTTTTGTGATTCAAGAAGTCTCATATCTTAAGAAATTTTGGATCTTTACACATATTTTTGTCTCCAAGAAGAACAAAATGAATCTTTAAAGAAAGCATATACTTTGCGCCATTTTCAAGGTCTCATGGAATAAACTTTTCGAAGTTTCACTTTAGAATATTCTTAGTCTTATCAAAATCATGAAGAAGATGTAAAAGGAAAACTTTTCTAATCATAAGCTCATTATAAGGAAAGAAGCAAACTTTAACCAAAATACCACCAAGAAATGTCATTCTTTTTCAACATCTCACAAAAACATCAAGAACTCATGCAACAAGTAAGGAAAATGGAAACTTTGAAGCATTCAAGATGAGAAACTTTTAAATAAACAAGAAACAACTCATGAAAAGCTCAAGAACAAACTTTTTCAAGAATATGAACTTTTGCTCATGAAGAGCATGGAGTTTTTCTCAAGTTCTCACTTGAAGTCCTTGGGCATGGTCAGAGCCAAGCTTTAAGCTTTCTTGAGTAAACCAAAAAAAAAAAAAAAGTGCAAGGTCACTACCTTGGGTGATGAATGGCATCCTCTTAAGGGAGAAAATGAAGAAGATGGTGGCTCCTCCAAGTGGTGGTGGTGGCAGTTTTGGAAGAGGGAAGATGAAAACTCTTGAGTTCTTGAAGAAATAGAGTTTGTAGTGTTTTATTCTTATCTTCAAAGACCAAAAGATGTGATCTTTGAATGGCTTAGTGAGTAAGGTTGGATTATGGTGGTGGATAATGATGAAGAAGAAGAAGAAATGTACAGAGAAGTTGCAGAATTTGAGATTTAGAGAGAGAATAAGATGACACAAAATGAAAATGGATGTATGTGTGTTGTTGTAGTGGTCGTAGGTTTCTAAGCAAGCGGAAAGATATTTTGTTTAATTTTGAGTTAATTAAGGTTTAGGAGGACAAATTGGATGATGAAGGAGATAAAGTGTGGTCAACTCTTACAAAAAGCAACTTTGTCTCATGCTTTATGCTTTAATTACATTACTAAATCCTTTATTGCCTAGTTGGCAAAATTTGAATTTTAATGATGTGATTAAGTGTTCATATAACTTAATTAACTTGATTAAGTAAGGATTAGTGATTAATGCATATGGTCATGATTAACAAAAATTAAACTTTTGATTAAGCTTAATTACCCTTAATTAAACTCGATTAAGCTAATAATTAGTAATTAGTGATTAATTAAGCGATTTAGAGTTTTACTTGCTTAATTAGAGATTCTCTAATCTTAATTAAGCATTCTCTTAACTTTTCTCTTCATAATTGCCTCAATAATCCTTTTAATTAAGCCTTAATCTGTAAATTTTCTCATTAAGTGCCTAATTACTCAGGTTTACTGAGGTAATTTAGCATGAAGAAAAATTGAGGATGTTACATGGAGCCCTAAGGAGGAAGAGCCACCAAAGAACCTAAATTAAGGAGCTACAAAGTTGTGTTTTGATGTAGGATTTCTTAGATTGATTATTTTCTAGGGTTCTTAGGCTGCTAGGATTTCTTTATGTCATCTTTAATTTGACCTTGTGTAATGTTAAGATGAGTCATTCTAGTAAATTGAGATAGGAAAACTTGGTTTGGGTTAAGAAATAGGTCAAAAGATCAAGTGAAAACACAAAATAGAGAAGTTGTGAGAGTAACCCTAAGGATCATCCATATAGCAAACATTATTTCTTAACTTGTAGGGCTCATATTCAAATGAAACTAATTTTATATGAAACTAGACATCAATAGCAATCCAACCATATTAATTATAGGTCCATTGGACCTTGAAACAAAAAAGCTATGATTTTTATAAAAAGACTATTGAATTTTACTCTCTGTCTTAGCCAATATGTGATGTGAGGGGCATAACTCGCCCTATATAACTTCAAATTGAGTGTAACTAATTTTTTTTAGGAACTTAATACATAATTAATCATGTTTAAATTTTAGACTTAGATCATTAGTATATTGCTCCCAGTAATTCCTTAAAGTTAACCTATGCTCTATTTAGGTTGAAACAGGGTAGCATACTTAAGGAGCTCATAACTCAAGCTCTACCCACCCAATTGAAATGAAACTTTTTAGGATTGAAAGAGGACCCAAACAACTACATTTTGGTATAAATTTTGGGTAAAAATGATGAAAAATGGATTTTTAGTGATTTTCTAAATTTAGGTGTACAAGTTTGTCCTGAAACAAGGTAGCCTTGAGTAAAACCCTAATAACTTAAGTTATACACTTCAGAGTTTAGTGCAACCAAAGAGTTTTAAAATTAGACTAACAGAGCTATATTCTATTAATTTTTAGATTAAAATGAATTAAAATGGAATTATAGTGTAATTTAGAATTTCAGGGCAGATTTAAGGAAATAAGTACAACTTGACAGCTTTAAGAATTAGAAACTCCATAAACCATAAGGAGCCAGTGGCTTTAATAATTTATGAAATTCCTTGTCATAATGATGTGATATTTGTAATGTCCGCCACGAGTTCCGACCTCCGACCTTACTTCCAAGGTTCAAGTGAAATGAACAAGGTTTCCGATCTTCAACCTCACCTCCGATTGAAATGAAATGTTCTTGATTTCCAACTTCTGACTTTAAGTTTCAAATAAAAGGTGATGTTTACACGATTTCCGACCTCCGGGTTGATTGCAAATAGAATGGACATTATTTCCAACTTCATCTTTGAGTTTCAAATAAAACTGGATAATTTCCGATTTCTGACTTAACCTTCAAAGTCCAAACAAAATGGACGTGATTACCGGTATCCAAGTTTAATTAAGTTCCGATCTTCGAACTTATTTCAAGAGCATTTTCATTTCTATTGATATTCCTGAGTTTGAGTTTGCAACCAACTTCCGAGATTATATAAGTTCCGATTTCCTAGTACATGAGGTTTTAATTCCTAATACTAATTTCCAAGTTTATATAACATCCTCAACTTCCGAGTTTAAGTCTTTTATGTTTCATGATCTTGCCTTTGACCGCCGATTTTAAGGTAAATTGTTTGCTGTGATTTTCGATCTCAGACTTTATGTTTCTAATACGATTTCTGATCTAATAACCTATTCCAAGTGACTCGAGTTCCGATATCCAAACTAATCTCCAAGTTCGAATAAGATGGACAATAGTTCTAACTTTACTCAAGATGGATACGAGTCCCGAGTTCAGACCAAGTGCAAACGAGTTCTCATTTTGCATAGAGGACAATTAAGCCAAACTAAACCACAAACAGAAGGAAGCATGGCTGGAAATCAGCCATAAGAAATTCAGCCAATCAACATTCACAATTCCAACTGCCCTCTTTATGTTTAAATCAGATTTTGCCTTCTTCATTGAGTTGACTTACACACTTCTTTCTCTCTTTACTTCAGTCTACCTTTCCTCTTCTCATTTTCCTCTTCTTTTCTCCTCTCAAACAACCTCCAACACTTAGCAAAACAACACACAAAGAGGTAGAGGTTTAAATTCTGTTCTTGTTATTTTGATTGTTGGTGACTAATTTTTGGCTATATTTTCTCCCTTCTTAATGTGATTAGTGAATGAATATGATGATTATTGGACTGGTTGTTGGTTGCTTCATGTTGAAATCGGATTGATTAAGGAGTAGGAAAAGGTGAGAATAAGAAGATGTGAGGGGCTAGAAAACCAAATTCTCTTGGCAGTTCGTACGGTGGAGAGTACGCTTCGCCTACAGCTGGTTAAATTTGATGACACTAATTTTATATGAAACTAGACATTTATGGCTTTCCATACATATATCATATAAGACCATTGGGTTAGTATTGAGAGAGATATGAATTTTTGAATTTGACGTAGGAATCATGACTTTCATCCAGGTAGTACGAGTTGAAAAGGGTGTAACTCACCCGACACAACTCCAAATTGAGTGAAACGAACTTTTTTGGAAAGCTTACACATAGAAGAACATCTCACAAAGAAATTCCAAGTTTGTTACGAACCCATCTGCTCCCAATAGTTCAAAGAATTTGCCCTATGTCCAAATTAAGCCAAAATAGGGCAGTTCAAGAAGGTTAAATCTCGGGGCTTATAACTCTAGTCCTGCTAAAGCAAATGAAATGGGACATTTTGAAAATGAAAGCTTATCCTGTTAGCTTTAATATGATATCAATTTTGTATGATTTGACCTAGTTTTCAATTTTTAGTGAATTTTTACTTTTAGGTGTGAAATTCTGGCTAGCTGCAGGGCAGGCCGAGATAAAACTTGAATATCTTAAGCTATATACGTCAAAATGAGATGGGACCATTGAGGCTAGAAAATAGACATATAGTATTTTAATATATCCAAAATTGAGGTTCAGAGAGTTGAAATGAACCATGTTGAATACAAGTGTTGAGACAGCAACCATGTTTTTAATTACAATGATTGTACCGTGAATTTGATATGTGAAATATAAACAAAATGCTATGAGATTTCTGAGAATTTGGTGTACTAATGTCTGGCACTATTCATGAGGAAGCGGACACGATCCGTTATACTGCCGAAACTTCGGTTAGTCGTATGCATGAGTTATAATATATCTTGAGATCCATGTGCATTTGTTGCATGAAGTTCATAAAGGTTATGTTATGATAAGCATAAAGATTATGTTATGATGAAAGTTCCATAATGCTTGGGCCAGCCCTGGATAAAAAGTTAAGGGGAATAGATCGGTGGAAAGGTCGGGAAAGGTAAACCCGGCATTCCTGTATAGGAATGAGCTCGATCCTGATAAGCAAACTATTACCCACGAGTCTAAAATGGTCAAAAACTCCCAAGGGACCAAAAAATGGAAAAAGTTTATAAAGATGTGTTCAAGAATGAGATTTTGCATGGTTGCATTGAATAGTCATTATATGATGCTTAGAGTTTGACTGTTATACTTACCTATGACTATATGATTGTTTACTCCGCTCCCTAATCTGTATCACTACTTAATAGTTTCTCTCGTTTCCTATACTGTCTCAAGTAAAACTGAACTTTACCTCGGACCAGGCGTTTTTTAAACTTATTAAATATGGATAGTCTAGTTTTGAACCCATGATTCACAATTAAATAAAAACTGAGGCAACTGAGAATGAATGTGACGTCTGTCATATGAACCCTACTGAGAATTTCTTTAAATTCTCACCTCGCTCTATATTTCCGCATCATTCTCAGACGCTAGTGATGGATTCGATCGCCACCCTTTTCATTGAGATTCCCAACCTATAGCTCCACCATGATCCATTTGTGGATTCACTATACATAGCCGGTTCCTGTAATTTCCGTTTCTACCTGTTCAGCAATAGGAATTTTGCCATTCCCCTTTTTCACCCTGCTTTTGATCCTGCTGCTCCATACTTTGCAGTCCCGCTGCATATGGCACACCCTCCTCCAACACCTCCAGCACTAGCAGCACCTGCCGCACCTGCCAGTCCCCTGCCCGAGTTGCCTCCATAGATAGTTCCGGACATCCCACTTAGCTCCGAGAGCGATCCCTCGGAGGCTACCAGCTCATCATCCTCCACATCTGGACCTAGTATGGACTACTCCCCAACTGAGCCTGGTATGGCCAATGGCTACCTGACTAAGTAGGTCCCAGTCGTAAGTGACATTGTACAGCATGGCTCTCTTTTGGCAGTATAGTATTGAGCCATAGACTTGGAGCAGATAGTCATCGGAGGATCTTGTAGGTTTGTTTTGATTGACACGGGCCCTATATTCTTTTGGTTACACCGGCCCTACTTTTGTATTCTCTTTTTCATTTGTACATAAACTGAAGTATTGGCTTCTACTACTACACACACACACACACACACATAGTTGATGATATATTACTGATTCTTATCTTTCCTGTCATGTTTTATTAAATTTTGTTACGCTCTGTGACGTTGGTCACGTCTGTCATATATAGCGTGCCATTTTTGCCTGTTTCAAAAAGAAAACAATAAATAAATAAACAATAAAAGGGACATGACCTGATAAGAAATTAGTAAGCAAAGTATCAACACGGTAACACAATCTACTTAATTTCATGCTATGACTTAAGCATAACATTAAATTGGTAGGGTGTTACATTTTGGTATTAGAGCAATTCATCCTAGCTAAGGCCAAAGGATTGGACTAACTATGCTTTACGCATATTCTGTATTTCTAGATGATGGCATGTACTAAATCTCATCCAAAAGTTGACATACAGAGGTGCATGTGTATGAAGTGTCTGACCATGTGAGTTGTTATTTACTAGCACATTAGACTTAGTATTGAGCCTGATCAACTCAATAACTTTTGTTTTGTGTGCTCAGAACTTAACGGCTTCCGGAAGGTGAGGCAGGCCATGCGCGGAACCCGTTCAAGAGAACCCTGCTGACCTCATGGACACGATGCGAGAGATGGCTCATGCGATGCGGGAACAGGCCGCGACAGCTTACCAGATGATGGATCAATTAGGCAAGCAACCTGAGGCAAATTGTGGAGGAAATCTACATGTCCCTGGCACTGACATGGATTACCTTAAATTTGCTGAGTTCAGGAAGGCAAATTCGCCCAGCTTTCGAGGAGCCTATGACCCAGATAAGGCTAATGAATGGATCAAGGCCATGGAGAAGATTTTCTCTGTCCTGGACTGTTCCGATCATTAGACAGTGACTTTTGCCACCTACATGCTCGAAGCAGATGCAGAGTTTTGGTGGAACAGTGTATGAAGACTACTTGAGGAATCTTAGACAGCGGTCACCTGAACGGTGTTTAGAGATGTTTTCTACCAGAAGTGCTTTCCTACCTCGGTTCGAAATGCCAAGGAGCTAGAATTTATGCAGCTCCGTTAAGGAAACCGGACGATATCTGAGTATATTACCAGGTTTGAAAAGCTATGTAAATTTTCTACCATTTATTAGAGGAATCATGATGAAGTTTGGAAGTGCGTCAAATTCGAAGGAGAGCTATGAGAAGATTTCTCATCACAATAGGGCCAATGGAAATTAGAGACTTCCTTACATTGGTAAATAAATGCCAACTTGTGGAAGATTGAAACTTGAAACTTGCTGTAGCCAAGGCATCTGGTGGTACTTCAGGAAGGGGTTGGCATTGCAAGGCCCAAGATTCAAGCCCAACTTCCAACAGCACAGAAGATTTCAACCGGCGGGCAATAAAGGCAAGCAGCCCCAGAAGCCCTTCTCGAATTTGGCTTGCACAAAATGCGGTAAGAACCATGGTGATCGACCGTGTTTGGCAGGCCAGAATGTCTCCTATGGGTGTGGCAAGCCAAGCCACAAAATTTATGAGTGTCCAACTAGGAATTCAACCAGGAATCCACCATAGCCGTTTAGACCCTAGTGTCAAGGACCAGTCTTTATGATGAATGTAAAAGAAGCTGACAAGTCCAAGGGACTAATCCAAGGTACCTGTGAAGTGGACGGTGAGACTCTAACTATACTTTATGATTCGAGTGCCTCTCACTCATTTATTTCTCATGACTGTGTAATTGTTTTGTGACTGCCAATTTCTGAATTACCTTATGATCTATTGGTTTCTACTCCTACCAATGACTCTATTAAAACGAGTCAAATTTGCATCAATATTTCTCTTCGAATTGAGGGTAGAACCTTTGCGGCTGATTTGATTTGTCTCCCTCTATTTAGACTTGACATAATTCTGGGCATGGATTGGCTTTTCGCCAATCGAGTCATGCTCAATTGTTCTGATAAGACAGTGGTATTCTCCTCTGTCCCGTCTTCTAAATCCCAAGTCTCAACACTCTTCTATCTCAACTCTCTATTAGTAAACTATAGTAGGTCAAAGGGTCATGGATACATCCTCCTATCAGCTAATGTGACGAAAGTTGAACAGAAACTGGAGGAGATTCCAATTGTTAAGGAATATCCCGATGTTTTCCTAGAAGATATTCTTGAATTCCCTCCTAAGAGAGAAATTAAGTTCGCCATTGAGTTGGTTCCAGGTGAAGGACCAATATCTATAGCTCCATATCGAATGTCACCTTTGGAGCTGATAGAACTAAAGAAATAAATCGAGGAACTCTTGGGAAAAGGATTCATACGGCCAAGTTCATCGCCATAGGGAGCTCTAGTCTTATTGGTTAAGAAGAAAGATGGGAGCATGCGCTTATGCATAGACTATCGACAGCTGAATAAGGTGACGATTAAGAATAAATATCCACTGCCAAGAATCAATGACCTCATGGACCAACTGTAGGGTGCAAGGTATTTTCCAAGATTGATTTGCGTTCCGGATATTATCAAATTCGAGTCTGGGAACAAGATATCCCTAAGACAGCCTTTCGAACTCGTTACAGACACTATGAGTATACCGTAATGTCATTTGGGCTAACAAATGCACTAGCAATATTCATAGATTATATGAATCGGATATTTTGCCTATACTTGGACAAGTTTGTAGTGGTTTTCATCAACAACATACTTATCTATTCGAAGACGGAGCGGGAGCATATGGAATACTTGCGGCTAGTTCTGCAAATTTTAAGAAAAAGAAAACTCTATGCTAAGTTATCCAAATGTGAATTTTGGATGCAAGAAGTAAAATTTCTCGGCCATGTGGTATCCCAAGGAAGGATCTCCGTAGACCCCAACAAAATAGAAGCAGTACTAGATTAGGAGAGGCTGACCACGGTCACTGAAGTTAGGAGTTTTCTGGGTTTAACTGGATATTACAGGCGATTTGTTAAGGATTTTTCTCGAATAGCCTTGCCCTTGACCAAGCTAACCAGGAAGAATGTTCCATTTGAATGGACATCGAACTGTGAGTAGAGTTTTCAAGACTTGAAAAGAAGGTTAACTACGACGCCAGTGTTAGCTTTGCCAAACCTTCATGGACCATTCGAGGTCTATTGTGATGCTTCCAAACAAAGGTTAAGATGTGTATTGATGCAAGCCGAAAATGTGGTCGCTTATGCCTCTCGACAGATAAAGCGACATGAAAGGAATTATCCTACACACGATCTCGAATTAGCAGCAATAGTATTTGCCTTGAAGATATAGCGACATCACCTGTATGGAGTTAGGTTCAAGGTATTTTCTGATTATAAGAGTTTGAAGTACCTCTTTCATTAGAAGGAATTAAATATGAGGCAGCAGAGGTGGATGGAACTTCTTAAAGACTACGAATTTGAATTGAAATACCACCCAGGTAAGGCAAATGTTGTGGCAAATGCTTTGAGCAAGAAGTCGTTGACATAGCCTGGATGATGATTAAACAAACTGAGCTTATTGAGAGCTTCCGAAATCTTAATTTGGGAATCCTCATGACTCCTAAGACCATTCAGTTATAGCAAATTAAGATAGCCAGTGACTTTAAGGAGCAGATTCGGCAAGCACAATAGCAGGATGCCAGTTTTTAGCATACAATCAATCTTGTGCAATCAGGGAAATTAACAGGTTTTGCTCAAGATAAAGAAGGCATATGGTGATATCATAGCAGAGTGTGTGTACCCGAGGGGAATGATCTCCGAGGAAGGATCTTGGACGAAGCACACAAAGGTGAATTCACAGTGCATCCTGGCATTACTAAAATGTATCAAGACCTTAAGAAAATGTTTTGGTGGCCAGGCACAAAAACAAACGTGGCGAACTTCATGAGCAAGTGCTTGACCTGTCAGAAGGTGAAACTGGAACATCAAAAACCCTCTAGGATGTTACAACCTTTGGAAATCCCTGAGTGGAAGTGGGAAAGTATCTCCATGGATTTTGTAATGGGATTACCAAGAATGCCAGCAGGATATGATGCTATTTGGGTTGTTGTGGATAAATTAACCAAATCTGCTCATTTTCTACCCGTTCGAGCAAATTACCCTTTGGAAAAATTGGCACAGCTGTACATTCAAGAAATTATAAGACTGCATGGGACCTTGTCAACCATTATCGCTGATCAAGATCTAAGGTTCACCTCATGGTTTTGGAGAGCCTTGCAAAGAGCATTCGATGCTAAGTTGTGCCTAAGCACTGCATATTGTAACACCTTCCCAAGTACAGTACAATGCTTAAGTCATAATACCTCACCTAGGTGCTATTACTGTCACTTAATCGGACCTTGTCTGGCAGCAACCTTCGGCCGCCTTGAATCTTACTAGTCAACTCTGCCTTGCAGGACCTTCTTTAGAATTTCTGAACTATCTAGAAATAACACGGAAATAAATGTAGGAGTGAGAATTATAAATTCTCAGTAGGATTCAAATTCACTGTCATACATAATGTCATCATTGTCATCTCCAGTTGCTTCGGTTTATTATGAAAATATGTGAGCATGTTAACTAGACTATTCAGTTTTATAGTTTGAAAATATATTGTCCGAAGCAAAGTTCATTTTATTCATACATTTGTAATTTGGGCGAGCCAATACAAAATCAATTCATGAATTATACTATGAATAATAACTAAAACATATTAATTTGTAATAGTACCAATATACTGAAAACATCAAATCCGTACACACCTTTACTTGTACTAGGATTTTATGCAGAATATACATATTTTTCCTTTATCTTTCTTTACTTGTTACACATATCCCAGAGTATGATCGCCATGTCATACTCCGTCCTGGTGTGATCGTCATGTCACACTCCTTAGGGATATGGGACCTTCATCATATCCTTTAGCATGAATATTTATATGCCACCATAAATTTTTGGTACTCACACTAGCTGGGTCATGTCATGTCTCATGTAAGCCCTATCCCCTATACTCACATTAGCTGGGTCAATGCCATGCCTCATGTGAATGGGATGATTGCATATGCTTTAATCTTTATTCTTTACTGCCCTTGGGTAGTCTGATCTAGGAGTGAGCTCAACTCGTGACCATCGTCACACAGAACTGACCTACAAGGGGATTCACATGCCTCTAGTCTTGGGGGGATCTCATTTTGGCCACGTGCCTCCAAGGTAGAGGGATCTCATAGTTTTATACTGCCTTCACAGGGAGGGATTCAATGTGCAACTACCTCCAAGTGAAGGGACCCGCATCTTATCTTATTTAACTGCCTTCACAAGGAGGGATCTCATAATTGCCTCCAAGTGAAGGGATTTACATTTAATATGTTTATATTCTTTCATTCTCATATATAATCATGCATAGACATGCAGAATGCACTTATACATATGCTTCATCATTTACTTCCATATATCCTTGCATCTAGAATTTCATATTCATAACTTAGATCTTCCTAACACAAGCTATTATAACTTCATACGATTCTGCCGAAAATTTGGCAGCATAACGGAATGTATCCGCTTCCCCATGAATAGTGTTAGTCAACCAGAGAGTTATTCATACATAAAAGTCAATGCAAAGTATAGATACTCCAACAATCAAATAAAATTTCATAACTTTGATCTTGAATTAGTTTTCTACCAATTCCTTGTGATGCTACCCGATTTTTGTAACTTAGGCCATGAATTCATTTTAACTCATCTAGACTTGAATTTTGGATAGATTGAAGTGTTATGTGTCCATCTTCTATCCTCTTTGGTCCCATCTAATTTTGATAAATATAACTCAAGTTATTTAAGTTTTATCCTGGCCTGCACTGTAGCTGGCCAGAATTACACACTTAGAAGTAAAAATCCACTAAAAATTGAAAACTAGTTCAAATAATATGAAATTAGTCTCTTTTTAAAGCAAATAGGACAAGCTTTCATTTTCAAAAAGTTCCATTCCATTTGACTTAGTAGGGCTCGAATTATAAGCCCCGAAATTTGACCTTCTTGAACTGCCCTGTTTTGGCCCGGTTTGGACATAGGGCAACTTTCTTGAATCCCTGGGAGCAAACAGGACCTTATCTAACTCTGAAATTTTCATGCAATATTATTCTATGTGTAAGCTTTCTAACAAAGTTTGTTTCATTCAATTCCAAGTAGTATAGGGCAAATTTTGCCCTAAACAACCTAATATGCCCAAATTCAAGCTCAAAAACTTAGGTCGAACTTCTAGAATTCATATCTCTCTCAATACTAATCCAATGGCCTTATATGATATATTTATGGAAATTCCTGGATGTCTAGTTTCATATAAAAATGGTTTCATCAAATTTAAACAGCGGTAGATGGAGCCATACACTTCGTCGTACTAACTGTCGAGGGATTTCTCTTGGCTGACTCACTCTGATTGCCTCCCTCTTTGATTCTTTAATCAATCAATCTGCCAAAATCCACTAAACATCCAATAATCCAACCATAAACATATACATAGACTCAATATGACATCAAATACATGAATATGGATGAGTCTCTAACAGCCACCAATCAACAAGAAACCAAATAGAGGGAGTGAATCCTACCTTGATTTTGAAGTAGTTAGCCTAGCCAATTTGTGTTTTGGGATTCAAGAGTTTATGGAGCTTGAGGTGAAGAGATGAAGGAATGCTTTGAAAGAAAAATGAATGGAGAAAAGGGGCAGAATAGGGGATGTCCAAAGAAGAGTCAAAAGGGAAGTTTTTTATTCTTTCCAATAAAGCTTGAGTTAGCATTTGATTGGATGAGAAATGGGTGGCTAAAATGAAGCCAAACTCCACCTCTTTTGGGGCAGCAACTGGACGCCCAAATCATGGTGAGAGTGGCTAAAATTTAGCCACTCATTTTAGAGTCATAGGTGCATAATTTGGTTAATTCGGTTCCGGTAGTTTAAAATACCGTAACCTTACTGATTTCCTTTAAATCGGTAAATCGGTTTCAAGAAAATTTTTATGAAATCTTCTATACTTCTAACGTAATTAACTTATACCTAAACTCAATTAATTGCTAATCAATTGATCCTGAATAATTATTTATTCGAATTTTAATAAATCTCAATTATTCGATGAAAACCGAACAATTAGGCAAAAAGCGATAAGAAAATTTCGGTGGATGTTACACATATCACCCGCAAATGGATGGTCAAACGGAGAGAACAATCAAACCTTAGAAGACATGTTACGAGCTTATATAATGGAGCAACATGGAAATTGGGATCGATACTTACCGCTAGCTGAATTCGCATACAATAATAGCTACCACGCTAGCATCAGCATGGCTCCTTACGAAGCATTGTACGGACGGAAGTGCTAATCTCCATTGTGTTAGTATGAGACAGGAGAATCAACTCTATTGGGGCCTGATTTAGTTGAACAGAGCACTAAGTAGATCAAGAAGATTCGAAGTAAGATGCTTGCCGCTCAAAGCCATCAATAGAGTTACGCAAATACCAGGAGGAAACCTCTGAAATTTCAAGAAGGAGACTACATATTTTTTAAGGTTACGCCTACAACAGGGATAGGTTGAGCCATTAAGGTCAAGAAGCTAAGTTCCCCCTTTATCGATCCCTTCCAAATTTGAAGCGGATCAAATCAGTTGCATACCGAATTGCTTTACCTCCACATTTGTCAAACCTTCACGATGTCTTCCATGTTTCTCAACTCAGAAAGTATCAACCTGACCCTACACATTTTCTAGGACCCGAGTTAGTACAGCTAAAAAAGGATCTGACTTTCCATGTACAACCAGTATATATCGTAGACAGAAACAGTAGGCAACTTCGAAACAAAATCGTGCAGTTAGTCAAGGTAGCATGGAGAAGAGAAAATGCGAAGGACTATACTTGGGAATTAGAAGCAGACATGAAGAAAGGGTATCCTGAACTCTTCTAAAATGCTAAATTTTGAGGACATTTTTTTTTTAGGAGGGTGGTATTGTAACGTCCACCACGAGTTCCGACCTCCGACCTTATTTCCAAGGTTCAACTGAAATGAACAAGGTTTCCGATCTCCGACCTCACCTCCAATTGAAATGAAATGTTCTTGATTTCTGACTTCTGACTTTAAGTTTCAAATAAAAGGTGAAGTTTACACAATTTCCGGCCTCCAGGTTCATTGCAAATAGAATGGACATTATTTCCAACTTCATCTTCGAGTTTCAAATAAAACGGGATAATTTCCGATTTCTGACTTAACCTTCAAAGTCCAAACAAAATGGACGTGATTACCAGTATCCGAGTTTAATTAAGTTCCGATCTTCGAACTTATTTCAAGAGCATTTTCATCTCTATTGATACTCCTGAGTTTGAGTTTGCGACCAACTTCCGAGATTATATAAGTTCTGATTTCCTGGTACATAAGGTTTTAATTCTTGATACTAATTTCCAAGTTTATGTAACATCTCCGACTTCCAAGTTTAAGTCTTTTATGTTTCATGATCTCGTCTTTGACCACCGATTTTAACGTAAATTGTTTGCTATGATTTTCGATCTCAGACTTTATGTTTCTAATATGATTTTCGATCTAATAACCTATTTCCAAGTGACTCGAGCTCTGATATCCGAACAAATCTCCAAGTTCGAATAAGATGGACAAGAGTTTCGACTTTACTCAAGATAAAAATGAGTTCCGAGTTCAGACCAAGGGCAAATGAGCTCTCATTTTGCGTGGAGGATAATTAAGCCACATTAAACCACAAACAGAAGGAAGCTTGGCTGGAAATCAGCTACAAGAAATTCAGCTAATCAACACTCACAATTCCAACTACCCTCTTTATGTTTAAATCAGATTTTTCCTTCTTCATTGAGCTGACTTACATGCTTCTTTCTCTCTTTACTTCAGTCTCATTTTCCTCTTCTCTTCTTTTCTCAAACAATCTCCAACACTTAGCAAAACAAAACACAAAGAGGTAGAGGTTTAAATTCTGTTCTTGTTATTTTGATTGTAGGTGACTAATATTTGGCTTTATTTACTCCTTTCTTAATGTGATTAATGAATGAATATGATGATTATTCGACTGGCTGTTGGCTGCTTTGTGTTTAAATTTGATTGATTAAGGAGTAGGAAAAGGTGAGAATAAGAAGATGTAAAGGGCTAGAAAACCAAATTCCCTCGGCAATCCGTACAATGGAGTGTACAGCTCTGCTTACAGCTAGTTAAATCCAATAAAACTATTTTTATATGAAACTAGACATTTAGGGCTTTTCATACATATATAATATAAAACCATTGGATTAGTATTGAAGAGACATGAATTTTTGAATTTTAACCTAGGAATCAGGACTTTCATCCGGGCAGTACAAGTTGAGAAGAGTGTAACGCACCCCACACAACTCCAAATTAAGTGAAACCGACTTTTTTGGAAAGGTTACATGTAGGAGAACATCCCAAAAGGAAATTCTAAGTTTTTTACAATCCTATCTGCTCCCAGTAGTTCAAAGAAATTGCCTTATGTCCAAATTAGGCCAAAACAGGATAGTTTAGAAAGGTTAAATCTCGATGCTTATAACTTGAGCCTTACTAAAGCAAATGAAATGGGACATTTTGAAAATGAAAGCTTGTCCTGTTAGCTTTAATATGATACCAATTTTGTATGATTTGTGTTGGTTTTCGATTTTTAGTGAATTTTTACTTTTAGGTGTGAAATTCTAGCTAGCTGCAGGGCAGGCCGGGATAAAACTTGAATATATTAAGCTATATAAGTCAAAATGAGATGGGATGAATGAGGCTAGAAAATAGACACATAGTACTCTAATATATCCAAAATTGAGATTCAGATGAGTTGAAATGAAATTATGGCCTGATTTACAAAAACTGAGTTGAATGCAAGCGTTGAGACAGCAACCATGTTTTTATTTACAATGATTGTACCGTGAATTTGATATGTGAAATATAAACAAAATGCTATGAGATTTTTGAGAATTTGATGTACTAATGTCTGGCACTATTCATGGGGAGGCAGACACGTTCCGTTATACTGCCAAAACTTCGGTAAGTCGTATGCATGAGTTATAATATATCTTGAGATCCATGTGCATTTGTTGCATGAAGTTCATAAAGGTTATGTTATGATGAGCATAAAGATTATGTTATGATGAAAGTTCCATAATGCTTGGGCCAGCCCCGGATAAAAAGTTAAGGGGAATAGATCGGTGGGAAGGTTAGGGAAGGTAAACCCGGCATTCTTGTATAGGAACGAGATCGATCCCGATAAGCAGACTATTACCTAGGAGTCTAAAATGGCCGAGAACTCCCAGGGGACCAAGAAATGGAAAAAGTTTATAAAGATATGTTCAAGAATGAGATTTTGCATGGTTGCATTGAATAGTCATTATATGATGCTTATAGTTTGACTGTTATACTTACCTATTACTGTATGATTGTTTACTCTGCTCCCTAATTTGTATCACGACTTAATAGTTTCTCTCGTTTCCTATACTATCTTAAGTAAAACTGAACTTTGCCTCGGACTAGATGTTTTCTTAAACTTATTAAATATGGATAGTTTAGTTTTGAACCCATGATTCACAATTAAATAAAAACTGAGGCAACTGAGAATGAATGTGACATCAGTCATATGAAGGTTACTGAGAATTTCTTTAAATTCTCACCTCGCTTTGTATTTCCGCATCATTCTCAGACGCTAGTGATGGATTCGACCGCCACCCTTTTCATTGCGATTCCCAACTTATAGCTCCACTATGATCCCTTCGTGGATTCACTGTACATAGCCGGTTCCTGCAATTTCCATCTCTACCTATTCAGCAATAGGAATTTTGTCGTTCCCCTTTTTCACCCTACTTGTGATCTTGCTACTCCATACTTTGCGGTCTCGCTACATATGGCACACCCTCCTCTAGCACCTCCAACACCTGCCGTTCCTGCCAGTCCTTTGCCTGAGTTGCCTCCACAGATGGTTCTAGACATCCCACTTAGCTCCGAGAGTGATCTATCGGAGGCTACCCAATCATCATCCTCCACCTCTAGACCTAGTATGGACTACTCCCCAACCGAGCATGGTATAGCCAACGGCTACCTGACTGAGTAGGTCCCAGCCGTAAGTGACATTGTATAGCATGGCTTTCTTTTGCCAGTATAGTATTGAGCCAAAGACTTAGAGCAGATAGTCCTTGGAGGATCTTATAGGTTTGTTTTGATTGACATGGGCTCTATATTCTTTTGGTTACATCAGCCCTACTTTTGTATCCTCTTTTTCATTTGTACATAAACTGAAGCATTGGCTTCTGCTTACAGCATGTCGTTTTCACCTATTCCAAAATAAATAAATAAATAAATAAATAAACAATAAAGAGGACGTGACCTGGTAAGAAATTAGTAAGCAGAGTATCAACATGGTAACACAATCTGCTTAATTTCATGCTATGACTTAAGCATAACATTAAATTGGTAGGGTGTTACAATATTGGCATATTTATATGATGATTCTAATTATTGTGACTGGCGACCTGTATGTATACTATTTGTATATTGGAATGCTTCATGCTTTAGGTGTTATGTTGCCGAATTTTCAGCAGAAAAATATGAATTATTTACCATGATGATAAACTCCTAAAGCATATTCATTCATGAATATATGATCTATGATATGATTATGATTCCATATTACTTAAGTCAGTCCTGGAATGAAATAAGGGGAGTATGCCGGTCTGAGCATCGAGGAACATAAACCCGATAGTCACATATAGGAACGAGCTCGATCTTGAAAAGCAAACTATTACCCAGGAGTTATATGGCCAAAATACTCCCAGGGGACCAAATATGGGAAGATTATGATACAAGTTAAGAAAAGGAAAAGTCAAGTGCACTTGCATTAATGCTTTGTTTGGATGAGAAGAGAAAATGAGAGAAAAGAAAATAAAGAGAAAATAAGAGGAAAGAAAATAAAGAGAAAAGTGCAGTTTTCTTTTATATGTTTGGATAAAAAGAAAATGAGAAGAAAGAAAATGAGAGTTGTATTAAAATGACATAAATGCCCTTATTGTAAAAAAGAATAAATATATTATTTTAATTTAATTTTTAAATACTTTTTATAAGTTAAATAAATAAATAAATAATTGTATAATATTATTAATAAAAATTTATTTATTAAAATTCAAATTATAAAAATATTTTGAAATTACTTGTTTAAATAAAATCAAATATAATATAAATTTTTAAAACGTTATCAGCTTTCATTGTTATAGTGGTATATTTTTAATTTAAGTCATTGTCTTATTTGCTAGTAGTTTTCTCAGTAGATATGGAGAGAAAACTTTATAAGTGGATCTCATAGGTTGTTTTTCTCTTCTTCCTATTTTTCTTGCTAATCCAAACGAGAGAACTCTAATCCCAATGCATTTTGTCTTCTTTATGTTTTCTTTCTTTTCAATTTCTATTAAACCAAACGGAGTGTAAGAGTTTATTTGCATTCATCTATGCATATTATTTAATTGTTCTCTAACATGCTATAATTATGATCAAATCCTTTTCCTGTTTGCTAAGTGTATAAATAAAATAAAATCTGCTCCGGACAATATGGTTTCAAAACTATAAAAATAGGAATCTATTCTTTATTATTTATATTGTTCACATTTTCTGAAATAAATCAGAGCAAGTGAGAATCAATGCAATGTCATGGTATGATAGTCTAGGAAATCTTGCTAAGAATTTTCAAATTCTCATCCCATTTGTATGTATCTATGTCATTCTAAGATGGTAATGATGGTAGCGATGGCAGTTTTCGCCAAAGTGCTTGAATGGCAATGGCACTATGACATTGTCTTGGATTCCTTTTACCTAACCGTGACATCTCACATGCATTTGTACATGTTCCTCCAGCGTGTTTTTACTATTTTTGTTTCGAGTCCATTTTCAATCCCGAGGCTCTGCTTGATGAGACCAGTAATATCCCCATTTTTCTTAAAATACCATAATAGAAACTTTGAATTATTTTCCTTAGGCAATGTGAGAATTTCTCAAGCAGCATTATGCCATAACGATTCTCACACTCAGAAATATGGGATAGTGTGACACTACCATTGAAAATATGGCATTGCCATATGTTAAACATTAGAAAATAACAAAAGTGCCCTTGTGATTTTTTGTTATTTGCAGTGTTACCTGGAACTTTTAGAAATTACACTTTGATCCCACGAGATTATTTCCATATTAACCCTAGAACTTTTTAGAAAATGATATTTATGTCCCTGCATTTGGAGAGTTAGCGGAATAAGGTTTTAAACGGAGTAGAATCACATGGCGGAACCATAGAAGTTTAAATCTCAGCCGATTGAGCCACGGAGGTATTTAGGTGCAAAATGACATGGGGTGCCCCTAGACTTGCTCAAAATTATGGAAATTTCATTAGCTACGGAAAACAGAAAGGTTCTAAATTTGCAAAACGTTTAATTTATGTTGATAATCAATTTATTCGATTTTATTGACTAAGTAAGGTTAATTAGAAAGTAATTATAGGATAATTAGGAGTTATTTAGATGTTAATTAGAGAGATAAAGCTTAAAAAAATTTGAATAAACATATAGAAAATTTTATAGGGTTATTTAGTAATGTTTTACCAGTTTGGAGGAAATCAAGCCAGAACCGAATCAATAGAATCTCATACTGCAAACCCCAAATTGGGCTGCTAAGAATTTAGCCATCTCTACCATTATGAATGGTGCCACTTTGTAGCCACAAAGATGGGGGGTGTGGCAAAAGATTCCACCACTCTTTCTACCTACCAATTGGAAGCCACTTAACAATATCACTTGTGCTAAAGACCAACCTAATTCCTTCCTACTCCTCCTTAATTTTGGCCCCCATCCAGCTGCAGCCTCCTCTCCTTTTCTTCTTCTTCTTCCTTTCTTTCCTTACCTTAATGGCTATGAGCTTTAAGCTCATAGTTCATGGCCTTCTTAGCCTCAAATCCTCTTCCTTCTTTTATGAAAATTGATTCTTACCTCCTTCTCTACAAAACCCCTCTAACAATTTCATGATGAAACATCAAATAGAGTCTTTCCACATTCATATGAGCTGCTTCTATGGTGAAGGAAGAAGGCTAGGAGTTGGTTCTTGGCTGCCTTGCTTCCATGGTTTCAAGGATTTTGAGATAGGTAACTCAAATCCTAAGTATTTGGTTGCTTTGTGGTGATATGTGGCTGATGTGATTTCTTGTATTATCTATGGTGTGTGCTAGTATGATGATGTTAAGACTCTTTTTAAGTGATATGAGAGAGCAAAACTTGAGTTAGGTTGGAGAGGAGATCAAAAGATCAACTTAGAGCCAAAACAGAAAAGTTATTGAAGGTGAATCTTAACTATGTCTATATGGTGAAGGTGTATGGCTTTCCCTATAACTATCAAAAATTGATGAGTCCAATTTTATTAAAAATAGACATATAGTCTTTCTAACATATAAATTATAAGGCCATTGGATTAGTATTAAGGGAGATATAAATTTTTGAAATTTACCAAAGGTTTTTGACCCTGGTTCTAACCAGAGTGTAATGTGTAGAGTATAATTCACCCTATACAACTCAAAATAAAGTGCAACAAATTTTTTTAGAAATATAACATATAGCTAATATTCCATAAAAATTTTAGAGTTAAATTCATTTCTTGTAATTCCCAATAATTCACTCAAATTGCCCTATGTTTTGACTAGATAAAAATAGGGCAGTCATAATTCATCCATTTCAAGAGCTTATAACTTGAGATATGCTCATTCAATTGAGATGAACCTTGTGGAAATGAAAGCTAGTTCAGTCATATTTAAAATGGCACAGGTTTCATACAATTTTATTAAGTATTCTATTTTTAGTAAATTTTTACCTCTTAGGACTTAAATCTACCTAGTAACAGGACAAACCTAAGTTAATCCCTAATAATTTGAGTTATACTTATCAAAATCAAATGGGACTAAAGAGGATTGAAAATAGACACATAATTCTAGAATATGCTAAAATTTCAGATCCAAATATGTAACATCCCCATTTTACCTAAGTTAATTAGCTCGGTGTTCCCGGCTAATTAGAGAGATTAGCGATTAATTGAGAACTAATCGGCTAATCTCAAGAGCAAGAGCAAGAGCTTAGTAAATTAAGGCAAGTCAACAATTGAAGCTTAAAGCATTAAAAGTTACAATTAAAAGCCTAATTGCCCAATCCTTATTAATTCATGATTTAGAACATAAAATCAAGGTGATTTAACCTAATTAACTAAGAGCACATAAGTCTCAAAACTCAATCACATTAACCCTCACATCTTCTTATATAATTAAAGAGGAAAATCCTTCTTAATTAAAATGTGCTAATGAGTAATTTAAACCAATTGAATTAATTAGCATTTAGATAATTGTAACAATTATAAAGATTTAGAAACTTCCCTCTAATTATTGTTTGAAAGTTTGGTCAAAGCAAGAGCCACATCTAACCATTCAATTGCCTTCTCATCATACACCCCTAGATCAAGAGTCCATATTAGTAGATCCCTTAAGTCATGACAAGAGTTGTACTCTCCTTCATCAAGATTGTGACACTTGGAGTGATCACAATCATCCAATGCCAATCCAAAGGTAGCTTATGCTTTTAACCAATTAACAAAAACACTACAAAGCCTTTTACCCAAGTACCAAGACTCAAAGGAAACACAACACCCCCTTTTGCCCTATGGTTTTTCCCACTCCCTAGCTTGTGTAAGAAGCAAAAATCACATCACTCTCTCCCTCATTCTTGCGCCATTCAGCCTCTCTTCTCTCCCCCTCACTTCATTTTTCATTTCCTCACCCAAAGACACAAAGTTCTCTCCTCTCTCCAAGACCCATTCCTCTTCTCTTGTTCTTCCAATCTTCCTCATTCTTCTTTCAATCTCCCTACTACTTCTCACCTCATTTCCACCACCACCATCACCATCCCTTCAAGGACTACCATTTTTGGTCCTTGGAGAAACAAAACTACTCATACACAAGCCCCAATATCAAGCTCAAGGAGAAGGAGGCCATCTCCAACCATCTTCATCTTCCAAGCCTTCAAGAGGAACTTTTTGGTAGTGACTCTAACCCTTCCTCTCCATATATTTTTCAAGAACTAGAACCCCTAAGCTCTTCATAGCTAGGTGGTTTTAGGACTTGTTTCAAGGTCTCATGACCATTCCTTGTTCTATGAGCTTTCTTGTCTTGTTGAAAAGTGTTGTTTTGAAAGAAAATCTTGTGGCATGATGGTTTTATGTGTCTTGCTTTATTTTGTTTCAAAATACTGATTTGGTAACAAAAACATTGATGATAATGTTGAGATAAAACATGAAATTGGTGTTTTAAAGTGATATAACAATTTCTCCATAAGCTTGAAGTGAAAAACTTAAAAACTAACAAATCTGGATTTCTGGCAGCCTGTAAAGCGTGCGGTATGTTTATTGGTACAAAACTCAAAATGCAATGAAACTAATTTTCTGTGAAAGTAGACTCAAAGATCTTTTCATACATATAAAATATGCAAGATTTGGTTTTAAAATGAGAGAGATATGAATTTTTAAAGTCTGCTGTTCCTGGATGGGTTTCTGTCCGGGCAGTAGGTAATAAAACGTGTATAACTCAAGCTATACATAATATTTTTGAGTGGGACCAAGTTTGTTGGAAAGCTAAGACATAGAGGAACATCCCCATAAAACAGTTTTGTCAGATTCTTTGTGAGGAGTTCACATTAAATGTTAAAATTCACTGACCCGAGATGAACTTTCAAATCTGAACAGTCAGAATAAAATGTGTATAACTCAAGCTACAAAATGAATTTTTGAGTGGGGTTTCTTTTGTTTAAAAATAGACTCAGAGAAGTACGAGCATACCAAAATTAAAAATGAAAGAGTAAAAGATGAAATTATGGTAAATTTTTGAAGTTACTGCCCCACTGTAAAAGTAAAACTGGTTAGGGTAAAAGTTAAAGGTTAATGAAGAATAAGTTTCAAGACATTAACACCCTTATACTAAGTATTAGAAAACCTTCATAACTCAACTTAAGAAGTATCAAAAAGTATATTAGATAAAATTGGCCCTACAACAATTAAAAGAGAACACCCAAGAGGTAACTTAAATTAAAAGCTTGCACCAAATTTACTAAGCTAAGCTCATAAAACTTTGCTTGAGAATGTGCCTATGTTTATGTTGCAAGCATGATGTTATGATGATGATGTGATAATGATGTTATGATAATGATGATATGATGATGATGATATGATATGATGCTGTGATACTGGTATTCTGTTTGGCAAAATTTTGGGAAGCTTCGGTCTAGCCGTTATCTTGTCAGAAATTTTGTAGAAATTGTGGACTTAGAAATATTTTGCATCATAAGTTTAATAAGAAAAGATTCAATAAAGTGTGTGATCCTTCAAAAGGGAAGGTGACCTAATTTAAGTTCCCCTCACCCACAACTCACATGAGGCATGGCATGACCCAGCTAGTGTGAGTATAGGGGATAGGGCTTACATGAGGCATGGCATGACCCAGCTAGTGTAAGTACCGAAATTTTATGGTGGCGACGGCCACGGTATGAGCTCATTACCACTTATGTTTAGTGGGTGGAAAGAAAGGACTTAAGATAAGTCAAGTTAAGGAAAGAAAGGGACTTCGGTCTGACCCAAGTAAAGAATGCAACTTTCAACATGTCGATGTATGTTATGAATAGCCGTATAAGCTTTTATGTATTCCATGATGTTATTACTACAACGAGGATAAGTACTAAAAATTGAATCCACTTCGGGTAGTAATGTTTTTGAAAATCAAATAATTGAACCTATTAAATGCCCACAGTTTTCATTTAAAAACCGAAGTGGCTGGGACGATGACGATGACACCCGTGTGTTAGGGTCGAGTCCTACTGAGAAATCTTATTTCTCATCCTAGTTGTTTTTCCGTCTCGTCACCAAATACTCATGGAGCATCACGTGGCATGGAGCATGGAGCCTCCCCGCCATGAATGGGCCTATGATGAGGGCGCCCACGCTATTGTGGCCACGACCACCACAATAGTCCGCACATACTTCTACCCGGGTCGAGTTTTTGAGCAGGAGGAGCCAGAGATCCCGCCTGCCCCTGTGGACGTATCATCGGCACACCTTGAACAGCCGCTAGGTCCTTGGGATTTCCCGCCCGAGCCATTGCCCGAGATTGAGATGGAGCCTATGTCTCCAGGTCTACCCGTAGCCGAGCCCGTGCCCCTGCCAGGAGTCCCGGTGATCGAAGTAAGTTCGACCGCTACTCCTAGAGCCGCAGCCGCTTCGCCGCCGCTCCCCGAGTACCATCCTGTCGCATCTGAGGAGGATCCCTCTGAGGCACGTTCTTCGGTGGGCAGCTATACTCCGGGCCGTCGCATTCGTCGTGTAAAGGTCAACAGCCGACACCCTCGCATCATCCGTACTCCTCACGTTCCCCGAGGTCGAGGAGCGAGGGGGACCAGGCACTCGAGGACCTGAGTCCGTTCGATGAAAGGGCGTGGAAAGGGCAGAGAAGCCAGCATATGTCTACGTGGGCCTATCCCATTATTGCTCCTTATCTGTTGTATTTCATTTTGTATTAGACCTTATCAGACTTGTACTTTTAATATTTTGGGGCCATGACATGACCATGAGTTTCCTTTTATGTATTTGTTGAATATTATGCAGATAATTATATTATGTGGTTGATGTTGAAATTTGAATGTATGACATTATGATTTATCTCATGTTCCTTCCATTTATATCGAAATCTCTGTGATACGCTCGTTTACTGCTATCTTCTCGCGCAAGGCTTTACTTTTCAAAAGCGATGACATATTTCAAAAAAAAAAAAAATTTACTGTATTTTCCGCGTAATTTAATTTCAAGTGAAGTTTAGTTTTCCATGAGCATAAGTAACAACTAATAAAACGCCGTAATACGACTTAAGTGTAATATGGATTTATTAGGGTGTTACAAAATAAGCTAAGATGAATTTATGGCAAAATTTACAAAATCGAATAGAACCAAGGGCATAAGACAAAATGAGAAACTCTAAAAATTTGCAAACTCTTGAACTCCAATTTATAAACTTGGCTAGTTTCTTTTATCAAAATCTTTATCAAACTATTGAAATATGGATATATTATGTCAACTCTGCTCTTATGACTGATTTGTCTGTGAGAGCTACCACTATTCATGAGGAATCAGACCTAATCCGTTATGTTGCCGAATTTTCGGCAGAAATTTATGAAGACTTATATTATGAATGATTGTTGTAACGTCCTCCTTGGTATAGTACTATACTTAAGTCATAGTACCACACTCTAGAGTTATTACTATTACTTGATCAGACCTTTTCTGACAGCAACCTCAGCCATCTTTGAAACTTCTCGAACTATCTGGAGATAACACGGAAACAGGAGTGAGAATTTTATATTCTAAGTAGGATTCAGTAAGACATTTCATACTGTGTCATCATTATTATCTCCAGCTGCTTCGATTTATTATGAAGAAGGTGGACATGTTATATAAATTGTTTAATTTTATAGTTTGAAAATATATTGATCAAAGCAGAGTCCATTTTATTCATACACTTGTCATTTGGGAGAGCCAATACAAAATAAAGTCATGAATCATACTATGAATAATAACTGCAACGTATTAAAATATAATAACTATAACTGCAATATATTAAAATATAATAACACCAATATACTGGAAACTTAAAATCTGCATATGCCTTTACTTGTACTTGAATTTATGCAGATGCACATAATTTTCTTTTCTTTCTGTCTTTCTTTACTTGTCATACATATTCTAGAGTATGATTGTCATATTATACTCCCTTGGGTGTGATCACCATGTCACACTCCTTAGAAATATGTTCATCTTGCCACATTCCAGAGTATGATCGCCATGTTATACTCTATCGGTGTGATTGCCATGTCACATTCCTGAGGGTGTGGCATCATTATGCCACATTCCAGAGTATGATTGCTGTGTCATACCCCCATCAGAGCGTGATCACCATGTCACGTTCCTTAAGAATATGGACTCATCATCATATCTTTCTTCATAGAATCATAAATACACAGGCTTTATACCTTATTCTTAAATGATCATACTTGCATGGTATTCATATACGTCACGTAATAACATTAACACACAAACATTTAGAACTATTACTAATTTCCGCCGGAAATTCGGCAACATGATGGATCGAGCCTACTTTCCCATGAATAGTGCTAGGCTACTAGAAAGATCAATCAAGTATTCAAATCATCATAGATCAACAACTGTAAAACAACCATATCAATCATATAGTGTGCCAACATCAATAAGGTTTCTGCTTATTATACTCAATTCTGCCCGATTTTGTAAAATTCACCTTTACTCCTATTCAACTCATTTAAACCTAAATTTTGGATATGTTATAGTTTATGTATCTAGTTTCCAACTTGTTTGGTCTCATCTTATTTTGACATGTATAGCTCAAGTTATTTGTATTTTACCTCAGACTACCCTTGTAACATCCCCATTTCTACCTAAGCTAATTAGCTCGGTGTTCCCGGCTAATTAGAGGGATTAGCGATTAATTGAGAACTAATCGATTAATCCCGAGAGCAAGAGCTTAGTAAATTAAGTCTAGCCAACAATTTAATCATAATGCCCTAAGCGTTTTAATAAAACCTTAATCGCCTAATCCTTAATTACTCGAAAGTGCCAAAACAAAAGTAAGCCAATCTAACCTTGCTAATTAAGTTTATAATGATTAAGACACTTAAGACAACTCTTGAAAAATTAAACCCCAAATTAAGCATATGCTTAACCGTAATGCAAGACATCATAAAAAGTGTAATTGACAAGAGTTAACTCATGGGTAATTAAGCCAATTAAGTTAAGTTACATTTAAATAATTCTAATAACATTTAGAGATAAAAGTTCTTCCATGCACATGCCCTAGAAAGACATACCAAGGAGAAGCAACATCTCACCCTTCATTCAAACTCTTTAATCCTACACCATTAGATCAAAAGCCAAGACTAGGATCCTTGTCATCCACCATTAGATCTTGACACTTGGATGAGTTTTAGACAAGCAACCAAATCCTAAGAGGGGTACTCCCCTTTAACCCCTAGAGAAAAGCTTAAAATGGACATTAGAATGCCTCCAAGACTCAAGGAAAAACAACTCACCCTTTTACCCACAAGGTTTTTCCACTCTCTTGCTTGTTGTAAGAAGCAAAGTCACATCACCTTTTCCTCCCTCAAACTCACCACCTTCAGCCATATCTCTCTCCTCCATTCATTTTTCATTTCCTCTCCCAAAGACACACACAAAGCTCTCTTCTCTCTCTTCAATTTCAAATTCTCCTCCTTCTCTCTAAACTCTCCAACTTCTCTCTAGAATCCTCCCACTTCTCTCATCCTTTCCTCTCCTCATCCCACTCACAAACTCTTCAAGAGCCACCATTTCTTGCTCTTGGAGAACCAAAGACACTCACATATCAAGCCTCTTCCAAGATCCAAGAGGAGGAGCACCACCACCACCATCATCTCTTTTTCCATCCCAAGTTCCTTCAAAGAAAGCTTCTTGGTAGTGACTCTAAACCCTTTTTCTCTCTTGGTTTTCAAGCTTTAGAACTCCTATGCTCTCCATAGCTAGGTAGTTTTAAAGATTGATTATGGGCATCATAGCCATTCTTGTTATAAAATGAGATGTTGTTGCTAGTATGGTTGTTTGTTGAAAACATGTTTTCGGTTTGGTGTGATGCATGGCTGAACCCACTATTTTTGAACTCCAACATGTTAGTTTTTCACTAATCTTTCATGGTATATGAGTGTTTTATAACTTGAGAATGGTTTCTTGAAAGTGAGGTTGAGTGTTTTGGAGAAAACATGAGAAAAAGCAAAACGTGAAATCTGGATTGTCTGACAGCCTGTAAACCGAACGGTATAACTTTTTCCAGAAAACTCATAAATTAGTGGAACCAATTTTATATGAAAAATAGACTCAGAGAGCTTTCCATACATATAAAATATATAAGATTCGGAGTTAAAATGAGCGAGATATGATTTTTCAAAGAGGACTGTTCTCGGATTGGTTTCTGTCTGGGCAGCCTACACTAAAATGTGTATAACTCGAGCTACAAAAATGATTTTTGAGTGAGACCAAGTTTAATTGAAAGCTAAGACATAGAGGAACAAACCCCTAAAACAGTTTTCTCAGATTCCTTCTGAGCAATTATAATGAGAAGTGACAATCCACTGTACCGGGAGTGAACTTGGAAACTGAACAAGTCAGAATAAAATATGCATAACTGGAGTTAGAAAATGAATTTTTGAGTGGGACTTGTTTTGTTAAAAACTAGACTCAGAACCCTAAAAGAATATAAAATTTCGCATTAAAATGATAAAATACCAAATTATGGTGAATTTTTAAAGTTACTGCCTAGGGTAAAAGTAAAACTGTCAAAACTTAACCTTAAGTAAGAATATGCATAAATGACTTAAAAAGGTAAAAGGCATTAGCCTAAAGTAATGAAACTTCATAATTTACTTAATGAAGACTAGATGGAATAAAAATACCAAGCTCACCTAATCTTTAACAAAAGAAGCGAATAAAACGAAAAACCGAATGTAAATGTAGTTAATGTACTAGATTAAGTTCATAAGATTCTAATCAAACTATGATGCAATCCCTAAGCTATAAATCTTCCAAATTAAAATATGGAGATCATATAAGTCAAGTCGGAATAATGGAGAAGAAGGAATCAACAACACGAAGCCAATGTAAAAGCTTGCACCTACTTTACTAAGCTAAGCTCATAAGACTTTGCTTGAGAATATGCCTATGTTATTGTTGCAAGCATGATGTGATGATGATGTGATTATGATGCCATGATAATATGATGATATGATATGATATGATGATATGATGATGATGATATGATATGATGACATGATATGATGCTGTGATACTGGTATTCTGTTTGGCAAAAATTTTGGGAAGCTGCGGTATAGCCGTTATGCTGCCGAAATTTTGTAGAAATTATGGACTTAGAAATATTTTGCATCATAAGTTTAATAAGAAAAGATTGGATAATGTGTGATCCTTCAAAAGGGAAGGTGACCTAATCTAAGTTCCCCTCACCCACGACTCACATGAGGCATGGCATGACCCAGCTAGTGTGAGTATAGGGGATAGGGCTTACATGAGGCATGGCATGACCCAGCTAGTGTAAGTATCGAAATTCTATGGTGGCGACGGCCACGGTATGAGCTCATTACCACTTATGTTTAGTGGGTGAAAAGAGAAGGACTCAAGATGAGTCAAGTTAAGAAAAGAAAGGACTTAAGATAAGTCAAGTTAAGGAAAGAAAGGGACTTCGGTCCACCCCAAGTAAAGAACATAACTCTCAATCTGTTTATGTATGTTATGACTAGTCGTATGAGTTTTCCTGTATGCCATGATGTTGTTAATACAACAAGGATAAGTACTAAAAATGGGGTCCACTTCGGATAGTAATGCTTTCGAAAATTAAATAATTAAACCTATTGTATGCCCACAGTTTTCAGTTAAAAACCGAAGTGGCTGGGACGATGACGATGACACCGGTGTGTCAGGGCCGAGTCCTACTGAGAAATCTTATTTCTCATCCTAGTTGTTTTTCCGTTTCGTCACCAGATACTCATGGAGCCTCACGTGACGTGGAGCATGGAGCCTCCCCACCATGAGTGGGCCTACGATGAGGACGCCCACGCTATCGTGGCCACGACCACCACGATAGTTCGCACCTACTTCTATCCGGGTCGAGTTTTTGAACAAGAGGAGCCAGAGATCCCGCCAGCCCCCGTGGACGTATCATCATCCCGCCTTGGACAGCCGCTAGGTCCTTGGGATTTCCCGCCCGAGCCATTGCCCGAGATCGAGATGGAGCCTATGTCTCCCAGTCTACCCGTAGCCGAGCCTGTGCCGCCGCCAGAGGTTCCCGTGGTCGATGTGAGTTCGACGGCCACCCCTAGGGCCGCAGCAGCTTCGCCGCCACTCCCGAGTATCACCGCCGCATCCGAGGAGGATCCTCCGAGGCACGTTCTTCGTGGCAGCTATGTTCTGGCCGTCGCATCCGTCGTATCGAGGTGATTAGCAGGCACCCCCGCATCATTCGCACTCCGCGCGTTCTTCGAGGCCGAGCAGCATGGGGGACTAGACACTCGAGGTCCTGAGACCGCTTGATGGAAGGGCATGGAAGGGGTAGAGAAGTCAGCATATGTCGGCATGGGCTTATTTTGATTTGCGCTCCCTACCTCTTGTATTTCATTTTGTATTGTATCTCATCAGACTTGTGTACCTTTGATATTTGGGGCCATGGCAAGACCATGAGTTTCCTTTATATGTATTTGTTTGGATATTATGAGATTAAATATATTATGTAATCGATGTTATAATTTGAATGTATGACTTTATGATTTATCTCACGTTCCTTCCATTTATATCGAAATCTCTGCTATATGCTCGTTTACTACTATCTTCTCGCGCAAGGCTTTACTTTTCAAAAGCAACGACATATTTCAAAAAAAAAAAATTTACTGTATTTTCCGCGTAATTTAATTTTAAGTGAAGTTGAGTTTTCCACGAGCATAAGTAACAACTAATAAAACGCCGTAATACGACTTAAGCGTAATATGGATTTATTAGGGTGTTACAACCCTACACTTAGCCAGAATTGCACCCTTATAAGTGAAAATTGACTTAAAATAGGAATCTGGGTGAAATCATACTAAATTTATACCAAATTAAAGCTAACAGAATAAGATTTTAAATGAAATAAGTTGCATATCATATATCTTGAGATATAAGCCTCGTAAATTGACCCTACTGGCCTACCCTGTTCCAGTCCGGTTTGAACTTAAGGCAACTACATTGATGTGCTGGGAACAAATGGAAACAAATCTGACTCTAACCTTTTTATGCGATGTTTCCTTACATGTTAGATTTCAAACAGCATTAGTTTCACTTAATTTAGATTGTGTAGAGTAAGTTACACCATTCTCGACTCATACTGCCCAGATGGGAATCTAAGATTCTAGGTCAAACTTCAAAAATTCATAACTAATTCTATTCTAATCCAATGACCTTATATTTTATATGGTTGGAAAGGCCAGGATGTCTAGTTTCATATAAAAATAGGTTCATCAAATTTAAATGGCTATAGGCAGAGCCATACACTCCACTGTACGGACCATCGAGGGAAAAACCCTAACAACTTCTTGAATTCTCTCTATCTTCAAGTTCTTTCATACCAATTTCAATTCTAATCACAACATACATGAAAAATCAACCATAATCCATCATCATCACTCCAAATCACATCAGTATCATAAGAAGAACAAGATCCCCACACAGCCCCATATCAATGAAAATAAGAAGAGAAATTGGATTCCTACCTTGTCTAGTTGAAGTCTTGTTAGTTTGATGTCTTAGATTGAAGAAACTTCTGATGAGACTTTAAGAGGGGTTAAAGCTGGAGTGGAGATGAGTGTGAATAGAAGAGAAATAAAGAGAGCTCTGCCCCTTATGTTGGCCGAAAATGCAAAGGGGTAGGAAAGAAAAAAAAAGCGAAAACTTTTGAAGCAAGTTTCATGTGATTGGTGGATGTGTTTGGCTAATTCAACTTGATTTATCGCTGCCTCCTTTGGCTGAAAGTAGCACCACATATGGGGATGTTTTGGCTAAATCTTAGCCATCCATCCTAGGGTTTTCACAATATAATTTCTATTGGTCCGATTCCGACAGTTTAAAATATGGAAATCTTTCCGATTTCTCTTAAATCGGTAAACCGATTTTTAGAAAATTCCTATGAGGTTTCCTATGGTTCTAATCTAATTTCATCAAGTCTAATTCTTCTAAATCACATGTAATTGGCTTTAAGTGAATACTTAATCGAATTCTAATTAATTCCAATTATTGGATTAAAATCGAACAACTCGGTTAATAACGATAAAATTTTTCGGATGTTACATTACTACCCTCCTAAGAAAAATTTTGTCCTCAAAATTTGGTTATAAAACTAACTAGTTATAATCATAAGAGTTTAAATAAAAGTTCGTACATGAGGACACAAAGGTTTGATAGGTAGGATTAAAGGGGTACAACAGATGTTAAACCATTTAGCATAATAGGATTGACTGAAACTAAATTAGCCAATTCCTTATTCTGGTTTATCCCTAATTCTTGCTCTGGCTCCTTTGGGATGTAGTCCCCTCAATGTCGATAGGAGTAGGTGGTTGGTTCTTAGGGCATTCTCTGATCGTATGTCCTGGTTTGCCACATTTGAAACACACATACTGTTTAACCAGGCGAGGCTTATTTTCATGATTTTTCCCACACTTCGGACATCGTTGCTTAACCATCGATTCTTGCAGCTGCTTGCCCTCATATTCACTAAGGTGAAACTGCTTCTTTGGTGGTGAGGCATAGTCGAGTTCTTGGTTTTCAGGTGCTAGCCTCTTTCCACAAATATCAGAATGGGCAATCACTAATTTCTTATTATAGTCTTCCACAAGTTTGCACTTATTTACCAAGGTAGGAAAATCCCTGATCTCCATAGGGCCTACTACTGCGAGGATATCTTCCATCAATCTGCCTTCAAATTTGACACACTTCCATGCCTTATCTGGATTCTGCTGATAGCTTGTGGAAAACTTGCATAGCTCCTCAAACTTAGCGATGTACTCTGACATGCTACTGCTTCCCTGGCAAAGTTGCATAAATTCCAACTCCTTAGCATTCCAAACTGATGGAGGAAAGTATTTCTGGTAAAAAGCATCCTTGAACACAATTCAGGTGATCTCTGTCTGTGATTCTTCTAATAGTTATTTTACACTATGCCACCAGAATTCTGTGTCTGCTTTGAGCATATAATTGGCGAAGACCACTTTTCGGTGGTCAGTGCAGTCTAGAATAGAGAAGACCTTCTCCATTGTCTTAATCCACTTGTCAGCGTTATTAGGATTAAAAGCTCCTCTAAAACTGGGAGGGTTTGCCTTTCAGAATTATGCGAACTTGAGATATTCCAGGTCCAATCCTGAGCTATTCGGGTTTCCACTGTGACTGGCTCCCGGTTGTCTTCCCAGCTGGTCCATCATTTGGTGTGCTACAGCAGCTAGTTTGCGCATGCCATCTCTCATAGAGTGTCCATGAAATCAGCGAAGTCTTATGTAGTGGGTGCAATTTGTGGCCTACCATGCCCCCTAGAAGCCATTAGTTCCTAATCACACACAACAAAACATTGAGTTGATCAGGCTCAATAATAAGTTAAGTGTGACGGCAACTAATAACAATCACAGTTAGGCGGTCATGCATATCTAATTTCCTATATCTTATTTGAGCAGATAAGATTTATCGCATGACATTTTCTAAGGATTCTAAAGTGCATTGAAAGCATAGTCAGTTTAGCCCTCAGGTCTGGTTAGGACCGAACTGCTCTGATACCATTTTGTAACATCCTCCTTGGTATAATACTATGCTTAAGTCATGGTACCACACTCTGGAGTTATTACTATTACTTGAGTTGACCTTGTCTGATAGCAACTTCAGCCATCTTTGAAACTTCTCGAACTATCTGTAGATAACACGGAAACAGGAGTAGGAATTTTAAATTCTTAGTAGGATTCACTAAGAAATTTCATACCGTGTCATCGTTATTAGCTTCAGCTGCTTCGATTTATTATGAAGAAGGTGTACATGTTATATAAACTGTTTAATTTTATAGTTCGAAAATATATTGTTCGAAGCAGAGTCCATTTTATACATACACTTATCATTTGGAAGAGAATACAAAATAAAGTCATGAATCATACTATGAATAATAACTGCAACGTATTAAAATATAATAACACCAATATACTAGAAACTTAAAATCTGCATATGCCTTTACTTGTACTTGAATTTATGCAGATACACATAATTTTCTTTTCTTTCTTTGTCTTCCTTTACTTGTCATACATATTTTATAGTACGATCGCTATGTCGTACTCCCTCAGGTGTGATCACCTTGTCATATTCCTTAGAAATATGTTCATCTTGCCATGTCCCAGAGTATGATCGCCATGTCATACTCTATTAGGGTGTGATCGCCATGTCACATTCCATAAGGTGTGGGATTATTATGCTATATTCCAGAATATGATTGCCATGTCATACTCCATCAGAGCATGATCGTCATGTCACGTTCTTTAGGAATATGGACTCATCATCATATCTTTCATCATAGAAGCATGAATAGAAAGGCTTCATACCTTATTCTCAAATGATCATACTTGCATGGTATCCATATGCGTCGCACAATAATATTAACATACAAACATTTAGAACTATCACTAATTTCTGCCGGAAATTCGACAGCATGACAGATCGAGTCCGCTTCACCAGGAATAGTGCTAGGCTACCAGAAAGATCAATCAAGCATTCAAACCATCATAGATTAGCAAATGTATAACAACCATATCAATCATATAGTGTGCCAACATCAATAAGGTTTTTGCTTATTATACTCAATTTTGCCTGATTTTGTAAAATTTACCTTTACTCCTATTCAAATCAATTAAACTTGAATTTTGGATATGTTATAGCTTTATGCGTCTAGTTTCCAACCTTTTTAGTCCCATCTCATTTTGATTTGTATAGCTCAAGTTATTTGTATTTGACCTTAGACTGCCCTACATTTAGCCAGAATTGCACCCTTATAAGTGAAAATTCACTAAAAATAGGAATCATGAAATCATACAAAATTTATACCAAATTAAAGCTAACAGAACAAGACTTTAAATAAAATAAGTTGCATATCATTTGCATCAGTATATCTTGAGATATTAGCCTCGTAAATTGACCCTACTAGCCTACCCTGTTCTAGCCCGGTTTGAACTTAAAGCAAGTTCATTGATATGCTGAGAACAAATGGAAACGAATCTAACTCTGAAATTTTTATGGGATGTTCCTTTATGTTAGCTTTCAAACAACATTCATTTCACTCAATTTAGAGTTGTGAAGAGTGAGTTACACCCTTCTTAACTCATACTGCCTAGATGGGAATCCAAGATTCTATGTCAAACTTCAAAAATTCATAACTAACTCTATACTAATCCAATGGCCTTATATTTTATATGGCTGGAAATCCTTGGATGTCTAGTTTCATATAAAAATAGGTTCATCAAATTTAAACGGTTGTAGGCGGAGCCGTACACTCTGCTATACGAATCATTGAGGGAAAAACCCTAACAACTTCTTGAATTCTCTTAATCTTCAAGTTCTTTCATACCAATTTCAATGCTAATCACAACATAAATGCAAATTCAACCATAATCCATCATCATCACTCCAAATTACATCAGTATCATGAGAAGAACAAGATCCCCACATAGCCCCACGTCAATGAAAATAAGAAGAGAAATTGGATTCCTACCTTGTCTAGTTGAAATCTTGTTGGTTTGATGTCTTAGATTGAAGAAACTTTTGATAAGACTTTAAGAGGGGTTGAAGATAGAGTGGAGATGAGTGTGAATGGACAAGAAATGAAAAGAGGTCTGCCCTTTAAGTTGGCCAAAAATGCAAAGGGGTAGGAAGGGAGAAAAAAGTGAAAACTTTTGAAGCAAGTTTCATGTGATTGGTGGATGTGTTTGGCTAATTCAACTTGATTTGTGGCTGCCTCCTTTGGCTGAAAGTAGCGCCACATATGGGGATGTTTTGGCTAAATCTTAGCCATCCATCCTAGGGTTTTTACAATATAATTCCTATTGGTCCGATTCCGACAGTTTAAAATATCGAAATCTTACCGATTTCTCTTAAATCGGTAAACCGGTTATTAGAAAATTCCTATGAGGTTTCCTATGGTTCTAATCTAATTTCATCAAGTCTAATTCTTCTAAATCACACGTAATTGGCTTTGAGTGAATACTTAATCGAATTCTAATTAATTCCAATTATTCGATGAAAACCGAACAACTCGGTTTATAACGATAAAATTTTTTGGACGTTACAATCATGCTATGGTTATGAGAATACATGTGTTCACATATATGCCATATTTATGAAAGTCATGTATGCAAATAGGATTGGGGAATGATATGAGGTATATGCATAAATGTATAGAGCATGCACATGCATGATTATGTCTAAGAAATAGTAAAAGATTATAACAACTTGCAAGAGAGATGCATCGAGCTACCGCGTGAGGCATGGCATAGACCCAACTACCATGGGCCAGAGCAATACTATCTAAGGCTTGGGTCAGCCCTTGACCAGATTTAAGGGGAATAGTGTAACATCTGAAAAATTTTATTGTTAATAATTAAGTTAACCGGTTTTATCAAATAAGTGAGTTTAATCAGAATTTGATTAAACATTTGCTTAAAGCCAATTTGTAACCCCCTACTAATTTGATGTTATGCTTAAGTCATAGCACGAAATCGAGTAGATTGTGTTACCGTATTAACACTCTGCTTACCTTTCATGATTCGTGTTCCCTCTTATCATCACTTCTCTTCTTCTTTTTATCTTTTAACAGACGAAATGGCGCGCTGCTATACTAAGGGCGAAACGAATTTAACAAAATATAACAAAAGATAAGAATAATACAATAATATTACTGTATACGTGCATATATATGTATATATCAGAAGCCACTACTTCAATTTATGTACAAAGTATCAAAGTAGAATACATAAGTGGGCCGGTGTACCAAAAAGACAATAATGCCCGTGTCAGTCAAAAGATCCTATGGTCCTCAAAGGACATTTCATAATCTACTACTAATCCTACTGTTAAGTCTGTGACCCAGAGCTACGTGCTGTCCAAAATAAGGTCATGCTGTACAACATCTCCTGCTGGCTGAACTACTCTGTCAGTTAACCGTTAGCCATGTCAGGCTCCATCGGAGAATACTCTGCGCTAGGTCCCGAGGAGGAAGAGGGTGACGAGCCGGTGGCCTCGGAAGGGTCACTCTCTGAACTAAGCAGCACATCGGGAATGGCCTGCGAAGGTGACTCCGGTGCAGGATCAGCAGGAGCTGCCTGTGCTACAGGTGCAGGAGGAGCTGGAGGTGGGTGCGCCATGTGCAGTGGGACAGCAATGTAAGGAGTCGCAGGGTCAAAAATAGGATGATGTAAAGGGACATCGAAGTTCCTGTTGCTAAAGAGGTAGAGGCGGAAGTTACATGAACCGGCTATATACAAGAAATCCAACACTGGATCATGGTGAAACTGGAAGGTTGGGATCTCAATGAAGAGGGTAGCCGTGGAGTCCATCGCTAGCGTCTGAGAATGATGTGGAAAATATAGAACGGGGTGAGAATTTCAAGAAATTCTCAGTAGGGTTCATGTGTAATGGTTATCTGACGTCACATGCATTCTCAGTTGCCTCGGGTTTTATTTAATTATAAAAACATGTGTTCAAACTAAAATATCCATTTTAATGAGTTCAAGAAAATGTCTGGTCCGAGGCAAGGTGTAGTTTTACTTTAGATGACATAAGAAACAAAATAGATTACTAATAATGATATATAGACTAATAAACAGAATAAATAAATAAACAGCAGTAAGCAAACATAATAGACAACTGTAAACATCTTGACATAATTATCTCATGTAACCATGCAGTCATGTGATCATGCAGACTTAATCATGAACCTTTCTTCATAAGTTTTTACATTGCTTTTCATTATTTTCCATCTGTTGGTCCCCTGGGATTTCTTGGCCATTTAGACTCCTGGGTAATAGTCTGATTTCCAGGATCGAGCTCGTTCCTATATAAGAATGCCGGGTTTACTTTCCTTGACCTTACCACCGATCTATTCCCCTTAACTTCTTATCCGGGGCTGGCTCAAGTAGCATGGAACTTTCATAGTAGCATATTTCTTATCATAACCTTCTTAGCTTTCTTGAAATGCACATGCATTAACATGTAATTCATAACTTATGCATGGATTCTACCGAAATTTCGATAGCATAACGGAACGTGTCCACTTCCCCATGAATAGTGCCAGCACACCAGAACATCAATTTGTCACAAAGGTTACAACATTGCATACATATTCCAACATGAAACTCATAATAACAATAATCTCGTTAAGGTACAGTAGCTGCCTCAACATAGTCAGCCAACCCGGTTCTTCTAAATGAAACCATAATTTCTTTTAACTCATTTAGATGTCAATTTTGGGTATGTTAAAGTGTTATATGTCTAGTTTCTAAACTCTTTGATCCCATCTAATTTTCATATTTGTAACTCAAGATATTTAGGTTTTATCCCGGCCTGCCCAATAACTAGCCAGAATCAGGCAACTAAATGTAAAAATCTACTAAAAATCGAAAACTGACTCAAATTACACGAAATTGGACTCATATTAAAGCTAACAGGGTAAAGATTCATTTGCAAAATGTTCCATTCCATTTGAATTAGTAGGGCTCGAGTTACAAGCCCCAAATTCTAACCTTCCTAAACTGTCCTGTTCTAGACCAATTTGGACATAGGGCAACTTTCTTCGATCACTGGGAGCAACTGGGACCTTATCTAATTCTAAAATTTTTATGGGACATTATCCTATGTGTAAGCTTTCTAAAAAAGTTGGTTTTCACTCATTTTCAAGTAGTATAGGGCGAGTTCTATCCTAAACAACCCAGTCTGCCTAGAATCAGAGTCAAAACCCTAGGTCGAAATTCAAAAATTCATATCTCTCTCAATTCTAATCCAAAAGCCTTATATGATATATGTATGAAAATCTCTAGATGTCTAGTTTCATATAAAAATGGTCTCATCCAATTTAATCGATTGTAGGCAGAGCCGTACACTTCACCTATGGATTGCCGAGGGTTTTTGGTTCTCTAACCCATCAGCTCTTCCTATTTCCATTCTTTCTTGCTTCTAATTCGATTTTAATCACACAAACAGCCCAAAAACCAATCACATATCATCATAATCATTCATTTAACACATCAAAGATTGTGAAAATAATCCAAGCTCAGCCAGCCAAGACCACAGAATTGATGCAAGTATTAAACCCCTACCTTTGTTCTAAGTGATTTTGCTAGATTTTTGAAGGCTTGGATGAGCAAAGCTTGATTAGGCTTGATGTTGGCTAGAGTTATGTGAGTAAAGAAGAGAAGAAGAAAGCTGAATGAGAGGAGAGAAAGGGCGCAGTCTGAAGGGGTGTAGGAGGGGTGAAAAATCTGATTGAAGGAGTATATATATAGGTGGCTTCTTGGCTTGTGATTGGTTGAATTTGCAAGGTTGAAATTTAGCCAAGCCTCCCCAAAGTTGTGGCCAAAGTGGCGCCACATTTGGTACTAAGTGGCTGAGTTATCAGCCACTCAAGGTAGGGTAAAAGGATTGAAATTCTATTGGTTTGATTCCGACAGTTTAAAATACCGTAATTTTACCGATTTCCTTTAAATTGGTAATTCGGTTTTCAATAAAATTTTATGAAATCTCCTATACTTCTAACTTAATTCTCTCATATCCAAACTCAAGTAATTGCTAATCAATTGATTCTGAATAATTATTTAACTAAATTTTGATTATTCTCAATTATTTGATAAAACCGAATAATTAGGCGAAAAACGGTGAATGTTACATTACCACCCTCCTTAAAAAAAAAATTTGTCCTCAAAATTTAGTACCTGAGAATAGTTCAGGATACTCTTTCCTCATATCTGATTCTATCTCCCAGGTGTAATCCACCGCATCTCCTTTTCCCTATGCTACTTTTACTAGCTGCATGGTCTTATTCCGAAGTTGTCTGCTACTTCTATATATGATCTGTGCTGGTTGTACGCAGAAAGTCAGGTCCTCTTTTAACTGTATTGATTCGGGTTCTAGGGAGTGGGTAGGGTCAGGTTAATACTTTCTGAGTTGGGAGACATGAAAAACATCATGGAGGTTTGATAGATATAGAAGCAAAGCGATTCAGTATGCAACTGATCCGATTCGCTTCAGGATTTGAAAGGGTCCAATAAAATGAGGATTTAGCTTCTTGACTTTGATTGCTCTACCTATCCCTGTTGTAGAAGTAACCTTTAGAAATACGTGGTCTTCTTCCTGAAATTCCAGAGGTTTCCTCCTGGTATTTGCGTAACTCTTCTGGCGACTCTGAGCGGTAAGCATCTTGCTCCGTATTTTCTTGATCTGCTCGGTGGTCTGCTCGACTAAATCAGGTCCTAATAGAGTTGACTCTCCTGTCTCGTACCAGCACAAGGGGGATTGGCACTTTCGCCCATATAATGCTTCATAAGGAGCCATGCCGATGCTAGCGTGATAGCTATTGTTGTATCTGGTCGACCATGATAAGTATCGATCCCAATTTCCGCGTTGCTCCAGTATATAAGCTCGTAGCATATCTTCCAAGGTTTGAATCGTCCTTTCAATTTGGCCGTCTATTTGTGGGTGATATGCAGTGCTTAAACATAGCTTTGCACCGAACGCCTTTTGTAAAGCTCCCCAAAATCGTGAGGTAAACCTTGGGTCTCGATCAGAGACAATAGTTGAAGGGGTCCCATGCAACCTTATAATCTCTTGAATGTACAGCTGAGCTAGTTTTTCTAGTGGATATTTGCTCGAACGGGTAGGAAATGAACAGATTTGGTTAATCTATCCACAATAACCCATATAGCATCATATCCCACTGATGTCCTTGGTAACCCCATTATAAAATCCATGGAGATACTCTCCCACTTCCACTCAGGGATTTCCAAGGGTTGTAACATCCTAGAAGGTTTCTGATGTTCCACTTTCACCTTCTGACAGACCAAACACTTACCCACGAAGCTTGCTACATCTGACTTCATGCCCGGCCACCAGAACATTTTCTTGAGATCTTGATACATTTTAGTAATACCGGGATGTACGGCGAATTCGCCCCTATGTGCTTCTTCTAAGATTCTTTTTCAAAGATCGTTCCTTTCGAGAACACATACTCTGTCATGGCACATCCAAATGCCCTCTTTATCTTGGGCAAAACCCACTAATCTCCCTGATTGTACGACATTAATCGCATGTTGAAAGTTAGCATCCTGCTGCTATGCTTGCTGAATCTGGTCCTTAAAGCTACTAGTTATCTTAATTTGGTGCAATCGAAGGGTCTTAGGAGTTGTAAGGATTCCCAAATTAAGATTTCGGAAGCTTTCAATAAGTTCCGTCTCTTTAATCATCATCCAGGTGACAGTCAATGATTTCCTGCTCAACGCATCTGCCACAATGTTTGCCTTACCCGGGTGATATTTCAATTTGAATTCGTAGTCTTTAAGGAGTTCCATCCATCTTCGCTGCCTCATGTTTAATTCCTTCTGATCAAAGAGGTACTTCAAACTCTTATGATCAGAAAAGACCTCGAACTTCACTCCATACAGGTGATGTCTCCATATCTTCAAAGCAAATACTACTGCTGCTAATTCGAGGTCGTGAGTCGGGTAATTCCTTTCGTGTAGCTTCAATTGCCTGGAGGCATACGCGACCACCTTTCCGGTTTGCATCAACACACACCCTAACCCTTGTTGGGAAGCATTGCAATAGACCTCAAATGGTCCATGAGGGTCTGGTAAAGCTAACATTGGTGCCGTGGTCAATCTCCTCTTCAAATCCTGAAAACTTTGTTCGCACTCTGGCGTCCACTCAAATGGGACATTCTTTCTGGTTAACTTGGTCAAGGGCAAGGCTATCTGAGAAAAATCCTTAATGAATCGCCTGTAATATCCAGCTAAGCCCAGAAAACTTCTAACTTCAGAAACTGTGGTCGGTCTTTCCCAGTTTAGAACTACTCTTACTTTGCTGGGGTCAACAGAGATTCCTCCAGAGGACACTACGTGGCCGAGAAATTTTACCTCCTTCATCCAAAATTCACATTTGGATAATTTAGCATAGAGTTTCTTTTCTCTTAAAATTTGCAGAACTAGCCGCAAGCGTTCCGCATGCTCCTGCTTCGTCTTCGAGTAGACAAGTATGTCATCGATGAACACCACTACAAATTTGTCCAGATATGGGTGAAATATTCGATTCATATAATCCATGAATACTGCTGGTGCGTTTGTCAGCCCAAATGACATCACGGTATATTCATAGTGCCCATAGCGAGTTCGGAAAGCTGTCTTAGGGATATCTTGTTCTCGAACTCAAATCTGATGATATCCAGAATGCAAGTCGATCTTGGAGAATACTGTTGCACCTTGTAGTTGGTCCATGAGATCATCAATCCTTGGCAGTGGATATTTATTCTTAATTGTCACTTTGTTCAGTTGCCTATAATCCACGCATAAGCGCATGCTTCCATCTTTCTTCTTGACCAACAAGACCAGAGCTTCCCATGGCGACGCGCTTGGCCGTATGAATCCTTTTTATAAAAGCTCTTCGATCTGTCTTTTTTAGTTCTGTCAACTCCATAGGTGATATTCGATACGGAGCTATAGATATGGGTCCCGTACCTGGAACCAACTCAATAGTAAATTTAATCTCTCTCTCCGGAGGGAATTCAGGAATATCCTCTGGAAAAACATCCGGATATTCCTTAACAACCGGGATCTTTTCTAGTTCCTGCTCAGCTTCTGTCACATTAGCTGACAAGAGAATATACCCTTGATTCATTGGCCCGAAAGAGTTCAGATAGAAAAGTGTTGCAGTTTGGGATTCAGAAAGTGAGACAAAGGGGAGTACCACAGTCTTATCAGAGCAATTGTGTATGACTCGATTGGCAGAAAGCCAATTCATGCCTAGAATTACGTCAAGACAAGATAGAGGGAGACAAATCAAATTGGCGGCAAAGGTCCTACCCTCAATTCGAAGAGGAACATTGATGCATATTTGACTAGTTCTAACAGGTCCATTGGTAGGAGTAGAAACCAATAGATCATAAGATAATTAAGAAATTGGCAATTGCAAAGCAGTTACCCAGTTATGGGAAATAAATGAATGTGAGGCACCCGAATCATAGAGTATAGTTAGAGTCTCACCGTCCACGTCACATGTGCCTTGGATTAGTCCTTCCGACTTATCAACTTCTTCTGTGCTCATTGTAAAGACCCGTCCTTGTTGCTAAGCTCGAGGCGACTGTGATGAGTTCCTGGATGGACACTCATAAATTTTATGGCCTGGCTTGCCACATCCATAGCAGACATTCTGGCCTACCAAACACGGCCGATCGCCATGATTCTTGCCGCATTTTGTGCAAGTTGGATTCGGAAAAGGCCTTTGGGGCTGCTTGCCTTTGTTGCCTACTGGCGGAAATCTCCGCTGTTGCTGTACGTTGGGCTTGAATCTTGGGCTCTACAGGGCCAACCCCCTCTTGAAATTCCCGCCAGATGCCCTGACTACAGCTAATTTCGAATTGCAATCCTCCACCAGTCGGCATTTGTTCACCAACGTAGGGAAATCCCTAATCTCCATTGGCCCTATCGCAGTAAGAATGTCTTCTCGTAATCCTCCTTCAAATTTAATGCACTTCCATGCTTCATCCGGGTTCCTCTGGTAAATCGTGGAAAATTTGCATAGCTCTTCAAACTTGGCAATGTATTCCAATATCATTTGGTTCCCTTGACGAAGCTGCATAAACTCAAGCTCCTTGGCATTTCGAACAGAAGTTGGAAAGTACTTCTGGTAAAATACATCCCTAAACATCGTCCAGGTGACTACCGTTTAAGATTCTTCGAACAATCTCCGTATGCCGTTTCACCAAAACTCGACGTCTGCTTCGAGCATGTAAGTAGCGAAAGTCACCTTCTGATGATCCGAGCAATCCAAGACAGAGAAAATCTTCTCCATGGCTTTGATCCACTCGTCGGCTTTATCCGAATCATACACCCCTTGGAAACTTGGCGGATTTGCCTTTTTGAACTCAGCAAACTTGAGATAGTCCAGGTCAACTCTTGGGCCGTGAGGGTTCCCTCCATAGCTTGCCTCAGGTCGTCTGCCTAACTGATCCATCATCTGGTGAGCCACCGCAGCTTGCTCCCGCATTGCCTGGGCCATTTCTCGCATTGTGGCCATAAAATCAGTCGAGTCCTCTGGAGCAGGTTCTGCACGTGGTCTGCCTCGCCTTCCGGAAGCCATTAAGTTTTGAGCACACAAAACAAAAGTTATTGAGTTGATCAAGCTCAACACTAAGTCTAATGTGCTAGTAAATAACAACTCACACGGTCAGGCACTTCATACACATGCACAACTATATCTCAACCATACAGGCAAGATCTGGTGCACATTATCAACTAAAAGTACAGAATATGCGTGAAGCATAGTCAGTCCAATCCTCAGGCCTTAGCTAGGACGAACTGCTCTGATTCCAAAAATGTAACACCCTACTAATTCGATGTTATGCTTAAGTCATAGCACGAAATCGAGTAGATTGTGTTACCGTATTAACACTCTGCTTACCTTTCATGATTTGTGTTCCCTCTTATCATCACTTCTCTGCTTTTTTTTTTCTTTTAACTGACGAAATGGCGAGCTGCTATACTAAGGGCAAAACGAATTTAACAAAATATAACAAAAGATAAGAATAGTACAATAACATTACTGTATACGTGCATATATATGTATATATCAGAAGCCACTGCGTCAGTTTATGTACAAAGTATCAAAGTAGAATACATAAGTGGGCCGGCGTACCAAAAAGACAATAATGCCTGTGTCAGTCAAAAGATCCTATGGTCCTCAAAGGACGTTTCATAACCTACTGCTAATCCTACTGTCAAGTCTGTGACCCAGAGCTATGTGCTGTCCAAAATAGGGTCATGCTGTACAACATCTCCTGCTGGCTAAACTACTCTGTCAGATAGCCATTAGCCATGTCAGGCCCGGCCGGAGAATACTCTACGCTGGGTCCCAAGGAGGAAGAGGGTGACGAGTTGGTGGCCTCGGAAGGGTCACTCTCTGAACTAAGCGGCACATCGGGAATGGCCTACGTAGGTGACTTCGGTGCAAGATCAGCATGAGCTGCCTGTGCTATAGGTGCAGGAGGAGCTGGAGGTGGGTGCGCCATGTGCAGTGGGACAGCAATGTAAGGAGTCGCAAGGTCAAAAATAGGATGATGTAAAGGGACATCGAAGTTCCTATTGCTAAAGAGGTAGAGACAGAAGTTACATGAACCGGCTATATACAAGGAATCCAACACTGGATCATGGTGAAGCTATAAGGCTGGGATCTCAATGAAGATGGTAGCTGTGGAGCCCATCACCAGCATCTGAGAATGATGCGGAAAATATAGAACGGGGTGAGAATTTCAAGAAATTCTCAGTAGGGTTCGTGTGTAGTGGTTATCTGACGTCACATGCATTCTCAGTTGCCTCGGGTTTTATTCAATTATAAAAACATGTGTTCAAACTGAAATATCCATTTTAATGAGTTCAAGAAAATGTCTGGTCCGAGGTAAGGTGCAGTTTTACTTTAGACGGCACAAGAAACAAAATAGATTACTAATAATGATATATAGAATAATAAACAGAATAAATAAATAAACAGCAATAAGCAAACATAATAGATAACTGTAAACATCTTGACATAATTATCTCATGTAACCATGTAGTCATGTGATGATGTAGACTTAATCATGAACCTTTCTTCATAAGCTTTTCCATTACTTTTCATCATTTTCCATCTTTTGATCCCCTGGGAGTTCTTGGCCATTTAGACTCCTGGGTAATAGTCAGCTTTTCAGGATTGAGCTCGTTCCTATACAGGAATGCCGTGTTTACTTTCCCCGACCTTCCCACCGATCTATTCCCCTTAACTTCTTATCCAGGGCTGGCCCAAGTAGCATGGAACTTTCATAGTAGCATATTTCTTATCATAACCTTCTTAGCTTTCTTGAAATGCACATGCATTAACATGTAATTCATAACTTATGCATGGATTCTACCAAAATTTCGGCAGCATAACGGAATGTGTCCGCTTCCTCATGAATAGTGCCAGCACACCAAAACATCAATTTGTCACAATGGGCACAACATTGCATACATATTCCAACATGAAACTCATAATAACAATAATCTCGTTAAGGTAAAGTTGCTGCCTCAACATAGTCAGCCAACCCAGTTCTTCTAAATCAAGCCATAATTTCTATTTAACTCATTTAGATCTCAATTTTGGATATGTTAAATTGTTATGTGTCTAGTTTCTAAAATCTTTCGTCCCATCTAATTTTGATATCTATAACTCAAGATATTTAGGTTTTATCCCGGCCTGCCCAATAACTAGCCAGAATCAGGCAACTAAATGTAAAAATCTACTAAAAATCGAAAACTGACTCAAATTACACGAAATTGACTCATATTAAAGCTAACAGGGTAACGTTTCATTTGCAAAAAGTTCCATTCCATTTGACTTAGTAGGGCTCGAGTTACAAGGCTCGAATTCTAACCTTCCTAAACTGTCCTGTTCTGGACTAGTTTGGACATAGGGCAACTTTCTTGGATCACTGGGAGCAACTAGGGCCTTATCTAATTCTGAAATTCTTAAGGGACATTCTTCTATTTGTTAGCTTTCTAAAAAGTTGGTTTCACTCAGTTTCAAGTAGTATAGGGCGAGTTCTACCCTGAACAACCCAGTCTGCCCAGAACCAGAGTCAAAACCCTAGGTCAAAATTCAAAAATTCATATCTCTCTCAATTCTAATCCAAAAGCCTTATGTGATATATGTATGGAAAGCCCTAGATGTCTAGTTTCATATAAAAATGGTTTCATTGAATTTAATTGGTTGTAGGCAGATCCGTACACTCCACCGTACGGACTGCCGAGGGTTTTTGGTTCTCTAACCCATCCTCTTCCTATTTCCATCCTTTCTTGCTTCCAATTCGGTTTTAATCACACAAACAGCCCAAAACCAATCACATATCATCATAATCATTCATTTAACACATCAAAGATTGTGAAAATAATCCAAGCTCAGCCAGCCAAGACCACAGAATTGATGCAAGTATTAAACCCCTACCTTTGTTCTAAGTGATTTTGCTGGATTTTTGAAGGCTTGGATGAGCAAAGCTTGATTAGGCTTGATGTTGGCTGGAGTTATGTGAGTGAAGAAGAGAAGAAGAGAGCTGAATGAGAGGAGAGAAAGGCCACAGTCTGAATGGGTGTAGGAGGGGTGAAAAATCTGATTGAAGGAGTGTATATATAGGTGGCTTCTTGGCTTGTGATTGGTTGAATTTGCAAGGCTGAAATTTAGCCAAGCCTCCCCAAAGTTGTGGCCAAAGTGGCACCACATTTGGTGCTAAGTGGCTGAGTTATCAGCCACTCAAGGTAGGGTAAAAGGATTGAAATTCTATTGGTTCGGTTCCGACAGTTTAAAATACCGTAATTTTACCGATTTCCTTTAAATCAATAATTCGGTTTTCAATAAAATTTTATGAAATCTCCTATACTTCTAACTTAATTCTCTCATATCTAAACTCAAGTAATTGCTAATCAATTGATTCTAAATAATTATTTAACCGAATTTTGATTATTCTCAATTATTCGATAAAACCGAATAATTAGGCGAAAAACAGTGGATGTTACACAATTAAGTGTGATGTAAAAGGATTAAGCTTGATGGAATTAGATTAGGAGCATAGAAAATCCCATAGAAAATTTTCAAGCCAGTTTACCGATTTAAAGGAAATCGGTAATATTTCGGTATTACAAACTGTCGAAACCGGACTAATAGAAATTTTTCTATGAGTTCCCTAGAATCGATAGCTAGGATTTAGCCAAACCACCCCCTCATGTGGCGCCTTGATCAGCCATTGAGGGGGGAAGCTAAACCAAAATTTATGACAAGGTTGAATCCACCAATCAAAACAAAGTGTCTCCAAATATTTCTACCTTTTCTTTCCTCCTCCTTTTGTGAATTTTGGCCCCTCCCTTTGCTGAAGCTCACTTCATTTCTCTTCTCCTCACTCTCATCTCCACTCCATTTCGATCTCTTCTTCAAGTCTCACCACAAGTTGTTTCCATCAAAGACACAAAATCAACACAAATTCAACTAGACAAGGTAGGAAATCCTACTTCTTTTCTTGTTTTCTCTGATTTGAGGCTGCATGGTGATTATGTATAACCTGAGATATTGATGTTATGTAGAGTGATGATGATGGTTTATGACTACTTTTGCATGTATGTTGTCATTAAAATTGGAATTGAGAGCAAATAGCTTGAAGAAGGGAGACAAACCTAGAAGCTGTTAGGGTTTTTCTCGGCGGTCCGTACGGCGGAGTGTACGACTCTGCCTACCGCCATTTAAATAGGGTGAAATCATTTTTATATGAAACTAGAAATCTAGGGCTTTCCATACTTATATCATATAAGGCCATTGGATTAGTATAGAATTAGTTGTGAATTTTTGAAGTTTAACCTAGGAATCTGGATCCTTATCCAGGCAGTATGAGTTGAGAAGAGTATAACTCACCCTATACAACTCTAAATTGAGTGAACCCAAGGTTTTTTGAAAGCTAACATGTAAAGGAATATCCCACAAAAATTTCAGGACCAGATTCATAGCCATTTGCTCCCAGTGCACCAAGGAATTTGACTTAAGTCTAAACCAGGCTGAATTAGGGTAGTCTAGTAGGGTCAAGTTTCAGGACTCATAACTCAAAACATACTTATGCAAATGAAATGAAACTTAATTCATTTGGAAGCTTTTCTATTAGCTTTAATTTGATATAAATCATATGAATTCACCTAGTTATTTTTAGTGAATTTTTACTTATAAGAACCCAATTCTAGCTAAGAACAGGGCAGTCTGAGGTAAATTATTTATATCTTGAGTTATACAAATCAAAATGAGGTGGGACCAAAAGGGTTAGAAACTAGACACATGAGGCTATGGCATATCCAAAAATTAGATTTAAATGAGTTGAATTGAATGAAAAGTGGGACATACCAAACGGAGGCAGAATAGGGGAGGATAAACTGAAACCTTATTGATGCTTGAATTGAAATTGTTGAATGATGCTATGAATGTATATATATATATTTGCTAGTCCATATTGAATTTGCAAGTTTGTACAATTGTACTGGTTGTCTTCCACTATTCATGGGGAAGTGGACTCGATCCGTTATGCTGCCGAAATTTCAATAAGAAATCCATATGTTGTGTAATTTACAATAGCATGAATACATGATATTGAAGAATCAAGTTAGATGTGCATTCATCTCATGATATCATAAAGAATTCCATATCACTTGGGCCAATCCAGAAATAAATTAAGGGGAATAGATCAGTGGAAAGGTCGGGGAAAGTAAACCCGGCAATCCTGTATAGGAACGAGCTCGGTCTTGAAAAGCGGACTATTACCCAAGAGTATATGGCCAAGGACTCCCATGGGACCAAGGATGGGAATAAGTTCTAATAGGCGAAAGCCTTCAAGGATAATATGCATTTTCCAATTACACATTCATATGTACAATGTAATGTTTCTTAATTGATTGTTCTAGTTACCTGTTTCTTATTCTTAATATGCTATTGCTCCACTATAATTACTGTTTGATTGCATTAGTGTATCTGTTAACTAAAATTGAGTTTATTTTGGTGTATGTTTTACAAATAAGTATTTAAGTTAAATATTATCATTGTGTTATACTATTTGGAAACTATTGCAAGACCAAAACAACTAGGAATGACAGCGATGACAAATGTGTAGAAACTAGGAATTCCCACTAAGAAATGTTTATTTCTCACCCTACTGTATGTTTTTGCATCATTCTCAGACCATGGAGAATGCAGCAACCGAAGTACTATTCATTGAGTTCCTCGAGCTCCATATACACCTTGACCCATTCCTGGACTCTGTATATATCTCCAGCAGGTGTCAGTTCCACCTCTATTTCTTTTTCCAGAGAGATTTTGTCGTCCCGCTTACGCACCCACTTTTTGATCCCGCTGTCCCCTATATTGCCATTCCCCTTCACATGGCCCATCCATTTCCTCCACCACTACCACCAGCAACACCAGCAGCTCCAGTCCCTATGGCCCCTCCTGCTTCACCACCGCAGCAGATGCTATTAGCCTCGATGTCAGAAGAGGATCCGTCCGAGGCGGCGAGTTCTTCTTCCTCATCCTCTGCTTCTAGCATGGGCCACCCTCCCGCAGACGCCACCATGGCGAATGGGTTCCTTTCTTCGGATTCCATTTAAATAGTGTGCATGCTGCAGCAGTAGTAGATGTACAGAATGGCCCTCTTTTGGCAATCTGGGTCATGGACAGATGGGTAGATGTTAGGAGGTGTACATGAAATGTCCCATGGGGACCATCTGGGGTACTGTTCATAGAGACTAGCTGTTTAGTTTTGTGTTAGCGGCCTCATTTTGTTACCCTATATCATTTTGATGAACTTTGAAAACAGATGCCTATGTATATATTTATGATGCATTTTGCAGTCCTTCTGTCTTTATTGCATTTTTATTTATGTTACATTATTTATCGTATACCAATCAACTAGTATTTATTCCGCCGTCAAGCAGAAAATTTTGTTATGCGAATAATCATCTTTATGTGGGTAACTAATAATGACACGAAAAACAGAATTAAATCAGCACTACACATAATCACTTATCAGATAATTTATTATGACTTAAGCATAGTACTTTGTCTGGTAAGATGTTACAAATAGACCGATGTGAGGGTTGCGAAAAGTAAACCCATCACTCATATATATATGTATGAGCTCGGAGCTGAAAGTTAGGCTATTACCCAGTGGTGAGAGGGGTCATTCACCTCCGGGGGACCAAGTATAGACCAATGGAAGCAAGTTGCAAGTTATAGAAAGAAATATGCAAAGACAAGTGCACTTACATCAAGTTACATTCATGAACATATTGAAGCATCTCATGACATCAGCATGTTTCTATGACCTGGTGTAATATATTACTCTGTTATTGTTATTACCCTGTTATTATTTCCTTATCTATCATGAGAAATATTAAGTCTTTGCCAAAATATGACCCTCTTTGAGAAGGGTGATTTCAAAACTTAAAATTGAACCTATTCTAGTGTGAGCTCACGTTTTAATAATAAACTAAAGCGGCTGAAATGTTTATAATGACACCCTGTGTGATTAGTGACTTGAGTTTATCTACTGAGAACATTGTGTTCTCACTACTTGCCTATATGTTTTTCCGTAAACATTCCAGCACCTAAGTTAGAGTTCAAGGGTGAAGCAGAGTACTGGAACACTTACTGTGCAAGACCCGAGCACAAGTTAAACCAGGGGAATACTGAGGTTGGCTACCAACTGATGGAAAACAAGTATTGCATATAATGTTAGTGACAAATTTCTTTCAAATTGTAATTATTTTATATGTATCAGAAACTTGGAAATTATGAGCTATTATTCAGAAATAAAGTATACAATTAAAGGGCTATATATTATATTTTTCTTATTTTAATTATTTCATAGCACAGTGTCAACCTCTCAGTATAACTTCATAACTCGAGCATGATTTATATGATAGATGGTGTTACATTTATTTGTATTAAAGTAGTTTGTCCTATATAGGCCCATGGATGGACTAACTATGCTTTTGAGGCATACTTTGAAAGTCTAGATAAATCATGCCTTAGGTCCTTGCATGATAAGAATATAGATAATTGTGCATGGTAGCCTTGTTATGAGTGGTGTGGACTATCTGTTGCACTTGACTGAATATTGAACCTGACCATCTCAATATAAGGTTTTGTGTAGATAGAAGCCTTTGACACCCTGCAGCTTGTTAGGAATCTTCTAAACATAGTTATTAAGGACGAAAACTCCTGGGAAGTAGTAATGGAAAAAAAAGGCAGATGGTTGAGCAAGTTAAGGGGTAGAGAGCTAGGGATTCAATCAAAGGAATTGTGTTGGACAGTTTGCTACATACGTAGTAAACTTGGTTATAGCAAAGAAGGGTGGTTTATCAAGTGCTACCACGCAGCCGAAAATTTAAGTCGTTAAGGGCAGAATCTTACTTGGAGACAGGCCGAGTGAAAATCTTCTTCACCTCGATGGAGCTTATTTTAAGCTTCATTTGTGACTACCCGATCTAGCCTATCTTCTCGAGATTGAATATGGAGAATTCTTTTTCTTGGTTATGTAGACCTGATGCTTGATAAGAGTGAGGTAATTATCAGCTGATGAGGTTATCTTGAGTAGCACGAGTTGTACCCTTATTTTTTTCATAAGTAAGATTTCTTTGAAGGTACTTCATCGGCATGGTTTTATTCTAGATTGTGTAGTAGCTCACTATGAAGGCCAAATCTTCATTAAGAAATTTGAGCATGGACAGATGAGGCAGAGTTCTAGTAAAAGAAGTCAAGAGCAAAAGCTTCAGTTAGGTATAAGGGAGACCTTCCTAGGTCTCTATTCAGAGGATGGAATGGCTTTTTTCCTTAAGAGTACTGAGAATGGACATAGTAGTTATTATAAATTGGAGGAGCATTAGGTGGGATCTCAGCTTCAAGAAAGGATAATTCAACAAACTTTGAAAATATCCATCTAACTATGCATTGTATCAAGGTATAGGTAGGATCAAGTATGATACGGAAAAGAGATAAAGTTATAAGAGTAAGTCTGGAAGCATTCTTTGGGAAGGAAGGCAGTATATCTTCAATTAACCTAAAGTAGATAGACTTTCAAACTAAGGTGACACAAGAAGTAAGCTTAATGCTCTGTATTCATTAAGGAAAAAATAGGGGAAATGCTTCCTAGTGTGGAACTATGGTGCAAATCAAAGTTTGTAGCAGGTAACAAATTGGGTTGTTTCAGCACCAGTAATGAGTTTAACCAACCCGATGCACCTTAAGTAAGACTGGATGATGTTCCAACATAAGATAAAGAGATTTGGAACTGTGATCCATAATGGTCAAGGTTATGACGCAGGATCAGAGGTAGTTTGTTACACCCCGGCATGAGTTGTAGTTACTCGTCGATATCACAACCTGAAAATTCTGAGTCTAAACCCTATGCCTCCTTGGAGGGCTATAGGATTGAGGCATTTTCTTAAGATCAAAAGTCCCGGTAATAGTTCCCTGGGCATCAATGAGTTGAAGAGAGATTTTTAGCCAATTTTAGAGAATGAGGAACCCCTTCGTTTTTAATGTAAGAGTTTATTAAAATGCAAGTTTTTGAAAAATTGTACTAAAACCCAAAAGTTGGATTCTGATTCCTAATGATTTTGAATTTTTAGATATTTCTATTGAATCCAAATGAGGGGTATTCCCTTATTTACATTTATGTTTTAAGACATTAACTTAAAATTAAGAAATGTGAATAAGTATATGCAATATCCTGAACTTGGGAAAGGACTGCAAAAGGAGGGAACTAAGTTTTTGAAGTTGATAATCGATTACATAGGACTGTAATCAATTACAGTCCTATCTGTATGCCCATAAGTTCAATTTTTTCAGGTAGTAATCGATTACCAAAGAATGGTAATCAATTACCATTCTGGGTTCATGGTAATCGATTACCAATTCTGGGTCTGTGGTAATTGATTACCAGTTCTTCGTGTTTTCTTTCTCTCTCTACCCCTTAAACTCTCTTCCTTCTCTCTAAAACACCTCCCCCTTCATTCTTTAACCCAATCCATCAAATCTTTCCATCAAATTACACCTTTTCCATTCACCTAATCTCAATTTCTTTCTTTGATCTCAAATCATGTCTTCATCCAAAAATCAATAATTTGGTCTTGGAGCTTGGAGGAGGTGACACCAAGGTTCCCAAAGCATTCTTCTTTCTTTTTCCTTTCTAAAAGGTAATCTTTAAACTCATTTCATCTTCCTGTCCTATGAATTATGGATTATTTCTCCAATGGTGAGTTCTTGGAGAACCCTAGGTAAGAAGAATTGGGAAATTTGTTATCTAAGAGTAATTAGGTTAATCCTTGGTCTTAATGATTGATATTGTGTTAAATTATCATAATTGTGGTAATAGATTCTACTAGAAGTCTGGTTCGTGGATTCGTGTCCCATCGGCTAATAGATTTCACCATTGGGATTAAGTCTGCAAGTAGATAATTTATCCGTAACTTATTTATTAGTGTATTTACTTATTATATGTGCAAATAAGTTGGTATATCATGGATTTATAATTTTGATCTTGGTAGCATGTTATTTCAAAAATTTACCACATGAGACAATGACTGGATTTCCGAAAAGTATAGTAATTATTGTTATATTGGTTTCCTATTATTAAACTTTGGAAAATTATTTTGTTTTGAAAGGATTTCATATACTTAATGGTCTATAGCTTGGTATGTTTTGTGAGAATTATTATTAAATGTTATGTATAATGGAAACGAAAGACTTGGGAAAGTTTGGACCAGGATCTGTATGCTAACGGCAGTAGGCGTTAGCCCTGGGTGCACCTAGGATGGGATATTACACAGCCACTCAAGGGAATGGTGCATGATGAATATTACACAGCCACACACATAGTATGGTACGTGACGGGTATTACATGGCCACAGGAAAAAGTGGTGCGTGATGGATTATAGCGTCACACAAAGGAAAGGCCGCCTAAGTGTAATTCTTGATAGACTATCCTAGAATAGATGGTTTTCCTTGTTTTTATTTTATATATCAAATATGTTTTTGGGAACAAACGATTTCTTTTATTTAACTTTATATGTTATTGTTATTCTAAATTACTATACATTGTTCCATGTAGTTTAGGGACGCTCTATCTCTCGCTAAGTTTCACAAACTCACTCTGTTGTTTCCTTTTCTTTTTCAGTTTCAGGTGTTCAAGTATAATCTAATCCTTTGGTCCTTGTTAATGAATTTTGAATAAAGTGGTTGAGCCCTTCTTTGTTCAAAGGCATTTTTGTAATTGTTCAAGTGTAAGAAGCTCTTAGATTACGGTAGCTCCACGGTACTACAGGCAGGGTCTGACCTTGTCCTGATTGTATTGTTGTTGTTATTGTATTTTATTTATGTATATCAAAATTGTTGGATTTTCTAAAGGATTGGAATTAGGTGTTTGAATTAAAGTTGCTTAAAAGGATTGGTTTTCTAAAGAATTAAAGCTATGTATTTGGATGAATAATTGCAATTATGTATTTCACTATTATATTGTGTGCTATGGGGTGCATTCGGAGAATGCTTGGATCCCCAATGGTTTGTGTGTTTGTATTTTCTATGCAGGGAGAGAATCTGTATTCAGGAATAGTCTTGAATATAAAGGAGACTCTGCCCAAATTTTAAAGAAAATTTGCTCGGTATAGGCTTGCTAGGGGACTTGTCCCTATACGCCGATCATGGTCGGGGTTGGGTCGTGACATAGTCAGTTAACTCTCCATACTCTGAGCTAAATTAAGTGAGATCACCAAGCACTAATGCATCGAATCCCATCAGAGCTTCGTAGTTAAGCATGCTTGGGTAAGAATAATACTAAGATGGATGACTTTCTAGGAAGTCATCATGTTGCAATTCCCAGAGGGAAGCGAGACTATCATTTCCTTCTCTTACACTACATAGGTCACATCCTAGGAATGATATATTATGAGGGGTAGTGAGAAAGTTTGGTAATGAGAATAATATAAAATTTGGCTACTAGAACTAGTATATATTGTAATGGACTGACCACCAATGAGGAAGGTAATGTTGATGGCTGCAAGATTTCTTAAGCTGGTATTTAAAGTCAAAGAAAGGTGGACATCAACACAACAAACAAGAAATACTCCTTGCTAACAAGTTGAAGAGAGTAGGAAAATAGCAGAGTCCTTACAACTCAACCACCTTTTTTTTTCATATTGAGCCAATCATCTCATAGGAACAAGATAGCGCAATAGTCTTTGAGTAGCTCAGTAACCCAAGATTTGATTAGTCGATAATGAGAGGGAGGATAAAGCTCATAAGGAAAGGAGGAGTTTTGAATGAAGTTTTAGGAACTAAGACTCTAGGTTGTAAGTAGAGGGAGATTTTGGCCCTACACTCAGAACTCGACAGAGACAGATTTATCATTTGACCAAGGTGGTCAAGTAAGCAAGAATCTTGGAACAGTTAAATCGACTTCCCAAAACTTTGACGAAGGTACTATGACTACTACCTGTCGCAATTGACCATTGCTATGGACAATAGCCTTTGTAATAGCAGAACTTCTTGAGTTAGTATCCAATATCCAAAGCACAAGTAGCAAAAAACTTATCAGAAGTCATAGAGCAAAAATAGTTAAACCCATGGCAAAGGAGTCAAGTAACATTCTTGGCGAACATGATAATGGATCAAGGCGTCATCAAGGCAAAGTATATTTTGGTGCCTATATAATTCATGAGATCTCTCAGCATATATTGCAGAGGCATTTCATAGGAAAAATAGGATAAGGAAAACTCTGCAAATCTGCTAAGAAGATATGACTATTAACTCTCAAGTTGTCCATACTTGATAATTAAGAATCAAGGAGGGCATCAAGGTAGTAATAAGAAGAGCCACGAGTCTCAAGTCTTAACCCATATAGTGGGAGTGTCCTAAGATCTTCCCAATAAGTGTTGGGGCACGAGAAAAAGATTTATAAGAAAGAAGGAGTTCTAAGATGAAATCCTTAGCTGGAAATCTTGAGGAGAGACTTAACTCTATATTTCTAAAAGGCTTTAATGGAGACAGATTTATTATTGGACTAGGAGTGGCCGAATGAATAAGAATCTTGGGAAAAGTTGCACAGAGCACTGAAAACTGTGGCACAGCTATTGTCATTATTACATATTAACGTCGATCACGGCTATGGCAGGTAATCCTGATAATAGTGAATCTTTATGAATTAATATCAAAGGTCTCAAGTACAAGTGGTGGAAGGTGTAGCAGCTATTACCAAACAAAAGTAATTAAGTTCAAAACAAAGGTGATGAGCAAAGTTTCCAATAAACCCAACGATGGTTTAGGGTATCATGTTTAGAGCATCAACGAAACAAAGAAACTTAAAGGTCAACGTAATTCTTAAGGATTCTTTGTACGTACTGAAACAATACCTCGGGACTACCGACAATCAATCTCAAGACTGGATACGAACTCAAAGAACGGGTTGCCCTAATAGGTTACAAGATTTTTCCCAAATATTCTTAGCTATCAAATTTTGAGTACAGAATTCTTTTAAGGTGAGTAGATTGTAATATCCCCATTTTTCTTAAAAATACCATAATAGAAACTTCAAATTATTTTCCTTAGGCAGTATGAGAATTTCTCAAGCAGCGCTATGCCACGACGATTTTCACACTCAGAAATATAGAGTAGCATAACACTGCCGTTGAAAATATGGCATTGTCATATGTTAAAAATTAGAAAATGATAAAAGTGCCTCTGTGAACTTTTGTTATTTGCAGTGTTACCTAGAACTTTTAAAAATTACACTTTGACCCCACAAGATTATTTCCATATTAACCCTATAACTTTTAAAAAAATGATATTTATATCCCCACATTTAGAGCATTAGCGAAATAAGGTTTTAAATGGAGCAGAATCACGTGGCAGAACCATAGAAGTTTAAATCTTAGCCGATTAAGCCACGGAGGTATTCAAGTGTGAAATGAAATGCGTGCCCCTTAAGTTGCTTAAAATTACAGAAATGTCATTAGCTACGGAAAACAGAAAATAGAAAATAATGAGGTTCTAAATTTGCAAAATGTTTAATTTATGCTGATAATCAATTTATTTGATTTTATTGATTAAGTAAGGTTAATTAGAAAGTAATTAAAGGATAATCAAGAGTTAATTAGATGTTATTTAGAAAGATTATGCTTAAGAAAATTAGAATAAATATATAGAAAATTTTACAAAGTTATTTAGTAACGTTTTACCGATTTGGAGGAAATCGATAAAGATTCGATGTTATAAACTGCTGGAATGAATTAATAGAATTTTATACTGCAAACCCTAAACCATATGCTATTATTTACTAGCACACCGAATTTAGTATTGAGCCTGATTAACTTAATTACTCTTGTTTTGTGTGTTTAGAACTTGATGGCTTCTAGAAGGCGAGGTAGGCAGCGAACTTCCTCAACCTAGGAGGAATCTATTGAGTTTCTGGACACGATGCGAGAAATGGCACATGCTATGCGCGAGCAAGCAGCTGCAGCAACACAAATGATGGGTCAACTAAGGAGGCAGCCAGAGGTAAATCTTAGAGGGAAACATAATGGCCCTGGGGTGGATATAGAGTACCTTAAATTCGCTGAGTTCAGGAAGGCCAAGCCACCCAGCTTCAGGGGAACCTTTAACCCAGATAAGGCAGATGAGTGGGTTAAAGCTATGGAGAAGGTCTTCTCCATGTTGGATTGCACAGATCATCAGAAGGTGACCTTTGCCACCTATATGCTAGAAGCAGATGCAGAGTTCTGGTGGAATGGTACACTTCGGTTATTAGAAGGATCCCAAATGGATATTACTTAGGATGTATTCAGAGACGCGTTTTATCAGAAGTACTTCCCTGCCTCTGTTCGCAATGCTAAGGAGTTGGAGTTCAGGCACCTCCATCAAGGGAATAATAGTGTATCATAATACATTTCTACATTTGAGGAGTTGTGCAAATTTTCCACCATTTATCAACGGAACCCCGATGAAGCCTGGAAATGCATGAAGTTCGAAGGTGGGCTGAGAGAAGACGTCCTAACCACCATAGGACCAATGGATATCAAAGACTTCCCTACATTGGTGAACAAGTGCCGCCTAGTGGAGGATTGTAACAAGAAGTTGGTTGCTGCCAGGTCAACCGGCAGTAACTTTAAGAAGGGGTTAGCCCGGCAAGGCCTAAGGTTCAAGCCCAACTTTCAGCAACAAAGAAAGTTTCAGCCTGTGGGCAACAAAGGCAAGCAACCTTAGAAGCCTTTTGGGAACCAGACATGCAGCCAGTGCAGCAAGAATCATGGCAACCGCCCCTGCTTGGCAAGTCAATATGTTTGTTTTGGATGTGGCAAACCAGGCCACAAAATCTATGAATATCTTGCCAGAAACCCTCAGCCGACTCCTAAGTTACAACACCAGGGGAGGGTTTTCATTATAGATGCATAGGAGGATAATAAGTCAGAAGATTTGATTCAAGATACGTGTGAAGTAAGTGGTAAGACCTTGCCTGTTTTATATGATTCAGGTGCATCTCACTCTTTCATCTCTCATGATTGCATGTCAGCCTTGCAGTTACCTATTTCTGAATTACTGTAACATCCACCAAAATTTTCTTATCGTTTTTCGTCTACTTGTTCGGTTTTCATCAAGTAATTGAGATTAAATAAAATTCGACTAAATATTTATTTAGGATCAATTGATTAGCAATTAATTGAGTTTAGGTATAAGTTAATTAGGTTAGAAGTATAGAAGATTTAATAAAAAATTTCTTGAAACTGATTTATCGATTTAAAGGAAATCGATAAGATTACGGTGTTTTAAACTGTCGAAACTGAACTAATAGAATTTCACACTCAATAGCCCTACATTAAGTGGCTAAGAACTCAGCCATTTACCACATGAAAATGGTGCAAAGAAGGCCACAAGAAAGGAGGAAAGTTGGCTGAAATTTAGCCTTGTATTTTGAACCAATCATATTGCAAGGTTCCAACTACCACCTCAAGCTTTTGTGACTCATTTTCTTTCTTTTTCCCTTCAGCATGACTTGTGCTACCTTTCTCCCTCACTCCAGCTCTCTCCTTCTCTTCTCCAACACCCAATTCCATCAAACCTTCAAGCTCAACAAGGTTTTGATATCCCAAACTCCAAAATCAAGCCAAATCACACATAACAAGAGGTAGGGGTTTAATTCTTGTCTTGGTTCTCTGATTGTGGGTGGCTGGTGGTGGTTTATTTTCTCAATTTTTAATGTGATAATTGAATGATTATGATGATACTTGGCTGGTTTATTGGCTGTTTATGAGGTTAAAATCAATTAGGAAGCAAGAAAGGATGAAAATAGGAAGAGCTGAGGGGTTGGAGAACCAAAATCTCTTGGCAGTCCGTACGGTGGAGTGTACGGCACTGCCGACAGCTTTTAAATTTGATGAAACTATTTTTATATAAAACTAAACATTAAGGGCTTTCCACACATATATCATATAAGGCCATTGGATTAGTATTGAGAGAGATATGAATTTTGGAAGTTCGACCTAGGATTTTGAGTTTGATTTTGGGCAGACTAGGTTGTTCCTGGCAAAACTCGCCCTATACTACTTGGAATTGCATGAAACCAACTTTGTTAGAAAGCTTACACATAGGAGAATATCCCATAAAAATTTCAGAGTTAGATACCAGTTTGTTCCTAGTGACTCAAGAAAGTTACCCGATATCTAAACCGGGCCAAAACAGGGCAGTTCAAGAAGGTCAAATTTCGGGGCCTATAACTCGAGTCCTATTAAGGCAAATGGAATGGAACTTTTTGCAAATGAAAGTTATCTTTAATATTCAATTTTGTATGATTTGAACTAGTTTTCGATATTTAGTGGATTTTTACTTCTAAGTGTGTAATTCTGGCCTGCTACAGGGCAGGCCGGGATAAAACCTAAATAACTTGAGCTATATTTATCAAAATTAGATCGGACCAAAGAGGTTAGAAAATAGACACATAACACTTCAACATATCCAAAATTCAGGTCTAAATGACTTAAAGTGAATTTAAGTCTTAATTTCTGAAAACAGGCAAAGTTGAAAAATATGAGCAAGATTTCAAAAATTAAAGGACTTGGTACCTTAATGCATATATGAGTTCAATTAAAGTCTAAGTGTTGCAATTCCATGGTGGTGCTTGAAATATTAATACATTATATTTGATCTCTTACTGTGACTGACTGTCTGTTGAGACTGGAACTACTCATGGGGAAACGGATCTGATCCGTTATGCTACCAAATTTTCGGTAGAATTGTAACGAAGTTATGAGCCTTTATATGTTATGAATATGTATGTAGAAATCATGTATGCAAGGATATATGAAAGTAAGCGATGAAGCATATGTATGAGTACATTCAGCATGTCTATGCATGACTATGTATGAGAATGAAAGGATACGAATATATTAAATGTGGATTCTTTCACCTGGAGACAATTGCACTTTGAATCCCTCCCCGTGAAGGCAATTAAAAGATATAAGGAAGCGCCCATATTCCTAAGGAACATGACATGGTGATCACGCTCTGATGGGGTATGACATGACAATCATACTCCGAAATGTGGCATGATGATCCCACACCCTAAGGAATGTGACATGGCGATCACGTTTCGATGGAGTATGATCGCCATGATCATACTCTGGGACGTGGCAGGATGAACATATTCCTAAGTATCCATTGGCAAGGATTGATGATCTCATGGACCAACTACAAGGGGCTACTGTATTTTCCAAGATTGATCTACGGTCTGGGTATCACCAAATTCGGGTTCGAGAAGAAGATGTTCCGAAGACGGCATTTCAGACTCGTTGTCGACATTATGAATACACTGTGATGTCCTTCGGGTTGACGAATGCGCCGACAATATTCATGGATTACACGAATCGGATATTCCGACATATCTTGACAAATTTGTAGTGGTATTCATTGATGACATACTTGTTTACTCGAAGACGGAGCAGGAGCACGCAGACCATTTACGACTGGTTCTGCAAGTTCTAAGAGAAAAGAAACTTTACGCCAAACTATCCAAATGTTAATTTTGGGTGAAAGAAGTAAAATTCCTTGGCCATGTGGTATCCCATGGAGGAATTTCTATGGACCCTAGTAAGGTGGAAGCGGTATTAAGCTAGGAACGGCCAACAATAGTTACAAAAGTTAGAAGTTTCTTAGGTTTGGTAGGATATTATAGGAGATTTGTTAAGAATTTCTCTCAAATAGCCTTACCGTTAACGAAGTTAACCAGGAAGAATGTCCTGTTCGAATGGACACCCGAGTGTGAGTGGAATTAAGAAAGGTTGACGACGGCCCCAGTACTTACTCTGCCGATCCTCATGGACCATTCGAAGTCTACTGTGATGCTTCTAAGAAAGGATTAGGGTGCGTGTTAATGCAGAATGAGAATATTGTTGCGTATGCTTCCAAGCAATTGAAAACTCACGAAAGGAATTATCCAACGCATGACTTAGAGTTAGTGGCGATGGTATTTGCTCTAAAGGTATGGAGACACCACCTCTACGGAGTCAGGTTTGAAGTATTTTCTGATCACAAAAGCTTGAAATACCTTTTTGATCAGAAGAAATTAAAAATGAGGCAGTGAAGGTGGATGGAGTTTCTTAAAGATTACGAATTTGAACTAAAGTACCACCCTAGCAAAGTAAATGTGGTGGCAGATGCCCTGAGTAGGAAATCTTTAACTGTGGCATGGATGATAATCAAGGAGACGGAACTCATAGAGAGTTTCTGAGACCTCAACTTGGGAATCTCTATGACCCCCAATGCCATTCAGTTAAACCAACTTAAGATAACCAATGATTTCAAAGACCAAATCCAGCAAGCACAATGAAGAAATGATGACTTCCAGCATACAGTGCAACAAGTGCAATCTGGCAAGCTAACTGGATTTACTCAGGATACAGAAGGGGTGTGGCGATATCAGGCAAGAATATACGTACCTGAGGAGGATAATCTCAGGAAGAAGATCTTGGAAGAAGCCCACAAAAGCGAGTTTACTATACATCCTGGCATTAATAAGATGTATCAAGATCTCAAGAAGATGTTTTGGTGGCTAGGCCTTAAGACAGATGTGGCAAATTTTGTGAATAAATGTTTAACCTACCAAAAGGTAAAAATAGAACATCAGAGACCAGCAGGAACTCTACAAACCTTAGATATTCCGGAGTGGAAATGGGAGAGTATTTCCATGGATTTTGTGATAGGCTTACCACAAGACACCCTCAGGATATGACGCTATATGGGTCATAGTGGATAGACTAACTAAGTCCGCTCACTTTTTACCCATTCGACCAAATTACCCTGCAGAGAAGTTGGCTCAATTGTACATTTAAGAAGTGGTACGGCTACATGGTATTCCTTCAACAATCATTTCAGATCGAGATCCAAGATTCACCTCACGATTTTGGGGAGCTCTCCAGAAGGCATTCAGTACTAGGCTATATTTAAGTACTGCGTACCATCCGCAAACAGATGGTCAGATCGAGCGAACTATTCAGACTTTGGAAGATATGCTACGAGCATAGATTCTAGAACAGCGTGCGAGCTAGGATCGATACTTACTATTGGCTGAGTTTGTGTACAACAACAGTTACCATGCTAGCATCAACATGGCTCCATATGAGGCTTTATATGGATGGAAGTGTCAATCTCCTCTATGTTGGTATGAATCAGGAGAACAAAGTCTATTGGGACCGAAATTAGTCAGACAAACTACAAAGCAAATTAAAAGGATCTGTAACAAGATACTTGCAGCTCAAAGTCATCAGAAGAGCTACGCGGACGTTAGGAGAAAGCCATTGGAGTTCCAAGAAGGAGACCATGTATTTATAAAGATCACACCCACAACTGGAGTAGGCAGAGCCATTAAAATTAGAAAGTTAAGCCCTCGCTTTATAGGTTCTTTTCAAATTTTGAAATGATTCGGACCAGTTGCGTATCGAGTCGCCTTGCCCCCGCATCTGTCAAATCTTCATGATGTTTTCCATGTTTCTCAACTTAGAAAATACCAGCTTGACCCTACTCTTTTCTTGGAACCTAAATCAATCCAGTTAAGAGATGACTTAACCTTTCATGTACCCCCAGCACGAATAGTGGATAGGAGCATCAAGCACCTTCAGAACAAAGCCGTACAGTTAGTAAAGGTGGTATGGGGCCACAAAGACTTAGCGGACTGTACGTGGGAATTAGAATCCAATATGAAAAGGGAATATCCTGAATTATTCTCAGGTACTAAATTTTGAGGACAAAAGTTTTTTTTTAGGAGGATAGAATGTAACGTCCGAAAAATTTTATCATTACTAACCAAGTTGTTCGATTTTTATCGAATAAGTAGGTTTAATCAAAATTCGATTAAGCATTTAATTAAAGCCAATTAAGTGTGATTTAGAAGTGACTAGGCTTGATGGAATTAGATTAGGAACATAAGAAATCTCACAGAATTTTTCTAAAACCGGTTTACCGATTTAAGAGAAATAGATAAGATTTCGGTAATTTAAACTGTAGAAATCAGATCAATAGAAATTATACTGTGAGAACCCTAGGATGGATGGTCAAGATTTAGGCAACTTACCCATGCAAGTGGCGCCATCCCAGCCCTCCATATGGGCTGACAAACCAAGTTAAATAACTTGCTCAAATCCACCAATCACATGTAACTTGCTTTAGAAGTTTTTATATTTTTCCTTTTCTGTCCTTGCAAAGATTCAGTCCATAAAAGCTGATCCTTCTCCATTCTTTTCTCCACCATCTCATCTCATCTCAACTCATATCATCCTCCTCTCCCACAAACTTTCAAACCACAGCAAGATTTCTTCAATTCCAACCACAAATCTAACAAGAATCACACATAGGAAAGGTAGGAATCCAACCTCTCTTCTTCTTTTTATTGAATTAGGCTGTGTGGAATCTTGTTATCCTCATGATATTCATATGATTTGGAGTGATGATGATGGTTTATGATTAAGTTTGCATGTGTGTTGTGATTAGAATCAGAATTGGTATAAAAGAACTTGAAGAAAGGAGAAAACCCAAGAAGTTGCTAGGATTTTTCCTCGGCAGTCCGTATGAGTGTACGGCTCTGCCTATAGCCATTTAAAGTTGATGAACCTATTTTTATATGAAACTAGACATTTAGGACTTTTCATACATATATAATATAAGGCCATTGGATTAGTATAGAGGTAGTTATGAATTTTTGAATTTTGACCTAGAAATAAGGACCTTCATCCTCGTAGTATGAGTTGGGAAGGGTGTAACTCGCCCCACACAAGTCCAAATTAAGTGAATCCAACATTTTTTGAAAGCTAACATATGAGGGAACATTCCATAAAAATTTTAGATTCAGATTAGTTGCCATCTATCCCCAGTACATCAATGAAATCATCTTAAGTTTAACCCGGGCTAGAATAGGGTAGTCTAGTAGGGTCATGTTTCAGAGCTTATATCTCGAGTTATACTCACTCAAATGATATGAAACTTCTTTCATTTGAAAGCTGGCTCTGTTAGCTTTACATTGATATAAATTTCATATGATTTCACCTAGATTTCCATTTTTAGTGAATTTTCTCTTATAAGAGTGTAATTCTGGCTAGAAATAGAGCTAGATCGGGTATACTTGAGGTGAACTCGGAACTTAGAAAACATAGAGCTAGATTAGGAATACTTAAGGTTGAACTCGGGAAAGTATACTTAGGTTTGAACTCAGGAGACTATACTTAGGGCTGAACTCGAAAGGGTGTACTTAGGGTTGAACTCGAAAGGGTACACTTAATGTTGAATTCGGAAACTTAGCGAATAGTAAATTAGATCGGGTATAGTTACTGTCAGAACTCGGTAATTACAAAACACCCTCATAAAAGTTTTGGGAGACCAAATGTAGACTAAGGTCGGAGATCTGGATTAATCTAGAATCAATCTAGGAGATCGAACATAACCTCGGAAGTCAGAAATTATATAATCTCGGAGATCGAAAATAACCCAGGAAGTCGAAACTTAGGTAATATTGGAACTCGGGCACAACTTCAAACTCAGAAGTCGAACTCGGGAATAGAAGCTAGAAGCTTGCAAGATAAATTAAGACATAAGATTTTAAAGCTTGCACCTATTGATATTATTATATTCTTGCTATGACTATGATGTTATATATTGAGTTTCCTGATTTCCTGACACTATTCATGGGAAGCGAACATGATTCATTATACTGCCGAAATTTCGACAAAGAGTGCAATTAATATGAATTTACAAGTTATGTATGCATTGGTCAAAGCATGAGATAAGTAATGCTACCCTTATAAGAATGAGGAAAGATTTCCATGTGACTTGGGACAACCCCTGAACAAATTTAAGGGGACTAGATTGTGGGGAAGTCGGGGAAAGCAAACCTGGCGACCCAGTATAGGAACGAGCTCGATCTTGAAAAGCAAACTATTACCTAGGAGTCTTATGGCCAATATACTCCCAGGGGACCAAGTGTGAAAAAATATCAGCTAAAGTCAAGTGCATTATCATTTCTACATATTCATAGTTTCTGTTACCATGTTTTGAGTTAATTACACTGTTATCTGCTATATATATATACTTTTGTTTACTTTACAGATGCCATTTAATTATGTCAAAATATATGTCTTGTTGCTTATTTTTCTATTTAATTTTCCTTTATCTCCTTAAGTAAAATCAAGTTGTATTTCGAGCTATGATTTCTATAATTAATTGGGTAAAACATCCTGTTATTGTAACGTTTTCTTCTAATTAAAATCTGAAACACCTGAGAATGGCGACCATGATATATATATATATATATATATATATATATATATATATATAGGATTCCTACTGAGAAATCTTTATTTCCCACCCTACTATACGTTTCCGCATCATTCTCAGAGCATAGAAAACGCGGCAACGGGTGTCCTGTTTATCGAGTTCCATGAGCTCCACATCCACCTGGATCCGTTTCTGGACTATATATATGTGTCTAGTAGATGTTAGTTCCGCTTTTATTTATTCTTTCGTAGAGATTTTGCTGTACCCCTTGCTCATCCACTCTTCGACCCTGCTGCACCATACATTGCCATCCCTCTCCACGTGGCTCACCCCTTTCCACCTCCGCATGCTGCAGCAGCAGTACCAGCAGCAACAGTAGCTCCCATGGCTCCGCCAGCCTCACCACCGCAGCAGATAATCTCAATCTCGATGTCTGAGGAGGATCCATCTGAGGCTGAGAGTTCATCTTCCTCGTCCTCTGCTCCTAGCGTGGATTACACTCCTGCGGATGCTGGCATGGTGAATGGATTCCTTTCTTCAAAATCCATCTAGTTGGAGTACCCGCCGTAGCAATAGTAGGTGTATAAGATGGCCCTCTTTCAGCAATTTGGGTCATGCGTATATGGGTAGGAGATAGTAGTTGTACATGAAATGTCCCGTGGGGACCAGATAGGGTACTGTTCATATAGATAGGCTAATTTATTTTTGTATTCAGCACCCTCCTTTTACTACCCTATATCGTTTATTGTATCATGGTCAACCTTAAAAATAGATGTATATATATATATACATATATATATATATGATGCAGTTTCAGTAAGTTCTATTTCTTTCATATTTTTTTATTATGTTACTTTACCTCCAGTACAATGATTGTGTAGTGATTATTTCGTTGCCAAACAGAAATTGATTGAAGTAAATAGCTAACTCTTAGTTCACCACACACAATAACTTATTAAGTAATATATTATGATTTAAGCATAGTATTTTGTCTAGTAAGGCATTACACCTATTCAAGATTATAGTTGAAAGTATACTATGCAATCTTACCATCTCTTGACCATACAGCTGGGCTAACTTTTCCAAAGGATAAGTAGCTCGAATTGACAAAAAGTGAGCAGACTTGGTTAATCTATCGATAATTACCCATATCACATCAAAACTAGCTTGCGTTTTGGGTAAACCTATTACGAAGTCTGTAACGCTCAAAAAATTTTATCGTTTTAATCGCTTTATTCGGTTTTAACGAATCAATGAAATTAATTAGAAATCAATTAGATATTTAATTAAAAGTAAATTAAAGGCTAATTAGAAATTAGTTAAATATTAATTAAAAAGATTAGAGTTGAATAAATTAGAATAAACATATAGAAAGCTTCACAAAGATTTTCCAAACCTTGTTACCGATTTGAAAGAAATCGGTAAAGATTCGGTGTTTTAAACTGCCGGAACGGAATCAAAAAAATTATGCACCTAAAACCGTAAAATGAGTGACTAAAACTTAGCCACTCTCACTCAAATTTGGGCATCCAACTGCTGCCCAAAAGGAGGAAGGATTTGGCTTCTTTCTAACCACTTAACCTTCCTCCAATTACAATCCTTCAATTCAACCACTTTTCACCTTTTAAAAATATCACAACTCTCTCTAATCCCTCCTCACTCATTCATTTTCGTCCTCCCCCTTGCAGCTGACCCCTCTTCGTTCTCTCTTCCCCTATTTGGCTTTATCTAGCTTCTATCTTCAAGCTCCACCCATATCCTTCACAAAAACTCAAATTTAACTAGTTTCTACATCAATTTGAGGTAGGATTCAATTTCTGTTCTTGATTTCTCTGAACTGTGGCTGCATGAGATTTCACTTTTCTTCATTTATTTGATGATGTATTGGGTGTATTTAATGGTTTATGGTAGGATTAACGTGAAATTTTGAGTTGTAATTAAAGTCGGAAGGAGAAAACTAGAAGAAGTGGGGAATTCGGATGCTATCTAGGTGAAAAACATACGGCGATCCGTACGGAGGAGTGTACGGCTCCACCTACAGCCATTTAAATTTAATGAAACTATTTTTATATAAAACTAGACATTCATGGCTTTCCATATATATATAATATAAGGCCATTGGATTAGTATTGAGAGAGATATAAATTTTGGAAATTTGACCTAGGTTTGTGAGTTTGATTCTAGGCAGGCTAGGTTGTTTAGGGAAACTTGCCCAATACGATCTAGAATTGAATAAAACCAACTTTGTTAGAAACTTACACATAGAAGAACATCCCATAAAAATTTCAGAGTTAGATATGGTCCTGTTTGCTCCTAGTGGTTCGAAGAAGTTGCCCGATGTCCAAATCGGGCCAAAACAGGGTAGTTCAGGAAGGTCAAATTTCAGGGCTTATAACTCAAGTTATACTAAAGGAAATGAAATGGAACTTATTGCAAATGAAAGCTTGTCCTGTTACATTTAATATGATACCAATTTCGTATGATTTCAACGAGTTTTTGATTTTTAGTGGATTTTTAATTTTAAGTATGTAATTCTGGCCAGTTACAGGGTAAGCCGAGATAAAACTTAAATAACTTGAGTTACATTTATCAAAATTAGATGGGACCAAAGAGGTTAGAAAATAGACACATAACATTCTAACATATCCAAAATTTAGATCCAGATGAGTTAAATAGAAATTATGGCCTGATTTACAAAAACTAGGTTAAATGAAATTGTTGAGGCAGCAACTATGTTCTAAATGCAACTAATGTTCTTATGAAATTGATGATTGAATTGTGAATGAAGTGTTATGATTTCTCTGGAAAAATTGGTTTTTTGAGTATTGGCATTATTCATGAGAAAGCGGACTCGATTTGTTATGCTGCTGAATTTTTGACAGAAGTCTACGAAACTATGAGTGTTTATTTTACGAGAAACTTATGATATGAATAGCTATACAATTATGAATATGTTATGGTGACATGATCATGAATTATTCTTATGAAAGTATGCATATTTGCATATGAATGAAGGAAGAATATATGACATCTTTTCACTTGGAGGCAGTTATTTGGGTTCCTTCAAGCGAAGGCAGTTAAAAGATAAAGATGTAGGTCCCTTCACTTGGAGGCAGTTGACCAACTAAGTCCCTCCAACCTAGAGATATGTGGGTCCCCTTGCGGATCAGTACTGTGTGATGACGATCACGAGTTGAGCTCACTCCTAAATTAGGCTACCCAGGGGCAGCAAAGATTACAGGCAAGGACATATGTTTGAAAACACCCTAGGGATGCCGATATGTAATGCCTGGGTGTGCCAAGAAAAGAAAGCAAAGGAAGTTAAAGAAAAATACCAGTGCATTTGCATGATTTCAGATATGAGTATTTGCATAATTATATGCCATGTTTTATTGATGTTGAGACTATTCTATCTACTTGTGCGATGATTATTATTCTAAATATGAAATATTGCCAATGTGACTCAAGTGCGTGAAATAAAATGGACTCTGCTTCGGACCATGTTTTCAAACTAAAATGAAACAGTTTGTATAATATGTTCATTTTTTTTTTTTAATAAACCGAAGCAGCTAGAAATAATAACGATGACACGCTCACTCCTATTTCCATGTTGTCTCCAGATAGCTTGAGAAGTTTCAAAGACAGCTGAAGTTGCTGTCAGAAGAGGTCCGCTCAGGTAATAATAACAAGTCCTGAGTGTGGTACTATGGCTTAAGCATAGTACTATATTTTGGGAGGATGTTACAAAGTCCATATAGATACTTTCCCATTTCCATTCTGGGATCTTTAGTGGTTGCAACATTCCAAACTGCTTTTGGTGTTCAATCTTCACCTTTTGGTAGACTAAACACCTGCTTATCAACTTCGCAATGTCCCTCTTCAATCCTAGCCACCACAACATCTTGGTACATCTTCGTCACACTAGGGTGCATGGTGAAATGGCTCTTGTGAGCCTCCTCCAAAATCTTTCTTCGGAGGTCACTACTTGCGAGTACACATACCCTTCTTTTGAACCTCCATAATTCATCTGTACCTCGAACGAAACCTTCAACTTTCCTTCTTCTACCAACGCCAGGGTTTTTAGGAAATCATCTTCCTTACTCTGAGCTTGAGCAATATAACTCTTGAAATCACTCATCACCCTAAGCTGATTCAATCTTAAACTATGGGGGGTCAGTATAACTCCAAGGGTAAGGTCTCTAAAGCTCTATACTAGCCTATTCTCCTTGACCATCATCCATGATGCATGCAAAGACTTCCTGCTTAGAGCGTCAGCCACCACATCGGCCTTCCAAGGATGATAGTTCAACCCAAACTCATAATCCTTTAGAAACTCCGTCCATCTCCTTTGCCTCATATTCAGCTACTTTTGATCAAAGAGATACTTCAAACTCTTATGATCAGAAAATACTTCGAACTTTACTCCATACAAATAAAGCCTCCATATCTTCAGGGCAAACACTATAGCTGCCAATTCCATATCATTGGTTGGGTAGTTTACTTCGTGAGGCTTCAACTGCCTAGAGGCATAAGCTACCACATTCTTGTTCTGCATTAAAACACAACCTAAACCTCTCCTAGAGGCATCACAATAAACCTCAAATGGTCCGCTTGGGTCAAGCAACACTAATACTGGGGTTGAGATTAACTTGCCCTTTAGCTCTTGAAAGCTTCTCTCACAATCCACAGTCCACACAAATAGAGCATCCTTCCTTGTCAACTTGGTTAAGGGCAAAGATATCTGGGAAAATCCCTTTATAAACCTACAGTAGTAACCGGCTAAACCCAAGAAAGTCTTTATCTCAATTATTGAGGTTGGTTTCTCCCCGTTCATCACAGCCTTAATCTTACTTGGATCCATGGCTATACCTTCTTGTGACACCACATGCCCTAAGAACTTTACTTCCTCCATCCAAAATTCACACTTAGATAACTTAGCATAAGGCTTCTTTTCCTTCAAGATTCCCAACACAACTCTCAAGTGCTCTTCATGTTCCTCCGTTGTTCTCAAATAGATAAGAATATCATCTATAAAAATAACTACAAACTTATCCAAGTAAGGTCTAAAGATTCTATTCATGTAATCCATAAAAATAGTAGGGGCATTAGTCAATCCAAATGACATCACCGTAAACTCATAATGCCCATACCTTGTCCAAAAAGTCGTCTTGGGTATATCCTCCTCTTTCACCCTTATTTGATGATATCCAGATCTCAAATCAATCTTAGAGAACACAGTTGCACCTCGCAGTTGATCCATGAGATCATCTATCCTAGGCAAAGGGTACTTGTTCTTAACAATCACTTTGTTCAACTGCCTATAGTCCATACATAATCTTATGCTCCCATCCTTCTTTTTCACAAACAACACCGGGACACCCTAAAGTGAGGTACTAGGTCTTACAAACTTCTTGTCCAATAACTCTTCTAACTGTCCTTTCAACTCTGACAACTCCATTGGGGACACCCTATATGATGCTATAGAGATTGGTCCCATTCCCGGCACCAATTCTACGGAAAACTCGATTTCCCTCTCCAAGGGAAATTTGGGTATGTTGTCAGGAAACATATTCGGGTATTCCCCAACTACAGGGATCTCTTCCAATACCTATTGGAGTTCCACTTCACTTGCCATAAAGAGAATATATCCATGGTTACTGGACTCAGTACTCCCCATCCTAACAGAATTCAAAAACAAACTAACAAGTTCAATAGGCTTCATAGGTATAGGAGCAAGAACAATAAATTTCTCAGAACAATTTATCACAACATAGTTAGTCGAAAGCCAATCCATGCCTAGAATCAAATCCAAAATAGACAAACGCAAACAAATCAAATTTGCTACGAAGGACCTGCCATTAATCTGGAACCGACAATTCAAACAACAATGACAACTCTTAATTGGTTTCCAAGTAGGAGTAGAAACAATTAACATATAAGCTAATTCAGACACAAACAATCCTAGTCTATCCATACAATCAAGAGAAATAAAGGAGTGTGTAGCTCCAGAATCATATAGTATAGTTAAGGTTTTACCGTTGACCTCGCACTTACCTTGGATTAGATCATCGAACTGAGTGGCCTCCTCAGCATTAAGGGCAAAGACCTTTCCTTGGTGTTGGGGCTTGCTGGCAGGGGATAACAGCTTGACAATGCAGTCTTGTGCCATATGCCCAGGCTTTTTGCATCGGAAACACGCATTCTAGCCAGCTAAACAAGGGCATCCTCCATGATTTTTGTGACACTTAGGACAAGCTTGACCATTTACAAGCTTAGGTGGATTCCTAGTAGGCTTTTGGGGTTACTTTCCTTTGAAACCTCCACCCTAAAATGGCTTCCTCGGGGGTTGGGGCTTGAACTTCTGCCCTTACAGTGCCAACTTCTTCTTGTAAGCTTTGGACCTCGTCACAGATAGCTTGCAGTTGCAGTCCTCTACCAGACGACACCTGTTGACCAGTGCAGCATAATTACGGATCTCAATAGGCCCTACAAATGCCAGGATTTCCTCACATAATTATCCTTCAAACTTGACACACTTCCAATGCTCATCTAGGTTCCCTTAATATATCGTCGAGAACTTGCACAGTTTGGTTGTATACTTAGCAATATTCATGGTCCCTTGTTACAGACTCATGAACTCCAGCTCCTTTGCATTCCTTACAAATGCAAGAAAATACTTCTCATAGAAGTATGACTTGAAAATCTCCCAGGTGATGTGGGTCTGAACACCTTCTAATAGCCTCTTGGTGCCCACCTACCAAAACTCAACATCAGCTTCCAACATGTAGGTAACAAAGGCTACCTTCTACTCCTCGGTGCAGGCCAGCATCATGAAAATCTTCTCAATGGCCTTGATCCATTCATCAGCTTGATCCGGGTTGTATGTCCCTCTAAAGCTCAATGGATTTGCCTTCCTAAACTCAGCAAACTTGAGGTATTCAAGATCTACCTCAACTCCTCCATTGTGCCCTTTAGGATTCTCCTCATCCTTTTACTCCATTGGCTCCATCATGCGATGGGCAATAGCAGCTTGCTCCCTCATGGCAGCAGCCATTTCACGGAGCATTCCCATAACTTCTTTGGGACCTTTCGGCTCAGTACAAGGCCTACCACATCTCCCTGATGCCATTAGTTCCTGGTCCACAGAACAGAAGACATTTAGTTGATCAGGCTCAACATTTATGCTGAGTGAACAAACAACTAACCATATTCAGAACAGACGATCATGTATGTCTAATCCCTATGTCCCATCATACAAATGAGACTCAAAGCATGACTTAACTAACATGTATACTTAGAAGCATAGTCAGTCCATCCCTAGGCTCTTCAAGGACCAACTGCTCTGATTCCAAAATGTAACACCCTAATAGTCCCATACTATGCTTAAGTCATGTTATGGAATTACTAGTTGTTACTTTTGCTCACGTAACTAACATTACCATTGGAAAATACTTTTATGTGAAAATAGGGGTAAATTTTTTTTTTTTTGAACAATAACACAAACTGTTTTGAAAGTCAAGAGCCATGATCGCATCGTGAACGCATATAATAAACAATGCTATCTTATACATGCTGTGCGAAAAACAATAAACGAAAGCAACAAGAATAACAATAATTTAGATAATCAGAACATTCATTCCATAGCTATTCAAAGTTGATATAATAATACTAAGAGTCATAAATAGTGATATAAAGGGTCCGATATCTACTCTTGGCCCTACAAAAGAAACCTAACAATTACATGAGTAAAAGAAATATATAAGAAATCACATCCACCCATATATGCCAAAAGAAAATAATAACCCTAGCTACAACCAAAAGGGGCTATCCTTATGCTCAGCTCCGCATGCAAACACCTCATCACTCATTTGGCGAGAGGAAACTGTTCCCAGATCCACCAGGAGCAACATCACTACGTACTCCTCCTCGGGCATGCCCATGCCCACGAGGCACAGCATGGGTACAGATAAACCCACGATCGCGAATCAGGGGTGGAGCTGGGCCAGTATATAAACCAGAAGAATCGGAAGATAGGCGAATCATTGAAGGCTGAGATGGATCCGAACAGTAGGATCCCATGGAATAAGTCGGGTATGATGACTCAGAAAGATCCGTCTCTATGGAAGCAGTCGGAGTCAATTGAATGTTAGAGTCGGAGTCCTTATCCGTCAAGTACCTTAAAAGATAAAAAGGCGAGCGGATGTCATTCATGGTATTGTCCTCAAAAGGCTCATGAGGACAGAAAAACGAACTCATCATAGGTACATGGAACTAGCAGCTATGGAACATATCAACCCCCATTGCTACCTAATCAGTCAGCACAGATGCATTCAGCACAGGTTCAAAGTGCCAATGCATCATTGGGAACTTAACGAAAATCACTACCGTGCCCAATGCCAACATCTTCTGAAGACGACATGGAAACGTTAGAGTGAGAAATACTAAATTTCTCAGTAGAATCGCGACTAGACAAACACTATGTCAGCATCATCATCCTAGCCACTTTGGGTTTAATTATAAAAACAGTGGATAGATATAAGTTCAATTTTAATGATTTTGAAAACTTAAACCCTAAAGTGGGTTGCTTTTAAACTTAACATCATAACTACATCATCATAACTAAATACACACACTAAAGCATAGAATAAACATTGATAATGCAAATGGATAATATAAATACATGCATCATCATAGACTTAACCATGGGTATACTTGACTTTACTTTCATTTTTAGCACGTGCTTAACATTCTTTACTTTCCTTTGAAATAGACTTTTGACCATGAGCTCATTTCGTGACCGTTGTCACGCAGTACTAAACCAAATCAAAGTAAACTGATATTGGTTACCCCTAAGTTAGAGGGTTCTCCATGTCACCCTTGCCTCTTTCATAGAGGTTCCTTGAGTCTTTATGGGTCACCATCTCTCACTGCACTTATCGAAGTGGTTGAAGGGTCATGTTCCATTATTCTTTTCTTATCATTATACTTCACATGCATAATACTTCTTTGACTAGACACATGCAATGATATGACTAAGTCCATAATTTTGACAAAAATCTAGCAGCATAATGGCTGGACCGGAGCTTCCCCAAAATGCCAATCATAGACTTTCAACTAACAGTTCATCATATCTACATCATATCATCACACTCATCATTCAATCATTCGACAAATCTCAATCAAACTTGTCATTCATCATGCCAAATGGCATCATATATTCATACCCTAAAAGGGTTTATAGTTGTGTTATTCTTAGTGAAGAATCTTATGGATCATCACATGATTTCCCATGGTTACCCATGAGAGAATCACATAGTTAAGATATATATACATGGCCTTTTAGTTGCTTAGTTCTCATATGAAATTATTCTTTACTTGAGTTCATGTCATATGGAACACTTGTTCAAATTAATTAAGTGATTGTTTCCTTTCCTTGAGATAGTGCACTTAGTGATTCCTAGATTTATGGTATGCTCAGAGGCTCTAATGATACTTCTGTTCCCAAGGAGTTCGAGATCCCTCTAATTCTTAGGTCATGACAACGCATAACCACATCATGAACTCAACAACACCATGTTCACTAAACAACAAGGGTGATTTTTAACTTAACCAACTTACAAAGTTTCAAGCTTTTATCACTTGGCATAACAAGATCCTACCTTAAGTATTATAAAAGTTATCATTCTTTATAAAGTAGTCATAAAGTTTTATTCTTTATGAAAGTTGACACTTTTATTTACTCTAAGACCATCAAAGTCTCAACTTTATGATTTAAAGTTGTCTTAAGGTCTAAAAGATTCCTACCTTATGAACTAGTGATATAAAACATTAACTTTAAAGTTATAAAGTCTTGATCTTTATAAAAGTTAACACTTTTATGACTCAAAAGTGCTATTTTTGCTTAAACTTGGAACTTTGCTAATATATTCATCTCAAGATTCCACCTTTACAAGACTTAGTGTGCAAGCTTATAACTTTATGACTTAAAGTCACCTTCTTGATTAAAATTTAAAACTTTATGAAAGGACTTACATGCAAAAATCAATCTTTACAACATAAAGTGACAAAATACCATTTTTATAACTCAAAAAGGCTCAATCTTCCACAAAGCTTAAACTTTTACATGTAGTCTTATCCTCAAAACAAAACAAAATAAGACTTTTATGAAGGTACCAAACTTGCGTCACTTTTTATGCATCAAAAAACAAACTTTTTAAACCTTTAAGCTTTTAGGATGTTCATAGTCTTATCAAATCATGAAAAGCATGTAAAGATGAAACTTTTTTAATCATAAACTCATCATAAGAAAAAGGAACAACTTTAAGCAATATACCACTAAGAACATCAAGAACATCCAAGAATAATAACATGAACATATTTTACCCCAACATAGAAACATCAAGAACACTTGAAGAAGAACAAGAACATATTTTTCATCAAGAACACTTGAAGAAGAACAAAAACATATTTAACCAAAAGCAGAAACATCAAGAACACTTAAAGAAGAACAAGAACATATTTTCCCAAAAGTAGCAACATCAAGAACACTTAAAGAAGAACAAGAACATATTTTTCCAAAAGTAGCAACATCAAGAACACTTGAAGAAGAACAAGAACATCATCGAGAACACTTGAAGAAGAACAAGAACATATTTAACCAAAAGTAGGAACATTAAGAACACTTGAAGAAGAACAAGAACATATTTTTCTAAAAGTAGCAGCATCAAGAACACTTGAAGAAGAACAAGAACATATTTAACCAAAAATAGAAACTTTTGTCATGAAGAGCATGAAAGATTTTCTCAAGTTTTCACTTAAAAACCTTGGTCATGAGAAGAACCAAGCTTCAAGCTTTCTTGAGTAAACAAAATAAAAGAGTGAAGATCACTACCTCTACTTAAAAATGGCGATACAACAAGAGAAGAAGAAGAAGATGATGATGGCTCGTCTTGATGATGATGGTGGCAATTTTGCAAGGAGGAAGGAGAAGCTCTTGAGTTCTCTTGAAAATAAAGCTTGTAGTGTTTGAATCTCTTCTTCAAAGACCAAAAGATGTGGTCTTCGAAGGGCTAAGTGAAGAAGGCTTGGTTATGGAGGTGGAGAATAGAAGAAGAAGATGAAGAAGAAGAAGAGAGAATTTTTGAGAGAAGTTGGAGGAATAAGAAACTTAGAGAAAGAATAGAAGTTGAAAAATGAAAAGTGACTGTGTGTGTGTGTGTGTGTGTGTGTGTGTGTGTGTTATGTATGGTCGTAAGTTTCAAAGGGAGGGAGGGAGATATTTTTGTGTTATTTTGTGTTAATTAAAGTTTAAGGGGACAAATTGGATAATGTGGGAACAAATCAAGTACTAACTCTTACGTAAAGCACTTTTATCTAATGTTTTATGCTTTAGTGACATCACTCTTTACTTTATTGTCTAGTTGACTAAATTTAAATTTAATCATGTGATTAAGTGCTCGTGCAACTTAATTACGATGATTAAGCAACGATTAGTGATTAACACAAAAGAACATGATTAACGAAAATTAATCTTGCAATTAAGCTGACTTATCCTTAATTAAATTCGATTAGGCTAATTAATAGCGATTAGTGCTTAATTAAGCTATAAAGGCTCTGACTTGCTTAATTAGAGATTATCTAATCTCGATTAAGTATTCTCTTGACTTTTCTCACCCGAGTTGACTTATAAACTCTTTGTTAATCCCCTTAATTAAGCCTTAATCTCATAATTTCTTATTAAGTGCCTAATTACTCAGGGTTACTGCGATAATTTAACATGATAAGAAATTGAGGATGTTACACTGAACCTACCATTGGTTCCTGCTGCTCAAGAAAGAACAATGGTTAAGAGGAATGAGACTGCCACAGCAGCTGCTACACTGAAAACAACATAGATTGAAAAAGCTTTAGCTGTGGTGACAGATAATGTTGCCCCTAATCCTGAGGCTGCACTTACATCTACTCTAATGCCCAATCCAGGCTCTGTGACTACATCCCAAGATATCCTAACCACCCAACCACTGCTAAGACTCTGCTACTATTGTCTTCTAGTTCTAAATTTGATAGAACAGTAACTCAAGCTGGATCTAAATCTGCAAAAGTCATCAGCTAGACACACTGAAAAGCTACCTTCTAAAGAATCATCTGTTACAAATGTCCTTCCAAATGTTGCTGAAGTATAAATGGACCTGATTTTTGGCCAACCAATAGTCAGTTATGGCAAATCAACACAAACTTTAGGCCAACCAACATGCACTTGGAAGGAGAATAGGCACAATGGAAAACCTGTTACTACAAATGCTTAAGGCTCTTCAAAAAGGAAATTCCAAAGGCAATCAATGATGGTCTTTTGTGATCCCCACGAATCTTTTAATGATGTCAAAAAGAGGAGAAGAATGAAAAAAGCTTGGTTAAGAGGGAGTTCATTTTTGGGGGAGCTGAGACTACTAGATTTCGTTCATAAAGTTGTACCTCATACATTACATTTTTTTTTTTTTACAATTTATATATTTTTGCTTAAGTTTACACTTTAAGAACAATTTTTTTTATTTTTTATTTTCTCTGGTTACATCGCTATTAATTTCTATTCAATTCATTTTATCCAGTATTACAGTTTGTTGCATTTAATCATTGGCTCTGATATTACTATTTATTTTTATTATTATCTATTTATGCTCTGATATTATCATTTTGCTTCAATATCTTATGAAAATTCATGATACTCTTGTTCTCTAATACTTATCTTTGTATATTTCACTTTTTGCTTTGATGCTTATATTAAAAGTTTTTCCCTGATATCTCTACTTTGATATATGTGTTGCATGTCCTGTTCTGATAATAATTAAATTCATGATGATTACTCTATCACTTTGTTTTTTTGTCCATCATGGTAAAGTAGAAACTTTTATTTCTACAATACTTCAAACTACTCAAATTATTTCCTAATCATTATTGCTCTGATATAACATATATTCTGTTTGTTATAATCCTCATATGTTATTCTCTCAAGACACTTCATTTCTTTGCTCTAATCAATCATGAACCTTACTGTTAAATGCTCACATTGCTCAACTTGCTTTAATATATCTTAATGATCAAAATGCTCTCAATGGCGAATATTTTTTTAAAATCATTTACTTATATTACCTATATTGTCTTGAAGTTTTTGGATAACAAATTATTTATTGTTAATCAACTTCAAAAAGTATAATTTCATATCAGAAAGTTTAAATTGACACAAATCGTATGCTTATACACTTTCAATTTTTTTATATATATAAAACAAAAGCTTTTCTTAAGTATTAGTTTGCCATCATAAAAAGGGAGAGATTGTAAACTCCAATGCCCTTCAGAAGCCACTAAGTGGTATAAGTCATATCGAACTGAGAGTTTTGATTAATAACAAATCAATTCTTAATAAAATCTTGTGTATACTAATGGTTTGTTCAAATGTTTGTCTACAAGTGCACTAGATCAATAAAATATGCACGAAGATGAGAATTAGATCATACAAAGTTAAAAGTTCTTATGTATCTTGTACATATTTCCATAAAGAATCTATGATCTATCTCTCAAGGAGCATGTCAAGGAGATTAGAAGGATGCATTTATGTCATCAGAAGGAAATCAAGCCATCAGAAAGGACACGAGCACTTCAGAAGGATAAACTGTCCAGAAGACTATATCTAGAAGGGTGACTTCCATAAAGTTGACTCATATTTTGTACCTTACCCTCAAAGCTTCTTTTGCATGATTCATGGATCATTCCTAAAAGTCAAATTTCACAAGACAAGATCCAAAAAAAGCGTTGACAACTCTAAAAGCTAGTGAACATCAATGGCTAGTTTTCTTTTTCTGTGATACTTCTAACTACTAAGAAAGAAAGCAACATCTTCTCTTTCCAGTCTTGAACCAATGGATCAAAATGCTCTGGGCTCAGGGCCTGAATGTCTCAACGGCTAGATTTTGGAAGCCTATATAAACCTAAAAGACATGAAAAGTTGGTTGGTTTGTCAAGCATTCTACACATTTGAATATCTTTCAAGACTTCATCTTTCTCAATATTCTAAATGTCCAGAAAGTTACTTGTTATAACTTGTGAAAAGAAAATCTTCTCATTAGTTGTATATTAGTCAATATCCTTTTATTGAGAGTATTGAGAAGTCACTACATATTGTACTTAAGTGATAATACACTTTAAAGTGATTTAATGTGAGTGTTATCCAAATACAAACCATTCAATCTTTATATTGTAACTTGAATCGGTAGTGGTCTTTATGAGCTTGAAGAGGTTAGGATGAAATACTACTCATTGTTAGCTTGGAGAAACTTTGTAAACACTACTCATTTTGTTAGCTTAGAGAGGCTAGGAAGAACTACTCGATTGTAAAAGTTTGGACAAAGAATACTCAATTTATAAAATTTCAACAAATTTGTTGGGGAGTGGACATAGGCAAGTGGTTTGACAAAACCAGTATAAAATCCTTCAGTGTGATTTTCTATCCTTATCACTTTTACAATATTTCATAGTTAGTTGATTCTTCTGTGCGCTTATCTACATTTATTTGCTACCTAACAATAGCATTGCAAAAATAGTTGTTGATTCTAACTTAAACGCTTTTGCATTCAAAGTCAAAAAAAGACTTGAGAAAATTTCGTTTAAAAGTTTTCAGGAGCAAAAGTTTTGAAAGCGTGATTTAAGTCCCCTTTTTTGTGCTACTTCTTCCTGCATTTTCTTTTTTAGAATTTTGTGAAGGAAATAGTGAAAATAATAAAATTTTATTTTCTATTTATATCTCCTATTATCACTATCTCCTTTACAAAATCCTAAAAATAGGAAATAAAAACAAGAAATGAAAACAAAAACCAAACAGATATTGTTTTCACTATTTCTTTCATAAAATCTTAAAAACAGGAAAGACAAAAACTAAAAAAGAAATAAAAAATAGAAACCAACCATCTACTAATACCCATTTGGGTGAACAGCTTAATTTAGCCCTTATGTGAAAATAGCTTCTTACAAAAGGACATATATAAAAAATAACTTATGAATAAGTTACTTTGTATTTAGATGCACAATCATAGAAGTGCTTATTTTAATTTGTAGTGCGTATTTCTAGAAAATTGTGTAGAAGAGTATTTTGAGAAGTCATAAATTATGTAATAACTAGAGTATTGTACTCATGTGAAGCATAGAATAACTTTTTTCAATTGTAGTAATAAAAAAAATTAATGTGATCAAATTATTGGATTACAAAAGTCAATGTATTTGATGAGAAAATGGTAAAATAGTTAATAAATATAAAATAGTTGAATACTAATCGGGTACACCTTGAATATTAATAATAAACTATAATTACAAAGATAATAAATAGTAGGGCTAAAATTGAATTTAAAAAAGAAAAACTGTTAGTATAACTATAGTCATTTATTAAAGAATAATTTGTTTTATTAGAACAATACTTATGATTTTTAAGTGAGGATTCAACGACAAAAAAAATTCTTTTTTTTTCATTTTCTTTCTTCAACCTCATAGTAAAATAGTTTTAAAAAAAAAAATTTATAAAATCATTTCATATAGCAATTCATTATTAAAAGTGTAATTTGTTTTTTTAAGAATGTCTGCTTCAAAATTTTAATTGATGATAGAACAACTTAAAAAAAAATTGTTTCATCCCCCTTTTTGTAAAAATAAATTGATTCATTTCCCTTACCTTCCTCTTTCTTAAGGAGCATAGTTAAGTAATTTTCAAGGGGAAAAAAATCAATAGATGCATTTCATATAGCAACACATAACTAAAAGTCTAACTCATTTTATAAGCATATATATTTTCCATTTTTAAAAAATAATGGAACAACTCAGAAAATAAAAATCATTCAATTTCCATCTTTCTCATCTTTTTTCATCCTCATAATAGAGTAATGTATAGGAGTAAAATCCCAATTTGATCCTTGAAGGAGTTGCAAAATAGCAATTTGGTTCTCAAAAGAGTTGTATGACATTAATTCAACAAAAACCCCATTTTTATCCTTGAAGATTTTTGTGGGGGACAAATTATTCTCTCAACATTTAAAAGTCCAAGTCCCTCCATGAAGTCGATGTCAAGCACTTAATGGAAGTTCATACTTAGGACGTTAAGTTGTTGAGCTGACTCCGTTATCTTACATGTTGTCAAAGGACGATGTCGTTTTCAGTTGAGAGTAAAAATGGAGAGTTAATTGAAATGCTCTATTTCATCTCTCTGAGTAAAATTCCCCAAATTGGTGAAGTGAATGCCCTAATCCCTAATTCGTCCTCCATACTCTCCCATGCCCTTTCACTCTCCATTTTCCTCTTTCCTTCTAAAGCATATAACCTTCCCATACTCTTCCTACAAAAACTTTTCCATCTTATCATACTTTCTATATCATCACATTTCTTTATCTCATCATATTCCATTAAACAAACAATAGAAGTACATTGCAAAGAAGGAACATTGAAAAAGAAGACAGTGACATGTACATTGAAAAGTCAACAAGGTATGTGGCTTCTACGTAAAATCGAAAATGGTTGAATATTTCTTGTGGTCCCATATCTTCTTGTTACTGCTATATCTTCTTTGTTTTGAGTAAAATTTTGCATTATATAAAGTTCTTTTTTGTATAGTGGTTCGGTTCAAATAATAGTGGTGGTAGGCTTTAAATAATGGTGATGGGATTTAAATAATATATGTGGGGTTTGTGTGTTAGGTGGTCCGAATGGTGGTCCCCTATATTTGTAATTGTTTGTGCTTGATAATGTAGTGTAATGCATGTGTTATTTGTGTTATAGTGTTAGTTCAAATGAGTTAAAGTCATTGTCTATCCTTGTTTGGTATTTTCAGATGACAGACTATCTTATCCCTGTTTTTTTATTGTGGAGGTCACTTTGAAAGAGTTAAAGGGGTACTTGTATACTCTAATGAGAAAATAGAAAGGTTCCCTCAAATGGATGTAGATCTAGTGAACCTTTTTGACCTTGTAACCTTGTTTAAGGGACTAGGATATAGTGAATATAAGTCAATGATGTGGAAGAAATCTATTAGTAGTAACTTAGATATTGCACTTAGGCCTATCAATGGGGACAAAGAGATAAATGAGACGTGTGAGGATAGACTGAGAAATAGGAAGTCAAAGGAGGTGCACATATAGTGGGAGCACTTTGTTAATGAGCCTGAATTTATTGACAACAGTAATGAACCTGAAATTATTGAAGTTAAGGATGAAGTGAATGCCTTAAATGAAGAGTCATTTGATAATGATTATGAGAGTGCTAAAGATGAATCCGAGGAAGATGAGGTGGTACTGAAACCTTCTTAGAAGAAGAAACCTGGACTTGAACGATAGTTGGAACTACAAGCTACTGCCCAAACTAAACCTAAAAAAGCTGAGAAAAAGAAGAAAGCATCACCATAAAAGAAAAAATCGATGAAGAAAAATAAGAAAACTTCCAAAGAGTTGGGAAAAAAGCCAAAAAAAAAAAGTTGTTGATGATGAGGGAGGAAGTGAAGAGTTGGGCGAAGATCTAGTTTTTAGGGTTTTTGATATAAAATAAACCCATGATCAACCTGATTAATCTGCTACACTTGAGCATAACATTCAAAAGCAGGGATATTCATATGAATCAGAAGAATTGTGTACCCTTACTTCTTCTGAGGATAAAGGTCATTCTAAGCCTTCATTTCCATAGTTTAATGCTAATGCCGAGTTTGGAAAAGTCCATATAGAGGTTAGGATGGAGTTTGGGACTCTAATGCATTTTAAGACAATTGTGAAAGATTTGTTAATTCAAGTAGGGAAGGAGATAATGTGGGTGAAAAATGATAAGGTGAGGGCAAGGGCTAGATGCACTAGTAAAGACTATCTCTGGGATATCTTCTATTCTTGCAGCAGTGTGAAATAGAGCTTCCAAGTGAAAATAGTTTTTGATGAATATATATGTTGTAGCATGTTTAGGAATAGACAAGCTAACAGGAATTGGGTTAGCCAAAAATTAGAGAAAAGACTTAGGACAGAACCACTCTTGAAGCATAAGCATGCACTTGACCATATGAAGGAGGATTACAATGTTCACCTCGATAAAAAGAATTTATAAGGCACTCAAGAGAGTAAGAAAGATGGTTGAAGGAAATGAGAGGGACCAATATGGAAAACTATGGGATTACCTACTTGAGATATTAAGAAGCAATCTTAGGAGTACTGGAAGGTTGGATGTTGAGCCAATTCCACAATCACCATCACTATTTAATAGAGTTTACATTTGATTTGATGCATGAAAGATAGGAGTTGTAGGCCAATGATAGGTTTGGATGGTTATTTTCTTATAGGCTACTATTGAAGACAACTATTACCATGGTGGGACAAGATGCAAACAACCATTTTTTTGTGTTTGCATATGTCGTGTAGATAGTGAAACCAAGGACAATTGGAAATGGTTCTTGACATTGCTAGAGGAAGATTTGGGAGATCACATTGTGTATGGCTGGAATTTCATTTCAAACCAACAAAAGGATGTTTATTTTCTATTTTCTTTATATTTGAACATGTATAAGATATTGAAAATGCAAATTTTTTGTGTTGTTATACAAGGTTTACTTCCAGCCATGAAGGAAGTTATGCCCAATGCTCATCACCACATTTGTATGATGCACATGTGGAAAAATTTCATAAAGCAATGGAAAGATAAGAAAGTGAAAGGTATTGCATGGGAATGTGCTAGATGCACAACTGTTCCAAAGTTCAAAGCATATATGGATAGGCTTAAGGGTATAAATGAAATGCATGGGCTTATTTGAACAAGTTTGACCCTGCAACATAAGTCAAAGCCATTTTAGTCACTAGCCAAAGGTGGATAGCCTCACAAACAATATGTGAGGTATGGAACTCCAAGATTATTGACTATAGAACCAAGCCAATCCTCACTGTGTATCAAGAATTGAGGTGCTATATTATGAGGAAAATGGCAAGACATAAAATGGTGTTAGGAACACATACTAGGAAGGTAGCCGTTGCACAACAGAAAATATTGGAGAAGCTAAAGGTGGATAGCAATAAGTGGCATCCAATTTGGATTGGTAATGATGATCACTCAAGGTTTGAGGTCCATCACCATTCCATGAAGGTCGGAGTGAACTTGGCAGAGCAAAGTTGTGCCTACAATTTCTAGCAGTTGACAAGTAAATAATTTATAATATCAAGTTTTAGTAAATTTTTAGTTTGTTTGATCTAATATCTTTCATACTTCATTGACACAAGCCTGCCATGTGTAACATCCCCATTTATCTTGATATAGCATAATAGCAATTTTGATTTATTTCACATAAGCAATCTGAACATTTCTTGGGAAACGATATGCCATGATGATCCTCACACTAAGGACTATAGGGCAGTGTGACACTAGCATCGAAAATACGGCACTGCCATATACTAAAAATTAGAAAAAGATGAAAATACCCTTGTAGTATAAACTTCTATTAATTATAGAATTACCCCAATATTTTCAGCAATTACACTTAGACCCTAGAAACTATTTTTACTTAGGCCCGAAAACTTTTAGAAATTATATTTAGATCCCCGCACCATTAGAATTAGCAAAAAAGGAGTTTAAGCATAACCAAGTGACGTAGCAAAATCGTAGGAACCCAAATCTCTGCCGATTTTCCCACAGAGATATCTAAGTGTGAAATGATATAGGATGCCTCTAGACTCGTCAATAATTATGAAAATACCATTAGATATAGAAAATACTAAAGGGCTTATGCAAGGCTAAAAACTACCTAAAACATCATGAAAAATTTCAAAAAAATACAAATATATTTTTAATATAATTTTGAAGATAAATACAATTTTTAGCAAATTTGAAGAATATTTACATAATTACACAAAAATAATCTTACCAAGGTATAAAATGGGCCCCAAAATCCCTATAAGACCACTCGAATTTGTAGTATGACAATGAATCAGTGGAGTTTTGGGCCTGGGCTTGTTGGGCCACGAGATTGGGCCTCCATAACTGCTGGAATTGGGCCTAGCCTTTTTGAAACTATTTTAGACCAAAACTACACAAAAATGCTGAAAATGCATCATAAGACATACATAAATCAAACAAAATATAAAACCCTAAGCCCAAGAACCTCCATGGCCGAATTTCAACTGATTAGTAACCCATTAATTTAATTTTAACCAAAAGAGATCAAAGAATACTTAGGAAGTAACTAAAATGTCAAAATCTAGTTACCTTACATTAGTTAACTTTTACCAAATTAAAGTAACTTTTGAATAAAATCCTTGACCAACCACCATGTCCCTAGACCCTTTGAAAAGGTATGGAGCTCACCTAGGCTGATGAAGAAATTTTTAATTGTTAAAAATTATTAACCATAGATAATTAATTATGCCAATTAAACTAAAAATAAGCTAAGATAAAAATACTCTAAAAATTATATAAATTGTAAAATAAATTCTGAAAATTAAATGATAACATATTTCACATATATAAACATGATATTGAAGATAGATTAGATAAATTTAATTGTCTGCTAAATAATTCATTGATTAAAGGTTAATTTACCTAATCTAGTCTTAAGCAAAAATGCTAATTTTTGCACTAATCATGCACTAAACCACTTCAACACTTTCTAAATCTCTGTTAGGCATATAAGATGAGTAATGACATGACTCTAGGTTAGTTTTGATTGGTTCCTAAAACAATTAACTAAAGATAAGACAATTAACCTATTCAACTACCTAATTAAGGCAAACTAACTACCTAATTAACTAATAACTAAACTAGTCCTTTTGTTTATAAAAAGAAGTCACCATAACATAATTCCATACTTTAGTCTTCAGCCAAACTCCCAAGAATAGGCCGAGACACTCTCCTTTTTCTACCTCCTCCATTTTCACTCAAAAACTCCAAAAACTCCATTAAACTACCACCCAAACTCCATCAATTCTCTTCGCCCTCAAACATTGTCACTCTCCACCCTCTTTACTCGAGTTTTAGCCCCTAGAAAGAAGTTAGAAAGGCTAAGAGGATGTCGGTCTAGCCCTTGCACAATTAGAGTTTCAAGCCCTGAAGCCAAGTAGGGTTTTATTTTTCACTCTTTAGGCTTCATGCATGTGTTCTATGTGATTCTTTGAGTTAGTTGAAGCATTAAACCTTTATTTTCAGAATATGAGTTCATCTTTCAAGATTCTATAAGTCTATGAAAGGTTGAGGTCTTGATGATTTTCAAGGATTTGAAGCTCACATCTTGTGTACGTGTGTTCAAGAGCCGATATACATGTTTTCTTGTGAGTTTGTGGAATTAATCCTCTTATCCTTGAACACATATGTTTCGGCCATGGTAAGGGTTCTATAGAATCCTTGTGACTTGTATGAACTTGATGATTCACTTCGTGATTATATTGCCTTGGTTATGTATTTTTGTATTTATAAACTTGTATGTATGTTTCTTTGTGGTTTATGAAATAAAACCCATATTCTCCTTTTATGGACCTTACGGCCATGCTAGGGTTTGTGGTTTAAACTTGAAAATTGGATTATTTTGAATATTACTCTCAATAATCACGTTAATTTAATTGTTCTATGTGTAAATGTGTGATTTACATGGATTCTTTACTATCTGAGGTTAAAAATTATCATCTCACCTCAAACCCTTGAGGCCCTTGGCCTTGGCTAGGGTTGAGGGCGAGAAACTTATTCTTATGAATTTTGATGAAGCTTCTATGTTCATTTGATGACACTTGATGTGGGAGAATGTGTTACCATGAGTTTTGAATGATTTAAGCTTAATATTCTTTGATTTTGGTTTCTTGGACCCCATGAGCTTCACTAAGTTTTCATGTGTTTCAAGGTCCATCAATGATGAATAAAAGCATAAATATTTTATCTTTAATATATGGAAACTTGAGTCTTTAGTAGTTTCAATTTATCACTCAAAACTTAATGTTTTCACTAACAATAGTTTACTACCCTATTCTTTAGTTTTAGTTTCCAGTGTGTTTCTCATATATTAAAGTGTGCATAAATGATATTTTAAAGATATAAAACCTATAGTTTTATGATAGGTGTTAATATGAGTTTTTTGCTCACTTTTGGTGTAATAAGTCGAAAAGTTAAATTCAAGGGGCTGCCCTATTTGATATCACTTTAACTCTTTTTGTTTCACTTATATTAAGTTGGTTTTGTATCTTAGATGATGAGTTTTTACTTGGTGAAGCTTTTAAATTGATATGTGACAGATATATGCTTGTTTTCTTAATTATGCACTTAAAACATGTGAATAAGTTTGGTTCTAAATTTTGTCCTATTGAAGTTGTGCACTTGTAGCTTGAATTTGAAGTGTTTTTTTGTTCTTAAAACAATGGTTTGAAGCTTGAGGGTCTATATTATTATATTATGTGCTTGTTTGCTAATTTTCCTCCATTTTAGAATTGAATTCATGTGTTAAAAGTGTGCTTTCAAATTTGCTCTATTTTGGATGTAAAGTTGTTCATTCATTTTTCATTCATTTAAGTGTTTTATTAACACGGTTTGATGTCTTGAATAATGTATGTTTACATGATGATGCTTTGTGCACAAGTTTAAGAATTTTTGAAATAAAAGACTTTGTTTTAGCCATGTACATGCATTTGGTCATATGCCTTTTTGACTCATGGAAATTATTTTATTTACTTTACTATGATGAATTGTTTTCAAACCTTTGAGCATGTTTGAATTATCTTAGTTTATGTGTTAGTTTTTTTTGTGACAATTAAGAATTAATAAGCTTCAAAAAGACACTTCAAAACTTGATAAAATGAACCATGACCTTTGCTATGGTGTTTATGACTTTATGGAGGTGTATGTATGCTTATGGACTTTGTATGGACTATATTTGGATTATTATGAGTCTTTGATACTCTTTCAAACCTATTTGAGACCATTTATGCTTATACCTTTGCTATGGAGTACCTCTGCTTTGGACATGGACTATGGACTTTGGACTATGGATATTTGGACTTAATACGCTTCTAATCACACTAATAAACCTTAATCATAAACATTTAAGCTAAGGTCCTGATAGAAATTTGATGTAAACTAGCCAATTCCTTACTTGAAGTGGTTTGCTAAAAGCTTTGGCTTAAGAATAAATAATTTTCTTGAATTTTTATTCGAAAGTTATTTTTAAGATTTATGTTTGATTTGTGTTTGCATCCTTAAATTGCATAAGATTGTGTCTATCTTTAGCCTGAACATGATTCGAATATAAACATGGAAGTATTGGCTTGAAATATGTGCTATTACATGTACATTTGTGACATGAGTTATTAGGGAAGGATGCTTTGTGTTTAAATGCCTCAAAATTGTTCATGTTATAGTAATGATGATATTTGCTTTCAATTGAGTATGATATGAAGCCATTGAAATATGTACATGAACATGGTTACAATTTGAATTGGAAATTAATAACATGTGCTCTTGATCAAATTGGATTTTCTTACTTAATGGCATCATGAGATTTATCTGCACTATGTGTTAAGAATGAAATTATATGTGTGCACTATCTGAATTGGCTGCTATGTGAAAATAAATGAATAAATGACATCTCAAGCCCCATCATGCTAGTGAACAAGGACTTGGTGGTCATTATGTGACATCTAAGGCCCCACCTAGTACTAGATAAGGACTTGGTAATCACATAGTCTGGCAGAGGTTAAAACAATAGCTTGGGCCTCGTCATACTGTGGACAAGGACTTGTTATTCGTTTAAGTGATGCCTCGGGCGCTACTATGCTAGTGGATAAGGATTTGGCAATCACTGAGCTAACTAAGGGACATCCTAGCAATTAGAGCTCTCGTAGATCCAGATATCTAATATAGACCTTGCAAACTTCAGCCATCAGAAAGCAATCGGAAGCAGTAAAAAAGAGATTAATAGTATACTTGCCAATTTTTTGTTATTTACTATGATTATATTACTGCTTTACTACTTTTATTATCATAGTGCACCTCCATTTTGCTTGACACTAATAATAGTTGGAAATAATAATTTATCTTATCTACTGCTTGTGAGTTGTTGTGTGTTGTTTTGCTACTAAATGTTCTAATAATTTTATATGTGATTTGATTTACTATGTGATATGCATATTGCTGCACTCCCGCATTATTCTTATTATTTTTGGGATGAAGCAAGACTCCCTTAAGAACACCATCCTATTAGGAGATTTCTCTTACCAGCCTTTTTTGGTATTTCTAGATGACGTGGATCATCCTCAATGTTGACAAAGTCCTTACTATTACTATTATCAATTATTAGACTTTAGTATGTCATGATGCAGCTATAAGACACCTATTTTGCTTCCCTTTTTGGCATTTTCATCTGACATATGTTACTTTATGATTTTGTGGGCTGTATTTGGGTTGGGTGGGAGTGAGTAGTAGTATCGGGTGTTCCCTTTTTATACTTTGGATATGTACTATGTACTGCTACTTTTGTGTGCCTTATGACTTAGTATTAGTAGTGATGTATATTTTTGTAGATGATAGTTGCCTTAACTATGGAAATCACGAACTGGCATGCAATAGTATTAATTCTGTCATGTGAAATTAATAACTAAAGAATGAATTAGTAATAGCAATTAGCAAAAAAATTTACCTGCGTTAAATTAAGTTAGTAAGTTAGCAATACTTTGCTAGCTAATTATTAACAGAGTAAAATAAGGTAAAATAAATGATACGATAATATTTAGTAGGGTGTTGCAATGTGCCAACATGCAATTGCAACAATTACATGGAAAAATGAAAGACTAGAAGACCCTGTGCACTAATTACTGACTATGGATGCAATCAATGTAGTATATGGTTACTCCATTCAAGCTATCAACAAGGAAGAATTGGGAGGAAACTATTCATCCTCGGCCAATCCTACCAAAGATTAAAAGACCTACAAGCTGTCTATAGAAACAGAGAAAGAAAGATAATGATGAGGTTCCTGGTATTAGTCATAAGCCAAAGAGAAGTTTGAGGTGAAGTGTTCAAAGTGTGGTGGAGTTGGCCACCTTTACAAGACATGCAAGGGAGCACTTGCTGAGAAGCCAAAGAAGAATCCAAGAGTGAAGAATAGTAAGAGTGGTGAAAAGGTAGCGTGGAAGGCCATGCAGAGATCACATTAACTCGGTCACATCCTCAAGAAGAAAACTCCTCTCAGTTAACATTGCTGCATAAATTTGCAGGGACTAAATTGTCTCATTTTTCATTTCAGTCAAGACTAAAATTAGACACTTTGGATTTCTTCAGGGACCAATTTGTCCTAAAAATTTGTCACCGATTACTGTGTTTCTATATTAATGGTTTCAGCCTCAAGCTGGAAGTGGAAGTAATAAAGGATCAATTGCTAGACAAGCAGCTGTTGTTGATGTGGTTTCATTTTTTTTTTTAATTCTTCTTTTTATTATTTGGACATGATGCATTAGCTAACTATTTTCATAATTTGGACTAATGCATTATAATGTCAACTTCTTTTCAGATTACCAATGGAGGTGCATTAAATGATCCTCTTGTCAATGGACCTAATTTTGGAGCACTAGTAAATATGAGTTTATTTTCATATTATTTTTCATTTCATTTTAGTTAATTCCTCACTCATTTTCTTTTATCTTACACATGAAGCCTACAAGCCCCCCACGATAAGGTCAATGTGTTTGGTTCTGGTCTATCACCACCACCATCATAGGCCCTATCACAAATATCTCAAGTAATTTTCCTTAATAATAAACCACTACATACTTTAAGCACCTTCTTGTCCATGAACTGACTGAATTTGTCAACTTTTTAGGGTTAAATTGTGCAGCCTCCATCAGTTCATGACCCATTATTCAAGCCACCAAAAAGATTTCCTAAGCTACAGAATCAAGTGTTAAAAAAATCCCCTTGCAACTGCAATCTTATACTTACATATCAATCATCATGCATGTCTACCTTATTTATTTAATACTTTTTGAATTGTAATTTGTAGGCCCAAGATGTAGCAATATCATTTGGTCCCCTAACAGTAAGGCCACCACTAAGAAGGCCACCAGTGAAGGCATCTGTTAGAGTTATATTACCTTGTTAGGTAATGGATTCTATTCCCATTTTAGATGGTTACAAATTTCAATCTCTTGATTTAGCTTCAATTTATTCCAATTACAATAATCTCACATTGATTTAATTACAATTTATTTTTCAATAGAGAATTGAACCATAACCAACAATGCCAACAATGATATTGAGGCCCTAGCATCCTGCTCAGCCACAAATTCGGCCTCAAGGACCTTCACCACCAACTCAAGGTCCAATCCACCAAGGCCAAGCTCAACTTCAAATTAAAGGCCTGCTCCCCCAAGCTAGTCACTTTCCACCATCAATTCCTCCTCCACAAGTCCAACAACAAGAAGCCCCAGGGCACTGAGGTCATAGACAGCCCCAACTAGCAATCCCTCCTCTAAAAGCCCAACAAGATCGAATATCTACAGAGACAATGGTATCTATAAGTCAAGCAACTAAACAAAGACTTTTCCAGTTCATTCCTAATCCAGGAATGAACTTCAGAAGGGGCAAATAATGGAATGTTCTTTTTTTGCTTTGTAAATGCCTTAATTTATGTCATGCTAGTGTTGGACATGTTATTTTTTGTATTGCAAATTAGACTGGGGCATGTTTTGAGTAGTAAAAATGTATAGGAGACGATTTGTTTTAGGAATTGGAATTTTATGGTGATAGCGTGCTTTTGTACATGTCATTATCTATACTTTGATTTAATTGGTATAGCACACACATGTGTTATGTGTGATTGGAAATGTAAGTGCCTTATCTTGGTACAACTTATTGTAATGGCACAGAGGAAATATTGAAGTCTACATTTGCTTTTGCTATTTCATATATATATATATATATTGGACCTACCAATTTATTGTCATCATATGTATTGTGACATAATAAAAGTTTAGGGATTTAGGGATTCAAGGCAAATATAAAACACTTGTCATTGCATATTTGGAAAGGTACATCATTTAAGGTTTACAAAAAGTTGCACACACTAAATAATAAATCATCTCATAATACAGGCAATAACTAGAACAATCAAAACAACTATAACAACTCCTAAGACCCCAAATCCTAACTTCAAGTGTAATATCCCCCACTTTCTTAAACGGAGTATAATAGAAACTTTAAATTATTTCTCTTAGGCAATGTGAGAATTTTTCAAGTAGCACTATACCTGATAACCCTCACATTTAGAATTATAAGGTAGCATAACACTACCGCTGAAAATATGGCGTTGCCATATGTTAAAAATTAGAAAATTACAAAAATACTCCTATAAATTTGTGTTATTTGCAAGGTTGCCCAGAACTTTTAGAAATTACTTTGACCCCACATGGATATTTCGATAATGACCCTAAAACCTTTTAGAAAATGAAAAAAGTGTGATGAATCTTTACCAATTTCCTCTAAACCTGGAGAATATTACCAAAATAACTTTATAAAATTTTTTATATGTTTATTAAAATTTTCTTAAGCCTAATTTCTCTAATTAATATCTAATTAACTCCTAATTATCCTTTAATCACTTTCCAATTAACCTTACTTAGTCAATAAAATTGAATAAATTGATTATCAGTGTAAATTAAACATTTTGCAAATTTAGAACCTTTCTGTTTTCTATTTTCTATAGCCGATGACATTTCCGTAATTTCAAGCAAGTCTAAAGGCATACCATGTCATTTCACACTTGAATACTTCCGTGGTTCAATCGGCTGAGATTTAAACTTCTACGATTCTGCCACGCGATTCTGCTCTGTTTAAAGCCTTATTCCACTAACTCTACAGATGCGGAGACAAAAATGTCATTTTTTTAAGAGTTCTAGGGTCATTATGGAAATATCCATATGGGGTCAAAGTGAAATTTCTAAAAGTTCTGGGTAATCATGCAAATAACAAAAGTTTATAGAGGCATTTTTATAATTTCTTAATTTTTAACATATGGCATCACCATATTTTCAATGGCAATATTATACTACCGTATAATTCTTAGTGTGAAGATCATCAGGGCATAGTACTATCTGAAAAATTCTTACACTACCTAAGAAATAATTTAAAGTTTCTATTATACTCCGTTTAAGAAAGTGGGGGTTGTTACATCAAGCACCTAATTCCATTATGTACCCTAACAAGCTCATTTTCCATCTTCCTTTTCATTTAATTGACTTTTCCTTCTTCCACCTCATAGGACAACATTTCATCCATTTTCCTCTTCATTTCATTAAGTATATCTACTTCCATCTTAGGGGTCAACACTTCATTCTTATCAGCTTGATCCAATCACTTAAAATACTTGTAGTAGAGTTTCTTCCTGTGCAATGACATCAAACTGGTTAGGGCATCAATAAGCAATTGATATGGAAAAAAAAAGGAAAAAAAATCACAACTTGAAATAAAGGGCACCCAAAGAAACATCTGTTGGGATCCAATTCAGTCCTAGAGAGGTATATTATGGCTTTCAATCCACAAAGCACCTCAAAATTAGCACCATTATCTTGCATGCCACTTCTAACACCTAATACACTCCCACTCCAAGTACTATGGCCACTACCTTGTCTTCGTGCATAATGATTCAGAAAAAGGGAGCCAACTACACCACTGTGCATTTTTCTAGTTTCCTAATCAATTTCGGGGATAAAGACATAAGGGTTGATGCTATGCTATGATGAGGGTTAGTGTGAAGATAGGGATGTGGTAATAAGGTTCGAGGGGGAGAAGGAATTTCAGATTTCAGGGTTAGCTTTTGTACACAGATGAGGGATTTAAAATTTTTAGATTCAAGGATTTAGGCCAAATTAGATAATGTGAGAGGCTAGAGTAATTGGATGCTCAATCTTACTGATGAAGAAGAAGATCAAAATGTGGTCATTTTGATGATTCGGATTAATAACATTGCTCGTGTGTGATGATGGAGCTAACTTAACAACTTAACGTGCCATGTATGAACTTCCGTTAAGCACTTTGATGTTGTGGAGGGACTAACATGCCCCTCTTTTGAATCTTTAGGGACAGTTGGACTTTTAAATGTCGAAGGGCTATTTTGTCTTCGCAAAAATCCTCAGGGACAAAAATGGGGTTTTTATCCATCAATTTGATTATTGAAAGATTAAAATTCATTTCAAATTAGTCCAAACTTCTTTTAGTCTTTGAACTGCCTTGAAATAAATTTTATCTTTTGAGGAGCAAATTGATGTCACAAATCTTTCAAGGGACAACTTGATGTCACCACTCTTTCGCAAACCAAATTAATGTCTTAGAACTCTTTTGAGGTCCAATATGAGATTTTACGCAATTGGATTTATTATAGTTACTTATTATTGGATTTGTACAATATTATATAATGTTAACAAAGAATTATAAAATTTATGTGAAGATAATGTTATTGTTATATAAATTTATTAATAAATAATTATAAAAATAAGAAATATATAAAAATGAAATAAATATAGTAATAAAAAGTACAATTGTACTAAAAACCATTTATCTAAAAAAAATTATAAGTTCAATTTATATAACAAATTTATTAAAATTATAATTTATTTATAAGGAATTTTTATCCTAATATTGAAGTTAAACAATTGGGAAAAAATGATATTATTTCCTTCTCCATCTTTTTTATTTAAAAGTCCATTTTATTTGTTATATGTTTCCCTTTATTCAAACTCTTAATAGTTATTAATTAAAACCAAAGTGCTAAATAATGAGTTATGCCAAATTATAATTGAAGCTCTCTTATTTTTACATTTTTATTTGAATCACAATATATATCAACTCAAATTGACACAAAACTTTAAATTCCTTATCTCTTTTTGGTGTACAAATTTCTTATCCTAATGCAGCATGTGAAATTTCATCCATCAATTATGCAAAAATCATGTCAATACAAATATTTATATTTTTCTTCATAAAATAACAAAAACATTCCAGAACAAAAAGGTCAATAAGCATCCACAAATAAGCTATTTAAGAAGAAAAATCAAACAAAAATCAAAATATGTGTGAGAAAATCACTAAGCTCTATGTTAGATATAGCATTCTATTTCACAAAGTTTTATGACCTCATTCAAAACATAAGATTATGCAAAGGTATGTAGTTTTAAAAAAAAAAAAGCTTTCCAACTTGACTATAGGAAATGATTTTATTTGAATTGTAGTTATAAAAATTTAATAAGAACTTAGTGGTTAAAAGAGATAAATGTATGAGAACTAAATATACATACATTCTAATTTAACATTCCAAATTACAAGAGTGTAATGGACTTGGGAAATATTATGATTCATTAATTAAGTTAAATTATTAGTGGCAGGAAACAAACCGTTGAGGACAAGAACTAATTGAAAAAGGTTATAGTGTGTTTGGATGTCCAAATGAGAATTGATTTTGGATTACCAAAATTAATTCTGATCCATTTTGTTGATGTTTGGTTTAGTGAGAGCAAAAGTAATTCTTACCTCTAGAATTGATTCTACGAGAAGTAAAATTTTCTTATTTTCTATCAGAATTGTAATATCCCATTTTCATCTAAGCTAATTAGCTCGGTGTCTCCGGCTAATTAGAAGGGTTAGCAATTAATTGAGAACTAATCGACTAATCTCAAGAGCAAGAGCTTAGTAAACTAAAGGCAAGTCAACAAGATAATTGAAAGTCAACGATTAATTAAAAAATTCAACAATTGAAGCATAATGTATTAAAAGTTACAATTAAGAGCCTAATTGCCCAATCCTTGTTAATTCATGATTTAGAACATAAACTCAAGATGACTTAACCTTATTAACTAAGAGCATGACAAACATCACATCTTAATTACATGAAAAAATTAACCCTCACACCCTCTTTATATAATTAATGAGGAAAATCCTTTTCAATGAAAATGTGTTAAGGTAATTGAACCAATTGAATTAATTAGCATTTAGATAATTGTAATAATTATAACAATTTAGAAACTTCCCTTTAATTATTATTTAAAGTTCGGTCAAGGCAAGAGTCATATCTAACCATCTATTTGCCTTCTCATCATACACTATTAGATCAAGAATCTATATTAGTAGTATTCCTTGAGTCAAGATAAGAAATGTACTCTCCTCCATCAAGATTGTGACACTTGGAGTGATCATATTCACCTAAGTCAATTCCAAGCATGGTCATGCCTTTAACCACTTGACAAAACACAAAATAGTCTTTACCCAAGCACCAAGACTCAAAAGAAACACAACCCTGTCTTTTACCCCATGGTTTCTAGCCTCCTTGCTTACAAAAGAAGCAAAATCACATCACTTTCCCCCTCCCCCTTTTGTGCCAATCAGCCCATCTCTCTCCCTCCCTCCCATTTCATTTTTCATTTCCTCTCTCAAGACACAAAGCTCTCACCTCTCTCTAAACCACTCCTTGTTCTTCCTAATCTTCTTCTTGTTCTTCTTGTTTTCCTACTCTAACTCACTCATTTCCACCACCATTCTTACAAGCCCTTCAAGGACCACTCTCTTTGGCTCTTGAGGAAGCAAAACAAACACTCACTTAACCCCATTATCAAGCTCAAGAAGAAGGAGGCCATCTCCAACACCTTTCTTTCTCTTCAAGCTTTCAAGAAACCCATTTGGTAGCGACTCTAACCCCTCTTTCTTCTATGTTTTTCAAGCTCTAGAACTCCTAAGCTCTCCATAGCTAGGTGGTTTTAGGACTTGCTCTAAAGGCCTCATGGCCATACTTTCATTATATGAGGTTATTTGTGATTTTTGCCTTTTTCTTGGAAAATGACTTGTTATGCATTTATTCTTATTTTGATCCAAACTTTTTAGAACTCAAAATATTGATTTTTACCAAGATCTCAAAGTATAAAAGTGGTTTGGATATGTAAAATAGTCACTTGAAGAAAATACTTAATGTTTTTTTTTTAAAAAACGCATTAAAAGCCAAAACTGTGGAAGCTGGAAAATTCTAACAGTCTTCATGGCACAACTAATAACTCTTTCAATATAACTCCAAATGGAACGAAACTAATTTTAAATGACTCATTGGGCCTTTTATACATATAAAATACGTGAAATTTAGTTTTAAAACGAGAGAGATATGAATTTTCAAAATCTGCTATCCCTAGATATGTTTCTATTCAGGCAGTATGTAATAAAATGTTAATAACTCAAGTTATACAGAACATTTTTAAGTGGGACCAAGTTTGTTGGAAAGCTAAGACATAGAGGAACATCCCCATAAAACAGTTTTGGTAGATTCTTTGTGAAGAGCTCGTAGTAAAGTTTAAAATTTACTATACTGAGAATAAACTTAAAAGCTAAGCAGTCAGAATAAAATGTGCATATCTCAAGTTACAAAATGAATTTTTGAGTGGGGTTTATTTTGTTTAAAAACAGACTCAGAGAAGTATAATCATACCAAAATTTGAAGGAAAAAAGTAAAAGATGAAATTATGGTGAATTTTTGAAATTACTGCCCTACTGTAAAAGTAAAACTGGTTATGGTTAAGTTTTAAAGGTTAATGAGAAATAAGCTTTAAGACATCAAAACCCTTACATTAAGTATTGGTAAACCTTCATAATTCAATTTAAAAGTTTTCAAAATGGGTAATAGATGAAATTGGCCCTATGTCTAATATAGGAATTTTATACAAGGGGCAACCTCAACTAAAAACTTGCACCAAATTTATTAAGCTAAGCTCATAAAACTTTGCTTGTGAATATACCTACGTTTATGTGCAAGCATGATGCTATGATGATAATGAATGATAATGATATGAATATGATATGTTGATGATATAATGCTTAATGATATGTGATATTGGATTCTCTGTTTGGCAAAAATCTTGGGAAGTTTTGGTTTAGCCGTTATGCTGCCGAAATTCTGCAAAAATTGTGGACTTAGAAATATTTTGCATCATAAGCTTTAATAAGAAAAGATTGAATTAAGGGTGTTACAAGAATCACTTTTAAAAGAACTGTCAAACATAAATCACTTTAACTCAAAATTAATTCTACAAAAGCAGAACCAAACATGCACTAATAGGTTATAATTATTGGTGTTAGTAATTTGTTATTTTCAATTTTTAAAAAGTAAAATAAAAGTACAAATGAAAATTTTTTTAAAATAATAAATTTATAATTATAATTGGAATTGAATTACTAAGATATTGATGAATGACAAAATTTTCCATAAAATATGTCTTAATTATTAATAATATAAATAGAGATTTGATCCAAATAAATACAAAATTATTTGGCTACTTAAAAATTAAAAAAAAAAAAGAAGAAATCATAAATGTTGCTATGTCCGCCTCTAAAGGATTAGAGGGACGGTGATTGATTAGGCAACATGTTGATCTCACACAAAAGTGTTGGGATTGGTGAAGAAAATGATGGACCGTGCATTGGTAGATCCCATATAGCCCACACTCTTGTGTCTCTATCAGTATAGTGCAAATGTTTTTAAATCTGGACAAGAGAATCACCTTAGAGGGACAAAGAAAGAAGAATCTCATTCAATTTTAGGCCCGTTTGTTTAAGATTTTGAGAGAAGTACTTCTTTCGAAGCAAAAGGAGAAACAGAAGTAAAAAAATATTGTGTTTGGATGTATTTATAAAAGTACTTTTTATCAGAATCAGAAATAGTTAAAGTGTTTGGATGTAATAAATATAAAAGTACTTTTTTTCTTGTAAAATTACGATTAAGGACATAGAAAATCATTTTTCAAGAAATATGTTTAGATAAATAATAAAAGTACTTTTCTATATGATAAACTTTTTAAAAAATGTATAATTATTTTATATTCTTTTCTTTTTAATTAAAAATAATTTAATTACATATATAATTAATAAAAAATTATGAATATGTAGAGAAAATGATGTGTATATCTAACTTTAATTAAGTAAATTATGTAATTAGTATTTTTATTAAATAATTAGTATTAGACACGTTTTTTTTTTCTGACAATTTGTGTATAAGGCCTTATATATTAAATTTTCACAAATAATCTTTAAATTAATAATGAAAAAATTCCAAAAAATGTTTAAATCGATAAACATATGTCAATGCTAAGTTTAAGATTGTGTATCAAAAATAAAAAAACAAACTTGTCTAAAAACTAAATACATAAAAGAAACTAAGAGCGTCTTCGTGTTGGTAATTGGTCCCTAATGATAGTTCTTATTTCTTCCATATATCTCACATATGCTTGTGTTGGCTCTTGCCATTCACCATGATCAACTTCATTGACATTCTCTTTATTGAAATTATGCTCTCGACCTTCTAAATCACAGAGGTTTTCAAAATATTCAAGAATATTTAAATCACCAGAATCCGTTCTTCTAATATAATTGTGGAGAGTAAAACATGCTCAAATAATAGAAATTTGAGTTTGAAGCTTAAAGCTGGTCATGTTTTGTAATATTCTCTACCTTGCTCTGCAAGCACCAAAAGTTCTATCAATTACACTTCTCAAACTAGAATGGTAAAAATTGAATACTTCATCTTGTAATCTAAAACTTGGAGCTAATCTAAAATGTGAAAGATGGTACCTTGTGCTCCTATATGATCCTAGGAAACCCTTAAATAATGGGTATCCTGCATCAACTAGGTAATACTTACCTAAACACATAGAAAAAAAATATTTTAGGCAATATATCATAAGTAAAAAAATAATAATAATTCAAGTTATATTACACTAACCTTCAGGAGGATAAGAGAATTGCATTTGCGAATTGTGAAGAGTCTCCATAAGAATTTTTGCATCATGAATAGATCCTTCCCAACCACATAATGCAAATGTAAAGCACATATTGAAGTCACATACTGCCAACACACTTGTGCTCGTATAGCCTTTCCTATTAAAGAAAGATATCTGCTTATTTGGTGGGACATGAATGGCAATATGAGTGCCATTTATTGCCCCAATGCAATCTCTAAAGTAAGGCCAATATCGTTCATCATTCTTAATGTAGTCAGGGATAGCCAAATGCATAGGATCAATTGGCCTAATAAGTTGGTTTCCTATTTTGTATACTGCTGTTAAAACTTGATGGAATTGCCTATGAATTGTCTCACCAGAATGTTGAAATCGTTCTTCAACATTTCTATATGTTGCTTCATGACCTATCATATATAAGAAGATAGCCACACTTTCATCTACCCCAATGTTCTTTGTAGGCTCCAATCCATATTTTTGGGTTAACTCTTGTACCAATTGATGAAATATTGGTTTTCTCATTCGAAATTGCTCGAAAAATCTATTCTCATTTCCTTCTCTTAACTCATGTAACCATTTGTGACCTGAAAGAATTGAAGTCCTTTTTTGCTCTTTCATTGCATACTTCAAAACATGATAACTCGTAACCAAAATATGCAATAGTTCCTTATAGTCGTTCCAAATATGTTAATTCTATTCCATATAAATTTTGATATATAGATGCTCCATTCATGTTTTTAAATTCTATTCCAACATGTTTATAGTTAAGGAAGCTACTATAAACATATTTGATAAGACGCTTTTGATGCTCTATTCCAATAGCATGTATACAAATAAGAGAGTGAAACTTCACAATGGGAAATGGAAAAACATCAATGAAAAGAAGCCATTAGTAATTCAATCAATCTAAAATTTACTAGAATCATGAAGCAAGAGGCTTAAACATAAACATAGGTATGTCTGATTCCTTTTCTAAATATTAAACTAGCATAAAATTATGGTACCCAAAAGTATGGGCATAGATAAAATGGGAAATCAAATTTGTAAGGTTAAGATTGGTCATACTTGATCACGTTATTCTTCTCAAAGATTTAAGATCTGTGGCTTAATCATCTTCTGCATCAAACCTACACCAAAAAAACACAGGTAACCAAAACCAAGTTACTGCACTTTCCAGAACTAGTTTTATTATTTAGTCCTCTTATTCACCAAACTATTTAGCAGAGAATAACAAACCAAACATGGATTCATAAACATGGAAGTGCAATAAATTATTCTGATAATAAACATGGAAGTCTCATCCAAAACCCTCACTATTTTTCAGCCTTCACACCCTTGTCGTCCATTAAAAACACAATCATTCTAAAACTTAGAAACTACCATTTAGCCATGGAAAACATAACACTAACCCAATCCTTTCAGCCCCAAAATATACTACCAACAACCAAATCAAAACCTTAAATTTCTGAATCACAGATACTCACACACACACACAACTTAGATATATATGATTTGATCCTTTAAAGCATTCTATTACGCCTTTTTCAAGTTATACGATACTTGTATTATGATGATGATATATATGCTATATGTTTGACATGCTGACTTCATGAATCGTGATTCATTCTAGGATAATTTTAAATTAATATATATGATATGTTAATTTGTTATGTCAATGATATGTGATATCCATACCAGAATCTTTGAGAGTAATGTATAAGACTAATATATATGGTTTATTGGTACATATTCGGGGGCTTTAGTTTGTGTGCCAGTTTCCATTGAACTTGCCGTCAGGTCGGTGCCGCTGCTCTGCTCCATGGCCACACACCTAGTACCTCAAACCCAAGCCTTCCAAGGTTGAAAACCCCTTTTCCAATCATCACCAATAAAAACCCCAAAATCCCAAAACGCCAACTTTGCCACAATGGGTTGATCAGATGAAAAACCAAATATGCTTGGTCAATTAAAAAGTTACATAGACTCAAAACCCAAAAAGAAAAAGTTTAAGAGAACAAAAGAAATTAAGAAAACACACCTGTATAGAGCTATAGAAAGGGATGCTAAGCTAAAGCCTAAATATTGAGAAACCGGCAATGGTGGAGAGGAGTAGAGAGTTGGTGGACAATGGCAATGAGCGGCAGTATGATGCCCGACAACTTAATGTATGCACAAGAGGGAATGGGAGGAGGGGAGATAGAGAAGAACGATGGAAGTAGAAGATGTGAATGTTATTTTTATAAAACTTGAAGGATAGAATAGTAAATGAATAGGGAAAGAAGTGGGAAGGGAGTGTATCCGATTTTTTAGGGGTAATTACCTCTCTCTTCTACTGCTTCTGTTTCTGAGAGAAGCAAATCCCTATCTATTTTTCAAAAACATAAAAAAATTAATTATTTTTTACTTCTACTTTTTTTTAGAATCATAAACAAACAATTTAGAGTAGTACTTTTTTTCAAAAAAATTTAAAAAGAAGTACGTTTTTTCACTCATAGAAGCACAAGCAAACGGGCTCTTTCTCCTCTTAATTGGTTTTCCATTTGAAAAGCTACAAAACATGCTATCGAATTGCCTCTAACTACACTTCAGTTGCCACCCTTCCAAACATTCCCTTAACTCATTCATTGTCGCGCCGCAAACCTCCCCTAGCCGCCTCACGCGGTCACACACACCCTAGCGTGGTGAGATTCTGGCCTCGGCCTCTGTTTGTTGCGGCGCCCTCTGTTCGTTTCCGTGACCTAAGCACTGACGTGAAGTGAGGGTAACAACAACCGAAAATGGGTGCGGCCGAGGCAAGCACAACAGCGCACGAGGCTCTGCCTGAAACGACGCCTGAGAACGTGGAAGCCTTGCTTGAGGTAATAAGCCAATTCTTCCATTTTCCCCTGCTACACATGATCTCTTTCGCTTGGCACTGTCCTGAATGTGAACTGTATCATGCTTTAACAGGCTGCAAGGTATGATGACATGGATGATGTTGTTAGCTTAGCTTCCAGTGGTGTTCCGCTTGATTCCAAGGATGATCAGGGTAGAACAGGTATATATATAATTTAATAATAACTGTGGACATAAATTCATGTGGGTGGATTCAGTGAATTTTTCTTTTTTTATTAATTTTTTTGTGGGGTTTGGAGTGTTGATTGATTCTTGTTGCATTTGGGAGTGATAGTGTTGTTTGCAAGGACCATACTTGAAAAAGCACATTTAGTTTGATTATTTGATGAAATAAGGGATGGATGAGGATGGATGTGTCCTGTTAAGTTCAAACTGAATAAAATAGAGCATCTTATTTGATTGAGTAAAATCGAAATGCCATAGAGATTTTGAGATGTTAAGGGGGATTTTTTTTTTCTTTTTTGGGTGAATCAAAGGGGAAAATTTCAAAGCTAACCAACTATAGGAAGCATATAGATGGGGAGTAGACACTGTCAAACCATCCTCAATCCAAAGAATCAAGCTGCTATGCTCTGCTGTAGTGGCTTCCATAATCCTAAGTCTAGGATCATACTATATTTTGCTAGCCTATCGACACACTTGTTTCCCTCTCTCAAAGTATAGCTGACTTCAATTTCCCAATCCTAGTTAACCATACTATTCACGTTCCTGATAATCTGTCCAGCTGCTAGGCTACTTTATCCATTTTCTTCTGCAACAAGGATCAAGGCGAGAGAGTCCAATTCAAGTGAAACTCTCTATTTCACGCACCTGCATAGTTTAAAAGATTCCTAAGCTCCCCAAATCTCGGCAATGAAATCATGTGAGCTTCCAAAGGTTTCGAGTGAACCCTTTGATCCAATGCCCCAAGCAGTCCCCTGTCAGAACCCCAATATTGCAAAACCAGAACTCTTCTAGTTCCTACAAGCTCCATTGTTATTAACTTTGACCCACCCATCATCTTGAAGGATCTAGATTACTTTCTTTACTAGAAATAATGAAATCAGAGTAACAGACATACCTTTGAGTCTTCCCCACGGCATTCTCTTCTTCTTGTCATTAAGATCAACTTATTTTGGTGTTAAGTACCACTCTCCTCATACCAAAGAGAAAAGAATGTGCTACTCCCTCGTTAGCATAGTAGCATACTACATTTTGCTGTGAAGTACTCCTTTGGTTTACTAGAAACTGCACTTATTTTGGTGTAGTATGAGATAGATGTTTTCAGCTCAATTCAATTTTGAATAAAACTAGAGCATATTATCTTAGTGCTTAAATCGAAATTTTTTAGCAATGATAAGGCAGATTTTGGTTGTAATGTTTGATTTTAAACCTTGTCATTGACGAGATTATGAGATATAGGGGCTTGTATGGAAAGAGCCCGTTTTATGGGTCTTATTGGTTGAATGAGTTGACTTCCATTTAGATCTTAGAGGGAAGAGAATTAAGAACCAAACTAGAGATAATAAGAGCCTGTTTGGTTTCTGTTTTCATTTCCTATGTTTCCATTTTTAGGATTTTATGAAGGAAATAGTGAAAATAGAAAATGAAAATAGGAAATACGATTTTATTGTTTTCACTGTTTTCATTATTTCCTTCACAAAATCCTGAAAATAGGAAATCCATGACAAGCTTTGAAGAAGATAGTTTTGGCTGATAACCAAATTAAAAAAAAAAAAAAAATTTAGTTATGACCCACATTACTTTTTCATATGTACTTAACTTTGCTCCTTCAATGCATGCATACAGCTCTTCATATGGCTGCAGCTAATGGACATATTGACATTGTGGAGTATTTGATTAGTCGAGGAGTGGTGAGTGGCTTTTTCATAAATATTTTTATTTTCTAACTTTATGGCTTATGCTATTAATAGCTTACTAAGTGGAAAAAGGCTTTTGTTCTCATTGTTCTTTATCCTCTAAATAAGCCATTGGTTGACCGCCAGAATTAGAGAAGACATTTTCTGTCCAATAGCAAATCATTTGATTGATCACTACCACCTTTTTTACTTTATGTAATTCCCTGCTGTCACTTTATGTTAGATGATGATGTACTAATCGTTTTTTGTTAATGTTTCATCATGTTTGACATGCATGCTAGAAGATTAAAAAATGGGCAGCTCTGTGCCCAAGGCTCCATCTAATGGGGTCAAGGGAGGGTAGATATAGGCAAAAATTAACTGAATTAAATTGTCCAAGTTGAAATTGAAAAAAAATTGTTTCTATGTTAGACACCCCTTTTTTCCAACTTATGCCACTTTCTGTTGTACTTCTTAATAATCATCCACACCAACTCCTAGGCACTCACACAATTGCCTGAGTGATAAGAATATACTCTTTTATTTTATTTAATTTTATTTTTTTGGTTGCAAACTAAATTTAGGTTGATGGAAAGGATCACTCTAATCCAAGGTCAAGACATTTCTACATGCTCATTGATATGTACTTAAAGATAACCAACCAATGGGGGATATAAGAATTTCAGTATCTGCTCCTCACACATAAAACCACCAAATACTCTTAACTGTTGAGTTAAATTACGGTGTATGTCTAGTGAGTCAAGCTATAGTTCATACCTTATGACTTATATAAGCTGTTGACCTGGGAGAAGCTGGACATGATTAACTTTCTAATTATGTTATCTTTTACTCTATTTGACTGTAGTCATGCACTCTTTATTTATTATGTTGATAAATTCATATCATTCATCCTGTATAAACTAGGAAAGTGCCATGTTTTCAGCTGGATAACTTTGGAGAATCCATTTTTGACTTTTTGAAGGTCATTCTTTTTTTGGCATGTGGCTACAGCATTTATCTAGATAAGTTATCAATATTGCCTTGAAAAATAATGTTTAAGACTTAGCTGTGGACAGTAGAAACAATTATTTTCTCTTGTTGCTTATACATCCATCCTTGTTCTGCATCTTCCCCGTTTTTCCCCCAAAGCCAGGTGGCACAAGCCCCTATGACGGTTGTCATTCCAAACCATGGATATTAGTAGTTATCTCTGGCTCTGGGATAAGAACATAGTTTGTAGTTTTTGAACCTAAAAGCAATATCATGAAAAACATAATGGAACCATGAAGTTGGATAAGTCGGACAATCAGTTAGATGCACATTTAAGACTCTGATTGTTCTTTAAAACAATTTTGTGGCAAGATTAATAAAGATTGAGGATGGGAATGTTGAGGTGTATGCTTTCATATAAGAAAGTGTAAAATTAGGGGTAAATTATCCAACGGGAGGGGATAGGCTCTGTATTTAATTAAATTGAGGAAAATAACTCTCAACCCCCTTTTCCTTTCCTCCACTTCTCCCTCAACATGTAACCATTGCATAGGGGTTTAAAAAGTTTGTGTTTGTGTGAACAGGATCTTAATGCTCCAAACGAAGAAAAGAATACACCTCTTCATTGGGCTTGTCTCAATGGGCATGTTGAGGTAAATGCTGTGTTCTTCTAAGAACATCCCTTATTATTTCACAGGTTATGGTTTCTTTAACCGGCAAGTACTGTTTCAGGTTGTGAAGAAATTAATCATGGCTGGAGCTAATGTTGGTGTTTTAAACAGGTCTGTGCTGTTACTTGAGTCTGAAGCATTTTTAAAATGTGTCGAGAGCTTTTTCTAATGCATCTGTTTTAACAATGCAACTTTTCCAGCCATGAGAGGACTCCAGTGGATGAAGCTGTGAGCAGGGGAAAGCTAGAAGTGATGGATGCAATTAATGAAGCAGTGGCACTAGTTGAACTTCGTGGCGCAATGGTTTCTACACAGGAAACTTGAAGTTAATAAACTGCTCTAAATAAGTAGCTTGTAATATGAAAATTTTGGTGATGGTTTTACATGTCTTCCTCTAATGTTTACTTTGTTAGTGTGAGGAGGATCGTGAGCTTGCTTCTCTTTCCAGTTTCCCCAATGGAATTCCTCTTCGCAAATTGGAATTAAAGTGTTTTAGACTTCAAATGAAGTAGATAATTTAAATTTTGATGCTATTTTTTCAAATGTTTTGAAAACTGGGAATGAAGTGTGGATGCAGAAACATACAAAGTTAATAATTGCTTCTTAATCATTAAGTTCATTAAAATATTGGGTTGCGGTTAACATGGTGAAGAGAAAAGGTTATCAATGGACGGTGAACTTGATTCTAGGCTATGGAATTGTAAAATTATCCCATTTACAATTTTATTTCTCATCTCTCTTCCACCCTTTGCACGTTTTGGCATCGCCACCAACCTCCACCCTCCGCTCACTTGGCAAAACTTTCAACCCTACAAAACTCAATGCCACTCAGTGGATGGCAGCTACCAAAGTGTCTGGCTTTTCTCGTGTGATCCTGACTGCTAAACACCACAACGGTATGTAAAATTAATTAATACATTAGTGACATGTTAATAGAACAATTAATAAGGTAACAACTAAAGTGAGGCAATCAGACTTGCCCTTTTCACAAGGATTGGGTACATGAATGACACCCAAAGGACGAATATTCCAAAAAAGGGTTAAGTCTATATGTGAACTATCTTTTGCAAAGTCGATTGGCAGGATTTGGGATATGACACTGCCCCAAGAAGGAATCTCTAAGAGAATGGACAGCAAGGATTATTGGATGAAGATAGCGACGTTAGCACAGGACACTAAGTATTGCAGACGTTAATAATTCCCCAAGATATAAGCCCATTGCGAGGTTTATATCAAAATAGCCAAGATTCCTTGATAACTTGTAAAGTCTTCGTTCCTTTTGCCTTACCTTTTATTGAGAAAGCTAGCCAAGCACCAGCAACTTCTTCCCCTAGATTACGGACCTATCCCTATCACAAAGTCAAATGACTTTGTCACGTTCTGCCCCTTAGGATGCTGCTATAAAACCTAATACCCATGACCACGGAAGGACCAAGTTGCATGACTTGAACAAGTTGAACTAGTATGAATCCAAGTTAAGTGACCCAAGACTTGAAAAACTCGAAACCATCCCCCAAATAGCCCAAAGAATACCACAAGTATCCATAGGCTTAAAACTAGAAAACACCCTAAGGTCTAGCTGAGCGACCTAAGGTGTCAAAGGGCATCGAGGCTTCACCATCCTTCCAAAGATTCCACGTAGTGATCAAGGACCACAGAGGGTAGGTAGTTCCTGCTTCACTTTCTCTCATAAGTTCACGAATCCCCGTATCTTTCTAAAAAAGTAGCAAATACATCTGATTTTTGCCTCAAAAAAAAAAATGCCCAACTCATCCTTGCAAAATCATCTATCAACAGCAGGAAATACTTGCTGCCATTTAAAGATGTTGTGATCATTGGACCACACACATCAGTTTGTATAAGCTATAGTTTTTCAGTGGCTTTCCGGCTTGCTTTATCAAGAAATGGCAATTTACTTTGTTTTCCATACTAACATACATCACACACAGTAGCATCATCTTGAATGGCAGGTAAATTTTGAACTAAATCATTCGAACTCGTATTCTTCAAAGTTGAGTTACTAAAATGGCCAAGCCTTTGTGCCATAAGGAAGAATCATCTGCTACACTTGGAAAAGCATGCATAGCAGCCTGTTTCCATTCTATTGGGAAGCTTTTAGCTCTCATTTTAATAGTCATTAGTTGACAACTAGTAGGGTCAAATGTTGTGCATTTCATATCTCAAAAATGTAAAGCACGATGCCTCTCAAGAATTTGTCCTACACTCAAAAGGCTTTGATTTATCTCAAGCACAAATAAAACTTTGAAATAAACTTGATACTTGATGAAGTTTTAGCAGCAAAAGCTCCTTTCTCTTTGACATCTACACATTATGCATTGTCAATTGTAATTTAGAGATGTAGGATAGTTCATGTTCCTTGAAAATGCTAGCATCATGTGTCATTGGATTTTGTACACCCACTATCTATTAGCCATGCTTCTTTGCTACTGCTTGCTAAATAGCAAGAGGCAACAAACCATTGCTCCTCAGTTTGCTATTGATGCTCAGCAACTTTGGCTTGTTGTCCTTGCTGGTTTGCTTTATTTTTGTAAACTTCTGCATGTGACCAAGTTGATTATAGGCTCAGCATTTGAATCCTGGCCTGAACCAATAAGAATTTTCAGAGTGGCCTTTCTTCTTATAATGAGGGGAAGGAGGATACTTTCCTTTCCAGCCTCCTCTTTTGCTACCTTCTTCCTCTTTTCTTTTCCTTTCTTCCTACCAAGTACCCTTTTCCCAAAATTACCGCTACTTTGAACTTTTCGTTTGTTGTTAGGCACAAAAGCACATTCAACATTTTCCTCCATTCTTAAGGATCTTCTTTGTTCAATATTTTGCAAAGCATTCACAAGCTCTGCAAGTGATATTTAAGAAAAATCCTTATTTTCTTCAAGAATGGAGATTTTTGACTCAAACATCTCACCAAGATTTTCTCCACAATGTGGTGGTCATTCAACTTTTCACCTAGCAATCTGATTTGAGTAACAATCTTTGAAAACCTGTCTAAAAACTCTTTCACCATTTTAGCTTCTTTCATCTTGATTGCCCCAAATTCTCTCCTCAAATTTAGAGCCTGCATCCTCTTTGTTCTTTCACTGCCTTGAAACTCCTCCTTGAGCTTGTCCTAAGCCTCTTTTGCAATCTCTAGATTTAGAATCTTGATGAAGATATCGTCATGTCGAGCTGCTTATATAATGGCAAGTGCTCTACCTTCTTTGGTCACTTCCTCATTGTGTTTTCTTATTTCAGTTACTTTTGGGTTGTTTGGCAAAGGAGGTGGATTGTTTCTAGCAACCACTAGCTTCCATAAGCTTTGAGCTCTTAGATAAGTATTCATCTTTGTGGCCCATACATGGTAATTTTCTTCTGCAAATACAAGAGGTGGAGGCAAGGGCCTACTACTAGATGCCATAATGGTGCTTGTGGCTTTTTCTAAATGCGTTTTCTTACTTGTTTTCTTCGACCCACTGTCCCCTTAAAATCAATAAAGCTCTAGATACTGTGTAAAATTTTAGAATAGAAAAAATAGAGAAGGGTTTTTAAGCAAAGAACTCAGCAAGCTATGTTGGAGGAGAAAGCATTTATATTTGATATTCATTCATCCAGTGTATATGGGTATAGCAAAATATATTCTTAGAAGTAAAAAAGTATGGCTAGTACCACCTAAGTACAACCATTACCTCCAAACACGGACCTTCACCCATTACCACCTACTACATATCAACTTTTCTAGTTTAATACAGAAAATACACAATTTTTTATTTAAACCAAAAAATACATACTTATAATTAACTAGCCTAATTAGTAAATTAATATGACAGAGAATTTTTTGAGTAAATGAGAAGAAGAAGAATGAAGAATGAGTTATGAAAGCTCAACAAAGAGAAATAGATTGAATATTTAGAGAGAAAAGCGTACAATGACCCAAATGGTTACCATACACTAATGAGCTTCAATAGCCATTTAGGCTTATTTATACCTAACAAAGTAATGGTCCCAACTATAGTAATGAGATTTGTCTCAATATCCCCCATTTGAAACCAACTTTGCCCTAAAAGTTGGTAACAAAAGAAAAAAGCCAATTTTAGTCCTAATTACAATTATTCTTCTTTTTATTTCTTTTGGAAACACAATTATTCCTAATTACAACAATCCTACCGTAAACCAAAAAAAAAAAAAAAAAGAGAGGGAAATCCACTAGGGTCCCATTACTTGAAACAAACTTAACCCACTAATTTTCCAAAATAATTTAGGCTTATTTATACCTAACGTAGTAACTAACTTAACTATAGTAGTGAGATTTGTATTATAAATATCAAGAAAAGTCTCAATTTCTAACACATATCTCACAATCATTTCAGAGTGAAGGAAATTTGGGGAGAAGGAAGTTGGAGAATGGAAATTCTTGCTACTCTAGTCACAAACGTAAGAAACATTTTGCTCAAGACCCCAATTTGGCTCAATTAGGGGAGTTCAGATAAGATAGTCTAAAAAGGCAATCATCGATCTAGCATATGTACCACATCAAT